>JAVANC010000013.1:35623865-36993032 GCA_033319125.1 Parnassius glacialis | reverse complement strand
TCAAATGTATATAAAGATCTGTTTAATATTAAAATTCAGTGGCATGAAACGAAGTCATTATCGCTTCTATAAAAGTCCAGTAATGGGCATAGATCTCTACAGATAGGAATAAGTTGCCTTAAACGTGGCGTGGGCGATAGTGATTCGTAGTGCCAGATGTCTCGCACCATTGACGCTTCTGACCGTCACTAGTCTGTGTATACCTATGAAGACTACAATGTAAGGGCTCTTTCACCAGTAAAATGGATCTCCGGTCCTCAGTGTATGATAAAATTTACTTAAAATTTAGAAACTGGCGTCGCGATTATTACAATTCGTCCCTACAATGAAAGAAGCCATGTTCAGAATTATACTTTTAGGATTGATGGAGAAGCATATATTTGTAGCAGTAACAGTTGTAAATCTAGTTATAATTTTGCCGTAGTTACCACACTTTGCAGGCGGGTTGGCAACCGCAGTTTTTTAATAATTTTAAGTTGTATAAGGAAGACGCTGCTGCCCATTGTCTGTTTCAGTTTCTCTCCCTCTCCCCCTTTCAGTCGTAGTGAAACGGCCTTTCATTGCAACACCCATGTGTTTTACTCTAAGTTGTACCCATCGAGATATATGTACTACGTACTAGATTGCGCATTCCGACCATACACTATGTTCAACTGAACTGTACTGCAATCCATACAGTGTGTCATTTAGTGTGGTTTCAATCTACTAGTTAGTCTGTGGTTTCAATATTCATGCAGTGTGGAGCGGCGCTAATAATACAAGATTTCAAATTAAGGTTTAAATTAAAAACTGACCGCGCAGGTTCAACGCGCTTAAATCAACTCCCAATATCTCCCGCGCATGCGCGAAGACAGAATAGTACACATTTTTTGTTTAGAAAGGCTTCTCTAGTACGTAGTAACTCAATGATAATTATTTCATATTTAAGTAAGAGAACGCAAAAAGTTGTCATTAACAGTATGAGTTCTTCCGGGTCGATGGTACAGATGGGCGTGCCTCAAGGCTCAATTCTAGGCCCCTTTCTGTTTCTTGTATACATTAATGACTTACCTTACATAGTAGGAGATAACCATGATATAGTATTATTTGCAGATGACACTTCTTTAATTTTCAAATTAAGTCGACAATTGCTAAAATATGACGAAGTAAATAATGCTATATCTAAATTAGTAAATTGGTTCAATGTTAATAATTTGCATTTAAATGGCACTAAAACGAAATGTATGAAATTTATGACTCCAAATGTCAAACAATTAAATACTAATGTAATTTTAAATGGGGAGAAACTGAGTCTTGTAGATACCACCATTTTTCTTGGAATCACACTAGACGCGAAGCTTCAATGGAGCCCCCATATATCAAAACTAGCAAGCAGACTTAGTTCTGCAGCATATGCCGTAAAAAAGATTAGAAGTCTAACTAGTGTTGAAACAGCTAGACTAGTTTACTTTAGCTATTTCCATAGCATAATGTCGTATGGTATTTTGCTATGGGGACACGCAGCTGACACTGAAATTATATTTGTTTTACAGAAGAGGGCCATAAGAGCAATTTATGATTTAAAGCCTAAAGAGTCGCTGCGACAAAAATTTAAGGAAATTAATATATTAACTTTGTCCTCTCAATACATTTATGAAAATGTAATGTACGTACACAAAAATAAAAGTAGTTTTACAAAAATAAGTGATATTCATTCTGTAAATACTAGGAACAGACACAAGCTAGTAGTACCGGTTACTCGACTCCATCGAGTCAGTAATTCATTCTTGGGGCGATGTATACGCTTTTACAACAAAATTCCAGAAAATATACAAAATTTGACCTGCTCAAAGTTCAAAAACTTTATTAAACTAAGTTTGTATAAAAAGGGTTATTATAGTATTAAAGAATTTATAGATGATAATAACCCCTGGAAATGAGGTGATCGCTACCAAGCTATTTCTAATTTGTTGTGTTGTTAATTTGTGTAACATACATGATTGTAAGTTGTTATTTTTAAAAAAAAGTCCCGCTGGGTTTCTTGCTGGTTCTTCCCAGGACAGAGGTTTTTTTTTTCGAACCAGTGGTAATTATACAAAGGAGTGACTTTCAATAAGCATTATTTATAATCTATATTGAATAAAAAAGTTTCTGTTTCTGTTTCAAAAAAAATGATTGTACCTAACTTTGATGCTAATTCTTGTTATATTACAAGATAAAGTTACTGCAATCTATTGCAGATTATAATATTTCATGGACATTTATACCATCCACATAGTAACTGTTGACCGATATGCGATAAATTTATTATTTTATGTCTACACAGCATAACATATAATGACAATCAAATTCAATTCAATTTCCAGACAAGGACAAAATGACGAAAGTGAAGCGCTACCATACCGTGATGTGAGAAGCGTAAGTACCTTAGTAACAAATTAATTTGTATTAGAGTAAAAAGAAAATTTAACTACCTGTATAGTATTAGTACAGCTTTTGAGATATCCAATTTCTTCACAAATAGTTTGTTTAATAAGTTAAAATGTAAAAAACACATCTGTACTTATTTCGTCTTTCACTTTTGCCATACTTAGTGTACATAGAGTGTACATGGAGTACATAGTGTGAAAAATATATACAGGTTGTCGTGGCTTAGCCTATAATAAGTAAAAACTCGGTCATGACTCGTCTAATGAATTATTTGAAAATAATTAATTTTATTCTTGTCAGTATAAAAAGCTACATTATTTACAACAAAATAAATATAATGATTCATATATTTACGCGAATACTACACTGAATAAAAGACCCTATGGAGACTTCCTAGCGAAAAGTTAGAATCATGTGTTAAATCCAATCCCAAGCATATCTAAACTCGAAAGATGTTTTATAGGTCCAGATACCGTGTTGCTAACACACCGCACCATTCATAGTGATGCCAGTCTTTGATTCATGTGTGCGTGAGTACCACGTGACGCGCATATCTTACGTACCATGGCTGCATTAATGTGCGTGACTTCGGTAATAACAGTGCGAATCGATTACCCAAAAAAAGTGGGAGATTTTATATTTCATTCATATTGACGTACCTACTGATTCTACGAATATAAAATGTGTGTGCGAGGCGTGTGCATTTGTGTGCGTGTGTATGGGGATATGGTTGGGCATATGTGTGTTTTATGTAGGTTCGAACATCGCACTAAAATATTGAAGATATGTAATAAAACCTATAATTAATGTAACACTTAAAAACAAATAAAAAAGCACAGTAGATATTTATGTACGTAACATATATTTTTAATCTATTATTATTAAATATATACAGAGTACTAGACTTTTGTACTGTAGAACACAAAATATTGCCGCTTTTTACGAAGACAAGTTTCAATCCTAAGTAAAATGACGAAAAAAAGTAAGTTTGGTTAAGCGTAAATTTCGGCTAAGAGATGGCAAATGTTTAATTTTTTAAATTGCTCCGTTCCGTTGCTGCGTGAAGAAAGGACAAAAACAAATATACAAAAAATCACACTTTCACATTTATAATACAGGCTGACCCATAAGTCCCTTGAAATGTAAAAAAATAATTTAAAAAAAACTAATGACATTATGAAAAAGGTTTTTATTTTGTCATAATCCTTATAATATGGGAATTATTTTTTGAAAATTACATCATCTAAATGTAATCCGTTACGATCGCGGCACTCCTGTAAGGGACGTTTAAAATTATCCATCACTGCGCGGCAAAGTAAGCTCTGTAATGTTTGCCATTTCTCTTTGGATATTTTCTTTCAGAGCGACAATTGTCCGCGGGTTGGTTTCGTACACTTTAGTCTTAAGATAACCCCATAAGAAAAAGTCCATTGGGGTCAGATCTGGACTACGTGGTGGCCAAGGAATATCTCCTCTTCGAGAGATCACTTTATTAGGGAAAAGTTGACGGACGACCGGCATAGCGACGTTAGAGGTATGGGCAGTTGCTCCATCTTGTTGAAACCAGGTCCGCGTATTGAAGCCTGGAAAATTCTGCAACTCTGGTGTAAAAAAGTCCTGGATCATAGCTACATACCGTTGTGAAGTAACAGTAAGCGCGCGGCCTCTGCCGTCCTCAAAAACGTAAGGGCCTATAATGCCATGCGCTGACATAGCCGCCCAAACTGTCACTTTAGGGCTATGTAAGGGCTTTTGATGTTTGCGATTTGGATTTTCGCAACTCCAGTAGCGACAATTTTGCTTATTGACATGGCCGTTGATGTGAAAGTGAGCCTCATCAGAGAATAACACGTTATTAAACGAAGTAAAGCGGTTCAACATTTCATTTGCGAAATTTAGTCTGTGGATAGTGTCAGTATCTTTTAATTCCTGTACTAACTGAATCTTGTACGGGTGAAGATGTAAATCTTTCTTTAAAATTCGCTGTAACGATGTTCTGGGTAAGTTTAATGCACTGGAACGCTTACGAGTAGACTGGGTAGGATTTTCACGAATTGAGTGTTTCACTACATCGATGTTTTCTTCCGTCCGTGATGTCCTTGGTCGACCTGACCGTTGTTTATCCAACGTCGAACCACTCTCTTCGAACTTAATAACCCAGTTCTTAATCGTTTGAACACTTGGAATGTCTTTAAAGTTGCGTAAATTCTGATATTCTCGAAATTTACGCCGCGCAATGGTAGCCGAATCATTGTTTCGATAAAACTCGCGCACACAAAATGCACGGTCCGCACCGGTGAAACGCTCCATGGCGACTGAATTCCCAGAAACCGTCGGTACTCCCCCCGCACCGCGCGCGCCACTCATGCGCGCCTTTTGTATTTTATTCGAAATTTACATTTCTAACGACTTATGGGCCACCTTGTATTATATTATAGTATGTGCCAAATCGATTGAGAAAAACGGACAATGACCTTTCGGTCGTTTAACCAGGGGTTACAAACCTTCAATATATAGGCACATTTTATATGTAGTACTTTATTTATAATGATTTTTTTATAATGATTGATATAATATATATTTATTAACTATTATTAAAAAGTTATGTGAAAGATCGCTGTAGAAGAAAAATCATCTATTGTTATAAAGTACTTTATTCATTTAACAACAAAAAACATTAATTTATAACACATATAAAGATTCGAGTGATAACGACACCGAATAAGTACGTACTTATGCAAAAGATAAAACTTTATTTTTAATATTATATAAGAACTTTATTTTTATTCGGTGCAATCATCACTCGTATCTTCACTTGATGAACTATCTGTAACATTAATTATAAAGCGATCTGCAGTTTGGTCAATTCTATCATCCATGCCACGCATTTTTTGTTCAACCTTAAGGACATGCTGAACACAGTTTTTCCATTTATCTGGCGTGATTTGAGTTAAACCATCTTTAAGTAAATTTTTAACATCTTTTAACTTGAAAGTTGTATTTTTTCGTGCAACGTACCCTTTCACATCTGCCCACACAAGTTCAATGGGGTTAAGCTCACAGTGATAAGGAGGTAACCTTACCACTGTGATGCTTTTTTCTTTTGCCATCTCGTCGGTGACGTAACTTCGATAGTTATCTTTAACTGCCTTTATTTTTTCCATTAAGTGGGTCTTTGTGTCCGAGGGCACGTATGCGATCTGTTTAGATTCTAGCCATTCCTGCATATTTTGTTTCCGCCAAGACATTGTTGGGGTTTTTTCTAAACGTCTGGAGTGGTAACTAGCGTTATCCATAACTATGACATCGCCGCTTTGCAGTTTTTCTATTACTTTTCTAAACCAGTCCTCGAAATGGAGAGCGTCCATACTCTCATGGTAGTCACCAGTAGATGATGATTCAAATACCCAATCACATCCCTCCAAAAAGCCATTTTCATTGCCAACGTGTACAACTATTAATCGCTTTCCTTTACCCGAAGGGGCTTTCGCGCCAGTAGAGTAGCCTTCTAACCGTGATTGACGAGAAGATTCAATTGTGGTGTCTTCCCATACCTTTCCCATAGTATGACCTGCGTTAATCCATGTTTCGTCAAGGTAAAAAATGTTACGTCCCTCGTTTCTTAATATTTGTATTTCTCTCAAATATCTGGTACGCCACAGAACTATCTCTGGGCGATCTATTAGACCACTTTTTCTGTTTCTCTTTATATATTTGAATTTTAAATGGCGCAACACACGTCGCAGGGAAGTTTTGCTCAAGTTTGGCAACTGGTCATCTTGATTTATACTGAGCAAAATTTTGTCTAAAGTCGGTAATTCTCCTGCAAGAAAGAACTGATGCACTTTCGCTCTTATAGCCGATTTATCAAAATCGTCCAACTTGTCAATTACAGACTTTTTTCTTTTATTAATTATTCCCTTTTCTGGTATTTTATGGGAATCTCTATACACGCTTAATACGCGATATATAGTGCTCTTGCTGACTCCTGAGATCTCCGAAACCTTTTCTACCATATTAACGTTTGAAGGATACACGTCTTCGGGCCAGGTGTTTTTGACATATTTGTATACATTAATGATAATCTCTTGTTCCCCGACCGACAAAGTGGTAGGTTTTCTCTTTTTTACTGGTGACGTTAAAGGTGCTCCAGAAGATGGGCCTGTAAATAAATGACAAAAATATACTACCATAGTACTACATCACATAAATACATATTGTTTTAGAAAATAAATACCACATGGTCACATAAAAAGAGCGCTTTAAGAAATAGAAAGGCTACGTCGTCGCATTTGTACCTATTTGTACGTACCTGCTACGTTTATTATGGGTCGGCGACGTCTCTTTCCACTTGATGTTGAAGGACCGGGTCCTTCACCAAATTCTCCTGAACTCATGTCGATTTAGTAACGACCGTCACAGTAAAACTAATATAACAGATTCAAAAAACAAAAACTTAACGATATAACAAATTTAACAGTAAAAACTCAACTAAAACAATGCAATGAATGCTATGAATTACCCGAGACGTACACACGCAAGCGCTATCCGAACACGAATGAAAACAAAATGGCGGACCGGCCCAAAAAAGGTGACGCATCTCTGGCTGCCATTGTCACGTTTCTTTTAGAACGAACTGACGTAACGCGCGTTTTGTTTATTTTAAAGGGATGAATTTGCAAAAGCTCAATATGGTGATTATATTGCTTCAAATATTTTTTTAATATGAAACTGTTATTAAATGAATTGCTGCGTTACTTACCATAAATTGAAATATAAAATATAACACATTTTTCGCGATGTACCGTAAGATTTTACTATGTTTATAGGAACCACAGACAATATTATTTAAGAAACAAAAAAACAAAACATATGTGCTGACCTAGAAGTGGGAATAATATCAATATTTAAATATTGTTATCACATCTAAATTGAGATTTTGTAAGTTACGCCTTTTGACACTCGGCTCATATCTGAGGTCATTGTCCGTTTTTCTCAATCGATATGGCACATACTATTGTATGAATTGTCAAGAATATATATATATAGATAAACTTTTGAAACTGGTTTACAATCGGCTGTTTGAGGGTGGAACTATACACTTGCGCTCTTTTTCTCGCTCTAGTAAATAACGGTTCTGAGTGACCAAAAAGGATAGAAGCACGGGAAAGTGCGATTACGTGCTGCCAGATGTAGTTCAACCCTAAGCCTTAAAACGGTTTATCTCTATAGGTTGGGGAAAATCTGTAAAAATTAGACCGTTTAAAACCCCTATACAGATAACCTTTCCGGTTGATCATGACATTTCATAGACTAGACAACACTCGAATATTATTGCGCAGTATTATTACTTGTATTGACATTTAGCTTTCGTATTCTTTTACAAAGAAATACACCACCTAATTGTATAGTTACTTATGAAAAGTGATGTTCTTACCTTATCTTTTTTCCAAGAGTAATTTTTACATGATTTCACAGCACAAACAGTAATTTTGCGAAATTAAAAACACCGGTGCGTGACGTATGTTCACAGTGAACGTCGCTGGCGTAATGACAGAACGATCGAACGAATACACCAGTATTGGCGCCTTTGAAATGGAAGCGTTTTAGGTGCGCGTATACGGTATCACGGTACACAGTACCTATAGAACATCTTTGTGTAAACTCTTTTCTGCGTAGTTCGGACCAAGACCTGATATGTAAATTTTAAGGTAGCATTTGGTTCTTCGATATCCACCTCAGTCCCCCTCGTGACCATGAATGCTGTAAGGTGTCTGGGAATTAAAAGAAGTTAAAATTAACCACGATAAAATCCGTCAAATAAGTTTTATTCCACGTGTAGTATTCGCGTAAATTTATGAAATCATTGTGTTCAATTACTAATAAAAATTCATGTGGCTAAATTACTGAAATGATTGATAAACATTTATGTACCTAAATTAATGAAATTATGTGATTGTTATTTTATGGATAAAAATGCCATACCACATTTTATGGATAAAAGACGCCAGCCTGTATATTTGTTTTACGAAACAATTTCAACTGTTGCTTTACTCATACACACCTATGTACCTAGCTATACTAAAAAATGTACTCGTACAATAGTACCTTAAAACTTTTAAGTAGTAACATTAAAGGCAAATTTATTTTCCTATGTATTGTGAAATAACCATATTTTTTCCAAATTTTACTATTTATTTATTATATATATATTATATATATAGTAAATATATATTTATTTAAAATATATAT
The DNA here is from genome assembly GCA_033319125.1 of Parnassius glacialis. Classification (NCBI taxonomy): domain Eukaryota; kingdom Metazoa; phylum Arthropoda; class Insecta; order Lepidoptera; family Papilionidae; genus Parnassius; species Parnassius glacialis. Next base: position 36,984,371 of record JAVANC010000013.1, on the reverse strand, counting down.
TTATTTTTATATTTATTATACTAATAGCGATGTAAGCTTAATATATTTATTCGTACTATAGTTCTTCAACTTCAAAATACACAAACTAGCACCAGAACACTTACAAACGAACAACAATTAACACAAAGTTGATAGGACTGGATTAAACCACAGCGATGTTCACATGACATGAAAATCACACGAGCAAGTTGTAATAAATGTCTATTATTGGCCAGGTTTCACCAACCTGGTATTTGTTTTCATTTTATATACAGGGTTATTTTGCAATGTATGCTCAAATTTACAGAAAAGTTTCAGAATAAGTAATATAGGGGTATGGTGAAAAAAATTTATAAAAAAACTCAAAAACTGTCCTTTTTAGCCTTTAAATTCAGAATGCGTGATAATGCATTATTTTAACAATTGTTATTCATAAATATCTATCGCTTACTATTTAACTACGCACGCACACATTCGTGAGGGCCGCTCGGTTACAAATTATGATACCTAATCGCACACCTTTCCGCGCCCTTCCCTTCCGTTAATCGGTACACCGCTTGGTACCTACAGACTTTCGTCTGCCCGACCCCATTATTTACGAGTGTGATAGGAGATAGATTTTCGCAAGTAGTGTTGATTCATTACCAATGACAGATAGAAAATATTCGAACCGCGAATACTATGAAACTATGAAATCGTGCAGTGTTACGTTTTAAGTAATGAAAGTTTTTCAATGTGAGTCTTTACCAGGGCAAGAGATTAAATCACCAATCGAAGAACAATTGACAAATTATCAAAATATTCAAGTGCAGTGAGCGATAATTTAAATGGTGAATATGAAGATAGTGGGTTGCGCATTGAGGTCCTATACTATGGCCTGCAAACTCACCGGACCTTTGATCGTTAGACTTTTACCTGTGGAGTGAAATAAAGAGTTATGTTTACGTCAAAGAACCTCAAAATTATGAAGACCGCCGAAAGTTAAAAGTGCTCAAGCACACATAATAAGTGTAAAGAATAAATTTAAGTGTTAAAAGTTTTGAAGTTAAAACGTGCTCGTCTATGCCTGGAGAGGAACGAATCATTTTTAGGTATTGGGACTACTTGCGTAATTTAGTTGTAAATAGTTTATTACAATTTTTTAAATGCACCATAATAATCAAGGCCATCGGTTACATCGTTGATAAGCAAAAATAAGTTTATTTGTTGCGACCTAAGCCCGTTATACGTGTGATGGTAAACTTGGATTTGTAAATTGCAATAAATATAAAATTTCGATACTCTTTGAAAAATAACCCTGTATAAAACAAAAACACTTAAAATCTAAATAATGAAAAATAATTCATTCAATGTCTATGAAAATAATAGTATATATAGTCAACAACTTCACTAACTTAAAAGTTTTAAGTGCAAGCAAGGACTGTTTTATAAGAGCTTGTCTAAAATTGCATATTTGTATAAATGTAAATTATTAAGTTAGTAGATGGTACATTCATAAAAGCCCCAATGCCTGGCTTGCTCTATTAAATTCACAACACCAAACTCAAAGTAATGAGAAAATATTCGCGCACCTGTGTATATATAGTATTATTAATAATATTACATATAATATTATTCGTAATTATTAAAGACAATTAATAATGTCATCCTAATCCTAATGGATGTATCAGTCGCGACGACGTAAACATTGAATCTGTTTTGCTCTTCAATTTTAAAGTGTAGAAAGTGAATTTACAGTTTTATTAAACGAACAATGCAAGGAACGAACAGTGTTTAGTGAATACTATTTTCCCTAATAATAATAACTGATCACATTACCATAACAATAGTAAAACATTATAAAACAAGTGCAGCAATAGTGTAGGTTATCCCAAACAAATAAAAAGTGTAAGAACTCAATATAGTGCTAATTACAATCCGGGGAATAATGTACTAGTATAGATATAGTACCACTCAGTGTATGGATTTGAAAGAAAGAAAGAAAGAAAGAAATATTATTTATTACATTAAACACCGACACACATGTTACAAAAGATATTATGCACTAAAAAACTTATAACTACAGATCAAAACAAAATTAAAACATAAATAAAATCATTACAATCAAAATTTTATTATGTGTGTGGGTTTGGTATAAAAGGGCTACACTCAGCATTATTTCGTGGTATTATCCACGAAGCTGGTTTTCAGTGCGCCCTCTAGTGAGTAACGTACGGTCGAATATGCAACAACCAGTACCACTATTACAACGCTACACTTGATGCACCTACCACACATAAACACATAGTGAGTAAAAAAGAAAAATGAAAAAGTGAAAACGTGAGATGCAGATATTGCTGATTTTATAATAACAAACATCGCAAATTATTTATTACCAACAATATAATAATTATAAAATCCACTACTATTACTACTTCTATTACATACTACAAAAATTTACTAGAACCTTTATGTGACGTTTGCTAGTTATAAGTATATTATGTCTGTTTGGTGGTAGCTGTAAATAATATTTATATACGTTTTTGTATATTGAGAACAATTTATAATGTTATTAGTGAAAAACCCACATATTTATAACCTATAAAAACAAAGTTATTTTTGCTTTGTCATCCAACAAGACCCGTGTCTGCGCAATAATCGCGACATCTATTTTCAATCGTCAAAACCACTTGCCACGCTCAAAGACATCGATCGATTTTTCGATACGCGCAAAGTTATTGAGTTAGCGGAGATATGTATTAATTAGTACTGTGGAGTTTCCGTAGAGGGCGTTAACTGTACGGACGCACAGAACGGTTGTGTTCAGTTGTTGATACAGTTACATACCAGCACTTCGGTTCTATAACATAAGGCACCAAAATATCAGAAATAGAGAAACTACTAAAGAAATTGAGAGTTGACATAAAAAAAGACTCAGAGTCGCTACAAATGTTGGAAAATAGAATTACGAATAAAATTATTCAAAAAATTGATCAAAAATTCCATTTCATAGACGAAGAACTAGGAAAAATAAAAGAAACTAGCACAGAACAAGAAAAAGGATTTCTTATATAGCAAAATATACTAGACAAACAAATATTATATTTTTTAGCGTAAAAGAAGAACAAAAATACTACGAAGAGTTAGAACGGAAAATTCTGCAAATAATAAAAGATGAGTTAAATATAGAATGTGACAGAAAAGAATTAGAGATGATTCGTCGGATGGGCAAGTACAATGAAAATAAAGTAAGACCTATTGTTGGAATGCCTCATTTCCAGTAAAAAGGGCCTCCGGCCACCTGCACTCACCAAGCGAAACGCAGAGGTAAACCTCTACTTCACGCTGGTATTCTGTGAGGTCGTGGTACCACCCCGGTTCGAGCCGGCCCATCCGTGCGACAGCAAAAGCTGCCGCGTGGCTCTACCACTGTTAAAAACACAACCTATGGCCTACTACCTATGGCCGAAAAATCACAATACTGAAAAATAAAAAAAACTTATGAAGACAAAAGGAATTTATCTTAAAGAAGATTTTTCACCAGAAATCCTGAATAAAAGAAAAATATTGATGGTACATCTTAAAAAAAAGATAAAGTAGCCGAGAAAAAAAGCCTATCTACGTTACGACAAACTAATAGTCCAAGAACCATCAATAAAGAAGAAGAGTGAAACAGATGAAGAAGAACAAAAGGGCAATAGAAACAAAAAAAAGGATATTAGAAATAACACCACCAAACCAAAAAGAAAATCTGAATAGACAACCACAAACACACCAACAAGCTCTAAAGAAAAACAAGACAAGCGAAGAAAACCGGGGATAGCCGAAGTTCCATAGAGAAATTCATCAGCAAACAAAGCATAACTAAAGCTTCAGAATCAAGAAGGACTTCCTTGTCCTCTGAATATTCAAATTCAGATGAATAGCAACTAGGAAAACGCCTTCAAAATCTGAAATGCGTCGCGCCCACAAACACAACAAAAAACATAATATAACCTCCCCCAGAACGGCTCGTCACCGCGGGGGTTGTAGACGACCACCCTCCAAACCTCAAAACATGTTACATTGCAACATTTAATGTCAGATTAATTAAAAAAAAGAAAGAAAAGAACAAAGTAGGCCATCAAAAAGGTGGAATGATGACATCGCCGAAGTAGCTGGTACACTATGACCAAGATTAGTGCAAGACAGAACCACTCGGAAGTAATTTGGAGGAGGCTTTCACCGCAAAAAGCGGCCCTTACAACTAACAAGAACTAACAAAATTAAATATTAAGACATACTAACACTACTAACAAAAAAAATGCATACTAGCTATAATATTATAAACTTAATAACATTTGTGTAAGGGATAAATAAAGCTAAATAAATAAATAAAATTAATAATGTCCTCCAGACTGAATTACGGTCAGAGCGGCCAGCCGAGAGGGAGGCTAACCATCTGCACAGGACGAGATTTTAGTGCGCGAGTGTGTACGCAACCTCAGATGCACTCTATTTTCCTACCCTCGTAGGTTATATAGCGTCAGTGTCGTCACTGTACAAGCGTAAAACGAATGGAAACCTACATCAGGCTATCGAAGTTTCTGAACAAATCCGTTTATAGAACAAGCTCCGGTACTATCATGGCTCTGTTCACAAATATATGTATCATAGGCGAAAGTGTAAAATATACAAGTCGCGGCACGTAAGTCTAACGCTGAATGAAACGTGGAGGGAATAGCTGCGCATTGGTACTGTCGCGCACGAATTGTATTGCACGAATGCGACTGGAGAGTTAATCAGCGCGTGCGAACGACGCACGTCCATCCCGCTACCCGCTCGCTCACTACCCCATAATACCTTAATTTCGACTTATGCGTAATAACGGTCACCGCTTGACCTTCGTGCCGCTACTTATACTTTGATAAACAAGATTATGAACTAATACCGGACCCACCACTTACAAATTTTTGTAGTTACAATTTTATTTAACCAGATGACTGAAAGAGATTCATTTAAAGACTGCTTTTAACGAAAGGGCTATGTTGTGCAGTTTGTTTTTATAAAATCGATATCAGTATTTCGTGTAATTTCTCAGTGCCTGAAATTCATAAGTAATTATATAACATTTTCAATATCAAACTGACATCCATAATTTGTTATGCTCAGACCAGCTCTTATAAAACGTTCTAATGAATACTTTCTGCATTACCATGTTCTTACGTCTAACTAGTGGCAAAGAATTCGTAGTGCTTACATATTATTTTTATTTTTTGCTTTTCTTATGATCCTCTTTGCTAGTACATTATGCTAAGGTATAGTTATTTTTAAACATCATTTTGTACTGCAAGCTTTGCAACTATTTAATTAGCTTAAAATAAAAATTGCACAGTATGGGACTACACAAACATGTCATAGGCGTTGTTAGAATTAACCATACAATATCACCAAAATGTTTTTGTACTATTTTTGCTCTTACATGTAATAATGTGTTTGCTTTATGTGATACGTGCACCATTAGTGTTGTAATATTTACAAGTCTTTACTCAAACTACAACTCTTCAAGATAAGACCGAATAGGCCTTTTTAATTAACGTATTAATTTACTGGGGCATTATCATTTCTCAATATTCGCGGAGCTTAGTTTTTACAAATCCTTAAAAGTACAAATACCAAGCCTTTCAAATGGTATTTGCATAATTTACAAAATCGTATTCTAAGTACGCCAATGACTTTTAAAATAGAGTATCAAATTCTAATGATGTCTCAAACATCAGGAGCAATGTACAAACATCGAGAGCCCTAGCCTGCCAATCCACTTTATAAACTCGCAAGCTATTGAGATAAATCGTAGGTAATTGCCAGTACGGTGCATGTAATTAATAAGACATTATTGTGGCAGCTGTACCAGGCCACGGACACTGGCAGACCGGTATGTACTTGTCGATTCACCACTAAACACAGAGGGCTTAATCATCTTATATAAGTTTATTACGCTTTTTAAAGTTACTTTTAAAACCTGTTTTTGAAGGTTTGCTTAAATATATCTTGATTCGCTCATTCAAACAGATTTTAATAGTAACTTTCATGTTAAAAATGGTATAATTTACATTTACAATTAACTTCACAAATATTTTTAAGCACAAAGAAATAATTAATGATATTTTAACTGAATTAAAACAATTAACCGTTATACATTACTTTCCCATAAAAATGCAGCAAAAACTGATTATACAACAATCGAATCAGTATTTATGTTTATCCTGGTTGTTATAAATATAAAGATGGCTTTTTTAACATCATAGAGCTAATTGTAAATGTCAATGACAGTATTCAATGAACATACACGTGTGCCCTGTGTCTCATGTCAATGTGTTTTCAAGGCAAAATGAGTTTCAAGTTTATTTAGTATTTATATTCTATTGTCGAAAGCAAATCAACATAAATGCTTTAATTACGATGTGTTTGTTGTCTAGCCGGCAGACATAGCTTTTGGCCTCAGAAATTTGGACTCTACGCAACCGGCCAGTTGCGACAGGGCAACAGTAAGATAACATTGCATGCTGGTTATGGAAATATTACTGTCTTAACATACTCATATACATTCTAACATAATTGAAATGCTACAGACTGGCTTACAAAGCTTTTTTTTAACGTTTAAAACATAAATCTCAAGCTGGAAAAGTGCTGCAATGAGACATTAAAGAATCTTATTCTGTTCATACAATCGTATTTTGTATAAAATTTACAAGAACACAGATTTATTTTGTTTCATTGTAATGACTTTTATCACTAATGATTGCATGTTATTTTATTTTTATTTTGATTTGAAAATCTAGAATGGCAGCATGGTAGTTAAGTGGGGCAAAGGAGACAATGGAGTGATAATGCCTTGGCAACTTAATATAATGGAAGTATGTAAATTGTTCTTTCTTTTACAAGTCATATTCAAGTAATTTGGTTGCAAGATTTAACGATGTACAGTCAACAACATCATAAATATTATTCAAATTGCAAAAATGCACCGTAATTTGCCAAAATGAAACTAGCGGCAATACAATATCATTTGCAAAAACAGGTAATAGTAAAGTAAAGTAAAGGTAAAGATTTAAAGTTACATCCTATATACGTCCCACTGCTGGGCACAGACTGTCCTCCACACAGTCCTCTGTCTCTCATTTCTGAAAGGGTTTTTAGGGCAAGGAAATGACCACCGCGTCGCCCCGATACGTGTTGGCGAACTTCACACGTCTTCGAAATATTTTATTTCTTATATCTCAGACATGCAGGTTTCCTCACAATGTTTTCCTTCACAGCGGGCCATATGAAAATAATCACTTAAAATTGCAATTAACAATTTCATTGGAGCCGACATTACTACTCCAAAACTAAATAAAATCTAAAGCTAAAATTTTATCAGTTTTTAATTAATATCCCCAAAATTATGTAGCTCTCCGTTGAACGTAAAAATGTCGTAGATTTTTATATTGCCGTGTAATGACAGGATCCAAAAGGTGGTGTCGTAAGTAGCGACTATGAGAAATGCCATCCCTATGGGGCAGACGTTAAATACTCAGAACTACGACAGGGGGAATACGTCGGTACTGCGATTTTCAATCCGCTAAGAGTTGCTTTATTAAGGAAAATTCTCTTTACAGCGTAACAGGTCCAATTGTATTTGAATGGTGGTGAAAAACGAGCACACAGTCCACCTGATGGTAAATGTATGCTGTGGGCCATAGCCATCTACGTTCATCTTCGATTAAAAATAAAAATGCAGATGCGTTCTCACCCCTGAGGACTAAGATGGAATGCCCGTTTCCAGTAAAAAGAGTCCGGTTATCTACACTCACCATACGTAATTCAACAGCTTAAACTGTTATTTTACGCTGGTATTCTGTGAGAGCATGATCCTTCCCCGGTTGAGCCGATCCATTCGTGCTGCAAACATAATATTATAGCTGAAGCGTAGCTCTACCACGTAAGAATACCATACAAAGGTCATGTCCATCTATGTGACCTTTACTTTCTATCCGGCTTGTACGTTTAAAATGATAATCTCTATAATCATAGAATTACAATACAGTAAAATAATAAACAAAATTAAATATAACTTATCATATTTAATGTCATTTCCTTTTGATATATTAAAATAAAATGTTGTTGATTGTAAATCGCTAGTTGTTAAGGAATCGAATCCTTTTATCTACACTTGTAAAATATCTATATCTTATTTTCTTTGAATTAATCCGTTAAAATTGTGAATAAACTTCGCTGTGCGATTGTCACTTTAAAATTGGAGCACAAATTGTGTTGTTTTCATCTGTGCGTAGCAAAGGATGACATATAACTTTTTAAAATTATTAATGACATTTACTAAATTTGTACATACATTTCTTCTAAATATTAAACGATATTATAATATCCATTTAATGTTTTAACATGTAATGTTGACTTCAGTCACCTCAAAGTGCATTGAATTTATACACGTCAATGTATCATATTGTTCAGGAAACCCCGCGAGGCAGCGGCGATGGCGGGGGTGAAAAGGCCCGATTAGCGCGTCTTTGGGGCGCGGTAGACTCCAAACTGTTGAAGCCTCTGTTAACTCACGCGCGACCGCCTCTAACGGAAACACTGCCAGCTTTCCTTAGACCAGTTGCTCGTGTCTTGACTACAACGCGGCAATATACACAAGGAGTAAGTATTTTTTTTAAATATTATATCTATAATATAGAATACAACTATACTGATGTAATGAGGGCATCCACGACTTTTTCTGCCACCAGGGCGGCGCCACTTTACAGTGAGATAAAATATTTGACAGATTTCATAGTGGGGATGATAATTTCTTAGGAAAATGTAATCTTTAAGGTTTCTTTTTGTATTATTAGTTATATTTTATATTAATTATATTAAAAATTAATAAACCAAACTATAAAATATAACTAAAAGCCGATTTTTTTAAAAAGAGTTATAAAGTGCAAAAAAAATAAAAATCAAACCACTGACGCCTTGTGTTCTGTATTAATATTATATTCTAGATAATGATAAACTATTGTTTAAAACTAATTTCTAAATTAACTGCCACTGTGTAACAAAAACTTTACCTCAGTCACAATTAGCGACATCTGGTGAGTAGAAGATTATTAGCCCTCATTAAATTGGTAGGTATCACCCTCATAGCTAGTTCTATCTCCAAATACCAGTGCTTGCACGGTTGTGTTACGGTCTAGAGCTCTAGAGGTTATAGAGATCCAGAATAATTACAGGCTGTGATACATTCCATCTTAGTCCTCAGAAGTGAGAACGCATCTCTAGTCATCTTTGTTTGAATTTAACTCCAGTCTACTAATAATCACTTTGCGTTGTATCCTTAATGAGACGTGGTAGCTCTTATAGAAAAGCTTTACAGAATAGGCAATGTACTATAAAGTGACTATAATTTTGTCGCCAACAAAGTAAGCAAATAGGCCTTCTGATGTTAACTATGGTTATTTATTGGTAAGTTGAAACCTGTTGTACATTGAATGCAGTTAATTTCGAATGTCTCGCAGCCTGCAGTTTTGCCGGCTCACCCTCGATATCTTTCAAACCTTGACACAACAGCGGATACAATGTTACTCGAGGGATGTATGGATATTATAACTACTTTAACCACTCAAGCCTCGACATTAACCACCACCAACTTAGTCAAACCTATCGTTAAGCCAAAGAGTATAGTACGTCAGGCCAAAGACTATTTTTTTTAATTGAATATCGCATTATTTGTATGAAGGTCAAGTGAGCGCTAGAGAAACGACGATTGTAAAACGTTTTTCGTTGAAATAAAATGTGTTGAGAAGTGTATGAATGAATATCCATATCATCTCGTGGGTCTCGTAAGAGGTCAAAACCACTTTTGTCTACAAAAATCAGTCAAAACTATTTTTGACTAAGGGCATCGGTCAAAACCATTTTTGTCTGATTTTTGCAGTCAAAGGCGGTTTTGACCGGTTATGAATTTTGACTGTAATATATGTATTATGTAACTAATAAATGGTAGATTGAATATTACTCTAATAATAGTAACCGTGTATAGGCAGTGTAAGAATATCTACTAATCCATATCAACACATGGGTATCGTATGAGGTGACAGAGTGAATCAAACCAGTAGGTGGACAGCAGTGTTTGCCTAATACCAACTGGAAAATAATAAAACTATCCCCTTATGGGCAGTCTATGTATGGCTGTAATAAATAAGAGTCTATAGATATAGTTTATAGATCACTTAAAAATCACTAAGTTTAACAATATGTACCACTGAACCGCAGCGGGGCATGGCAACAAGTGAAATAATTCCTCATACTCCCAAAGCTATTTTAGCATTATAAAAATCATTTGCAGGTATTTGAACCGTGTGTAGATAACTAAATCAAAGCCTAAATCGTTCAGAATAAGGTTCAATTTCACTTGAAGTTTTTCTCACACCACGTTATTATCCTAAGCGTTTTATAGTCAAATCAAAAGCAAAGTAGTATTTCAAGTAGGTCAAAGCCTAATACTAATTAGAATAAGATTAAATTTTACTCAAACAAATTCTCCCTTCGCTGCATGTTTATGTTTAATCTCTTTCGCAAGCGTAGCATTGTTAAATCACACTCGCTCAATATGTAACAAGCCTTTTCGGGGAATATAAACGATGTTCAGCTGATTTATGTAATGTAATAAATAAATAAATAAATACGATGGTAGAGCCATGCTGCAGCTATATTAGTAGTATAGTTGTAGCACGAATGGGTCGGCTCGACCGGGGAAGGACCACGCTCTCACAGAATACCAGCGTAAAATAGTAGCTAAACACTGCTGTGTTTCGTATGGTGAGTGTAGAGAACCAGATACCCTTTTTACTGGAAACGAGGCATTCCATCTTAGTCCTCACGGGTGACAACGCATCTGCATTTTGATTCGCAAACGAGGATAAATGTAGATGTCTATGGGCCACAGTAACCACTTACCATCAGGTGGACTGTGTGCTCATTTGTTACCCTATCCTATAAAAAAAGAATAATAATCAGCGATGCATGCCTATTAGCCATTACCTGCTATAATATGCCAAATTAATTAAAAAAATATTATTTGCAGGAAAACCATCTTCACAGGACCGATTCGGATTCTGATCTTTGTATTGACGAACCTCAACATGTACCTACAAGTATTGATCCCCAGGTATATTATACACCTCTGGCATCGTAGTCTGTTTATTTTTATTCAATAAGACTACTTACATTACCTATTATACGTCTATTGCTTTGCTTATAGCGTCGTCTATTGAAGAACTATTTTTTATTTTATTAATTTTTTCATATATTTTTTTGTGTGTTCTTTCGAATATTGCTTTTTGTGTATTCCGTCTTATTACAAAAAGTACTTTATAATTACTGACAAGTTTAAACAAGAGTCTTCAACAGTTCCATGAATATGTGATCTAAAATGTTAAATATGTAATTTAGTAGCAAATGTTAAATTTCGCGAGCACTGGTACCGCAACTTAAGGCTTCATTCGTGACCAATACTCGCATTTAATCACAAACCTAGCAGTAAAGCACGTTTGTAATAAGACCGACCATAATATTTATTTCATACAAATGTTTGTACTAGAGTTCGGCAACCTTTTGACGTAAATGAGCATGAATATTAGATACGAACACTGGAGATATTATATTTATTAATTATATTTACTAATGGAAATAAGAAGTACAGGTTCTCGAGTACCAGCCTCGTAACAGTAAGCTAAGCGTAAGACAGCTCTCCACTAGATAGAGTAACAACCTGGTAAGAGATGCAGGAAGTCGATGGATGCAAGTGTCTCAAGACCTTGAATTTTGCTGTTAATGATGATGCAGAGATTGGTTTTCAATTCGAAAATATCTGAGAAAATCTGTAATTGATATTTTGAAACATGCCACTTGGTGGCCTTTTTAATTTATTATCTTTTGTTAATGATTATGATAAACGCCCCTCGCTGGGACGAGAAGGCATGTTTTTTTCTCATGTAATTTAGAATTAAAAATGTTTGTTTGATATAAGTAATTATTCTTTAAAAAAAAATTCAGACCCTGAATGTAAAATGCTAAAAGATGGTAAAATTTAATTTATAATTTACATTATACATTTAAGATAACGATTAAAAAAATATTTTGACCGATGTCCCACGGCCCCCGGGTTGCCGACCTCTAATCCAAATTATAATAAAACATATTATATATGTATATTTTTTTATTTCCAAATGTAGTTCTGTTAATTGAAAAATCATTTCTTTTCCTTTGGTTGCAGCTATCTTATAATATTCAAAATGGATATGGAAATGTCTAAGCTTTGTAGCAATAGTGACCCTCGGCTGTGATATAAGGGCTAGATGTAAACATATGTAATAGTGTTATAATAGGAATATTATTTTAAATTATTGCACGCAGCAATTATGGCCTGGACTTGTGGAAACACGGATCTCGGTAGAAGGTATCACTGGGAGTAACATATGAACATAGTGTAATGTTCATAATAATTGTTATAGATAAGCTCTGTGTGCCACAAACGTCACAAACGAGTTATACTACAAAATCTAGAAGAAACTAGTGTATTTTTAAGACGAAAAAGGCGGTCGTTTCAAAATATTTTTTTGTGTCTCATAATTACATAATTGCATTGTGTTGTCTCATAATATGCCATCCATCAATGTAATTAACAAAAATAAAAACGAATTATGATTTCTTATATTTATACATTACACATTGAACAAAGCTAATATATCAATGATTTCCGAATGTTCATCTCTGAAGAGTTGGACATCAAAAACGTGAATTTAAAATTAGTTGTGCATTAAACGCTTTAAAATTCGTGAAAATAAATTTTATTCTATGTGTAATAATAAAGATGGACGACTAACAGAACTTTCACTTTAAACAAAGTAAAAGTTCAGTGGTTCAAAAGGTAATTGTTATAAACTTAAAGTTTTGTATAAAAGCACCACTTATTTGCTATGTATAATGTTTATTTCCCACCATATTGGCTACGATATTGTAGCTGTTGTTTGAATGTCAAGTAATTAAAAATGTCATGCTACTGCTAAACCCCGGCATTATATCTATGTACCCATCCACACATAACGTGTAACTAAATGTTTCTAACAATACTTACTTTTCTTGTTGATTGTGATATCATGTATTATTTTGTATGAGATACATTTTATATAAGTCCTATAAGTGACAATCTCATTTTTGTGAACTTTATTAAGAATAATAAGTGATTTTATTGCTACAAATAATGGTGTGTGCAGCAGTAATGATATTTTATGATTTATTTTAATTTTAACCCTATTTAAATGGCACTTTTCAATATATAATACTGAAAACTGCTAATTAAATACTGTTCACTGAGCAGAAATTATTCTCTTTAATACTATTTCTAGTCTTTATCGTCCTTGTTTTCATTTTGCGATTGAGGAAAATTGAAACTTCGTATTTTTAACTTAAAAATCACCATAAAATGGGAATTATAAAATAATTGAATACCGATGAACGGTTGTAATATAGCTATTATGCAATTTTAAAACATTTAAATGTTAAATTTATATTTTACGATTACACTATTTTGAAGTTTGTGTAGCTTTATCGTGTCCTTCTCTTTATATTGTGTTATGTATACATAATACCTAAGTATATTTATGAAATTACAATACATTGTTTGATACATTAATCTCACAAATGTGGCAAAACCGTTAATTTAGCGTAGAGTACATAGTTTGTGCTTATTTTGTTATAAACATGCCTGTGTTTCTTAAAATGACAATTTCCGATCTAGATACAGTCTCGTATTTTAGCCGAATTTTAAATAGAATAAAAAATGTATAATAAAATTTTAATAATTCGTCATTTTGTTTTTTATTGTCTTACTGAGTGCGTGCTTCGCACCTGCAACCTGTAATAGGTATCCCAGCGTTAACTACTTACTAATGAGTTTAGGTGGTAACGAAAACAATCAGCCTCAGAATTTAATTTCCCAGAAATATTTGCCTTGTCATAAACCGTGTAGTGGCAATGTAAGAATATACACTACCCCATATCATCCCGTCGGTGCAGTAAGAGGCGACAGAGGAAAACAAATCAGGCAATGGAATGGGCAACAGCGTTTTCCTAATAACGATTAAGAATAAAAAAACTGCGGTTGCCAAGCGGGAATAGATAATTTCGAAGATATCTGAAGTTTGCTATGCACTGAAGCATCACGGGACAACTTCTGTAATAGCCCTTTCATTTTTCATTTGACCATAGGCTGTTAATTTACTTTTAACTAATTTTTAACTAACCTTGTCTATACATACGGTTGTTATATCTAAATTATTGTGATTGTGTGAAAAAAATAAATTATAAATAAATAACAACACGCCGTTGTGGTCTATTAATGTGGCATCATTTAGGTTTAATAACACATAAGTTCAAGCTTTATGCATTGTCTTTACGCGGTAGAGCAATAGCAGATCATGCATAAACATGAAATTGTGCTCTGACACTATATTTATTTGTTTATTCTTTATTGCATTCATTAAAACAAAAGGATGCAAAGAACGGACATAATGCCTTGAGGCATTATTCTCTACCAGTCAACCCATGGAGTGATGATTATTTGACGTAGGTGTGGCAATATAGAATAAAAGAACACGTAACAAAAATAATGATTAACTACATAATATATACATTTCACTAATAAATTAACTATTTATATATATATACACATGCATATACATACAAATATACATATGTAATTAGTACATACAAATGACTATGAATATACCTAAGCGACTGTTTAGCAATACATATTAAATGGATGAATGACATAAAATGCGTTATCCTCAATAAGACAACGCATTTTGATTACGGACCAACTATTTAAAAGCGTACTTATTGTTGAGACATTGATACATTGAGAATCATTGATGGTACATTCATATTGGTTTCGGCGTAACATTAAAGCGACGGGTTCTACATAAACTGCCCTGTACCTAACGCCACTGCCGCGCACCACACCACCGCAAACTGCGGTTGTCAACCTCCCTGCCAAGCGTGGCAACTATGTGTGGCAGAATTCCCCCTGTGAGACAATCTTTGGGGGAGGCCTATGTTCAGCAGTGGATTTTTATAGGCTGTAATGATTAACTTTTTTTGCAATATTATAATATTTACTTAAAAATTATTTGTATGGTAAAATTACTTGACAAACCTTTATTTTGTTGTTGTTTTTCATAATTTTGTGATGCACTACTAAACCCGTTGAAAAATATTTCAACTTATCTTAGTCTGGCAATACTTAGTATACTGGTTCAAGTTTTGAAAGTTCGTATAAAAAAATGATTTTTTAAATTATAGGCGCTGTTTATGTGCATGTAAAATATGGTTTTGTCTTTCTTTTTCCTTAATTTTCAAAAAATAAGTAGGTATATCATAAATTAGTACCTACAAGTGGCTACTTGTAACAGTTTACTTGTTTTACTATTTTAAAGAAAACGAGCTACATAATTGTAAATGACACTATTTTCCAAATTATAAAAAGAATATTGAAAATGAATGATGCCATCTTTTTCCTCTAAAGCCTGTGGCGTCGACTACAGCAGAAATGCGTCGAATCGAAGCGAGTCGCATTTATTCCCAGTGCGTCCATCTTTGACGAATCGAATCGAATTTTTCATTCATCGCAAATTCTTCATCAAAATAGGTCGTTCTTGCTTGCACAGCTAGGATGAAGAGATGTTTTTTATTTCATCGTGATAATGTGGATCTCCATGATTAAACAATTCTGGATATTGTTGGACCAGTGATATCAATAGTTCTTCATTCATTTTTATTTAAACAAAAAGATTTTTACGAAAATGTAATAGAAATTAATTAAAATACGCTGGCGCATTCACTGCTCCACATCGACTGAGGCGCGCCGAGTTGAATCGAATCGCATCGGCGATGAAATTCGCATGTCAAGCAATTCGCGCGGTCGATTCAATTCGGCGCGCCGCGGCTCGTCGCTAATGGACGCAGTTTAATAGTAAATATATAGGAGGCGACTTTCTGCGATTCGATTCGACTCGGCGCGGCGAGCCTAGTGGACGCTTAGCCTAATATTCAGGTAAGTATAAGATATTGATCCAGAGTTGTTTAATCATGAAGATCCATATTATCACGATTTGAATTATCACTATCAAGTTATTATCACGATTTTGAATTTTTAAACCGCTCTCCTGTTAAGTTGTGTTTTTGCACGTGCATTGATGCGAGGCCCCCGGGCCATAAGGGCCCCGAAGATGTGTAAACAAAAACTCTCAAGGACTTCTATGGGCAGAGGCGAATTAAATGTCGACAGCGCCCTAGACTAGCACCACTTCGACGCCCTTCTGGCGGTTATGTATTATAAATTATAGCTACGTATGTATTTTGTAAATGAACTAGGTACATATGTTATAATATTTATATTTAAAAATTACGTGTCACGTTGTTTGTCCGCGATGGACTCCTAAACTACTGAACTAATTTCAATGAAATTTTGCACACTGTGTGCATTTTGGTCTAACTTGAGAGATTTTATCCCGATAAGTGACCCTCAATTTTTTTAATGCTAATCAGGAGTTTTTTTTTAGGAAAGCAAATGGTCGTCGGAAAGGGCAGAACAACGTCTGCCTGGTCAGCATGTTTATAATATAGTTCAGTTTAAAAAACATGAAAGTGGTGTTAAATAAAAAACTACCCCAGGAGGGTACCAGTATTGATAATCCTGAGAATCGCTCATTGAGCATCCACGCTCAAACTATCTTCATCCCGTCATCTGTAGTGCCTATCGGCGGCAGATCCCAGGCTTGGTTTGATCACTCCTGCAAAATTGCTGCAGCAAAAGCAGGGGTCTTACAAGAAGTACAACTCTGCCAGGTCCTTCAAAAGAGTTATCGTTAGGGCTAGTAGATCGCTGGCGATCTACTATTGTACATAGCACCCTTTACCCTTTCGATCCGGGGGACTATGCGCTCGAAATGTTTTTCATAGCCCCAGCGACTGTTTAGGTGGAGGCCTAGGTACTTCATGTATCTGCCCACTCTGACTTCAGACCCACATCCCACACACGCGGACGCACGAGTCGGGTGGTTCCCTGCCCCGTGGTAATTTATGAAATCATAGGACAAAGAGGTACATTTAGTTTTATTTTTTATAACACAGAAGTGACAAACAAACTTACAGTCCACCTGATATTAGTTTTCTACCCTCAGTCCCAACACTTATTAAAGCGGTACAAATATAATGTGTTGCGCGGGCATTTAGCTTTAGTCATTTTATTCCACGAGTCTTAGGTAACTGTCGTCGTTATTCTCTGTCTTGTGGTAATTCTTTTAGTACAAGCATAGAAAGTGATGCTCCAGCGAGGCTGCCACATGTCGCATCGTGATTGCTGTTGGTATTGCTGTTCGTTTGCATCCGTCATTTATTTTGGTGATATATTGTATTTACGTCTAATGCGTTCCCAGATATTTTTATAACGTTAAATCGTTATTAACAAATGTTCATTTATTTAAACAGGCTTAAAAGTATTTTCTAACAGAACCTCCCTAGCTAAAGCAGCAATGGTAGTAGTATTAGGTTTAGCTTAAAATGGAATGGTAATTAAACACATTTTCCTACTATTTAGTAATAGTTTACAGCCGGCTATAGCAAATTCTCCTATTTACAGATCTACATATACAGTGATCTATCCAATACATCGGTTACCTGTTTTTGATGATAATTAAATTAATTAATTGGAAAATTCAGCATAAATGGTATTTAGGATTTTTGGAGATATTTGAAAAAACCTGTTCAATATCTCCTTGACCCACGTTTTGTCCAGCCGTAGTCCACCAGCATGCACGCATACAGAGTGCTCACCGAGCCAACTCAAAGTGACGGTTTCACCGTGGGTAACCTAACAAAGTGGGCTTTCCCGTGCACCAGCACCGGCCCTACTACCGGGTAAGCAAAAATGTATTAAATGTATGGCATGTGCAGGCTTGTGTTTCCACTTACCGGCGCCGACGCCAGCACGGCGATAACTCCCACCGGTGTAGTCGCCGATGCCGGGACAGCAAGCTTCCCGCTTGGTGCCAGCCGGTAAAATTGCATGTGCATTGTGCACGTATTGTAGCCGTGTGCGTGTGTGCGCGGGCCGAGCTTGAAGAGAGACACCTTGAGATTGAGATTCGAAATTGATTTGTGAAATGATGAAATGCCTCCTCGCTCATGCGGAAGTAGTTAAAATATTTTTGGAGTATGTTTTTAAATTTTTAAATCGGGTATAATAGTATGTTATTTCTAAGATGATTTTCGTCTTAAATGCAAGAGATATAACAAACAAATACGACGGCTTGACGACACCATTTTTACGTGTTGTAGAACTGAAGTCTGTGTTAGTAGTTAGTACTGCCCAAAAACCGTGCGTAGTCTCGTAATCGGCACCGGCCCAGTGGAAAAACAGAGCCCCGGCACCGGCACCATGCCGGTGAATGAAAAAGCTACCAAAGGCTACTGAGCTTCCCGCCTCTAGAAGACGGGGACCCGTTCGGGCATAGCCAAATGCTTGATACTATAGGCATGTTAATTTAAAAATATAACTGTCCAAATTCATAGCTTTATGCTAACATAATTTTGTATTAAAGTACTGAGGAAATCTAGGTGAAACTAAAACATTAGGCAAGGTATTAAAAAATACTCCATAGGATTAAATGCTATTTATTCTTAATAGATTTTCGTGGAATTGATTCTGTAGAGTTTGTCTGGATTCTTTTGAAACTTTAAATATCGGGCCATGTCCAGGTATGATCCAGTCTGCAATATCTGCAATTTTTGACCTATTTCTAAATTGCTGACTTTGATTTTCACTTCCTGCTTCTAACCATATATTTGAATCTTCTATGTCTTCATACTTCTCAAATAAGTCACCTAAAATTTATGCCAAAAACATTGAAGTACCACCAAGACTTGTTTGCTTGCAACAGGTGTTAGAGTGCACGGACTCTAACTCAATTAGTCTGTGCCATAGTGTATTGTCTATGGTCTGTGCTATGCGTTTGCCGCATCGTGACACGTTTGAGGTTGTCCTCAAACATGTCAAGTTGCGGCAAGCATACATAAGCCTAAAACTCCTTCATACAGATGTTTTTTTTTATAGGATAAGGGGGACAAACGAGCACACAGATGACCCCCCTGATGGTAAGTGGTTGCTGTGACCCATAGACATCTACATCTATCTTCGATTAAAATCAAAATGCAGATGCGTTGTCACCCGTGAGGACTAAGATGGAATGCCTCGTTTCCAGTAAAAAGGGTCTCCGGTTCTCTACACTCACCATACGAAACACAGCAGCGTTAAGCTGCTATTTTACGCTGGTATTCTGTGAGAGCGTGGTCCTTCCCTGGACGAGCCGACCTATTTGTGCTACAACCATAATAGGGTGGATGCCCCTATTACCAGCCTTTTAGTGCCAATTTCAACTTTAAAAATTCCTGCTATTTTAATTAGGGCACAATATTTTTTAACATTTGCTTTAATCGATAGGTTATTTATCTAAAAATATAATGAACATTTATTTACAATCATATTATTTCATGAACAATTTTAAAAACGACGATAAGCAAAAAAAGGCGTTATGGCTCAAATGCCAGCCACCCTGTACCGAATGTCGTCCTTTTGTGTATTTAATGCCAGCATAGCATAGGGTTGTGCCTTTTGAGTTTTTGGTAAGTATCTATTGTAGGTAAGTTTTAGAGGTAAAGTAATAAATTCGTAACAACTTTCAATTTTGAAGCTGCATGTGACAAGCATGGGATATGTATTAAGTCAGACGACAACATTATTTTATTTTAATGTTTTACTATTTAACTTACTGTGTTTTAGTATAAAGCAGCTCAATAAAATAAAGCAAATTATGATAAAATATTATGTAGTATATCGATTTCTATTAATTTAATCATCAAATATACAATAAACCTAGCAAGCTAACAGCATAGCAAAGTGGCGAAGCAATCAGCTTAGTAGCGGTTTCTAATGGTTGCCGTTGAGCAATCAGTTTCAAAATAGGAGGTTCAGATGCCTGGGTGATCAGTAATAGATTGCTGAAAACAGAATTTGAAAATTCGAAACCGTTATCGAGATAATCGTTGGACAGGCGGACAGACATCGTGAAATCAATAAGTGACTTCGCAAGCTTCGCCACTTAATAATCAAGTCTACTACGGAACATCCTCCTCCATAGACTGTCGCAAAGCCTAGTTCGAAGCCACTATCCTTGTCATGAGTTTTTCATTTATGTTCTAAGTTGTAATCAGTATTACTAAGTTATAGTTTTTGCTTATATATACTATATTTATTACTTGTTTTTTCTAGTTTCTCAAAAAATAATTGAATACACAAGGTGTTCTTAATTTACACCGAATGTCAGATAGAAAAGCTAGTACATCTTTTGATAAACTTTAAAATCAAAAACCAATTTTAAAACAGACGAATTGATCATAACTCCCTTAACTATAAAATAAGTTATGATCTAATTAATGGTATCTATTCTAGTTTATGGCAGCCCTGATTTATATTACGTGGCTGAAATTAGGTACTTCGTATTAGGTACGTCAAACCAAATAACAGCCGGGCGGCTGACATTATGCACTCCATACATTTCGTATATCTAATTACAGCCCCATTAATTTTCTCTAAAAGAAAATAAATAACTTGTAAATTTTAACAAAAATAACTGCATTACTATGTCTATAGTCATATTCATACAAATCAAAAAGCCTATATATGAGATAATGTAAAGTAAGCATAATTTTATCGGGATCATTACTTGACAAGAAATTAGGAAAATGAGCGTTTTTCGTCGCGTACGTGTTTTGATTTTTATTTAACACTGTTAGGTTTAAAACTGTGATGTAATAATATTTGAAATATATTTTCCTCTAGTTACGAAGATTTTTTTAAGCGACAATATTTGTAGTTAAGACTAATAAAAATCTTATTTACGAAGTAAAAAGTCCAAAAGGCTGGAATTAGGGGCATGGCTGGTATTAGGGGCATCCACCCTATAGCTGCAACATGGCTCTACCACATATATGTTGTGACACTATATTGACGTTGTGACCAAAAACAACACATACTCGTATATTCAATGGTTTACTAAAAATTGTGATATACTTAAAATAAATATCAGGACAAAAACATTACAAATATAATCCCCCATTTAATGTACGTCAGGTATAGGGGATTAACTGAAAAAAACGTGAAGCTTATTCATCATTATCATCATTACCCCTTTATAGGACGGCTCATACAAAGTGGCCAGTAAACTGGACAGTCACTTGAAGGTCGTTATCTCATAGATTTTTATTTAAATATTGAATCTTATCAACATTTACGACCCATGTTCGTCACGCACAATCACAGATTCGCGCCTTTTTTCAAGATGACCTGTCTACTGGCCACCGTGCACCCGCGCGTGAACATTTGATGTCATCGCGTGTGTATGTTACGTGTTTACAAGTGTTATGGCAATAAAAAAACTTATCTTCTTGTAAAAAGTAAGTGAAACTATTATTTTATAGTATATACTTTGATGTTATGTGCAAATGTAATCGAGGATAATAAGAAAAACATGTATTTTTGGCAATTGAATACAAACCGGTGTGTTGAAAAAATATACCCTAAAAATTGCCTACCTAACTTTGAGCTATTGTATTGAGTATTTATTTTCGAGTAATACTTATGAATCACATCGTTTTATAACAAGTATATAAGCATTTGTTATAATAAAATAAGAAATTTACCATTAACAACCTTGCTCGGTAGTTATAACCTATTATTATGAATGTTTTGGTGTTTTTTTTCAGGTATGCAGATACTTACGAAAATCGTTATATAATACTTTTGCATTGTAATTTCCACATTGGTTTAGACACACATACACTTATCGGAAGTTGGAATAACTAGATGAGGACTGATAGAATGTCGTAGGTATAACAGATGACCAGGCCAATCGGACGTCAGTGGTGATCCAGATGCTGATGATTGTTTCGATAACAGTGTTACTTTGAATACCAGCATTCTGAGCACACATAGTCGAAGTGACAGGTCAGGTCCTGGAACATCGTCTTCATCACAACCACCACAGAAGTTTTTGTTTCTGCCACCATCATCTATACCATCATCGCTACCTCCACAACCGCCGCTATCTCTACCACCACCGGCGCTATCACCGAACCCGACAAGGTATTACGAGTTAATTTCTCCCGAAGACGCAGGTCCTCAAGAGAATTTAGTAAATGGAGATCTAAATAAGTGGAGTAATGAAAAACTTCGAGATCCACCGATGTACAGGAATAGTAACTTCAATAATACTAGATAATACTAATATTCTATCTATACTAATACTTCATACAAACCGAAATTGATCTAAATTCACAGGAGATATGACACCTTGGCTTCCTTTTCGAGAAAATGAAGAGAGCGATCATAAGCTTATAAAATCTAAGAAAAATTTGCATAGATGTAGATACTGCAGTACCGCGTCTAAGCCAAAGAGAAATGTCTATGAATGCATTCAATGTGATGTAGCTATATGTGTAGAATGCTTTGTATCATTCCGTAATGGAGGGCAAATTAAAAACCGAAGGTGATCATTCAATTGATAATATCTATAACTGTGTATAACTGTGATAAGAAAAATTAAAAAATTATCTTTTAGAAGAAAAATGCTATGTTAATTATATTTGTAATTTATGACCTGTTGTTTTATGACAAGTATAATATGTTTTATTTTTTAAATGCTGACTAGGAAATTCATAACTGAAGTCTTTTTTTATATCCCTTCACAAAAAAAATATAGATTTCCTTAGTGTCCACTTTACTGGCCAGTGATTTTGCAGTGATGGTTAGTGACGGAGAACGTTCAGTGGCCAGTTTACTGGCCACATGATTTTTGGGATTTTCTCGAAAAACAATGATTTTCAAGTTTTTTTTTCTGAAACGTCATTATGATTTACGGCACGTAATACATACTTATGTATCACAAAATATTAGAAATTCAAAAAAGTTAGAGTGTGCGTTAAAGGGTTACATCCCATCACAAGTCCACTGCTAAACTTACTGAATTAGGATTACATTAAAAAAAACACTGAAAATTTAGAAATTTCTGATCACAGTACCTAAATATTTTCAACATTTTCATTTATTTTCAACATTTTCAAAAGTATACTTATTATCACTTAACCAAGTAACATCATGGATGTTTTTTATTTTTGCCAGAACTGGTTGTACACCTAGCTTATCGTCATGTACCCGCTTCACATTGAGTTTCGGGACAACCTGTATAAGATCACATCACGAAACTTCTCCAATAACAGTAACAGTTAAATAAATGTTTAAATTACCTGTTATAGCAATTTGTTCTTTAGATGTAGATGTAACCAGAACAGTGACATCAGATAATGTATGGCCTGGTGTGGGAATTACTTTTACTGTATTGTTAATTATGTATTCTTCCCCTATAAAAATTACAATATTTAGTTAGTTTACATAATAAGAAATAATTTCTTGGACTTAATTTACCTACCTTTATCAAATGGAAACATAAAGTATTTGTCTTTATGAGATATACTGAAGCCAACTATATGCTTTGCTTTAAGGAACAGATTATTATTTCCTATATGATCAGAGTGGCCATGTGTCGAAATGACGTAATGTATATCATCAGGAACAAGGTTATGTTTTTGTAAAGCTGAAACAATATTTCGTTTTAGAATTTCAATAAACCAACTGCATATTAGCTTAAGGACTGATTTTTCTATTGTCATAATATAAAAATTATCCATCCAATGAATTATAACCATAATGAATATAAAAGTGAAACAATTTAGCTAATTCAAACAACTTTTAACAGTGGTAGAGCCACGCGGCAGCTTTTGCTGTCGCACGGATGGGCCGGCTCGAACCGGGGTGGTACCACGACCTCACAGAATACCAGCGTGAAGTAGAGGTTTACCTCTGCGTTTCGCTTGGTGAGTGCAGGTGGCCGGAGGCCCTGTTTACTGAAAATGAGGCATTCCATCTTAGTCCTCACGGGTGGCAACGCATCTGCATTTTGATTATATACCACCACTAGCAATCACTTACCATCAGGTGGACTGTGTGCTCATTTGTCACCCTTATCCTATAAAAAAAAAACTATAATTTATAATTTATTTAAGTTGTATTTTATCCCATGAATAACTTTTATCTGATTGAAAAGCAGCCATTAACCATACTTCTCACTGGGGTTGCTAAATTATATAATAAGGATGTTACGGAAGTGGTTATATCGGAACTGGATTCAAAAGTGGCATTTTTATATTTTGTATGTCGGAACCGGAACCAAAATCGGACCTGGAATAGGAAGTGGAGGCAGAATAGATGTGTTAAGGGCAGTCTATTACACTGTATTTTTCTTTTCAGTTTCAAATTTTTTTTGCTGTATTCCCAGAAACTTCAGTGAAATAATTCCAAATGGCACTTGATTTTGGCTTCATTGTCCAATTCAAATAAATTTGTTACACATCGAATAAAACACTACTAAAACTAATCAAAAACTCGGATAAGTGTAAATGGAGTGCGAATGCACAACATGCCAATTGCCAAATACGAAACAAAACATCAAGTTAATCTCATCAACCCAAAAACAATGCAATGCTGAAAAGTACCTCTTCGAAGTCATTAGTCACTACTTCCCACATTAGTGATAGTTGAGGCTTCTAAGCCCAACAAAATATTATAATACATTTTAAGCAATTTTAAACAGTTAAGTTCAAAATGGAATTTGTAGTTATATTCTAAACTACCTAATTAACAGTGAACATGTCTCAACATGTCTCACGCTTGTTTTGTTAATGATATCATTATCATGACATATTTGCTGCAGGAACTGCAAGACTTGCTAAACAGTCTAATTAGTATTATAGTAATAAATAATATATATATATGTAGTTCAACATGGGGGTGACTTCCCCCATAGAAATTTAAGTAAGATGAAAGGTATGGTTAATGCTCAAGTCATACTAATTTTTATTATTTAAGATGGATAATACTATACTGCAAAAATGATGAATAAAACTGAAAGCATTAGAAGTAAATGCACACTGCTCTAACTTTAAATAATTAGATGTTATAAAATGAATTATATTCATTGAAATGAACTGTTATAATTTGTATATGTTTTACACACCAACTATAACTTTTTCAGAGTCCCAAGCTGTCATAGTATCAACAATAATATTATGAAGGCCTGTAATCAACGTGCATGTACAATTAGCGAACATCTCGTCGTTTCCATCTATTTTTGAGTACCCATCATAGAGCACTATCACTTTACTCATTTTTAATTCTTTTGTGTAATTTATCTATTTTAGAACTTTTGGGCTCAGAAATTAAATGCAGATTATAATTTGCATTTTTTTTTTATGGAACCTTACAATTACTGCCAACCTCCAGTCAATAAATAATACTTGTGCGCTTGCACTTCTTACAGTTTGTTCCACAGAATACTTTACTCCTATCGGAGAAGGAGGACTCCTAGGAGTTCATGAAACTAAACCACAGAAATAAACAAATCGTATCGTAATCGTATAAAAAGCTGACTGACAGATGCTAATGTCACTTTATGAAATAATGTTGCCAGGTTCATTGTAATAGTGATGCGCTCAGTAAGTCAATCAGTATACGATGACTCGATGATTGACATCGGATTCTGCTGTCAGAGTGATTGGTTGTCACACGTGCTTTTTCGTTATCTAGATTATTGTTTATTTTTTGGCAATTTTGTGCAAGGCTTTACAATTTTTTTGTGTTGTCTGTGATTGTTTTGTTCGTATTGTCCAAATTAACCGGTGAGTAGTAGAAATATGAATATGGTGTATGTAGAATAGTGTGGTAATGATGGATGTAGATGGAGGGGAACCAGAACCCCCGGATAAATCTGGGAATTCTGGCGTTGCCAAACGAAAACCCGAGGACTCATTAATTAATAACATTCCCAGGAAAAAAACTGAGCAAGACGTCAACCCATCTTCCTTACGACAAAATGTGTATGTCCACCCTGATTTCCAGGAAAAAAAAAAGTACGTAGATAGTGATAAAGGACCTTTCGTTATCCACTTAACCCGCGCAGAACCTGACCCAGCAGCTGGTTATACCATTAGACCCGTGAAAATAGGTCATATACTTTCACAAAACAAAGTAGCAAATATAGAAAAGCAGGGTATCAAAAATGAAGGCCGCAACAGAGTATCAATTGCATTAAAGACTGCCTCAGATGCTAACAATTTCATTGATTCTCAATTCCTGATACAACATAAACTTGCCGCAACTATTCCCACCTTCAACGTAACTCGTATGGGTGTGGTTAGGGGAATCCTAACTGACATTTCAATGGAGGAATTAGTTGCAGAGTCAGAGCTCCCCTCTGGGAGAGGGGAAATTATTAAAGCCAGAAGGCTCCACAGAAAAGTTAAAAAGGGTGATGAAGTGGAGTGGGTTCCAACCCAAACTATTGTCCTCACCTTCTCCGGTCAAGTGCTTCCTTCACATTTATACTGTTTTTATTCATCAATCCCAGTAGAAACCTACCTCCTTCCCACCATTCAATGTATGAAATGCTGTCGTTTTGGACATGTAAAGGCTCAATGTCGATCAAAACCTTGTTGTTATAAATGCACAAAGGAACACATTGGGGAAAACTCTTACAGACACACCAACCTGTCTTTACTGCTCTGCCAAACATATGGCAACTGATAAAAGCTGCCCCGAACATTCTCGCCAGAAAGCAATTAAGTTAGTAATGTCACAAGAGAATGTCTCGTATCTGGAGGCTTCTGCTCGCTTTCCAGCCGTCAGAAGACCATATGCGGACGTTGCTTCTTCTCAAGTCTCCATGAGTAACAATTCCTCTACCCAGGCTCCTAGCACTCCCTCCTCTCGCCCTGCTCCCCAGTCCTACAGGAAAACCATTCTAAAATCCAAAACCATTCCAGTGAGATCTACAGTTGGTTATGATAGAATTTCTCATTCCAACATAACAAGAACTCCTACCTCTTCCTTGGCCAATGGACATGCTTTGCAGTCCAATGTTACTCCTAATGACAACCTTTTAGAAAACCTTGTGGCATCCCTTTCGGATATTGTCGGCAAATTTGATGATGTATATCTACCGTATAACGTGAAAAATAAACTTGACACCCTTTTCTCAAAATTGTACAAAATTCCCATCCTTAACCCTCCTTCAATGGAATTGTCGGAGCATCAGGAATAAGAAATCTGACTTAATTTACTTAATCAACACTTACAATCCTTCAATCCTTGCAATTGCGGAAACCTGGCTCAAGCCAGGCTCTACGTTTTTGATCCCAAGCTTCTCCTGTTATCGTAGTGATCGGAATTATGGTTATGGTGAATTCAATCTTTGTCTTCTAAAAGATGGTTCTCCTACCAGAATGTGTTATCCCTTCCATAATCCTAGATCTGCAGTCGATCTATCATTATGCTCTCCATCCCTGGCTGCCAGTATGTCATTTCAAACACTACCTTCTTGTTTTGGAAGTGACCATTATCCCATCCTGTTAAACCTGTCCAATAGATGTACTCCTCCCATAAATACAGCTCCTCTTTTAAAATTCAATTTGTCGGATGCCAACTGGGAAGGATTTGCCACAGAATCAGAATGTAGTATTCAGAATTTTCCTAATGTTACATCCCAAAACCTACATTCTGTGTATAATCAGTTCATAGTAATATTAAATACTTCAGCCTGCAAAATTTTTCCATTGAAAAACACATCCCCTAAGAAACTATCTTCACCTCCATGGTGGGATTCTGACTGCTCCTCGATCATCAGAAAACGCAAGGCAGCGGAAAGGTTATATTCCTCAAATATGTCAATGGAAAATTTCTTAAGTTACCAAAAAATTGCCGCTGAATCCAAAAAACTTCTTTCAGAAAAGAAAAAAAAGGGATGGCTTTCATTTTGTAAGAGTCTATCCCCTCGATCTCCTTCTTCCTTAGTTTGGAAAAATATCAGACGTTTTCGCGGAGCTTTAAATGTCAATAATTCCTCCTGTGCAGATCCTTCAGAATGGCTAAACGACTTCTGTTGCAGACTGGCTCCTCCATGGGTTCCTATGGAGGAAGAGATATTTCCAACTGCAAAACGTTTCCCCTCCCACTCTCCCAGCATCCCAAATAACCTTAATGAACCATTCTCTTTAGAAGAATTAAAGTTAGTGCTCAGCCACCTCAAGGACTCCTCACCTGGCATTGACGGTATTCCCTATTCATTTCTGGCTAATATGGGCTCTTCATGTCAACAGATCTTTCTTAACATCATTAATCAGGTTTTTACGACAGGTCCTATCCCAGATGACTGGAAAACCCATATTATTATACCCATTTTAAAGCCTGGAAAAGACCCCTCTTCAGCATTAAATTACCGCCCTATTGCTATCTAATCAACCTTATCTAAAGTCATGGAACATCTCGTAAAGAATCGACTGGAGTGGATATTAGAAAATAGGGGCATTCTGTCAAGGACTCAATTTGGTTTTAGAAAAGGTTTTAGCACAATGGATAGCCTTAGTATCTTAGTATCAGACATAAGACTTGCTTTTTCCAACAATGAGTATCTTATAGGCGTCTTTGTGGATGTTCGTTCGGCCTATGATGATGTTATTCTTCCGCTGCTCAGGCAGAAAATGCAACAGCTGAACATCCCGGAGAAAATCACAAATTTCGTGTCAAACCTGCTTTCGCAGAGGCGCATATTAGTTCGCTCTGAAGGCAAGCTCACATCACCTAGACCTGTTTGGAAGGGATTACCTCAAGGCTCAGTTCTGAGCCCCTTGTTATACAGCCTTTATACATATGACCTTGATAGATCCGTAAACTACTTAGCTAATGTCCTACAGTATGCTGATGACTTAGTCTTATATGCATCCGACATTTCCTTTGACCAAGCAATCTCCCGTCTATCCCAAGCAGTTAAATTCCTCAACTTTTGGCTTATAGAACATGGTTTGTCCATTTCCGCTAGTAAGAGTAACTCAGTAGTATTTACTAGACGAAGGTTTTCCCCAGATGCGCCCATCCATATTGATGGATCTCTTCTACCTTCTCAGACTCAAGTGAAATTTTTAGGAGTATTTCTAGACAGTAAAATGACAGGTATCCCACATTTATCCTATGTAGCTGCTAAATGTGAAAAAAATTAAATGTCATCCGATCTCTATCAGGCTCCTGGTGGGGCTCCCATCCTTATTCCCAAAAGCTTTTATATAATGCATTAATAAGAAGCCATTTCGACTATGGTTGTTTTTACTGGAGCCATGTAGTAAAATGGCACTTAACATACTGGACAAAATCCAGTCAAAATGTCTCTGAATCATAACAGGAGCAATGAAATCTACTCCTATCCTCTCGCTCTCCAAGTGGAATGTGTCGAGCCTCCTCTTTTTCTCCGAAGACAGTATTTATCAGACAGATTTTTATTTAAAGCTGCCTGTTATTCGCACCATCCTCTCCTATCCAAACTACATTCCCTTAACCAGTTAGTCAAGCGATCCCAATATTGGTCACATAAGGATTTGCCATGCATTATAAAAAGCTATTCCAAACTTGTCAATCTTCCTTCTCCAATCTCCAAGTCACTTAGGAACCCTCTCTACAATATTCCCTATGAGGCCCTAATATATAAGCCAGACATTTTTAAATATCGGCATTTATAAGGACAGCACTGAACCAAATATTAAATTAAACATGATTCTAGCTGAAAAGTGGGTTGACTGGGTGATTATGTTCACCGATGCCTCAAAGGCCAGCGAAAAAGGTTTAGTAGGATCCGCAGTGTGGATACCTAAATATAAAATTATTTTAAATTTCAATTCCCCTTCTGACTCTTCTGTATTCACAGGTGAGTCGTTGGCTATATTAGAGGCAGTTTTGTATGCAGAATCTCACAGCCTGAAAAAAACTCTCATATTATCAGATTCCCTTAGCTGCTTACAAAGTATTGCTTCCAGCCCATTTCAATTAAAAGTAAAATACCCATTAATTTTAAATATCAGAGAGTCTCTATTCAAATGTCATAAAAAGGGACTAAGGATCGTCTTGGCGTGGATACCTGCTCACTGTGGGATTCAGGGCAACGAGGTTGCTGATCAGATAGCTAAGGAAGCAGCTAAATCTGGATTGCTACCCAAACACAATATTTATTCATATGACCTCCTGTCGAAGGCTAACTTAAGTTTACACTCCTCATGGCAAACCATTTGGCATCAGTCAAAACTTATAAAATGCAAAAGTTATGCAAATGTCCAAAATAATATCCCCCTAAAACCTTGGTTCTTTAAAACTCGTCACTTTAGTAAAGTGATTACCTCAACTGTTTGCCGTCTCCGATTCGGTCACACCTGTACACCTGTACACCTAGCTAAATTAAGGATTAGGGATACGTCAATCTGTGAATGTGGGTTAGGCGAAGGAACAGTTAATCACCTGTTTTTTGAGTGCCCCAAGGTCTCCTTCTCCTTATATGATATACTCCCTAACTACATCCCTCGTCCTACTAATTTCTCATACTTATTGTCCCTTGTGTTTACTCCCTTTGTAAATATTTTGTGTGATTATATTAGAACTAATAAAATTAAGTTGTAAGATTACTAACATGGTGATGGTTATAAACTTGTGGCGTCTTTTGTTGTAGATTGTGAAGACCTACACAAACAATAATAACTTGTAACTATTGTAAACACTCTCATGTCACTCCCATGACTGACTTGACATTGGCAGAATTCTAAAAAGAGGGGCCATAAAACTAAGAAAGAAGAAGAAGACTCGATGATTAAGACTAAAATGAAATTAACCCATCGTGATTGACATTGTGAAACTTGTTGAAGAATATTATATCATTGAAATAAACAGAAAAAATATTGTTAGTAAGAATAATAATTTAATACTATTGTAAATCTAATCTTCCCGTGGGTGTCGTAAAAGGCAACAAAGAGAAACAGGCAGGAGATGAGCAGCAGCATCTTCCTGATAACAAAAAAATTACAATAAAAAAACTGCAGTTGCCAATCCGCTTGCCAAGCGTGGCAATGATGGCAAACCCCCCCCCCCCCTAATGATGAGATTAACAAAGAGACGGCCCCCAGGCCACGCTATTCCTGGCTACGGTGGCGACCATGGTGACGGCGGGGCAGAGGGTGCTAAGAATCTCCGGTGGAGGTTCGGTTGCCACCTACGATGACTCGACCTGGCAACTTATGATGCACGCACCCTGAGGACTGACGAGAAGATCCTGGAGCTGGAAGAAGAGATAAACAAGTTACGCCGGAATATCATAGGATTATCCGAGGTCCGAAGAGAGGGGGAGGACACGGTAATCCTCGAATCCGGCAACTTGTTCTATCACCGGGAGGGCGACCATCTGCCCCAAGGAGGTGTCAGATTTATTGTCCACAAGTCTCTCGTTAACAACGTTGTAAATATTGGGAGTGTGTCGACGAGGGTTCCGTACCTTATACTCAGAATCACCAAACGGTATTCGCTGAAGGTCATACAGGTTTACGCACCAACCTCGGCACACCCCGATGAGGAGGTGGAGGAAAGAAAAGAAAAACCTACTATACGGTGTTAATGTGATACTTCAACGCAAAACTAGGCACAAGAGAGAACGGTGAGCTGAAAGTAGGGAAATTCGGAATAGGGCACCGGAACCCAAGGGGCCAACAGCTGGCCGACTTCATGGAGAAAGAGGGACCCTTTATGATGAACTCTTTCTTCCAGAAGCGGCCCAACAGAAAGTCGACCTGGTCGAGCCCCGACGGTTCGACAAAAAATGAGATTGACTTCATTATGACGACCAGACGACAACTGTTCAGTGATGTCTCAGTGATCGCGAGGGTGAAAACCGTCAGCGATCACCGAATGGTGAGAGGCACATTGAACCTAAACGTTGAGTTGGAGAGGTCACGTCTAATGAAGTCAACGCTCTGTCCCCCTCGTGCTCTAATCCAAAGTCCCGAAACCTTCCAGCTCGAGCTACGAAACCGTTTTCAGTGCCTAGAAGATTGCGATGCAGTGGACGATATGAATGACAAGCTCCTGGAAACTGCCCATGCGGTGAAAGCTAAGTTTTGCAAGACCCGCCGCAGAAGAACACAAAAACTCTCCGATCACACTCTTAATCTCATGGCTGTTAGACGGAATATGAAGCTGCAGTATTCAGTAGATTTGACAGCACACAGGCAACTGAACAGACAGATCTCCAAATGTATGCGGCGGAACTTACGCAACTTTAATACTGCTCGTATTAAAGAAGCGATCGAGCGGTACCAGGGCTCCAAAGTCTTTGCTAGAGATCTGTCTGCCAGAAAGAGCCAACTGTCGAATCTGAAGACCGAGTGTGGCAGCGTCATTTCCGGGACAACTGAGATTTTGAGTAAGATTGAGAGATTCTATGGGCAGCTGTACACGTCATCGTTGGAGCCACACGCGAGTGTGAGTAACGATCCAAGAGCGAGTGTTATCCGACATTATTCCGATGATATCCCGGACGTCAGTCTGAGCGAGATTAGAATGGCTCTCCAGCACCTTAAAAACGGCAAGGCCCGAGGCGAGGATGGAATTACAGCGGAGCTTCTGAAAGCAAGTGGAAAGCCGGTACTTAAAGTCCTTCAGAAGTTCTTTAGTTCCGTCCTCCGTGGTGGCATTACACCGCAGGCGTGGAGCAGAAGTGCGGTGGTCTTGTTCTTCAAGAAGGGCGACAACTCTCTCTTGAAGAACTACAGAACGATTTCCCTTCTGAGCCACGTGTACGTGCTGTTTTCGAGAGTCATTACGAATCGTCTCACGCGCATACTTGACGACTTCCAGCTTCCCGAACAAGCCGGTTTCCGAAAAGGCTTTAGCACCATAGACCACATACATACCCTTCGGCAAATTGTACAGAAGTCCGAGGAGTACAATTTGCCACTATGTCTGGCGTATGTGGACTATGAGAAAGATTTTGATTCCGTCGAAATTTGGGCGGTGCTGCAGTCCCTTCAACGGTGCCAAGTTGAAACTCTTCACTGCTGCATTGGAAGACGTTTTCAAGCTTCTGGACTGGAAAGGATGCGGTATCAACATCAATGGTGAGTACATCACTTACCTTCGATTTGCTGACGATATAGTCCTTATGGCAGAATCGCTGGAGGACCTAAGCACTATGCTCAATGGCCTCAATAGTGTTTCCCAACGGATAGATCTTAAGATGAACATGGACAAAACAAAGATCATGTTTAATGTCCATGTCACACCTATGCCGGTAATTGTTGGGGGCACCAATCTCGAAGTTGTTGACGAGTATGTTTACCTGGGACAAATAGTCCGACTAGGTAAGTCAAACTTCGACCGAGAGGTCAATCGACGGATACAACTCGGTTGGGCAGCCTTCGGGAAATTACGGCACATCTTCTCGTCAGGTATACCTCAAAACTTGAAAACGAGACTGTACAACCAGTGCGTGTTGCCAGTGATGACATATGGAACTGAGACGTGGTCCTTCACTGCTGGTCGGATTAGGAAGCTCAAGGTCGCTCAGCGAGCTATGGAGAGGGCTATGCTCGGAGTTTCTCTGCGTGATAAACTTATAAATGAGGATATCCGCAGTAGAACCAGAGTGACCGACATAGCCCAACGGATTAGTAACCTGAAGTGGCAATGGGCCTGCCATATATCTCGAAGAACCGACAACCTATGGGGTAAAAAGGTTCTCGAGTGGCAGCCTCGTATCGGCGGGCGAAGTGTAGGGCGTCCCCCCACTAGATGGAGAGACGACCTGGTAAGATATGCAGGAAGTCGATGGATGCAGGTGGCTCAGGACCGTGCTTTATGGCATTCCTTGGGGGAGGCCTATGTTCAGCAGTGGATTTGTGAAGGGCTGTAATGATGATGATGATGAATCGAGGGGGCGCTCTGACTTTCGGAACGCGCAATGCGCCCGCTATGATGGTCGCCATTTTGTGTGTCATTTGTCTTGTCATTCATTTGGCTTCTAACCTGTGGTCTGATCGTTCGAAAATTTTCTCTGCGCGCTGTTCTCTTGATGCTTTTCTTTAGTTTCTTGTTAAGTTTCTTGTTACGTTGTGTTTGTGTTGTATATTATTGTTGAGTTATTGTGTTTTATATTGTTTCGTACAAACGATATGGAACCTTAACCAATCACATCGAGCAAAAGCTCTTTTTCCCCAAAAAAGAAGAGACCACAGGCTTCTGATAGCGTTACCGAAAAACTTACGGTACGCAATGTCTACAAATACGTATTTGAGCAGGAAACTGCTTCGGTATTACCTACTGAAGTAACGTAAAAAATATGTGTTTCTAAGACAGCTGAAGTTTTGGGAATCGGTATGAACACAGTGTTCAGTGTATTAAAAGAATACAAACAAAAGGAGCAAATTAAGTGTCCTGAAAAACTTGCACCGAAACATAATTTCAAGAATAAATAAGACGATTTCATCTTAGCGACTATAAGGCGAAAAGTACACCAATTTTTAATGCAAATAAGGCACCAACCATTGCAAAGGTAACTTTAGTGTTATTTTTTACGTCTTTGCGCGCGGCTCTATGTGTGCGTAAAACTTGTTATAGATACAGTGTGCGTGACGACGACTGTCGCGTCACTGTCACACAAATCAAAGTTGCATATTTACACGCTCACGCACACATAGCGTTTTTTTTTGAGGTTCAATTTGACTTTTTCTATTACGTAGACTTTCTTACCCATAATCTGTTTAAATTACAGATTCTTAAGGTTGTTAATGATGACCCAGATTTTCCGAACTTCTCTTGGAATATCTTGAAGAAAACTTTAAAACACTTAAATATCAAATTCGCCACAAAATCAAGAAAAAGCGTGCTAATAGATAGATGTCGTATTGTTTTGTGGCACCAGCGATACCTTCAAAAAATTAAAGAATATCGCAGGGAAGGAAAGTACATTTATTACCAAAATGAAACCTGGATCAACGAAGGTAATTAAAATTTTCTCTGCTTTATTTATCTATTACAGTGTAGTTATTGCATGCCACCGGTAAATTTAATGAGTAATTGGTATTTTTCATTTTATCGAAGGGCATATACCGAAGAAGCAATGGATTGACCAGACTGTACAATCATCCCGGCAGGCATTCTAAGAAGGGTTGACCACCGGCTTAAAAGGGGCTTCAGGAAAAGGCAAACGTCAAATTATTAGCCATATAGGCGGGAAAGAAGGATTTGTAGAAGATAGCTTACTTGTGTTTGAGGCTAAAAAAGGAAAAGAAGATTACCATCCAGAGATGAATGCTGATTGTTATGAGGAGTGGTTTAGTGGGGTTTGCCCAAACTAAAACCTAAATAGTGGTGATGGATAATGCCCCCTATCACTCCAGAAAGTTAGAATCACTGCCTACAATGTCTTGGAATAAACCAAGAATACAAGAGTTGATGGCGAGCAAAAATATCCCATTCGAGGCACAAATGATAAAAGCTACTCTTATAGACATTGTACGGAAACACAAACATAAACACTGCGACAAGTATACCGTGGACGAGATGGCAGCGGAGCGTGGAGTCACTTTTTTTACGTTTGCCCCCTTACCATTGTGAGCTCAATCCTATTGAGCTGATTTGGGCGCAGGCCAAAGGATATGTTGCAAGAAACAACAAGACCTTCAAAATGAAAAATATAAAAACTTTTCGAAGAAGGACTAAATGAAGTGACTGCCGAAAAGTCGAGTAGCTACGTGGCTCACATAATAAAAGAAAAAGAGAAAATGTTTAATCTCGACCACATGATCGACAGTGTCTCAGACAAGTTTATAATAAATGTTACTGACGGTGACAGTGACAGTGACAGTGATGATATTATATCTGATGACGATGAATAAAAAAATGTTATACTTAAGCATAGTTTTTTTTTATTAAATCCCTATGACGACATACACTATAGATAATTTTCGCCTGATGAACTGACAACATGGATGTACCGTAAATAATTCTTTACGTAATTTTTTAAGCCTTCAGTTAAAAAAATATTTTTTTACTATTCAGTCGTTTTCTTTATCAGTCAGTCATTTTGTTTTTCGTTCAGTCATTTAGTCACAACACTATTTTTGATTCATTAAAACCTGACAATCAACCAAATCACCCAAGGAGGTTGTAATATAATACAGGGAGTGAGCGCTTGGAACATAGTAACCGTTCCTCATTTTTCTTAGAAAGAGAGGCACCGAGTTTGGTATTGCATACCTTAAGCGAAAGCGCAAGGTAATGTTCTACTATCGCCTAATTTTATCTCCTTCTAACATTGATAAATGTTAAACAAAATAAAAACATTACCAACGTTTAGACAGTTATTGACTTAAAGTAATATTTTAGATGTATGCTAGAACGATAATCTTACATTTTTTATCGCTAATCATAGTTGGTATATTCCATATTGTATTTTAATTAAGCTTATTATTAAGTAACACGAAAAAACAACCACTAAAACACTTTAATGTATGAAATTTATGACTCCAAATATCAGACAATTAAATTCTAATGTAATTTTAAATGGAGAGAAACTGAGTCTTGTAGATACCACCATTTTTCTTGGAATCACATTAGATGCCAAGCTTCAATGGAGCCCCCATATATCAAAATTAGCAAGCAGACTTAGCTCTGCAGCATATGCTGTAAAAGTCTTACCAGTGTTGAAACAGCTAGACTAGTTTACTTTACCTATTTCCATGGCATAATATCTTATGGTGTTTTGCTATGGGGACACGCAGCTGACACTGAAATTATATTTGTTTTACAGAAGAGAGCCATAACAGCAATTTATGAATTAAAGCCTAAAGAGTCGCTGCGACAAAAATTTAAGAAAATTAATATATTAACTTTGGCCTCTAAATACATTTATAAAAATGTAATGTACGTACGCAAAATAAAAGTAGTTTTACAAAAATAAGTGATATTCGTTCTGTAAATACTAGGAACAGACACAAGCTAGTAGTACCAGTTACTCGACTCCATCGAGTCAGTAATTCATTCTTAGGGCGATGTATGCGCTTTTACCACAAAATTCCAAAAAATATACAAAATTTGACCTGCTCAAAGATCAAAAACTTTAATAAACTAAGTTTGTATAAAAAGGGTTATTATAATATTAAAGAATTTATGGATGATAATAACCCCTGGAAATGAGGTGATCGCTACCAAGCTATTTCTAATTTGTTGTGTTGTTAATTTATGTAACATACATGATTGTACGCTGTTATTTAAAAAAAAGTTTCGCTGGGTTTCTTGCTGGTTCTTCCCAGGACAGAGATTTTTTTCGAACTAGTGGTATTTAAACAAAAGAGTGACTTTCAATAAGTATTATCTATATTGAATAAAAAAGTTTATGTTTCTGTTATACGAATGTTCTTTCCCTAAAAACTAGGAGGTGTATTTTACGCTGTAGATGACAACACTATTTAAAAATTTGACGTTGTCAAATGAATGAATATATTGTTTTTTTTTTTATAGAATAGGGTGACAAACGAGCACACAGTCCACCGGATGGTAAGTGGTTGCTGTGGCCCATAAACATCTACATCTATCCTAGTTTGCGAATCAAAATGCATATGCGTTGTCACCCGTGAGGACTAAGATGGAATGCCTCATTTCCAGTAAAAAGGGTCTCCAGTTCTCTACACTCACCATACGAAATACATCAGTGTGGAGCTGCTATTTTACGCTTGTATTCTACCACGATTCGAGTTCTACCACGTAAAAAACGCCTTGTGCTAATCATTCGCTAAATCTATGTGTAGTGTACTCACTTAGGGAGCGTAAATTCAAGTTTAACTTTTATTCGGAACAGTAGAAAGAGCTTACAGATTCTTTTCATCATACACACGTCAATAGGAAACTTTAATAAAAAGTGTAGGCGTATCCGTCAAAAGACTCTCAGACATAAAATGAATTGCTCATCATGATGTTGTTAAACCACTGCAGAATAATTAAAAAAAAACTAGTATAAACACTCGAAGATATATATGATCCCAGCACCAACAGGGAAAACGTCTATACAAAAGAAGTAGTATTTACACTCTTACCAGCTTTGTATGACTTCAGTTTTTTCTTCTTTCCTTTTGGTGTAAAATCCTAATAGAAGTTAGTTAGTCGCAAAAGCAAATACTAAATAATATAATAATAATCTAGATTATCACTGGAAAAATATGAGATTAAAATCAAAGCCCAAAAATTTTTTCTTCAAAGTATCAACGTATTCAACTAGTGGAAAAAGCTATTTCCTACGTAACAAAAAATGTGAGAATGTGCACATTTCGATTGAAGGAAAAAGAGAAATGAGGAGATATCGAAAACGTTTACCAGGAGAAATGACCCGATATGCTGGACTAACATTGTCAGAGAAGCTGCAGAGAGCTATGTTAGAACGTCTTGACATATTTTACGAGGAACTAGACCATCGCTACCATTGATATAAGAAGAGTTTCTTATATCAATGATCGCTACAGAGCAATGGATGATATTCTCGTAACATTTAGTGTTGTTCAGCCTTACACTCTGCTAACGTGACCAGATGAAGATCTTCGTGTAATAGTTCAAAATCTGATAAAAAACTACGATGAATTTTCTGCAGTATATATAATTTTGATGGTTTTACGACTTGAAAGCTGTCAGCATTTCTTCCCAAGAAGCGGTTCGATGTAATTCATTGGAGCTTTTTCATTAAATTGGGCTATTCTGAATCTGTTCTGTATCTATCGCTTTCTAAAATTTTTTTACTATTAAATTTCATGTGGAGGAAGCTTTTCAAAACTCAAGTTAATAAAATCTTACTTAAGGTCCACAATGAGCCAAACGCGACTAACTAATGTCTCCATTTTATCTATCGAAAATGACAAGAAAGTAAATTTTAATAATAGATTAGAATATTTTAGCAAAATAAAGTCCCGTTAGCATGTATAGCATTTTTGTTTTATTTTGGGGGGTGCTTGATAGAAAACCGTTCTGGGTGTCAAGCCACACTATGCGGCCACTAGTTACCGTAAGGTTTGATACTGTAGCGAAGCAATAATGTAATCAAAATATTAAACGGAGTTTAATTATAACACTATTCAGCACTTTCCATATTGAAAAAATAGGCATTTCGTTTTCCGTGATGCTGTATACACTAATAATATTCTCAAAATATTGTATCATGGACACTCTATTAGAAAGAAATACAACGCCTAACTCGGTGCCTTCCATTCATTTCAAGGTCACTGATTTAGGAACGTTTCTCTAGTATGAAGTGCGCACTCCCTATATTATACAATTATAACCTCCTTGAAATCACCAAATCTAAGAAATACGTTTTGACGTTTCACATTAATCATTCCGCAATAACTTTGTAGAAGCGTAATCATACGATTTAAAATAACCTTTTACGTAAATCCAGAGAATTATGTAGTTATCTATTCATTCATTCATTACAACATATTTAGTTCTTTATCACTAATTTATGTTCGGATCTTTCAGGAAAATGTAAAAAAAATTACCTGAGTCAACTTTTTTGCCTGACGTTGTTTCAATGATATATCGCTATGCACTTACCGTAGTGTTTGAATGATTTAAGTTCATTGTTATGCGAATAATCCGTAAAAATATTCAAATAATCGGTAAAAATGTTAAATTCATCAAACCTTGAAAAATTTATTATTTAGTTATTTAAATTTTATTATTAGAATTGCTTAAATTATACGAGTCACCAATTAAACAAGTGTATTAAATTTATAACTTCCTACTTTGTCTGTGTATACTTGTGTAGGCAAAGAAATTAATATGCAAAACCGCGCTGAAAAAAACAGTACGTAATTCCAATCTCTCGCCATTTTGGGAGCTTAGAGCTTACTGTGCGTACTTTTGTGATTTTGTGTTTACCTTATTTTGTGACTCGGCTATGATTTTTTGGACTGATTCTATTATATTCGTTAATATTGACAAGTTATATACATAGGAATATCATAAACAATAATATCTCATATTACTATTTATGATATTATCTAAATAAGTATATCCTACTGCGGCTTAGTTGCAAGAAAGTTTAGTAGATGGCGGTTTATATAATGGTAGTCTTCGAGAACCATTTTAAAACGCATTTGCGCTTCCGATATAAAAAAAATAATAAACGCAAAATAATTATGGAGAGGCATGACATAGCCTCATTAATAATATAACATTTTTTAAGAGATATGAAAAATATAACCAATTGGGAGAACGTCATATTCGTTGATCTGAGTACCCGTGGGAAAAGGTGATACGGGATCCGCTGGAGGAAGATTTGTAGAAAATTGTTTATTAGCTTTTCAATCGAAGAGTACAAGAGAATACGATGAGGAAATGGATGCAGAATAATTATAATTTAAAATTAAAAATGTTGTACAATCGACTTCAAATTCTTAAATTATTAAGAATAACTCAAAAACTATTACTGTTGTACTTATAAAACTGTTTTACGCTTAAAAAACGTTACCCCCTAGGATTTTCTCCTGTATCGTGAAGGCAGTTTACAAACATAAATTGCACATTATTTCAGCTATCTTCACATCCACTGCTTTCTAAACTGCATTCTTTAAACTCTGGTTTGAAGTATACAACCACTGGACTCATGCGAGTCAATGCTCGATGGTCGATATCTCATGAATTGTGATTCTGATTATTGTCGTTAGTTAGTGCTCTTTTTATGCCATACATATTACATACTTATAGGCACACAGTAGAGAAAACTATATAAATACCCCATAAAAATAAATCTTAAAACGTAATTATATACTCTTTGGCCTCGACAACTGTCTGTCATCTTTTTCGCTTCTCAGCTCAGTTATTCCCACAACACAATGTACTCTGTGGCTATTCCTAGCTATCATCGCCGGCTATTTTTAGGTTAAAACTAAAATAAATTTACGAATCCAGCGGTGATACTCTGTTAGGTAGGTTATTTTAAATTATCAACGTGCGCAACTTTTCATTTCTTTTGCGCTCGTAGATAAATGCGCAATTACCATTGTAATTAGGTTTACCTGCATTTTCTTTGTTTACACAGGGTTATGAAACAATAGGCAGATCATTTCGTCTGTCGCTTACAGAGCGCCAGATTATTACGAACTATGTCAGGTGATGTACAACCAAGAAAACGAAAAGAAAAGAGAAGGAAAAAAGGTAAAAATACTAATATCGTAATAAAACGCTGCGTATTCGAAATGGTGACAGCCTTTTTATTCTTTGAATAAATGCCAATATATATTTCTTTATAGATGAGCTGGGAATCGAGGAGCTGCGTGGAACAGCCGCAGTATTTGGTGAAGGCGATGTGCTAATACATTCATACCATGATCATGGTACTGGGGGACATTGGTGTGCTAAAATAATTTTCTTCTCTTTATTGGCTGTTCTTGTCACATTAATAGGATTGATTATTCTTGAGAATAGAGGACTGTCGGAATGTAAGTAAAATTACGAATGTACCTATGCACTACTCTTAATAATTGCTATCAATTAAGTAGCTTGAGAAAATTAGAAAATATTTTAGCATTCCGTATAGTGGATTCAAGAAATGGATAAAATGCAACTAGACGGAAGCCCTATTTAGGGGAGACCAGAAGGCGGTACGACTTTCCATTGACTTCTGTCGAGTTGAGGATCAGAAAAGTTACACTATTATAAGCACACACAAAGTTACAACATGCGGAAGCGCGTAATTATTGAGAAAAAAGTTATTGAAAATCAATTATTCTTGCATTGTTTATGTCTAATCCTACAATAAAATTGACGCCATTTTTATTGTTATTGTCAGTAGGGATGTCGATTCTTTCCGAAAAAGATCGATTTTTTAAATAGATTCGAATTGTAAGCTGATGTATCGATACCCAAAAAAATCGATTTCTAAATTATCTATATTTGTTCATGTTTGCATTTATAATGTAAATATAAATCCATTTTATGAGAAAAAAAATCCCCTTCATCATAAAATATAGGGGGACTGATTCAGAAGGATTTCTGTATCTATTTTGAGACTGCCACGTCTCCGGCGCTTTAAAACCACTAGGGGTAGGACAGACTCGTACCAGGTGAAGTCTGGGTCAATCAATTCAGTTCTTTGACA
Source organism: Parnassius glacialis (assembly GCA_033319125.1). Lineage (NCBI taxonomy): Eukaryota > Metazoa > Arthropoda > Insecta > Lepidoptera > Papilionidae > Parnassius > Parnassius glacialis. The sequence continues at coordinate 36,942,162 of JAVANC010000013.1, read as the reverse complement.
TAAGTTGAACCTAACCTATTTTATTTGTTATCTGCCCTAATTGGTACTGTTAAAATAAAACAAATTTCAACAAGAGATAATTTATTATGGTGTCTTTCTTGTTTTTCATAAAATGGAATTATATTTAGATTATAAATGCAAACATAAAAAAAATATAGGTATTTTAGAAATCGATTTTTTATTAATCGATACATCAGCTTACGATTTGAAGCAATTTAAAAATCGACCTTTTTCGGAAAAAATCGACATCCCTACTGACAACAATGACATTATAAAATGGCGTCGGTTTTACGGTAGGATTAGATATAAACAATGCAAGAATAATTGATTTTCAATAACATTTTTCTCAAAAATTACGCGTTTCCGCATGTTGTAACTTTGTGTGTGTGCTTATAATAGTGTAACTTTTCTGTCAAAATACGTATCAACCCCCAACTCGACGGAAGTCAATGGAAAGCTAAGCCCAGAAGGCCAAGGGTTAGAGGGAATGAAAAAAAATGCTGGATGATTTGGGCCGTATCAAGGGGTACTGTCTTCTGCATCTGATTTCTGAACAGTCCGTCATGGCATACCAGCTGCCTCTGATGACTTCAGATACCAGTACAGAGCAAGGCAAGTTCCAACCCACAAAATTGTACTTTAGAGCAAACTCAATGCTAGAAAGTGCTGAACAACCTGAACAGCTGTCGACTCTGCCATCCTTTAGAATGTTGCTCTGATAGTCATTTCTCTTAATAACCTGACTTTTTATCTCTCGGACAAAATCCTCGTTTTTCTCAAAGACGTTACCAAACCATAGCCAGTGGAGGGAAGCAACTATATCCATGAAAAGCTAAGCTGAAGTTTGGTCTTAGTCCACCTGAGTATGCCAAAGGTTTACATGAGGACAGGGTGATCCAACCCTTATATTTGTGTGTTTTATTTACTCATGACAAAGGCACTTTTGTCAAGCATGCAAAGAACATCACAAACTGACTGTTTCCTATCTACCTCATTGATAACATGTTCTCTGTAGTAATGGCAATAAAATGGTGCAGTTTATTTTATAATTAAAAGTTATTTAAAAATTAACCAATAATTTGAATGGTTAAAATTACAGTTCATTTTGTTATCAGTCCCTGGCCAAATTATTAGATGCACTGTAGTTTTTTAATAATTACATGTTGTGCACAAGTTTATATGCAATACTTTTATATTTAAATATACATGTAATGTGCTTTTATTCAGGAATTTTTTTATATATTTCCTATTTGTGTTTATTTTTAATGTATTGCATTACAATGTTAATTGACACACAAACATAAACGAGTACAAATCCGTTTCAGTTGCATTCTTGCATGCTTTAGTTGTGAATGTGTTTCTGTGGTTTTATGCGCTGTATTTATTTGTTTTGCAGTTTTATACTACGTAGTTATTTGTTCATTTAGAGTACAGTGTTTAAATAATCAATTGGAACATTTCAATCATGGGTAAAAAATGCGATCATTCAGCATGTAAAAAGCTGAATTAAAAGCCCTCATACTAACTAAAATATTTTCTAACCATGAAATATCACGAACATTGAAGGATTCCGAAGCTAACGTACCACGCATAAAGAAGAAAATTGAGTTAGGAGACGAATTTAGCCCGAAAAGAAAGAAAAGATGCAGCAGAAAGCCTATTTTTACTCCAAGGTTACAAAGATGTTTAAAGAAAATTGGCCTGGACAACAGATTTGCAAGCACAAAATATAAAAAATTGCAACTCCAAGATACTAATGTGAATGTTTCTGAGTGCACTGTTCGAAGAAAATTAAAAGATTTAGATTTTAGGACCTGCCGCCCCACCGGGAAGCCCAGTTTAACAGCTACAATGAAAGCAAAGCTTAATATCATTTTCTATGAAATAAAGAAAAACCAGCATAGATGTTTAGGATGTTTATTAATTTTTGCTATTCTTCACAGGTCTGCATTAGTGACGAAAGCATATTTGAAATTTTGCATAATAAAGCTCTATTTATGCATCGTTGTCATGGAAAAGAGTATCATCCTGTCTGTGTCGTTTTGACTGTTAGCACCCTACAAAAGCGATGACCTGGTCAGTCATCAGCGGCAAGGGTACTGGACGTCTGTATGTAGTGAAAGGTATAATGAGGCAAGATCATTACAAAGAAGTCTTACAAAATCGATTGATTCTGATGCTCGGAGAATGTTTTCCGAATAGGGGAACCATTCAGTTTTATGCAAGATGGTGCTCCCTGTCACACAGCACGGTCTTTTTTGGGAGAGTAAAATATCCCTCTGTTGGATTGGCCGGGTAATTAGCCTTGACATGAATGCTATTGAAAACTTGTGGGGGCTGATGAAGAGAGAAGTGGCTAAAGATCATCACAAACAAAACTCAACTTTTAGAAAAGATCATTCATGTGTGGAATCATCATCCTCAAATGCAGGAGACAGTACAGTCTAACAGTGATAGCATGCCACGCAGAATTGAAGCTCTCATAGCGGCTAAAGATGGCTCAACAAAATATTAACATTATATTGTATTCATTTAAAAAAAATTGAAGAGTTCATAAATACATATTTTTCTATGACTATGATGTTTTATTTGTGTTAAAAATAGATAATAAGGTGGATTATAAAAAAATATACATTGTATTTAGCAAAAACAATAAAGATGTATAATATCACCCGATAATTAAGATTTTACATAGAATCTTATAGTGCATGTAATAATTTGGCCAGGGACTGTAAGATATATTACATTGGTAGTTTTAACAAGTTGAATGATTTTTTTTAATTCAATGTCAGTAACATCACTCTATTCGATAAAAATAACATAAATCTTTCGATAAGATTGTTTAAAATACCAACCCAAAAAATCTCAAAAAAGTAGAAAACATAATTCAAATAGTTACCCAGCTCCGCTTCACATCTCAACATATAAAAGGTGAAAATAACTTAAACTCTACAATCTATTACAAAGTATCAAGAGTAATATTAATAAACTTATTTCACTTATTACTTACCACAATTCTTTTTTAGAAGAACTAAAAGTAAATAAAACATTAAAACAACAATAAAATATGTGTTTCAATTACTCTTACCAAAAATTTATTTATCCAATAACAGTATAACACCTATGAGTTAAAAATATCATTTTCAAACTTTTAAAATAAAAATATTATTAACTCCATAAAAGATCAAGGTGTGATCCAAACATATTTTAATTGTAAATAAATAAGCCATATCCAACCAATCCACAACACCTACGGGGCGAAATGGGGTGACGAATTATATAACGCCACTATCACACAGCAAATTATTATGCAATAAATATGATTTAATATCATTTGTCTTTTCTACCGACTTCAAATGAGGAGGTATTCAATTCGACTGTATGGTTTTTTTAATGTGTGTTACCTCATAACTTTGTTCTGCGTGAACCGATTTCGATGATTCTTTTTTATTTGAAAGCTGGGGCTTCTCATGTGGTCCCATATAAATTTGATCTAGGTCTGACCAATAGTTTTTAAGTTATCCTTAATAACATATATATTGAAGTCTGTTGTACAAAATTTTTAATTTTAAATTATTTTTGTGTGCAGTGGAAGCAAATGCAGTAGAATCTCGATATTCTGGAGTACTAGATGGTTGGATTGAAGATGCACCCTATGACGATCATCATGATGAACATACATTGGAATTAAAACATCATGTAAGTTATTTTACATTACTTTTTTTTAAGATATAAGTGTACCTTTTTTGTTAAATACATTCTGATCTACATAAAAACGGCTAGTTACTACTACATCTTTATTGAATAACAATGAATTTGAATTAAGGCAATTATCATTGTTGCAAGACTTAAATTATAATAAATATATTATTTTCCTCATAAAAAATAATTTAGGACTATAAAAAAATACATGATGATGACGATGATGATGAGCATCATGTTAGTGAATTAGAACATAATGAAGATGATGATCACTCTGAAGAACATATGCATGAAGATGAAGAGGAAAACACTAGTATTGAAGACGATGCTAATGAAGAAACGGAAGAAAGTGACGGTGATGATGATCAAGATGACGATGATAATAATGGTAGTGAAGAGGAGGATGTAGAAGCATATGATAATGAGGTGTGATCTAAAATAGAAAAAATCTATTAAGTAATGCTTTAAACTTATGCCATTAAGTTATTAACTTTATCTGTAATTTTGCCTGTTGTTTCTAAAATATATCAGAATACTAGTTACATTTTCTTGAATTGTGATTGATAAGCTTATTTTGCTTCAGTAATAATAATCGCAATTTCTAGTTATTTATATTATCTGCAATAAATTTGAACAGGATCATTTTATTGATAAGCTTATTTTGCTTCAGTAATAATAATCGCAATTTCTAGTTATTTATATTATCTGCAATAAATTTGAACAGGATCATTTTATTGATAAGCTTATTTTGCTTCAGTAATAATAATCGCAATTTCTAGTTATTTATATTATCTGCAATAAATTTGAACAGGATCATTTTATTGATAAGCTTATTTTGCTTCAGTAATAATAATCGCAATTTCTAGTTATTTATATTATCTGCAATAAATTTGAACAGGATCATTTTATTGATAAGCTTATTTTGCATCAGTAAACACAATCGTAATGTCTAGTTATTTATATTATATGCAATAAATTTGAACAGGATGATCAAAACATTGAATACAAGAAATATTACAAACGCGATATATATGGTGAAAACGATAATGATTTCCAAGAGGAGCGTGATGAAAATTTGGAAAAAAATTTGAAAAATGATATTGAAAATTATGATGAAGATGATGATGATGGCGATGACATGGATGAAAATAAGAGTGATGAAATTGGGAACAATGATGACAACTACGAAAATCAAGATATTGAGCAAGATTTAAGAGATTATGAAGATGATATTGATGAAAATTTTGACACAGATGACAAGGATAATGAAATTGAGGTGCAAACTGTTATAATACGAAGTTTTAATGTGTGAAACTTATAATGATTTGCGATTGATTGTGAAGACTAATAATTTTTGGCATTAACTCAATTTTCTACCGATTTCAAAAAGGAGACAGTACTGAATTCGACTGTATGTTTTTTTTGTGTGTTACCTCATAACTTTACTGGGTGAACCGATTTCGATGATTCTTTTTTTATTTGGAAGCTGGTGCTTCACACGTGGTCCCATATAAATTTGATCAAGTTCTGACCAATAGTTTTTGAGTTATTCTTTTAATAATTTAAATTAAAGTCGGTTGTACAATTTTTTTTATTTTAAATTATTAATTAATCTAATTTCATTTTTTTTAAATTACGAGTTACATGTTTCACTCTGAAAGGAAACTGTTAAGCGATTCTTTTTAAACAGTCACGGATGATCAATTGTTTTCGCTTTTCGTATTTTATCTATTTTATTTAATTATCCCCTGATTAGTTGAATATGTAATTATTGTTTTAGTTTAATTTAAAATTACTTTAATTACTTTCAATTAACCAATCCGCTTTTAACATTAAACAGTGCTTAAATTTTAATTTTAAATATATTAATAAAATAATAATTGTGTGCTTTCTTGCAGTAATACACTAAATAATTTTTCAATATGTTATGAAATATGCATAAGATGATCAGCATATTATTAAATTGTGATAAAATACTCTTTTTCTATTCTTAATAAACATTTATTTGCATGTGAGTGTACACTTTGGCGCTCGGCGAACATACTATACTCCAACAAATCTAAGAAATACCTTTTAATAGCTGTCATATTTATAGGACTAGGCATTACAACTGAAAAATCGGTACCTACAATATTCGATTCTTAAGAGATATCGATTTCAAATCTTTAGAGTTGGTAATCATTAAGTTTTATATAGATCAATACCAAAATAAATCAGAAACAGATAACTCCAAGCACAAAATTTGTCAGTTTTTTCATCTTACTTGCTAATTTCTAGAGATAAAGTTATATAAACTAAAGACTACAACTAGTAGAGCTGTCGTCGTCATCAACGTTGTGTACATTAATTATTATTTGATTTTCTATAATGCATTCAAAGCTCTCCCTCTCTCTCTCTCTCTCTCTCTCTCTCTCTCTCTCTCTCTCTGTAAATTCAAATCTCTTTCATAGTCGTGCACAACAATTTTCTTTGTTTTCTCCATCACTTTGGCCTAGTGATCGCTTGTGTAGTAGTTGTATTTTCTACAAATCCTACTCCGGCGGATTCCACATGGCAAATTATTAGGCGCCCACCTTTACCCACAGGCTCGTGTCATCTGTCCATGTCTGCGGCACAGTGTGGTTTGCGTTTAGATTAACATCTTAAGCTATGTACCAGTTTTTCAAACAACAACCCTCATAAGCACTTCATTTGTAACCGTGTAGTCACCAAGTGGAATAAGCTGCCAGAGAACGTAGTCTCAGCCCAAAACGTGAACCAGTTCAAAAATAGATTGGATAATCACTTTCTGAACTGCAAAAAGAGTAACTAGGGGACAAAAACAAGATTCTGGCATTATCAGTTGTCTCAAACTGCCTGCCTGATAATATGTAATAATAATAATAAGACCGGGCACAGTCAAGGATATTCTTGGTCGACATTACCATTCCGTATGACGAGAACTTTGTGAAAGTCGAAGCAGATAAGAAAACAAAATATCTGTACCTGGCTCACGAGGTGACCGACATGTTGGGTGGTTTGCCGACCGAAATTATTCCTGTAGTCGTCTCTGCAAACGGGTTAATCCTGGTCAGCCTTTCGGGACATCTGAGGCGACTGGAACTCCGCGATGGACCACTCCAAGCTCAAATGCAGAAAGCGGTGCTCCTTGATACCGCCCGCATCGTCCGCCGGTTTCTTTCCCTTTCCCCCTAACCCTCGGCCGTTTGGTCCCCCCTGCTGAGGGCTTCCATCTGGTTGGGACTTTATTTATTTATGTATCATTTATTTATGTATCATTTATTTATTTATTTTTATTTATTATTTCCTTTAATATATTTATTCAGCCCAACCAGATAAAAATACTCTATAAATACCCCAAAATAATAATAATAATAATGTTTCATTGATGTAATTTTGAAATCTTATTCTTTGCATTTCATGTCTCTATTTAGAGACATGAAATGCAAAGAATAAGATTTATTTAATTATTTTGCGTTTATCAATTTTTTTTGTGTCGTAAGCCAATTCCTTTCCAAATGGTTCTCAATGACTCTATACTACCATTGTACAAGTAATCTTCATTCGGCATTTAAACTTACCCGCAACTTTGCCACAGTGGGATTCACAGGAATTATTTTATTTTATTTATTTCGACCAACAAGGATCAGAGCGTTATGTTAAATTAATTGAAGTTAATTATAACATTAACATTTTAAATCATTACTAAAATTATTATTTCAAATTCATAAGTAAAAAAAAATTATAAAAAACTAGACTTGATGATTCATATAATTTATGCAACTCTAAAAATAAAAATTTTAATAAATAAATAATAAATTAAAAAATGTAAAGGTTATTTGAACATTTTTACCGATTATTCGCATTAAGGCGTTTCCTTGACGAAATAACCTTGAGCATGCAGTTGCACTGCCGCCCGCACTCTGCGTACGCCCATTTAATTGACACAATTTTTGGAATTAATTTTAATTAAAAAAGAAAAGCGAACTTTAAAAATTAAATAAAACGTGAATAATATTGATTTTAAATTATCTATCCATTAGTGTAATCCTCAAATGATTAGAGCGTTGCCTTTAGCAACAGATGCATGAAATCAATAATTTTAGTCATTTTTTAAAAGTAGATTTTAAATGTATTTATAACACATAAAAACAAATTACAATGTGAAATGTGATGATAGAATATCGAACATTAATAATGTGCTTTTAGATGTAGTTTATTTCTCATAAGTGATGAGATAATAGTCTCTGAATAACGAAGAAGAACGCACTATCGCAAGGTTTTGGTCGGGGTATCGCCTTAACATGAATTTGAATTATCCAAACACTTACTGTATGTTGCATAACGACATATCATTGAAACAATGTTGAGCATTAAAGTTGAAACTGGTAATTTCTTATATTTGCTCTGTTTGAAAAATTCGAATTTAAATTAGTTTTATAGAACTATACATGTTATAATGAAATATAGATAACTTCGTATACTTTGGACTTAAATAAGTTGTTATTTTAAATCGTGTGAGTATGCTTGTACAAAGTTATTACGGAACGATTAATGTGAAATGTCAAAAGGTATTTCTTAGATTTGGTTGAGTATACATAACGTAATTTCTTCGCTCAGATTGATGATGTTTTTAATTTCGTTATTGTTTATATATACATATATAAATATTGTACGTTAAAGGATACTGATGAAAACTCAGTAGAAGAAGGAGAAGAAATCAGTGAAGAAATAGAGAAAATAGAGAGAGAAGTTTTAGATGAAGAAGAAGTGCCAATTTCTGATGAAGTAACATACAGATATGAAGACAAAATCACAGGTATAGAAATGCGAAATCCGATCTGCTATAAAATCCTTAAAATTACTTCCATTCTGTGTAATACGCGCCTAACTTAAAATACCATTATGAGTCATCAATTTGTAAAAAGTATTTTGGACAATGATTCCCAAAGTCAGTTTTTAAAGACTTCGCACATTTGAAACAAATAACAAATAAACTATTCCCTACAGATACCTATGTGATAATAGCTGTAATTGTTCGGATAAATGGTATACTGGAAAAGTCAACTTTGGGAAATTCACACGTTTTAAGCATGGAACTGCTAATTGTTGCTGGTTTTCTGTGATTATAATATTGTAGTCCTTTCTTATGGAACTAACTTATTTGTCTTTGCAATGGTTTTTGAGAAATATTTTACTTATATTCAGATATTTTTCTACGTGGTAGAGCCATGCTGCAGCTATATTATGGTTGTAGTACGAATGGGTCGGCTTGACCGGGGAAGGACCACGCTCTCACAGAATACCAGCGTAAAATAGCAGCTTTACGCTGCTGTGTTTCGTATGGTGAGTGTAGAAAACCGGAGACCCTTTTTACTGGAAACGAGGCATTCCATCTTAGTCCTCACGGGGTGACAACGCATCTGCATTTTGATTCGTAATCGAAGATAGATGTAGATGTCTATGGGTCACAACCACTTACCATCAGGTGAACTGTGTGCTCATTTGTCACCCTTATCCTATAAAAAAAAATCACAAGGGGTCGCTCGACAACTAATGCTTTTGTTGAGCTGATTAAATATATTTTCAATGCATGGGGTAATTCAAAGGGTACTTTTGGGTATATTCTCTGACCTATCTTTGGCCTTCGATTGTGTTCCCTATGAAACATAAATCAGGAAGCTTCAACAGTACCGTGTAAGAAGTGATACTTCATTAATTTTCAAATTAAAATGACAATTACTAAAATATGATGAAGTGAATAATACTATATCTAAAATTGTAACTTGGTTTAACTTTAATAAATTTGCATTTAAATGGAACTAAAACTAAATTTATGAAATTTATAATTCAAATGTCAAACATTTAAATACTAATGTAATTTTAAATGGGGAGGAGTTGAGTCTTGTTGTTACCACCATTTTTTTTTTGGATTCACACTAGACTTAATCTTTAATCTGGCCCCATATATCAAAACTAGCAAGCAGATTTATTTCTGCAGTATATGCTGTAAAAAAACATTAAAAAGCTTACCAGTGTTGAAACAGATAATCTAGTTTACTTTAGCTATTTCCATACCATAACGTCGTATGGTATTTTGCTATGGGGACATGCGACTGACACTGAAATTATATTTGTTTTACAGAAGAGCGCCCTAAGAGCAATCTATGATTTAAAACCTAAAAAGTCGCTCAGACAAAAATTTAACGAAATTGATACGTTAACTTTGGCCTCTTACCGTATTTATGAAAATGTAATGTAAAAAATACACAAAAGTAAACGTAGTTTTAAAAAAAAAATAAGTGACATTCATTCTCTAAATACTAGGACACAAGCTAGTAGCTACCAGTTACTCGACTCCACCGAGTCAGTAATTCATTCTTGGGGCGATGGTATATGCTTTTACAACAAAATCCCAGAAAATATACAAAAATTTGACATCTGCAAAGTTGAAAAACTTTATTTAACAATTTTGTATAAAGAGTTTTTATAATATTAAGGAATTTATGGATGATTATAACTTCTGGGAATGACGTGTTTGCTACCAAGTTATTTCTATTTTTTTTATGTTGTTAAGTATATAATAATGATTGTAAGCTTTTATTTTTTTTTTCAACTAAAATCTTTGGGTTTCTTGCTAGTTCTTCTTTTTTTTTATAGGATAAGGGTGACAAACGAGCACACAGTCCACCTGATGGTAAGTGGTTGCTGCGGTCCATAGACATCTACGTCTATCCTCTATTACAAATCAAAATGTAGATGCGTTGTCACCCGTGAGGACTAGGATGGAATGTCTCATTTCCAGTAAAAAGGGCCTCCGGCCACCTGCACTCACCAAGCGAAACGCAGAGGTAAACCTCTACTTCACGCTGGTTTTCTGTGAGGTCGTGGTACCACCCCGGTTCGAGCCGGCCCATCCGTACGACAGCAAAAGTTGCCGCGTGGCTCTACCACTGTTAAAACAGATAGATTTTTTTTCCAAACCAGTGGTAAATAAAACCAAGGACTCACAATAAGTATTATTTATAATCTATATTGAATAAAAACGTTTCTGTTTCTGTAGTTGTTTTACTCATATACTTTTATTGTCTGTGTCTGGACTGTTTTGCATAACTTGAAATTAAAGCTTCTTATTTGTAGTGTAGTGGTTGATTTATGGAAATTTGTCATAGAGATGGGAGAATTTACTTAATAATTTTGGTGACTAAATGTCGAATGCTATTAGCCGATGACACGAATTAAGATAAATATCCAGGTATTTGTACGTGGTAGAGCCATGCTGCAACTATCTTAGTTGTATAGTTGTAGCACGAATGGGTCGGCTCGACCGGAGAAGGACCACGCTCTCACAGAATACCAGCGTAAAATAGCAGCTTAATGCTGCTGTGTTTCGTATGGTGAGTGTAGAGAACCGGAGACCCTTTTTACTGGAAACGAGGCATTCCATCTTAGTCCTCACGAGTGACAATGTATCTGCATCTTGATTCGTAATCGAGGATAGATGTAGATGTCTATGGGCTGCAGCAACCACTTACCATCAGGTGGACTGTGTGCTCATTTGTCACCCTATCCTATTAAAAAATATGTAAAAGGGTGGTACCGTGTATCCCGGCGTAATTACAGGCTGTGAAGCATTTCATGTAATTTTTTTATATATTAGTCCTCAGAAGTAACAATACATCTCTAGCTTTTGCTTAAAGTTGGTTGTCAGATCCCGTATAGGCTGCAGGTACCACTTACCATCATGTAGGCTGAATGTTCCTTTGTTAATTTAGTTTTTTAAAATTAAAAAAATCTAAGGGCTCAAAAATATTATATAAATATTATTTTCTAGATCAGGGAGACTATAAAGAAGATGAAAATGAAGATGAAAGCTCATTTGAAGATGAAGAGATGACTGAACTACCAATAGTTGAACAAATTACTGCACCATCAGGCAAACCTTTTGTCGAGGTAAATATCTAGTAGCTAAATTATTGTATTGTATGTGTTGAAGTTAAGTTGACAAATAATATACTTAATATTGCATTTTACATCACATTAATAGCCATTCTTAAATTGCGCAGCTGGTGGTCTTTCCCAGAATATGTCAGCTGACATGCCTTACTTGAAAGATCTGATACTCATCATGCTAGGCAAACGGCTTGTTCTTTAAGCCGTCTGCCTAGCAAAATGCACATTCTGGTAATCATCCTCTCCATCATCCGCTTGGGTTCAGCATTTATGGTTAAATTTCCTATCAGTAGGCAATCCGTCAATCACCTCAGGATTTACCTAGCATGAAATGCATATATTTAACCGAGTTACAAAAACGAGAAATTTCAATCTTCACGCATATAATAGGTTATACTTCAGGACTAAATTAGAAAAATAATTTATTTGTGTGACATTGGCTACAAAGCCTTTAACCAATAACTCAAATTCAAAATTTTAAAAACTCCCAAGTCAGAAACAGCTGATGATCGTTAAACGGCTGAACCGAATTTGATAAAACATGTCTAAGAACCACTACTAGAAAAACAGCTTTTAAATATAAAAATACGCACCCAAATCGGTTCACCCGTTTAAGAGCTACGGTGCTACAGACATAGCGGTCAAACTTTACACCACTCTTGTTGCGTCGGGGGTTGAAAAGAATACATCATAAATGATGTAATATATTATCTTATATGTAAATATAGTTTTAACAGCGCTTAAATTTCATTGACTGTACTATAGTACATATGCATAGATATTTAACACAGAAAATCAAACGACCTTTATTTTTAAAATTTTTCATATAAACCAATATTTAAACGATAATACAGGAGCAGAATCATGGTAGTTCAGTTGCTAAGCGCTTGACTTAAATTTACATAGTATACGAGAAATCTGGGTTCGAGCCCCGCTGACACCAAAGAAATACTTAATGGCAGTTTTAAGTGCTGATTTATTATGTGCTCGGCGGTGAAGGAAAACATCGTGAGAAAACCTGTATGTGTAAGAATGAAAAAGAAATCGTATATATGTGAAGTCCGCCAACACGCAGCGGGCAGCACGGCAGATATTTCCTTGCCCTAAAACCCTCTTAAGAAATTAGAGGAGGCGTGAGTCTAGGAGTGTGACATGTATAAGCTGTGACTTATACAGGAACAGCAAATGGCCGGTGGTCAAGTTCGCACCATAGCTCCCTGTAAAATAAAACAAAAATTAATATTTTTTTTTAATTGTAATATTATTTATGGCCAGACTAGTTTAGATCTTATTAATAGATATATGTTAACTATTTTAACTATTAGGTTAAAATAGTTATAGGTTATAGGTTGCATGTATTACTGAAGTTTTAGGATGATTTAAAATAAGGCCAAATTAAGCAGTACTGATTATATTTCATATTTTTATAAATTATGTGTTTATGCTGTTATAATGTTATCCTAGCTGAGTTTACTCACGAAACTTTCAAATATTTTCCCAGAGAATTTAAATACTTCCCAATAAAATCCTAGTGTGGGGCTAATATTGAAAAAAAACTTGTAATAAATTATAATGCTCACTTTTTATTGCCACAACCCACAAATGTATTGGCAAATACAGGTGCACTGATTAGTTCAAATCTTTATGACTTATGCGGTAAAATCGGTTGCATGTAGATTTCAAAATGTTAGAACCATAACAATATGTACAAATAAATTAATGTTTCACGTTCACCCGTTGAGCTGCCGGTTACTCAGGTTTAACTGCAGATATCAATACGAAGTTTATTATGTACTGAATCCCGGAGTTCACTGGTCATACGGTCAGCAGTGAAGAACCACGTCTCAGATCCGTTTGTCTTCCGGTTGTACACTTGTTTTCAAGTCTTGAGGTATATGTGACAAGATGTGTACCAGTGTAACTATGCTGAGGTGGTTATAGGCCGGCTATATAACTCGAAGAACCGACAACGGATGGAGAAGGAAAGTTCTCGAGCTATAGCGTGCCCCCATACTATCATGGAGTGGCGTATGTGGAACATAACATGTGCAGTAAGATTAATTAAATATAGGTTTGAAAAAGGAAATAGAACCAATATTATATTCATAGTTACACCCACACCAGAAAGCTAACAAGTTTATATAAATTTTTCCCTGGCTAGAATTAAACTCCTAACTTATCACTAGTTACATGTTAAGGTCGTTATTTTTGTATAAAACAGTTGGAAGATGAAACATCATCAGAGAAACCAACAAATACGTTAGATGAAGAGGAGGAGTATGAGAAGCGCCAGGAGCAGCTTCGCCTTGAAAAGGAAGAATCTTCATCAAAGAGTAAGTCCAACTGTTCCGTTAACAAACCAGTTCTAACAGTAAAGTTATTGACTTGCAGAAGTTTATGCGCTTTATAACATTTTCATTAGAGTGTTGATGATGCACCCATTTTTCGCTAAAGTATTAATGCTTTTTTACAAACTTAATTTCATGTTTATGATATATAATAATTTCAATTATTTTTACTAACACTCTAATTCAGCTTAATACTAGAAGTAAAATACATTTTTAAATAAAAAATTTTGAAGAATTACATCTTTTATTTCAATGTTTATTATGTAATACAAATTAATTTACTTTTTTTTGCTAAGTGTAGTAAGTTATTTGTCTTATTTGTATCTAGTTCACATTGTTGTTATATAACTTAACATTAGTCATTTTATCTTTATCAAAATTTCGTTAAACTTTGTCAGTATCAACATAGTCACTATTTTACGAATCTCAATGTCACCGATGGAATGTCTCGTATCCAGTGAAAAGCGTCTCCGGTTTTCTTTTCACCATACGAAACACAGCGGCATTTATACTCCACCAAATCTAAAAAATACCTTTTGACAGTTGTCACATTTATTACACTAGGCATTCCAACTGAAAAATCGGTATCCACAATTTTCGATTCTTAACAGAAATCGATAGGGATTCTTTAGAGTTGTAAAACACTAAATTTATTTATAAGTTATATAAATTAAAGACTGCACTAGATCAAATTTTAAATTTATATAATCACTTTTACTACACACACTAGTTGAGCTGTCGTTGTTAACATTAATAATTTGATTTTCTATAATGCATGTCTCTTTCATAGTCGTCCATAACATTTTATTTTGTTTTCTCCACAACTTTGGCCCATGCACTCCTTGTAAAGTAATTTATTTCTACAAATCCTCTTCCGGCGAATCCCCCAAAGGTTATTTTAAATCGTGTGAGTAGGCTTGTACAAAGTTAAAGGAATAATTAATGTGAAACTTCAAAAAGTATTTCTTAGATTTGGTGAAGTATAAGCCTCTATTTTATGGTAATATTCTGTAAGAGCGTGGTCCTTCCCTGTTCCAGTCGACCCAATCGTGCTACAACCATAATATATCTGCAGGTAGAGATTATAACGTATAAACGATGTGCGGAAAAGAGATATACTCTCATATCGATAAATTATATCATTGTTTTTTTTAATTAGTAGGAAGAAGATTTCACCTATACATATAAAAAACCATTAATTAATTTAAAAATACTGTGTAGAAATATCCACTACCCCATATTATGCCGTGGGAGTAATAAGAGGCGACAGAGGGAAACAAAGCAGAAGATGGGCAGTAGCGTCTTCCTAATTAAGATTAAAAATAAAAATATCCCCCATATGAGGCAATCTATGGGAGGTCTATGTTCAGCAGTGGATTTTAATAGGCGGTAACGGTAAAGATACGAAATAAGCTTTGTTTGTAAAGATTATAATAAATCATATTTAACTAATATATGTACATATTTTATTACTCAAACGAATTAATAGTTAGGCAGCTGATGGGAGTAAATAGGGCTCTTCACTTTGGAAGTCCGAAATTAGTAACAAAATAAAGTATGGCAATTCACATTGAATGAAATGAGTGAAAGTTGGGTGTGGCAAAAAAACCATGAGAGTAAAATGAATGCTGTAGAAATGCAATCATTAGAAAGTATGTTAGGGATAACTCTGAATGTTACATTGGGAAAAAAATGTGTGATAAGAAAAAAGTGTGATTTGCAACGAGATGTTGTGACCAGGATTAAGAAGGGAATGCTTCGGTGGGTTGGACCATAGAGTACACGGGTCTCCGCCGGACCGAATGATAGTAGCCATACGCAGGCGTTCCCCTCTGACTGTACAATCTTATGCGTACAATTTTTTTTAAATAAAATAAGGGTGACAAAAAGTCCCCCAGATGGTAAGTAGATGCTATTCTCTTTAATTCTCTTTAAAAAACGTTACCCCCACACTAGGATTTTCTCCTGTGTCAAGGAGGCAGTTTACAAACATAAATTGCACAAGGACAAACATCCAGACCCGGAACAATTATTTGTAAGCCATACAAATACTTGTTCCGTGCGAGATTCGAACCCGCGGCCCTCAGCGCAACAATTGATTGCTAAGCTACTGCGCCACGGAGCCGTCAATGTTATGGCCCATAGACATCTACATTTATCCTCGATTAAGAATCAAAATGCAGATGCGTTGTCACTCCTGAAGACTAAGATGAAATGCCTCGTTTCCAGTAAAAAAAGTCTCCGGTTCTCTACAGTGACCATACTAAACACAGCAGCATTAAACTGCTGTTTTACGCGGGTATCCTGTGAGTGTGTCGTCCTACCCTGGTCGAGCCGCCTACCCATTTGTGCTTCAACCAATATAGCTGCATCTTAGCTCTACCATGTAAAATATCAATAAAACTAGTTGCTGCCGCACTGCTCACTAGACTAAATCTAGTGGCGCAACGGAAACGACGTCCTACAAAAATGCTGAATTGTTCAGTTTTTTCTGAAAAAAGATATTTGCCATGTCAAATTTACAAAAAGATTTAAAAAAGAAAGGGTGTCGTGTTGTTTCGGATTTGTCTACCCACACAGGCCGCTCGCCCTCATACAATATGCAGATCGGTCGAGCGACCGACAAACAGTTCTGTATCTGGAAAAAAAACGCTATGGCTTCTCTCCTCCGGTTCGCCGGGGGCCCGTGTGACTCTATGGATTTGGATACAGAAATAATGAATATGGACAAAGCAAATATATGCTGGAGAAGTGTGTGGAGACAGCAAGGGACACCCTAGACGGGAGTTTATCGAGTTAATTGGTGTTACATTGAAGATGGACCAAATTAAGAGTAACCTTTACCGACGAGCTTTTATGCTTACATAATTATATGGATGTGAAAGCGAGACAGATGAGTCAGATTTGTGTTGAATGAAAGTCTGTAGTATCTGCCTACCCGTCTGGACGACGGGTGAGGAGAGGTTTTGTATTTAATTTTGCATCTTCATTATCTGAATTATCCGTGTCACTGTTATCTTCCTAAAAATTTATTGTTAAAGGTCTTACACAATCTCTTTAAATGTTTTTTCTTCAATAGACAATTTCCTTAAGCTCTTCGGTATGCTTAAACATTTAAGCCAGTTCTCTTTGGTAACATTGTCGATATCTTTATGAAAGAGGACTTCAACGTCGGCTGTCTTAAATATGTGATTATAGCAATTTCTCCTTTTACCTGAGCCCATATGAGCTCAGTTAAGTTATATTAAGGGTGATACGGCGGCAGTCATATCACTGAATGACTGATTAGATATTTTTTTCTAAACTAAGGGCGGATTTGACCAAACTTGTATAAGTCTTATCGAGCCAAGAAAATCACTAGTTACTATAGATCTAGAGCACTTTTGGTTCACCAAATCCCAGATTATTTTAATGGTGGCTGTAACATTTTAACAGTTGTTTTCGTATGAGTAGTAGTAGTAGTATGAAAAAGTAGGATATCTACGTTATCTTCTTCCTTTTTACATTTTATTTATTTACAAGAATTGCCACAACATGCAACACAACTTGAAAAGATAACCTTACTCAACTGACAACTCTTGTGAATATATAAATTTCAATGACAGTTGATACTATTATAATCGGGTAAATTATTTAGACATAAAATATTGCGATAAGCTGTTTAAAAATTTGTATTTCGATTTTAGTTGGCTTTACATGTTCATTGATTTTTCATTCACCAACTCTAGAGCGACAATAACCAGTATCTACTCTACTTTTATGTTGAAAAAACGGAAACGAAATTATCTGAGAGTAAGGCTGAGATCTATAGATCGTACTTTGACTTTGCTCAGTCTTAGCTTACGAAAAACTTAGCTGAGTATATGCTAAGCATAAACTTTGATTCTGTATTTATAGTTGTAACGGGTTAAGACTAAGCTAAGCTTATGCTAAGGCCCAGACAGTCCAAATATTAATGGATGCTTGATTCCAGGCATTTTGTTTTTGACTTTACTATATAAAATTAAAATATATATGTAAATTTAAAATCAAAATTACTGTATAAAATTAAAAAATATATATATTTAAGATCGAAAAAAAGTCCAAATTGTATTTCATAAATTGTTTATTATTACATGAAATAGAAAACGGTCCTATGGGAACGGGAATGGATAAAATGAGTGCAAAATCAGAAAAAAAGAAAAAAAAATAAGATTTTAAGAAATTCGAAATAAGATTGAAATTACGTAAATAGAAAATGGATTAATGCTATTTAAAACCAGAAGACGTCCTAAAACTACCTATTTATTGTTTTAATTAATTAGAGTAACATAAAAACAACAATTTAAAATTAATACGGAGGTTTTGAATAATATCCTGAGTTTTACGTAAGTCGTTGATATCGTTGACTTAGGCTTTGCTAAGCGCGCACTCAGCACGACTTCGAAGTTAGCTCTATAAATACCAACATTGTCTTAGCTCGAAAGTAAAGTCTGAGCAAAGTCAAAGTACGGTCTATAGATCTCAGCCTAAGATCAAAGAGTAAAATTATTCGAGGGTTAGTTAATTTGGTATAACACGTTATTTGGTTGCATCCACCCTTACTTTCTTTAATTCTTTTTAATAATTATTTTTTGTCTCATTATTTGAATGTGACTTAGTTTTTCGTCTACCATGCCTTGGTGTCAATTTTCTTTGTGGAATATGTTTCTATTCGATCTATTTGCATAATTTGGTAGATGGCCTTATCGATCACAATGGCTGATGGTTCTTCTAGGTGATTAAAAAAAATCAGTAAACCAATTAATGTTTGTCTGATCATCCATTTCAGTATGGTAGCCACCATTACTAAATTTAACAGCCTCGAAGATCTTTTTTGTTTCTGATACAAAACCAGTCTTTGCGGAGCCAGCATGACAAACAATCAGCCTGTTATCATTTAGTAATATCATCTAAGGATAACGCGTGTGTTGCAGTATGGCTGAAGTTGGTGGTGGGTGGCGCGCTGCTGGTGGCCACACACGCCGTTATACGTCGCTCGACGGCGCCACGCGGTGCGTATTCACAGCAACATTTCTATTTCTAAACTTGATTTACGTAAACAAAAATAAAATGTTGCTGGATGATATCATAACACTAAATAGTAACAAGCTACATGTATAATTAAAACAAAATCTTTAAGTAAAATGACCTTACTTGCATTTTTAAGCTATGATTTAACTATCCTTAAAACAAAGAAATCAATTAAAAGTAACAAGAAACTGTAATATTCTTGTAAAAGTTTATCGACACGATGCCCCTTGTGGGTAGCATTCGTGCAAATTGGTAGTCATACTATTCATTCGTATAAACAGATACTGCAGAAAATGAAGCGAATGCAAGACAAGAGGAAACTCCACCTGTAATTGACAGACGAATGACTCTCATTCACACAAATGAATCAATGCCGCAGCAACCACTTTATGAGCCTCCACATGAAGAACAAGTCAAAAAGTTTATTTCAGATACAAAAATTGTTCAATCAGTTCCAATCCAAAAACAAGAAAGTGAAGAAGATCAAGAAGTGTCAAAGAAATTTGAGACTGAAGTAAGTAAAATTAGTAGTTATACTTGTATATATATATAGAAGTATTCATAAAATAATTTACCTTGTTTGTTTTCTATAATGTACAGGAAGTTACTACAGAAGAGGCAACAAATGACGTTTTAGACAAAGAATTGTATAGTGATGATGATGATGAAGAGGTTGACGATGAAGAGATAATAGAAGAGAAGAAGGAATATCCGAAAGAAAGTAGTCTATATGATGATAAAGATCAGGAGGAATCGGAAACCGAGGATGTTCCGGATGACGTAGAAATAATAGACGACGAGCACATTGAAGAGGAAATTGAAGAAGAGGTTGAAGACGAAGAAGATATTTCAGATGTCGATGATGCTGAATTACTGAGTCGCCTCGAAGCTAAATACGGACGCTTGCCTGAACCTGACAGACCTGAAACAAAACATAGTAAACACTACACATTTGTGTGTAAACGCTTCCTTATAAAGCCATTGCTGCAGGCATGAACTCCGCCTTAACCATTAACAATCATAGTTGGCATGACTAACAAAAATGTGAGTGATATTAACTTTGAATACATTTTTCAGGCTGATAAAAATTTCCTATAATTAGGTTTGTGTCATTAATGGCCAAATAAATCTCGTGCTGTCTCTATCACTTTTAAGTCAAAGTGACTGTGACACCACGAGACTTGACGACTTCTTAAAATTTAGTAGCATTGGAGTATTTGGCCATAAGTTTATCGGGCATTATTTTTTCCTTATTTAGGCCATAATTTTTTCATAAACACAATTTCTTTTGTATACCACCCTCTAAAGAATTAGATACCTATTTGTTGTTGTTGATATTATAATGTCTTTGTATATATCATTAAGTTAACGTTAAGTAAAGTTAACTTGCAGCTGAACTTATTCACTATGCTTAACAGGCATATTGGCGAAAAAATACCGATATCTCCCACTTTCGTCACTAATTATAGCCTATCTGGTTAAATTACTTCGTGTTTATATATATTGCAGTTGTTCATGGACAGCGGTAGTCACCATCAGGTGAGCCGCATGCGCGTTTGCCCCTCTCCTATAAAAAAACAAATATTGAATAACAAAAGAGGCCACGAGATCTTCCTGACTTTTCTCTTAGTGTACTCGTTCAAGATGAAATAAATTAATAGATTCGCCTAATTGGATACGTTATTAATTGTTACAGGTTATCATTTTATAACTTTCATAAAAAATATTATGCTTATATTTCAGAGGATGGTGGAAATAACGTTGAAGACGAGTGGCCAGGCGAACCCAGCGATCCGTACTGGCGTCAGCAACTTGACTATGCTGAACAAGAAATCCGCCAGGTATTAATCCTATTAAGTTACTGTATTTTAGTATTCATTTCGTTGCCCACCCAGGTGTGGTGGCATGGCATACGCGTCAATTCAACATATTGTATTGATGTATGGCCTCATGGAAATTTTTTCTTAGGCACTACAGCCCGTATATCAATCTGCCATCTTGTTCAAAGTTTTCAGTTATATCAGTTTCAAAGGAGATAGGCAATCAAAAATATATCAGACAATGTAGGTAACCCTTTGTTAGGCTAAAACAGAGCACTTTACCAACTTCGGCTGAGTCACCGCTTACTGTCAGGTGGAATAGTAGTCAATCATTAGCTAATCTATACAAATAAATAAAATTGAAGTGTCTGTTTGTAATGTCAAAATACCAGCTTTTTACTAAATGCATACGACAGTATACACGGTACTTATAGCAAAAACACATTTTTTGTCTGTCTGTCTGTCTGTTTGTTCCGGCTAATCTCCGAAACGGCTGGACCGATTTCGACGGAACTTACACTGGCAGAAAACTGATGTTATAAGGAGTAACTTAGGCTACTTATATTTTAGAAAATGAATTAGGGTTCCGCGCAACATAATTAATACCCTAAATTACACGCGGGCGAAGACGCGGAGAACAGCTGGTAGCTAAAAAAAAACTGCAAAACATGTAGAGATGCTTTATTTAAAACATCTCACGAATTGCATGTAGATGGTACTAGCCTCTATATCATAGACTACCGACGGAGGCTATACCGCCGTGAATACCGGAGCCAGAATGAATGCAGCTGAAAAATATTTAAAAGTTTATAAAATATAGCTTACAAATCCTTCAAATTAATATTTCTTCTAACGATGTCAATCTATGTAGTGGTGACGTAAGATAATCCACAGAGAGAGAGAGTGACAGAGCGAGATGAAACAGGAGATGAATAGCATCAATTTCCTGATAATAACTCTACAACTGCTGTTACCGACCTGCCTGCTAAGCGTGGCAACTCCGGTAAATATCCTCCCTTGTCGAGCCATTCCATTAGATTGCCTAGTATGTTCAGTAGTGGGTTTTTGATTGGCTGTGATGAATGATGAATAAATAAATATACAACGATATTTTAAAATCTATATAAAACACGAAAAAGTTTCTACGTATGTCTGTTATAGACTTTAAAACCATCCAACTGATGTGCCCCAAATCGGTTTCATTAGAAAGGCAATAATGCGACGATGGTTTTGGACCACTAAAACAATGCACTAGGCACTATGTAAAAAATAAAAAATTTCCAAAGAAAAAAAATCCTTTTTTAAACAAAATGTATTTCCTTTTTAGCGTAGTAGCACACCTCGTATTTCATAAAAATAATTATTATAGAGCGTTGGTATTTTTTTCTGCTAAAGAGAGCAGTGCTCCAAGTAAAGTTGGAAATTTTAAAGTAATACCTAATGGAAGGAAATCTGCGAGGCCTGAGACCTATTCTTTTTTATTATTATAATAAAGACAATGTTTTTATTCTGACAATTTATGTATGTATTCTTACTTAATTTCTTTTCTTTACTAATAATTTAGATTCTTAAACATTAGAATAAACTTGAAAATAACATATTATTTAATAAATGTCATCTCCAGCTGTGAATTTTAGAGCACTGACGAGGTAGAAGAAGAATAAATTGAAAAATTAATATTGTTTATAAGTAGAGTTTGTTTTGTTTGGTTTGTAACATTGCATGGTTTTTAAGGCTTTGGATTTATTTATAATGTACCTACTAAAACATTATACTAAGAATACATACATATATCGTC
This sequence comes from Parnassius glacialis, assembly GCA_033319125.1. Lineage (NCBI taxonomy): Eukaryota > Metazoa > Arthropoda > Insecta > Lepidoptera > Papilionidae > Parnassius > Parnassius glacialis. Next base: position 36,919,489 of record JAVANC010000013.1, on the reverse strand, counting down.
AGGTTAACTTTTAATAAATAATTATCTAAGTGACTTTATCTTGCTAATACGATTATTTTTTCAGAACTAAATAATAGAGAACTGTTGAATTTCTATAAAAATTAATAAATTATATCAATTATTCGATTCCAGGATTGGCTGGACTAACACTTAGTTTTTTTGCACTTAAAAATATCCCCTTACCATATATCCCTTGCTCGTTGTGCCATTTTTGCCCTTACTCTCGTAGGTGTCGTGGACGGGTCAGGTTTTGTGCCAGCACCCCGCACAATTCCTCCCCGACACGACCCCATCGATGCTCATTATAATATTGCATATATACGCAGTTTCGCTCGTTGAATGCTCGAGTGACGTTTTTACGTGGACGTAGCTAGACACAAAGGTGATCAATATTTATTTAAAATTGTACGTTTTATTGATTTTTTAAGTTTACATACGATAGGCATTATTAAGTTTTATTATAAGGCTATTTTAGAAATATAGAGTTTTTGAAAACTTAATTCGCTCCTAACAATGCTGTAGTCAAAAGCAACAACACTGAATGCCTAACTGCGTCCATTTAATTGGTATGCGACTGCGACTGCGACTTGTGTGAATGTTGCGTGTGACTAACGTGCGACCGTGCGGAGGGCGAGTGGGCGGCGGCTAGCGGGCGGCTGGCGGCCGGCGAGCTGGCCGGCAGCGGGCGCGCGCGCTGGCTGGCGGCGCGCGCGCTCGACGCGCAGGCCGAGGCGCGCCGCGACAACGCGCTGCTCACGCGCGCCATCTCTGCCTATCTGCACCTGCTCAACATGAACGAACAACTCTCCGATACCAAACTTATCGAAGTCGCCGCTAGAGCATTGGACAGAATACAGTTTAGAGGTATTAAAGTTAATTTCATCTAGTACCTAAAGGTCTTAAAGTTTCAACTACATTATTTGAAAAACGAAGCTCTTAAAGATAAGCGATAACATTTCGGTTTTTTGCTAATCAAATCTCTATAATCATATCTTTATAAAAAACAAACTTTTTAAATAGGTTTAAATCTATTATTATATTAGGCGATTTTATTCATAAAACTACATCACTTATATAATTTTTTTCAATAATTATCAATATTGTTGGTGCCGGTGGGGATCAAATTCAATATACTCGCGTAAAATTTAAAAGCGAACCCTTAACCTCGAAGTACCACGTTTCATCATTGTATACATACATACAACAGAACAAACACAATGAAATAATACAGGTATAAGCTATAGAAACAATATTATCACCGTGCGTGCAAAGTGTTTCCTTGAAAACAAGATATACTCGTACAACAATACACAGGCTGTAGCGTAATGAATAGATAATATGGTACCTGCGGATAGAGGACGTTGTGACGGTTCAGAAAAATATGTTTCATGTTTTGTAAAAGTCTCTCGGTTTTCGAGATAATTCGACATTTTCAAAAATTCAAAAAAATTACAGCCTTTGCCACTCTTTTTCGTGGCAAGACTTCAAATGAAGAAATTTTTTCAATCTATTTTTTAGATAGTGTTCCTGGATATAAACCCTATCGAATGTAAATTATGATTTTTGAGGCGCATTCATAGTTTTTTTTTAACAAAGATCTAACTTAAAGAGCAATGGCAGACTTTCATACATAAAATTAGTTGAGAAGAAATGGTAGCGTCTATATACCAAAAATATCTTAAAATGTTAAGCGTCAGTCCCTTAATAACTCTGTCAAAGAATTTTGTACTGAGAAGGCCTCAAAAAAAAGATATTTACATTTGAACCTTTTTAGGTTATATCCTATTTCACTTGGAAAGAGTCATGCTTCCTGTGGTTGTTTGATGTTAGCTTAATAAATAATACATAATTGAGAGTTTTTAGATTATTATATCTCTTTTATATATTTGCATACCATGAATGTATATTTCTGGCATGGCTCCAGGGCTTTTGTATCATAGTGACATTCTCAGAAGGGCTAGAACCCAGAGCCGTGAAGCCAGTAAAAATACAGTGACTTTTTATTTTAGCTAGTGTTGGCATAACATTAAATGGAATTGTTACATAGTACTATGATTGAGATAATGTATTATTGTAGGAAATTCTTTGTAAGAGACTTATTCTCAGCCATATCACTTTTATTGTTATTATTACTGATAGTACAGTTATTACTTACATTAACTTAATATAAAAATATATTGTGTGTTGTGTTGGTAGTGTTACAAAGTGTATACGAAAATAGTATGAATATACTAAATGGCAACATTTGAATAGAGTAAAATGATTTAAGTCATTTGATATTCCTAAAAATGTTTGTTTTTTTCTGTGGCTTTAATTAAAATACATTTTTATTTGAAAAATCATAGAAAAATTATAAAACTCATTTTATATATAACTTATTTCTAGACGCTATAATTTTTCTTAACTATTTTTCTGCCATTGCTCTTTCATGATTTGCTTATTTTTTATCCTAAGTTTAACCTAACGTGGTGTAAAAAAAGGCATGGTCACCTGAGTGCCAAATTAAGAAAAAACATGCCTGTACTCACTGTATTTCCAGCATTTAATACAAAATAAATTCCTATTACAATGAGTCAAAGGCCTAGTTTAATGTAAACCTTGTTTTTAAAATTGTTTGGAACAATGCCCTACATAGCCCATTGAATTCGCAGAAACGACCCCTACAACATTTCCGAACATTTCACGAACAACGGCCCTGCTCTTTCTCGCGTTGTGATCCGTTAGGTACACCGTATATTGCGATGCCAAAGTTAATATGTTTATTTCTTTAAATTTTTCTCTGAGGGACTCTTTACAATTTAGGTTATAAATCGTCCGTACGGCTCTCTTTTGCAAAACAAATATAGCTTCAATATCAGTCGCATTACCCCATAGCAAAATTCCATAAGATATTACGCTATGAAAGTAACCAAAATACACTAATCTAGCTGTCTCAACATCTGTGAGACTTCTAATATTTCTTACAGCATATGCTGCAGAACTAAGTCTGCTTGCTAATTTAGATATATGGGTGCCCCATTGAAGTTTCGCGTCAATAGTAATACCAAGAAAAACAGTGGTATCCACAAGACTCAACTCCTCCCCATTTAACAGCACATTGGCATTCGAAAGTTTTACATTAGGTATTGTAAATTTAATACACTTCGTCTTATTGCCGTTTAAGATCATATTGTTGGCGTTAAACCAATGTACCAATTTCGATAGAGCATTATTTACATCGTCATAATTAATTAACTGTCGTTTGAGTTTGAAAATTAAAGAGGTATCGTCAGCAAATAATACTATATCGTGATTGTCCCCTACAAGATAAGGTAGGTCATTAATATAGATTAAAAACAGGAATGGGCCAAGAATCGAGCCCTGAGGAACGCCCATTGATACTACCGATCCGGAGGAACCTTTACCATTGATCACGACTTTTTGAGTTCTGTTACTTAAATATGAAGTAATAAGTCTAAGCACTAAATTTTTTACACCGTAATGTTGTAGTTTCCTGATTAATGTCTCATGATGAACACAATCGAAAGCCTTGGAAAGATCACAGAAAATACCTAAGGCATCTTGTGAATTCTCCCAGGCATTAAAAATATATTTCAGAAGCTCAACACCGGCGTCAGACGTCGAGCGACCCCTTGTAAAACCAAATTGGTTTTTATGAAGTAATTTATTTATATTAATAAAAGTTAACAATTGATCCAAAATTATTTTATCAATAATTTTACTGAGAGTTGGTAGTACAGAAATAGGTCTAAAATTAGCGGGGTCCAATGTACTACCTGATTTAAATAAAGGTATTACTTTACTATACTTCATTAAATCAGGAAACACACCAGAATCGATACAAGTATTAAAAATAATAGCAAGATGAGGTGCGATTAAATCTATTATGGACGCAATAATTGTAACAGAAATCCCCCACAAATCTGCGGTCTTTTTTACATCAATGGTTTTGAAGTATTTTACAACATCTTGCGATAATAATTTTTCAAATCTAAATTCTTTTAAACAGGTGTTAACATTCTGTTTGAGTAATGACTCGGCGACAGATGGAGAAGTATTCAATGACTCGGTTGTCAAGATAGGAATATCAGTGAAATATTTCTCAAACACCGCTGCGACTTCTTGATTTGATTTAGTCAATTCATTGTTAATTTTTAATTGATAGTTTGAGTTACGAGGTTTGTCTTTACCGGTTTCATTGTTAATTATACTCCACGTCATTTTAATTTTATTCTTAGCCGTCTTAATTTTGTTGTTAATATGTAACGATTTGGCTGTGAAGCAAACTCTTTTAAACATTTTAGAATAATTTTTAACATATTCTTTAAAAGCATCGGAAAGATTATATGATCTTTCATGGTAAAGGTCATATAACATTCGTCTGCTTTTATGAATTCCTATTGTCGCCCACTCATTAAATGCCTTGCGACTGTTTTGGAGAATGTTTTAGAAGTAAATGTTTTTTTAAATTCATTGCTAATAAGGGTAAATAATTGTCCATATAAATAGTCTGCATTGTTCTTATAAGAAAGTGATAGGTTTTTTACCATATTACTTTTAAATCTCTCCAGGCGTTTTGTATTAATAGGAACAAACACACTTTTCTCAATTACCTGTTTTTGTGCATATAAGGTAATGAAACCAGTGGTCCACAGTGATCTGAACTAAGTTTTTGAATTATTGATTTGTTGATTGGTACAACACCTGTAAAAATATTATCAATACAAGTTGCACTACACCCTGCAATACGTGTTGCTTCAAAGAATAAATTATCAAGATTATAGGATTTGAACAAAGAGCAAAATTTAATACTGATGGAAGAAGTTTCCAGGAGATCGATATTAAAGTCTCCACACACTACAAGAGATTTATTCTGTTTATTAAACTTAACTAAAACTTCTTCCATAACCTTTTCAAACTTATCATAATTTAAACATGGGGGTCTGTAGATACTGACAACAATAAGGTGCTCAAGCTCAACGCATGCCATTTGTTCAGTACGCTCAACAGAGAGGCTCACAATATCTTTACGTTCTTTACATGATAAGGATTTTTAGCTAATATTAAGGAGCCACCACGTAACTTAGTATCTCTATTGAACGAACTGACCACCTGGTGACTACTGAAATTAAATATGGAGTTGTAATCTTTCAACCAATCTTCAGTAATACATAAAATATGTATACTGTTACTATTTAAAATAATTCAATTTCTAATTCTTTACCTAACATACCTTGTATATTTTGATGCACCAGGTTGATACAGTTTTTATTATTGTTATGTTGTGAAATTACATAATTATGTATTGGTAAGTTGCATTCTAAGTTATTTAAATTATCTTTGCTAGAGATTACCTCTATTGTCTTATTATCTAATTTAAATTACTTGGAACTGGTCAAATCAAATGTAAAATTAATTTGTTGCTCAAAATAAGCAGGTGTCAAGGTAGCCAAATCATTGGCTGAGTTAAAATATAAATAATAAGATAGCGTATTTGCTACCAGTCTTAAACTATACTTTGTTAGGTAATACCTATCTCTTGTCAAAAACTTCTTAATTAAATTATTTAAATCAATTAATTGAAATTTATAATTATTACAATTATATGTCAGTTTTACATTATTATTGCATATTAAATTAGTCATTTGGATATTTAAGTCATGTCTTAATTTATTTTCTTGTGGTAGACCCCATAAGTAAGGCAATGTAAACAGAACAATCTTGTGGACATTTAAATTATTTAGAATTTCAATATAATCCAATAATTGTTTTTTATTCACATTTCCCCTTCTCCCAATAAGAAGTATCAATATACTATTAGAACTATGGCTACTTATTAGAATTTTATTTATAATTTGGCTAAATGTTGCTCCAGGCATACAATAATTAGTAATTTGTTGTTCCTTTAGACAGTTATTTAATACTAAACCTAAGTTTTTACCTATATCATCACTGTACACAACAATATTATTTTTGCTAACATTTAAATTATTCAAATTATTTTTTGTTCTGGAACTGTCATGGAGTTTATAAGTAGGAGAGGGATTCTTTTTCCCCATATTATTAACACATACTGTCCCTGAAGTAACCGGTAATGAGCGCTGACACTCACACTGATGTTTTACTAATGACTCAAAACATTCCTCATTATACCTAGTCAGGTCATAAATTCTGTCACATGTTTAATATCAAATAATTGAAACAAGTTTATTCATTATGTAACCATTTATATACCAAAATGAACTTAACAAAACATATATTCTTATGACACAAAAGTTTATTCAAAATGACCTCCGTGATTTTGAATACAGGCCTTCAATCTTCAAATCTGCGCGACCAGTCGTCTATCACAGCACGAACGAGGTCCATGTCAATATCGGCGGCTGCCTTAATCGAGGATGTCTTGAGTGACTCCAAATTGGGATGAGGCTTTGAGCACGCCTTTTCCTCCAAGTGTTGCCATATCTTGTAATCTAACGGATTCAAATCTGGACTGGAGGAGGACCAGTCTTCGTGCCGGATGAAGTCGATTTCACGCGCCGCCAGCCAGTCTTGTGTGCTCTTCGCTCTATGAGCTGGCGCCGAATCTTTTTGGAATACCCAGTGCCTGTTATTGGACATGGTATGAGAAACAGGTTCCACAAGGTTCGTCAGGACTGTATTTTGATACACAACTGCAATCGTTTTTACACCTTTCTCACAAAAATGTACCTCTGTTAAGCCCCAATAAGAAACTCCCAACCATACCATGAGCGAGGATGGAAAATGACCTCGTTGGACACGCGGAATACGGTTGCTCGCTTTTTCACTACTGTGTGCGTACACCTTATCATTTTGTTTGTTGTAGCTCTCTTCTACGGTAAAAAATTTTTCATCCGAAAAAAGAATTTCCCGAAAATTTTTTCCCGCGTACCGCTTAAACAAAGCGCGGCTTCTCTTCAGTCTCAGATCCATTAGACGAGCATTCAAACGATGTTCTGTTTTTCTTCGATATGCCCGAAGCCCTAAGTCTTCATTTAACACCCTTTTCACCGTAGTTCTGCTTAACCCCATCTGAAGGGCCAACAGTTTCTGCTTACGTTTGGGATTTATTTGAATTCGCACCTTCACAGCTTTTATCACTGCTGGAGTCCTAACAGACCAAGGGCGACCACTTCTTGACCTGTCATCTACACTAGAGTCTTCATTGTATCGTTTGATGGTACGATAAACGAATCGTTTGGTTATATTCAAATTTTTCAGTATGTCAAAAATTTGAATTGGCGCGTAACCGCAACGATGCAACGCAATAACTGCCAGACGGTCTTCTTTAAGCGTCCACTTCATATTTAAAAATGAGTAAAATTCACAGTTTTATATTCATGAACAATTCGAAATTCGAATTCAATAAACTTTTTTGTGGCCAGCATTCTAAACGAAAAGTTTTTACTGTGTGACAATACTTATGACCTGACTGTGTATTTACACAGTGTCACCAGTTCGTCCATGGCCAGTATATGTTCCTTTATTTCATTTTGAGCTAATTTATATTTGTTTGTCATAACTTGTAGTGCATTATGAAGTGAAGAAATTTCTGAATTAAGATACTCCATGTTAGTCTCATAACTTTTCCTAATGCTATCCACCTCAATTGAATATATTTTGACCTTATTAATTAATTCTTGTTTTTCTTTACATAACTTAACATGATTTTTAATACTTATTTTATTTTTTATGTTTTTTTGCAATTTATTAATTTTAATGTATTTTTTAATTTATTGTTACTGCAAGTAATTCTTCCTGCTGTTCCCGATATGAAGGCATCTTCACCTGTCAAATCCACTGTTGATGTTTATGATATGATAAACAATCGTAGTTATATTTCATTATAGAACATTTTGCCACAGGTTAGAAAGGGAGCAATCGTCTTCTCGAAAGCCCGGTAAAAAGCCCACGCGTGCGAGAGACGACTAATCACTCAACTCAACTCCTTTTTTATGACAGCAGTATCGCGCAGTAATGCAATCTGCCAAGTGTTGACGTTACATAATAAGGCTACGAGGTCATGACGTGTGTAGAAGAGAGGAGCGTGCGGTAAATTTGAGTTTCCGAGTTATTTTATTAGTTGATTTGATATTATTGATTGAGCGGTTTGGTAGGGCAAGCCGAGCTTCTTGGCTTCTATGGAGGCTTCGCTCCCGTTGCCAAGGGGTCTTAACCCATTGGTTGCGGTGGACGCACAACGGCGTAAATTATATTTTAGCAATAACTTGGCCAATTTCTCTTCTAAAGGGATATACTTTTTATATGTGCATGTTTTACATACATACAACATCATTATAGTTTCCGTTTCTGTAAATAATTATTTTAGAAAAATAACAAAACTATCCTCAGGCGCGGATAACGCCGAACGGCGTCTTCCAGAGGTTATCAACATTGAAAATATTTGGATTAAATATTTATATATTATTTATTTTAGCTAGGTATTTTATTTTATAGAATTAGAGAACAGTAATAGGTTCATACTACGAGCGATCTTCATTTCATAGTTGATAGTTAAACATTTTGCTGCGTTGATATGATTCGCTAGTTTTTTTCATATATTCTTCATCGTCTCTAGTGTAAAAAGGAAAAAAAGAGCAGCCAGAAAATTAAAACGAAAACGGCTTATTAATAAAATCCAACATATTGGATTGTTAAAACCGTTCATATTGGTAATCATTGTTTCGCATACTTGTGAGAGTAGGTACTTAAACAAAACTACAACTACGAAAGTGTTCATAATACTTATTTAATAATATCAACAATCATCAAACAACATGTAGGCTCACAGCGTATAAATTTGCATCCTGAATGTCCTGTGACGATACCTGTATCTCTTTATTTTGTCTAGATGTGACTTTTTTCGCATCAAAATTGTCAAGATGATAATGTTGATCATCACATGGCTTTCTATTTAGCGAACCAAATTGTCTCACACCGTCACTTAATAAACTCGGTGACGATGGTCGAGCCTCACCTTCCAAGACCACCAAGAGAAAGTCATTATTAATTATTAAGCGAAACAAATTACGCTGCACTAGAAATAGTATGTAACTTAAAACCCCTCTCTTCCTCTCAACTACTAATTAAAAACACTACTTATTACACTTAATACATTTAAAATAGAAGACTAAATACTATTATTAAAAGTATTTTTAACTTTAAAAAATCAAAAAAAAGGTTTGCAATCCCTGGTCATATTTAAAATTTTGTCTAAACAAGCAAGAATCATTTTCATGTTCGGGAAACGCCGATCGGTGTCAAAGTGTTTAAATATGAGATGCGCCCGACGCCTATCGGAGTTAGCTCTTTGAACCGCCCGCCCCTGCGTAATAAAGGCGATTTTTCGAGCCGCATTGAATGGGTTAAGCAAGGCTGAACAACATTTTTTTCCAACGTAATAATATAACATTCTGAATTCTCTATAATTTGAATGAAAGCAGTCACCGTTTCTCCGTGTTCCTCCTTAAAAAATATTAACCTACAATTTCAAAAAGGAAACATCTAAAACAACAATATGAATCAACATCCATTTATTCACTTTTTGTCTCTCTGCCAACCAATAGAAGCGCGTGCAGTCGGTTCAAGGCTGAAATTTGTCAGTTGGCTCCGTGTCCCTACGATCCCGCCAGCACCAATAAACATTTTAATTACGGGTCACGTGAGATTTGCCAACACGCACCGGACCAGTGCGGTGGGCTAATAGCTCCAGAAACTGTTCAGATATTAGAGGAGACCTGTGCCCAGCTGTGGGACGTATATAGGCTGCACTTTACTCTTGGTAGTACAAAGTAATGACACTTTTTACTAACAAGAATAAATCTTACCTTGAAAAGTCCCAAATTGTAATAATAAACGAAGACAGAGGCAGGCAAAAAATTTCAATTTTTCGTTAAACACAAAATTTCGTGCAAAATAATATAATCTATGAAGAGAAATAAAATCTTAACCACGAGATCTCTTAGGAATTCTTGATAGATGTCAATAAAACGATCTGATACACAGCTTCGCCAAATGTCAATTACCCAACTACAGCAGTGTAAAACAAGGGATAAACTTATTTTAAATAGGGAGTTACAATAAAGAAGACCAATGTCAGGCGATGGACTTTACTTTCTCGACTTACACTAGTATCATCATCGCCATCAGCTACGGTGATAGGGCCACGCTGCGACTGCGGTCGGCTCAACCGGCGAAGTACCACGCTTTCACAGAATACAAGCATGAAATAGCCGCATAATTCTGCTTAGTTTAGTGCAGTGGAGTTTAGAGAACCGGGGACCTTACTAGTAACGAGGCATTCTGTTTATTCCTCAGGAGTGACAACGCATCTGCACCTTGATTCTTATTCGAAGATATGTGTTGGTGTGTATTCCACAGCATCCACTAACCTTTGGTGCTCATTTGTCACAGTTAATTTTATAAAAAATAGGTGTCCCCTGGAGGTGTTCTTGCCTTCCATAAAGTATATAGATTAATTAATTGCCTATTAAAACTTGTTACTTAGTATTCAATATAATGAATGCACATTTATATTGAACGTTGAATTATTTACCTACAGAAATTCTTGATTAACCCAGACCAAAATCTAGATAGACTCTTTCTTACTAGAGTAATTTTTTATTTATTTATTTCCAGGAACTTACCTAAGCGCTGAGCCTGTCTACCGACTTTTAATTCGCCGGTTTCCAAATGAGGTTTCTTATAGGAACAATTTAACTATATCCTTCCTTATGGCCAATAGGTAAGTAAGTACATTTAATTTAAAACAAGTATATTATTTCCAGCAGCCTCATAATAATATTAGATTGGTGCATAGGTTGTTGGACATTTCAACACTTTAATATTCAATAATACGAGGGTGGATTGAAAAGTACTCGGCCTAACACAGATCCATTCAATTCTAAAAATCAAATCTACCCACATTATTTAGTTCAGTTCAGACTAGTTTATTGTGTGAAGTTCGAAACGTGTGCGATAATTAGTTGTGATTTTATAAATTTATTAACAAAGTAATCGGACATAATTTCCGCGAATGGAGCAAATCGAGCAGCGTGCCGTCATTATGTACCTCCATAAGAAGGGGCTATCATCAAAAGCCATCCATGATGACATGGTCAGTACATTAGGCGATTGTGCTCTGTCATATTCATCCGTCAAAAAATGGATAGCAGAATTTAAGCGTGGTAGAGAGAGTGTGAAAGATGAACTCCGCTCTGGAAGGCCTTCGACGTCAACTACTGACGAAAATATTAAAAAAGTACTTGATTTAATAATGGGAGACCGCAGATTAAAAATTAGAGAGATAGCCGAGATTATAGGCATCTCTTATGAACGAACTCAAAACATCATTGTCAACGAGTTGGGTTTCCACAAGGTGTCTGCGAGGTGGGTTCCGCGACTGCTTTCAGTTGAACAAAAAAGGACGCGATTGACTATTTCACGCGACTGTTTGGAGTTATTTGAAGCTGATGCAGATGATTTTTTGAATCGTTGTGTTACTATAGACGAAACATGTGTTCATTACTGTACACCGGAAACAAAACAACAATCAAAACAGTGGAGAAGACCTGGTTCACCACCCCCTAAAAAGGCTAAGTCGATTTTGTCGGCAAATAAGGTGATGGCTTCAGTATTCTGGGACTCGAAAGGTGTGATTATGATTGATTATCTTGAAAGGGGTCAGACTATAAACTCTGATTACTACTGCACCTTACTACATCGTTTACGAGAGGAAATAAAAGAAAAACGTCGAGGAATGCTCAGAAGAAAAGTCCTGTTTCATCAAGATAACGCCCGTGTTCACACGTCAGTACAGTCAATGGCTGAAATTCACAACTGTGGCTTTGAACTGTTACCACATCCGCCGTATTCACCTGATCTGGCACCATCAGACTTCTTTCTGTTCCCTAACCTAAAAAAGCACTTGGGAGGTCAAAGATTTTCGACAAACGACGAGGTCAAAGCAGCTGTAGACGCATATTTTGACTCTAAGGAAGAATCATTTTTTTTCAACGGTCTAAATGCTTGGAAGGGGAGGTGGCAAAAGTGTATTGAACTTGATGGTGATTATGTAGAAAAATAAAAATATAACTGATTTAGTATGTGTTTATTTTCTTGGTTAGGCCGAGTATTTTTCAATCCACCCTCGTATGGTGTGTAATGCTTAGCAAAAACATATATTTACTCCAAAAAAAAGAAGCTGGAATTAAAAAAAAAATATTTGTGATGTCGTTTTTCAGTTAGTAATACTTTTCAAACGCTTTCATCAGATAAAGCTTTACGGCACAAAACAGACGACAGACAAACTGTGCAATGTCACGACTATTATACAGTAATTTACTGTTGTCCACTGTGCTCTTCTAGTAATGGATATGGGGAATAAACTTCCTCATTTTCAATCGAGTATGTCAAAAAGAAAGGCTTTGACTCTTCGTTATTATTTATAAGTGTCCAAATATATACAGCAATCCAACCTAATCCATCGGTATAAATTAGAAATATAAATATGTGACTTTTTCTAATGTATTTCAGAGCCGACTTAGCTGGAAGTGTATTAAAAGAAACATTGAAAATATGGCCTAACGATCGCGTTGCACTTGCGCATTATGGATTCGTCTTGAAAACTCATTACAATAAGCTCGAAGAAGCCGTTACGTTATTTCATAAAGCATTAGAGAACGATACGGGGCCGGCGTGTGAACCTCGTTTCTACTATCATTTGGGCGATGCCCTGCTTTTACTGGGCCGATTTGAAGAAGCGCATGAGGTACACAAACGTGGCGCTAAGCACGGGCACTTTCTATCTCCTGTACAGCGTTCTTTATACAACGTGGAGAGGCTAAAAAGTCGACCATGGTGGCGCGTAGATGAAACACCTTACGTGAAATTAGCTCAAGCGTTAGAGAAGTCATGGAAAAATATATTAAAAGAGGGAGAAGCAGCGCGAGCTCTGTATGAGAAAGAGAAGGAAGGATTAAAAGAAAAGGGGGAGTGGTCCCAATTAGATTTATTTGTGAGGGGTCAAGAGATACCCGGACGTTGTAAAAGAGCGCCTGTTACTTGCTCGATTGTTAAAACGGAACCGGCAGCGGCTAATTGCAGACGAGGACAAATAAAGTTTAGTTCTATGGAGCCCGGAACGCATGTCCGGCCACACGTGGGCCCCACCAATTGCAGGCTGCGAATGCATTTAGGATTAAGCAATACCAAAGACACTTATATACGTGTGGACCAGGAAACCAGGTATTTTCATGACATTATCTGAGTAACAAATAAATTTAGTTTTACTTTTTAATATTTAAATTGTTACCATTTAATAGGTGGAGAAATTTGAACATTAGTTTTTTTTTTAACAGAACCGAGTGTACTGTGTAGTGGCGTTGTAAGTATAGCCACCATATCGTCGCGTAGGTGTTATAAGAGACGACAGAGAGTAAAGCAACAGGAGATGGGCAGCAGCGTCTTCCTGATAACAACTTAAATTAATTTAAAAAAAAACGACGGGTTGCCCTCCGGGAGTGCCGGCAGAAGTGAAAACTTGAATATTAACGTTGTGCATTTTTGATATTTTGGAATGGCGGAGATTATTTATTATTATCTTATTTCATTTATTTTCATTCGAAATTATTTGTTTGGTACACCTACACCGCACATGTCCTTATTGTGATGTTATGAAAATATAGGTTAATGCTATAAAGTATAAACATATTACAAATATTACATTTATAATGTGTAAGTACATATGTATCTATATTAATAATTTCTTCAAGCAGTACAGTAGACTCGATCGAAACCTAATCTTAATAATAAAATTATATTAATTAATAAATGAAAATTAATTAAACCTAACTTACTGCCTCTCCTACGCCGCGCCGGCTGTCTACTCTCCGTTTGTCTTACGAATTTTCGATCAGGACACGTAACCTGACGCGAGTTTAACATTTTTTACCCATTACAAAAAAAGTGCACAACGCCGATAAAGAAGTTTTCACTTCAAAAAACTATGGTTGCTGACTCGTCTGCAAAGCGTGCATTAATGAACTATACTATGGAAGAAAATCTATGGAAAGACCTATGTTCAGAAGCGGTCTTGTGAGAAGCTGTAATGAATGAATGTTTTTATCAATTTTCGCGACATCTGTTTATCGAATATTATTTTATATAAAGAATAAGGGTGTCAAATGAGCACACAGTCCACCTGATAGTAAGTGGATGTTGTGACCCATAGACATCTACATCTATCCTCGATTAAGAATCCAAATGCAGATACGTTGTCACTTTTGAGGGCTAAGATGAAATGCCTTGTTCCCAGTAAAAAGGGTATCCGGTTCTCTACACTAACTATACGAAACGCAGCAACATTGCGCTGCTATTTCACGCTGGTATTCTGTGAGAGCGTGACCCTTACACGGTCAGTCGACTCATTCGTGCGACAACCATATAGAACTGCAGCATGGCCCTACCACGTATAAACTACCTAGTCCTCTGTGTATGCCTAGTGTCCGCGCAACCTTAAGTGGTCTTACTCTACAAATGACTATCGTAAAATAGCAATAACATTGTATTCCAGGCAGTGGCAGACGGGCAAGGTGCTGGTGTTCGACGACAGCTTCGAGCACGAGGTGTGGCACAACGGCACGGGCACGCGGCTCGTGCTCATCGTGGACGTGTGGCACCCGCACCTCACGCCCGCCGAGCGCCGCCAGCTGCCTGCCATCTGACCGCCATCTGACCGCCATCTCACCTCACTTCCTTACACAGGACTGTTTCACTGCCCAATGCAATCCTAATCGGACCTAGCTTTTTATTTAAACTACGTTTACTTGCACAGAAATAATAATTGTATAATCATTTATTATTGTCAATGGCAGAAATGACAATATTACATTGAAAACTTATCGATTAGTAAGGTCCGCCACGGACATTCGGAATTCCGATCCGGGAACCTGAACACAGCAAATCCATATAAAATCAAGGCCCTATCACACACGTACAATAGTTTTCTGTTCGAAATTTTGCGAGCAAAACGAGATTGCGAATATATGTGGCCGTCGCGTCAACGTCGCGTCGCTTCGGAAAACTGAATACCGTATCTATGTAGCCGGCCTAAGTCTAAACACCAAATTAGGTTAATTCTAACACAAATCAAATTTGGCACCAAATCTTACAATATCAACCATAAAACAACCTCGCCAACTGTTCACGGAGACTAGTTCGTTCAATCCCTCTAGTTGTTTGTATTAAGTTATTTTTGTCATATAAGTAATATTATGTGTAAGTATTAGGATTTAGGTTAAGTTTTTGTATTATATAATTTCAATGCTCGATTTTTGTGTTTTATTTGCCATTCCTTTTATAAAGTATATAAAGGAAGTCTTAAAGTAGTTTTAGAAAGCGAACCGTCTGCATATAACCCCATTTACATGCGTATACCTGCAATGCTAAGTAACAATTTTTTTTATTTAATTTTTACAAATATTATCTCATCGGCGTAACATGGCCCTTTGTCAGTTTTCACGCTCGAGCTCTTGTAACCCTGATTCTGCCCAGGTGGGTATCACCCTTTTACTTATTTCTGCCACCAAGCAGCAGTGCGTTCACTGCTGTGTTCCAGTCTAAAAGCTTAAAGAGCAATAAAACATGCTATGAGGCGTTCCACCTTAGTCCTCAGAGGTACGTCCGTATCTATAGCCTTCTGTAGCTTCCTCCTTTTCTACCGACTTCAAAAAGGAGGAGGATTCAATACGACTGTATGTTCTTATTTTTATGTGTTACCTTATAACTTTTGTCTGGGTGAACCGATTCCGATAATTCTTTTTTTATTTGAAAGCTAGTGCTTCTCATGTGGCTCCATATAAATTTAATCAAGGTTTGACCAATAGTTTTTGAGTTATTCTTAATAATTTATGTTGAAGTCGGTTGTACAAATTTTTTAATTTTAAAGTTAATGACAAGTATCCATGGACTGCAACAGTCAATTACGATTTTACCAATTGTATAATTTAATGTATGAACTAACGTACATTGCACAGTAGTGGCGTAACGCTTGGTGCGGCAACTGAGGCGCCTCGCACTTACACACACGCTATGTAATACTACTTTGCGCTCATGTGTGTGATACTCTGAACTGCGCGTATCTAAAATATTTTCATTATACAACAATAATTATTTTGCACGCATATTTTTTTTTTTTTACTTATTATAAGCCAGTGCTTGACCACAATCCCACCTGCTGGTAAGTGGTGATGCATCCCTAGATGGTAAATCGCACTGTCTTAGCGTAACAAAAGCCTATTCGTTCTTGCCTTGAAGACGCTCAGATTGTATTTGGACGGAAAAATAGACGCCGACAAATTATTCCTCCTTTGCTGTACGCATTACAAAAGACGAAGCAAACCGTTTGGTTTTAATGCGTGGAATATCAACAACAATGGGATGAAGACCCGCCAACCGCCTAGTTGTCCGATGGTGGAAAGAGAGGGAGGTGGGAGGTTACAGCGTGTAATTCTTGCGCACTCTCACCGAAATGCACCCAATAGAATACCGAGAGACTGGCTACTCTGCGCCTGTGCTCGAGGCTGGCAAGATTGGTTTCAAGCAAATGAAGGTCATCAATGAGGCTCTTAGCATGTCTCTCCACTGAGTCCAACGCTGCCAGGTGGCATTTTGCAGCACCAGCCCATATGTGACAGCAGTACTCCATGCACGACCGGACTTGCACTTTATAAGGTAAGAAGCTGCCCCGGCGTGAAGTACCGCCACACTCGCCACCAGGCCAGGCAGGTGGGTGGTAACTAAGCCTCGACCGGGCCTCTCACTAGTAGAGGACCAACCTACCACCAGTATGTAGTGCTGCTCGTTTAGCACTACATATTATTTTATTTACTTATAATTTTGCGTTATGATTGGTCACATACATATTGCTAAACGTAAGTAGTTATTTATTTACTCATTGCATACTGCGTAAAAACGATCAAACTTACGACTGAACGTTTTTGCAACGATTACTTTCCCTTGAAGGTCTTAATTACCATGAGTGTAAAGACTTCGCACTATGGATGACGGAATTAAATAGCTCCTGAAGGACTTCACTTTTCCACCCGTTTTCAGAAGCTCCGCTGTAATTCCATCCTCGCCCGAGGCCTTGCCATTTTAAGGTGCGGGAAGAGCCATCCTAATCTCACTCAGACTGATGTCCGGAAAGTGTCGGATAAGACTTGCTCTTGGATCGTTACTCACACTTGCATTTGGCTCCAACAATAACATTAATCCGTTGCTGGGACATCCTTCATAATACCTGTGCCAGACCGCTCTTCTATATAAAATTTCTTTTAAAAAATTCAATCTTTTTAATTAATATCTAAAATAGTCTTGTAAATAACAAAACTTAAAGTTAAATTATAACAAAAAATAGTTTGTGTGAGTGTGAGTGCGTGTGGGTGTGTGTTTGTGTTGTTTTTGGAGTGGAATTTTTTGTGATTTCATCGAATAAAGCCAGTTAGGAGCTTTTTTTAATTCGTACTAAATATTTGAAGAATATATTTTTATCACCTTTTTGTTATAAGCTGATTGCTTAGTATACTGATGACTAGCAAATTTAGTTTTTGCAATATCTGTTTCTACTCATGTTTACTCTTATTTTCGTCTTCGGGTTTATATATATATATATATATATATATATATATATATATATATATATATATATATATATATATATATATATATATATATATATATATATTTACTGTTTCATACCTCTTTAGTATTAGTTGCAATATGTATATCTTTCTCACACTTAATGAGTTGTTTATGGAGTATAGCTCTTTTGTAGGGAAATTATAAGGTTTACAGTAAATAACTTTTAATAAGGATCGTTGATTACGTTCTAATTCAACATACTCGTATATTATTGATCAACACTCTCTTGTGAATAAAAATAGCGGATTGTATGTCTAAAAAAACACGAGCATAATGCGGTTCCTACCGAATACAAATCGGAATCGGATGGCTCCATATGGAATGTAGTTAATGCAGTAAAAAATCCTGTGTTCTTGTGCAATTGATTGTATCTAGCGGCCTAATCTTGACAGAAACGAATTCTAAATCCATCAAGTTTTATTCGAACTCTTCCAAAACCGCAGCAAGCGCACAATAAAATGGTGTTTTAATGAGCTTTTAACGGAAGTCTTCAGCTGTCTGCCGCTAAATAGTATTCGTACTCACACAAGACGAAAATGCTTATTCTTTAATTTCCTATTTATGTAGTAAAGAATAAAGATATTTATGAAACGAGTTTTTAATTTATTAAAACAGTTAAAAATGATCTCCGGATAAAAAAAAACTGGATGTGCCTATATATATAGGATAGCGCTGATCTCTCGACCGTGTATCTCGATTCGAATTGATTTGAGAGTTGGTTTTTAAAATGAGCTACAAAACAACGTTCGTCACCTTCAATCGATAACTGAATCGAATTCGAAATTAATTTCGCCAATAGGCATGTTGGGATAGTCCGTTGCCGTTTTAGCAGGTCCGCGAGATTGCGTAGGGTTTGCAGTCAGAGCTATAAAATACCCTGGTCAACAGAGGAAAGACAGCAGCAAGCCAATATACCTGTTAAGCGTGATGACTTTACAAGGATTGCTCTATGCTCACCAATGGCCATGTTTAGGCATAAAAATATTATTTTACGGAGAAAATTTAGCTAATCCTAAATGTTCCTTATCGAATATAACACTCATCTATCAATGACACATAATGCATCAAATTGAAGTATCTGTAATTTCGAAATATTTGGCTGGATGTTTTGCATGCTATTCGTTCGTGTCTGTCTGTTTAAAATTATGTAAGGAAAAAATAAAAACGAGTTATCGTAAGTTCTGTGAAATTAGTATATTTGGTATAACATTACCCAAAATTACCTAAAAATAAAAATATCTTACACTAATAAAGCTCACATTCTAAGTCCTAATTTATAAGAAATACGTTGATATGAGTGGAATAAGCTCGTAAATACTATTTATATGTATAAGTACAAATTAGGGAGAAATTTAGGAATTTTAAATTTATTTTTAGACATCTTTTAAAGAATAATTTAATAATTAATGAATTATTAATCGAATAACCAAAAGAATGCAAATGTGTAAAACGTGTTACGGTATAATTTTAAACGCAGTTAAAAAAAAAAGATTGTTCATATATTGGACGGAAAATTGTAAAGATCGGTGGATATAAAAAGGGAATGTTCTTTTAAACAATAAAATTGTATATAAATAACAAATATCCTTGTAGAAAAATACAGATGTTAAAACTTAATAGCTAGTATATGACTTGTGCTTATTCAAGGTCACTTTTTTAATCTTATTTATTCGAGATTGACAATAAAGTCTTAAATATAAATTTAAGTATAATTTATAAATTCAGTTACCTTTAAGTAATAATTAATTCTAATTTACATCATTACAATTAAATTACGATGTTGTGTCATAACTCATAACATTCAATTTCTAAAAATAACACTAAGAAAAGGAATGTATTTTATACATCAACAAGACTTAACTTAAGAAATATATAAACATGATATTAATTGTGTTATGTAGGATCGTAAAATTATTTTAATTGATTCCCTGTAAAATCAAATAAATACACGAGGTATTTTTTCAATACTTATTTCAATTATCATAAGAATAAGGCTTTATACAAATATCAATCTAAAAAACTGAGCATCACTGGAATAAGGCACACAAGGAAAGGAATTATTAGGGCATCATATTATACGAGTCGTTAGTTTGTTGGTAAGCAGGCGGGCCGGGGGCTTGCGGTGTTGCTCGAGCGCTGTACGGGGGCGCTGGAGGTGGAGGCGCTTCCCAACCACTCTCTCCACCAGGGTATCCCATCGCATTATAATCATTAACGCCATATGATGGAGATTCTGAACATGGGGAAACAGGATCTATTCTGGAGTCATAACTTGGTGCAGCAACTTCGTACCCACACCCGATATTATCATACGGGGGTATATTCGATTCATAATTTCGTTGAGGCTCATATGTTCTAGGTTCGTTGTAAGGGCCGACGACGTCATGACCAGTGTTATTCGAACTTCTCGCACTTTTTCTTATTGTGTTAAATCGGTTAGTCATAATAGGTACCGATTCAGTTGGAGGTGGAGGATCGTAGACATCCTGTGAGCGGGTTAATGTATTTTGTTCTGTTGGGTGGTAAGACGCTGGACGTGCAGCATGAAAGTTTGAATATGACGAATGCGCCGATGTAGGTCGGGAAGGTCTTGCGTCACGTGGGAGTGACGCAGTAGAGGACAAGTATCCCGCGTTTCTATAAGAACGACGTGATCTTCGCACTGAAGACCCTGTTCCTCTCGATCCAGAACGACGTTTGACTCTTCTAGGCGTCATAGGTTTCAAGGAACTTTCACTTAGGTTAGTTTCTGTTGGACTCAGTTCTATTGTATACGCAGGACGCCGAGGTAAGGAACTTTTGTCTGCAAATATGATTATTTAATTAGATTTTACATTGAACATGTCAGTTTTCGGTTTAAAAAATAATAAATTTATATACATACCTGACACTGATTTCTGTTTTTTAAAAGAACGATAAGCAAGGAGAATAGTGAGTGGCAAGGCTGTGACAGTAAGAAATGCTGCTATAGCAGATTGCGTGAGCTCAACATGGTGCCATTGAAAAAAACAACCATCTACATGAGCTGGCCGCCAAGTACCAGGCCCATCCACTTCGCCCCAAACAGGTTGACATCCCCAACCATTGCCTTCCCACCAGCTAACACTTCCGGTTCCCAGTGACAATAAACCACTTTCCTGGAATGATTTAAAGCCTTATTAGAATACATGGAACATAAAATAATATATCCAGACTCAATTTCAGTCACGGCGGTCGGTCTCAACTAGACTAAACATCTACGCAGAACACTCTCTATTCCCTTGCTCTCATACTCCAATAGGAGTGTTATCCAACACGACCAGAGACAGATCAGGCCCAGGACTAACGGTGCTACCCCGTTACGGTACGTAACTGTGGACTTGGGTTTTCAAGTACTTCTTTACCACCTCTACAACATCGAAATAAATAACGGGAGAAAACCATGTATAAAAATTACAATATCCTTTGAGAACATTTTAGTCCAGGAAATGAAGCATTTTGGCTCGCAATTTTTTCGTCCACCATGGATTTACTTGAAATTTTGAAGGTAGGGAATAGCTCACGGATCATTGTCTATATCATGCCGCTGTACGCTAGAGCCCTTGGGGGTGGTTGCCACCCCATCTCGGGAGTGGAAATTACATTTTAACTACATATAGGAATCTACGGAAAAAGTAATTCTAAGAAAAAAATATTATATACGTTTTTTTCGTAAAATTAATATTTTTTGAGTTATTCAAAGTTGAACGTAACAGTTTTTGACGAAAAAATCGACTTTTTTAAATGTTTTTTTGAGAATAACTCCAAAAATATGCATTTTATCAAAAAAGTGTAGAGAGTTCATTTCCTGGGCTATTTGTATAATATGCAATTCATATTGTACATTGTGTTTATTTACTTTCTGTGGGATATTTAAGTAATGGGTGTTATTTATTAAATCTCTTAGTATTGCACAGCTTTTCTTCTGTTTGGAATATTTATTTTAATTTAACACTGGAGGAAACTCATTATTTTTGTAAGACTAAAAGAAAAGTAAATTTATTATATTTATTTTATTTTAAATTTATTATATAGTTCGACAAACTCACCCTATTTAGTCCCCCTAAATTGAGGTAGTAACAAATTAGAAAAATATTCCATGACAGCCACATAAAACTCCATATTGCATACTGAAAGTGAAAAAAAAAATTGTACAAAGACTAGTAGGTTAACAACCTGCTTGAAATTCAGAGATAATGCTACAAACTTGTATAGTAGTGATAAATATTTTTAAAAAACCAGCACATCTGAGATACTAAAAATATTTGTTGTTAATTTGTGAAGTTCGTCAACATACTCTGGAAAGTGAGGCAATGTCTTTCCTGCTCCATAACACTCAGAAATGAGAGGAGACTGGTGCCAAGTAGTGGGGAGAATGTAGGCTTTTACTTTACTTTACAGTAAACAGCGAATCCATCAACGTCATCTATTCAAAAGTCCTAATAACCTCTAATAAACATCAATTTTGTATAATATACTCAATAAAATAAATCAGTTAGGTATTCATTATTTAAATACTAGCAACAAACACAAGCTAGTCATACCAGTTTCTCGAATCTACAGTGTCAGTAATCATTCAAAACATATACAATGCAAGGTATCTCTAATACTAAGTTTAAACTTTTTCAAGACTATTAAAAGGGTCATTATAATATACACTGCAGGCCAAAAGTTTAAGACTACCATAAAGTAGGAAAATTAAAACTCCAATAAAATATTAAATGCTTAATTAAACTGCTAAATCATCCAATAAAACACTTTTTGACAATCAATATACTTGAAAAGCGTAAAGAAATATTAACAGTCCATGCTAAAAAGGCTAAAGTTAGCTAAACTGATTTTTCATCAAAAAAATCATCCTTTCGTATCGTAAAGCAACCATGGTGAGGTAAAGAATTAGATAGAAAACCTAAGAAAAGCTCTAAATAGGGCCATGAATACCTCAATGTATGAAGATTGGCTACTATATAAGAAAGCTAAGTCCGAATAAAAAAAATGTATCAGGTATCGACGCTCGACAGGGTGGTGCAAATTCTGTGGCAACATAGAAACCTGCGAACAAGCGAATACGATAAGGAATATTCTAGCTAAACAGAACACGAAGTTGCATGCAACAACAAAGGACTGTTGAGCTTCTTCAGAGAGATCTCATGGCTCGATTAATTACATTATTCCTGCCCACACGCAAAATACGCGCATAGACGTGGAGTTGCAGAAAATAGCCCGTCGTAAACTAAACTAAACTATCCTCCTTTGCATTCTATGACTTTTTTCACAAGTCTCAGCATACGGGCAATTAATTTATTGATAGTGTCTTGTGATATATTGCTCCACCTTTCGTGCAAAGCATTCCACATTTCTTCTCGCGAGGATGGACCACAATTACGGACATTCCTATCAAGCTCTTCCACACAAAAGTTCAATGGGATTGAGATCCGGGCTCTGAGGAGGCCAAACCATGTTTTTTAACACCCCTTGTGCCTCTTTCTCTTCCAAATATCCTCTGCATAATTTTGAACTATGCTTAGGATCATTGTCCTGTTGGAAAATGAATCCATCTCCAATTACTCAACCTCGAAGGAACGGCATTTTGTTCTAAAAAAACACCATGCTTGATTGTTCGTGTTGAATGCAAATTCTTTGCTTTGAACCAAATAGCTCAAACTTGGATTCATCGGTCCAAAGAACTTTTTAAAATCTTCGTCAGTCCAATCTCGATGGGCAAGGGCCCATTGCATCTGTTTTTTCTTATTTTGTGGCCTTAGCAGAGGTTTTCGAACGGCGACACAACCATACAATTTTACATCTCTCAATTGCCGTTTGTTTACTGTTTATTTACTTCAATGCGGATTTCCAGTGCTGTTAAGCTTCTATTTCGCTTGCTGGTAATAACAATGAAATGATCTTCACTTGATGTGGTAGCTCTCGGCCTTCCCGAGCGTGGACAATCTTGAAAATGCCTGTCTCCCTGTATCGAGTTATTGTGCCATGAACACAAGTCTTCGATAACTTCAATTGTAAAGCAGTCTCATGTTCGGATTTGCTTTCATTATGTAAAACAACAGTGGCAGAACTCACTTCACTGCTAACTTCACATGCTTTTCCCATTTTAAGACTGTAGAAACCACAAGTTTAGACTAATTGAGATTGTGAACAAAACCATGTAAACTCAGATAATAATAAGACAGATACATGTGTTATTAGAAGCTAAATGAACCTAATTATTGACCAATGGGAAACAAAAGCAAAGCTATTAGTTATTAGCCAATCATGAAAATATTATTACGACTCTACCACCAGGCTCTAGCACAGTGTTTGACGCTGCTTGAAAGCAATACATGTTTATTGTCCAATAACTTGAAAGTAAATAAAAGAATGACTTCTTTAGATATTCAATATTAACAATAGAATATGCAGGTATACATTTATTTTATTTATCATATGGGATTTAGTTACAATTTATAGATAATTCTATTGTTTAAGTGTAGTCTTAAACTTTTGGCCGGACTTTGCTTTGAGGTTAAGTGAGAGATACAAGTGCCGTAGTTTTTTCGCTTAAATTAATTGTTTTATTAAGTGCTGTTGAGTTACTATAGTATTTTTTTTTGTCTTGGTGTTGGTTTTAACATCTGTAGATTAGTAAGTGTTTTTAGTTGTGCCGTTTTTATGTAAGTTTTAGTTGTAGAAATATAATGGAGGACGAACCTCCCGATCCCGAAAGGGTTCGCAATGACTCCTTTTCTTTACCCATTGATAATGTAGATCCTATTAAGCGTAAACGCTCCCAAGTAAGTAATGTGTCCGCCCATCCACAAAAAATAATTATTACTGATCCAAACCAACAGTTTCCTTCAGTACAATCATCATATAACCATCCTGACTTTATTAATAAAAAAGTAAAGTACTCGCAAGATGATACCGCGCCTTTTCTAGTTCACGTAAGTAAAACGTCAAATGATCAAGTATCCGGAGTAACTCTGAAACCAATCAAATTCGGTCACTTTCTGTATCATAATAATATTAAAAATATAGTTAGTGACGGAGTCAAAAAAGTTGGACGAAACAGGATATCGGTTAAGTTTAAAACAGCAGCAGATGCAATCACTTTTATTGATCACCCAGCTCTTCAGACTTCTAAGTATGAAGCATCTATCCCCTCATATAATATCACTCGTATGGGGCTAGTCAGACAAGTTCCCATAGAGTGGACATTAGAAGAGTTAATAGCAGCTATAGAAATTCCCTCTGGATATGGTGCTATAATTAAAGCTCGCCGACTCAATAGAAGATCAGTGAGTGACAGCAATAACATTTCATGGATTCCAACTCAGACAGTAGTTCTAACTTTTTCTGGACAAAAACTTCCATCCCACATTTACTGTTTTTACACCTCTATGCCAGTAGAAAAATATGTTTTGCCACTCATTCAGTGTCATAAATGTTGCAGATTTGGCTATGTTACTTCCCAGTGCCAATCATCCCCGCGCTGCTTTGTATGTGCACAGAATCACGAAGGTTTATCATGTACTAGGCAAACTCCTACTTGTCTATTCTGTTCAGGACCCCACACAGCAAAAGACCCTACCTGCCCTGAACATCTAAGACAAAAATCTATTAAGCTAGTTATATCCCAAGAAAATATAGCATATTTAGAAGCTGCAGCTAGATTCCCTTTCGTACGTAGATCTTTTGCTGACACAACAAGAAGCCCGCCTCGTAATACTTCTCAACAGACCCCTTATCTCACAAATGACAGTCTTTCAACTCCTACGGCTCAGCCTTCACAATCTATGTCATATAAAAAAACTATCTTTATTCCTCAACATACTTACAGACAATCATTAAATTCTGGATATGATAAGGCAGCCCATCAGGAAATTGTTGAGAATCCTACTTTGTCCCTTCCAAATGGGTGTGCTTTACTGGGGAATGACAACATTTCTAATAACAATAATTTCTGTGAACTTATGATATCAATGTTAATTAATATGATTTCCCGTTTTAATGACGCAGAACTTCCTCTTAGTCTACGTCAAAAACTTACTCAGCTTACTTCAATAACTAGCAACATTCACAATTCTACAATGGAATTGTCGGAGTATCAAACATAAAAAGAATGAACTTATATTTCTTATTAACAAATTTAGTCCAGTTGTTCTTGCCATCCAGGAGATGTGGCTTAAACCTGACTCCCAATTTAGGATCTCAGGTTATTCATGTCTTCGGGATGATAGGAGTGATGGACATGCTGGTTCCTCCATTCTGATCTCAAAAAAAATCACATATTCTTCTATACCTCTTCCTACCCACAGCTCCTCAATTAATGCTGTTGCAGTCAAAGCTCTCAACATATCTTTTCTGTCTGTATACATTCCTAATCCTAATGTTACCATCTTAAATGAACTTTGTAATCTTATTTCTTCTCTAACTCCCCCTGTTGTTATCATGGGAGACTTTAATATTCACCATACTTCATGGGGCTCCTATCACTGCGATTCACTATCATCTGTGTTTCTAGATATGATAGACAACTTAAATCTATGTATTCTTAATGATGATTCTCCTACCCGTCGTGTTTCACCATCTCAGAATATAAGAAGCGCGGTGGACTTGACTCTTTGTTCTCCTGGCTTAGTTTCCTTTCTAACATGGAAAACATTACCAAATTCACATGGTAGTGATCACTATCCAATTTTTATCACCTCTGTTGACTCTACAAGAGCAAATTCTGAATTCAACCCCAGCAGGGCTAGCATGGGCAGGAGACAATTTTATCCCCGGGGAAAGGAGAAAATGTTTATCCCCTCGCTGAGTTTTATCCACCCTTCGAGCATGGGCACACCGGTGGATATAATATCCAAAGTAGATAAAATGGGAGATAAACTTAGACTTAGATAGATTTTTTGTATGAATATAAACTTAAACCCACGTTCAATGGACCAGGATTAAATTTTCCCTTTCAAATGTCAAAAAAGCATAATGTTTTATCTTTCATTTGGCTCCATGCTACGGACGGGAGATATATGTCTACTCGTTACGTCAAACGGGGATATACTTGTCCCCGTTGCCGTGCTTCGGCATAGGGACAAGATAATTTTATCTCTTGTCAGTGGATATAATCGGGGGATAACATTTTTGTCCCCAGTCCATGCTAGCCGTGCAGGTTAAAATATAATTTGTCAAAGGCAGACTGGCATCATTATTCTTCTGTCTTAGATCAAGCGATAGCAACAATTCCTTCTTTGCATGATGAAAATATACATTCCGTCTATACAGAATTCAAAAATGCATTATTATCTTCCGCCAATAACACTATTCCTTTAAAACAACCCTACAGAAACAATTTGGCCTCTCCTCCTTGGTGGGACCAGGATTGCACATCTGCTTGCAAAAAAAGGAAAGAAGCTGAACAAAAATACTCTTCATCAATGACCATGGAAAACTATATTTCCTATAAACAAATAGCAGCTGAAACGGTAAAATTGTTATCTCAGAAAAAAAAATCCGGCTGGCATAGGTTTTGTTCTAACTTATCTCCTTCCACACCTTCTTCTCTAGTCTGGAAAAATATTAAAAGATATTGCTGTTCTAAGGCAGTTGAACAGAATGTATCTTCCAATGACCCTTCAATTTGGCTTGAAGAATTTGCTCTTAATCTCGCCCCTCCTTCAGCTCCTACGCAAGCTGAATGTTTAGTCTTTAATTCTCGTTCTATACAGTCTCTAGATAAATTTGATACCCCCTTTTCTTATGAGGAACTAATTACAGTTCTTCAGGGTCTTAAGGACTCCTCTCCAGGAGTAGATGGAATTCCGTACTCATTTATCATTAATAGCAGTAAAACAACTAAAACTGCATTTCTTGACATTCTGAACCACATATTTGACTCAGGAATTCCTCCCAAAGAATGGAAGACCCAAATAATACTTCTTATCCTCAAACCGGGTAAAGCTAGTGAGGACTTTTCAAGTTATAGACCCATTGCACTGTCGTGTACAATGGCAAAGATATTAGAACATATGATAAAAAATCGGTTAGAATGGTTCCTAGAGAGTAAGGATGTTTTACCAAAAAGCCAATTTGGATTTCGAAAAGGCTTAAGCACTATGGATAGCCTCAGTACACTGGTAACTGACATTCGTATTGCTTTTTCGAAAAATGAATATCTTGTTGGAGTCTTTCTCGATGTTTCGTCGGCATACGACAATGTACTTCTTCCTGTACTCAGGCAGAAAATGCTGAAGCTGAGTATACCAGTGAAGATAGTAAACTATATATCAAACTTTTTCTCTTCTCGGTCTATTTTAATAAATTTTCAAAACTCACTACTCCCCCCCCCGACATATTTGGAAAGGTCTCCCACAAGGCTCAGTCCTCAGTCCTATTCTCTATACTATATACACTTTCGATTTAGATCTTGCGGTCAATTCATTTTGTAATGTCCTACAGTATGCAGATGATTTAGCCCTATATATTTCTACAGACCACTTAACTACAGCTACTTCCCAGTTAAATTCTACTATGGGATATTTACAATGCTGGTTAACTGATCATGGTCTATCTCTATCTGTTTCCAAAAGCAGTATAGTGATCTTTACTCGCCATAAGAATGTCCCTAATATTCCAGTTTTAAATAACAGCTTACCTATTCCTATTCGGGACAAGGTAAAATTTTTAGGTATGGTACTAGATAATAAATTATCCTTTACACACCACATAGAATACATTTCCAAAAAGTGTGAGAAGAATGTAAATATTCTTCGTTCCCTTTCAGGAGTATGGTGGGGATCTCACCCCTTTTCACAAAAGCTATTATATAAAGCTGTAATTCGTAGTCATTTAGATTACAGATGCTTTCTTTTAGAGCCATGCAATAAATCATCACTTAAAAGTTTAGACAAGATACAGTATAAATGTCTCCGCATTATAATTGGTGCAATGAAATCTTCCCCGATTAATGCCCTTCAGGTAGAGTGTGTTGATCCTCCTCTCAACATAAGAAGACAATATATTTCAGACAGATTCTTCTTTAAGGTCTGTCAACTCTCTTCTCATCCCCTAATTCCCAGGCTGCATCTCCTCTCAGAATTCTTATCTACAAGTAGGTACTGGCTCCATAAAGATTGTCCACATTTAATTAATAGCTTAGTTACGTTTCTCCAAATTCCTGGGCCCATTTTCTCATTCAATACAAGTCCACTCTTTAATACTCCTTTTGAAGCTATTATATATCAAGCTAACATTCACCACGACCTAGATATCAGAAAAGGTTCCCCTGGGGCAGAATTAAAATTAAAAGAAGCCATAGGGAAAAATTGGAAAGATTGGATGACCATGTATACAGATGCATCCAAAATTACTGATGATGGCTGTACTGGTGCAGCTGTCTGGATCCCCAGGTTTAAAATAATCCTTAGCTTTAAGTGCCCTTCATTATGTTCCATTTTTACTGCTGAGACAATTGCAATCCATGAAGCTCTGATATATGTTGAATCACATAGCATAAGACAGTGATTTTTAGTGATTCTAAGAGCTGTTTATCTGCTAATTTGGCTAACCAATTCCAAAGTAAATATAAATTTCCCCTAATTCTCAATATTAAAAACATACTGTATAGGTGTCATCTTAAAGGGATTTCTGTCTGTTTAGCCTGGATACCTAGCCATAGTGGTATCTGTGAAAATGAAAAAGCAGATATGTGTGCCAAAGAGGCCACTAGAAATGGCACCCCACTAAATATTGCCTATTCCCATGACTTGCTTCCCCTTGCTAGGAAAAAGCTTGTTAACACATGGAATGAGATATGGAAAGCATCACAGATATTAAAAGGCAAGCACTATGCTGCTATACAAGATAATATTCCATCAAGACCTTCGTTTTTCTTATTTAATAAAGCAAACAAACATGCTACTTCTATTGTCTGCCGGTTGAGAATTGGACACGCCTGTACCTATGTGCACCTAGCTAAACTCAGGATTAGGGATAGTTCTCTGTGCGAATGTGGTTTAGATGAGGGAAACACTAACCATATTTTTTTTAACTGCACCAAATTGTCATCATCTCTTTACGATTATCTGCCCCCTGACATCCCTTGTCCCATAGACTTTAACTCCCTTCTAATCTTCACAAATACCTCTTTTGTATATATTTTATGTGATTTTATTAATTCTAACAATATTAAACTGTAATTTGTTTGTCATATAATAACACATTAGTATTGTTTTAACAACATTGTCTGTCTTTTGTTTTAGGTAATTCAACAGACCAAAGTCATTCACATAATATTTGTTGTTACCATCTCTTGTATTATCAATTTCCCCTTTTTAAGCAGAGTTTGTGTCCCCATTAAACCTTTTCGCTTATAACATGTCATTGGCGAATTCATCGTAACTGCCATAAAGGAAGAAGAAGAAGAAGAAACTTTTGGCCGGCAATGTATTATCATCATCTGTATGAAGAAATGTAGCAAAACCAAATCATTACAATTTGATATTTACAATTTCGCTCGCAACAGCAATTGAAAATTCAGTCTATTCAAAAGTCTAAAGTGAAGTGACATTGTGTAATAACTTGTTCAAATGTTGCCGACAAACTGGTTTACAGTTTGGCAATGTTTGGAATGTAAATAACGTAACACCATTTCTAAGAATAAATTATAAAAAAAATATTATGGCCAAATGTCTTCAGACATTATTTAATTTTTCATGAGAAAGTTTTGTCAAAAAAGAGCTGTGTTTAGGATTGGTGACTAACATAAATGTGTTAACATGCAATATACTATCAAAAAAGTTTCACTTCATGTTTACTTACAGCTAATAAATATCTTGTTATATACTGCACTGCTCCGAAGGATCCAAATATGATTAATAATATATTAACAAAGTTTGTTATTATAGGGAGCCACATGTAACCCAAGAAATCAAAAACTTGCCGTTGTAAAGTAATTATCTGAAAAAGAAAAATGAAGGTACAAAATATGAGAGATGTGGGAATATTTTTTATTATTGGTTCATTTATTAAATTAGCCATGAATATTATTTGAGGATGAGTTTGTCTTAAAGGTATTGTATACAATCATTTATTTACATAGTATTCATGTAGTTGGAAAAAAAAACAAATTAGAAAAATAGCAGTTTTTACAGAAATAAATCTTAAAACAAACATGTTAGTATTCCAAACAATTAAAACTTACCAACTCAAGTATACACACGATTAGCAAGATAGTTCGTAAACTACAAACAGCCATTTCGATGTTCTTATTCTTTTGTTATTTAATTTCATGGAGAAGTAATTTATAGTTATTAATAATTCCCATTGTAAAAATACAACTGAGAATAAAGTGAGCAAATGTATTTACGTCAGATGTCAAATTTTGATTTCATTATTGTTGGTCCTCGAATTTCAAAAAAAAAATTGAAAAAAAATTGTCATTGGCATAGGCAGTGTTGCCGGCGTAGATTAATCGAAAGTTACGGCGGCAACGGCATGCATACAAAATCACATTTTTAGAACTAAAAGTTATGAAGTGATCCTTTTTATTTACATATTTTCATCCATAAATATCCCCTGCCGAACATAGGCCTTAGATTGCCTTAAAGGAGAATATTACCTATAAGTATTTCTCTACCGACAAAAAATATGGAATTTTCAATAATGAAATATGAGATTTCTTTGGTCGCATATTGATTTCCTCTATTACGAGGACTAAATGAATGGTTAACAAAAAATCTTTACAAAATTATTATTTTTATTTTGTAGTTACCAACTCCAGTTTTGTCTACTCATTGGATCTTTTTAAATTTTTTTTTTGAACAATTGAACAAAAACACGTAGTGGTGGCTTTTCTAGCTACTGTCATCAGGCTCGCCCGTAG
Organism: Parnassius glacialis; assembly: GCA_033319125.1. Taxonomy (NCBI): domain Eukaryota; kingdom Metazoa; phylum Arthropoda; class Insecta; order Lepidoptera; family Papilionidae; genus Parnassius; species Parnassius glacialis. The sequence continues at coordinate 36,887,877 of JAVANC010000013.1, read as the reverse complement.
CTCGAATTGCGTGCGTCCGCATATGCCTTTTGGTATTCGATTTGCAGCCAAAAAACAATTATGTTGCAATCTATTTGTTTGCCAACTACAGGAATGCCTTTTGACATAAAAGAGATGGCTTTAAGGACAAACATCCAAGTCAAAAATCTTAATTTAAAAAAATCTGTTCTCTTTGATATTGTTTTGTTTCACAAGTTAGTTCCTTTCGGCTTGTTACATATAAGCTAAGTATCGATTTTTCCAGATTTTTCATTCTGTCTTCGTGTAAGCATCGGGAGTCTCTTTCTTTAAGGATTTAATCGAATATATGTAAGTATTATAAGCATTTTATTTGTTACAGTTATTTTAGTTAGATACCGGCAAGCCGGTAACCTTACTGAAATGAATTCTTATTACAGACCGAAATGGCGACTGAAACTTTAATCCCTCTTGAATCTAACCCTGAGGTAATGAATAAATTTCTTCAAAAATTGGGTGTCCCCAGCAAATGGAATATAGTCGATGTTATGGGTTTAGAGTCTGAAATGTTGTCATGGGTTCCGCGCCCTGTTCTCTCAGTTATGTTGCTTTTCCCCGTTTCTGAAGCATATGAAGAATATAAGCAAAAAGAAGAGAATGAAATTCTGTCCAAAGGCCAAGAAATTAGCAGTAATATTTTTTATATGAAACAGAATATTAGCAATGCCTGTGGCACTGTCGCTCTAGTGCACAGTGTTGCAAACAATACTGACAAAATTCAACTGACTGAAGGTCACTTAAAGAAGTTTTTGGATGAAGCTAAAGAGTTAGATGCTGCTGCTCGTGGCACTTTGCTTGAAAAATCAGAAGGTATTATTAATGCTCATAAAGAATTGGCCCAAGAAGGTCAAACCAATACTCCTAGTGCTGAAGATCCTGTTAATCATCATTTCATTACTTTTGTCCACAAGGATGGAGCTCTGTATGAGTTAGATGGTCGTAAGGCATTTCCTGTAAATCATGGGCCAACTACACCTGATAATTTATTGGAAGATGCAGCAGTTATTTGCAAGAAATTTATTGCCCGTGATCCAAATGAAGTCCGCTTCACTGTAGTTGCGCTAACTGAGGCTAATTAAATTGAAAAGATCTTATTTAACCTCTCAAACTAAGTCATTACAATAATTATTATGTAACTGTGCTGTGCTTTGAGTAAAATGCTTAAGTAATTTGATTATTCAAAAACAAAAATGTTTGCAAAGCTTTGCAAGCTTATGTGATATTCTTACACAAGTAATAAAATTATTTATTTTCGAATACCCTTCCTTAATTATTTGTGAAAACCTCTGTTATATGATTAATATTAATTACTGTCTTTGTAATATTGTAATACATACTAAGAACAATATTTGCTTTTATGATAAGCGTGGGAGGAAATATAACAGTACTTTTAACCCATTTTGAGAATAATACATAATAATAAATTATTTGTAATTTCAGTAACTAATAAAATTTGTAATTTCGTGAACAACTATTGTTCACTAAATTGCAAATTTTTAACATCATATGTTCTGTAACCTAGTTACATTTGAAATTATAATAAATTGTCGATAGAAAAAAAACCAGGGTCAAAACATGTGACGCTAGTGAGTAGGATTTATTAACGTGTTGTACATTTAAAATCATTTAAAGTTAAAAATTTTGTTCTGACTTCAATATAAATTATTAACAATAACTCAAAAACTATTGATCAGACCTTGATCAAATCTATATGGGACCACATGTGAAGCACCAGCATTCAAATAAAAAAAGAATCATCGAAATCTGTTCACCCAGTAAACATTATGAGGTAACACACATTAAAAAAATACATACAGTCAAATTGAGTACCATCTCCTTTTTGAAGTCGATAGATAAGCATTAAAGACCATTTATTTTATGAAAAAAGATATTGTTAAGTTTTTCGGATAAAATAAAGCATAGATCACTTCCGGCATTGCTCTATATCTGTTTATCAAGTTTCATTATCAGTTCAACCATTCTGAAGCTTGATTATATCGTCTTTGGCCAGCCGCACCTCAGTATACTGTAGCTGAATATTACTAGATGGTTGGCTCGACTGGTGATTAGTGATTTGGCAAATCGTAGGTGGAGGATAAATTGACAAATGTTAACATTTATATGATTTTGCCAGTAGTAATTGAATCAAAAAATAATACATCTATAAATAGGCTTTTACATGGTAGTGCCATGCTGCAGCTATATTACTGGTATAGTTGTAGCACGAATGGGTTAGGTCTACCGGGGAAGGACCACACTCTCACATAATACCAGTGTAAAACAGCAGCTTAATGCTGCTGTATTTCGTATGGTGAGTGTAGAGAACCAGAGACCCTTTTTTACTGGAAAAGAGGCATTCCATCTTAGTCTTCACGGCTAACAACGCATCTGCATTTTGATGTTAAGATGGGATGACAAATGAGCACACAGTCCACCTGATGGTAAGTGGTTGCTGCGGCCCATAGACATCTACATCTATCCTCAGTTGCAAATCAAAATGCAGATACATTGTCACCCGTGAGGACTAAGATGGTATGCCTCTTTTCCAGTAAAAAGGGTATCCGGTTCTCTACACTCACTATACGAAACACAGCTGTGTTAAGCTGCTATTTTACGCTGGTATTCTGTGAGAGCGTGGTCCTCCCCGGTCGAGCCGACCCATTCGTGTTACAACTATACTACTAATATACGAGGGTGGATTGAAAAGTACTCGGCCTAACCAAGAAAATAAACACATACTAAATCAGTTATATTTTTATTTTTCTACATAATCACCATCAAGTTCAATACACTTTTGCCACCTCCCCTTCCAAGCATTTAGACCATTGAAAAAAAATGATTCTTCCTTAGCCCCTTGTCTGTGCGTCGACCAGCAGTCGGCACGTCAAATTATTTGCGCGTCTGTGAGCCGACCAGCAGTCGGCATCGTTTCCTGTTTATGTTTTCGCGCTCTTTACGACGGAACTACGATGCGTTTTTTAGGTGCGACACTTGAAATCATAGACTAATAATATATACTCAGTGTCAAACTGCTTTACTGTTACTCTTTGCTCCGTAAAAAAAAAAATATCGGCACTTCAAATTGGACGCTGTCAAACCAACCGACTCCGGTTTTGTCACGCCTTTGATAAGTTTTCTTGAATCAAATTTGTTGTGATTTGAAGGAGAAACCATGGAAAGGTAAGTACTTTCACATTTTTATTGCTGGGAAACATATAATTTTGCTAATTTAATTGTAAAAACCAGGCCAAACCAACGACATAGCCGTCTAACGAACTATGAACGTACTTTTATTTCTGCAATATTTGGTCTAAAAAGTGAATAAAACCGTAATGTTTTGGAGAATTTAAGCTACTAATGTAATTAATTTGCAATGGATGACAATGGTAAACGTGTATTTAGCTTTGAAAACTTTAATTTTGGGTCTAAATACGTGAAGGTTATTTCTTTACCGTCAGTCGGCAGGGGCACAGACAGGGTTTTGGCAGTTGATGACGTCATAACGGCGGCATGTCGGGCATGCTAGAAATTATAGATACGCTTTTGTATTTTCTGTTTGAAGTTATTTTTAAATATTTTGCATGTAATGTTACATCACTTTTAATTGCATAAACATTTAGTTACTGTGGAGATATAGTGGAAGTTGCATACTTTTTTGTAGTATGTCATTTCTGTATGCTTTGTATGGTGTGCAATAAAGAATATTAAATAAATAAAATAAATAAATATAAAATATGGGAGCGAAAAAACTTAGCAGAATTTTTGTAATTTTTTATTTTTTATGTTTGCATCATGTAGAGGGCGCATATACTAACACTTTTTGTCGTAAAAAGTTTTGGGCTTGGATGAACCTGAGCAAAGATATTTAGGTATTTGAAGTACCAAGTAGGTACCAAGATAAAAATACAGCATTTTTGTTTCTTTTTTCTTTTTTCTTCGTTTGCGTCGTGTCGGGGGGGCACCCAAACAAACAATTTTTTCCTGAACAATTTTGGACTTAGACGAACCTGGGCCGAGATAAAGGCATTTGAAGAGCGTCCAAGCCCAAAATTGTTTGGGACAAAAAGTGTTTGTTGCACGATGATAAATTTAAAAATAAATAATTTTATTTTTAACTTTGACAACCAATTTTTTTTTCAAAAAATTTCTCCAAAAATAATATTTACATATTTTCTAGACGTCTTATAGTAAGTTAAAAAAGTTACGCATGGACATTACTAAATTAGCTCTAAGGGCACCTTTTGCATTCATGTCTCGCGTATCTCTTGCATTTTTGTGTTTATTTTCTCTTTGGTTTGCATGCTTTTTGTTTTTGCTTTTTTCTTTAAAGAGGTGGACGTGGTCGTGCTCGTGGCCGTGGGCGTGGGCGTGGTGCGTACGCTGGTGGTGAAGGGGCGCATGCGCACACTGGTGGTGAAGGGGCGCATGCGCACACTGGTGGTGAAGGGGCGCATGCGCACACTGGTGGTGCGCGGACGCGTGGTGGGCCCACTAGCGGTGCTGGCCACACCGAAAGGCCTTCTGCTGTTGATCCGTAATAACAAATTTAACAACTAACAAGTTTCTTCGTTTTTTTATAATATTAATGTTGCTAATTAATATTCTGCATTAATATTTTAGAGTTTACTGTGGCATGGTGGGGGAGTTGCCGGTGGGGAGGCCTCTAGAGCGGCCGCTGACTCAGCGGCGACCTCGAGTACTGCCTGCCGCAAGGCGAGGGTAAGCACTTCGAAGTTGGTTTTGTTACTCGATTCACGTGCAGGGCATTGAATTTAACTTTCTTTTTAGTCCCGTGCCGGTGTCGTTGTGGTCGTCCATGGACCTCCTCACCGGCAACCACCCGACCCAGCCGCTGAGCCCTCAGGAGGACCGAGCTGCAGCGGCCCAACCAGCAGTAGTTGATATGGAGCTTTGCTCAGTTCCTTCACCTGCTTTGTAAGTTTTTACTTATATTCATATTTTGAAGCTAAACTTTTCGTAACTGGTCATAAAATAACGTATTTTTAACACTATTTATGTTTTACAGACACGTTGAAGTTGGAGGGAGTGGAACCTCCACACCTAATCGGACTCCAACGTCCCGAAAGCGAAATGCGTAAGTTTTTCCTTTATTGCTTTATTAAATATTGATAGTATTTGACTTTGAACTGTTAACTGTTAGAATATAACTATTACGATAGAAATCAAAAAACAACATTATTTTTTCAGATCGGACCACAATGACATGGGGGCTAAACGGCGTCTGTGAGTGCCTATTAATAAATATATATTCTATGTGCAGAAGTGTCTACTTAATATTTTGATTCTTAATAATTTATTTTCTTCTTTTAGAATTACTTCCTCGTCATCTTCGTCGCGTCCTCTAAGGGATATTGAATTTGTTTGTGTGGAATTGTTGGCAGCACACACACCACCAGCACCTACCCGTGCACTGCCGAACACCTGGCATTTTCCGGGGCAATACGATCTGCTCCCGGGAACAACACGGAACGAGCACCAGAGGCGTAGTTGTTCAGTTTGCAAAAAGCGAACATCAAGCTTTTGCAAAGCCTGCAACGTGCCCCTGTGTGTGTTTGGTTGCTTTGAGTCATATCACACTTCACAGTAAACTACACAAAAACACTGTCTTACACACAAGGTATTTAGGCACTAGTATTGAAGGTCTATCTGAAAAACACTTGTACTTGAGCACACAGTCCACCTGATGGTAAGTGGATACATCGTCACCCCTGAGGACTAAGATGGAATGCCTCCTTTTCAGTAAAAAGGGTATGCCGCTATTTTAATGAGAAGGTTAAAGTAGGTAGGTGTTACCATCCAAATCGTAATGGGAAATTTGGAAAACAAAAAGCTGCACATTTATATACTATAGTTTGTATATGTATGTATGTATGTGCGTATGTATGTATGTAGTGCCTCAGATAGAGGGTTATGTTTTTGTGATAAATTTGTTTCTAACGAGTTATAATATGTATGTTTGTCTTTTGAAATTTTGGCTCATCATAAAATTGTTGGAACCTAGGTCCGTGTCATTCATTCAAATTGCAAACGTCATTATACTGATAAGGGATCGTACGAAAATTAGGGACGCAATGAAGGGGGGGGGGGGGTTTGCTCAACCTAATTTTCAGTACGTTTCCTTGGCATTTTGTAACATATGTATATATATGTCCATGATCGGTAGCCATGTACATATATATACATATATTATGTGTATATTGTTCATATTTGTACATATCGAACAATGGTAAATTATGACCAACCATGCTTGGGTATCAACATGCTGCCTAAACCTTCACCTTCAACCTACAAGCCGCCGGTTCATTTTACCTCTTGCTGTGATTCGTGAACAAAGCATGATTTAAAAATTATGTCATATTAAGTAGTATCCCAAGTGATTGTCATTATTAGACCCGTTATGTTTACTATAATGTTTCAAAATAATGAGGGTTACAAAAATCACCTATAGTATGTGCCATATCGATTGAGAAAAACGGACAATGACCTCAGATATGAGCCGAGTGTCAAAAGGCGTAACTTACAAAATCTCAATTTAGATGTGATAACAATATTTAAATATTGATATTATTCCCACTTCTAGGTCAGCACATATGTTTTGTTTTTTTGTTTCTTAAATAATATTGTCTGTGGTTCCTATAAACATAGTAAAATCTTACGGTACATCGCGAAAAATGTGTTATATTTTATATTTCAATTTATGGTAAGTAACGCAGCAATTCATTTAATAACAGTTTCATATTAAAAAAATATTTGAAGCAATATAATCACCATATTGAGCTTTTGCAAATTCATCCCTTTAAAATAAACAAAACGCGCGTTACGTCAGTTCGTTCTAAAAGAAACGTGACAATGGCAGCCAGAGATGCGTCACCTTTTTTGGGCCGGTCCGCCATTTTGTTTTCATTCGTGTTCGGATAGCGCTTGCGTGTGTACGTCTCGGGTAATTCATAGCATTCATTGCATTGTTTTAGTTGAGTTTTTACTGTTAAATTTGTTATATCGTTAAGTTTTTGTTTTTTGAATCTGTTATATTAGTTTTACTGTGACGGTCGTTACTAAATCGACATGAGTTCAGGAGAATTTGGTGAAGGACCCGGTCCTTCAACATCAAGTGGAAAGAGACGTCGCCGACCCATAATAAACGTAGCAGGTACGTACAAATAGGTACAAATGCGACGACGTAGCCTTTCTATTTCTTAAAGCGCTCTTTTTATGTGACCATGTGGTATTTATTTTCTAAAACAATATGTATTTATGTGATGTAGTACTATGGTAGTATATTTTTGTCATTTATTTACAGGCCCATCTTCTGGAGCACCTTTAACGTCACCAGTAAAAAAGAGAAAACCTACCACTTTGTCGGTCGGGGAACAAGAGATTATCATTAATGTATACAAATATGTCAAAAACACCTGGCCCGAAGACGTGTATCCTTCAAACGTTAATATGGTAGAAAAGGTTTCGGAGATCTCAGGAGTCAGCAAGAGCACTATATATCGCGTATTAAGCGTGTATAGAGATTCCCATAAAATACCAGAAAAGGGAATAATTAATAAAAGAAAAAAGTCTGTAATTGACAAGTTGGACGATTTTGATAAATCGGCTATAAGAGCGAAAGTGCATCAGTTCTTTCTTGCAGGAGAATTACCGACTTTAGACAAAATTTTGCTCAGTATAAATCAAGATGACCAGTTGCCAAACTTGAGCAAAACTTCCCTGCGACGTGTGTTGCGCCATTTAAAATTCAAATATATAAAGAGAAACAGAAAAAGTGGTCTAATAGATCGCCCAGAGATAGTTCTGTGGCGTACCAGATATTTGAGAGAAATACAAATATTAAGAAACGAGGGACGTAACATTTTTTACCTTGACGAAACATGGATTAACGCAGGTCATACTATGGGAAAGGTATGGGAAGACACCACAATTGAATCTTCTCGTCAATCACGGTTAGAAGGCTACTCTACTGGCGCGAAAGCCCCTTCGGGTAAAGGAAAGCGATTAATAGTTGTACACGTTGGCAATGAAAATGGCTTTTTGGAGGGATGTGATTGGGTATTTGAATCATCATCTACTGGTGACTACCATGAGAGTATGGACGCTCTCCATTTCGAGGACTGGTTTAGAAAAGTAATAGAAAAACTGCAAAGCGGCGATGTCATAGTTATGGATAACGCTAGTTACCACTCCAGACGTTTAGAAAAAACCCCAACAATGTCTTGGCGGAAACAAAATATGCAGGAATGGCTAGAATCTAAACAGATCGCATACGTGCCCTCGGACACAAAGACCCACTTAATGGAAAAAATAAAGGCAGTTAAAGATAACTATCGAAGTTACGTCACCGACGAGATGGCAAAAGAAAAAAGCATCACAGTGGTAAGGTTACCTCCTTATCACTGTGAGCTTAACCCCATTGAACTTGTGTGGGCAGATGTGAAAGGGTACGTTGCACGAAAAAATACAACTTTCAAGTTAAAAGATGTTAAAAATTTACTTAAAGATGGTTTAACTCAAATCACGCCAGATAAATGGAAAAACTGTGTTCAGCATGTCCTTAAGGTTGAACAAAAAATGCGTGGCATGGATGATAGAATTGACCAAACTGCAGATCGCTTTATAATTAATGTTACAGATAGTTCATCAAGTGAAGATACGAGTGATGATTGCACCGAATAAAAATAAAGTTCTTATATAATATTAAAAATAAAGTTTTATCTTTTGCATAAGTACGTACTTATTCGGTGTCGTTATCACTCGAATCTTTATATGTGTTATAAATTAATGTTTTTTGTTGTTAAATGAATAAAGTACTTTATAACAATAGATGATTTTTCTTCTACAGCGATCTTTCACATAACTTTTTAATAATAGTTAATAAATATATATTATATCAATCATTATAAAAAAATCATTATAAATAAAGAAAGTACTACATATAAAATGTGCCTATATATTGAAGGTTTGTAACCCCTGGTTAAACGACCGAAAGGTCATTGTCCGTTTTTCTCAATCGATTTGGCACATACTATAGTCATTATCTTGTTGAAGACAAGTCGTATCCACACTTTGCTAGCATGTATGAGGCTAAAATGTTTAGATATTTACTACTTTCATGAGCTTGATGTTTGAAATATTTCTTAGAAACAACTTGTTTTTTTTTGTTTAATTGATTACTAAATTTAATGTATATCTTGAAACAATAATTTCTTTTCCATTTGTAAGTAGATATTATCCAAAATAGACATGTTTTTAGAGGTACTAATTTTGGTGTCAAATTACATACCATCTTTGTTCCACTCATACTCAAATTTATATTGAATGTAACATGATTCTTTTATTTATATTTGTAGCTTATAAGCTTAAGTTGCTGCAAACAAAAGGTCTTTGTCCCATTCGCTCAGGGTCATTTTAGATAACAAGAAATGTGAGACCCTTTTTTGTTTACTTTAAGTGGAAGTATTTTTTGTGTCAACTTTGTAAACATGTGTTGTGTGAAAAAAATGTATAGGACCTTGTTAATTTTGGTTTGTATTGTAAACTTAGATATGTAATGTGTTAATTAAAATTAGTTTCAGTTTAATTATTGTTTTATTTTATACAAATTATCAAGAAATACAATAAAATTTTCTGTACCCCATATTAAGTAGTAATGTTTCTATGGCAAATAACTACCAATATGCTAAATATGTAAAGATACATACAAAATAGGTAATTAAAACCAATATTTTAATTGTAAGCGTACAGCATTCCTTTAAAAAAATCGAGGAAATCCAACTTTAAAAAAAACATATGCTTATAATATCCCTGTCTGTGCGCTTGCCGACGGTCGGCATCACAGATACGCAAAATGGCGGAAACATTAGTCACACTGTTTAGAGGTTAGAGTCAAAATATGCGTCTACAGCTGCTTTAACCTAGTCGTTTGTCGAAAATCTTTGACCTCCCAAGTGCTTTTTTAGGTTAGGGAACAGAAAGAAGTCTGATGGTGCCAGATCAGGTGAATACGGCGGATGCGGTAACAGTTCAAAGCCACAGTTGTGAATTTCAGCCGTTGACTACTGACGTGTGAACACGGGCGTTATCTTGATGAAACAGGACTTTTCTTCTGAGCATTCCTCGACGTTTTTCTTTTATTTCCTCTCGTAAACGACGTAGTAAGGTGCAGTAGTAATCAGAGTTTATAGTCTGACCCCTTTCAAGATAATTAATCATAATCACACCTTTCGAGTCCCAGAATACTGAAGCCATCACCTTATTTGCCGACAAAATCGACTTAGCCTTTTTAGGGGGTGGTGAACCAGGTCTTCTCCACTGTTTTGATTGTTGTTTTGTTTCCGGTGTACAGTAATGAACCCATGTTTCGTCTATAGTAACAAAACGATTCAAAAAAATCATCTGCATCGGCTTCAAATAACTCCCAAACAGTCGCGTGAAATAGTCAATCGCGTCCTTTTTTGTTCAACTGAAAGCAGTCGCGGAACCCACCTCGCAGACACCTTGTGGAAACCCAACTCGTTGACAATGATGTTTTGAGTTCGTTCATAAGAGATGCCTATAATCTCGGCTATCTCTCTAATTTTTAATCTGCGGTCTCCCATTATTAAATCAAGTACTTTTATAATATTTTCGTCAGTAGTTGACGTCGAAGGCTTGACGGATGAATATGACAGAGCACAATCGCCTAATGTACTGACCATGTCATCATGGATGGCTTTTGATGATGCCCCTTCTTATGGAGGTACTTAATGACGGCACGCTGCTCGATTTGCTCCATTCGCGGAAATTATGTCCGATTACTTTGTTAATAAATTTATAAAATCACAACTAATTATCGCACACGTTTCGAACTTCACACAATGAACTAGTCTGAACTGAACTAAATAATGTGGGTAGATTTGATTTTTAGAATCGAATGGATCTGTGTTAGGCCGAGTACTTTTCAATCCACCCTCGTAGATGCAACATGACTCTACCACGTAAGAAACATAATAATATTGTTCTTGAATATTAAAAACAATACTCGTATATCCATTTTGTTCATTTCAATCCGTAAAACATCGATATATCAGAAAATCCTGATTGCAAGTTTCCATTAATTAGAACTATTAGATTAGAACCTAGCCTTGGTAATGAGTTGGTTCAATTAGTACATAAACCTGTCACCCAGAGGGGTAGGCAGAGACTATGGACTTCCATCGACTCATTCGAGCCGGAGAGAGAGTTAACCCTTTCGCTGTCCCGTGCACTACATATAGGGCACTGCTATTGTCTTACTATTGTGTCTGGAAACCGGACAGTGAAAGTGTTAACTTCCGTCTTTAACGTACGTATGCCGATAGATAGAAGTACTCTATCCTCCATCCTGTAAGTTTTTAGTTAAAATGGTTATATCGCCCATAGAAGCGTTCACTGCTGGTTCTCTCGGTTTCAACGGGCGGGTAGGTTATATGCGTTGTTCGCGCACCGAGTCGAGTGTTGAATTATTTTTATTTTACTTTTTTTATATGGAGCAAAGATCTATATTTTTGTAGAACATTATATTTCCGCATCACTAACCATTACGACAGCGCACGCGGATAAATCATTTCAAGAGCGCTTTTCAAGGTGAATAAACGGAATAACCCGCTTTTTATTGACTTAAGGATGACTCACGCTAGACCGTGCCGGGTCCGAGCCGAGTGTCGGCCGTAGCACGGTCAACTAATGTTACATATATTTTATATGGACCCACTCACGCTATACCGAGCTGCAACCGAGTAACGGCCGGGCTACGGACAACGCTCGGAAACAACTCGGTCCCGGCTCGGCTCGGGCGCGGCTCGGTTCGTGCCGCCGAGCTGCGCCCGAGCACGAGCCGAGCCGCGCCCGAGTAGTTGCAGTAGTCTTGGGCATAGTCGTTCGCCATTGGGAGCGCTCAATTTAGTTCGCAGTCCTATAGCGAACTAGTTCGGTCATTTAGTTCGTTAGTTCTTTTTGTTTAATGTTTTAGTAGATCTTATTAAATAGTAAACCATACTAATCAAATATTATTAGATTATTGGTAATAAGTGAACAAAGAGCTTCCTTAGTTATTTTATGGCACACAAAATCTAAAATCTATTATTTTGTACAATAAAGAATTGATAAATAAATACCTGGGACAATCACACACCTCACCATCTGACCTCACCTGGGTATCGTATCACCCAATAACTGGGTTGTAGAGGTCAGATAGGTAGTCGCTCCATGTAAAATACTGGTACTCAGCTGTATCCGGTAAGACTGGAAGCCGACCCCAACATAGTTGGGAAAATCTGAGCAGATGAATCACACACCATATGGGTGCCAGGTTGCTGATAAACATACATAATTATGTAGATTCTATATAGACTTAAATAGATAATTTTACACCTAGACACAGTGCAAACTCAATCTTGATTGGGACTCGAACCCATGACCTCTAGCACATAAGGTAGGGTCACTACCAACAGCACGCCAGCCCAACATAACATTTTCATCTTTGGACAAACCGTATGTCATTACAGAGATGATATTGCTGGTTGAAGTGTTACCGGTGATTTGCCGTCAACTATGCTTACTATTCCAAATAAAAAAAGTTTTTAAAGAGACATACCTGAGGGTAAGAGCTAATCGATGTTTGGATGAAATAGGAATCTGAAACTTTGTTTTGCATTTGGTCAAATCATCTTTAATTTTCATGTGTAAGATGTCAAAAGATTTTTTAGTCATTTTAAAGTAGTACCAATATTTGTCTTCATAACTACGTAGATCTCTACAAAGGTTTACAAATTCTCCTTTCTTTTGTCGCTCTCTCCAAAGTGGATGCACACTCCATTTCCTTGTAGTTGAAGATTTATTAGATTCTTCATCGTCCAGAGCGATCGCAATAGCCGCTAATTCCAGATAGTCAAAATTCAACATAATTGTAATCTAGTTACAACACTATTTTTGCTCGGACGAGTATACTGCATCACGGCGCAACGGTAATGGCTCGGTCGGGGCCCGGTCGGTTGCAATAACATGCACGGGCCGGCTCGATGACCGTGCTACGGCCGACACTCGGCTCGGGCCCGGCACGGTCTAGCGTGAGTCATCCTTTACTTAACAAAAATCAGTATTTAAGGTTAACTGAGAGGTGTAGTTCAATGCTAGATAGCCTTTACTATTTTTCATGAATAACATAACATAAACATTCACGCCTGTCACCCAGAGGGGTAGGCAGAGACTATTAACTTCCATTTGGCACGATCCTGACACACCTCTCGCTTCCTCCACATCCATATACCTACGCATACACGCTCGTCGGTTAAAGGTACTCTTGATTTGGCCCAATTTCAATATATCGTCAATTTGGTCGATAAACTTTCGCCCAGGGCGTCTCTTCCCGACTCTGCCGTTCATCTCTGAAATATAAATTTGCTTTGTCACTCTTTCTTCATTCATTCTTTCTACATGACCAAACTACCTAAGCATTTCCATCTTAATCCTGGTCACAACATCATCTTGCAAACCACACTCTTCTCTTATCACACAATTTCTCACCCTGTCATTCAGATTCATCCCTAACATACTCCTTAATGATCGCATTTCTACAGCATTTATTCTACTCTCGTGCTTCTTCTGCCACACCCAACTTTCACTACCATACATTAAAGTAGGGACTAACACAGCATTGTGAATTGCCATACGTGCCTTTTTGGACACATTCTGACTTTTCACAATAGGATGTAGAGCCCCATTCATTCTATTTCCTGCGTTAACTCGTCGTTCTATAACCTTATCATATCTATCATCCCTGCTAAATACACATCCCAAATACACAAACTCATCTACTTGCTCGACCAACTCTCCTTCTATTCTCATTTCACATATCGTTTTACTTTATTCTCTTTCAAAAACCATAACTTTCGTCTTACATGCGTTCACTTTCATTCCCTTTTCTTTTAATGTCCTGATCATAAATGTAACCATCATTTGCAACTCGGCCGCCGACGACGCAAGTATGACTTGATCATCGGCGAACAAAAGGCATTTGACGGTTAACTCATACATTCTTAACCCGCATTCTTCTACTTCCAAATTTTCCAAACAAATGGCCATAAATAGTTTGAACAGTCACGGGGAAGCCACACAGCCCTGTCTGACACCTTTATGGATGCCAAACCAGTCCGAGTAGACCTCGTTGATCCTGACACGAGCACTAGAGTCCCTATAAAGAGACTTTAATACCTGTATCAAACCAGCGCGCAATCCAAATAAAGTCAGTGTTTGCCATAACACGTTCCTGTCCACTCTGTCATAAGCATTTTCGAAGTCCATGAACGCACAAAAAACCTTCTGGTTTTTGGCCAAAAATATCTCCACGACCATGCGCATGGAAAAGACCTGATCCGTACAACTTATTCTTTTTCTAAATCCCGCTTGCACATCCCAAATTTTTCCATCAGTTTCTTTCATAACTCTTTCAATTAGTACCTTAGCATACAGTTTTCTCACAATGCTAAGAAGGCTGATAAGACGGTAATTTTTAGTCCTGCTGTGATCTCTTTTTCTTATATATTGGGACTATTACGGCTTTGCACCAGTCTCCCGGTACCCGCTTAAGTTCCCAACGTAAATTAAACAAGGTGTACAGCAGGTCTGTCACCACTCCTTTTCCAGCCCTTAGCATTTCGAGAGATACGCTATCATATTCGGCTGCCTTACCTGCTTTCATACTTTTCATTGCTTTCATTATTTCATATATAATGTCTCTATCTATATCCTCTTCTTTCGGAATTTCTATTTCATTTAATTCAAACGTCTGATCACTCATAAACACGCTTTCAAAGTATTCCTTCCATCTCCTTAAACTCAAAACTTCGCCATTCAGAATAAAGCCATTCTGGTCTCGTATAGCATTCATTCTAGGATGTTTTGAATGTCCCCTGGCAGTTCTTACGAGTTTCCAGAACATTTTTATTTTTGCCTGGAAGTTATCCGATATTCTTCTATCATTCTTATCCGTTCTTTCTTGCTTTTTCCTTTCAACTACTACTTTTACTCTCTTATTTACATGTCTAAAGACTGCCTTTTTCCTTTCAATATCATCATTCATACCGTTAGAATTACTAGCCTTGGTTGCTAGTAAATCTAGCCATGCTTTACTTTTTGCTTCAACTTTCATCCGTACCTCTTCATCCCACCATAACGTGTTATTTTTCCTTTCATCCGTTCTCTTACTTACACCACATACTTCGGTAGCTGCATCCACCAAACCTTTCTTGACATTATACCACACAGTCTCCAAGTCTAAATCATTCATACACAATTCAGCCATACCACTTATATTTTCTCTCAATCTACATTTGAACTTCTCTTTCACACTTTACATTTCTTTTCATTATCTTCACTTCTTTCTTTTTTTTCATGAATCTGCCTATAATATGTATAATTTATAATTAAAAATTTTGTACAGCTGACTTCAATATAAGTTATTAAAAATAACTCAAAAACTATTGGTCTGACCTTGATCAAATTCATATGGATCACACGAGAAGTACCAGCTTTTAAATAAAAAAAGAATCATAGAAATCGGTTCTCCCAGTAAAAAATTATGAGGTAACACACATAAAAAAAACATACAGTCGAATTGAGTACCGTCTCCTTTTTGGAAGTCGGCAGAAAAAGAATTTTTCAAATTGGACTGGTAGTTCCAGAGATAAGCGTGTTTAAATAAACAAAACATCTTTCGCTTTACTATATTATTATAAGTATCTAGATGAAGATTGAATATAAATTATTATCCAAACGTCATATGCATTGACACAAGAAATATCTATATTTCTTTTTTATTTTATTTAGATTACAATCACTATTAACACAATGTAAGCCAAGATAAGTCGTCGCCAAAAAAGATTGGCAAGTCAGAACACCCAAGGAAACAGAACCGAAACTTTAGTTGTAGCAATTTACGTTTTAGAAGAAGTATCTACTACTTGCCATACAAACGAGCCGCAACGTTACAGCCTAGGCCTCCCCCATAAATAGCGTCATAGGGGGCATATTTGACATAGTGTCACGTCTGGCAACCGCAGTTTTTTATATTTCGTCGTTATTAGGAAGACGCTACTGCCCATTCTTTGATTTGTTTCCCTCTGTCGTCTTTTACGACACCCACGAGATGATATGGGGTAGTGGATATTCTTATTCTTACACCGCCAATACACGGTAACAGTACGAACTAGCAACTTTCGAGATATAAAACTCAAGACTGTCGCATATTTACTTCGACCACAACCAACCAGCCGACAACAATGGCAATATCGATATTACCAACGCTTGTATAAAAAAAAAGTTGCCGTCGTTCGCTGTTAGACTGAGGGAGCTTCTACTAATAGGGTTACACCTGGCGGACTAGTCCTCGCTGAGATTGAAACTGTATATCTCTAAAATGAGCAACCTAGTGCGGATTCACTTGCATGAGGCGTGGCCTCTATCCAGTTACCTCGGCAGCGATCAGGCTATCAGAAACGACTAAAACAAGGACTTTGTTATAATAATGAATTAATTTAAAATTAAAAATTTTGTACAGCCGACTTCAATATACAACGTGTCCCAAAATTCAACGATAAGCCAACACCGGAGGATATACCTGCCCCGGACTAATCGGGGAAAAAAAGAAAAAAAAATATATCCCAATTATATTTTAAATTATATAAAAAAAATGAAATTCTTCAGAAATTGAGACCATTCCCTGGTATTGGAGCATCCACGCCCAATTTACCTAACTCTTCATTAATGCGGGTACTCAGGCTGCCTCGCGTATCCTTGGGTGAATAACACAATACTAATACTGGTCGTGGCAAGTAGAGCAATAAGATGAAGGTGATCCTTGCCACGCTATCCGTGAATTTTCATTCATTAATTCAAACGTTAACAAAGTCCACTAGGTACCATATGAAGACGGCGAAGTCGACCTTGCTCTTTCTAACCGAGACGCAGGTGTCCTATCCGGAGTACAAATTAGAACACTTGTGCCTCAGGCTGGAGCTTGCGTATACATCCAAAAAGACATCTGTTCTCGACGCCTCGGCAATCTTGAAGGTCAGCGACAACAATCCTCGCGTGTACAGGCAATGCCGACACAGACCAACTCAACGACTACGTCCAAATCGCTGCAGACTCCGTGCTATAACAGGCCCCATTTGCAGAGATCGTGATCCTTGGTGATTTTAACGCCCACCACGCTGAATGGATTGGTTCTCGTTTAATCGATCGTGGGAGAAGATCTGTTTATTATTTTGCCTTGGCATATGGTCCAACACAAATGGGTACTTAGCCTACGCGGATTTATTTTATTTATTCATTTATTTAAACTTTTATGGACAAAAGAAAAATCGTACATATGGGAGCGTAATGCCTTAACGCATTCTCTCCCAGTCAACCATTAGGCTAAGCAGAGATAAACATATGGGAGGTAGTGCAGCAAAAGTAAACTAACAATGAGAAAAAAGGGGAATGAAGTTCGAATAAACCAGAATAAATATTCTAGATTCTAGATGTAGAGGATTTTGCACCTTCCCTGTTGGACCCTCTGCTGACCTCTCATCCGGACAGATATCAGGTCTCCGTGGACTCCCCCTTGACCCCTCTTGGCTCACTGAACCATTGTCTGATCTGGTGCCACTCACACTCCCATCGCGGCTACGTTCTGCAGATCGCCGCCGTGTTTGGCACTATATGTCGGCCGATTGTGACAGCATGCGGTTTTTTTTTTGCATCTTTCCCTCGAGGACAAGGGCGGGTATGCTTCTCGCCGTATGATCCCAATGTGATTCTGTCGCCGATGTGGTACTTCAGGGAATGGAATTCTTTATTCTATCATCTGTAGTGCCTGGTTTGGTCGCTCCTGTAAAATTGCATTGCGCTATAATAGGAGTGCTTCACCAGCGCTGTTAAAAATAAGAATATTTTCGCTTTTAGGTCGGTACAATACGGTTTACACAGCGCTCGGTGACACTGACTCTCCCTAGACATCAAGTCGAGTGGGCCTGATGGAGTTCCTCCCATTGTACTGAAGACGTGTGCTCCCTAGTTGGCATCGGCCGTAACGTGACTTTTCTAAAACTCTTGCTCCCTAGGCGTAATCCCGAACTCAAAGAGGACAGCTTTATGACACCAGATCTCTAAAAAATAACCGAAAATCGGCCGCTCAGACCTATCACAGTATAAATATGAACAGTATGGAAACTAAGCCTAGTTGAGGACATAATTACCTACGTTCCATTGAAGCAATAGGGTTGTAACTTTTAATGTTTTTGATATTGCTTTTTTTATATTTTTGTCTGTAGTGATCAATCAATTGAATTTAAATAACTAGCTTACAAATACAACTTAAATAGGTATAATTCATGGCGTTGGTTAATCTCAGCAAAAGACGATAGTTTAAACAAGGAAAACAATTTATTATTAACACACAACAACTTGTAGAACTATAGATCTTTATCTTTGTCATTACGGCGTAACCTTTTACAAGTTTCGGCGGGAGCGTTGCGATTGGACGAAAACGTACCTTTATTGTTCATTATTACAAATTATTTATAGAAAAATATTTTTGTCTGCTACGACAAGTTCGGAATTCTTTATTATTGAATTTAATTGTGTAAAAAATTATCATTCTAATGAACAGGTTTTTTTAAAAAAAAATAAACTGTTGGGAAACAAGGACAGGGTACTATGAAACCGATTATGTTTATTTTTTTTGTAAATTATATCAGCTGCTTTGCAGTTTATGTGTTCTTTTTAAAGCAACAACGAAAAATCTGTTTCAACACTCTCAAAAACCATGAAAATGACACCCATGATGAAAAAATTAATACCTATTGCAGCCGTCATCTTGGATTTACATTTCAACAGCACTATCGGCTTCAACATAATCAAAAACTATGAAAATGACATCCATAACGAAAAATTGATACCTATTGCAGCCGCCATCTTGGATATACATTTCGACAGCACTATCAGCTTCAACACCCTCGAAAACCATGAAAATGACACCCATGTTTTTTATAAGTGATCGATGCACCCATGCCGAAAAAATTGATACCTATTTTGCAGCCGCCATCTTGGATTTACATTTCGACAGCACTATCGGCTTTAACACCCTCGAAAACCATGAAAATGACACCCATGTTTTTTATTAGTGATCGATGCACCCATGACAAAAAAATTGATACCTATTGCAGCCGCCATCGTGGATTTACATTTTGCCAGCACTCAACTTCAACACCCTCGAAAACCGTGAAAATGTCACCCATGACGAATAAATTGAAACCTATTGCAGCCGCCATCGTGGATTTACATTTCGACAGCACTATCGGCTTCAACACCCTCGAAACCCATGAAAATGGCACCCATGATGAAAAAACGATACCTATTGCAACCGCCATCTTGGATTTACTTTTTTTTCCACTATTGCACTATCAGCTTTAAATAGCCTCAAAGCCACCGCATTCTGTATTTATAAATAAGTTCACGAATTCATTATGATCGATCACACGACTTATAATTCGATAACGATTATAACAATGACAATAGAAATCATTCTTACCTTTCAAAATCAGCAGGAAGCTTAAAATACGATAGCTCCGGTTTTGATGAAGCCGAGTTCAAACAGTCGTATACTACGCAATACGTTCGTGGCATTTTTAAAAAGTCTTGACGCGATACTTGCTACTGAGAGCACCGCGACGAGCGCTTAGAAGTCTCGACGTTGCGCATGTTTGTGTGGGTGTGCCGTTTCGAGCGTTTGTAGGTAGTTTCCATACTGTTCCTACTATATATTTATACTGTGGACCTATCCTCTATAACTTGTTCTCCAAAATAATGAAAACCATTATGAACTGCCAGCTCATGAGGTTGAAGATCACGTTTTAAAAAGTGACCGCCAGTACGATTTCCGTCGGGATGCTCAGCTGATGATCTTCTGGCTTACCTGACTCATAAATCGGCGGAGGTAGAGTGGGAGACCCTGGCCGTTAGTTTGGATATAGCGAAGGCCGTCGATCAGGTTTGGCACAAAGCGCTTCTTTCGAAGCTCCCTTCCTATGGGCTTCCATAGAATTTGCGCAACTGGATCAGCAGTTTCCTTGCAGATTGGAGCAACAACGTCGTAGCAGAAGGTACATGCTCTATTTACAAGCCTATTTATACTGGTGTTCCACAAGGCTACGAGCTATCACCTACGCTGTTTCTTCTGCTTATCAATAATATGTTGAAAATCAGTAACATACACTCGTAACGCTTCATACACCGGCTGCGCCTATATTTCTCATGAAAACGTCACCGAGTACCGGAACAAGCTTGTGTCTGAAATCAAGTCTTCGCCAGATAAAGTATCTGATTGGGGTGACTAAATATGATTAAGTTCAATGCCCAGAAGACACAAGTTTGCGCGTTTACCACTAAAATGAACCCCTTTGTCGTAACTCCTCAATTTCAGAGCACTCCTCTAGTTACCTCAGCCAGTATCGGAATCTTCGGCGTTAACACTTGGAAGTAGATATGAGCGCCGCGCCGGCGCGCCGCTGTCGCCGTGAGTTCATGTCGACGCGTCGTTGCCAAGTGGAACACGCGGCGCGCCATCGCGACGAGTCGCAACTTTCTTTCCCTCTCGCACGCACTGCCCGACCACATTAGTTCGCCTAGTCGCCAGTCTCCTATACAGGGTACAAATTGGAACACCCCATTTGTGCCTCGTGCCCTGTTCCAAAGTCCCGAAACCTTTCAGCTCGAGTTACAAAACCGTTTTCAGTGCCTAGAAGACTGCAATGAAGTGGACGATATGAATGACAAGCTCGTGGAAACTGTTAGACGGAAGATGAAGCTACATTGTTCAACAGATTTGACTGCATACAGGCAACTGAACTCCAAATGCATGCGGCGGGACTTACGCAACTTCAATACAGCTTGTATTGAAGAAGCGATCGAGCGGAACAAAGGCTCCAAAGTCTTTGCCAGAGATCTGTCTACCAGAAAGAGCCAAATTCTCAAAGCTGAAGACCGAGTATGGCAGCATCGTTTCCGGGACACCTGAAATTTTGGGTGAGATTGAGAGGTTCTATGAGCAGCTGTACACGTCATCGTTGGACCCACACGCAAGTGTGAGTAACGATCCAAGAGTGAGTCTTATCCGACTCTATTCCGAAGATATCCCGGACGTCAGTCTGAGCGAGATTATAATGGCTCTCCAGCACCTTAAAAACGGCAAGTCCTCGGGCCAGGATGGAATTACAGCGGAGCTTTTGAAAGTGGGTGGAAAACCGGTATTTGAAGTCCTTCAGAAGCTCTTTAATTCCGTCCTCCATGATGGCACTACTCCGGAGGCGTGGAGCAGAAGTGCGGGGGTCTTGTTCTTCCAGAAAGGCGACAACGCTCTCTTGAAGAACTACAGACCGATTTCCTTTTTAAGCCGCGTCTACGTGCTGTTTTCGAGGGTCATTACGAATCGTCTCGCACGCAGACTTGACGACTTCCAGCCTCCCGAACAAGCCGGATTCCGAAAAGGCTTTAGTACCATAGACCACATACATACCCTCCGGTAGATTGTATAGAAGACAGAGGAGTCAAGCCACTTTGCCTTGTGTATGTGGACTATGAGAAAGCCTTTGATTCCGTCTAAATTTAGGCGGTGCTGCAGTCCCTTAAGCGGTGCCAAGATGACTGTGAGTATACCGAAGTGCTGAAGTGTGTGTACAGTAGAGCTACGATGGCTATCCGAGTACAGAATCAGAGTACGAAACCTATCCAACTGCAGAGAGGTGTAAGAGAGGGTGACGTTATATCCCCGAAACTCTTCGCCGCTGCATTGGAAGACGTTTTCAAGCTACTGGACTGGAAAGGATGCGGTATTAACATTAATGGCGAGTACATCACTCACCTTCGAATTGCCGACGATATAGTCCTTATGGCAGAATCGCTGGAGGATCTAAGCACTATGCTCAGTGACCTCAATAGTGTCTCCCAACGGATAGGTCTTAAGATGAACATGGACAAAACAAAATTAATTTTTAACGTCCATGTCACAACTATCCCGGTAGTTGTTGGGAGCACAAGCTCGAAGTTGTTGACGAGTATGTTTACCTGGGACAAATAATCCGACTACGTAAGTCCAACTTCGACCGAGAGGTCAATCGACGGATTCAACTCGGCTGGGCAGCGTTCGGGAAACTACGACACATCTTCTCGTTAGACATACCTCAAAACCTGAAAACTAAATTGTACAACCAGTGCGTGTTGCCAGTGATGACTTACGGATCTGAGACGTGGTCCTTCACTGCTGGCCGTATGAGGAAGCTCAAGGTCGCTCAGCGAGCTGTGGAGAGGCCTATGCTCGGGGCTTCTCTGAACTTAGAAATGACGATATCCGCAGTACAACCAGAGTAAACGATATAGCCCAACGGATTAGTAAGCTGAAATGGCAGTGGACCGGCCATATATCTCGAACAACCGACAACCGATGGGGAAGAAAGGTTCTCAAAGGAAAGTGTAGGACGACCTCCACTAGGTAGAGTGACGACCTGGTAAGACATGCAGGAAGTCGATGGATGCAGGTGGCTCAGGACCGTGCTTTGTGGCATTCCTTGGAGGAGGCCTATGTTCAGCAGTGGACTTATGAAAGGCTGTAATGATGATGATGATGATGAAGAAATATTGCGATTCACAGACGTGAGCGCTACACCACGCTAGATTAGGTTCTGCTGGATCCTGCAAGCTATCTTCGGGCTTTCTACCTAGTCAGGTCATAAATTCTGTCACATGTTTAATATAAAATAATTGAAACAAGTTTATTCATTATGTAACTATTTATATACCAAAATTTACTAAATCTAAAAAAAATAAACTATTTATATTACAAAACATAGATTCTTATGACACTAAAGTTTATTCAAAATGACCTCCGTGATTTTTAGATTTATTTTTAGACGAGCATTCAAACGTTGTCCTGTTTTTCTTCGATATGCCCGTAGCCCTAAGTCTTCATTTAACACCCTTTTCACCGTGGTTCTGCTTAACCACCTCTGAAGAGCCAACAGTTTCTGCTTACGTTTGGGATTTCTTTGAATTCGCGCCTTCACAGCTTTTATCATTGCTGGAGTCCTAACAGACCGAGGGCGACCACTTCTTGACCTGTCATCTACACTAGAGTCTTCATTGTATCGTTTGATGGTACGGTAAACGAATCTTTTGGTTATATTCAAAATTTTCAGTATGTCAAAAATTTGAATTGGCGTGTAACCGCAACGATGCAACGCAATAACTGCGACACGGTCTTCTTTAAGCGTCCACTCTATATTTGAAAATGAGTAAAATTCTAAAAAAGTATACAGTTTTATTTTCATGAACAATTCGAAATTCGAATTCAATAAACTTTTTTTGTGGCCAGCATTCTAAAAGAAAAGTTTTTACTGTGTGACAATACTTATGACCTGACTGTGTATATTCCGCCGAAACATCATAGTTGTCAATTTTCATTTCCCTCCAGATCTTAGTGTCTCCCCAGCGTGTTGAAAATTTAGTTTTTACAAATCATCATCAATAGTAATTCCTTTGTTGTTGAGATGAGAACCAAAATATTCATGCAGCAGGATGACGCCTGACAGTCGTTTGCTGAGGGGAGTCATGCGTCGCTCAACTCGGTTGTATGCGCTCCGCCAAGTCGCTATGAACAGGGCGTCCAAGTTGTATTTTTTGAAGTGTTGAATGGCAAAGTCCTTGACTTTCCGATAACGCGGGTTTTCGTCCGGCCCACCATTTACAAATATGATGATCACTGGCTTCACGGTGTTCGATTCTGTCATCATTAAAGGTTTGAATGCATACACTGATAAAAGTGATTCGAAATCGTAGGCATGGGTGTTCCCTGTGGAGGATGCGTGTTTTCCACTCCTTATGGTTATGTGAGTCGGGCCGCTGTAAACAACAGCTTCTTCCTTACCGAAACCGTTAGGATCCACTTTGACACCGGCGTATACAGAAGGAATAAGTTTGTGCCGCTCTGCCAGGACCCAGTCATGGTCAGGTAAAAGTACTCTGTATTCCATGTGCATTAAAAGAGGGCTCTGACTTTTCACTGCCGGTAAACCTATTGGTACACGGGCCTTATCGTCTGGAGAGAGAACAAATACTTGCTGCGGTCCCAGAAGCGACGCGAGGGATTCCAAAGACCTAATTGTAGCAGTGCAGATTTCCCAAAATTTGGAATTCTATCAACAACAACCTGTCATGCAGGTCGGAAAGAGTGAGACAATTCCTAATCATCTCAGTTCGGCGGCGTTCATCAGCAGCGCTGCCATGAATGACAATGTTAATTATGGTCTCCAGGAGAGCAGGTTGCGAGTCAACCTAAGGGGGCTGCCAAGTGCCAGATCGAGGTTTTACTGCAGCAGGATGGTTTTTCCGATGTTCAGCTTTCTCAAGGTATTCCTCAGGGCAGCCTCTTTTTTTCTTTAAACATTTTTCTTCTTCTTTCAATTCTTTTCGCAGTTTTTTTATTTCTTCGTGAACATCATTTTTGGCTATACCAGTGTCCCTTGCTTCAATAAGAACATTTATTCTCTGTTGAAGTAGATCAATTTTCTTCATAAGAGTTACTTGAGCCGGTTTGTTTGAAATATTGGTTTCTAATTAAGTGATAACCGAAACAATTAAAGTCGTGTATAGTTCCATAGATGGGATGCCCAGGTTGTCCACAGTTTACTCATCAGTAGTCTCCCTTTGCTAATCATCGGTATCACTCATTTTTCGTTTGACGGCAATGCTCTCTTTTCCAGCGACTCCGACAATCGATTCCGTAAGAGATGAACACGCGGATGAAGCTATAGCATCCGAATCCTATAAAAGAAGAAAAAATAAATTAAGAATAGGTATTATTGAGACATGCGATATAAAACATTTATATGTATATAAACAGGATAGTGTGTTATAATAAAGCGTATATAAAACGTTTCCTACGTCGGAAAACATTCATAAAAACAACACCTCACTACGTTTAATTTATAATATTTGTGGCGATTACTCTTAACGAACAATTAAATTTATCATATAAATGTTTGCCCCTAGCAGAATTTGAACCCGCGACCCTCAGCTGTAGCCAAGAGCGTTACTTCTTAGGGTACCTTAAGATGATGAGCGCTTAACGCGCGTAGAACTACATACAAAAACGGGCGTTAGCATGTGTACACCTGTAATAAAATACATGTAGTGGTAAACACGCGCTGAGCGCTTATCATCTAAACATACTTTTGGCTATCGGCTCAGTAATTATTTAGTGAAAATCAACAGTCAACTCAGTAAATCGCGTCATTACAGTTAATAAAGTAAACAAAAACAAAGTTTTGGTTTCTGTTAACATATGCGGGTGTACTCGCGACAACAAACTAGGATTCCCTGTATTATGTATACTCGGAACAATGATATTTATACTACATAATATATTATTGACGTGACAACGTCTTATAAATCGATGAAGCTGGCTGCACGCACAAAAACATGACTCATGCGGTGTTACCTCGCTCTGAGGCGTTCCATTTAAAGTGCAAGCGAGAGCGCGGAACGAGCGACAAAGAGGCACAATCCGCCTCCGCGTTCGGCATGTCCGCATGGATAATTACTATACAATAATACATTTACATGTCTTCGTCAAGTATGACGTGCAGTGAAAAGTGAATGTGGTGTCAATTGTTTATAGCAACGATAATTGCGGCGATAAAGGCAATGATTCTTTCGATATTAAATATTTTTTATGACGTTGTCACGTTCAACTATCGTCAGTAAACCGACTTTACAGACAACCGATTTTTTTTTTGTTTCGTTAAGAGTCTAACAATTCTCGTTGGTTGGTTCGTAATTACACATGGAAGCGAGAAAAAAACATATTAAGAAGAACCAGTAAGGGGGCGTTAAAGTATAACGTAACGCAATTTGGGGGGAAGGGGGTCTTGTAAAACGTTACGATGCGTTCCAGGGGAGGGAGAGGGGTTCGAACAATGCGTTACGTAACGTAATTTTTTATTTCAATAAAAACTAGGAAATTAAAATCTCCCAAGTTAGCAACTTACGGAACTGAGACGTGGTCCTTCACTGCTGGCCGTATGAGGAATCAATATAGTCAATATTGGCGTATTCGTTCGATCGTTCCGCCATTACGCCAGCGACGTTCGCTGTGAACATACGTCACGCACCGGTGTTTTTAATTTCGCAAAATGACTGTTTGTGCTGTGAAATCATTTAAAAATTACTCTTGGAAAAAAGATAAGGATAAGAAAATCACTTTTCATAAGTAACTATACAATTTTATGGTGTATTTCTTTGTAAAAGAATACGAAAGCTAAATGTCAATACAAGTAATAATACTGCGAATCGTTAAAAAAATTAATAAATCTTATAGATATTTTAATCATGATGAAAATAGTTAGTCTTCAAAATGTTTAGTTGCTGGATGCGAAAAAGTTTTGAAGGTAAGTTAAGCAAAAATCGTAGATAACGTGTAGAAAAATGCGCCTTTTTCAGTCAGTTTTTATTAAGAAAAATATTGTATATATATGTACAAGGTCTCCTAGAAAACAGGACATCAACCTACTTTACCTTCTGTTAGAGCGTGGTCCTTCCCCGGTCGAGCCGACCGATTCGTACTACAGCTATAGTACTAATATAGCTGCAGCCTGCAGCATAGCTGTACCACATCATACCTTGTCATATTTACCTGTTAGATAGGTACCTATTCATATCTTAATGCATTATACTTTTTTAGATTTACGCAAATATTTGACATTTTAAATAAAACTATCAATGTTATTTTAGCCAATATCATAAACACTAGTGAACCGATTTTGATGAAATCGATATTATCCCTAAATTGAAATAAATGTAAGCAAATAATCCCTAAGTTGAAATAAATAAAAAAATAATAATCACGATCCGACTAGTTTCGGAGAAATAGCGTGGACAAACATACATATATATATATATATATATATATATATATTTCGTTTATGTTTTACGGGGAACCCCTCGATTGTATGATACGTCATTATTATTTTGTCCTCCCAAGTTGGCAACCTTTCTTGTCTATGTTTTATGGGGCATCCCTCGACTCTATTGTACGTCATTTTTATTTTGTTTTCGTTGTCAGTATTCGTTAGTGTTTACGCAGAAGCACATTGCTGTAGTCAGAGTTGTTAAAGTGAGTTTATACTGTAGTGTACTGTAAAATGTCCTCAAAAGAGGGAGACGCATCATCAGCTGTTCTTGGCCTATAAAGTCTCTCATGCTGACTTGCCAGCGCAACTGTGCCAAAAGAATGCCAACAAACTTAGAAAACGGCTAAAGAAAATCTAAAAAATAAAGAAAAGTTTATAGAACATATAAATAATGTTATACGAGAGTTCCAAGGTTAAGGCCACGAAGAAGAAAGCAACAATTCTTAGTTATTTTACCCAGGTAAGTTTACTGCTAAAATGTAATAATATTAGATATTCTAGGTAGGTATATAATATATAAACCAAACCTAATTTTTTCGGAAAAGAACTGGTAATAAGTATTATATATTTTTAGCTACCTACGGAAACATCAAGCACGCCAGCAACACTAATGTCAGCAAGTCCCAATGTCCCATCTTGGCGTGCTCTTCAACAAAAACCGGTGCGTATGTACACTTTTTCAGTACAGTTTGTCTAGGTCTGGAAGTTTATATAAAAAATCGGTTGTCTGTAAAGTCGGTTTACTGACGATAGTTGAACGTGACAACGTCATAAGAAATATTTAATATCGAAAGAATCATTACCTTTATCGCCGCAATTATCGTTGCTATAAACAATTGACACCACATTCACTTTTCACTGCACGTCATACTTGACGAAAACATGTAAATGTATTATTGTATAGCAGCTGTCCATGCGGACATGCCAAACGCGGAGGCCGATTGTGCCTCTTTGTCGCTCGTTCCGCGCTTTCACTTGCACTTTAAATGGAACGCCTCAGAGCGAGTTAACGCCGCATGAGTCATGTTTTTTCGTGCGTGCAGCCAGCTTCATCGATTTATAAGACGTTGTCAGGTCAACAAAGGCAAACTTTATAAAAAAAAATACGCGACTCGAATTTATACGGAGTGTTGTCCCCGTATTACAACGTGTCCCTATATTCAACGATAAGCCAACACCGGAGGATAGACCTGCCCCGGACTAATCGGGGAAATAAAGAAAAAAAATATATCCCAATTATATTTTAAGTTATATAAAAAAATTAAATTCTTCAGAAATTGAGACCGTTTATGATATTTTTCACTACCATGACCACAATTTTTTAAATAATTTTTTCTTTTTTTTTATAGGCAATCTGAATAGTACTGCTATCTACCACAATTCTCAAAAACTCCAGAATAACTCTTGTTTTATCACGAAAATTAATGAAACTTATTTCATTCCCTAAATTTTTTGAAGACTTTTACTTTTAACCAAATTTAACTTATCGTGGTGTAAAAAAAAAGTATGAACACTAGTATGGCAAGTTTTTTTTAAAAATTGACGCAACTAACCAACATTCCAAAATGGTATAATACTCTAGGAAAACAAGTTATAAAAAAAAATGGGCCTATTATTTCTAAACAGGGGCCAAATTCCTTAAATTGTAATTGTCAGTAATCACTTTTACTACATGCCCAAAATGGGTTCCTGTTACAATTTCTAGGAATTCGAATGGGGCATTAATACCTTAGATGTTAGAGAGAGATAGATAGATAGAGATATTTACGTTAAAAAGAGACAACAACAGGGCAGGTAGAGAAGCTGTTATTATTCTCAGCAAGTCGGTTCAGTACGCTCTGCTCCTTTGTTTACTGCGCACCGATCCCAATTCAACTTACGTGGCCCTCGTACATACTATCGACTTTTGGCTTGGCTTTTTGGACTGGAATTGACCTGCAAACTTAACTGACCTGGCATTATTTGGACTGGAAGTGATCTGCAAACTGAACTGACCTGGCATTATCTTGGACTACGATTGTGTGTTTTGTGATTTAGAGTTCTGGCGCATTTTGGACTGTTTGGCGTTTAACATGCCGCAACCGTACACACCACAGGAATACGCTAATATGCATTTAATCTATGGAGAATGCCGATGTAATGCTAACGCTGCTAGCAGACTGTATCGAGAAAGATACCCAAATGCTCAAAAATATCCTGATTATCGAGTGTTTATTAATGTGCATCAAGCGTTTTCGAAGGGTCGTATGCCATCCAATAGGAGAAGCGCTGGAAGACCTAGATTGGATCGTGATGAAGAAGTTCTCAATGAGATAGAACAAAGATGTTTTATACGTCCAGATACCGTGTACGCGCGCCTAAAACGCTTCCATTTCAAAGGCACCAATATTGGCGTATTCGTTCGATCGTTCCGCCATTACGCCAGCGACGTTCGCTGTGAACATACGTCACGCACCGGTGTTTTTAATTTCGCAAAATGACTGTTTGTGCTGTGAAATCATTTAAAAATTACTCTTGGAAAAAAGATAAGGATAAGAAAATCACTTTTCATAAGTAACTATACAATTTTATGGTGTATTTCTTTGTAAAAGAATACGAAAGCTAAATGTCAATACAAGTAATAATACTGCGCAATAATATTCGAGTGTTGCCTAGTCTATGAAATGTTTTTACCATTTTTTAATGTCATGATCAACCGCAAAGGTTATCTGTATAGGGGTTTTAAACAGTCTAATTTTACAGATTTTACCCAACCTATAGAGTTGAACCGTTTTAAGGGTTAGGGTTGAACTACATCTAGCAGCATGAAATTGCACTTTCCTGTGCTTCTATCCTTTTTGGTAATTCAGAACCGTTATTTACTAGATTGAGAAAGAGAGCGCGAGTGTATAGTTCCACCCTCAAAGAGCCGATTCTAAACCGGTTTTAAAAGTTTATCTATCATTCTTGACAATCCATACTAATATAATATTATAAATGTGAAAGTGTGATTTTTTGTTTATTTGTTTTTGTCCTTCCTTCACGCAGCAACGGAACGGAGCAATTTAAAAAAATCAAACATTTTGCTATCTCTTGGCCGAAGTTTACGCTTAACCAAACTTACTTTTTTTTCGTCATTTTACTTAGGATTGAAAAATAATTTAATGTCTTCGTAAAAAGCGGCAATGTTTTGTGTTCTACAGTACAAAAGTGTAGTACTCTGTATATATTTAGTAATAATAGATTATAAATATATGTTACATACATAAATATCTATTGTGCTTTTTTATTTATTTTAACTGTTACATTAATTATAGGTTTTATTTATCTTCAATATTTTATTGCCATGTTCGTACCTACATAAAATACACATAAGCAACTATATCCCCATACACACACGCACACAAATGCACACGCCACGCACATACATTTTACTCTTAGAATCAATAGGTACGTCAATATGAATGAAATATAAAATCTCCCACATTTTTTGGGTAATCGATTCGCACTGTTATTACCGACGTCACGCACATTAATGCAGCCATGGTGCGTAAGATATGCGCGTCACGTGGTACTCACGCACACATGAATCAAAGAGTGTCTTCACTATGAACGTTGCGGTGTGTTAGCAACACGGTATCTGGACCTATAAAACATCTTTGAGATAGAAAATGACTCGACTACTTCGGTACGTGCCATAGAAGAAGCTACAGGAATCCCGAAAAGTTCTGCACATCGAATATTAAAATGTCACAAGCTTCACCCATATCACTACAGGCGTGTGCAGACGTTATTACCGCGGGACTATCCGCTACGGGTCACATTTTGCCGTGTAATGCTGCAAAGGCACAGTGAAGATCCCCACTTCCTAGACAAAATTCTATAGTCGGATGAAACAACGTGCAAAAAAGATGGGTATTTAAATCTTCGCAACCTACATAGTTGGAGTAATGAAAATCCACACTTGATGAGACAAGACAAATCCCAATATCAATTCAAGGTTAACCTATGGACCGGCATATTAAATGGAAAAGTAATTGGGCCCTTTGAGTTACAAGGAAACTTAGATGGCAATAGTTATTTAAACTTTTTACAAAATGACTTGCAAGAATTGTTAAACGACGTGCCCTTAAGTGATCTTCAAAACATGTGGTTCCAAAATGATAGTTGCCCAGCACATTATGCCCGTCCTGTGCGAGAATTTTTAAATCAAGAGTATCCAGGGCGTTGGATCGGGCGACTTGGTCCTATCTTATGGCCACCCCGTTCACCCGATATGAACCCCCTGGACTTCTTCTATTGGGTTTGTCTTAAAAACAGGGTCTACTCAAAACCCATTGTGACATTGGACGAGCTTCGTCGAAATATCACTCAGGCTGCTGATTACATTAATAGCAGAAGATATGCAAGACAAATAAAACGATCATTTTTAAGGCGATGTCGTGCATGTATTAATGCTGGTGGCAAACAGTTCGAACATTTGCTATAATGTTAATAACTTAATAAATTACACGTGAAACTGTTTGTACCATTTGTTTTGAAATATTAAAAATTTTTCTAGAACTAATACTTTTATTACACCCGACCGTCATTTGGCCCCTGTTAAGAAATAATAGGCCCATATTTTTTTATAACTTGTTTTCCTAAAGTATTATACCATTTTGGAATGTTGGTTAGTTGCGTCAATTTTTAAAAAAACTTGCTATACTAGTGTTCATACTTTTTTTTACACCACGATAAGTTAAATTTGGTTAAAAGTAAAAGTCTTCAAAAAATTTAGGGAATAAAATAAGTTTCATTAATTTTCGTGATAAAACAAGAGTTATTCTGGAGTTTTTAAGAATTATGGTAGATAGCAGTACTATTCAGGTTGCCTATAAAAAAAAAGAAAAAAAAATATTTAAAAAATTGTGGTCATGGTAGTGAAAAATATCATAAACGGTCTCAATTTCTGAAGTATATTTTTTTTTTATATAACTTAAAATATAATTGGGATATATATTTTTTCTTTTTTTCCCCGATTAGTCCAGGGCAGGTCTATCCTCCGGTGTTGGCTTATCGGTGAATTTTGGGACACGTTGTATATATATTTCATTATGTGTTAAGGTTAAGGATAGTAAGACGTATGCATACAGTTACTCTAACCTTTAGATTATTTATTCTCAAGACAGAGTAACGGCGGCTCAAAAGCGTCGATAAAAATATCAGCTAACTGTTGGCCTCTAAAGCTCTCCACGCTTCTCAGTGTCAATTGTAATGCCAAGAGCACGCACGGCTCATTTTTGCGTTAGATTATTTTGGTGAAAATAATAAGTTGCACAATCAAAATCTGCAGAAATTACAAAGGACGTTTCCATACAACTAACAGAATCTTCTACCGTCGATAAGCAACTCAAAACTACTAGTAATTTACGAAAACAACACTTATAAATTGATAATTTTTTCACAAAATCAACGCGTCGTTTTTTGGTGTTGCCAGTCTTGGATTGCGAATTTCCCAGTATAGTTGTCTTAAAAGCTGCTGTATGTATATTTTTACCCGACGGCATCAGAAAGAGGAAATACATAGAGGTAGGTGTGTGTATGTATATGTGGGTATGTTTCAAAAATTGTTTTGCTGAGCCTACAGCCAAAATGGATGGACTGATTGTTTTTGTTTTACAAGCTTTGGCACAGTCGGGTGTTTTTTTTAAATTTAGTCTTAAATATTTTTTTCTTTATTTTTCCTCTTTGTTATTCTTTGCAACATAGCTTGATCTTTTAGACAGATCAGATGTCAAATTTGCGATCGAGTTTGCAATGACGAACATAATATTTTCTTATTTAAATAATTTTAAAAATAGACACAACACAAAAGTATTAAAGATTCAAGTATTTTCCGAAAATCTTAGTGGTTTTTATTGCTTCAAAGTAAGATTTCAATTGAAAAACTGAAAACAATGGACGCTCGTGCAATGTTACATCGGTCGTACGGATGGGACACAAATAGGCAGTAAATGTTACAAATATCGGTTACAAAGAAGTCTTAATTAAAATCATTTTTATCGATTTAGTAATAACGACTCCGACGATGAAAACCTTGGTTGTGCTTCTCTTCCCGATTAAAAACTATGTTTTAAAGAGAAAATTTTATTTTATTTTTCAACTTCGATTTTATCTCTATATTATATGAATAATATAACCCATCGTCGCTTACCTACCCAATGTTTTTATATGTCTAGTGCAATAAAGTTGATTGATGAATGAATGAATTTATTTTGAATAGTTTAAAACATACATACAGTCACACCATATCATCACAGTTACAAGTACCTATATAAAAACGTTATTTTTGCAATACTAGATGTTTTCTGTTTGCCATCACTAGACTCATCTGTCAAAAAGATCAAGCTATATATATTGTACAGGGTATAAATAGTATTGTATAATAAATAATTGTCAAAATCGAATGTGACCATTTGGATACATGGTTTTTAGGATATCTTATGCTAAATTATTTAACTATGATGCAGGCAAAGAAGCCGACCAACCTCTAGTATTTTTATAAGTCGACACCATAAAATTTTACATCAAATAATAAAACATATTTTGTAAATGCGTAATTGATTTTTATTTGATTATATTTTTCTATACAAAAAATTCAGATTCTAACTCAACAGACAACGAAACACACTTTTTCCCCATTTTATCGAGATAGATTCATTAGCTGGTAAATCCCAGATACAAATGACGCTGGTATAAGACATTTGCGTGCCTCACGCACACACGCTTGTAAATACTGGCCAGTTTTTGTTACATAGCTCATTGCGTGAGGCATTATCTAGACAGTAAATAATCTAAACCCCATACTTACAATAACCTCGGGTCACCTTTCTTACAATAATTATATGACAAGGGCACCTTCCGATTACTTATCTTATAAATAATTTAAAAAACATTTTTAATTGGATTTAACAAATTCATAAGTACATAATAATTACTTCCTAGTACATTTAAGTAAATAGTGTCATTTTGTTAATCACAGTTTGACGATAACTTAATTATTAACCTTTGATATTTTATATACATGTAAAAAAAATACGATAATGATATAGAATAACAGAAAAGTTGCTATTATTTATTTATAATTGAGAGGAAATGATCTAAAATAGATTAAGGTCTCTTTTCAAGATAGTTTTAACTAAACTCAGGTAATTCTTTGCCGCGGGAACTGGCTAATTCAAACGAGACATATAAGGTGATATTAGGCTTGCAGACATGGAAAACCAGAAATATCGATCCAATGATATCGCTATTCTGCCGTGCTTGCGATAATGGCAGTAAATCGGCTTTTGGGAAAAGTGAGTTATATACAGATACGGAATCAGCGTAATGAACTTTATAATATAGTCTGACACCCATTTTAATATCTCAGAGGGATCTTATAAATTTAATAATGATAAGAGCAGTATGATCTACATTGTTAAAAAGTTTACTAATTAACACAGCAGTATGTATACTTACAAATGGTTTGCAAGTGTGGCGCTTACAATTGCGTTATGATATTTCTAATGATTACCGCAGTGACCATACACACTGTAGTTACAATAAGCAAAGGTATTTGTTTCGAATACATTATTTACTTATAATATCAGCAGTAAGTACAATTACTGCGTATGAAATAAGTAAAGTTATTTGTTTTGAATACAATAATTACTTAGAAAACTCTGCCGACGAGCTACATAAAGTTTACTATTCGATGGATTTACAAAAGGTGATTATGCTGCCTCGAATGTAGCAATTTAAACGGGCAATATTTTGCTCGCTTATAATTGTCTATAACGAAAGCTTCGTACCTTGAGGATCTAGTAAAAAAGACAAAAATAATGTGCCTTTTGCAGCGGTTTGGCATGAAGCTATCTCAGGGCGAAAGTAGAGAATATAATTTCTACATTTAACCGATTCGTTGCGGCACCAATTTTCGACAACTTTTAGCTGTGGCGGCGAACAAATATTTCATGACACGCCGGGCGTGTCAAGCGCCACAGACAACAGCCATGTGTAAAAGTAATGTTCTTTTTTTATGCTATTTTTACTTGTTTAGATCTAATTAAGTTTATTTGACATCAAACATAAGTTACAAATGGAAGGATACTTGTTTTTAGTGGGTAACTACGTGTTTTTTTACGATTTTTTTTTGAAATTGAGAGAAAGTGACTTTTTTTATGAAGAGATTACTAACTATTATTACTATTATAAAACCTTTTGTACTATTTTTTGTTGTTATAAAAAAATCATTTATATAAGTAGGTACAGCTAAATCACCCTGGAAACCTTGGTTTTTATTAAATTAAATTTTCACCTAATATTAACATTTATAAATATCAAACAATGAAGAACCTTAATTTGAAAAAAAAGAAATAAGGTATATCATTCATTGATATTTACAAATGTTAAATATTATTTAATGTTATACGAATGTAAAAGTAAAGTCGATCTGAAAACGTCTAATTAGTAAGAATAGCAAAACAAGTGTTTTCAAAAGGAAAAAAACGCCGGCGCTATACGGCGGCGGATTGACAAAAGACTATTTATTAGCGAATTTTTTTTATGCATGAACAGTTTCGAACTGTTTCAAGCAAAAATAAACCTTATACCATATCACAAGAGCACATGGTACTTCGTAGGTCCATTCGGCCAAATTATACTTAGTAATAAGTCGGCACTTCAACCATTTTAAGCAAAAGAGATAAAGGCATTGTTTTATTTTTAACAGGAGAGTTGTTTTCTAGAAACTTGTTAACAACTTGAGTTTGTGAGCGATCGCAATGAGTGCTATTATTTGTTCATTTGTTTCTTATTAGAGTATTTTTCCACAACATGTTTTAAAAACCTATAAAGTAAAAACGGTACCATGTACAAGTTAAAAAAGGTTGTCGACTCCTAAAAATTTCAATTTTTCAAAATATCTAGAAACGAAGCCTCAGGCATGAACTACTTGCAAAATAATGAATATTTTGTTCTGGATAAATTTTCCAAAAAAGTAATTTGAGCGAGTTATAACGATTTAAAAAAAAAGACACGCCTCGCGTGTCATACGCTACACACGAAAGTATTCGCACCTGGCGTATCACCCGCACTGAACCGGTAAGCATTTTTAATGTATAAACGGGATGCTGAAAAAAATTGTATTATAGATATAGAAATTGTTCTTCCCAAAATAAAAACTGAGCCGCTTTGAGTTCATTAGTGTATATTATTAATAGCGCACAAATAAAGGCAAACACTATTACCCTGAAGTACTTTGAGCTCGGCCGTAGTTACATGTCTGGGGATAGCTTTCTCCACCAGGTAGAACAAGCTTTACAAAGGAAAAATAAAGCGTACGACTTTGCAGATTTTGTAGATGCTGTGCGTGTGCGGGAAGCCAATTCGGCTAAAAATATTGTAAAAGTAATGGAAGTCGTTGATTTCTGCAACTATATTGTCTGTCTATCTTGTACTGTCTTCACAACACAAAGTGAGCAAAAATAACGGATATTGTGGTAATAACAGCAAAAAGGGGTGAGTTCACGCTCAAATATGAAAATAATCACAATGATATAAATGGAAAAACTTAAAGACTTTCTTCAAATAAAATATATAAAATCAAAGAAAATTCCTGAATTTATTAAAAAATCATCCACTAGGGGCATATCGGAATAAAGAACCTTTTGCAGCTAATGCCGGATAATAGAAAAGAGGTTTGGCTAAACTTAGCTGTTCATATTAGAGATGGGTAACTCAGGAGAGATAGATACAAAAGATATGAATCAATCCGTTTCCATCAATCACTCTTTATATCCATCCGCATCCGAATGTATCACTTGTATCAGTATATCTTTACAACTTATTCTCTCAAGGCATCTTTTGACTATCTAACATCTGTGTCGCACATTGCGCACACTGCTTTGTATTATATCTCGGCCGGCATGGCCGGCAATTCCAGGAAGATTTCGGAAAGTAGTAATAGTACAGACGTTTCTTTCGCAGCTCACTATTTAGAATGTTCTGTCGCGTTTTGGCAAGACGGAGAGAGTGAGTTGTTTGACCATTATAAACTGTAATACGTTGGCACAAAGAGAGAAATTGATAACTCTATGACTGGTGCATAGGGCTTAAAGTCATTAAGCGGTACGTTAACATTTAAGTATTATACTAGTTAAAACTATGTGTATTTTTCCTTTAAATTTTTTATTAAACAATGCAAACTTATTTCGGTTATAAAATCATCGTTTTTAAGAAAGTTTTATAGCCGTTTATATCCATAAAAAAAAGTAGAAAAAAGATTTGTGATTTACAAAATTAAACAAAGATATCAGTTTGCTTCATTAGTTAAACCTTAACCTCGGTTTGGGAACGAGTGTAAGTGTTGTTTTCGTTAATTGCATCGAATAGAAAAATATTTGAAGTAATTTTGTACACTTAGTGACTGTTTAATTTAAATGTAGGTAAATAAGACATTCGTTGTAAATAATTTAAAGTGTTTTTTGTTTTGTACGTACAGTTAGTGACTGTTTCATTTATTTTAAGTGTAAATAATTTTTGTGTTTTATTAACAAAAAAATGGGTTCACGAAAACGAAGCGCAGTGTGGAATCATTTTGAGGAAGTAGAACCAAAAAAAGCCAAATTCCTTTATTGTGCGAACATGCTAAATGTACCCGCTGGAAATTGTGGTAACCTAGGTAGACATTTAAAGAGTAAACACCCCACAGTACCCCTCGTAGCTAAAAGGCAGCCAACGCAGCAGGCATGTTTTCAAGAAGCCCCGCAGGATACACTTGCAGCAACATCAACTGTGACAGAATCTGTCACGTCCAGTGCCCCTGCCTCTGGCCCCTCCTTCGCTGAGTTACCTTCTCATCAGCCGTCCATCAAGGAATATGCACACAGCACGAAACTCATGCCGCCTCGGCGTGCGGAACTTTTAGATGAGCAGCTTGTGCGCATGATTGCAAATGGCTATTATCCATTCAGTATCGTGGAAGACGACGAATTTAAAAAAATTGTACATATGCTGTGCCCAGGGTACACGCTGCCAACAAGGAAAACACTGTCACAATCGCTAATTCCCAAAATGTGCAAAAAACAGGAAGAGAAATTGAGGCACAAGATAGAAAATGCCAATGCAGTCTGTCTTACGACTGACGGCTGGACGTCGGATAACAATGACAGATATTTAGCTATTACGGCTCATTACGTTGTCTCTACATCTGACGACACGAAATTGCACTGGAATTTACTGGGGTGTGTGGAATACAACGAGAGAAACACCAGCGAAAATCTCACTGAATTCCTGAAAAATATCATGCGAAAATGGAATATTGATCATAAAATTACCGCAATCGCCAGCGATAATGCCGCCAACATTACAGCAGCTATAAGAGAGGGTGATTGGCGGCAAATTCCATGCTTTGCCCACACATTAAACCTCTGCGTTCAATCGGCGTTACAGCAATTGGCCCCAGTTTTAAATAAGGTGAAAAGCGTCGTCGAGTTTTTTAAGCGGAGTACCCAAGCAAATCAAAAATTAGTAACAATGCAGAAACGACTATGTCTTCCAATCCTCAAACTAAAACAAGACGTCGCCACCAGGTGGAACTCTACATACGACATGCTGCATCGGTTTAGCTCGACGAAAGATGCTATTATAGCCACTATAGCCCTCATCAAACCTGACCTAGCACTGACTGATTACGAATTGATGATAATTCAATCGGTTCACCCTGTATTGAAAACGTTTTATGACGTTACAGTCGAAGTAAGCGGCGAAAAAAATATATCACTAGCTAAGGTCATTCCATTGTGCAGAATTATGCTGGGTCATATTAGGAGCAGGCTGCAAGTGCAAAATACGGATGCTAATCAACATATACCAGAAATAAAAAATGTCATCGAGCATTTACACAAGGAGCTCAATCATAGATTCGGTCATATCAAATCTAATATATTAAACGCGGAATCTACAATTCTGGATCCACGTTTTAAGAATAAGGGATCCCAGGACTCGAGATTGTACGGTAGGGCTCTGCAAGACTTAAAACTTAAAATTGGACGAAGTTCTTCAAGGACAACAATAATGCCAGAACATGATTGAATGAAAAATAACGTAAGTAACTGTTGTACGATGGATCTCAAATCCTTGTTATAATTATAGATAAGTTAGTTTAAAAAGATTTGTACAAGTGTTAATTAAATAAAGAAGGTTAATAAATAAAATATTTTTTACTGTATTTACTGTTTTTTTTTTCTAAGCAATCCTATGAATTATATGAATTGCTTACCATAAGAGCAGTAACTGCATACTTACTCCGGTAATTCTAAGTAATTATTGTTTTAAGATTATTAACGTATACCAAGTATAAACGATTTTTTGTAAGTTAAAACTAATATAATTCAACAACAACTTTAATTAGAAAACTAAATAAAATATATCACTTACGCTACATAATATTTGAATTATCTTATCTTAGAAAACTCATAAACAGAAAACAGGAAAAGTGAAAAAAAAAAACTAATAGTTTGCACGCCATTTTCTGGCAATGTTACAACAGATACTTACTACTCTTTATCGTAAGCACGGCAGTATTATCATCGATATAATCCACACTCGCTACTAATGTAGGATGGCTACAAATTAAGTAAAAATTTTCCCCGTTTTACATGTCACAAGCTAATAATAAATCATGTTGAAATTATTGGGTAAATAAAAGATTATACTATTATTGAAATATTTTCATCACATACAACGATAAACGTCGAAGCCTAAGTTGCTAAATAATTGATGAAATTTATGTGTGCGTATATTTCACAATTTAATATTTACTTCACTTGATATTTTTAATATCGTATAATAAGTAAACTTTCTCAAACATAACAAATTATTTTTTCTAATATAATTTTATAACAGTTTTAAATACCTCTTATAGAAATTAAGATACGAGTAATAATCTCACATAATGTTCCATATTCTTTGTAAAAATAAAATGTCGATATTCTATATTAGCTAACAATTTTCTTAAATACTAAATTATTAGACTGGTTCTCTTCTCGCCCAAAGGCCAAGTATAGCCATTTAGAAACACAGATTTTTGGCACTATACCGCAATCATTTTAGTATTTAGTTTTTTTATTGTAAGAAATGTTGTATTTTAATAATGTTAAAGTATTTTCGAATTTTAAGACATATTTCTATATTTAAATGACATTCTACTACTATATACTAAGAGGAACAGTAAATAAACAAGTTTTTTTATAGGAATGTTTCAATACTGCAACAAATAGCACAGTGTTCGTACATATAGATTGACTACAATTTTTTTTTGTTTTCATAATAAACTAGGCGGTGAACTTGTTTCTTCTTCGATTACATTGATCGAAGGGCTGCCTGTAAAAAGAAAATATAATACAATATTGTATAAATTTGAAACTGTGTGGTTATTGTAAAACGACTTATTGTAGTGTTTTTGGCGCTACTAAATATAAAAACAAAAATGGTGGGGTGAGATTGTGTTCGCCCTTAAAATAGTCTGCCATTAAAATAGGACTGCCTCGTTGGTCTAATGGTTGTAGTAGTGCGACTGTTGATCATGAGGTCCCGGGTTCGAATCCCGGGTCGGGCCAAAAAATCAGTTATTGAGTTTTTCCATCAAGAAATTCTCAGTAGCTGCCCTGAGTCGGGAAGTTGGCGGTGTTTCACCCCCGTGCCTCAGAAAGCACGTAAAGCCGTTGGTCCTGCGCCTGATTTCTCCGGTCGTGTCGGTTTACCGCCCCATCGGGCTATGAGAGTGAGGGAATAGAGAGTGCACCTGTGATTGCGCATACACTTGGGCACTATAATCCTGTCCTGCGCCGATGGCTAGTTTTCGTTGAGACTGGCCGCCGTGGCCGAAATTCGGTCTGGAGGACATTATTATTAGTCTGCCATTACCTAGCTTTCAATTTCTCACTTGGTGGATAAATGTGTGTTAGTTTTTTTTTTAAAAACTAGAATCGATTATTACATAGAGTGCAGACTGTGATTTCAAAAGTCGTGGGTTCGAATTCGCCGTTCGACTATTATCATGAACCACACTTAAGGCAATAATTTCTCTCTCTCTCTCTCTCTCACACACACACACACACACACACACACACACACACACACACACACACACACACACACTCCACGCATGCACGGAACTTTGGACACTACTGATTTGGCGTGGCTTTTCTGCAGATTTTTTTTATCAATTACACGTTTGCCCTCGTAATTTTTTTTTAATTTTGTTATCACTGACTATTAAACGGACAAGAATCAATTATAGGTGTCCACGACAACCTCATTTCACATCATCTTTATACCACTATAAATAACACGACCCCACTTCACCTTATATTATACTACCACAGGGATCTGAAAGTCAGCGCTTATAATCTGTGCCACTTACTGTAATTTTTTTATGGATTGAGAATGGCAAATGAGCACAGTTCACCTGATGTAAAGTGAATGCTGTGACACAGACACCCACATCTTTCCTCAAACACTAATAACAATATAGAATTCTTTTTTAATAGAAGAGAGGGCAAACGAGCATGCGCCTCACCTGATGGTAAGTGACTACCGCCGCCCATGAACAACCGCAACACTAGGGGAATTGCAGATGCGTTACCGGCCTTTTAGAAAGGTGTAAGCTCTTTTCTTGAAGGTCCTTAAGTCGTATCGGTCGGGAAAAATCGCTGGTGGTAAACAATTCCACAGAGAAGTTGTACGAGAGAGAAAACTCCTAATAAAACGCACAGTCGTGGACCGCCAAGCATCCAGATGGTGAGGATGGTATCGTGATTTTGACGCGATGTGCGTTCGTGAAAATTGGCGGCTGGAAATAATCCAAACAATTCCTCAGAGCACTCCCCGTGGTAAATTCGATAGAAAATGCAAAGGGATGCAACATCCCTACGCAGTGCCAGTGTATCGAGCCGATCTGAAGGAACTCAGTCATCGACGATTCGAACCACTCTGCGCTGGATACGGTCAAGTGAAAGGAGCTGGCACTGGGGTGCCCCGGCCCAGAGATGAGAACAGTATTCTATTTGAGGTCGAACTTGCGCTTTGTAAAGTGCAAGCGATGTGCCGGCATGAAATACTGTCTCGCTCTGCTAAGCACGCTAAGCTTTTTAGAGGCCAATTCAACCTTCCCTTCCAAGTGACTATGAAACTGCATACTATTCGATATGTCGACGCCGAGGATTCCGATGCTAGGTGAGGCAGCAAGGGGAGTGCCTTGTAACTGAGGAGATACGACAAAGGGGTTCTTTTTAGCGGTAAACGCGCAAACTTGTGTCTTCTGGGGATTGAACTGGACTAGATTAAGTCGCCCCCAATTCGAGACTTTGTTAAGCAAAGACTCGACTTCAGTCACAAGTTTGTCCCGGTACTCGGCGACGTTTTCCCGAGAAATATAGGCACGGCCGGTATATAAGGCATCACCAGTGCTGTCGTCTGCATAGCAATGAATGTTACCAGTTTGCAACATATCATTGATATGCAGGAAAAACAGCGTTGGTGATAGCACGCAGCCTTGTAAAATACCAGCATTGATAGGATTGAGATCAGAGTATACACCGTCTACTACGACCTTGATGCTCCGATCAACAAAGAAACTGGTGATCCATTTGCACAATTTCTCGGGAAGCCCATAGGAAGGAAGCTTCGAAAGAAGCGCTTTGTGCCAGACCCGATCGAAGGCCTTCGCTATGTTCAAACTAACAGCCAATGCCTCCCCTAGGACTCTACTGCCTCCGCCCATCTATGAGTCAGGTAGACCAAAAGATCACCAGCTGATCGACCCCGACGAAAACCGTACTGGCGGTCACTAATCAGCTGGTGATCCTCAAGGTAGCTCATGAGCTGGCAGTTTATAATGGATTTCATTATTTTGGAGAACAAGGAGGTGATGGCGATAGGCCTGTAGTTGGACGGGTCTGAGCGGTCGCCTTTTTTAGGGATTGGGTGGACCAAAGCCGTCTTCCATGAATTCGGGACTACGCCTTGGGAGTACGAGTACCGGAAAAGACGCGTTAAAAACCTCTGTGCAGAGACGGAAGAGATGGCTGACAGAAGTTCCCTTGGACAGCCTTGCCGAGAGTTCCCGAAGGAAACCAAACACTAGCTTCTCGCCAATTCTGCCGATGTGCTCAGACCTTGCCTTGTCAATGACGCTTTTGAAGGACCTGGAGGTGGAATTATACTTCTTTTTTAAGAGCGCTGGTGTTTACATCCCGAGACGTTGATGCGTCAGCCCAGGCCCGGTAGCACTCCTGCTTATACCGTGATGCTATTTTACAGGAGCGACCAAACCATGGCTGGGATCTGCCTCCGGTGGGCACCACAGAGGATGGAATAAAATATTCCATACTCTGAAGTACCACATCAGTAACAGAATCGGCAACAACGCTGGGATCTTCCGGCGAAAAGTAAACCCGCCCCCAAGGGTAGGATGCAAAAAAAGACCGCATCCCGTCCCAATCAGCCGACCTATAGTGCCAAACACGGCGGCAAGCTGCAGATCGCAACTGCGATGGGAGCGTGAATGGCACCGTACTCCGGATCAGACAATGGTCCGAAGAGCCCAGAGGGGCATCGACGGAGACCTCATATTCGTCCGGGTGAAAGGTCAGCAGAAGGTCCAGCAGGGAAGGTACATGATCCTCCACATCTGGGATCCGCGTAGGCAAAGTAACCAGTTGTGTTAGACCATATGCCAAGGCAAAATCATAGACAGATCTACCCGCATGATCGGTTAAACGAGAACCAAGCCATTCAGCGTGGTGGGCGTTAAAATCACCGAGTATCACGATCTCTGCGGATGGGATCTGTTGTAGCACGGAGTCTGCAGCCATTTGGACGTAGTCGATGAGTCGGTCTATGTCGACATTACCGCTATGGGATCTATAGAGGGATCCGTAGAGGCGGGGATGGTCGTCGCTGACTACGCGCAGCCATAGGATGGACAGGTCTGTACCTTCAAGACTGCCGAGGCTTCGAAAACAGGTGTCCTCTCTGACGTATACGCAAACCCCAACCCGGGGCACAAAGGAGTGTTCTAATTTGACACCTGAGAGTCGGTTAAAAAGAGCAAGGCCGGCTTCGCCGTCTCGAGATGGTAATGGACAGCGTTGTTGGAATGAAATCCCCTGATATTGCAAAAATTCACGGATAGCGTGACAGGGGTCGCCTTGGTCGTATTGCTCGGCTTTTTTTATAGGATAGGGTGACAACGAGCACCAGTCCACCTGATGGTAAGTGGTTACTGTGACCCATAGATGATAGAAGTCTCTACATTTATCCTCAATAAAGAATCA
This sequence comes from Parnassius glacialis, assembly GCA_033319125.1. Classification (NCBI taxonomy): domain Eukaryota; kingdom Metazoa; phylum Arthropoda; class Insecta; order Lepidoptera; family Papilionidae; genus Parnassius; species Parnassius glacialis. Next base: position 36,843,473 of record JAVANC010000013.1, on the reverse strand, counting down.
AAATGCAGATGCGATGGAAATTGAGCCTCCGGCCACCTGCACTCACCAAGCGCAACGCAGAGGTAAACCTCTACTTCACGCTGGTATTCTCTGAGGTCGTGGTACCACCCTGGTTCGAGCCGGCGCATCCGTGAGACAGCAAAAGCTGCCGCGTGGCACTATACAAACATCACACCGTAACTTTCCTATTTTAAATTAGAAACACACAGTTACTTATTTTTACTTTTTCTTGGTGTCATAACAATTTGAAGAGTATTAACTGCTCGCTTTGCTAGCGTAAATTAAACTTTAGAAATAATTGTTATAAAAAGTATTCTATAAACAATCCTACGACATAATCGAATTCTATGCCAATATTCATTAAAATCCATCCAGCTGCTTAAGCTCGATTGAAAGGCAAACATCCAAACAGATAACCTTTCTATAATTATAATAATAGTAAGATATACACGGTTATTTTTCGGAGTAGACAAATTTTAAACTTAAGTTCAAATATATAAATAATGATCTATAATCGTTATTGCAGTTTTTGAAAATACTAGTAAATAAGACTTTTACTTTTATTTGAAATTATCCCAAATTGAATGTGATTATGGCAACAAAGTTTTTGCGTATCGATCGACCCTGACGAATGTGTGCGTGCGTAGTAAATTCAGTAAAAATAATACACACATTTTGAATTTAAAAGATGATAGAATGTTTGAGATGTTATTTTAATTATTTTTTCTTCATCAAGTGCATATATTACTTTTCTGAACCTTCTCTGCAAATTTGGCCGGTTATTGCAAAGTGAACCTGTATGTTTTATACATTTATATAAAATAATATCTTAATATTTATGGAACTCACTATTAGTAAGTTGAGCATCGGATGTTAACTTTGGCATCAATAATGTTAAAATGAGTCCCAGGACAGATGCACCACCGCACACCCATGACAACATATCTCGGTAGTAACTTGCACTTGCACCGTCAGCACTAGAAACATTTAATTGTTATAAAATAATCTATACAAATAAATGAAACTGAAGTGTCTGTTTGTAATGTCAAAATAACAGCTTTTCACTAAAAGCATATGAAAGTATATTATACGGCACTTATAACAAAAACACAATTTTTTAAATTTTTGTCTGTCTGTCTGTTTGTTCCGGCTAATCTCCGAAACGGCTGCACCGATTTTGATGAGACTGACTGGCAGACAGCTGATGTTATAAAGAGGAATGAAATATAACTTAGGCTACTTTTATTTAAGAAAAAGAATTAGGGTTCCGCGCAAAAAAATTAAAAGCCTAAATTATACGCCGGGCGAAGTCGCGAGGAACAGCTTACAAATACAAAATCGTTGCTTTTTTAGTAAATCTGTTAGTAAAATAACTACTGAAAAACTTGACCAATTGAGAACCAATTCACACAATATATTTGAGACGATGAATAGAATAGAATAATTTTTTATTCAATATTGATTACAAATAATTCTTATTGAAAGTCATTTTTTATTTTACCACTGGTTCGGAAAAAATCCTCTGTCCTGCGAAGAACCAGCAAGAAATCCAGAGGGACTTTCTTTTTAAATAAATTTTACATTGATTACAAACTGTTTACAAAATTTATTTTAGAAACAGCTTGGAAGCGACCACCTCATTCCCGGGGGTTACTATCAACCATGTATTCATTTATATATACTATAATAACCCTTTTCATACAGCTTTTATTTAATTAAATATTTAAACTTGGTAATAGAGAGATACCTTGTATATTTTCTGCGACTTTGTTGTAATAGCGTATACATTGCCCCAAAAATTAATTACAGACTCTGTGGAGTCGAAAGACCATGATGGTTCTTAGTTATGCTCACGGAACAAATACAAAGAGATGTAAGCCTAAGCAACTGTGCACGTTCTGACGTCATCGCAGTGGGCGTGGCTTTAGTTAGTATACTGTCAGCGTTCGTCCTGTGCGCTTATGTGTCGAAAATTGCAAATCGGTGTATTTTCGTAGTATTACGAAGCAAATGATGAATTGTTGTGTTTTATCGTGTAAAAACTACTCAGATAGACGCTCTGATGCTATGGATGGCATCATATTTCATTTGTAAGTAATTTTATACCTAACTTATTAAAATAGTTCTAGAAAAATCTCTGCGTCATGCGGAACTCCCGGGGCTGCGGGCTGTTGGAAAGAGATACCGCGGCTCCGGAACGTAAGGGCACTGAAGGAACACGGATGGTTTTTAGTCAGTAAAAGTCTGACACTCCCTTCCGCTCCACCCACAGCGAAAGGCGTCATTAGATGATTTTCCATCCGCAAAAAAAAAAATGCGGAACTTGTTTCTTCTTGTACTCGTTGATAACTCAAAAGCTAATGACCGGATTAGTTTTTTTTTGCACCCGAAGCAATTGGAAAAGGGCTACCCTTTTATGTAGGGAGGCGGAAAATGTATTACGCATACCACGACAGCCGGTCTATCGTGGTTATGAGGGACTCACTGCCTACCGGGGGACCTAAGTGATACCCTCTAAAAACCGCCTTTGGGGACTGGCAACCAGCTGTTTAAAGCTTCTTATGCCGTATCGGAAGCGACCCTCTTTTGGGAAAAGAGGGCGCAGACCGGATTAGGCTGATACTTGGTATATATACTAACAATGAGTCACTCAACTAGCGCTTACCTGGATGAGTAAACTCACCCTCACCAACCCCGCCATTCCGCGAACTTTTGTGTGTGGTGTTGTGTGGCAAGCACTCGTTTGCATAATTTTTTCCTCGAATTATTTATTCAATAAAAATAATTCATTTTTAAAATAAATCACGCCTATTCTGATTACAGATGTAGTATTTTTAGTTTCTAATAGCACAATTCTGCTTTTTCACCTTTTTGACTGATAAATATAAATGTTTAAACGAGTCTGGACACGCGAAGTAGGTATACTTGCGTTATTTATTTAGATCTATATTTGTAGTGTAGGTAGTATCTATAGTGTAGATATCTATTTAAATGTATGTCTGTCGTTTTCATGCCATGAACAACATCCATTGCTTGTTTTGCATGCCTCTTAACTTTGAGTTTGCGATGCGTGAATGCAACAGACAGTTGTTGTTTTTACGCAATATCATGGTGCAGCTGTATATTGTTTCGGCAAGCTGTCAAAATTACGTTCTCTGTGCGCCGTGTAATGTAAAATATGTTAGGCGAGAGTTGATAAATATTATGAAAACGGCTTGCAGTAGCGACCGCGATCTGTTTGACGAACGCCTCCGCAGGGACATAGTTTTGTAGTACGTGACTCGCAGCCGTTGTCAAGCGTGAGACCAGGCGGGCAAGCCGACGCGACGCGGTGGCCATTTATTTGCAAAAATAATTAGCCAGCCGCAATTTGTAATGAGTTTAGGAAGCCTGCTTTTTTTATCAATTCTCGTCGAACAGACTTTAGTACAAGACAAATTCACGATTGTAGTTTTTATCGAAAAAGATTGAACTTATTAATTTCGAATTCATATTTCTTTTATCAGTTTTGAAGTATCGATTTATTTGAAACTAGCGACCCGCACTGGCTCCGCCTGCGTAGCCTATGCCACAGTGATAAATAAAAAATGACTTTCAATAAGTATTATGTAATAATCAATATTGAATAAAAAAATTATTATATTCTATTCTATTCTATAGACTCTACAGAGTGTAGGGTCTATGAATGTGGCATTATTTAATTAAAAAATTTCGTTTATTTTTTTAAATTTTCAGATAAATTACTGGCTAAGTCTCTCCTGGCATTACTCTCTACCTGATTGTGAAATTTCATTCAAATAGATTCAGGCATTCCGAAGATTAGCCTGAACAGACAGACAAAATTTAAAAATGGTTACTTACATCTTAAAAGCATGCAAATAACCCCTTGAGATTATTAGAAGCCAGTTGTTTCAATATTACAGACAGACTTTAATTTTATTTATATCTACGTGGTAGAGCCACGTTGCAGGTTGCAGCTATATTATATTTGTAGCTCGAATAGTCAAGGACCGCGCTCTCAGAGAACATCAGTGTAAAATATCAGCTTAATGCTGCTGTGTTTCGTATGTTGAGTGGAGATAACCGGAGACCCTTTTTACTGGAAACGAAACATTCCATCTTAGTCGTCAGGGGTGGCGACACATATGCATTTGGATTCTTATTTGAGGATAAATGTAGTTTTCTATGGGCATCTACTTATCATCAGGTGGGCTGTGTGTTCGCTTGTCACCGTTATTCTATAAAAAATCTATAGTATAGATATTTTAACATTGATGACGGCGTCTATGAGAACACAAATACTTAATGAAGACATATTAAACTCTCAATACTTCTCTTATTTCGTAGACATCATTAAATCATTAATAAAACTTTTTTGTGTGTGGTGTGTTAGTGTTCATATACAGGGTATTTTTGGAACGCTCCCGAAAACTAAGATAGGCGACAACACCAAGTATACCTTTGATCATGGGTCACAAATAAATTCGATCCTGTGTCGTGAAGCGACAATTAAAAGAGAAAGAACCTAACCTAAGAACAGCAAAACAACAAAATAGACCAAGAAAATTATATATTATAATTTTTTAAAAGGTATTTACAATCTTATAAAAAAAATGAAATATGAAGGTGATGGATGAAATGAGATTACAATTAGGTTTAAAAAAAATAAAGGTTGGAGGATAGGACAATATAGTTTTATAGGGGAGCCTGGAGCCTCGCTGTTTTTTTAGAAATGGGCACACGTAGAGCTTGAGGTTTCTCAGCGGCGACGGCACGCAGCGCCTGGACTGGGCACACGCAGCGTCCGGAGCCGGCGCACGTAGCGCCTGGGGTAGGTGCGCTCAGTTCTTGGAGAAGTAGTCGCCGCGCCCAGAGGTAGCGCGGGCAGTAGGGACGCAGCGCCTGGAGCCAGCAGTCGAAGCGCGCCTGAAGGTAGCGCGGGCAGTAGGCTGCACTCAGCGCCTGGATCAAGCAGTCGTAGCGCGCGGAGTAGTGTGGCCCCGCACTTGAATTAGAATTCACCGACGACTAGGCTTGCAGGATCCCGGCGCCTGGTTTGCAGGATGCGCCGACGACTTCAGGATGCGCCGGATGTAGTGTGGCCCCGCACTTGAATTAGAATTATGTAATAGTTTCTTAATAACAGTCCTAAAACTAAAAATTCCTCAATTTGACAACCATTGTTTTTGTGGTTGTTATGGTAACTTTTATTTAAATTCGTTCGTTTGGCTGTAGGTCATTTACAATAAATTTCGTTTTAATTTAAATAATTTCTCGTTCTCTCTAAAAAGGTATAAAAGCCAAACAATTGGAGAATACAGGACAGTCTCGCTTCGGTTCTCAAACGAGAAACATCTACTAAAGGCCTTATCCCGGGGCCGCTTTGCCCCGGGATCCTGCAAGCCTCCATCTACACGTGAAGTCGTCGGTGAATTCTAATTCAAGTGCGGGGCCACACTACTCCGCGCGCTACGACTGCTTGATCCAGGCGCTGAGTGCAGCCTACTGCCCGCGCTACCTTCAGGCGCGCTTCGACTGCTGGCTCCAGGCGCTGCGTCCCTACTGCCCGCGCTACCTCTGGGCGCGGCGACTACTTCTCCAAGAACTGAGCGCACCTACCCCAGGCGCTACGTGCGCCGGCTCCGGACGCTGCGTGTGCCCAGTCCAGGCGCTGCGTGCCGTCGCCGCTGAGAAACCTCAAGCTCTGCGTGTGCCCATTTCTACGAAAGCAGCGAGGCTCCAGGCTCCCCTATAAAACTATATTGTCCTATTCTCCTACCTTTATTTTTTTTTAAAACCTAATTGTAATCTCATTTCATCCATCATCTTCATATTTCATTTTTTTTATAAAATTGTAAATACTTTTCTGAAACTTTAAATATATTATTTTCTTGGTCTACTTTTGTTGTTTTGCTGTTCTTAGGTTAGGTTCTTTCTCTTTTAATTGTCGCTTCACGACACCTGATGAAAAAAAATCATCTTTTTACAACGTTTTATTAACTTTATTCACGCGCCATCATGTTAGTACAGCTAAATGAAACGATAATTTCATAAAAAAAATCATGAAAATACTGAAACCTAAAACCAGCAGTGGAATAACTGAATTCATATCAGCTGATTAAAAGTCAATGTACGCGCGAACGCAAATTCGCGCGGTCCGCAACTAGCGGGCCATACCATAATACCTAATAATTTACAACACTTGTCTAAATACCTAACTTATCTACTTAACCTACTATTTTGCCACTGTACTTGTCTCCACGTAGCCATTTTAATCCGAATTTAAAGGTTAAATAACCCAAATAACTGGTTCGATTTCCCGCTAATAAAAAAATACATAAATGAAATGTAACCAAGGTTAGAGTCATGCGTTTTTATTCATCGTGTAGGTATGTTTATTATTCTCATGTATTCAGTTATGTATGTATTCAGATTAGTTCAGTACTAAGTTATTTAAAAAAATTAGTTATGAAACAGTTTACCGCTCTAAATCCTCCGTGGTCTTATGAGATGCGGCTCAAATTGTGCTCCATTCATTTCAAGGCAGATTTGGGCTCGGTGTTGCGTCTCCTCATGGAGGCGGGGCATCATCGTGTGGTCTTCGACACAGTCCGTACGTAGTTTGTCGAAAACATCCACGATCCTTTTGTAGTTTCGTCAGCACTATCACACTCACGATTAAAAACCCTTTCTTTCACATACCCCACAGAAAGAAGTCTAACGGGGTCAGATCTGGTGCGCGAGGTGGCCAAGCGTGTGGTCCTAGTCCGCCAAATCCAGCGATCATCAAATAGCGCATTGAGGCGCTCACGGACGAACCTCACGACATGTGGAGGGGCACCATCATACTGGAACCATGTGCGGCGATATTCAGCCAACGATAGGTCGTCTAAAATGTCTGTCAACTGTTCATTTATAAAGTTTAGGTATCGCTGTCCGTTCAGTCGCTGTGGCAGAAACACTGGTCCCAGTATGCGATCCTTAAATAAACCTGCCCATACGTTAACCGACCATCGGGTTTGGTGCCCGGTTTGTCGAACAGCGTGCGGATTAAACTCTGAATACACGTGTGTATTTCTTCGGTTCCACAGGCCGTTTCTGGTAAATGTCGACTCATCCGTCCAGATAATGTGCTCAATGGAACCAGCCACACGTTGTTGCTGGTATAATAACCAACGGCAGAAAACTCGTCGGCGGTCGTGATCGCCGGGAACTAAAGCTTGCACTTTGTGCAATATGTATGGGCGCATTCGGTTACGCTTCAACACTTTGTGCACTGCACAGTATGACACACTTGTTCCATCCCGACGTCTTAACAATTTATTTAGCGATACTTCGTGTACCTAGGTTCGGATACATAACATGTTGTCGTATTCACAATCACTATAAACGCACGCGTTAAGCATTATTAAAACAAAAAACGAACAAGAATAATACCAACACGTAATTACAATTTAATAAACAAATCGACAAAACTGAAACCTACTGCGTCACAGCGTGATGCGACACGAGCCGGGCGGGTTACATTGTTTCGCACCAAGCTAGATACAGGTCGAGTGGAGGGAGGTTACAGTCGCGTTCTAAAGTACTACATGGTATTGGGATATTGTTTTATAATATAATAGTAAGTAATTAATTGTTTTATTGTAGAATCATAATAGGTGCCTTACTTGGAATTAAAAATGGATAATGTTTATTTGAGCATTATTTGTTATTTCTATCGTAAAATATAAAGTAATTTGTAACAAGAAAACTTAAGGTAAGGGTGGCACGCCGTCCATTATGTCGTCTTGGGTCACATGGAAGCCAGATGTTGAATGTATGTTGGTGTTACTGGATGCTACTTCATCATCACTTTCATCTTCGCTTGAGCTTCCGTCATCAGGTCTATCACATGGTAATTTTTTCGGTATTCTTCCTCAACACTTTTAAATTTACTGCACAATTTTCCCCATTCACCTTCTCCTATCATATTTACCTTTTCGTTCACTAGTTTAGTCATAAAACAATAGATATAAATAATTTTTCTTTCCTTCCTTTTTAAAACATCGTCGCGAGTCGCAAAGTAAGCTGTGTATGCGACTGTATTTTTGGAGCGAACAAAGCGCGGGAACCAATAGCATGCAAGCACAGTAATACTGGCGGATTGTCCCCCGTCGCACCCCCTTCGTACCAATATGTGATAAATCGCTCAGTGCCCAAGTTCAAGGCCAGCGTTCTTTTTTCACCGTTCGCGCGTACATTAACCTCCATTAGTCAGGTGATATCAATTCAGTTTTCACTGCTGGTTTTATGTTTCAGTATTTTCATGATTTTTTTTATGAAATTATCGTTTTATTTAGCTGTACTAACATGATGGCGCGTGAATAAAGCTAATAAAACGTTGTAAAAATATGATTTTTTTTTCATCAGGATCAAATTTATTTGTGACCCATGATCAAAGGTATACTTGGTGCTGTCGCCTGTCTTAGTTTTCGGGAGCGTTCCAAAAATACCCTATACTTCGTCAATTGAAATTTCGTCATTATGTTTTAGATGTATAACTGAATGTACATGCTGTATAAATATACGAAGTAGAAATCGTTAAATGCAAGATTTGTACTTTGTTACACAATTCTAAAAAGACCCGCGCGAAGTCGGAGCGGGTCTGTAGAACACATTTTTATCCGAATGGACGGACTATATTCAGAAAGCTTAAATTATATTTTCGATAACGTTTATTAACTTATTTCAACGTCCAGCATCCCTAGCTACCGAGCGTAGGATTGACTTGTGTGCGCGTAAATGTGAATACGGTGTTGATATTATTTGTCTTTTTTACGTGTTGTCTTTTTTGTGTGCGTGTGTTGTGAACATCTTGGTAGTATCGATATCGAATTCCATGCACACGGTTGAAACATACTTATTTTTAGGTAGGTAGTTCGGATATCTGATATAATTGATGAAGAATATATTTTTAGTTTACTTACTACATCTGTATTATAGCGATAGCTGCTCCACATGAAAGTTTGTCAGTAAAGCTCATAAGACCGTAGACAAATGCTGAAGCCTCAGTTTTGTCACCGACTAGGTCCGCCGTTAGAGCGAGGCTTGTGACAAGCATTTGAGATCCGCCAAAACCTTGAAATTAACACGATTAATACTATAAAAACATGTCCTTTAATAAACAAAATGTATAAATTGTAAAGTTAAAGTCGGAAACAAGTTGTAACTGCATCAGAAATACATGCAATATTGCAATTTTTATTTTAGTTACACATAAGTAGAAGTCGAAAAACATCACATTTATTTTCAGAATTTATACTTAAATGATAATTATAATTGCATGGCTCTCAAGTATTCACAACTATAATTTATTGATTACAGGAAACATATGTGAGGTCTATGTTCAGCAGTGGACTCGTGAATGGCTGTGATGAATGATGGAACTAACAGTATAGAAATTAAAAAATAATAAACTAGACTTAAATTATTTAAGGTAGATTTTACTTTTGATTGTTACTTAAGAACTTAAGGTAGATTTATAAACTCATGAACAAATTTTGAGGAATACAAAAAAAAAAAAGATTTAATTTCTCCTGTTGTAATTATTGTACGTACTGGCCACAAACCTAACCAAATGCTATTAAAAAACAAAAGAAAGTTTTGCAATGTTTTTTTTTCGAATTTAATTTGTTTTTGTGTTGCGTTCTCTCATACTGCGAAATTTTTTGCCGTTTAAGGAGATATATTTATTCTTATGCGTGATAATGCAGGCGCCCATGCTGCGGCTGTAGTTGTCGAATACCTTCAAGGCGTTGAAATCGATGTTGTGGGGTAGTAACTTTTGTCATTTGATCGTTTTTTTTCGACGTTGCATAATCAATAAGTAAAATTCAAATTAATAAACTTAATTGTCACAAATATCCATGATATTTTGTGTTATATATTTTTTTTTGCGGTTCTCTAAATTTGTCCATGAGTATATATTTGTTTCATCACAATCGATTAAGCCTTTCCGACGATTATCTCGGACAGACAGACAAGAAATTTAAAAGTAGTTATTTATCTTATTAGCATGTAAACAACTCCGTGAGCTTAATAGAAACCAGTAAGGATTTCGATATCGCAAACAGACACGTAAATTTCATTTACACGTGTAGTTAAAAATGTTATCATAATAAATATTTGAACACCCCATTAAAGCGTATGAAAATAAGTATCTATTATGTTATCTGAAATGAATACTAACCTATTAACACTGCAACAACGTAAATATAATATACTTTGTAGTTGTAATCGGAATCGAGGTAAATCCAAGTAAAACCAATAAGTGAGCAAACGGATCCAACAAAATAGTTTAGTTTTCGGGTGAAAGATCTTGGAGCTAACCTCTGTGCTCCAGCAGATAATAAGCTCCCCAGATACATGGCTAAAGGGATCACGGCAAGCGACCGAGCTGCTAAGCTTAAAGTTTTATGTAGGTACAGAGGAATTAGCACTTGAGTAATGTTCACAACAATTCTAGTGCTCATATATACCCCCGCCACCTGTAAATAAAAAAAGAAAAATTTATGTAACCTATTCATACTTGATAGACTGTCTAGCCTCCCTGCTGTTATAAGTAAAATTAAAATGAATGTCTTAGCAAGTCCTTTACGTGATTAGCAAATTATTAATTAGCGAGACAAACTCAATCGAAATACTCGTATATATACCATTGGGCTATTAATGTAGTAGATATTAATATAATATATAGTTGAGATATAATCATCATTTCAGCCTGTCAAAGTCCACTGCTGAACATAGGCCTCCCCATAAGTTGCCTCATAATATCCCCCATATTCACCAGTTGCCATGCTAGGCAGGCGGGTTGGCAGCCGCAATTATTATTTCTATTTGTTATTAGGAAGAACTCTCTTCCCATCTCCTGGTTTGTTTCTCTCTATCGCCTCTTACGCCATCCTCGGGACGATATGTGTAGTGGATATTCTTATACAGACGGTCCGTACAATTGAGTTATATGTACTACGTACTATGTCTTCGCGCTTGAACGGGAGATAGTAGTCGCGCATGCGCAGTTGATATAAGCGCGGTCAATTTTTGTCATCATATATTAGTTAATACGTAGGTAGAATGATCAGTATGTAATAATCGTTTATTTATATTGTATGGTTAATTATATCGAGTTCAATTTTTTTAATTGTCATTTATTTTGCATATGTGCTAATGTAATATAAAATACTCAAAAAAATTATATATAATTTAATATAATATTCTAAAAAATATTATTAAAATGTAATTGTGACATAATAATAATGTTTCGTTCGTCGTTCGTTAGTCGGGGCGGGTGTTGTACCTTATGAATTACTTGTAAGGAATCATTGTAGGATACTAAAAGAAAATGAATTGTTATGCGTTTATTCCAGCTCAACAAATATAATAAAATGGTACCTATTGTATACAAGTACATATACTTATTTTACCTACATTCGATTTCGTAATGGAACATCTGCATGTTTTAGTCTATGATTGTAGATAGCGTGGCATTTAAATGAAGAAATTTATTTCTTCTATCGTAATATTACGATATTATTACCTATTTATTCACTTGGACAAGAAATAATTTTTCTTACTTGACTACTGAATTGTTATTTACGTCCAGGTTTAAACTTTAATTAGAAATCGCGTATTACTAGCGCCGCTCCACGTTGCATGAATATTGAAGCCACACTAAATGACACTAAAGTAAGGTGTACGGATTGCAGTACAGTTCAGTTGAAAATAGTGAATGTTCGGAATACGAAATCTAGAGCGCAGTACATATACATATATCGATGGTCCGTACCCTTTCTTAAAGTAATTATATTTCTGGCTATATATGCCGTTGTATTGGTTGGCGAGGCAAATGCCAATACAAAAATCAGATCTTATGAGAGTGGTAAATGGCGGGAGGGGGCTCCTGCTGCAGAGAACGGTGAACTCATACTCATGATGTGCTTTGCGGCTAGAAGCCATGCTGCACAAATACATCAGGTCCGCAGTTTAGACGGTCTGACAGGTAATGGCGCTCACGGATGTCTTTAGTGTCCCCAAATTCTCGCATACTGTTTAGGTTGGCGCTCACCGCAAACAGCCCCCAAAAGTAGAGGAACTAAGCTATTGGTATCGCGTATTTTTGTTAATATAAAATTCTGAGCTCATTCCAAACAGGAATGGATTAATTGAAAGGTAGGGACGACAAAAAAATTTTTAGTCACTTTCGAGTTCTTTAAGAGAGGAATGGGCTTCCTTACAAAGAAATAATAATAATAAAAGCTTAAGCATTTTCCCAGCAGGAATAGATTATTAATATTAATAAAATAATTATAATTCATAATGGCGACCATCTTTACCACGTTTGTAGCTCTGACCTATGTTATAAGTTTAGTCTCTAGCTTATGGAGAATCTCAAAATCGAAAGTAAAATTTGTACGGAATGTCTGTGTTCAGAGAAGAAAGTGATTTATCTAAATAAAACGTGAAAATTAAATATTCGGCACTGCCAACAGTCAGTTACCTTCAAATAGTAATATAATAAACTTTAATAACAGCTTAAAATTTACACCAAAATATATAACTCTTTAAAGACATCCACGATTTAAACTTTACCTGGTACAAACGAAGTTTTCGAAATATGCTCAAATGCACTCTATTGTCATCATTATAGTCAATTAATGGTTGTTGCTGCCTAAATCCTCTTCCTTCAGACACAAATATGTGGAAAAGAACAGAAGCTGTAGTACCAACACCCAACACTATATAAACAATGTGCCGGAACTTCCAGGCATCTGCTGGTCCCACTTGCTAAAATAAAGCAACATACTTGTAATATTTGTCCTTTTTAAATTTATAAACAAGAAAAATCTTAATTCAACCGTATTTTTTGTAAATTGTGAATGAATTTTAATTATTTTTTTAAACAGGTTAGGATTCAGGTGTGTAATGTAACTAGTTGTTGTTTTTAATTTAACTATTTAGACAACATTTTAGTTGTTACCTTAAGGTGAAAGCTCCAGGGTGGCCCGCGAAATTCAAATTTTATTACGTTTTTTGCAATTCGCAGGTCAGTGTCAGGGTGTATGTTTAACAGAATATGATTCGCGAGCGTAACGAGTGTGTATTTACAGAATTATAATCATTGTAATCATCAGTACAACCGTCTATGTTCGTATAATTCCTATGTATGGTAATTTCCAGAAAAACTCATTCAAAGGAATTATATGAACTTGGAGGGTTGTATTGGTGATTTTAATGATAATAATTCTGTAAACACATACTCGTTACGGTCGCGAATCATATTTTGTTAAACATTCAACCTGACCCTGACTTGCGAAGTCCAAAAAACGTAATAAAATTTGAATTTCGCGGGCCACCCTGGAGCTTTCACCTTAAAGCCGCGTACCGATTATGCGCTCCAAGAGGTCGAACATTGGCGCGCATTCCAGCGGCGCGAAATGGATACTGTCTTGGAACGTGTGCCAAAATGTTCGTTGGAACGCTCAAACACGGAGCGGGCCGTTCCATCTGATGTCGGTTTTTTACCGCGTATCAAAGTAGTTAAGTTTTGGCGCACACGCCAGTTAGGACGGTTGTTTTCATCATTCATGTTTTCATTGCGTTCCGAGCTATGGATAATCAAAGTTGCCGTAAATTGGTAAAATTATATGATTCAAAATAACTGTTGTGGAATAGCAAAAGTCGTTTTTATCATAATAAAGCGCTCAAAGAAGATGCATGGAACTATGAAAGCGGTAGTTGTTCGTACACGACCGACATCCATGTTGAACGGTCAAACACTGGAAAGGCTGCAGCGCGCGCCGGGCGCGCTTAGTTGATACACTTCACTTTCACTTAGAAGTTAGAACATTTGGAACGCCATCCGTGGAACGCACTGGTCGGCGCGGTCATTAATGGCGCGCGCTCCAGGAGCGCGTAATCTATACCTTAAGATATTTCTTACTTCACTCAAAATAGTAAAAAAAAAAAATCTTCTACACTATGTCTTAGCAACAACTTCAGAAGCTATTATGTGGAAATTACTTTATTCTTTTTAGTTCTATGAAATCGGCTTTTACTTTTCATTAAAAGTATAATTTTGATTAATTTAGTTATAGAAATTTAAGAAAATCATTATGATAAAAATATTAATTTATCATTACACTAGCTGATACCCTCTCGCTTCGCTGGGCGCACGATAATATTTTTATTGCAGAACTTAGATGTAAAATATCAAGAATTTTTTTTTATAGGACTATCGTAAAATACGTTCTTATTGAGAGTCTTAGAGATCTCATGATGAGTCAATCAGTGGTATTTCACTATATATAATATATTACATTATATTTGACAAAACATTTGGCTTATTAAGCATTTATAATAATATAATAAAATCAATCATACCTCCTTATCACACTCTCCTGTAATGTGTAATACAATCCATGTGATAATATAGACAAACAAGTTTGAAAACACAGTAAACCCATATCTGAAACAAAATAATTTATAAGTTGACCAAGTTAAGTTGAACTAGTGTAGACATTATAATATAAGTTATACTATATACATGATATACATTACAATGTAAGTACCAAAATCTGAAAAAAATTATGATTATAGAATCACAAGCCCACCACGACTTTTATCATCCTCTTATAGGTTTCTGTCACCACATATCATAGTGCTTGCACTGCTGTTTTGGAACGAAGGGTATAGAAAGCCAGTATATTTTATTAAGGCTGTGAGACACTACTCTTAGTCCTCAGATGTGACAACACATTTGTAACCTTTGTTTGAAGTGAAATTGATGGCACATCATGTCCGAGAGCTGCAGTAGCCACTTACCTTCAAGTGGATTGAAAGTTCATTTGTCATTTCAGTTTTATTTAAAGAAAAAACTACACTTTCTAAAAGTTGAAACTACAAATATTTTGCAGGTTGGTTGTCAATTGTTTAGATAAAAGGAAACAATATATTAAATACCTAATTGCTGTAAGATGTGTTCTTATATGAGAATCTTCAGCCAGCTCTGGTATCAAACTTAAGTGTGAAATCTGAACTGCAGCCCATCCAATTTGAAAAATTAGAATAAATGCCGCAAAGTAATACATCTGCGCCCATTTATGTGCCATTGAACACCCAATACATTTCATGAAAATAAATGGGAAAGATGACAAAACACAAAAAGTGCCTGTGGGAATAAAACAAAAACAAATCAAAATTTGAAAATGATTAAAAATTTAATATCACACATTCAGTGGCTCAATTATACAAAATCTACAATTGATTTGAAGGTTCCAACTTTTGTAAGGAATAGATCTTATTTTTGTAAGTCTGTCTAGTCCTAAAATATTATATCAGAAATGCATATAATATATTGTACTATTATAGTTTGTAACTATTTTTTATATAAATGAACAGAATGTTTTTTACATTTAAAAAACACTTGTCACATTTTAATGTGCACTTTTTACAAATTTCAAATGATATAATGTTTTATATCTCTATCTAATATCTAATTCACAAAAATGTTGTAAAGGCATTATTTCTAATTGTTGCAAGGAGTATTTAAAATCATAAACATAAAGGCTAGCCAAATTGTTATTCCAAAGACAAAAAACCAATGTCAACAACTTAAATTTAAAATTAAAAAACCCCCGAAACAAAAAGAGCTGATGATCTTCAAAGGGTTGAAAAGTTTTCTAGGATATACATAAGCTAAGATATATATATCGTAGCTTAGAACACTCTAGATCGAGTTGCCTTTAAAACAAAAACAACTTAAATCTAAATTGGTTCATCCGTTTGGGAGCTGTGATGCCACAGACAGATGCACAGATAGACATGTTAAACATATAACACCCCTCTGTTTGCATCGGGGTTTAAAAAGAGATATATTGAATAAATTGAATTGTAAAGAATAAATAGGCATAATTAAATAAAGTGTAATAGTTTTTAGCCCCTTATATTATAATTAATGTGTATTTTACTCATGCTGAGCGATTGCCTTTTTTGGCATGCCTTTGAGGTTAAAATCTAATTTATTAAATTTATACATTTTTAAGTCATAAATTATTGAAAAATATTATTGTGTGCATCAATTGTCTGTGGAAAAATAAATTGTTTCTTTCCTTCTCTCATTTATTGTTATGGTTTATTTTGATAACATCGTAATTTATCATATTATGTTAGAATCCTTATTTGGATTTTTAATTTTCAATATATTGTTGTAATCTTTATGAAATATCTAAAGGCCAGGTAACAGGAAAATAGGAATTGGGGTAATTAGCCAGCTAGTGGAAGCAGCTGATTGCTTTCGGCTAAACCTTGGTGTAGTAAATTTTGAAGAATAATAATTAAAATAACTGTGACTTCTGATAACTAAAAATATGAAAGAACACAATAGCAACAGTGGATTTAAGTGTGGGAGATTTTTTGTTATTCTTTTTCTCAAAAACTAGGGAGTTCTGTTCCACACAAAAGGGGTCTTGCCAACCTCACCTCTTCCCTTCAAAATCGATTATAGGTTTTGTACATATCTGCCTATTGAGCTTAATAACTTACCAAATAAATGCCACAATTTTCGTTTTCCATATCGGGCACTTATAAAATTGTCAGTGTGATCAGAATGATACCCAACAAATGGTGTTGCAATAGCATCTACCACTTGTCCTATTAACATTAAGTTGCCAGCTTGAGTGGAACTAAACTCAAGAACTAAATGAAAAAATACTAAAAAGTAGGTAAACCACAAGCTTGCACAAACATCATTTAAAACATGGCCTATTCCATAGCCAAGTTGAAGGCACAGACTGTTAGATCTGACAACAAATTCGTTATCCATTGTTGAACAAAATTTAAAGTTGGCAATAACAACACAAGAAATAAAATTTTAACTTTGGTTCAATATACACTTATTCTTATATTAATAACCTATATATTTTTTTGTTTTGGTTCTAATTTTAAACTGCGTTTTTAATTTATTTATAATATAATTAATTTTATCGTCGATCGACGTCGTTATTATCACAGAACAATATTACTCTAGTAGTCTCTACCGATCAACAAAGAGACTATTAATGTTTTATTTCGCTCCTGTTTTTTTATGGTCATTATTGTAATACATCTACATTCTACACAGTCACAGAACACTATTACTCTCCTAGCACAACTATGAATATAAACAAATAAAATATAAACTCCAAGAGAATAAAATCACTGCGTTTTAAAGTAATAGACTTTGCCGAAAGGCATACTAAGTCACAAACTAATACGACAAAGAGAATAAATGTGAATTAAGATTAATAATTTAATATTAAAGTATTTGTAAATAACTTTACACATAAATATTGAACGTAGTTGTAGTCGACGTCTCAGAACTTAGTCGACAACAATCAAACTGTCAAATGTTAATCAATGTCATTAGAATTGTTGTTGTTGTAACCATAGATTATGGAGTGTAGAGTAGAAGGAGGACCATCTCTGTATATGAAAAGTGTCCCTAAAAACGCGTCCAATAAGGGTGGCGCTGCAGTAGCATAGGATAAATTTAAAAAATAGCGCCAAAATTAATTAGGATAAGATGGAGAAATAAACAAGGACCGACCAATCCGCTTGGTTTTGTACTACGTAAATAGTTGAGGTTTTGTATACTGGCATTTTACTAACTACTCTAATCATGAAATTTTTTAAATATTTGAATTCAGTTGACTTCACTCCGTCTACAAACAGCTATATTCATATCGTAGTTTTTCAGACGCCAGCGCTATTGTGGTAGGTTTTGGAACCTCTATTTTCAGTATATAGTGGGACACTTTTTCAACTTTCACACCTTATAAGATGGTTCTCCTTCTACTCTACACTCCATACCATAGATAAAGAATATCCTTTATCTATAGTTGTAGAAATTCACCGTTTAAGGGAGGCAAAGGTCATCAAACCATACAGCTTTGTATGTATATTATATTTGTAATTTATTCGCTAAGCTCTTCACAATTTGTTGATGCGTCAGATTGCAAAGTTTAAGAGGGGTTTTCACGACACCTTAACCCAACGGACTGTTGATGACAATAATATCACTAAGTCCCTAAGCTGATAAAAATTTCTGAGATTTATATTACCATGGAACGACTATTGACATCTTTTCCACTATTAGTTCATACGCGCAGATATAATCTACATCAAACCATCAATTAAACAATAAAACTGGAGCAGTAATCAATCAAGTTCCCGCCAAAATTCTGTCAAATATTCTTTGTCGTTGGTCAAATGTAATCATTTTCCCTAATAGTTCATATGCGCAAACATTTACCTACTACACAAAATCATGACCCTTTCACGTAAATCCACTTCAAACCATTATTTAAACAATAATACAGAAACAGCAATCTGCGGGCGCGGCGGTCGTTTCCACCAAAGACTCGTTAAATATGTAAGTTAATGTAGTTATGAAAAATAAGAACTTGTAGTTGAGCTGTGACCATAGACACCAGATTTGAATATGACTAAACCCAAGGAGTGTATAAACTCACTATGTTTTAACTAATTTAAATTATTTAATAACTGATTTAATTTCTGACACTAGACTTGGCTCGGCTTGTGTCTTAAATCATAAATATGTGCTTATGTATAAAATATTTAATTAAATCATAAGTTTGATTAAATATTTTACGAGCACAACCTATATATAAGAAAAACAGACACAGCGAAGCTTTATAATTACTATTATTTTAAAAAGAACATGATATTGAAAAAACTGTATGATTTGTGACATTTGACTGCCCTTATTTACGAACTGTAACAATAATCTTATTTATATTTATTTAACTTGCTACATATTTATTTATCTACGATCTTATTGAAATGAAATCAATAATTATTTTTCTCAAATAACGTCGTCTTGGGTAACTTTGAATTGCGGTTTAACTTTGAACAAAGTTGTGAAAAAGATTTATTAATTTATAATAAGGAAATTTTTTGTGGTTCAATATCGTAACTACATAAAATGGATCGCCAAAATGTTTTGTAGCAAACGAAGAGTAAAAAAATAAACTGTCAAATACATAAATTTGAAAATTTCCCGCCTTTTCCGTAGTGAATTTATTAGAAGTGTTTTTTGCTGTGATTTGAAATCGTAATTAAATATACTAAACTTATTCTACACAGGTATGTTTTGGTGTTTATCTTTAAAATGTAGTTTATATATTTTTTTTTTCAAATCATTACTCGAGTTTGATGTTAAATATTATGTAAAACTGATGAAGTTTTGAAAACGATGAAAATCGAAGTAATTTGGGTAACATTGAACGGTTCAAAGCTACCCGTATTATGAAAAACATTGTTTGGATAACTTTCAATAAGTACATATATCATAATGTTGCTCAATTATGATTAAAATTTTCGCCTTTTACAGCTAAAATATGCCCCGCAAAACTCAATGCTATGGGGTGAATGATTTTGTTTAAAAAAAATTGTTTAAGAAAATGTTACTTTGAATTACGATTTTGATCTCATTCAATAGCCAAATAAATGTATAATTTGTTATGTTACACAAGCTTTCTTACTTTATCTTAAAGTAATAAATAATTACAAAAAAAACACGACTTTTCTACCTTCAAAATTGGTCCACCTTGATTCATATGGCAAGACCAAGATATCTCTTATATTTGAACGTCACCGTAGATGCCATTTTGATAGATAAGGTTTTTTTAAATAAAAAATACGTCGTTTAACTTTACCCAAACCTTAAAATATTGGGTTCATATAGGTTTTTACATCCTAAAAAGTTTAGATTCAAAGTTACCCAAAACTCGTGATAACTTTGAATTTGACTTTTAAAGGAATTTCTATACAGTTCTGTTGTTTTTTCCGTAAATTTATTGAGTTGGAAGAATAAACCAACTCAAAAGAACACTATTTTTTCAATAAAACAAACGTGTATAAATATAAATCAGATTGTTATATCACAATTACTTCAAAAAATGTTCAAAGTTACCCAAATCGACTGTACCGATTATAGGTATAATATTATTCAATATTCACTGATAAGCATGGGCGTTTTCAGTTTTTAGCTGCAATGGTTGCATAACCGATATTTAGTTTTCATATCGTTATTGAAAACCGTTTTCAAATATCGACATCAGTAGTAATGGCTTGCTACTGAATGCGCAAACGACAACCGAAACATAACAGAAACTTATAGAACCAGTGCAACATTTATTTTACGAATTACTTCGATTATTTAAGTTTAGAAGTCAGAGGCTATATATAATCTTAGATGTAATATTTAGACATGTATCTTAATAGAAAGTAATATTTATTTACATAATATAATATACAATATTTTATTATATACAATATTAAAAACTATAAAAATAAAAAAAAATAAAACTAGAAACTTAATTATCATATAGTACCACTCCTCGCGGTATCGTGCCAAGAACGCTGACTGCGTTTCCCCGCTGAATAGCCATTCAGCGGGGAAAGCTGGGCGAGGGCTGGTTCTTTTCTCGCTCAAAGGCTAAGTATAGCCATACTTAGCCTTTAAGCGAGAAAAGAACCAGCCCTCTTATCACCAGCAGCAACGACCAGCCGCGGATGGCGTTCCTTTAGGAACTTCACCGCACGTGGACCCCACGGACCGATAGTCTCTACAGCAAATGGCACAAATATCTAGTCATCTCTCTAAGACTCATATTTGCGCCACATACTGAGTTCAGCAGCCTCTGATGCCGCCCGGCTCTAAACGAGGTACCCCTGAGGTGAGAGGCCGCCAGAGTGTCTACGCAAGTAGCATCCCACACTAGGGCTTTACCTCTCTCCCAAAGTATCAATGTCATACCGTCGGGTCTCCTGCCATCATCTATAAGTATTCCACAAGGTTCTAAAACCGAGGGAACATTTATGGAGACTTAATATATAATTTATGTAAATTCATTGTTATGCAGTAATATAGTATTATACGAGGGCGGCACTGAAAATTTCGGGAATCAAGGAAGTGACACAACATTACTATTTAAAAATCTATTTATTGATTTTCGAAGTATTCTCCGCAAAATTTGACACATTTTTCCATACGATGGAACCAATCATTGAAGCAACCATTCCATTCGGAAGTTGGGGTCTCCAAAATGGCCGTTTTGTAGGCGTCCACAGCTTCTTCAGGTGATGAAAATCTCTGTCCACGCAATTTATTCTTTATTTTAGGGAAAGTATAGAAATCATTAGGGCTTAGGTCGGGGCCGTACGGCGGATGGTCTAATAATTCTATGTTTTCTTGCTCTAAAAACTCTTTTGTTCTGTGTGAGGTGTGAGAACTCGCATTGTTGTGATGGAGGATGATGCGGCGGTTGCAGTTCTCTTTACGGAGTTCAGAAACGACCTGTGGCAAACAAATGCTAGCATACCATTCTGCATTAACCGTTCTTTGTCCCTCAAGAGGAATAGTCGTAACATGGCCGGTTTTGGAGACGAACGAGGCCACCATTTTTTTTTGCAACACTCCGTGAACGAACAATTTTTGTTGGATTTAACTTATTTTTGAACACCCAAACTCGTGACTGGTTTTTTGTTTCGGGTTCGTACGCGTATATCCAGAATTCGTCACCTGATACGATGTTGTATACAGCATTTGAGGATCCTGTGTGGAATCTTTCGAGAGTTCTGACGCACCAAATAACGCGAGCCGCTTTTTGCTCTTCACAGAGCGAATGCGGTATCCATTGGGACAACAACTTTTTTACACCTAATTGTTCATGCAAGAATATTTGTATTTGACTCATGCCAATGTCCAAAGTTGCCTGAATTTCGCGGTATGTCACATGTCGATCTTCCTCAATCAGCTTACTCACAGCATCAACGTTTTCTTGGGTGACTGCAGTTTTTGGACGACCTTGACGGGGATCATCACTGAGCTTGACACGTCCACGTTGAAATTCAGCAAACCAGCGATAAATTGTGGTTTTGGTTGGGGCTTCATCACCAAATGCAGAAATCATCCGGTCAACACACTGTTTTTGTGTTAAACCACTTCGAAAATCATAATAAATCATCGCTCTTGAATTTTCTCGAGTCAATTCCATTTTCTCAACGACTAAACAAATTTGACAAAAACTAGTGACAAGACCGAGAATCTTTTTTTAAATAAATAAATGGTATTCGATTTTGTAAAACCAAGGAGTTTTCAATTAAAAAGATTTTAATATGACAAGAACAGTGGAAATATTCCATTCCCGATACTTTTAGTGCAGCCTATGTATATCTCTATAATTACATTCTTTCTATCCTTATTTATTTCTATAGTTTATACCCATTTTTTTTTAAGTGAGACTAAGGATCAGTTTTGATTTCAAAGTCTATAATTAAAGTGTACGCGTAAGAAGTAAACATAATTTATATATTATGTATATAGAAAATTATTGTAAGTAGTTTCTTTATTAATGGTTATTTAAGTTGTCGATTTTCCTTCATAGTTAACTAGGCTTAGGTCTAGCAGAAAAGTTTTAAAACTTATGTACAAAATGCACACAAATATTACAAATAAATGCACAAACGCAACGTCAAAAATTAATAAGTTTACAGATAATTTCATAGTGCACACGCCATCAAGTGCGTAATGGTTGCGTTTTGAAAAAGTAAAACAAATTTTAAGCTTTCCATCCAAAACACAAACAAAAAGTTGCCTAAACCAAATATAATGTGGTCATACAAATTTAAGTCTTATTGTGTCTAATGACCTAAAGACCATTTAAATTTTACAACTCTCACAATTATACAGACTTAAAAATTAGGCAATTTTCACCATTTAAAATTCGATCTTACTGTTAACGATCTTATTATTATATTTCACTATGTGCACCGTTGTGTGATAACTACCAAAACATCGCAACGAAATCCATATTCGCTTCATCTCTTTCTATACGTATTTATGATACTGTCGCAAGAAAGAGAAACCACGAATATTAACGAAGGACATCAGTTAGTTCGTGGGCCATGTTGGCATATAGTTCCAGTTTGCGTTTGACGTTTCTTACGTTGTTTAGTTGGTTAGTTAGTTTTGGTTGGATATTTGATAACTAGTGATCGGAATAAGTAGTGCAATTTCGTGGGATTTCGTGACATTATCCTAATATGGATATGCATTTAAATCCCACTTAGTTGGAATTTAATAAGATCAATTTAATTCTTAAAATTTAAAGTACTAAGCTACTTGGCAAATGCACTGTTTATTGTGGGGATGGTTGATTAGAGCGTAAAAGTCATTGTTACTATGTGCGAGAGAAAGAGACAAAATGATGTTTAGTAAGCGTGTGACTACGCTTTTTTCTTTTCTATTGTCCCCTATACAATTGGGATTTTGTATTACTTATACTTACGTTTCTTGGTTCGTTGAGTGTACAAGTGGTGATAGTGATACAAATTGCACTACCTATTCCGATCACTTGGATATCGATTATGTACTTAAGTTTATCGATATGATATGATATATGATAACATAACGTTATTAGTTACGTTATGATATATCGGTCTCATGCCTATTTCAGTTTAGTGTTCACCACAGACTAATATGATACTGACGTATACGTGGTATTCACTAGTGTTTCTATATAGTTTGTGGTATTCACTGACATTTATTATATTTTATTAATTTTTGAAATCAAATATAATAATACTATTTATTATGTACCACTGAGTGCTTTAATTAATTAAGCTAACATCCCATAAAGTTTGAATGAAACCACGCTTCATTTGAACTTCTTTCTTCTACAAAACAAACAAACTTTTATAAAACATTTCTAATGAGGAAGGTTTTTGTGTTGTGTTTATCATTGTTATTGAAATTGCATTACGTCCGTGCTGATGATTTTAAGGAAGAAATATTTATTAAACCATTACCACCTACTCATCTCTATGTTTACTTTCAATTTATTACTACGAGTGAAGAGTCATCCTGTAAGAACATTTTTATTTAATAATCTTTTAAGAATACACAAATTATTTCATCAATTGACTTTTGTTTTTCAGTCGAGCATTCTCACTTGGCGTCACGGTCTTTGGGAGAGGTAATCTCCCGTTTCCAAGTGGATGAGCTTCATCTGACTTTAACTGAAGGCCAGTGGAAACATAGCAAATGGGGATATCCAATATTAGACGCAGCTCCCGGCGCTGAACTTTATGCTTGGTTTTCGCCTAATGTTGAGGATGTTGATACACAGTGGCGAAAGCTAAGTGCGACACTTTCAGGGCTTTTTTGTGCTTCACTTAATTTTATTGATAGTTTTAATACAGTTGTACCCCAGATGGCAATTTGGCCTACGGGTGCAATAAAAACTAATCAAAACATTACTTCCCGTTTAAGATATGCAACATTACCAAGAGAAATTGTGTGTACAGAAAATTTAACTCCATGGAAAAAATTGTTGCCTTGTGAGTCTAGCCATGGGTTCTCATCGCTACTGAACTCTAGAATGATTCATAATACTAATTACCATTCCATTGGAGTACATGTAAGAAAAATGTGCAAGGTTGATAATTGCTCTGATATAAACATAGAAATAAAGCAAACTGTTGCATTAGTTTATGATTATAAAATTATAGACAGTATGGATTGGTCATTTAGAAAACTATTTGGCCAAGGCTTGCCAGGAGCTTGTTCTTTGTCATCATCTAGTAAAATATACATAGATATTTCTTCCAATGATACCTATTCATTTAAGTTGAGCCCATCTCCAAGTAATATAATATTATCTCAAAGAGGTGGTAGTGATACAATGCTTGCTGTTTATGATATTAAATCTTATAATCATATGATGAACATTGGAGTAAAATATGATACAAAAGATAAATTATTTGTTACAATACCACCACCACTGCACTTTACACGTTATGTTCTAGGATATGGTAAAGAGTTTGGTGGGATAGTAACTGAAATTACAAATAACTACTGGGCCCCCATTGATGTTGTTTTATTAGAAAATGCACCTTGGTGGTTGCCAATACAACTTAGCTCTTTAAGAATTAATGGCAAAGCAGAAAGTAAATTAGTCAAATCACAGTATTTTTCTCCTGGTAGAAGTCGACAAAAACCATATCATTTAGAACTTCTGCTACAGTTGCCCCCAAAATCTACTACAACAATTACTATTGACTTTGAATTTGTATTCTTAAAATGGCAAGAATATCCCCCTGATGCTAATCATGGATTTTACATTGGCTCTGCTTTGATATCTGCAAATTTACCTACTGCTAGGAACTATACTAGCCTACCTATCACTGGCAGTACTATAGATTCAATAATAAATGCATCAAAACAATGTAAGTGAATATCTCCAAATTAATTTTAATTTGTTCATCTTAAAAAAATAACTATAGTATTGTTTATTTGTTTCCAGGGTATCCTGCAGTATTTAGGACTAATGGGGCAATGGTTTCTTTACCTACTCCAGACTTCAGTATGCCCTACAATGTTATATGCCTTGCATGTACAGTTGTTGCTTTGGCTTTTGGGCCCTTACATAATATTTGCACAAAAGAACTTGTATTAAAACCTGTGGGAAGTCCTATTTCCTTACGTCAAAAAATAATGAACTTATTCAAACGGAAAAAAGATTGATCATATATTTATTACCTACCAAATTCTATATAATAAATTTGTGAGAAGCTCTTAACATTATTTTATTTATTATATTAATCTTGGTTATTTGGAATTGCATATGGTGTCAGTAAAAGTAAAGTGCATTTTTACAGTTAACATGAATAATAATGTTTTATGTTCAACTTATTAAAAGTTATAATTGGCTGTTTTCAAAAAATATACTTAGGAGGCAGTGGTTGATTAGTGACTTCAAATTAAAATTGTGGTAAGGTGTCCAGCAAAATCTCACCGAATCTCGTTTAAAGGGATATATTAATGAAAATTTCAAGAATAGAATAGAATATTTTTTTTATTCAATATTGATTATTACATAATATTTATTGAAAGTAATTTTTTATTTATCATTGGTTCGGAAAATACCTCAGTCCTGGGAAGAACCAGCATGAAAACCCAGCGGGACTTTTTTTTTAAACATAATTTCACTTAACAATAATTTAGTTTATACAATTTTTAAATGATATTTTCATCAGCATGGTGG
This sequence comes from Parnassius glacialis, assembly GCA_033319125.1. Taxonomy (NCBI): domain Eukaryota; kingdom Metazoa; phylum Arthropoda; class Insecta; order Lepidoptera; family Papilionidae; genus Parnassius; species Parnassius glacialis. The sequence continues at coordinate 36,817,326 of JAVANC010000013.1, read as the reverse complement.
CGATCACCCTATTCCCAGGGGTTATTTTCATTCATGTATTCCTTGATATTATAATAACCCTTCTTGTACAGTTTTTCTTTAATAAAACTTTTAAACTTGTTTATTGACAAACTTTGAATATGTTCTGGGATTTTGTTGTAAAAGCGTATACATTGCCCCATAAATGAATTACTGATTCTGTGGAGTCTAGTAACTGGCATTACAAGCTTATGTTTGTTCCTAGTATTTAAAGTATGCATATCCTTATTCTTATTAAAGCTATTTATGTTTTTATGCACATACATTACATTCTCATAAATATATTGCGATGCAAAAGTTATTATGTTTATTTCTTTAAATTTTTCTCTGAGGGACTCTTTACAATTTAGGTTATAAATCGCCCGTACGGCTCTCTTTTGCAAAACAAATATAGCTTCAATATCAGTCGCATTACCCCATAGCAAAATTCCATAAGACATTACGCTATGAAAGTAACTAAAATACACTAATCTAGCTGTCTCAACATCTGTGAGACTTCTAATCTTTCTTACAGCATATGCTGCAGAACTAAGTCTGCTTGCTAATTTAGATATATGGGGGCCCCATTGAAGTTTCGCGTCATAGTAATACCAAGAAAAACAGTGGTATCCACAAGACTCAACTCCTCCCCATTTAACAGCACATTGGTATTCGAATGTTTTACATTAGGTATTGTAAATTTAATACACTTTGTCTTATTGCCGTTTAAGAGCATATTGTTGGCGTTAAACCAATGTACCAATTTCGATAGAGCATTATTTACATCGTCATAACTAATTGACTGTCGTTTGAGTTTGAAAATCAATGTCTCATGATGACAAGAGATTTTTATTTTTATTAGAAAATATTTATTATTATAACAGGTACAACTTTTTTTTATTACAAAATCGATGCCCGTTATCACTTTGAAAGAAGTGTCGCACAATGTCAGGTATATATGCCAATAAAATATTTTAAAACGTTTTATGATTTATTCTATAACATTTTTTTCATCCAAAAATTGACACGTGATTTTTTTAATCATTTTTTTTAATGAATTGAAAAAAAATTAAATTATTTTATAAATTATGTTTTGAACAAAAATTTATTTATTTAAAATAAAATTAAATTAAAATAATTGATTTAAAATTTAGTCTGCTGCTATTGTAGCGCCAAATTTTGACGGGCACTTTTTCATACACAGAGATAGTCCTCGTTACCTCTACCCTCCTACCTACTTTAAGTTATTTTGTAACTAGCACCATTATACATACACATAGCATTATTAAAGTTACTAACAGATTTAGTATTACTTTGCACGCCGTCACCGGCGCCGCTGACTTATCGCCGTGGCTGTACACACCTTTTGTTCTAGTTTTAAAGGTACGTTACTAAAGGAAGAGTAATCTCCAAACGGTGCCCAACCGAGTTGAATCCGTCGATTAGTTCAACTAGTTACAGACTTACCTAGTCGGACAAGTAGTCCTAGGTAAACATACTCCCCTCCTCTCTTGAATTGATTTCCGCCATGTCATTATAGGGGAAGTGGCTTAGTAATCGTGGTCATTGACGGTGATCTAAAAGGAGCCCACATGGCTGGCCAGAGGTGGCTACTTCGAGTGGGTTTTGGCGAGCCCACTTCGATTGTGTGTTGGCGGCGGGTGTCCTCTCCCCTATCGCCAGTTATTCAACATTCGTTTTTGTGTAAGCATTACAGGAACCGTTTTATTTGGGTTAACCGTTAAGTTATATTTCTTGCACCACCTCTCCACTATACGGAGCTTCGCTGCTGAACTGCTTGAGTCAGGTCGAAAACCATGCTTGCATTCTCCAGACCAGTATAGTGAGGTAATTTGCGCAACCTATTAGTGTCGAAGTAATTGACATTTAATGTGCTGATGAGTTCATTTATAACCATATTCCACGGGGGATGTGAAAGAACCCCACCCTGCGGGCAGTTTTTCTTTATCTGGACAGTTTGGGATTCATCAGCAAACTTTATTGTTCGTGTACTGAGCATGTTTACTATCCAGTCAATCATCATCATCATCATCATTACAGCCCTTCACATGTCCACTGCTGAACATAGGCCTCCCCTAAGGAATGCCACAAAACATGGTCCTGAGCCACCTGCATCCATCGACTTCCTGCATGTCTTACCAGGTCGTCACTCCATCTAATGGGGGGACGCCCTACACTTTGTCCGCCGGTACGAGGCTGCCACTCGAGAACCTTTTTTCCCCATCGGTTGTCGGTTCTTCGAGCTATATGGCCGGCCATTGCCACTTCAGCTTACTAATCCGTTGGGGTCTGTCAGTCACTCTGGTTCTACTGCGGATATCCTCATTTCTAAGTTTATCACGCAGAAAAACTCCGAGCATAGCCCTCTCCACAGCTCGCTGAGTGACCTTGAGCTTCCTCATCCTGCCAGCAGTGAAGGACCACGTCTCAGTTCCATAGATCATCACTGGCAACACGCACTGGTTGTACAGTCTCGTTTTCAAGTTTTGAGGTATACCTGACGAGATTTGCCGTAATTTCCCGAACGCTGCCCAACCGAGTTGAATCCGTCGATTGACCTCTCGGTCGAAGTTGGACTTACCTAGTCGGACTATTTGTCCCAGGTAAACATACTCGCCAAAACTTCGAGCTTAGTGCTCCCAACAACTACCGGCATAGGTGTGACATGGACATTAAACATGATCTTTGTTTTGTTCATGTTCATCTTAAGACCTATCCGTTGGGAGACACTATTGAGGTCATTGAGCATAGTGCTTAGGTCCTCCAGCGATTCTGCCATAAGGACTATATCGTCGGCAAATCGAAGGTGAGTGATGTACCCGCCGCAAAGCTTAAGTGGGGCCCCCATATATCCAAATTAGCAAGCAGACAAGTTCTGCAGCCTATGCTGTAAAAAAGATTAAGGGTTTCACTAGCGCGAGACTGCTAGATTAGTTTCTTTCAGTTATTTCCATAGCGTAATGTCTTATGGGATTTTGCTACGGGGAAATGCGGCTGATTCAGAAACTATTTTTGTTTTACAGAAGAGGGCCATTAGAGCTATTTACAATCTAAAACCGAGAGAGTATCTTAGAGATAAATTTAAAGAAATAAATATATTTACTTTGGCCTCTCAGTATATTTACTAAAATTTAATGTATGTTCACAAAAACAAAGGTAGTTTTAGTAAAAAAAGTGATATATATTCTGTAAACACTAGGAACAAACACAAGCTAGTGATACCAGTTCCTCGACTCCACAGAGTCAGTAATTCATTCTTGGGGCAATGCATACGCTATTACAACAGGGTCCCGGAAAGTGTACAGGCTCTCTCTATTACCAAGTTTAAATGTTTTGTTAAGGGGCTACTCCTTGCGAACGACCTTGAGTATTTGTGTGCCGTGCCGCGCCGACTCGCTACAATATAGGATCGCGTAAGAAATAATATGTAAGACGCCACCTACTGTACGGACGTAGTATTTTTTCAACATCAATAAACTATTTTATGGAAATACACACAGCGTACAACGATAAATGTATTTTAATTTTTTTATTCGGTATATTAGTTGCAATATATTAGAATTATGTATTCTCATATATTATCTAATTATGAAATTTTATAATTATATAATATATATTTATATTTTATAAATATATAATTATATTAAAAATGAAGCATTGAAAATTGTGAGTTTAAAAGATACCTACTCACTATAGGTAAATAGATAGACAGCTCGCCTTTTATACAAATATTTGGTGCAATAAAGAATAAACAAATAAATAGGATGTTTCGCAGAGTGAGAGTAATATAGAATGAGAGTCGTGGAGGCAGTTTACAAACATAAATTGCACAAGGACAAACATCCAGACCCGGAACAATTATTTGTAGGTCTTACAAATATTTGTTCCGTGCGGGATTCGAACCCGCGGCCCCCAGCGCAACAACTGATTGCTAAGCCACTGCGCCACGGAGCCGTCGCCGGGTTATAGGTAAAATGACCATACGTCCCGTTTTGAACGGGACTGTCCCTTTTCTCGGTCACCTGTCACATTGTCCCCAAATAAAGCTCCGGGACACAAAATTGTCCCGTAACTCGTTGGATGGAGGTATTCAAAGCCAACAATCTTCAACATAATTTTTTTAATCGAATATATTTTATGCCTACCTGGTACAAATGCTCCGGTAGAAAGAGTATTTTTTATTTAGAATAAATTGTGGACGTCTGAAAGAAACACTTACGGTTCCAGTTCTAAAGGCGATGTTGTTAACAAAGATAACAATAAAAAAAACTTGAGCATAATTTTATTCTTATTTAAAATCATCACCAACTTTATTAAAGCAAATTTAATCCACTGACAAATGTAATTAATATATAAAAAAAATATGTTGCATTTAATAATTACCGTCTATACCGAATATAATTTTGTAGTGAACACTAATTGTATAAAGTTATAGTTTTTAGAGTATAAATAAACCCATGTCCTGTTTTGAGTTAAAAAATAAATGGTCAGTTTAGTCTTTTTAGTTAAATTTAGTTTTAACCGAATTATAAGTATAGAACACCTTATGTAGCTACTTAATTATTTTTTGAAAAAGAAGAAAAAACAAGCAATAAATAATATACTATATTTTAGCAAAAAACTATAACTTGTAATACTAATTATAACTTAGAACATAAATGAAAAGCTCATAACTGACTGTTTAGCCCGACCCAGGATTCGAACCCGGGACCTCATGATCAGCAGTCGCACTACTACAACCACTAGACCAACCAGGCAGTACTATAATACCTAATAAGATATTGCGGTTGGGTATTAGAATTATTTTTAACTGTATACTATGCTGATAATATTGAATTAGCCTTTTATAGTGTAAATAATATTTGTCGAAATGTTAATTATGGATTCGAACCTTACATGCTAATGGTGCTTCATTTTTTTTATTTGCATTTACTTCAAAGAAAATACACGCAAAAAGCTTCATCGCACAGTAAAAACACAACAAATATATGTATAACTAATACGAAATATTATACCCAAAACAAACAAATAATACTACCTATAAATAACCTAATAAGCAGGGCTCGGAACCGGTTTAAAAAGAGCGGTTAATTTCGCTTAATTACCGGTAAATTTATCGCTCCTTCCCAGCCGAGTTGAATCCGTCGGATTCAACTCGGCTGGGCAGCGTTCGGGAAGCTACGACACATCTTCTCGTCAGAAATACCTCAAAACCTTAAAACAAAATTGTACAACCAGTGCGTTGCCAGTGATGACTTACGGAACTGAGACGTGGCCCTTCACTGCTGGCCGTATGAGGAAGCTCAAGGTCGCTCAGCGAGCTATGGAGAGGGCTATGCTCGGAGTTTCTCTGCGTGATAAACTTAGGAATAAGGATATCCGCAGTAGAACCAGAGTAACCGACATAGCCCAACGGATTAGTAAGCTGAAGTGGCAGTGGGCCGGCCATATAGCTCGAAGAACCGACAACCGATGGGGAAGAAAGGTTCTTGAGTGGCAGCCTCGTACCGGTAGGCGAAGTGTAGGGCGTCCCCCCACAAGATGGAGTGACGACCTGGTAAGACATGCAGGAAGTCGATGGATGCAGGTGGCTCAGGACCGTGCTTTGTGGCATTCCTTGGGGGAGGCCTATGTTCAGCAGTGGACTTGTGAAGGGCTGTAATGATGATAATGATTATCGCTCCTTCAATTACCGGTTAAAAAATTAACCGGTTTTTATTAACGAATTTAAATATTAACGAAATTATTTAACGATAAAGGTTACCGGTTACTTAATGGTTTTGACTCCCAAATTAACCGGTTAATTCCGTAAAACGTAAAGGCAGTTATTAATAGGGCAGGTAGATTCACGTTGTGAGGTGCTTATGCGGCATCGCCGCATGCGGGCATACTTATCATCAGCCTTTAAGCGATACGTTTTTTCAATCGCGATCAGGGTGTCTAGTGGGATTTTGGCGTTTACGATAAACGTGAAAGTATTAGAGAAGTTTTGAAGAAAGAAAGGCAGTTATTGTGTTTGATTTATTCGTTAAGACTGGACTTGTGTCATAACGAAAGAAAAAATTTATTCTTGTGTATCGGTTGTTTATTTATGATGGGCAGAAAAAAAATAGAATTTATTCCATGTTTATGTTTTAACAGTGGTAGAGCCACGCGGTGGCTTTTGCTGTCGCATGGATGGGCCAGCTCGAACCAGGGTAGTATCACGACCTCACAGAATATCAGCGTGAAGTAGAAGTTTACTTCTGCGTTTTGCTTGGTAAGTGTAGGTGGTCGGAGGTCCAATACACACCCCCCTTAAAATATTTTTTTTAAATATGGTAGCGGAATCTATATAGGAATCCTTCGCTTAGCACCCACGCCCAAGCTACCCTACTGTTCCTGAGCATGGGTGCTCAAGCTGCCCTGCTCACATTTAACCGATCATGTGGGGAGATTTGTTTATGACTTTGCCTTGGCATATGGTTTTTTTTTTTTTTTTTTTTATAGGATAAGGGTGACAAACGAGCACACAGTCCACCTGATGGTAAGTGGTTGCTGCGGCCCATAGACATCTACATCTATCCTCTATTACAAATCAAAATGTAGATGCGTTGTCACCCGTGAGGACTAGGATAGAATGCCTCATTTCCAGTAAAAAGGGCCTCCGGCCACCTGCACTCACCAAGCGAAACGCAGAGGTGAACCTCTACTTCACGCTGGTTTTCTGTGAGGTCGTGGTACCACCCCGGTTCGAGCCGGCCCATCCGTGCAACAGCAAAAGCTGCCGCGTGGCTCTACCACTGTTAAAAATGGTCTTGGTCTTACACAGCTGGTTACTTTGCGTACGCAGATTCCAGATGTGGAGGATCATGCACCTACCCTGTCGGAACTTCTGCTGACCTATCATCCGGAAGGATATCAGGTTTCCGTCGACACCCCTCATGGCTCCTACGGCCATTGTCTTTAGCGGAGGGTGGTGTCACTCACACTATCGTCGCGGTTGCATTGGGCAGGCTGCCGCCGTGTTTAGTACTATAGTTCGGCCGATTGGGAAAGGATGCGGCCTTTTTTTTTGCATTCTAGCCTTGAGGGCGGGTTTGCTTTTCGCCAGAAAATCCCAGCAATGTTGCTGATTCTGCCGCTGATGTGGTACTTCAGGATATGGAACTTTTTATTTCAACTTCTGTGGTGCCCCTCGGAGGCATTCCAGCTATGGTTTGGTCGCTAATGTAAAATAGCATCACACTATAAGCAGGGGTGCTACCAGGCCTGTGCTGACGACATCTTTACATCCCGAGACGTTGATGTCTCGGGATATAAACACCAGCGCACTTCAAAGAAGTATAATTCCGTTTCCAGATTCTTCAAATTCATTGCCGAGGCAAGGTCAGAGCATATCGGCAGAATTGGTGAGAAGCTAGTTCGCCTTCCTTTGGTAACCCGTGCATTCTTCTAAGGGAGCTGGGCCAGATACAATACCTCCTTTTTTCATCAAGGCCTGCGTAAATGAAATCAGTTTTCCACTCTGCATACTTTTTAACCAATCACTCAGTTCAGGAATTTTCCCTGGCCGATGGAAGACGGCTCACATATTCCCTATTTTCAAAAGTGGAAATAGAGCTATTTGCGAAAACTACAGACCTATCAGTATACTGTCTTGCTGCGCGAAAATTTTCGAATCTATTGTGTCTGAGCTCATTTCTAATCACATAAAATCTCTTTTGTCGACCAATCAACATGGTTATGTTAAAAATAAATCTACAATCACCAACTTACTAGAATGTAAAAACTATTTATGTTGTGCTTTTGCTAAAAATGGGCAAGTAGATTCTATCTATACCGACTTCTCTAAGGCTTTCGACAAGGTTGACCATCTTCTCCTTTGTCGAAAGCTTTGTCAAATGGGTATACATGGCTCGCTGCTTCGGTGGGTCGAATCGTATTTGTCTCGAAGGAGTCAGCTAGTGGCTCTCAAGGGTGAACTATCCAACCCAGTTCTTGTTACCTCAGGTGTCCCACAAGGCTAGATTCTCGGCCCTTTACTGTTCATTGCCTTGAAATGTCCTAGCTTACTATATGCGGACGATTTAAAAAATTTCTCCGAAATAGCTACCCCTGAAGACGCTGAAGCACTACAAATGGACATCGAAACAGTGGCAAGATAGTGTACTGATAATCACATGTATTTAAATATTAATAAATGTTTTGTATTGTCCTTTACTAGAAAAACAAATAAAATTAACTTTAAATATACTCTATATGGACAAAAACTTAACAGGCAGAGTCAAGCTGCTAAGGATTTGGGTATAATTTTCGATGATAAATTGAGTTTTCGTGAGCATTACGATTAAATTTTTATAAGGAGTGATAAAATGCTGGGTTATGTCCTGCGAAACACTAAGCAGCTTAAAAAGCCATACAGTATGGTATATCTGTATAATTCACTTGTCCGGAGTGTTCTGGAATATGGTGCAGTCATTTGGTCTCCGTTTTACGCCGTTCATACTGACCGCATCGAGAATATTCAAAAAAGATTCTTGAGATGTTTCTCTTTTCGTCATGGTTACCATCGCAAGTAGGCCTCCTACACAGGTAGGCTGCAGAAATTTAACATGGTTACGCTAGAAACGAGACGCATAAGGTTCGGGCTTATATATTTACACAAAATAGTACACTACGATTAATTCTCCGTCCTTGCTTGCGTCAATTAACATAAACACTCACTACAGGGCCCGTGACCGCAAGCCTAAACTGTTTTCACTCAAAGTGTACCATAACAACACATCATATTACAACCCAGTGGTTAGGATGTGTCGCCTCTACAATGATATATCCCAGGACCATCCAAATATTGATGTTCTAGGTTCAACTCCAAATGTCTTCAATATATCTATCCGTGATATTTTGAAATAACTGAAATAATTGCTCTCATCTATATACTTATATACTTTTGTTCTAGCTTATAACAGGCCTCTCTTGTTGATTGCAAAGCCACTGTTTTATTTTTTTATTTCTTTTTTTAAATGTTTTATAACTTTAGCAGATGTAACTCTTAATAACTTTCTTCATAAACACATGTTTTGGCTTACAGTTTAGTATTTAATCATTTAATTTTAAGAAACTTTTATCTCCACAACTGTAAACTGTATTGTGTTAATAAAATAAAATTAAAATTCTGGTCTCTTGCCAAGGCTGTCCTAGGGAACTTCTGTCAACCATCTCTGAAAAGAGAGGACGACTCACTGATCCATGCCGTAAAGGAGAAAGCCGCTCTGTTAATCTCTCTTTTTGCTTCCAACTCGACTCTCGGTGACGGGGGAATACACCGCCGACTATTCCGCGGTATGTGCGCTCCATTCCAGATGTGTGGTTTACACAGCGCTCGGTTCCCAAAGCACACCTCTCCCTGGTCGTCAACAAGTCGAGTGGGCCTGATAGAGTCCCTCCCATTGTGCTGAAGACGTGTGCTTCGAATTTGGCACCGGTTTTAACGCGTCTTTTCCGGTACTTCTACTCCTAAGGCGTTCTCAAATTCATGGAAGACAGCTTTGGTTCACCCGATCCCTAAAGAAGGCGACCTCTCAGACCCGTCTAACTACGGTCCTATCGCCATCACCTCGTTGTTCTCCAAAATAATAGAATTCATTATAAACAGTTTTCATCGGGGTTGATCAGCTGGTGATTTTCTATTCTATCTAACTCATAGATGGGCGGAGGCGGTAGAGTCCAAGTTTGGTCATAGCAAAAGCCTTTGATCGGGTCTGGCACAAAGCACTTCTTTTGAAGCTTCCTTCCTATAGGCTTCCCGAGAAATTGTGCAATTGGATCACCAGTATCCTTGATAATCGGAGCATCAAGGTTTTACTAGATGGTGCATGCTGAGATTACAAGCCTATTAACGCTGGTGTTCCACAAGGCTGCGTGCTATCACCAACGCTGTTTCTACTGCATATCAATGAAATGTTGCAAATTGGTCACAACGACAGCACTGGTGATGCAATATACACCGGCCGTGCCAATATTTTTCGGGCAAATGTGTCCGAGTTCCGGAACAAACTTGTGTCTGAAGTCGATTTTTTGTTGAACAAAGTCTCGGATTGAGGGCATTTAGATCTAGTCCAGTTCAATCCCCAGAAGACACAAGTTTTCGCGTTCTTCGCTAAAAAGAACCCATTTGTCGTATCTCCTCAGTTTCAAGGCACTCTTCTTGCTGCCGCAGATAGCATCGGAATCCTCTTCGTCGACATATCGAATAGTGTGCAGTTTTGTGGTCACTTGGAAGGGAAAACCAAATTGGCCTTTAAAAAGCTTGGCGTGCTTAGCAGAGCGATACAGTATTTCATGCCAGCATATCGCTTGCAACTTTACAAAGCGAAAATCCGGCCTAACATCGAATACTGTTCTCGTCCCTGGGCCGGGGCTCCCGTGGCAGCTCCTACCACTTGACCGCATCCAGCGCAGAGCGGTTCGAATCGTCGACGACCGAGTTCTTTCTGATCGGCTCGGTACACTGGCACTGCGTAGGGATGTTACATCCCTTTGCATTTTCTATGGCATCTACCTCGGGGAGTGCTCTGATGTTCGGTTTAATCTCAGCCGCCATATTTCATGAATCCACATCGCGTCAAAATTCACGATACCATCATCACGATTTGGATGCTTTACGGGCCACCACTGTGCGTTTTAATAGGAGTTTTCTTCCTAGTACAACTTCTCTGTGGAATTATTTACCACCGACGATTTTTCCGGACCGATATGACTTAGGGACCTTCAAGAAAAGAGCTTACTCCTTTCTAAACGGCCGGCAACGCACCTGCAATTCCCCTAGTCTTGCGGTTGTTCATATACGGCAGTAGTCACTTACCATCAGGTGACCCGCATGCTCATTTGGCCCTTTTCTATAAGAAAACGTACGACGAGGAAACCCAAAAACCTACGTGTTTGATTGAGGGCTGTAATACGACTATCAAGGTGGTTTCTTGAACACTCATAATACCCAAATTAATCTAATAACGGTGCTTGGCACGACCCGGGATTCAAACTCAGGACCAAATCATGGTCCACAGGCGCGCTAGAAACCATTAGACCCACGAGGCAGTCGGCAATCTACAAGTGTAAGGCCCGTCAAAATCGGTCCAGCCATTTCGGAGATTAGCCTGAACAAACAGACATACAGGCAGACAAAATTTAATTTTTTTATATAGGGTGACGAACCCAATTATCAGCACTTTAACAAGTATTTTAACTTCAATTCAAAATATTTCATTGAATACAAAGCTATATATAATAATAAACGTTGTTTAAAACAGACTTTTATATTAATTATAGACATTCGGCTATAAAATTATATTTTTTTGAAAAATGAACCTACTCCCATTTATGAGCACTATCATCACCAATTAGTGACACTTACCAGCCCAATTATCAGCACCAATTATAAAAAAACGATTGAAAATAAAAGATTCTGTAAGAAAGAGATTTAATAATTTTTTTTTATTAGGTGTTTTTACATATCGTAATAATTTTAATATGTCTGTCAACATTTTCATTGTAGCATCTACTTAATATCTCTTTGGCACTCGGGCATTTAGGTACTTAAATTAAAAAAAAAAAGATTATTAACTCAAAGAATACAGAGATCAATATTGCGAGTCTTCTTATGCCGCCTCTACACGTTGGCCAACACGCTGGCGAATGTGTTGGCCAACAACGATGGCCATCGTGTGGAGCGGGTGTTTAAGCTACGTTGGTACGTATTGGGACGATGGCCCACAAGTTGGCGCGAGATCCGTCTGGTGTCGGTTTTTTACAAAAGATCAAAGGGTTGTGGCAGAGTATTGGCCGCCGCGTCCACACGTTGGGCGCACGTTTAGTTTGCTACGAGCTCTCAGAGTGATCGCACGCACGCACGCTTAAATTTTATATGCACGCATCGTAACTAGTGTCTACATAACGGCAGTAACAATGATCAATGAATAAACTTTTCGCTTTATAGAGCCCTACCAAGCTGAAAATTGTTTGTAAAACACAAGTCTTTTTAAAAAAAAATGTTATTATACACAGGATTTTCTCCTGTATCGTGGAGGCAGTTTAGAAACATAAATTGCATAAGGACAAACATTCAGACCTGGAGAAATTATGTGCAGGCTATACAAATACTTGTTCCGTGCGGGATTTGAACCCGCGGCCCCCAGGGCAGCAACTCATTGCTAAGCCACTACGCCACGGAGCCGTCAAGAAATAAAATTTATTTTTTCCATTTCTTTTTGATCACCCTTATCTTATACACATTCACGTTGTAGTGATTGATGTATTCATTTATTTATTGATGTATTAATGCTATATTATAGGTAGCATACTAAAATCAAATTAAAAAGTAGGATACTAAAATCATGTTTTTACTGTCTTTATTATTCCCTATTATTTTCTTTATTTCGTTAATAATACTTTAATTTTTAGCTATGGAAGACCGAAGCCACCTGTTACAGGCATTATTTTGCTTACTAGGTGACCTCGATCACTGATCGTATAATGTAACTTTGATGTTTGACAAAATAAATTATTTATTATTATTATTATTATTTAGTTTTATTCTATAATTATATAATAAGAATAACCCTTTTTAAAAAGGCTTTGTTTAATAAAATTTTACAACAGTTTTATAGACAGGCTTGGAATATTTTCCAGGCCTTAGTTGTAAAAGTGTTAATTATACCTATGCCTAGGTGTGTTAATGTTTATATAGTTTACTTATCTGTATAACGTTAGTGTATAATAAAGAAATATTAAAAATTTATATTAAAAATATTAAATATTAAAAATAGTGAAAATTAAATAAAAAAATAGTGGTATGCTGTGAAAAAATAAACCGCAGCAGCCGTTAGCGCTTCAATAATCATTTTAATAAATTCGTCCGCACATTGGCCTGAACCGAAGCAAACTGAACGACCTTCCAACGTGTGGACGCGATCACAATTTCTTGGCCAATATCTCTGCCAACACATTCGCCACTGTGTTGGCCAACGTGAAGAGCCGCCATTAGAAACAAAATCTAGTTGATGGCGAATCAATAGGAACTTCAATTATCTATTTATATCCTTATCAAGGTACTTAAGCTTAATATTTAATTACAAAATAAAGAAATTATAAGATGCATCCTCAATTATCCATTGCCATTTTCGTCTTCATTCAGTATGTCTTCCAGTTCCTTGGTTGTGTAAACCTTTTTTTTTTGTATTTTTAATAATTTTGTTAAATACTTCATCGTCTTTATTATTTTTTTGTCATTTTAGTAGAATTTGGTTTTTGAAAATTGACTTTAATGTCTGAAAGAATTTTGATTCTCTTTTCTTCTGATATTGTAGATTTATTTTTAATTTTCCTTTTGTTTGATTGAATTTGTAATTCTTCTTTTTCAGTACTTGTCTCTTTATACATGCTCACTTTGGTTTCTTCTACTGAGAATCTCTCGTTATTACTTTTAGTCGGAGTTTTCTCATAATGCGATTTGTTTTCATTATTTTCAGACATGCGTGTTGTAAGTAGTTCGTTATGAATTTCAACTACGTGGGACATTATAAAAGCAGGTTCTTGGACTTGAGAATCATTGTCGACATGATCGATGCACGGCAAATGCGGAGTACTAATTTCGTTATTTGTTGGTACCGATGTCATGTTTTTATTTTTTAAAGTCACTGCCTTTAAATTATTTTTACTTTTCCGTTTGTTACTAATGTTTCCATTATTGACTTCTGATATATATTTTTTTTGTTCTTGTTTCTACAGTCTTACTTTTTTACGTGTTTCTATTTGTTCTTCCCTCAGCTTTCTTGCGTCATGTTTCTCTTGTTCCCTTTTCCGCCATTCCTCTGAGGTTAGTACAAAAGAGACTCTTTCGACGGTTTGTACGCATTTTTTTTGTGGGGTTTCCTGTTTTACCAAGACATCCTGTATCTTGATTGGAGTTGTGTATTGCTCATTTGGATATGTTTACTCCCCTCTTGATAATTTTTTGCTTCTAGTTCAATACAAAACATATTATCATTTATAGAGTTTTGGACTTCACTTTCAGGATTATCAAAAGTCGGGTTGAATTCATCATCGTTTGGTGTTTTATCATCCAGGAATAATATTGGTAAGCTATTGATGTTAACAAACTCAGCTGGAGTATTGTCTTTTGAAGCCTTTCGAACTGTTGAAGTCACATTTTCATTCAGGTTATTATTGAAAAAGTTGCAGATTTGTTTTAAGATTTTGTCACTATCTGAAAGACTGTCTAGGGACATATTTTGTAATGTAAGCATTTTTTGTTCTCCAATCAATTCATGGAAAATATTTTTAGTCATGACATTCCGAGTCATTAAATTGTGAACGCGAAGCTGTATTTGTGTTTATTTTATATTGTAAACCTTTACCCAAGCATTTTTTATAATTGACAGCATCAGCATTCCAAGGACATAACCCTGTTGTTCTAAAGCCGTTTATTACAGTGGATGGTTTTATTCCATTTTCTAATGCGTTTTTTAGTACTGGCACATAATTGTTTTTTGTAAGTGTCTCTAACGGGTAATCTCTTATCCATTGCATCACACTATAGTATGTGCCATATCGATTGAGAAAAACGGACAATGACCTTTCGGTCGTTTAACCAGGGGTTACAAACCTTCAATATATAGGCACATTTTATATGTAGTACTTTCTTTATTTATAATGATTTTTTTATAATGATTGATATAATATATATTTATTAACTATTATTAAAAAGTTATGTGTAAGATCGCTGTAGAAGAAAAATCATCTATTGTTATAAAGTACTTTATTCATTTAACAACAAAAAACATTAATTTATAACACATATAAAGATTCGAGTGATAACGACACCGAATAAGTACGTACTTATGCAAAAGATAAAACTTTATTTTTAATATTATATAAGAACTTTATTTTTATTCGGTGCAATCATCACTCGTATCTTCACTTGATGAACTATCTGTAACATTAATTATAAAGCGATCTGCAGTTTGGTCAATTCTATCATCCATGCCACGCATTTTTTGTTCAACCTTAAGGACATGCTGAACACAGTTTTTCCATTTATCTGGCGTGATTTGAGTTAAACCATCTTTAAGTAAATTTTTAACATCTTTTAACTTGAAAGTTGTATTTTTTCGTGCAACGTACCCTTTCACATCTGCCCACACAAGTTCAATGGGGTTAAGCTCACAGTGATAAGGAGGTAACCTTACCACTGTGATGCTTTTTTCTTTTGCCATCTCGTCGGTGACGTAACTTCGATAGTTATCTTTAACTGCCTTTATTTTTTCCATTAAGTGGGTCTTTGTGTCCGAGGGCACGTATGCGATCTGTTTAGATTCTAGCCATTCCTGCATATTTTGTTTCCGCCAAGACATTGTTGGGGTTTTTTCTAAACGTCTGGAGTGGTAACTAGCGTTATCCATAACTATGACATCGCCGCTTTGCAGTTTTTCTATTACTTTTCTAAATCAGTCCTCGAAATGGAGAGCGTCCATACTCTCATGGTAGTCACCAGTAGATGATGATTCAAATACCCAATCACATCCCTCCAAAAAGCCATTTTCATTGCCAACGTGTACAACTATTAATCGCTTTCCTTTACCCGAAGGGGCTTTCGCGCCAGTAGAGTAGCCTTCTAACCGTGATTGACGAGAAGATTCAATTGTGGTGTCTTCCCATACCTTTCCCATAGTATGACCTGCGTTAATCCATGTTTCGTCAAGGTAAAAAATGTTACGTCCCTCGTTTCTTAATATTTGTATTTCTCTCAAATATCTGGTACGCCACAGAACTATCTCTGGGCGATCTATTAGACCACTTTTTCTGTTTCTCTTTATATATTTGAATTTTAAATGGCGCAACACACGTCGCAGGGAAGTTTTGCTCAAGTTTGGCAACTGGTCATCTTGATTTATACTGAGCAAAATTTTGTCTAAAGTCGGTAATTCTCCTGCAAGAAAGAACTGATGCACTTTCGCTCTTATAGCCGATTTATCAAAATCGTCCAACTTGTCAATTACAGACTTTTTTCTTTTATTAATTATTCCCTTTTCTGGTATTTTATGGGAATCTCTATACACGCTTAATACGCGATATATAGTGCTCTTGCTGACTCCTGAGATCTCCGAAACCTTTTCTACCATATTAACGTTTGAAGGATACACGTCTTCGGGCCAGGTGTTTTTGACATATTTGTATACATTAATGATAATCTCTTGTTCCCCGACCGACAAAGTGGTAGGTTTTCTCTTTTTTACTGGTGACGTTAAAGGTGCTCCAGAAGATGGGCCTGTAAATAAATGACAAAAATATACTACCATAGTACTACATCACATAAATACATATTGTTTTAGAAAATAAATACCACATGGTCACATAAAAAGAGCGCTTTAAGAAATAGAAAGGCTACGTCGTCGCATTTGTACCTATTTGTACGTACCTGCTACGTTTATTATGGGTCGGCGACGTCTCTTTCCACTTGATGTTGAAGGACCGGGTCCTTCACCAAATTCTCCTGAACTCATGTCGATTTAGTAACGACCGTCACAGTAAAACTAATATAACAGATTCAAAAAACAAAAACTTAACGATATAACAAATTTAACAGTAAAAACTCAACTAAAACAATGCAATGAATGCTATGAATTACCCGAGACGTACACACGCAAGCGCTATCCGAACACGAATGAAAACAAAATGGCGGACCGGCCCAAAAAAGGTGACGCATCTCTGGCTGCCATTGTCACGTTTCTTTTAGAACGAACTGACGTAACGCGCGTTTTGTTTATTTTAAAGGGATGAATTTGCAAAAGCTCAATATGGTGATTATATTGCTTCAAATATTTTTTTAATATGAAACTGTTATTAAATGAATTGCTGCGTTACTTACCATAAATTGAAATATAAAATATAACACATTTTTCGCGATGTACCGTAAGATTTTACTATGTTTATAGGAACCACAGACAATATTATTTAAGAAACAAAAAAACAAAACATATGTGCTGACCTAGAAGTGGGAATAATATCAATATTTAAATATTGTTATCACATCTAAATTGAGATTTTGTAAGTTACGCCTTTTGACACTCGGCTCATATCTGAGGTCATTGTCCGTTTTTCTCAATCGATATGGCACATACTATAGCTTTCCATGCCACCTTGAGGGGTCTAAAAGCTGCGACATCTGCTGGTTGCAACAATCTTGTAGCATTTGGGTACAGCGCTATAAGCACAATACTGAGACTTTTGCATATCTCACTAATGTCAAGACTAAGATGAGTTTTGTGACCATCCACAAACAAAATAACAGGGAATTTTCTTTGTGTCTGCAGAAGATAAGGATGAAAAACGTTTTTAATGTAGTCATGAAAAAGTTCAGCTTTCATCCAACCTGAATCGCTTAAGCCTATACCCCATTCACGAGGAACTGTCAATGTTATGTCTTTTGGAAGTCTTTTGTTTGGAAGGGTCACGAGAGGAGGTGTGATGTCTCCATTAGCTCCAAAGGTAAATAAAACTGTCAAAGCTGATTTTGTAGCCGTATGATCCACTTCATAGACGTCTTTTTCGCCTCTTAAAGCTACAACTTTGCCACTTTTTGGGCATAACTGGAAATTTGATTCATCACCGTTAAAAACTCGACTTGGATCGGACATAATCTCATAAAAATCGTTTTCTTTTAAGTATCTTTCTATTCTTGAAAACCAGCCTTTGATATCTTGTTCTGAAATAAGGGCACTAGCAGATATTACGGTTTCAGGTGTTCTTTCACTCAGTTCTGGATGTCGACGCATAAATAGCTCATACCACTTTTTACCTGGTATGCCATTTTGAAAGGGATTTTTACGACCCGACTTTTTTATGAAATTTGCTACGCTTAGTTGTAAGTCTATCTTCCTTTTTGGGAAGCCTTTTCGGCAGCATTCTTCTATCCACTTTACTAGGGCGTCTTCTTCATCTTGAGATAATATAGGATTGGGACCTGGAAGATCTTTGCAAGTTCCCTTTCGAAGCCGAGATTGTATGGTTCCCCTCGGTACGCTGAATGTTCTAGAAGCTAGTTTTTTGGACATTCCCTTCGTAACTGCTTCCAAAGCATTTTTTAAATTTTCTGAGCTATATTGCTTTCTTTTTTCTTTTAGAAGTTTCTTATTTTTTCTATCAGTACTGGTATTCTTTGGTTTCATATTGAGGCCTAAAAATAAAAGGAAATAACTTAGCAAAACCAATTATCGGCATACCTTTGAACCAATCATCAACACCATGTTGATAAATGGTAAATGCATTTTCAGCACTGGGCTGAGATTTGGAAAATGATGTTTTAGTCACTATTCACACTGAAATCAGCCTTTATTTATTAATGTACATAAAGTATAATCAAGAAAAACACTAATTAAGATCACAGTAATTTTAACCTATTATCAGCACCAGTGATGATAAAATGGAAATCTAAAAATTCAGTATCCAGTTGTTGGCACCCTGCATAAATATAAAATATTTGATAACCTCAAAATGAATATTGAATTATAATACAAAAAAAGTCTACATAAATCCAATGAAAACTATTTCTTTTTCAGTATGCTCATAAAACATTTAAAATGCAACAACAAATTGAACCACAAACTTACCGTCGAATTATCAAAATGGCCGATAACACTCAAAACTGCAGGATGCTTGTTTTCACTCAAGAATTTAACGCCATTTTGAAATGTTAGCATTGCGTAGTGTTGCTAGTATTAAAATGTAAGAACAGCTTAAAATGATTTTACACTTGGCAACTTATACATCTTATGATTATCCAAAGTCTTATATTTTATTTTTTTGGTGCAGGTGCTGATAAACTGGTACAGTGCTAGCAATTGGGTTCGTTACCCTAGTATACTTTCATAATATGTATTTAATAAAAGTCTGTTATTTTGACGTTACGAACAGACACTTATTTATTTGAATAGTTCCATATTCGTAAAGTATGAAAATTTGTAAAAAATTCGAAAGTGATTACTACATATATTATTTTGATCTTGAGGCGTGAGAGAACTTTGCTGCACATTTAATAATTCTGTTTTATAATTCAATACAAGATTGTAGATATCAGTGTGATTTATAATTTAGATAAGTATGACTTCTAGTTAAATTTATACCTCAGAAGTGGTCATTATTGATTTTGCAAAGACGGAGATAGAGGTTGGTCCGAATCACGAGCTTCTGAATTTAAAAAATCTCGTAATCTATCTATCTAGTCTCTATCTAGGACTAAAGTGAGGCACTTTAGTCCTGCAAAGGACAAATACTATTACATATAATTTCATAAACTTTTAAAAATATCGTGTTCTGTTAAGAAAGTTCATCATTTATTGCCATATATTATTAAACTAATGACATTGAATTAAAGATGCAAAGCGTAATTTTAATAGAAAATGTTAAATATAATTAAAGTCATTTTAAATATATATATAAGGTCAAATTAAACTTGATATCGAAACTTAATTTTAAAGTGAAGATAACGCATAATTAATTGAAACCGAACTTATATCTTCTGTTATTTATAATACGATCGTTGCTGTAAGATGAAAAAAATATGAGGGAGTACGTTATAAAGCAGTCGCGTTGATGCAATGAATATATCATACGTGTGTCTAAAAACCTCGTAAATTAGACAGAGGGCAGCCGTACAAAGTTGGGTGCAAGCGAGGTAAGGGAGAGAGGGGACATTACAAAACTTGGTTTTAACCGGTTAATTCTTACTACCTAAACCTAAATTTGTGCAAACCGGTATTCCGCAAAAACCGGTTTTGAGGTCAGTGACCTAAACCGGTTCAGAATTTCCGGTTTCCGAGCCCTGCTAATATGTAATAATATTAGCGACTGACATGACGTGAGCGTGTGCGCTGGCCTACGACACGGGCTTCACGTCGAAGAGCTCAGCGCTCACTGACTTGAGCAAGCCTGTGGGCAGTGAATACACCCAGATTTTAAAATAATTTCTTAATAAAATCAAATTTTGGTCTTTTGAAAAAAATTTTACAATAGAAATGTTCATTAATAAATTGCCTATCCATTAGTGTAAATCGCAAAATAAAATAATACTTACTTTACGAGGAGATGCATGTTATCAATAATAATTTCACATTTATGTGGTTTCGTTGTAAAGAGATTATATTAATATATTCATTCATTTAAAAAAAAAATTGGATATAGCTCTTATGAAATCAAGATTATGTAGAAATATAATGTGTTTTTTATTTGTTGATATATCTTTTAAATAAAAAGTAGATAGCTCCTAAAAACAGCACAAATAACGACTAGCGCGACATTTTGCTCAACCTGCGCCTTAAGCTGAAACTGTATAAAAAGGGTTATTATAGTATAAATGAATACATGGTTGATAATGACCCCTGGGAATGAGGTGGTCGCTTCCAAGCTGTTTCTAAAATAAATTTTGAAAATACTTTGTAATCATTTATATTGTAAAATTTATTTAAAAAAAGCTCCGCTGGGTTTCTTGCTGGTTATTCCCAGGACAGAGGGTTTTTTTCGATCCAGTGGTAAAGTAAAAATGACTTTCAATAAGAATTACACATGTAATCAATATTGAATAAAAATTATTCCTTTCTTGAAGAACAAGACCACCGGACTTCTGCTCCACGCCTCCGGAGTAGTACCACCATGGAGGGCGGAATTAAAGAGCTTCTGAAGGACTTCAAGTACCGGTTTTCCACCCGCTTTCAGAAGCTCCACTGTAATTCCATCTTCGCCCGGGGACTTGCCGTTTTTAAGGTGCTGGAGAGCCATTCTAATCTCGCTCAGACTGACTTCCGGCATATCTTCGGAATAGTGTTGGATAAGACTCGCTCTTGGATCGTTACTCACACTTGCGTGTTGCTCCAACGATGACGTGTACAGCTGCCCATAGAACCTCTCAACCTCACTCAAAATCTCTGGTGTCCCGGAAACGATGCTGCCACACTCGGTCTTCAGCTTTGATAGTTGGCTCTTTCTGGCAAACAGATCTCTGGCAAAGACTTTGGAGCCTTGGTTCTGCTCGATCGCTTTTTTAATACAAGCTGTAGTGAAGTTGCGTAAGTCCTGCCGCATGCATTTGGAGATCTGTCTGTTCAGTCGTCTGTATGCTGTCAAATCTGTTGAAGACGGCAGCATCATAACACCGTATAGTGGGCTTTGGAGGAATGCATGGCTTTAGAGATATCCTCATACTTCCTTCACCTCCTCATCGGGGTGTGCCGAGGTTGGTGCGTAAACCTGTATGACCTTCAGCGAATACCGTTTGGTGATTCTGAGTATAAGGTACGCAATCTTTGTCGACACACTTCCAATCTTTACAACGTTGTTAACGAGAGACTTCTGGACGATAAATCCGACACCTCCTTGGGACAGATGGTCGCCCTCTCGGTGATAGAACAAGTTTCCGGATTCGAGGATTACCGTGTCCTCCGCTTCTCTTCGGACCTCGGATAATCCTATAATATTCCAGTGCAACTTATCTATCTCTTCATCCAGCTCCAGGATCTTCTCGTCAGTCCTCAGGGTGCGTGCGTTATAAGTTGCCAGGTCGAGTCATCGTAGGTGGCAACCGAACCTCCACCGGAGATTCTTAGCACCCCCTGCCCCGTCGTTACCATGTGGTCGCCACCGTAGCCAGGAATAGCGAGGCCGCCGGGGTCTGAGGACCATTTTTTCGTAACTTTATTCATTGGGAGGTATATTGCCATAGTTGCCACGCTTGGCGAGCAGGTGGGCAACCGCAGTTTTTTTTGTGATATTGCTGTTATCAGGAAGATGCTGCGACCATCTCCTGCCTGTTTCCCACTGTCGCCTTTTACGACCCCCACGGGAAGATATGGGGTAGTGGATATTCTTAACCGCCACTACACGGCCAGTCCAATGCCGGTTCAACTCCTGTGTCTACTTAGTGCAACTTTTATGCTGGAGAAGTTCGTTCTATCAAAAGTATCTTCCATGAAGATACCTAGACATATTTCTAGTTTTTGGATTCCGTATAATCGCTCTTACCTGGTTTGGGTATGAAAGTAACTTGTACACTTTCCTTCATGCCCTAGGAACATATCTGAAGGCCAGACATGCTCTCATTATGGGAACAAGTCTGACTATTAGACCTTGCCCCCACTGTAGGAGTACCGAGAAACTGCCGTCAGGTACTGCAGCCTTATAGGGGCGGAAACTTTAAATGGCCCAATGGATTTTATCCATTGTTACCACTGTCTGTGCTAAATTCTAGTCTTCCGTTGTTGGTATCACTATATCTTCAAGCCGGTTTTCCCCCTGAGTTACACAGCAACCTGGTAAGTGCGTTTCGATTAGGATGTGTTGGGTTACATACGGCGATGTTGAGTAACTTCCGTCGGGTTTCTTTAGAGAGATGGATCCTGGCGTGTTCTATTTAGCCAGGATTGTCCTTATCCGATTTTCTTGTTGACAGGCTTCTATGCTACCACAGAATCTACGCCATCCTGTCGAACTTCGATACCTGATGCATTTCTTGTACTCAGACTTAGCTTTCTTGTATTGTAGCCAGTCTTTATCCATTGAGGTATTCATAGCTCTGTACGGGTCCTTACCTTCTTACGTTTCCTATCTAGTTCTCTTCCCCATCACGGTTGCTTTCCCTCAGCATTTGGTGGAGTGGATTGGTGGATTGGTGGAGTAATTGAGTGGTGGGGTGGGGTGGAGTGGTTCTGGACATGCTTCATGGTAGCTGTCTATCATGGCTTTAGTTACAGCGACTACCTGTTCTTCTAGGAGCGACTGATCTACTATAATGTTTGTCCCCTCAAATCCCGCGAGCGAAGACGTTAGCCTGTTTAGGTATTTTATTTTATCTGTCTTGCGGGAATTTCTCCATGGTGGTGAAGTGTGAATATCGACCTGTATTTTAAAACAGACACATGGTCTGAGCATAAGGCTTCCCTCGATACATGTCATCACGTGATTAGTTTAGCTGCTCCTTCTGTCACGTGTTAGTTCGATTATCGTTCGACTACGTTTTTTTAGGAAGGTTGATTCGGAACCTGTGTTTAAAATAGGCTAGTGCTAAAAAGATTTAATTTGAAAAGATTGCCTCGTTCGTTGAGTTTCTCCATTCCCCTGAGAGAAAGATGCGCGTTGAAGTCCGTCCCCATCACAACCTAAAATCCAGCCCTTTCGCAGAAATTCACTGGCCTTACAAGGTCATGTGTCTTCCTCAAGCATAAGAATGTCCGCTACCCCATATCATCCCGTGGGTGTCGTAAGAGGCGACAGAGGAAAACAAATCAAGAGATGGGCAGCAGCATGTTCTTATTAACGTCTTAAAAAAACTGCGGTTGCCAATCCGCTTGCCAAGCGTGGCAACTGTGGCAAATATCCTCCATATGAGGCAATCTATGGGGGAGGCTTATGTTCAGCAGTGGACTTCAATAGACTGTAGTAGTAACGTTATGTATTCTGAACAGAAATCTGTTTAGGGTTGTGCACAGATATCTAGTCTAGGTTTCTTGTGTTCAGTGTTGTAGAACAGCTTACCTCTTAAGTTGTTTAGGCCTTTGATTTTACCAGCCCTAACCCATGGCTTCTAGATAATCCATTGAGATTTCTTATATTTACGCGAACACTACACATTTAAATAAAACTAATTTTACGGATTTTATCGCGTATATTAACTTATTTTCTTGCAAGACTTCATGATACTGTAAGTTCATACTGCGTAGATCGGAACAAAAATTAATAATTTTTAATCTGGAGGTAGCCGTGGTTAACTATGACATTGGGACGTCATACACCTCAGTCCCCCCCGTGACCATGGGTGCTGTAAAGTGCTTGAAACGTCGGGAATGTAAAATAAGTTAATATACGCGATAAAATCCGTAAAATTAGTTTTATTTAAATAATCCATTGAGCTTCCACCCACTTGCGTAACTGAGCCGATGAGCTGTCGTGGAGGTTGCCCTGTATGAGGCTACTATTAGCCGAAGGCCACGCCATCATTGATCACGTCCTCCCCGTTCCTGAAAATAAACCTGCCAGAAGATCTCTCATCTGTCTCGTCACCAGCCACCAAGTCGGAGTTGGACGGTAGAATGCTGTCCTGCTCGTCCCCTTACAAACTGTCGCTGAGCTGGATCTTCACTGGTGGCTTCCGCTCTGTTGTGAAGGTAGTTTTGTCACTGGACTTTGGTTTCAGTGATTCCGCTGCCCCAGTATCCATGATTTCCCGGTTGTTTTCCGCCTCTATGCTCAGCGGAGTATCATAGAATTTACTTTGACGACCTTGGAATTTGACGTGAACCGCCCCACATACACATGCGAGGAGGCATCCGGCTTTCGTCAAGGTGATCGTCCGGCACCGAAACAAGGAGGAACCCGTCCGTCTTCTTATAGGTATTGAGCAAAAGCCATTCCCTAATGTTCACTCAGCGGTTTTGGTACGACAGCACGCGACCAATATCGCAGGACTCGTTCCAGACCCCCTGCGCGTCTGGGATAAGGATATCACATTTAATTATCTGTGATGTCTCACGCTTTTTTTGATGTTTCCCTTCAACCAATCATACCTCGCCTACTCCCCTCTGACTGGCAGATAGGGCCACCGTTTAGCTTAAAATCCGCGCCAAAGAGGGCGTGTTGTCTCTCACCACTATATACCCCAGTGACGTTCGGCTCAAACCTCCAGGACTCATTCATTTCCGCGTACGGTACTCAACTACACAGATCCTAGCGTAAGTGGGTTTGTTAGTCCACTGGATACACCCACTCTGCCTGGTGGAACCATCAGTCTTTTCTTTTATCACCCCTGAGAACTAAGATGGAATGTCTCGTTTTCAGTAAAAATGATCTCCGTATTTCTGCAATCCCAATGCAAGCAGAATAAAGTTCCTATTTTACGCTGGTATTCTGTGAACGCGTGGTCTTCCGCGGTCGAGCCGACCCATTCGTGCTACAACCATAATATAGCATTATGGCTAGCACGTAATGAGGTGTGAGTGGTAGCCGCTGTACATAGTGCTGAGGTCCTTTAGCGATGCTGCTACAATAGCTATATCGTCGGCAAATCGAAGGTGAGTGATTTACTCGCCATTGATATTAACACCACATCCTTTCCAGTCCAGTAGCTTGAAAATGTATTCCAATGCAGCGGTGAAGAGATAATTTCACCCTGTCTTACACCTCTCTGTAGTTGGATAGGTTTCGTACTCTGGTTTTTTACTTGGATCGACGTTGAAGCCTTACTATGTAAACACTCCAGCACTTGGAGTTACCGTCATTTAACTTGGCATCGTTGAAAGGAATGCAGCACCATCTCATATGCAAGACAAAGCGGCAGAGTATGCTTCGTTTTTTTGCACGTACGGCGCGTACGGCGCATACGGTGCATTCACCATGACAATAAGCTGCATTTAATGTTATTAAGTACATTTAATGTACAGTGTAATATAGGTAAGTAGTCGATATTATGTGTGTATAATCCATAGACTATTTTTATTATACCTACATAATATATATCCAATAATCTATGATTTAATCATTTGTCATAGTACACGGAACACAATTGTAGGCAATTGTAGGTCTAATAGATCTTTGTAAAAGCTGAGTGCAATAAATTAGATAAAATAATGAATATTGAGTAAACCGAAAAAAACACATTGTCTCGAGATAAACATGAGATCCTACTTAGGGTGGGTATAAACAATTTCTTTAAAAAATGTTGTTATCTTTTAACTTTAAGGAGTAATCATGAAGAGCTAGGTTGCTGTCTTAGGTTGCTGTAAGGCCCTTTAAATGCACATACTTCTTCGTCCGTTCCGTTTAGCATTCTATTTATTAGATTTTATGCGATTTGATTTTATTTAATAACCAAACAAATTACATTTGCAGAAGAAAATGCCTGTGTTGTGAAGCCTGTCCCGGATGTCCAGAATTTAAAAAAGTTGTTTCGGAAGATGGTTTTGAAATATATCGTTACGTAAAATGTGTGAAACATGTAAGTTCTAAGAGTTTTATTTTACATACAAGCTTAATCCATACATTCTGCTGATTCGCTGAGTACGTAGTCACACTTTTACATATTACGATGATAATACTTGCATTGCGACAACCTACATCTGAACCTTCAAGGAACCCTGCAGTTTATTCCATTTTTACAAGGCTTTTCAACTTCTATCTTTATTTCTAATCATTCAGTTAAGAATGGGTAACTTTTTGAATTAATTGCCATATAAGTAAGATAACTAAGTAAGTTCCTATATGTTTAATGTAATCTGACTGTTAGTATTATCCATTTTCTCAAGTTCAAGTCAAAATTATTATAAATTTTTAAGTAGGTGTTCAATTAAATAATTTTAGCTTGTTATTGGAGTTTTTTTTATAGCACATAGTCCATCTGATGGCAAGTGGATGCTATGGCCCATATAGGTCTATCTACATACCAGTAAAAAGAGTCTCCCATTCTCTAGAGTTTGGTCTGTCGATCTAGTTTTCTGAGAGCATGGTCCTACTCCAGTTGAGTAGACCCAATCGTGCTACACCTATGTACAGTAGCATAGGTGCAGCGGAGCTCTACCACGTAAAAAATGCAGAGTGCTCACAACTATACCTTTTAGTCAATATTAGGATAGTTCGTGTTTACGTTTTTATCGCTTACGTTGGGAAATCATTTTGTAGTTAGTTAAGTTTGACTGCCTCTTAGGTCTAGTGGTCGTGACCGAAGCGCGACCGCTGATCATGTGGTCCCGGGTTCGAATCCTAGATCGGTACAAAAAATTAGTTATTGGGTTGTCAATAAATTCTCATTATTGACAACCCATAGAAGTTAGAAGAAGAGTTTAGCGGTATTTCACCCCCGTGCCTCAGGAATCACTAAAAGCCGTTGATTCCGCGTCGAACTCTATCCAGTCATATCGAATTGCCGTCTCATCGGTCTAATGAGAGCGAGGGAATAGAGAGTGCACCTGTGCATGCGCACACACTTGTGCACTTTGGCAGGGTGCTTACAGCACCCTTGCGGGCCTGTTAGATTACGCTTTGCGCGCGCTCGAAAGAGAATTTCACCACAATTGCCATAACTTTAAAGGTTTTGTTTGTGGTAGACGATCGCCAGTTATAGGGCCACTTCTGCGTCGTCTTCCAGTGAATACCGTTCTCTTTTGATCAGCTCGGCAGTTTCCTTCTTCACAACAGCCATTACAGAGTCACAAAATGAGGCTGTGGCCCTCCATGCTGTATAGGGAAATTTAGCATCACCGACAATTTATGGTGAGTCTTCTACCTTTGCATTCATTGTAGTCCGGCGGGATTGCAACAACAACGCTTTTGTGCCAAAAGAAAAGTTTCAAGTGCTTGAAAGCAACCATTTAGCGAGGAGAATGAGGTATTTAACGTGCTTATACCATGTGTTACGGCCTGCAACTACCTATCCCAGGAGTAGGGTCCTCCGCGGCCCATAGACGAAGAACCTACCAGCAGGTGCAGGTCGGGCGTCCTAACGTCAAGGGTGAAAAGTTTCTAACTACAATAAACAATCTGGGGGAGCGTTCTATTCTAATAAACGGAGCTTACTTACCTCTATCCAAGGCGACTGGTCCCTCGGGGTTCGGTCAGGTCGCATGTGGTTGTATAGTGCTAGGAAAGTAAGGGTCAGTGATGTGTATCTGGGTGTGGCTGGTAGTGTTATTGACCTTATTAGACCGTTACCCTCTGCAGCAGTTCGGACCTCAGCACCTCTCCACCTCACGTCACTTTCTTCGTTAGTCACGATAACGGTCCAGTAACTCTGTCGTACGATTAACTACCTTATAGAAGCCACTAACTCTCGTTTGTTATAACGCCTAACTCGCGAAACGAACACAGAACGTACGGATCAAAGGTCACTACCGTTTCGCGTGGCCACAGTTATTTCTAGAATATCAAATACCGCACTAGTAGCTAATACAGTCGAATCCACTTATACGGACTCAGCGTTGAACCCAAAAGTCCAGGGTGAAGCTCTCAGCAAGGAATACGCGCTACCATTCCCAGTCAGTATATTTACTATACGCGCCTACCATTACGAGTTCCCGACAAAAATGGACCGCGTGCTATCTATCGCAGCGATGAATTTGGACTCGCTTGTCCTTGCGTGTCCTCAACACGACGGGACGTCAAAACCGGTATCGTAGAGGCGCGCGCGCCCTCTGACGTCAATTATTGACATTAGCGCTTGGCGCGAACACCATGATTAACCTACTTTTAGCTTTTAATTATTAATCTTGCCAATTTCGTCTGATCAGTGCATGGAGCGCTTAAATGAATTTGAACTTCGAAGTAATATTTAAATTCAAAAATCAAGTTGTATGAGGTAACTTAAAAAAAAAACAATTGAAAATAGACTTTTTTATTTCAATAACCTCATTCCACTCAATTCAATTTGGTTTTTATTCCAAGGATTTGTGGTTCATTATCCAGGTTCCATAGGTTGTCTCATGACTACTGTGGAACTAAAGTATGTATAATCATAACATCTGGGCCACATAGGAAATTGCAGAAAAATGACAGTGATAGAATAAATTATAAAATATTCCTATGAGGCTCCTAAGCAGTACATGGACCAAGAATGCGTCAGTTAACATGCTTTATTTGATAGATTTACACCTTATCATATACATCCTTGCATTCGTAATGCTGCTTCACATCACAACTTTGTAAAATTTTTCGAAATCGTTGTAAGATGATGATTTCTTATATTACTACATTTTTTTAATACTTAGTAAAAAATAGTTTTATTCAGTTTGTAAGATGATTCAATTTTTACATGATACTCGCTGTTCCCCGCGACTTCGCCCGCGTGGATTTTTTTGTCAGTTCAACTAATTAGTTCAAACTAGGACTGTTGATATTTTTAAAATATCGGATTTTCAATATATCGATAATTATAATTTTTTATAGGGTGACAAACGAGCACACAGTCCACCTGATGGTAAGTGGTTGCTGTGACCCATAGATATCTACATTTATCCTCGTTTGCGAATCAAAATGCAGATGCGTTGTCACCCGTGCGGACTAAGATGGAATGCCTCTTTTCCAGTAAAAAAGGTCTCCGGTTCTCTACATTCGCCATACGAAACACAGCAGCGTTAAGCTGCTATTTTACGCTGGTATTCTGTGAGAGCGTGGTCCTTCCCCGGTCGAGCAGACCCATTCGTGCTACAACTATACTACTAATGTAGCTGCAGCATGGCTCTACCACGTACAAAAATCTCTGTAAAAGCTGAGTGCAATATCCTCCATATGAGGCAATCTATGGGGGAAGCTTATGTTCAGCAGTGGACTTCAATAGACTGTAACAGTAACGGTATGTATTCGGAACAGAATATATCGGAGTCAATATCGGAGCTTTATATAGGTATCAAAAAAATAGCGATATATCGATATATCGGCTTTATTTAAAAGAAAACAATCGTAAGTCAGCTCAAAAATGATTTACACAATTTATAATTTGGTATATTTACTAAACAAATTAAATTATAAATGTATGAAAATGTTAAGTTATATTTCTTAGTAATTATTGTTTAATTTAAATAAGACAATAATTATGTGATCCAATATTTTTCAGTAAGAGTTTTCAAAAATACTCGTTGTTTTATATGTTCAGCTGTTTGACTACTACGATTGTTAGGCACTAAAAGATTGATTAGCTGTAGCTGAAGAAATTAAATATTTAACATCTGTTTCTGATAGCACGGAAGTAAGATGTCTACCCACCGGACAGTTGATGACGACAGTCACCAAAGTTTATAGAAAATAAGGAACGGATCTCATTTCTCGATCGACGGAGCCGTCGTCGTCGGCTCGTGGTCTATACCGGCATTATATAAGGCCTCAGATAATTTCCAGAACCTTCTACAACCTTCTGGAATGTTCGAGTACATACCGGTCCTGACTGACTAGGTGTCGACAGTTCTAAAAAGTTCTTTCATGGAAATTTCTAGAAGGATCTTGACTTTCCTAATTCTGATCCGATACACGAGGGCGCTAGTGGTAACATGTGTTGCCATGTACTGTCACACGTACATGTAATTATAATAATTATTATATTTATATTTATACAATACAATTACAGTTACACACATATATATCATATTATTTATATTTATTATAGCAAATTTTATTTTATTCTCGGCTAATCTATCCTAATATTTGCGTACATGATACCCACTATTAAGCTTAAATGGATCTTTGGTTAACTTGTTTGACACAACAACTGCTCATGTCATCTTTTTACTGATTTATTTATGTACCACGAGTGAATCTTAAACAGCCCATAGCATTTAATTGTAATTAACACGGTGCACAAAGGTTGTCCGCCATTTTTCAGATTCTAACCTATATATTAAAATATATTATCGACGGAAAAAACAACTGAATTTGAAAAGGATACCTAATTATTATTATTCCTAAGTAAACACTTTCAAATTACATGTCATATAAAGAGATTTCGGTCTTTTCAAGTTATTCAATCATCAACTTATTTTATTCTATAAATTTCAAGTAAACGTTCATATATTGAAAGCCACTTAAAATGTTCGCCTATATTCATACGATATTTGTCGATAAACTTGCTTTCCTGATCAAATTTTACGCATGAGTAAGAAAAAATCAAGGTTTAATTTCCCGAAAACTTATATTTTTTCACCATAAACACCTGCCATAAAACGGTTCGCTCACAAACAACACCAAAATAATAAATAAACAGCGTTGTGAGACTGTGAAGTAAAAATTATTCACAGTTTTGAAACTTGTGAATTTTCAACACCATATTCGGTGGGGGAGGGAGGGTTGACACTTAGGGCAAAGGTTAGCATATTTCACATACTCCGCTTCAGCTCGTATATGTTACATCATCATAATCATTATCATTACAGCCCATCACAAATCCACTGAACGGGCCTCGCAAGGAATGCTGCAAAGCAAAGTCCTAAACCACTGCAACCAACTTCACCTAGTGGCCCTTCACTAGGTGAAGTTGGTTGCAGTGGCTACCTACACTTCGCTTATCGGTACGAGGCTGCCACCCTAGAAAATTTCTTCCCCATTGGTTATTGAATCAGATGTCATCACTGGTAACACGCGTTGCTTGTATACATTTGTTTTCAAGTTTTGAGGTGTACTTTTTTAGGATAAGGGTGGCAAATGAGCATACAGTCCCCCTGATAGTAAGTGGTTACCCGTAGGCATCTACATCTATCTTCGATTAAGAATCAAAATGCAGATGCATGGTCATCCCTGAGGATTAAGATGAATGCCTAGTTTCCAGTAAAAAGGGTCTCTGCCGCAGCATTAAGCTACTATTTCACGCTGGTATTCTGTGAAAGTGTGGTTCCATTCTTGCTACAACCATAATGCGGTGGGGAAAATCTGTCGTAATCTCCCGAACACTACCCAGCCGAGTTGGATCCGTCAATTGATCTATCGGTTGATGTTGGACTTACATAGTGAGACTAATTGTCCTAGGTCCTAGGTAAACATAATCCTCAACAGTCGTACTAGATGGTAGGACTCCGTTAAGGTGTATAGAAAAGCAGTATAATTACAGGCTGTGAGGCATTTCATCTTGTTATTCAGTGATGACGACGCATTTGTTGCCTTCTTAGCTTAACCCTTTCGCTGTCCCGTGCACTACATATAGGTCATTGCTATTGTCTTACTATGGTGTCTGCAAACCGGACAGTGAAAGTGTTAAAGTTCGTTGCAGGCATCCGAAATCAAGCAACTAAGTATTAAATTTCTTCAAATCTCACTACAATTTACAACGTAATGATTTCTTATATTTACGCGAAGACTACACATTAAATGAAACTTTTTACGGATTTTATCGCGTTTAATTTAAGTTTTTAATTTCCGAGGTTTCGGGTGCTTTGCAGCACCAATGGTCACGGGGGGGGGGGGGGACCGCGGGACTGGGGGACTGACATCCGATGTCATAGTTAGCCCAGCTACCTTCAGTTTCATTTAAAATTTATAACGTATAACAGTACGATAAATAATATAGAAGGCAATAATATAATAATTTATCAGGTAGAAATAAAGATAAGCGGTCTTATCGTTGTGGAAGCGATTTCTTTTAGATCACCCAATCTTGATCTGGATCTTTATTTCCAAAGTATTAAAGAAGAACGTGATACACTTGAATGAATCATAATAAGTCGCTGATAAACATAAACGATGCATTTACATTTGACAGACGTGTGAGCATGAGCCAAACTTTCAAGGTTGCATGCTGTTTTAAAAAAGGCATTATCTTTATTCAGCAATGGACTTTAAAAGGCTTATCTTTATCTATTAGGTCTTTACCTATAAAATTGCCGTTTTTATAAAATAAGTTAACGTAATTTTTTATCTATATTTTTTATTTCTATTAATCAAAGTAATCACCCATGTAATCGATGCATCTTTGCCAACGCAGTAGCAGTTTATTGATGCCCTTCTTGAAAAAATCAGCTGGACAGGAGACAACAAATTCTTGAAATGCATTTTGTACTGCCTCTCTGGTATTAGAATTTTTTGCTGCCGAAATGTTATCCAAATTCTGAAAGTAGAAGTCTGTAGGCGCAAGGACTGATGAGTACGGCGGATGACGGAGACCTTCAAACCCCAGCTCTTGTAACTTGGAGACCGTCAATTGTGCAGTATGATGTCGCGCGTTGCCGTACAGGAGCAGCAGGGATGAACTAAAAAGATTGACTTCTCCATCATTGTGTTCAATTCTTCGTAGTACACATCTGCAGTAATGCTCATCCCGTTTGGTAAGAAGCTGTGATGAATCACACCGGCGCTATACAACCAAACAGTGGCCATCGCTTTTCTAGGAGTAAATTTTCGTTTAGGGCATTGTTTAGGTGCTGAACCAGGTTCCAACCAACTTAATGAGCGCAACTTGCGATTGTCAAATATAATTCACTTTTCGTCGCAGGTAACATGCGGTTCAAAATTTCTTCGATTGTGTGCTTGTAAGCAGTGCAAGGTATGTCTCGACCAAAGAGATTTTCTATACGAAGTATATTATAATATCTTTGGTCTCGATGCGTACTTCGCGCTGGCGATCATTGGGTTCGTTGGGCACCCATTTGTCAAACTTTTTTACCTTGCCAATTTGACGCAAATGGACCAATATTGTTTTGATTCTAATGTAGAAAGCTGCTGCTAATTCAGCCGTAGATTGAGTATCATCAGCTTCCACAATCACCTTTAATTCGTCATTGTCTACCAAAGTTTTATAGACGACCACGGGGTTCATTCTTCAGGTCGAATTTCAGAACGGAAGCGGGCAAACTAATAACAGGTGGTGCGATCGTTTGTAGTATTCGCTGCGTAAACGTCGTTGATGTTGCATGCCTCATGCTACATTGCTGCCACGACGGTACTCATATTCCATAATTACTCTTCTTCTTCTTATTTTTACATTAACATGATGACGAAAAAGACTAATGACTAATTTTGAAAAAAGAATTCCATGTTTTTAAAATAAAATTAATTTGAAATTAGAATTCTTAGCCAAACAAAAATTATTTTGATTTGAAATGACCAGTACTTCAGAATGGCAATTTCTTAGGCAAAGACCTTATAATAAGCCTCTTTATATAGTTATACGAATAAAAAGTTTTTAACATAATAATATATTATAATCTTAGAAACAAATCCCCGTAAACGTTGTAGAGTCGGTGTAAGAATATACACTACCCTCTAACGTGTCGTAAGAGGCAGCAAAAGGAAACAAAAATAAATTGCGGTTGCCAACCCGTTTGCCAAACGTGGCAATTATGGCAAATGTCTATCGCTTATAACCCAAATGTTGCTCAATAGTATTGAGTAAAAATGGGAGAGGATTATGTTCAGTGGACTTATAAGAGGCCATAACGGTAACGAAAAATAAATATCCTATAACAAAAATGTTTCTTTATAAAAATAGATTTATAAAGAACTAGATTTACACATCTTTTAATAATCTCGTATTATTTCCAGGTGTGCAGTGATGAAAAATTATTTGAAGCTCATTGTGTTGTTTTTAATAACAAACAAGATTTTTTAATTAATTCAAATGAATTATTGATTGATATTGGTAAATGTTTTGCGAAAATTGTGTGGATAATATGATAGCTGTCGCAAAAAGGTACAGTAATATAATTATTTTATAACCTTGGTTTTTCAGAAGCAAGCCAATTTAGTTGCCAACATTGTAAAAATATATTTAAACAGTTCAGTAATATTTTACAAGATACGTCTGTTAATAAAAATGCAATTATCTTTATTTGTGACAACTGTGTAAGTAAGGGGATAAAGTATGACAAACAGTGCAAATTTTGTAAAGAGATATATGATAAATTCGTTTCAAGTAGCATTTTACTAAGAAGTAAAACAAAATCAAATGCTGCTAAATGGATATCGGAAATTCAACGTATACTGAGCAATAAAAGGTTGGTATATATATATACTCTTAAAAACACCTAGTTTAGCTTAAATAAATATGAAACTTCATCACTTTCTGCATGTTTAGAACGATCGAGAAAAGACATGAAGAAATATCATGTTTACAGTCTTCATTACATGTTTGTACCACGAATAACAGTAAACAAGATATTTTAAGAAATGTATCAGACGAAAGAATTATTCAAGACAAACAATCATTCAAATATGTTTTTCCTAAAATCGAAATGGAGCATCGTGATTTAATTAAATATACAAGTTCTACTGAATTGATCAAAGATGTTAAAAAAGAAAATGAATTAAAAAAAGGAACCGAGGGAATGAAATTGGAACTGAATGAAACTACTAAAATAAATAAAAGAAAACGTACTTCTCCATCACGTGTAGCCATTAACATAGAAAATAATTATATACAAAAGATTGAATCTGACTTAAATGCAGGAAAAAAATTTAATAAACACAATAGAAGGCTTAAAGGTGGAAGAGATATAAATGAATTGACATCCACGAAACCAAAATTAGTAGAATCATATTCAGGTGATAAAAATGTAATGGCAAAATCTTCTAATTTAACGGTAAATGAAGATAAAATGAGAAAAAGAGAAAAGAAAGTTCATGACGAGAAAGAATGGAAAAATAAAATAAGAGCGAAAACTGATGATACTAATAAAAAGGGTAAGCTTAAATCTAAAAATTCAAAAGAATCCCAATTAGCAGGCGACACAAAACAATCTGAAGGTAAAACAAGTGGCAAGTCATTTGCCTCCGAATTAATAAAACGAAGAAAAAGTACAAAGGAAAACAGCAAAACGTACCTAAATGATTCTGATAAAAAGAGTAAACTT
The DNA here is from genome assembly GCA_033319125.1 of Parnassius glacialis. Taxonomy (NCBI): domain Eukaryota; kingdom Metazoa; phylum Arthropoda; class Insecta; order Lepidoptera; family Papilionidae; genus Parnassius; species Parnassius glacialis. The sequence goes on along the minus strand of JAVANC010000013.1, from coordinate 36,781,975 downwards.
AAATCTAAAATCTCAAAAGAATCCAAATTAATAGGCAACACAAAACCAGCTCAACGTAAAACTAATGGTAAATCTCTTGCTTTAGAAGGTTTAAATTTACATCAGGTGAAGCTTCGAAGAGCTTCTATTGATGATTTACAATTGAATACAGTAAAAGTGAAACATTCCACTTCTCCTCCAGAAAAAAGGAAAAAACCCATTCAGCTATCCGATTTAAATATTTCACCAATAGTTATTCAAAAAAATCAAACAGAAGCACAGAAAAAAAGTGTAATTCGTTTGGAATCTGAATTAGAGATCGACACTGACTATATAGAAGTACAAAAAGATCTATTAAATGAAGTTAGTGAAATTATAATTGGTCAAAAAATTTCAAAACGTAGAGCGCCTCTTAATAATAAAACAAATAAAAAAGCAGTTGGTCCTATATTTTTTGAGTCATCATTAAAAGAATTTGAAACAAATTTGTTACTAAAAGAAAAGAATGGAAAAAATTCTTCAGTTACGGAACGTATATATGTAAGTAAATCTACGTACATGTATATGAGTGTTACGTGGTGTATTACAGACGTTTGTATTTTTTTTTATATATATACCAGATTTTTTAAATATCCGCCTAATAAACTATATGTACTGATCGATTTACGATTATAATATGTACTACCGCTGGCTTGGCCTAGGTAGGATCTATTTAATATGGCGTTATTTAAATACTCGTATCAAGATAATGATCAAAAGATAATTTATTAATTATTCCAATTCCCAAAAAAGCTGAAGGTTTTCCGATAAAAGATAGCTTAAATCACTCCTGGCATTACTTTTTATCTGTTCGTGCTATAATCGGTTCAGCAATTTCGATGATTAGCCCGCACAGACAAACAGACAGATATAAATTTTAAAAATAATTATTCATGTCTTAATGCTACGAAATTTCAAAAGCCCTCAGCTCAATAAAAGGTTCTTTCGATATTACAGACAGACACTTCAATTTTATGTACATGTATGTATTAATTAAAGGAAAATTCATCTACATAGAATTTGGTTATTAAACCTTACATTACATGGAGTAACTGCTCAACGAAGTGAGATTTCCATTCATATTTTCCCTACTTTTCTTTGTTCTTCTTTCCTTTTTGAATAGTTTTGTAAGTTTTGTCTCTAACGCCTTCTTTGTTTCCCTTGGGCCTTAGGAATCATATATATATACTATTACATTTGCTTTTTCTTTTCTTTTTCGCTAAATATGTGGTTCTTTATTTTTTCTTATGTAAAAAATACAATCGTTATTTATTTGCGTATATTTGTCTTGTTTGCTGTACCTAGATTTTCTTCTCCTGGTAATTTACAGGCACAGAAAATAATACCTCTCATTTTGATAATGCGGTGTAAACAGTACTCTTAAGCAGTTTAAAATAAAGCAAAATTATTAACCTCCTTCTTTAAAAAAAAATAATATTATTCTGATTATTTCGTAATTGATTACATTAGCAAATTAAAAAATGATATTAAGATAGATACAGATTGGTCCATCGTACGCAACGTATGCAACGCATTATGGTGTCTGGACTCTTGATTTTGTATGAAAGACTATTCGTTAGAAACAAAGAGATTTAATATATATATATATACTATAGAGCGGGCATTGGGAAAATTTATATACAAAACTTTAAGCTCTTGCGTGTGTGACGCCCTCTAGCTAAAAATAGCAAAACTACGCTACCATTTATTAAGACAACATTTTAACTATTCCCCAGTAGGTGACGTTTTTAAAATATAAGATAATTTTAGGAATGTTACCCTTTCGATACCAAAGTATCGATAATGTTGTTGAAGGTTACTAAGTTTGAAATGCTTTTCAGCTATTAAGTGTTTATATATACGCTTTCAAATGGTACTGTCATCTTGTTATTACTTGGGCCCAAGAATGTATGGAGACGTCTTCTTCTCCTTTTATATTATTTTGTCAATTTCATCAGCTGTACTACTTAAAAGACACTACCCACATCAATAAAAATTGTTATTTTAAGTTTTTACAACTTCTTGAATCTAATATCTTTAGCAGTACATTTTTTTTTAATATCACAAAGCCTATAGCACTCTCCTATCACTGTAAGCCAGGATCTATAATGGTTTTGTCCTTGAATACCACCAGACAATGAAGCCCGGTATGTAAAAGAGAAGACTTGCTGTATTGCTAAACATCAACACAGCAAGTATCCTCAGCTTGTTCATAAGCAACACAGAAAATCTCATCATCATACCTAAAAAATAATCCCACCCTTCCACATAAAGTAGGCTATATCGATATAATAATTACATCAGGGAATATGATTCATTGTTTTATTGTATAAATTTATTTATCATGACTTCCATCACACGAAAAAATCATATTAACTTTTTACGCCCCTTTAGTGTCATGAAATAAAATATTTAATTTTACTGGAAATGAGGCATTCCAACTTAGTCCTCACGGGTGACAACGCATCTGCATTTTGATTCGCAAACGAGGATAGATGTAGATGTCTATGGGCCGCAGCAACCACTTACCATCAGGTGGACTGTGTGCTCGTTTGTCACCCTTATCCTATAAAAAAAAAAAAAAAAAAAAATTTCCCATAACTAAGAATCAATTCAAACAGCAGTCACTTTGGTTTCCACCTTGGTGGCATGACGTCTCTCGGTCCATTAGCTGCTATAATAATAGCATAATATGATTGATCGGTCAGCGTTAAAGACACATCGAGAAACGCCAAATCCAATAAGAGAGCGCCTCTATGTTTTTAAATTCGTTTTTATTACAAAAATACATTTCAAATCTAAAATATTTTAGGAAAATACTGAACTTAAAAGCCGTTTCAAGATTTTTCACGTTTCATCAGCTGCAGTACTTAAAGACACTACCCACATCAATAAAAAATGTTATTTTAAGTTTTTACCTTATTTTATAACTCAGGCTTAACCTACAACTTCTTGCATCTAATATCTTTAACAGTACAAATTGTTTTTAATGTAAGAAATCTATTGCCCTCTCCTATCACTGTAAGCGAGGATCTATAATAGCTTTGTCCTTGAAAACCACCAGACAATGAAGCCCGGTGTAAAACCACCAGACAATGAAGCCTGGTATATAAAAGAGAAGACTTGCTGTATTGCTCAACATCAACACAGCAAGTATCCTGAGCATGCTCATAAGCTACACAGAAAATCTCATCAGCATACCTAAAAAAATTTCCCACCCTTGCTCCACATAAAGTAGGGTACTTAGCATAGTTAGTATATGCTACTCATTATTGTTAGTATGGGTACAGTATCGCTGACTGTTTTACCTCCTTAAATATTGTGAAGGATTAAATTTACATCCTGTATATTTCTTTTATCGATAACCCCAATCGATAAACGACGTCAATCACTAACTTTAAAATTGGTAATTAAATAGTGACGCTTACTAGATAACAGAGGGCGCTTATTACAATAAAAATAAATGTTCTAGAACAATCTACTAGAAATAATAAAATTTAAAGATTATTCGGTAAATATATGTTATATTTACGATAATAAACCGAAATCACCTTAATTTTTTGCTCCATATCGTGACTTACAATATCTTAATGCACAACCGGGCATATTTAAAAAAAAAATATTTTTTAAATATATTGAACGAATGCGTCTTGACTTTTTGACGATGTCACTAAAACTAAATGACAAAAATCGGAGATATATCCTATAGGACATAAGTTACAGCCGACAATTTTGCTACTGATGTCCGGTCTATTACTACTACTACTTAGGTTAGGTTTAGGTTTAAAGACATTTATTCTCATAAAGACATTATATACGCCACTTACATGAGAACATAAATAAAAGTAAATCTAAATAACATAATTCGTTGTCGTACATATGTTGTTGAAAAATCAACATCAAAAACAGCTATCGACGGGAAAATCTATAAAAATAAGGAAAAGTTATAAAATGACAACAGTCACTCACAAATTCTGGGATTCACTGTCATATTAGCACCATAGCACAACCATGACCGGGAACAAACTCGTCCAACGCACTCAGATAGATATATTTGTGTTTATATGATTTGCTAGTCGCTTTTTGAAAACATTGAACGAGTCTACATTTTTTATTTCCGAGGGTATCTTATTAAAAAGGCGCGCACCTTCGCATGTAATTGTGGTCTGGCCGTACTTTGTTCGAGTCTTAGGCAAAACGATGAAGCTCGCGCGTCGAGTGCAGATGCGCCCAACTTTTTTCCGCTTGGTGAATTGCAGATTCGTGCGTATCTTCTTGTTCATGGATTTACGAATAAAGATACAGGTGTTATAAATGTATAATTGTTTGATATTCATCAGCTTCGTTTCTCGGAAAATTTTTGAAGTTGATGTTCGGAAATTGTAGTTGAATAGCATTTTTATTATTCTATTTTGTCTTGTAATTTGTTTAATCTAGTACTGGCAGCGCTTCCCCAGATCTCTATGAGATACGACAGGTGTGGTTTTACTAGGGCATTATATATAGTGAAACGTAGTTTCTGTGGTATGTATCGAAAATTAATCCGGAGGGAGGCGTGAAGTGACATTAATTTGGTTATTAAATATTTAATGTGAACATTCCATGTTAAATGGGTATCCAAATAAAGGCCAAGATATTTTTCATTGGTTTTTTCTTGCAATGGTATATTATTTATTTTGAGAGGTGAGTAATTGGGTATAGATTTATTTTTTGCTTTAAATATTATGTAGCTAGTTTTGGAAATGTTGATAGTTAGTAAATTGTATTGTAACCAATCGCAAAGAATATCAAGGTCGTGCTGGGCTTGAGAGACAAGATCATGAATTGAAGAACCAAAGTAAAAAAGACAAGTGTCATCGGCGTAAAGTGTGATATCGCCATTTAAGCCCAACTCATGCATATTATTAATATAGACTAAGAAGAGTAGAGGACCCAGGATTGAACCTTGTGGAACTCCATAGGATTTAGGTTGTGGGGGACTTTGGGTGCTACTGTCTATTTTTACGATCTGGGATCTATTCGTGAGGTAAGACTCAAACATTTTCAAGGCTATGCCAGTAATACCAATGACTTCCAGTTTTTTTAAGAGCAGTTTATGACTTACGGTGTCAAACGCCTTTTTTAAATCAATGAATACTCCTAGTACGATGTTTACTTAAATGTCTTTGTGCATAGTACATGTCAACACTAGTTACCACTAGCGCCTTCTAGTATCGAGTAGGAGAACTAGGAAAGTCAAGATCCTCCTAGAAATTTCCATGGAAGAACTTTCTAAAATTTCGACACCTAGTCAGTCGGGACCGGTATGTACTCGAAAATTCTAGATGTTTCTACAGTAGAAAGTTCTGGAAATTATCGGGGGGCCTATATAAGGCCGGTATAGACCGCGACCCAGACAGTATTGAATTGGCGATACAAGCGAACACTTCGAAGTGATACAACCTCAAACTAAAGTTGATCAGTAGTATAATTGTGTTTTGTTATTAATTCACTCGGCAGTTTTTCACTGTCTCGAACCCCAAGCTGGGGCCAATACTCGCGACGAGCATGTCTTAGGAGGGGACAGTGTTGCGCGCCACTACTAATGTCTTGTACATGACAACACTAGTTACCACTAGCGCCCTCTAGTGTCGAGTAGCAGAACTAGGAGAGTCAAAATCCTTCTAGAAATTTCGGGAGTGATATGTACTCGAACATTCTAGATGTCGCTACAGTAGAAGGTTCTGAAGACTATCTGAGGCCCTATATAAGGCCAGTATATAGCACGACCGAGTCAGTATTGAATTGGCGATATAAGCGAATACTTCGAAACGAAATAACTGCGAACTATAGTGATCAGTAGTACAATTGTGTTTTATTATTAGTGTGGTTTTAAATTGTAATTAGTGTTCTGTAATTAAAGTGTCAATTTTGATAATTCACTCGGCAGTTTTAGTTGTCTCGAACCCCAAGCTCGTAACAATTGGTGTCAGAAGTGAGACCAAATCATGTCGATTTTTCGTAAAGACGACATGGAGGGTAACTGCTGACCACGGAGGCCGGTCCGTCAGCAGCTCCTGCATATGCAGCACCTAACTTAGGTGTTCTGATGATGATGCTGCAGGAGCAGGCCCGCTGACGGGCGGAACAGGCCCGTCGGTCGGAAACGCAGCTGCAGCGCGGTATGGAAGAGCAGATGCTCTTCATGAAGGACTTTCTCGCTACCTTTGGGAAAGAGATAAGGGAGGTGAAGGATAGGGTTGCTCAACATGACAACCGCCTGTCGGAAGCTGAAGCCCGAATAAACCAAGTGAACAATCGGTTTGACCACGTGATGGCTGACGTGAAGAAAATGCTGGACGACCTCAAACTTGGGGATAGCATTACAGCTCACGTGGTAGCTACAACACCTTCGCTACGTGGATTCAAAGTGCCGCCGTTAGACGGGACTTCTTCCTGGTTGTCCTACAAAATCCAGTTTCAGATTTTCATGAAGGCGAACGGCTGTAATAAAAGTCAGGCCATGCTCTCACCCTAGGCCTGAGCGGCCAGGCCTTAACTGTTCTGGAAGCTCTCGGTAAGGAAGTGACTTACGAGCAGCTCCTTGAGGCATTGGAGGCGAGATATGGTGACGCTCACCTGGAACACGTCTTTCGTGCGCAGCTCAAAGATCGCGTGCAATGCAGCAACAAAAGGCTGCAGCAGTGGGCCCTTGAGGTGGAGAAGCTGGTTCGAAAAGCATACCAGTCTGTACCTGCGCTCATTGAAAGGAAACTGGTGCAGACATTCATCGACGGTATACGCGACCTTGAAATCAGAGCTGCTGTGAGGCTCGGGCACTACGAGATGCTTAACGACACCTTGGTCCATAATCTGGATGTGAAAGCCGTGCGGCAGGATCATCGTTCCCATCGCGTCAGGGCGGTTATAGCAGGTACAGTTCGTGACCACAATAAAGGATACAGCCCTAGGCGCGACGACTGTGGGTAAAGGGGCCATCTTCGATCCAGCTGCCCTGAGCGAACTGTAGAAAGGGAAGCCGATCGATCTCAAGAGGGCAAGGAAGTGGTATCTGTAAGGATACTCAGGACAGACCAGCTCAGCAATAAGTGGAAGGACAGCCTACAACATGCACAGCAGGAAGATTCAGATATCAAGACGATTCTGACATAGATGAAGTCCAGTGCTCTTAAGACCAAGTGGAGCAACGTCTCAGTGATGAGTTCGACCACAAAAAGCTATTGAGCCCAATAGGACAGCTTGCTGATTCAGGATGGAGTCCTGTGTCGTAAATGGGAAAATGGTCGGAGAGACAATTGTCATTTGCAAATGATTGTCCCTAAAGCTAAAGTACCGGATGTTCTACAGCTGTACCATAATGGTTGTTCAGGAGGCCATCTGGGAGTTAAACGAACTCTACTAAAGATCCGAGAACGGTTTTACTGGGTCCACCGTCGTAACGATGTCGAGGACTGGTATCGCAAATGTACAAGTTGTGCGGCTGTAAAGGGACCTTAGACTCGTAGTAGAGGTGCATTGAAATTATACAATGTTGGTGCACCGTTGGCCGGGGTCGTTTCTGGAAGGTGAAAGTGAACAAGTGTTTCATGGTTGTGATGGATTACTTCACTACGACGGCTCCGTGGCACAGTGGCTTAGCAATAAGTTGTTGCGCTGGGTTCGAATCCCGCACGGAACAAGTATTTATATGGCCTACAAATAATTGTTCCAGTTCTGGATGTTTGTCCTCGTGCAATTTATGTTTGTAAACTGCCTCCACGATACAGGAGAAAATCCTAGTGTGGGGGTAAAGTTTTTCAAAAAAAAAGAAAATAAAAACTATGTGGCCAGGAGTCTTTGCTATTCCAAATGAAGAAGCTTCAACAGTTGCAGATAAGCTAGTTCATGAAGTATTTTGTAGTTTTGGAGTACCTTTAGAGATTCACAGCGATTAAGAAAGGAATTTTGAGTCTCAAATATTCAAGGAAACTTGCCGAGTTATAGGTACTCATAAAAGAAGAACAACTTTTGTCCACTCACAATCTGATGGAATGATAGAACTATTTAATCAGACATTGGAAAGGTACCTAGCAAAAGTTGTGGAAAATCGGCAACGAGACTGGAACAAGCCCATACAGCCGTTTTTGATGTCATATCGAAGCGCTGTTCTCCAAAGTACATTAGTGATACCACCTTTCGCAAACTTTGGGAGAGAATGACGGCTGCCTGCAGACCTGATCACCGGAATACCATATGATGCCCCACACAGTATAACCGATTATGCAAATGACTTGCAGAACAAAATGAATGACATTTATGAGCACGAGCAAGCAAAATGGGAAATGAACAACTCATCAATTTAGTAAGACGATATGAATGTACTTTTAATATTATTGGGTAAACTATACGTTTGTGTTTGATACTGTAAATAAAAACAATGGTCGGAAAAACGTAATTCACAACGCATTTGCTTCGGAATTTATCATGTTAACAATTGGTTCCCACACAACAGATAAGAGATTGCCCTAAATAAGCCAGCTCAATCACCAATTACAAAATTTTGTAAGAAGAAAAGTGCGTACTAATTTAGACATACCTACCCTCTTTATTAATTCTTATGTTATTTAATTTGATCACGTCTAGTTTTCATGTTCCAGCTAATATCAGTAAAATTCAATGTTAATTATTTTTTACTTACTTTTTTTAATTCAGTGTTTCGTTTATCAGAAAAGTGACTGTATTTCGTGTTTACTAAGTGAAGTTATTCTTAAACAATCTCAAGAAAGTGTGAAAACGATCCTAACAAATTCTGTTATATTTGTGTTGAAATTAATTTTATAACTTAACGAAGGACTTTAACACCATTAGTAAAAAAATGAATAAAAGTTATTTTGGTTTTCATATCGGACAACAAGACAAAATGTGGGTTCCTCACATCTGTTGTGTTACATGCGTAGGGCTTATTACGGGATGGGCAAAAATATCTCGATCTATGGCTTTTGGAATTCCTATAATTTCGATGGAACCACACAGACTATTCATTAGATTGTTATTTTTGGCTTACTAATACAAAAGGTATTAAAATTAAAACTAAAAAACAAGTTAAGTATCCTAATGTGCCATCTGTTAAAAAACCGATTCCTCACAGTGGAGAACTACCTATACCAGAACTACCTCAGCTCTCCGGTTTGTCAACTGAATCAGAGGAAGCAGATAATGCAAAAATATACTGATTTTCAAGTAGGTTCTTCATCTCTTTGTCTCAAGGAAGAAAGGCCACATCTTATGTTTCAGATATCTCAATGATTTAGTTCGTGATTTACATCGAGATATCATTAATACGACCTGAAGATATATTTTTACCACCTCTCCACAAAAAAAATTGGCATAATGAAAAACTTCGTGAAAGCAATGGATCAAAACGGTGCTAGATATTTTATACCTAAACAAAAAAATCCCAAAATCAGTGACGCTAAAATTAATGATTATTTGTAGGTCATCAAATCAGTCAAGTGATCAATGATGAAAAATTTAAAGACGAACGAGATGATTTGGAAATAGCAGCTTGGGAATCATTTATCAAAGTAACCGAAAATTTTCTAGGAAATCACCAATCAGATGATTATGAAAATATTGTTGATAAACTTTTAGCTAACTATAAAGCATTAGGCTGTAATATGTCCCTGAAAATACATTTTTACATTCACATTTGGACTTTTTTCCCGCAAACTTGGGCGCCTGATGAACAGGGGGAAAGACTCCATCCAGACATTTTTACCATAGAAAAACGATACCAGTGGAAATACAGTCCAACTATGTCGGATTACTGTTTGGGATTACAACGGGACGTTAATATTATTACATCAATAATATTATATATTAATAATATACATTTTTGTTAAGATATTTGTAATTAAATTTAAAAATTTAAAAAAATCATATTATAACAAAACTATTCGTATCTAAAATCTTTGACTACTCATTTTATGCGTCTTGGCCTTGTTCCGAAGACAATCAGTTATTTTTTTTCTTATTACACGCAAAAAATGTTTTTTTGTTGATCAGTTGATACTACAGTGAGGCACCATATTGCCTTTAATATTAAAAAAAATATTTTAAATGTAAACTATAGTCCAATGCCTACAAAAAATTAGGTACTTAATTACAACTAAATAAAGAAAATTACGTAAGTATCTATATTATGCATCAACCTGCAAACAAATAAAAAATAAAACTACACTCAACCAAGGACAGTTCTTTAACCTTTGAGTAATAGAAGTGATCGTGCCCAAAATCAGATGAGTTTTCTATCAAGAAATTCTCAGTTGCACCCCGGAGTATTTTACGCCTGTGTTTCAGAAAGAACGTACAAAGCCGTTGCTTCTGAGTGTTGTGATCTTTTTATATACGTGACGGTTTACCGTCCCATCGGAATATGAGAGTGAGGGAGTAAAAAGTGCTCATGTGCTTGTTCACACATTCGGGAGCCATAATCCTGCCCTGTGCCATACTCGGTATATATATTTAAGAAGGGGAATTCACTGCGTCCTAATTTTTCAGGAGACACAAAAATGTGAATATCTTTAAATGTTATTGGAATATACATTTTAATTTTACACGCTGCGAGACTTTCTCTGGTGCCAATAGACTTCCGTAAATGTGTATTTTCTTTTTTTAGGTATATCACTTTCAATAATTTTATGAAACTCCTCAAATTGCACTTTTGTCATACGAAAGATCATTAAAAATCGTTCGTCATAATTTTCCAGTTACTTTACTAATGTATGGTATTCTCCAAACTCTTCTCTTTGCTTATTTATTTCATGTATCCAATATCTTCGCTTCTTAACTTTTCTCTTTTTCTGTATGGCGTGGATATATTCGTTTATGAACATCAGACTAGGTAAATTATTCTCAAACTCACTCCCCGAATCAGAAAACTTCGTTGTACTCATGCGTCCGCTAAGAAGTGATAAGAGTGTCTGACGCCAAACGTACGTTGCATACATACGTGGGAGCGTTGCATCGCACACGTTGCGTACGTGCGATCAGTCTGTTTCTCCCATTATAGCTATTAAAATTGCTAATACTCTAAATAAGCTTAAAAAGGAACGATAATTTCATAAAAAAATCATGAAAATACTTAAACATAAAACTATCAGTGGAATTTAAAATTTATAAATCAGCTGACTAGGGTCAATATCCTCGCGGACGCCGTGCTCTATTATCTAGCTCGGTACGAAATAACGCATTAGGTGTTAGTACTTACTCTACCCTTCCCTTTAACACACGCGCTGCCGCCGCCCGACCGACTCGCGCTGTGAAATTTACACATGCATGTTGCACCGAAATTTACCTACTAAGATTTGTTTGCAGGCGACATAAGAATTAGAGGCGGCAATCACAATAAACTTACAAGTCATTTTTAATAGTTTTGACGTACCTCTTTTTAATTTCAAAGTATTGGACGGATTAAAAACGGAAAGTCAATTAAAATAAAGTAAAATAATAAAATAATTATTTTTTAGATTAATTCTGATAGAATAATTAATTGTCGATGTCGATCATAATTGCAATTTATTTTAACTATTACATTATTCAGTACCATTTTATTTTTATTTTCTTGTACAAAATGAAAGATAACGATGAAATTGTGTTTATAATTGTGAAAATGAATGGGTAAACAATTAAGTATGTTATTTAATTTCAATATAATTTTTGTAGTAACGAACTGCTTGTGGCGTCAGGGTACAATTGATTGTCTAATTGTATTTAAAAAACGACAACTATAACTTCTAAATTCCATATGAAGACTAGTCATAGGGATAATTAGACTTATAAAATACTAGCTGTACCCCGTGGTTTCACTCGCGTATATCACGCGTCTACGCCTTGCAACATGCGAACTTCGAGAGAAACATCACGACGGACGGTTGCTGAATTGACAAAGATTTAAAAAGTGAAATATGTTACTAAAATTAGATGGTTAACGTAATTGGTTGTTATGCATGGTACAGGTACTGATACGAATAATGTGGCCTAGCTTGTACCGGCGTAGTGTAAAATAGTAAATTTTATATTTTAACATGAAAAAGTAGTTATTGTGACATAACTGTAATAGTTAAACATATGGTATTGCAGGCTTTTTTGTAGATATTGATATCTTCTATAAAACTGAAGTACATTACTTTGCTCTATTATCAATAGTTTCCGCAGAGTACGCGATATAAGGATTCTTTTTGGTATTTTTTTCACACCTTGGGTTACATTAATGAAGTTTTCATACAGATCCCTAACTTTTTTGAAAATATTATATAGCCTATGTTCATCAGGGATGAATCTAATGGTGAAAGAATTTTTCAAATCGGTCCAGTAGTTTTGGAGCCTATTCAATTCAAACAAACAAATATTTCCTCTTTATAATATAAGTGTAGAAAAGTTGGCAATGTCTTAACAGTTTAACGATTTGTGGAAATGATCAAAGTGCTTACCGCAACGAAACTAGGACGTACGGACTTAGCAGTAGGCATTTGATTTGGCGGGATAGATGATTAATTTTAGTTTTATGAGACAGGAGACAGTTCCATGTTGACTATCACGTGCACGTGAGCGACAATTCAATTTGTTTGTTTATTAAATTCTTGCTGTTATTACTTGTTGTTACGTTTTGTGTTTCTTATTTTGTTTTAATAATGCCTAACGCGTACATTTCTAGTGCTCGTGAATACGGCAACATGTTAATGTGCCTTGGAGAATCTCATAAAGCCACGGAGGATTGTGTACGGTAAGCTGTTTCATACCAAGTTTGTTTGAAATAACTTAGTGCTGAACTGATCTGAATAGGTAAATAACTGAATATATCAGAATAATAAACATACCAACACGGTGGATAAAAAAGCATGACTCTATCCTTGTTAACATTTCATTTAAGTAAATTTTTCATTAGTGGGGAATCGAACCATGTATTTGGTTTATTTACCTGTGAATTCGAATTAAAGTGGCTAGGTGAAGACAAGCACAGTGGCAAAATAGTAGGTTAAGTAGATAAGTTAGGTATTTAGACAAGGGTTGTAAATTATTAGGTATTGGTACGATCGCTAGCTGCGGGCCTCGCGAATTCAGCGTCCACGCGAATATAGACCCTAGTTAACTGATTTCTATGTTTTTAAATTCCACTGCTGGTTTTATGTTTAAGTATTTTAATGATTTTTTTTATGAAACTATCGTTTCATTTAGCTATACTAACATGATGGAGTGTAAATAAAGTTAAAACTTTGAAGAAGAAGAAGATGATTTTTTTTCCTCGGGATCGATTTTCTTTCTGACCCATCATCAAAGGTATCATTAGTACCACGGAGCAAATACAAAGGGGAGGTGTTGTAATTAGATTTCACTATGTAACAACGCGTGACAATTTGCGGGGTGAGGGGATGTTAAGCCCCACCCACTTTACCATTTTCCATCTACTGATAAATAGTAAAACTACTTGCATCGTTCCATATCGATGTTGCAATGTAGTTTAGCTACCTAAACGACTGGCAGGCTGTTCACAATATAATGATAAAAACTATAAAAATAATATTTTGGCGATTAAAAAAACTTTAAGAGTGAATGCAAAAAAGTTTCAACACTTTCGTATGATTAATATAAATTAAGTATAAAATTACTTACAAATGAAATGGGATGCCATCCATAGCATCAGAGCGTCTATCTGGCTAGGTATTTCTACACGATAAAACGCAACACTGCATCCTTTTCTTCTTAATACTACGAAAATACACCGATTTGCAATTTTCGACACATAAGCGCACAGGACGAACGCTGACAGTATACAAAGTAAAGCCACGCCCACTGTGATGACGTCAGGACCCAGTTAGAATCAAAGTGCATAGTTGCTTATGCCATCTCCTCTTTGTATTAGCTTCGTGGTTAGTACCATTGTCTGTCTTCGTTTTTGGGAGCGTTTCGCAAACACCAGGTATAAAAAATACTTCTCTAGCTCTAGTTTACACTAAGTTGCTCACCAGCCAATTAGAGATGAGCAGATCATAATGTCACTCACTTCTTTCATTGATGTTAGTATTTCCCTAAGCTGTATGGTGAGCATTCATATCGCATCCAACTATGGGACTTCTTTCATTAGCTTGACAAACTCACGCACAAACTGACGCATGTGTTTCTGCAGTGTTGTCTCGTGGTTATCACTCCTAACTCTCGTTATGTTGAGAAGTGACAAGTGCGAGTGAGATTGACAAGTAAACACTGTCAAGTGACAACTAGCAAGTAGATGTTCACACATGTGGTAAGTGGATATGCAGTAAGGTCGTTATTATATGGAATTCCGAACTGCGTGTTATTTTTAGTATCCTCAAAATGGATGAGCGACTGCGTTCGTGAAGTAATCAGAGGAGTCATAAACCATTGTTATGTATGATAGCATAGCGGCGTCTCGCATCATTTTATTTTTAAAATTCGGCGATTTATTAGTAAATAAACAATCGTGTTTCAGTAATTCGTGGACAAATTTAATGTTATCGTTCTCTGATCACTTCGCCATTGTTAAAACAATAGCGCAAACCAAAATTAACTATTAAGACGTCAAACAAAATTATTCACCAACACGTGCATATTCTGACGTTTTGGCTAGAGCGGAGTCGGTGGGCGAGTGAGGGCAAAGCGAGGGTAGTGCGGGGCAGAGCTACTTGTCAGAGAATAGAGCAGGCTGCTATTGAGCTGCTATGCTGTGAGTGCGTGGTGCCTCCCCTGCTGGACCAACCCATTTGTGTTGTAACCATATAAATAAAATGCAGTGTCGCTTTAACACGTTAAAAATTTCAAACAAAGAAGTTTATAGATGTGATACTAAAATGGATTTTCTTACAACCTGCAATTATAATGGCTTTTATGCCTATTAGATCAAAATACAACGGTACAAGCACTACTGCTTACCCGGACGGGCTCCTAGGCACATAAGGAGTCCTACCACCTATTTGTTCTATAGATATTAATATTTGTTCAAAGTTAAAACATGGAAACGAAACGAGCGAAAAAGTAAAGTCATTTACTTGCTCTTGCACGCGTGCTCTTGCACGCGGCGGGTAAAATTTCGCATTAGTCAAATCTCCGACAAAGGTGATGCAGCTAAAGCCTATGCTCACGGAACTCAGTGGTAATCATTCGCCAATTCGAACCCACGTTACTCGCCAGCCCAAAATAAGTACTTTTCGTCATAGTTCGTCGAACACGTAAACTGCAAACATTTCCCTTAATATTTGTGCCCGGGAAAAGTGTGGTAAGTATATGAAAACTTACTGTCTCGGATCCATGCATGTATGCATGGAGCCAGTGACGTGACGTGGCCAGCCCATTGCCACTTCATCTGCCGACTTCCAAAAAGGAGACGGTACTCAATTCGAGGCGTATGTTTTTTTTTTATGTGTGTTACCTCATAACTTTGTACTTGATGAACCGATTTCGATGACTCTTTTTTATATGAAAGCTGGTACATCTCGTGTGGTCCCATATTAATTTGGTAAAAGGTCAGACCAATAGTTTTTGAGTTATTCTTAATAACTAATATTGAAGTCGGCTGTAGAAAATTTTTAATTTTAAATTATTTTACAAACATGGAAGGTTATGTCTGTAATCTTGATTTTCCGACGGAATTCTTCATTTCATATTTTATCTACCAGAGAAACTCCGAGCATAGCTCGTTCCATCGCTCGCTGACCGACTTTGAATTTGTGGAGTAGCCGTATAGTCAGTGTCTACGTTTCGGCAACGTAAGTGAATACGGGCAGAACGCACTAGTTGAAGACTTTTGTCTTCAGATTTTGCGGTATGGGCAACGAGAAAACCCGACGGAGCTTTCAAAATGCTGCCCAGCCTAACTCAATCCTCCAATCGGCTTCCTTCTCGAAATTATTCTTACCTAGTTGCAGAAAATTTTATCATCAACAGTAATTGGGACTGGTATGACGAGATCGTTGAACATAACTTTTGTCTTATTCAGGTTCGTACACAGACAAACACGTCGGAAGGATTCATTAAGTCTGTTCAGTATGTTCTGAAGTTCTTGCAGCGATTCTGCCATGACTACGATATCATCGGCAAAGCGTAAGTGTGAGTTGTACTCACCGTTTACGTTAATGCCGCGTCCTTTCCAGTCTTGCGTCTTAAAAACATCTTCCACTGCATTCGTAAGCAGTTTAGGGGATATAAGATCCCCTTGTCTCACTCCGCGGTTTTGTTTGACTGCCCTGTAATTGGACATCGTACTGGTGTTATAGAGGCATCTTAGCAATTCGATGTACCGCTACTCAATTTGGCACCGCTGCAAAGAATCCAGAACAGCCCAAGTTTCGATGGAGTCAAAAGCTTTCTCATAGTCTATAAATTCAAGACACAGGGGCTGATTATACTCTGCTGTTATTTGCCACCCTGTGTGAATGTGGTCTATAGTGTCAAATTCTCTTCGAAACCCAGCCTGTTTCTTCTTCACGCTAGTCGATTTGTGATGACCCTCGAAAAAAACTTATAGACGTGGCTCAGAAGCGAGATGTGTCGATTTTGCAGCATAGTTTTGTCACCTTTCTTGTGAAACAAAACTGTAATGCTTCTGCTCCACACCTTCTCTTCCATCTTGTAAGCCGCAGTTAAAAAGTCAGCAGAGCTCTTTTAGCAAGGGTTGAGCTCTGTTGTAACTCCATCTTCTCCAGGGGCTTTTCTATTTTTAAGTTGGCCGAGGGCCAGCTCAATCTCCCCAAGGCAGATGTCTGGCAGCTCGTCGGTATAGTGGCGGGTCAGCGTGGCTCTGGGATCATCGCATTTAGAGATTTGAGGTTCTAGTTGTGGCCTATGTGAGGCATATAGTTTGCCATAATAGTCTTCGATCTGAGAGAAAACCTCAGGCTTTGACGTGAGGAATTTGCCATCATGCGTCAGCAGTCTTGCGATGTGACTTTCTCCTGAGCAAAACTTTGAATCCCTTGTTTCGCTCTATTGCCGCTTGTATCGCAATTGCATTAGAGCTATGCAGGTCCCGCCTCACAGCTTTCCTCACAAGCTTGGTTAGTGGCACCTGTTCCGATGGCGTAGCTGTTGTTAACTCACGCCTTCTTTTCATAAGCTGAAGGGTCTGAGAACTTCGACTTTCAGCCAATATGTTGCTTGCCACAAAATCTCTTGCTCTCTTCCCTTAAGATCTAAAGTACCTAATTAGCACCTAAAAGCCCCTAAATTTGGCTTTTTCTAAATGCGAATTCCTTACTTTGCGTTGCTGGCGAGATACAACTGAAGAAATCTAATTAATTTTAGATATAAATTTACTGAAATGAAGAAAGTAGGTATATAAAATTCTTTACTTCTAATTATCTAAAAACTTTATGTCTAATTATCTCAGATATCTCATGTTTTATAGTTTGTTAGGACCACTGAATGAGCTTACTCTCTAATACATAAGTATAATCTAGCGGTTCCCCGCGACTTCGCCCGCGTGTAATTTAGGGTTTTAATTTTACTGCGCGGAACTCTTTTCCTAAAATATAATTAGCCTATGTTACTCTCTATAACATCAGCTATCTGCCAGTACCGTCAAAATCGGCCCAGCCGTTTCGGAGATTAGCCGGAACAAACAGACAGACAGACAGACAAAAATTTAAAAAATTGTGTTTTTGTTATAAGTATCGTTTAACCGAGTTTTATGAGTAGCCGGGCATTATCCTTGCAAATATAGACTTTTTTTAAAAGAGTATATTTAAATCTTATCTTTATATGTACAAACCTAAAGATTATATAATATATACTCTTTGATATCTACGAAAAACCAAACTATAAAAAAGAAACAATAATTAGATCTCTTATAAATATTATGTAATAATCAGTGATTTATATAGATTACTATATATGTATATACTAGAGATAGATGCGCGACTCAAATTTAATTTTGGTTAGTGTCGTGCTTTGCCGAACAGATGGCGCTTAATTCTTACAAAAGAAGGAACTTGAAAAAAAAAGGGAAAAATACACATTATTTATATATTATATATTTATTTTATATTATTATCCATATAATATTATTAATATTATTATTACATAGTAAATACACATACACATCTGCTGGATTCGAACCGGGGTGTTTTGTTTTCTGGACCGCCCGGTTACCCATCTGAGCTATTATGTACGTAGTAACCTTGTACGGAGTGGCGAAATTTATCTTCGTATTCTAATGATATTTTAGCAGTTTTTCATTGCCTGAAAACACAGATAAAACGGCATTTTCTAAAAATAAATAATGTTCAATAAATATTAATAACAATTTAAGCGTAACTACCAGTGACCGCTACTAACTGCGTAGTGCGCATGGATCATTGCGTATGCATAGACTTAATATATGTGTGCCCTCTAGTGAAATTAAAATAAGTCTAGCCTAGTACTTCAGAATGTAGATGGAAGCTCATAAATCGTATCATTTTGTTCGTAAAATAATCATAGACTAATATATAATACTGGAGTGAAAATAATGTTCTAAGTTGCATGCCCATGGTGATTTAGATACGTCGTTTGTCAATTTTTTACGCTCTGTCAATATCGCTAATATTTAAATAATTTATTTCTTATTCTTAAAATCATTTCTTATTCCGTTTTCTTTATTATATTTTATTTATTCAAAATTGTAATTTTTATTTATTTATTTATGTCTAAGAGTAAAAATTCAAATAATATTGTAAGTATTTATTCTATACTATACTTGATATCATAATCGTCATCATCATATTTTTTTTCTTGTGTGCTCGTTTCTTTGTTTCATGTACGCAAGAAAAAAATATACATATCACAAGTCAGCTGCAGTAATAGATTTTCTGCTCGTCAACTCGGTCCTCAGTCCAAATAATAGGTCACCGCCATAAACTACGCTTATACTTACAAGGCTGCCACTCGAAAACTTCTTTCCCATCGGTTGCCGGCGCTTTGACCCTTTAGCTAACTCATTCGTTGGTCTATGTTGGTTAGTAAGTTAGTTATTAAGATCTTTATACTGTGTTATTACGGTTTCAACGCGGATTATCTTCGGAACTGGTTTTATTTCGCAGAGAAACTATAAATTTGGCCCTCGTCAAAGCTAACTCGAAAGACTTAAAGTACCGATTCTCCATCCATATTCAGAAACTTGGCTGTAATATCATCTTTACTCGACGCCTATAAAATGCTGAAGAGTGAAATGGTGATTAAATTGATGTCAATTGTGGCGGGCTAGATTTGCTCTATTTTTACTTACTCTTTCGTGTTGCTTTAACGACGATGTAAATTGTACAGCTGCTCGTAGAACCTTTGAGTAGCAATCAAAATCTCCGGTCGCTCGGAAATGGCACCACCTCTGTTTGACATGCGAAGACTTAAGGCTTATAGTACCGCTCGATCGCTTCTTTGTTTAGTGGTTATGTAAATCTTTCCGACTAAATGTCTGTTTTAAACTGTCTGTTTAATTGTCAATACACTTAAATGTAAGTCGAAGGCTGCAGTTTACACGAGATCGAGAACGATTTCTTATATTTACTGATTTCCTATATTTTCGGGTATAATTATTCTACGAGTAGATTGATACATATCTTGATATATAATCGTTGGTGCGTCTGTTAGTGATCGTGTAACTTCTGAATGACTTGATAAAATGAGGCTATAATCACACAATATAAAATATGTTTTATAAATACGAAGGTTCATTACTATGCCAAGATCCGTTGCCCTGTAGTTAATTAACAAATTCTATATTTATGGACCAGAATTCTAATGGTTAAAAATATATAATGGTTTAGTGCCAAAAAGGAAAATCACAGTGCTGGGGAAAAAAATGATTTTTGTTTAAAAATAAATACATTTTAGCCAAAAAGTTTTTTTTTTATTATAAATAAAGCCAATAGTTTTTGCAACTAACACAGGTACTTACTTTAGGCTTTTTTGGGTCCCAATGAACAAATTGAAACGTATCCCATAACTGTTGTAGGGTGGGGACGGGGTTCGTACAAAATCCCCCATGTTCTTTTTATATTTAAAATGTCAAAAGTCCGGAGTGATTTCGGAGTCATACTTGTCGCGCCACCTAATACATAATATATTATACCTATTTATTTACAATATATTGTTGATTATAATTCATTAGCCACAGAGGGATTGGATGTACCAGCGCAATATGATAGGTAATATCGCCACAATGATCATTTGATCATTAGACCGTGTAGCTGCTGTGTAAGCACGGGACAATAAGGTGTGGTAAGAGGTGACAAAGGGCAACAGGAGCAGATGGGCAACAGTGTCCTCCTAATAACAACTAAAAAATAAAACCCCAACCTGCCAGCCAAGCGTGGCATCAATGGTAAATAGGGTATAGGTTGATTTTTTTACCCATCAATTCCATCGTGTGGTGTCTGTCGTTGGACAGGTTTTTCAAAAATATTGGGGGTATGGAACAACTGAATAATTGAAATATGAAATATACATATAATATGTCTATAATATGTAATTAGTTGGTTTCTCGCTTTCTCGGTAACTGCTCTAACGATTTGGATGATATTTTGTAAAGGTAATGTTTTACTTTCCAAGTTTCATTCCTAAATAATTATACTTTCAAAGCACGACCACCGGCTATTTTGCCATGAGGAAAAAATAGGGTGTAACAGGTGAACGACGTAGAAGCATATGGAATAGATACTTTTCAATTATTTTTTTTAAATGAACCATTTAATAATGAAAAAATAAAAACGATTAAAAATAAAGAAAATCAAATCATGTGCACTCTACTTCATTGATGGTAATATTATAAACTAATTTAACGTCCCACTTCAAACAGTAGTCAGCAGAATCCAGTTATTTAATTATTACAGACTTTATTTTAATTTATATTAGACTTGCAACGAATACTTCCTTCCCGGCCGAATACTTTTGTCTATAAAGCTGAGAACAAATTATCGGACGCGTCCGTCAGCCGCGGCTGAAAGACGCGGCTTATTTGAATCTAGCCAGTACATTTAATACTACACTGTGCAAACTATCGGTCGTAAGACGCGGACGTGCCCTTGGGTCATCCTTGAGCGTTCGGACGTCCGAACAGAGTCTAGCCGGCTGGATATTTGTGCGTCCGCGGACGGTGTGCACAGGGCACGGGACGCGTCCGCGGACGTTTCGAGTGTCATAAACGAACCGACCGCGCTCGCGACATGTCAGACGAAGAAAATTTTATTGAATGTGTTCGTGGCCACGAATGCCTATATAACTACAAACTGCAGCACTATAAAAATGCAACTTTAAAACAGGAAGTGTGGGAGCAAATTGCTGCTGAATTAAACATCATTTTCAATCAGACTAAGCAGAAAATTAAATTGGTTTTCATTCATTCTTAAGTACATTTTGTAACGTTTATCATCTTTTTGTCATAAAAATTTATTTTTATGACAAAATTATGTTAAATATTAATTTTTATCATAAATGGTTTATTTACTGAAACATTCTTTATAATCAAAAGTTAATTTTGTAAATTGAATTTGAACTTTTTATTTGAAATTAACACTGATAACATGACATTTAGTAAAGGAAACAATATTGCATGAATCATAATAATATTGTAAATTGTAAATTATTTCTCTAATATGGACTGTGTATGAAAACTGGGACAACATAAGGCAGCTGCCGCTAACTCTATAAATTCGTCCTCGCTGTCGCTGCTTGTCATGTTTCTCTATTGAAACACCTTTATAGAATGACTGAAGTGAGGCGTCCGAAGACGCCGTCTTAACTACCGTGCACACCGCTAAGCCGCGACTGTCAGCCGCGGCTGACGGACGCGTCCGATAATTTGTTCTCAGTATTCGGCTAATCGACCAGGAAGCTAAGAATATTACTAAGTAGTGTTTATTCAGAGCGTCTTTTCTCTGAAGCTGGGGTTGTCTACGAGAAGAAAAGGAGAAAAGTTCTGCCTGAAAATACAGAATAAGTACATAATATTTCTGCACCCATAATTTTCCACTTCTTAATTTTAATTACGATAATTTCATTTTGTGATTTCATTCAAGTGCATAGACATTTATTTGAAAGTTTTTTGTTAATTTTTAAAATACGGAAGTTGATTATTATCTATGTATACCTGTGACTACTTTAATGATTACAAGAAATACAGAAATACAATATAAAATAAATCAATATTTTCATTTGACCAATTATCTGACTACAATAAAACATCTTACTTAAATACCTATTTAATATTCGGCCGAATAGCACCTAGAACCAAGAAATTTGGTATTCGACTGAATAGGATAACAGTAACTGAATAGGCCGAATACCGAACATTAGCCGAATATTCGTTACATGTCTAATTTATATGTATTGATTTGTAGTCTATAATATACGTATTTATTGAAAGCATTCTGCGTATATTACTAGACAAGCTCTGCAGCCTTAATACATTGCGCACTATGTTACGGTCAATTCTCCGTAACTCCTCTATAGTCAAGTGCGAGCGACAAGACTTTCTTTGTTTTGTAAAACGCGAATGTTTTTTTCGACAGTCCGTGACACGGTTTTTGTTAAGAATTGCCGATTTAGTGTATACATAGAAGTCTTTTTATTTATTGAAATATCAGTTTGACGAAATGTCAATGAAAAGACAATGAATTTGTATTTATGTAATAGGCTTCTGCTTCGCTTACCTAATAGACGCCCTTTAGTGTATCTATATTACATTTAAATCTAAAAAAAATTAACGTTTCAGAGTGGACAGGAATCACCCAAAGGCGCTGTTCGGTATGCATTATCAAATCGATTATTTATTGATAAGGGCTGGACTATGTTGCCTACTGAAAAAATAGTTCGAAAGGTAATGGAAAAATTTTACCATTCATATTTTTTTAAGTTATTCAAGAAAACTATTGTTTTATAGGAAAAGGGTGACAAACGAGCACACAGTCCACCTATCCTCGTTTACATCGTTGTCGTCTACATCTATCCTCGTTTGCGAATCAAAATGCAGATGCGTTGTCAGCCTAAGATGGAATGCCTTTTTTCCAGTAATAAGAGTATCCGGTTCTCTACGCTCACCTTACGAAACACAGCAGCAATTAGCCGCTATTTTACGTTGATATTTTGTGAAAGCGTGGTCTTCCCCGGTCGAGTCGACCCATTCGTGCAACAACTATACAATTAATAAAGCTGCAGCGTGACTCTACCACGTATGAATTTCTTTTAAATGTACTTTTATTTTAACGTGTTTGCATTAAAAAAAAATCAAAACAGACAAATATTGTAATTTTTATTATATACTAGCTGTTACCCGCGACTCCATCCGCGTGAAATTTATTAGGATTGGATTTCATGAGTTTTAATTTTTTTCCGCAGAACCCTTATTATTTTTCTAAAATAAAAGTAGCTTAAGTTACTCCTTATAACATCAGTAATCTGCCGGTGAAAGTTCCGTCAAAATTGATCCAGCCATTTCGGAGATAAGCTGGAACAAACAGACAGGCAGACAGGCAAAAATTTTAAAAATTGTTTTTTGTTATAAATACCGTATATACTTTCATGTGAATTTAGTAAAAAGCTGTTATTTCGACATTATAAACTGATACTTCAATTTTATTTATTTGTATGTAAGTGTACATGATTTCTTCCGCTTCCGGTTGTCAAAGTAGTAACAGTGTTCCAAAAGTGCTCCCGATTTTAATGGAAATATAAGTGAAAAATAGAACAGATGAACTTCAAACAGCAGAAAATCAGTAACAGTAAGTCAAAACGAAACTTTTTATCATTACAACAACACTTGCATAAAGAAGCCTATTGAAGAAAATAAAGCAATAGTGCTGACATAACAGAGGCATAAATAACTACAACAAGACATAAATTAAAAATTTTCTATTTTATTCATCAAGCACAAAAACGTGAAGTAAATAACACTCACTTGACATTAATGCAGTAGCGCCAGCATAGTGTTACATTTACGCAAGGAGGTTGTAAAATATAATTATAACCTCCTTGCATTTACGTTCCGAACCATAGACAATACCCATGCTGCATCGCAAACTAGCACTTCTTATTAGTTTGTGATCGCAACTTGACAGCTGCGTAGTAGTGCCAATCTTGAGTAAATAAATACGTTCCGAATCACGAGAAGCACGCATATACTATAATACATCATGGATAACATGACGGAAGATATGTTAAAACTATTCCAAATGATGAAAATTGAATTAGAAACTTAAATCAAATAAAAACAAACTCAAATAATCATACAGATGTTTGATGTAGGTATAGATGATACAATACAACCAATATTAGAAGATAATAAAAGTCTAAAAGTGGGAGTACAAACATTAAACAGAAAAATAAAATACTTAGATGATGCAAATTTGAAAAATAATTTGATAATACATGGTGTTCAGGAAACAGAGAGTAACTACGAATAACTATTTAATATAATAAGTAACACCTTGCAAAAGAAAAATGTTAATGTTGAAAAATTTGAAATAAACAAATATCACAGATTGGGACGCAAACAACAAGGAAAAACTAGACCTATACTAATCGCCTTTACTTCTTATCAGAAAAAAGGAGAAATCCTGAAAAGCAAAGCAAATATGCCAGAACAGACTTATATAACGGAGGATTTCTCAAAGGAAATAATAGAACAATGCAAAACTCTGCAATAACAATTAAAACAAGAAAAAGGAAAAGAAGCCTTCATTAAGAATAATAAACTAATGATAGAAAAACCGGATGCTGAAAAAAGGAAAAGAGATACTTCTTTGTCACCTGCGAATATTCAATCACCAATATGGCATACGGACAGGATCATAAACATTATAGCTCCACCAAAGTTGAAAAAAAATTATGCATTTGCTTATAGAGAGCTTATAGAGAGCTAGGTCGCATTCACTGACAGAGAAAAAAACCCAGATGCATGAAGTATAGGAATTACCACACACCGGAAACGTGAGTTGAAACGTTGGTCACCGTGGGGTGATAGACCAATACCCCCTAAAGCTTACAGCAGAAACATTCAACGATAAACTACCTAAAAACCATACTCTGGAAATAGAAAACAAATTTCTAGGAATAGATTTAATATAGCTACACTTAACACAAGATCTCTAAAGTCACAAGAATTTTTACTAGAACTGGAACATGTATTGGAAACCGTTAACTGGGATACCATATATGTAGGCTTGAGTGACGTGAGAAGAGTGGATGAGAAAACCGAAGAACGCAACAATTACATACTATACAACATTAATGAAAAGGCTCGAATTTACGGAGTAGAGTTTATGGTAAAGAAATATTTGAAAAACTAAATACTATAGTTTCGAGGAATATCAGACAGGATCGCCATTTTGAATGTTTACCTCCCTGGCTATAAAAAACCCACTTAAATTGTTTAAATATATGCTCCGACGGAGTTTACCCAGAAGAACATCAAATATGCATTTTATAATAAGCTTTCGTGACTCTTCCCAACTTTTCTATGTAATAATTTATTATATTGTTCACATAACTGAAACATAGAGAGAAAAGAATTCTCTCTATGTTTCCTGATCTGCAGATTTATTTATTTACTTAGGATTTCTATCTTCGTTTTGTTCATTTTCCTGTCTTTATAGAGAGATTTTTTCTGTATGATTTCTTGTTTCTGGGCCTATTTTGTCTTTGGTGTCTTTATTTCTTCTAGTTTTGTTTTCGACTTCCTTAAGTTCTTTTTCGAGTATCATATTTCTCTTGGACATCTTTGGCATTCTTCACTGTTTAGACACTGTTGCTTTTAAATTATTTTCCAATAATTCTAGAACATATTCTGCAATTGGTAAGGGTATTGGTTTTTTATTGTTGCTAATGTTTTTTCTCGGTGTTTTTGGTTAAATAGAAATCCCTAATATCCTGAAAGAAGAAGTAGATAAGGCCATCAAATCACAAAAAAGAGGTAAAGCACCGGGAGAATACTGCATATCTAACGAACTTCTAATAGGAACAGCTGATATAATATTAGACGTTACCACAGATTTATTTAACGAAATTTTAGTCACAGAATATATACCTCATCAGTGGACTACGCGACCATAGTACTCCTTCATAAAAAAAGGAAAGAAAGATAATATAGTAAACAACAAACCCATTAGCCTGCTGTCTAACGTCTACAAAACATTTTCTAAAGTACTTGTTACGGTCTACAGCTACTCCAGCAAGGGTCAAATCTTCCGGGGCCCATCAGCAGAAGAATTCACGAGCAGCCGCAGGTCGGGCCCCAAAATGGCCACGTGGAATGTCCTATTACAATAAACTATATGGGAGAAAGCTAGACACCAATAGTACTTACCAGTATCAGAAGCTAACTTCGCTCCAAGGCTTGGGCAGACCGTGAGTGTGTGTAATGGTGTTTGGCGAACAGTGTACAGTGAGGTGTAAATGTGTGCGGCCTGGGCAGGCATAGGCGACCAGCAGCGGCCGATTTCCAGGCTGCCCCAAAATGCTGCATCGCTCCAGCTTGCTCCATCGCTGGACCATTTCTTTCTTCACTGTCACTAATTCAGTCTCTTAGCTTCATTGTACATTTAACTAACTTCAGTTCGCCTAATTCCACACCCATCGCAGAATCCAACACGTGATACCCGACACGGTAAGGACAGTAGCGCAAAATTCGACATTCAATGTCCCGGATTCACTTATCACAAATTATAAATAGAGAATTAAAGCGATCTCTTAACGGATCAACCATTCAGCGTTAAACACAACTAAGCTCCTTAATTCGACACCAGAATAACACGTCCCACAAGATTCAAAATACGCCTCGTTGACACGCAAATTAATCTAACTAGGCAACCAAAACACAAAAAGGCACTAAACGCAACGACACAATTATAACGATATCCTGACAATTAACCGGGAGAAGCTCTCAAACAAGGACTGCGCGGCTCGAATCCTAGACCGTATATCTCCTCGACGCGCGTACACAATTCCGCACTCTCGCAAGAGTTCAATATCGCACAATTCACATATCTACGTGACAAAGAAACACGCACTTCATCTAGCTATCTAGACCTACGACGGACGCGTGAATTTAGGTAAGAGGGCCTCACGGCTTCCCGCTCCATCGCTGGCGGAGCACTAACTCTTCGCCCACGCGTCGAGCGACTGCAAGCCGCACGCAGCCGCCCCACCTCGGCGTTTACCTCACCTACATACCATCAGGTGAGGCGCCAGCTCGAACGCAATTGGATGGCGTACAAATTACCTTTTCTGGCCTAAACAGTACTACTAAACCGTTTTACCCAGACTCT
Organism: Parnassius glacialis; assembly: GCA_033319125.1. Lineage (NCBI taxonomy): Eukaryota > Metazoa > Arthropoda > Insecta > Lepidoptera > Papilionidae > Parnassius > Parnassius glacialis. Next base: position 36,754,670 of record JAVANC010000013.1, on the reverse strand, counting down.
GGATGAAAATCAACGCAGAGAGCAAGCAGGTTTACGTAGTGATTTTTCAACAATCAACCACATACACACCATAATACAAATTATAGAGAAATGTAATGAATACGGCATACATTATTCTTGGGCATATGTGAATTATAACAAAGCATTTGACTGTTTAAACACACAAGGATATGGGAAGCGCTTGCAATACAAGGAGTTGACAATAAATATATACGACTAATTAGCAACATACACAAGAACATGAAAGCAAAAATACGAACAGAAAGAGTGGGAGATCACTTCCCTATAAAGAGAGGGGTCAGACAGGGAGATCCACTATCACCCAAACTTTTTACGGCAGTGTTTGAATACATATTTAGACGTCTCGAAATACAAAAACCAAAGTAATGACAAACCTGGACAAAATTTCTATCACAGTCAACAGCACAAAAATAGAGTATGTCGAAGAATATACATACCTCGGAAAAATAGTATCACCAAAAGATCTTACAACAAAAGAAATAAACAACGGAGTTTAACAGTGGTAGAGCCACGCGGCAGCTTTTGCTGTCGCACGGATGGGCCGGCTCGAACCCGGGTGGTACTACGACCTCACAGAAAACCAGCGTGAAGTAGAGGTTTACCTCTGCGTTTCGCTTGGTGAGTGCAGGTGGCCGGAGGCCCTTTTTACTGGAAATGAGGCATTCCATCTTAGTCCTCACGGGTGACAACGCATCTACATTTTGAATTGTAATAGAGGATAGATGTAGATGTCTATGGGCCGCAGCAACCACTTACCATCAGGTGGACTGTGTGCTCGTTTGTCACCCTTATCCTATAAAAAAAACGGAGTACAGCTAGCATGGAAAAGATATTGGTCCCTAAAAGAAATTGTCAAAAACCCACAACCACTAAAAGCTAAGAAAAAAAAATTGAATCATGTATTTTACCCATCATGACATATAGATGTCAGACATGGAGTTGAGTGAAACAAAACCTGCGCAAACTAGCGACCCGTCGATACAGCATGGAGAGGAGCATGCTCAACATCAAGTTAAAAGACAAAATAAAACTAGAAACATTACGAAATCAAACAAAAATAAATGAAGTAACAGACTGTATAGGAAAACTAAAATGGAAGTGGACAGGTCATATGATGAGATTCCGCAAAGGCCTCCCGTAGAGCTTGCTTTACTATCCTGGGTAATCCTCCTCCAAGTAACTCTAGCAATTTTTCGTATCTCATCCTCCCATTTAAGACGCTGCCTCCCTTTCTTTAGATTTTTTTTGTCTTGGACACCACTCGGTAACGTTCTTAGACCATTTTTCTTCATTACTCCTCATCATATGACCTGCCCACTTCCATTTTAGTTTTCTTTTACAGTGTGTTACTTCATTTATTTTAGTTTAATTTCGTAATGTTTCTAGTTTTATTTTGCCTTTTAACTTGATGTTGAGCATGCTCCTCTCCATGCTGTATTGACGGGTCGCTAGTTTGCACAGGTTTTGTTTGAAATAAGAATAGAAGGGGGAGTTGATTAAGCAAGTGGATGAGTTTGTATAATTGGGATGTTTATTTAGCAGGGATGGTAGATATGACAAGGATATAGAACGACAAGTGAACGCAGGAAATAGAGTTAATGGGGCTCTACACGCTATTATGAAGAGTCAGAATGTGTCAAATAAGGCACGTATGGCAATTCATAATGGTGTGTTAGTCTCTACTTTAATGTATGGTAGTGAAAGTTGGGTATGGCAGAAGAAGCATGATAGTAGAATAAAGGCTGTAGAAATGAGGTCATTACATAGTATGCTAGGGCTGAATCTGAATGACAGGGTGAGAAATAGTGTGATAAGAGAAATGTGTGGTATGCAAGATGACGTTGTGACTAGGATTAAAAAAGGAATGCTTCGGTGGTTTTGTCACGTAGAAAGAATGAACGAGGAAACTTACCAGGTCGTACCCCATCTAGTGGGGGATCACTCTACACTTCGCCTACCGATACGAGGCTGCCATTCAAGAACCTTTTTTCCCCATTAGTTATCGGTTCTTCGAGCTATATGGCTGGCCCATTGCCACTTCAATTTACTAATCGGTTGGTCTATGTCGGTCACTCTGGTCCTACTGCAAATATCCTCATTCCTAAGTGTATCACGCAGAGAAATCCCGAGCTTAGCCCTCTCCATTGCTCGCTGAGCGACCTTGAGCGTCCTCATACGGCCAGCACTGAAGAACCACGTCTCAGTTCCATAAGTCATCACTAGCACTACGCAATGGTTTTACAATATTGTTTACAGGTTTTGGGGTATGCCTGATAAGAAGATGTGTCGTAATTTCCCGAACGCTGCCCAGCCGAGTTGAATCTGTTAATTGACCTCTCGGTCGAAATTGGACTTACCTAGTTGGACTATTTGTCCCAAGTAAACATACTCGTCAACAACTTCGAGCTTAGTACTCCCAACAACTACCGGAATAGGTGTGACGTGGACATTAAAAATTATCTTTGCTTCGTCCATGTTCATCTTTAGACATATCCGTTGCGAGACACTATTGAGGTCATTGAGCATAGTGTTTAGGTCCTCCAGTGATTCTGACGAACGGATAAGGACTACATCGTCGACAAGTCGAAGGTGAGTGATGTACTCGCCATTGATGGTAATACCGTATCCTTTCGTGTCCAGTAGGTTGAAAACATCTTCCAATGCAGCGATGAAGAGTTTCGGGATATAACGTCATTCTGTCTTACACCTCTCTGCGATTGGATAGATTTCGTCCTCTGATTCTGTAATCGGATAGCCATCGTAGCCCTACTGTACAAACACTTCAGCACTTCGATATACCGACAGTCAACTTGGCACCGCTGAAAGGATTGCAGCACCGACCAAATTTCGACGGAATCAAAGGCTTTCTCATAATTCACATACGCGAGGCAAAGTGGCAGATTGTACTCCTCGGTCTTCTGTACAATTTGACGAGGGTATGTATGTGGTTTATGGTACTAAAGCCTTTTCGGAACCCGGCTTGTTCGGGAGGCTGGAAGTCGTCGAGACTGCGTGCGAGACGATTCGTAATGACTCTCGAAAACAGCACGAAGACGCGGCACAGAGGGGAAATCGGTCTGTAGTTTTTCAAGAGAGCATTGTCGCCTTTCTTGAAGAACAAGACCACCCGCACTTCTGCTCTACGCCCAAAATGGAGAACGGAATTAAAGAGCTTCTGAAGGACTTTAAGTACCGGTTCTCCACCCGCTTTCAGAAGCTCCGCTGTAATTCCATCATCGCCTGGGGCCTTGCCGTTTATAAGGTGCTGGAGAGCCATTCTAATCTCGCTCAGACTGACGTTCGGGATATCATCGGAATCATGTCGGATAAGACCTGCTCTTGGATCGTTAATCACACTTGATTGTGGCTCCAACGATGAAGTGTACAGCTGCCCATAGAACCTTTAATCTCACTCAAAATCTCAGGTGTCCCGGAAACGATGCGGCCGCACTCGTTCTTCAACTTTGACAGTTGGCTCTTTCTGGCAGACAGATCTCTGGCAAAGATTTTGGAGCCTTGGTTCCACCCGATCGCTTCTTCAATACAAGCTGTATTGAAGTTGCGTAAGTCCCGCCGCGTGCATTTGGAGATCTGTGTGTTCAGTTGCCTGTATACTGTCAAATCTGTTGAAGACTGCAGCTTCATTTCCCGTCTAACAGCCATGAGATTAAAAGTGTGATCGGAAAGTTTTTGTGTTCTTCTGCGGCGGGTCTTGCAGAACTTAGCTCCAATCGCATGGCCAGTTTCAACGAGCTTGTCATGTCGTCCACTGCATTGTAGTCTTCTAGGCACTGAAAATGATTTTGTAACTTGAGCTGAACGGTTTCGGGACTTTGGATTAATGCACGAGGGGGATGGAGCGTTGACTTCATTAGACAAGACCTCTCCAACTTAACGTTTACGTTCAGTGTGCCTCGAACCATTCGGTAATCGCTACCAGTTTTCACCCTCGCGATCACTGAAACATCACTGAACAGTTGTCGTCTGGTCGTCATAATGAAGTCAATCTCATTTTTTGTCGAACCGTCGGGGATCGACCAGGTTCATTTCCTGTGGGGCCGCTTCTGGAAGAAAGAGTTCATTATTAAGAGTCACTCTTTCTCCATGAAGTCAGCCCCTTGGGTTCCGTTTCTCTATTTCGAATTTCCTACCTTCAGCTCACCATTCTCTCTGGTGCCTAGTTCTGCATTGTAGTCTCCCATTAACACCGTATAGTGGAATTTTGGAGGAATACATGGCTTTAGTATTACCTCATACATTTCCTCCACCTCCTCATCGGTATGTGCCGAGGTTGGTGCGTAAATCTGTATGACCTTCAACGAATATACGTTTGGTGATTCTGAGTATAAGGTACGCAAACCTTGTCGACACACAATCTTTACAACTTTGTTAACGAGAGACTTGTGGACGATAAATCCGACACCTCCTTGGGACAAATGGTCGTGTGATGGCGCTGTCCTCGCGCCACAAGCGAAACACATCGAAGCCTAAATCGCGCTAACAAAGTTCCAAAATTAAAGCAATATATATAGAATAGCTCTGAGCTACCACTCGGAGCGTTGGCCGCTCCCTGGGCAGAACACCTTGCCCGGCGGGAGATCTCCCCTTTTCCTTCCACCGGCCACAGTGGTGACTCACCCACGTGATATGAACACGCAACTAACAACCTTCGGAAACTACACCTTCAAACCTTCATCATCCTCAAGTACCCCATTCATTCGCTCCCGAGCATATATTGTCTGCAGTCTTCACATTCTGCAAGTCATCTAGCTTTACAAAGGTTCATCGCAGCACTGGAATAATAATGCTTCCTGTTCCTTCAAGCTACTCTCTGCGCTACAGTGTTCGGCACGGCTCTGAGCCTTACTGCTCGCCTCTGCTTCACGGCACTCTCGCAGATCACTTGCCTTCTTTTCGACTTACCGCAGACTACAAGGCAATCCCTGGCACTTGCAAATTTGTCGACATCAAGAGTGCACTATCGACCTCCGGTCTGAGCAGGGGGGTGATGTAGCGGCGCTGTCGTCGTGCCACAAGCGAAACACATCGAAGCCTAAATCGCGCTAACAAAGTTCCGAAATTAAAGCAATATATATAGAATAGCTCTGAGCTACCACTCGGAGCGTTGGCCGCTCCCCGGGTAGAACACCTTGCCCGGCGGGAGATCTCCCCTTTTCCTTCCACCGGCCACAGTGGTGACTCACCGACGTGATATGAACACGCAACTAACAACCTTCGGAAACTACACCTTCAAACCTTCATCATCCTCAAGTACCCCATTCATTCGCTCCCGAGCAGATATTTTCTGCAGTCTTCACATTCTACAAGCCATCTAGCTTTACAAAGGTTCAGCGCAGCACTGGAATAATAATGCTTCCTGTTCCTTCAAGCTACTCTCTGCGCTACAGTGTTCGGCACGGCTCTGAGCCTTACTGCTCGCCTCTGCTTCACGGCACTCTCGCAGATCACTTGCCTTCTTTTCGACTTACCGCAGACTACAAGGCAATCCCCGGCACTTTCAAATTTGTCTACATCAAGACTGCACTATCGACCTCCGGTCTGAGCAGGGTGGTGATGTAGCGGCGCTGTCGTCGTGCCACAAGCGAAACACATCGAAGCCTAAATCGCGCTAACAAAGTTCCGAAATTAAAGCAATATATATAGAATAGCACCGAGCTACCACTCGGAGCGTTGGCCGCTCCCCGGGCAGAATATCTTGCCCAGCGTGAGATCTCCCCTTTCCTTCTACCGGCCACAGTTGCAATCCCGGTGATAGAACAAGTTGCCGGATTCGAGGATTACCGTGTCCTCCCCCTCTCTTCGAACCTCGGATAAACCTATAATATGGCAGCGTACCTTGTCTATCTCTTCTTCCAGTTCCAGGATCTTCTCGCCAGTCCTCAGGGTGCGTGCTTTGTATGTCGCCAGGTCTAATCGTCTAAGGTGGCAACCGAACCCCCATCGAAGATTCTTAGCACCCCCTGCCCCACCGTTACCACGGTCGCAACCGTAACCAGGAATAGCGGGGTCGCCTGGGACTGGGGACCGTCTATTCGTTACTTTTATCATGGGAGGATATTTGCCATAGTTGCCACGCTTGGCGAGCGAGTTGGCAACCGCAGTTTTTTTATTGTAATATTGCTGATATGATATCCGAAATATTACAATAAAAAAGCAGCATCTTCCTGATATCACAGCATCTTCCTGATATCAGTGATATCAGGAAGATGCTGCTGCTGTCTGTCTGTTTCCCACTGTCGCCTCTTACGGGACACCCACGGGAAGATATGGGGTAGTGGATATTCTTAACCGCCACTACACTTATTAGGTATTAATCTATTTTATATTTCATTAGTTAAACGTGTATCATATGAAGCCTGCACATCCAGAATTCGATTGGTTTGAACACAATAAGAGTAAAAAGGTTATGTATTATGATACGGGTGAAATGCTGGCGGAATTCGATGAAGATGGAAGAGGTCGATGGTTCTATAAGAATGGTAGACTAGCGTTGGACTATTATAATGCCAAAGGTAATTATTTTATACCTAATTTTTTGCTTTTCGAATAACTAATACCACAAAATTATCTAAAACCAGAGTAGGACCCTTGAAGAAAAATATCGACAGCATAGTAAAAACGTTTCTATCAGCAAGAGTAAGTATTGAAAATCTTAAAAAAGTTACGTAAGATACTTAGGTTATTACGACGTGAAAGATAAAATCTAAGTTATTGTAGACGTTAGCCTGGTCGGCCCGGGGGGGTAGTACCAGTTCAAATAGACAGCCGTGGCCCCAGGATAATTGCTCATACGGGAACCGAACCCTAACCAAACGTGTCATGTATATAGCCAAAATGAAAAAGGGAGCTGGCCACATACATACGGAATTCCGTTTCGGGATTCCGTTTCGATATTCCGATTCGAGATTCAGAACGCAGCAAGTTCATATAACATCTATGACCCGTCACACACGTGCGGTAGTTTTCCGTTCGATATTTTGCGGGTAAAACGGGATTCCGTATGTGTGTGGCCTACCTAAGAGGCGGGACTTCCATAGTAAAAGTAAATGCATGTAAGTACGCCAAGCTACTCTACCAACATCAAGATATGACATTTAGTTTTGACAAACAGTGTTGACAAGATTGACTAATTTTTTCTTCGAATAATTTTATCGATATAACCTTTATCGATATATTGTTTATCGATATTTATACATAATAAAAGTTAGATCTCTATAATGAATTATTTATTACAAATAAATTTTTTAACGTTAAATTGAGTAAAAATGCCGAAGAGGATAAGAAATCAATGTATTTTACACACAGCAATTTGTAATTATATCTCTACAAACACAAGGTACAAAAATATGTGTAAAGAAAATATAAAATAAAACACGCAGTATTATACTAGTAATTAATTAACTAAAAAATAAACGACGACTCCTTAGCGCAGTGGCTAAGCGTTTGGCTGCGGCATAGCAGGACCGAAGCTTTGTTCCGCACTGAACAATTGTTGCTATGCTGTAAAATAAATAGTCTGCGTCTGGATGCTTGTTTCAACGTTTGTTTTTTTAAGGGTAGAAATATTAGGTTTTTAACACTGATTGGACTAAATAGCTTTTATGTGTAACAAATACTATGTACAAATCGTTAGGCTTCTACACAGAGGTGGCTATGTACATACTATTCGCAGAGATGGTTTACTAATTGTCGCTTTCAAAATGAATGCTCATTATAGCTAATGTTTATAGTAGAATCTATAAAAAAAAATATTTATAACCAGGTAATTACTAATAATTTTGAGTTTATTTATATAATCGAATTCTTACCAAAATTTCCCTTTGAGGGATATTATCTTTTGCTACATATAAATTAAACCTAATTAACATACACATAATTGTGGAAGTTTAAATTAAGTCCAATGATGAAATAACAGTCCGTTTTAGTTGGGTTCAAATGCAATGTTTGCCACAAATATGTTTTAGCATGCGAATCTTTTCAATTGGTGCATGTACCAGCTATTTCACCCAATGCTTGCATCTGAAAAAATAATATAAATAAAATCACATTTTTATTGAATAATTGACTGTGTAGTTTCTAAGTATAGTTCATTTCGAATTGCTATACCATCGAACTATAAGATTTAGAAAATACTGTGTTTGTATTTGTGCACACAAACACAATCATACACTATAAAAACCTGTCCTACGTAGTTGGCTAGTCCAAAAATGTACTCGCGTTAAATATCATATTACTATTAAAGTTGAAATCACCACATACCTTTCATCATCTAAGGGAAATATTGCTACAAATAGCCTTTTTTTGTTATCATTTTTTCCGCTTCTTGCACCATTTAATTGGAAATTTTTATAATGCACATTAAATTTTTTAACAATTCTGTAAATTAACAACGGCTCCTATAGCAAAATTAAAAGCAATCTTAATAAATAAAATATATACAAATATAATTGTTTGATTTGACATTTGATGATTTGACAATGTCGTAAATAGACATATTACGAAAAGCAGAAAGAAGAGATTACCGTCATTAAAATTTGACCCCTGGTAGTACATATAATTTTTATTAGCCTAGTTTGACCATGGATGCTATTATCATGTTTTATGATAAAAACAATTGTGTAGTATATAAATCTATAGAGATTATTGTTAATGTACCTATACCGGGTTATTTCTCAAAGAGTAGCCAAATTTTAAACTTAAGTTCAAATATATAAATAATGACATACCGTTATTCCAGTCTTTGAAAATACGAGTAAAAAGGTTTCTACTTTTATTTGAAATACTCCCAAATTGAATATGATTTATGGGCAACCACGTTTTTGCCCACCAATCGACTTTTACGAATGTGTGCCTGCGCAGTAAAATCAGTTAAAATAACGCATTACAACGCATTTTGAATTTAACTTTTTTTAAAGGAATAAAAAGGACAGAATGTTTGTATAAATTTCTTTGTAATAATATTCTGAACCTTCTCAGCAAATTTGGCCGGTTTTGCAAAATAACCCTGTATATATGGAAATATTTGACTAATATCAATAATAATTGACTGCCTTGTTGGTCTAGTGGTTGTCAACGCGACTGGTGGTCATGAGGTCCCAGTAGAATCTCGGGTCGGGCCATAAAAATCAGTTATTGAGTTTTTCCGTCAAGAAATTCTCAGTAACTAGAATTATATAGTTGGCGGTGTCTCGCCCCCGTGCGCCTCGGAAAGAACGTAAAGCTGTTAATCGTGCACCTGGTCTCTCTCCGGTCGTGTCGGTTTACCGTCCCATCGGACTATGAGAGTGAGGGAACAGGGAGTGCACCTGTGCTTTATGCACACACTTGGGCGCTATAATCCTGTCCTGCGCCGATGGCTAGTCTCCGTAGATGCCGGATGCCGTGACCGAAATTCGGTCTGGAAGCCAGCCTCGACGGAGTCGGTCATTATTAGATATGGAAATAAAGATTATTATTATTAATGCGTAAATAGTGAATTGATAATCTATAGTCTAACATTTCAATAATTAATCTGAGTTCCATAAATTTTACTAATGTTTTAAGTACGAAAAATATGTAAGTATATTCTGTTTAGAAATGAATGCTGGCCAGCGCTACGTGGTATATAGTAACGGAGAACCTGATGAAAGACGGCGCGTCCGGCCCATAACGGTTCTTGCAACGTTTGACTACCTTGGGAATGGCGTTGTATTTGATCATACTGGTAAAATCAGGTACAATATTATTATATCTCCATTATTTCTAGATGTTCATTCAATTAGTTTCGTGGTTTAATTTGCTAACAAGTTCATAGCCGTTATTTTTTTTTATTTATTTAAAAACTGTATTGTTCTAACCAATAAGAAGGTTACAAAGGGCGGACATAATGCTAGTTAGCATTCTCTGCTAGTCAACCCATGGCGTGGTGAAAAGTTAGTGGCAGTTGACTTAAATAACTCAATATCATAAATTTATATAAATATAACACTTATTAAATCGTTATGTTATCTTTCTTGATATTTCCCCCATATGTCTGACAATACATGCCACAGTATTTCCACTAATTACTTACGGCTGTTTAATATTATCTACGAGTTTGGCAGAGTAAAACAATTCATCACTTTATTTATTCTCGTCTGCCGTGTAGTGGCGGTTAAAAATATCCACTACCCCATATCTTCCCGTGGGTGTCGTAAAAGGCGACAAAGGGAAACAGGCAGGAGAGATGGGCAGCAGCATCTTCCTGATAACAGCAAACGTACAATAAAAAAAACTATGGTTGCCAACCCGCTCGCCAAGCGTGGCAACTATGGCAAATACCCCCCAATGATTAGAGCAACAAAGGGACGGCCCCCAGTCCCCGGAGGCCCCGTTATTCCTGGCTACGGTGGCGACCATGGTAACGGCGGGGCAGGGGGTGCTAAGAATCTCCGGTTGAGGTTCGGTTGCCACCTAAGACGACTCGACCTGGCAACATACAACGCACGCACCCTGAGGACTGACGAGAAGCTCGTGGAGCTGGAAGAAGAGATCCATGGGAACCGAGGTCCGAAGAGAGGGGGAGGACACGGTAATCCTCGAATCCGGCAACTTGCTCTATCACCGGGAGGGCGACCATCTGTCCCAAGGAGGTGTCGGATTTATCGTCCACAAGTCTCTCGTTAACAACGTTGTAAAGATTGAGAGTGTGTCGACGAGGGTTGCGTACCTTATACTCAGAATCACCAAACGGTATTCGCTGAAGGTCATACAGGTTTACGCACCAACCTCGGCACACCCCGATGAGGATGTGGAGGAAATGTATGAGGATATCTCTAGAGCCATGCATTCCTCCAAAACCCAATATACGGTGTTAATGGGAGACTTCAATGCAAAACTAGGCACAAGAGAGAACGGTGAGCTGAAAGTAGGGAAATTTGGAATAGAGCACGGAACCCAAAGGGCCAGCAGCTGACCGACTTCATGGAGAAAGAGGGATTCTTTTTGATGAACTCTTTCTTCCAGAAGCGGCCCCACAGGAAGTGGACCTGGTTAAAACCCGACGGTTCGACAAAAAATGAAATTGACTTCATTATGACGACCAGACGACAACTGTTCAGTTATGTCTCCGTAATCGCGAGGGTGAAAACTGGTAGCGATCACCGAATGGTTAGAGGCACACTGAACCTATAAGTTAAGTTGGAGAGGTCTCGTCTAATGAGGTCAACGCTCCGTCCCCCTCGTGCTTTGTTCCAAAGTCCCGAAACCTTTCAGCTCGAGTTACAAAACCGTTTTCAGTTCCTAGAAGACTGCAATGAAGTGGACGATATGAATCACAAGCTCGTGGAAACTGTCCATGCGGTCGGAGCTAAGTTCTGCAAGACCCACCGCAGAAGAATACAAAAACTCTCCGATCACACTCTTAATTTCATGGTTGTTAGACGGGAGATGAAGCTACATTCTTCAACAGATTTGACAGCATATAGGCAACTGAACAGACAGATCTCCAAATGCATGCGGCGGGACTTGCGCAACTTCAATACAGCTTGTATTGAAGAAGCGATCGAGCGAAACCAAGGCTCCAAAGTCTTTGCCAGAGATCTGTCTGCCAGAAAGAGTCAACTGTCAAAGCTGAAGACCGAGTGTGGCAGCATCGTTTCCGGGACACCTAAAATTTTGAGTGAGATTGAGAGGTTCTATGGGCAGCTGTACACGTCATCGTTGGAGCCACACGCAAGTGTGAGAACGATCCAAGAGCGAGTCTTATCCGACACTATTCCGAAGATATCCCGAACGTCAGTTTGAGCGAGATTAGAATGGCTCTCTAGCAACTTAAAAACGGCAAGTCCCCGGGCGAGGATGGAATTACAGCGGAGCTTTTGAAAGTGGGTGGAAAACCGGTACTTGGAGTCGTTCAGAAGGTCTTTAATTCCGTCCCACATGGTGGCACTACTCCGGAGGCGTGGAGCAGAAGTGCGGTGGTTTTGTTCTGCAAGAAAGGCGACAACGCTCTCTTGAAGAACTACAGATCGATTTCCCTTCTGAGCCGCGTCTACGTGCTGTTTTCGAGAGTCATTACGAATCGTCTCGCACGCAGACTTGACGACTTCCAGCCTCCCGAACAAGCCGGTTTCCGAAAAGGCTTTAGTACCATGGACCACATACATATCCTGCAGCAGATTGTACAGAAGACAGAGGAGTATAATCTGCCACTTTGCCTTGCGTATGTGGACTATGAGAAAGCCTTTGATTCTGTCGAAATTTGGACGGTGCTGCAGTCCCTTCAGCGGTGCCAAGTTGATTGTCGGTATATCAAAGTGCTGAAGTGTTTGTACAGTAGAGCTACGATGGCTATCCGAGTACAGAATTAGAGTACGAAACCTATCCAACTGCAGAGAGGTGTAAGACAGGGTGACGTTATATCCCCGAAACTCTTCACCGCTGCATTGGAAGACGTTTTCAAGCTACTGGACTGGAAAGGATACGGTATCATCAATGGCGAATACATTACTCACCTTCGATTTGCCGACGATATAGTCCTTATGGCAGAATCGCTGGAGGACCTAAGCACTATGCTCAATGACCTCAATAGTGTCTCCCAACGGATAGGTCTTAAGATGGACATGGACAAAACAAAAATCATGTTGAACGTCCATGTCACACCTATGCCGGTAGTTACTGGGAGCACTAAGCTCGAAGTTGTTGACGAGTATGTTTACCTGGGACAAATAGTCCGACTAGGTAAGTCCAACTTCAACCGAGAGGTCAATCGACGGACTTAACTCGGCTGGGCAGCGTTCGGGAAACTACGACACATCTTCTCGTTAGACATACCTCAAAACCTGAAAATGAACTTGTACAACCAGTGTGTGTTGCCAGTGATGACTTACGGATCTGAGACGTGGTCCTTCACTGCTGGCCGTATTAGGAAGCTCAAGGACGCTCAGCGAGCGATGAAGAGGGCTATGCTCGGAGTTTTCTGCGTGATAAACTTAGAAATGTGGATATCCGCAGTAGAACCAGAGTAACCGACATAGGCCAACGGATTGATTAGCTGAAGTGGCAGTAGGCCGGTCATTTAGCTCGAAGAACCGACCACCGATGGGGAAGAAAGGTTCTCGAGTGGCAGCCTCGTACCGGTAGACGAAGTGTAGGGCGACCCCCCACTAGATGGAGTGACGACCTGGTGAGACATGCAGGAAGTCGATGGATTCAGGCTCAGGACCGTGCTTTGTGGCATTCCTTGGGGGAGGCCTATGTTCAGCAGTGGACTTGTGAAATGCTATAATGATGATGATGATGATGATTTATTCTCGTGGGTGTCATAAATGTTGATTATTCCAAATTCTTCTGAGAAAGTCCCAAATTTAGTCATTTTTTATAGAATATTTGTGTAACAAGAAAATGTCGATGCGAATAAAATAAGAAGTATAGTCATTCTGTCCGGTCTTGTTCAGCGATCGTAAATCCGCCAAGCGTGACGATTAAAGCAAATTCTCCCTACAACGGGCGAGGCCAATGTCTAGCTGAGGAATTTTACGGATTGTTAGATGTATTTTAAATATTAGAAAAACAAATGTATGTACAGAAGTTGTACCAATATTTTTTTTCAAATGGCAACCCCACGCGGTTCTCCCCACTAACGATGGAGGCTATGGTTACGATAAATGGCATGACATCGATTTATTTTTGAAGTGAAAACTTCTTTAGAATTGTTATTATTAAAAACAAAAAGAGACATATAAATCTATAGGATTTCGCCTGCGAGAGAATGAGATAAAATACAGTACAAAATACAGCGAGTGTTTCCTATTATTTCGGTCTCCTTTTCTGAAGGTTTCACTTCTACCGCGTGTAAACTGCACACATATTTTTTTCGGTGACGAACACACTGTTCACCCATTGATAAGTGGATGGTGTGTGGACCATAGACTTCTACATCTATCCTTGATTAAGAATCAAAATGCAATGCGTTGTCATCCATGCGGGGCTAGGCAAGACGACTTTACAGTTAATGTCTTCCAGACCGAATTTCGGCCACGGCGGCCAGTCTCAACGGAGACTAGCCATCGGCGCAGGACAGGATTATAGTGCCCAAGTGTATGCGCAAGCACAGGTGCACTTTCTATTCCCTCACTCTCATAGCCTGATGGAACGGTAAATCGACACGACCGGAGAGAGATCAGACGCAGGACCAACGGCTTTACGTGCTTTCCGAGGCACAGGGGTGAAACACCGCCAACTTCCTGACTCCGGGCAGCTACTGAGAATTTCTTGATGGAAAAACTCAATAACTGATTTTTTGGCCCGACCCGGGATTCGAACCCGGGACCTCATGATCAGTAGTCGCACTACTACAACCACTAGACCAACGAGGCAGTCAACGCTTTAGTGTAAACTTTACAGTTAACGCTTATAGAAAATGAGCGGGAATGACATATTTCAACTTTAAATAACGAGATTTAACACTGACTTCATTTTTACGTGGTAGAGCCATGCTGTAGCTATATTATGGTTGTAGCACGAATGGGTCGGCTCCACCGGGGAAGGACGTGTTTCGTATGGTGAGTATAAAGAACCGGAGATCTTTTTTACTGGAAGAAGACATTCCATCTTAGTCCTCAGCCACCACTCATCCACTTGCTATCAGGTGGACTGTGTGCTCGTTTGTGGCCCTTATTCTATTAAAAATGCATTTATGTAGTTTTATATTAGCGTTAACGATTGTGGCAAGTCAACTTTAATAAGCCCGCCGAGGACTTTTCTTTCTAATTAAGATTATTGAGGGTAATAATGTTGATGACAAGTTAACAAGGTGTTTATTATTTTAAACTGACATAAATACTCGCAATTTGGTAGTAGTTTTAACACACATAATATATTTTGTACGCTGCATTTTCAGGATCAAGTATAACCAAACCGAAGGTGTCGTTATGGATAGGGAAATAGGCCCTGTTTCACACTGGAAGTGGCACGATCTTAATGACCCTCCTGTCCTGCAAAAAGTAATGACAGATACTCAATTGCCTGTGAAAGATCCTGATATATTAAAACTTGGTGGAGCTGACGGTAATACACCGCGGAGAGATAATGAAGAGATGCTGGCAATTGAGTTTGATAATTTTATTAAAGAAAAAAGTAAAAAGTTGACGCAAAAATTCAAACCATTTCAAATAACAACGAAAGCATTAAAAATAAATGAAAATTTCTCCTTGAGAGTTTTGGATCAAGCTACCGTTTATCTGTTATTTAGAGATGGCACCACGAACTTAAAATTAAATTTGGGAATGATTTTGGATCACCAAGAAATTGTGGATACTGACACAGCTGATGTTGGAGAAGTTGCTACCAACATGGAACGATTCCCTGCCCGCACAGATAGCTTAGCAATGCTGCAACGTATCGTGGCGCATGCGCAGCATGTTGAAAATTTACGAATAGAACGCGAGCGTCGATTCAGATTTACCGAAAATAATTCAAGCATCGATCGTATACATACAGAAGCTTTATCGCGACCTTTACAGGCCCCAATGGATTCTGTAGCTGAAATCGACTGTTTTTGTCAATTAAGAAAATCGTCGATATTTAATATAGGTTCCGATCTTATTTAAACCAATGCTAATTTTTTTTAAATATCCCATTTTAATTTTGCTTGTCTCTTAAAATTAAAAAAAAGTTATCAAATATTTAAATGCATGAGATTAGGTAAATAAGAGCTTTACGCATTAATAAAATCCATTAATATATAGATATATATTTATCCTTTCCTATATTTATAAAATATTATACTATTCATCTATAAAATATTGTTTTATACTTACGTTTATAGACAAATACAAAATTTTATATTTTACACTGAATTTATTTCTTATTATTTTTTGTGTAGAATGCACTGTCTTTATATTAACTGTGTAAAAATAATGCAATATGATTTTTTTAGGTATATTAGCTCGCTTTTAAAAAATAAATGTTTTTGATTGATTTTACTTCTTTTATATTTGACAATTATTTCTTTAAAAAGCGGATTTGAATACGAGTCAGAGATCAGTTGAACTGATCAGTTGGACTGATCAGTTAAAACGGATGTAAGCCAAAACGATTTTCCCACACACTGACTTTAAACCGGCCTTCATTTCTATTTGGTTTGTATAAAATGGAAGAAAAATCTCTTTGGTTGTACTGTTTGTATCTGGCTGGTTTTAATATCAATACTTATAGGACATTAAGGAAATCTATACAAATAAATATAATTTGAAGTGTCTATTTGTAACCTAAAAAAACAGTTTTTTACTAAATGCATATAAAAGTATATACGGTACTTATAACAAAAACACAATTTTAAAAAATTTTGTCTGTCTGTTTGTTCCGTTTAATCTCTGAAACGGCTGGACCGTTTTTGACGGGACATTTATTGGCAGATAGCTGATGTTATAAGGGGAGCAACTTAGGCTATTTTTATTTTAGAAAAAGAATTAGGGTTCCGTGCAAAAATAATAAAACCAAGAAGTAATTAATTGAACAAGGACGAAGTCGCGGGGAACAGCTAGTTAAAAATAAAAAGTAAAAAACACTTTCCCGCCATTTTTAATTTTTTTTCTGTCTGGCAAAATGAGTAAATCAAACAAAGAAATTCGATTTATTCTGAAATTCGGTTTATGGACCTAATGCAGTGTCAGTAAGGGAAGGGTAGCACAAAGTTGGTTCAAACGATTTCAGTCCGGGAATTTTGATGCCAAAGATGCAGCTCGCTCTGGTTGCCCTCATACGGATAAAGGCGATGCCTTTTTTGAAAAAGTGGAGCAATATCGGCATATTACTAGCTACGACATTGCCTAGGAATTGAGAATTGACCACAAAACGGTTTTGACCCATTTGAAACAGTCTGCATATACAAAAAAGCTCGATATTTGGATACCACACGAGCTCACTAAAAGAAATCTAATGAATCGTGAATAATCCGGATCAACACGCAATAAGTTGACGCTGTGTGTATGGTGGGATTGGAAGGGCATCGTTTATTATGAGCTTTTACCGCTAGGCAATACTATTGATTCGGATTCTTACTGCCAACAACTAATGAGATTCAAGCAAGAAATTGAGAAAAATGGGCCGGAATTAATCAACAGTTTGCTATGCCGAAGACACGTTGGTGGTTGCCAGCGGGGTCACCCTCGAGAGGGCTAAAGAGCTCGCCGAGCTTGGGGCGGAAGTCGTCGTGACCAAAATCCACGAGGTGGGATTAGAAATAGCGCCTCGAAGGACCGAGGCCCAATGGTTCCATAAATTACGACGCGGCAGGGAACCACCCGACTCGTGCGTCCGCGTAGGGTCTGAAGTCCGAGTGGGGCGGTACATGAAATACCTAGGCCTCCACCTGGACAGTCAATGGGGCTTCGAAGAACACTTCAAGCGCCTTGTCCCCCGAATATCAAGGGTAGCGGGTGCTATGCATAGACTGCTGCCCAATCTAAGAGGACCAAGGGAAGAAGTGCGTCGCCTCGTTGCAGGAGTGATACGATCAGTCGTTGTCGCATTTTTTGATCAAAAATCCCAAGATTTCTAGAGCAACGGGATATGTCACTACCTACAAAATGGCAACAAGTTATCGAACAAAATGGCACATATATATTATAATTAAATGTAATTAAACTTTGAAATTAAATGTAATAAATTAAACTTTGCCCCGTGTAGTGGCGGGTAAGAAAACCCATTACCCCTTATCTTCTCATTGGTGTCGTAAGAGGCGACAGAGGGAAACTGAGGCAGAGGATGGGCAGCAGCATCTTTCTGATAACAGCAAAACAACAATAAAAACTGAGGTTGCCAACCCGCTCGCCAAGCGTAGCAACTATGGCAATATAACCCCCATGAAAGTAACTAAGAGATGGCCCCCAGTCCCCGGTGGCCCCGCTATTCCTGGCTACGGTGGCGACCATGATAACGGCGGGGCAGGGGGTGCTAAGAATCTCCGGTAGAGGTTCGGTTGCCACCTACGATAACTCGACCTGGCAACTTATAACGCACGCACCCTGAGGACTGACGAGAAGATCCTGCAGCTGGAAGAAGAGATAGACAAGTTGCGCTGGAATATCATAGGATTATCCGAGGTCCGAAGAGAGGGAGAGGACACGGTAATCCTCGGCTCCAGCAACTTGTTCTATCACCGGGAGGGCGACCGTTCTGTCCCAAAGAGGTGTTGGATTTATCGTCCACAAGTCTCTCGTTAACAAAGTTGAAAAGATTGGGAGTGTAAGAGGCGACAGAGGGAAACTGAGGCAGAGGATGGACAGCAGCATCTTTCTGATAATAGCAAAACAACAATAAAAAAAAATGCGGTTCCAGAAGCGGTCCCACAAGAAATGGAAATGGTCGAGCCCCGATGGTTCGACAAAAAATGAGAGTGATATCATTATGACAACCAGACGACAACTGTTCAGTGATGTCTCATTGATTGCGAGGGTGAAAACTGGTAGCGATCACCGAATGGTTCGAGGAACACTGAACCTAAACGTTAAGTTGGAGAGGTGTCGTCTAATGAAGTCAACGCTCCGTCTCCCTCGTGCTCTAATCCAGAGTCCCGAAACCTTTCAGCACGAGCTACAAAACCGTTTTAAGTTTTATGTGGACGATATGACAAGCTCGTGGAAACTGTCCATGCGGTCGGAGCTAAGTTCTGCAAGAGCCGCCGCAGAAGAACATAAAACTCTCCGATCACACTCTTAATCTCATGGCTGTTAGACGGGAAATGAAGTTGCAGTCTTCAGCAGATTTGTTAGCGTACAGGCAACTGAACAGACAGCTCCCCAAATGCCGCATGCATTTGGGGATCTGTCTGCGGGACTTTCAATACAGCACGTATTGAAGAAGGGATCGAGCGGAACCAGGGCTCCAAAATCTTTGCTATGATCTGTCTGCCAGACAGAGTCAACTGTCGAAGCTGATGACTGAGTGTGGCAGCGTCATTTCCGGGACACCTGAGATTTTGAGTGAGATTGAGAGGTTTTATGGGCAGCTGTACACATCGTCGATGGAGCCACATGCAAGTGTGAGTGAGAGAGAGAGAGAGATCCAAGAGCAAGTCTTATCCGACACTATTCCGATGATATTCCGGAGGTCAGTCTGAGCGAGATTAGAATGGCTCTCCGGCACCTTAAAAACGGCCTGGGGGCGAGGATGGAATTACAGCGGAGCTTCTCAAAACGGGTGGAAAACCAGTACTTAAAGTCCTTCAGAAGCTCTTTAATTCCGACCGCCATGGTGGCACTACACCGGAGGCGTGGAGCAGAAGTGCGGTGGTCTTTTCCTTCAAGAAAGCCGACAACACTCTCTTGAAGGACTATAGACCAATTTCCCTTCTGAGCCGCGTCTACGTGCTGTTTTCGAGAACAGTGGCGTAGCGTGCCTTAGATGGGCCCTGTATCAAAATTTGTTGGGGGGCCCCAATGAAATATAAAGATTTCATAAAAGGAACAAAACAAGCATTTTTGCTTTTAATTAAAATTATTATATATTATTGATTATTAGTTATTACTTACAATTGATACTCATAGGAACTAAGCTAGCCAAACAATTAAAATCAAATATACACTTTTCTTACCTTTTGTTCAGCGAACATAGCTGAAGACGATTCGGCGGCATTTATAGGTGAAGACGATTTCAGTCTTTCTAAATTCTTTGCTTCTATAGACGATAGTGATAGCCTTTCCTGTCCCATAGAAGTCCTTGGATTTTTTGTTTACACACGTTCTGGGCCCCTGTAGCCCGGGGGCCCCGTATCATTGATACGGCTGATACGGCGGTAGCTACGCCCTTGTTCGAGAGCCATTACGAATCGTCTCGCACGCAGACTTGACGACTTCCAGCCTCCCGAACAAACCGGTTTCCGAAAAGGCTTTAGCACTATAGACCACATACATACCCTTCGGCAAATTGTACAGAAGACCGAAGAGTACAAGAGTGTGCGCGTGTGTGTGCTTGTGATTAAGTGTAAACAAATCGATATTAACAGGATAACTGTGTTGTTGCAGAAATCATTCAGCTTCGATGAAAATACATATAAACAGTATTACTACTCGCCACTCAAGAAGGGAGTGATGACATCGTCATTAATAATAACACATGCAATGGTGGAAAAAGAAAATCGCAATCGATTGATCATGTTTTTGAAGCTGAATAAAAATAAAAAACAGGAAGCTGTTATCGTCAACGTAGCACGAGCCGCTAGAGATGATGTATCACACATTTCTACTAATTCTGACGACGGAGACCAAGCGAGCATCTCATAGGAATTGAATTGTACGATATGAAGAAGCTATCCAAGATTCCAACTAGTGATCATTGGAAACATGCTTCCACGAGGATTAAATATTAAATAATATGTAGACTAATAAGGATAGCGTCTACGACAACACAAACGCCCTCGTATACAATATTACAAAGACAATAAGCAGAAAGTAAAAGAGTTAAAAAATATTTTTTAACAATGACAGTCATTAGTGAATGTGATTCTGTTTTGAGGTTGAGGTGATTGTAAAATTCTGATGTACTAATTGTGTTAGAAATAGTATACAGATCATTCTGTTTTATATAATACTTGGTAGAGCCATGCTGTAGCTATATTAGTAGTATAGTTGTATCACGAATGGGTCGGCTCGACCGGGGGAGGACCACGCCAGTCGCAGTCGAAATTTAGGTGGTGCTGCAGTCCCTTCAGCGATGCCAAGTTGACTGTCGGTATATCGAGGTGCTGAAGTGCTTGTACAGTAGGGCTACGATGTCTATCCGAGTACAGAACCAGAGAACGAAACCTATCCAATTGCAGAGAGGTGTAAGACAGGGTGACGTTATATCCCCGAATCTCTTCACCGCTGCATTGGAAAACGTTTTCAAGCTCCTGGACTGGAAAGGATACGGTATTAAGATCAATGGCGAGTACATCACTCACTTTCGATTTGCCGACGATATAGTCCTTATGGCAGAATCGCTGGAGGACCTAAGCACTATGCTCAATGGCCTCAATAGTGTTTCCCAACGGATAGGTCTTAAGATGAACATGGACAAAACAAAAATCATGTTTAATGTCCATGCACACCTATGCCGGTAGTTGCTGGGAACACTAAGCTCAAAGTTTTTGACGAGTATGTTTGACAAATAGTCCGACTAGGTAAGTCCAACTTCGACCGAGAGGTCAATTGACGGATTCAACTCGGTTGGGCAGCGTTCGGGAAAACACGGCACATATTCTCGTCAGGTATACTTCAAAACTTGAAAACGAGACTGTACAACCAGTGCGTGTTGCCAGTGAAGACCTATGGAACTGAGACGTGGCCCTTCACTGCTGGCCGGATGAGGAATCCCAAGGTCGCTCAGCAAGCTATGAAGAGGGCTATGCTCGGAGTTTCTCTGCGTGATAGACTTAGAAATGAGGATATCCGCAGTAGAACCAGAGTGACCGACATAGCCCAACTGATTAGTAAGCTGAAGTGGCAACGGGCCGGCCATATAGCTCGAAGAACCGACAACCGATGGGGAAGAAAGGTTCTAGAGTGGCAGCCTCGTACCGGCGGACGAAGTGTAGAGCGTCCCCTCACTGGATGGAGTGACGACCTGGTAAGATATGCAGGAAGTCGATGAATGCAGGTGGCTCAGGACCGTGGTTCCTGGCATTCCTTGGGGGAGGCCTATGTTCAGCAGTAGACTTGTGAAGGGCTGTAATGATGATGATGATGATGATATCGGTTGTTTATTTATGATAGGTAGAAAAAAAGTAAATACAATTTATTCCATGTTTACCTTTTAACAGTGGTAGAGCCACGCGGCAGCTTTTGCTGTCGCATGGATGGGCCAATTCGAACCAGGGTAGTATGACGACCTCACAGAATACCAGCGTGAAGTAGAAGTTAACTTCTGCGATTCGCTTGGTAAGTGTCGGAGGTCCAATCCCCACCCCCCTTAAAATATGGTAGCGGAATCTATAGGTATCCTTCGTTGAGCACCCACGCCCAAGCTACCCTACTGTTCCTGAGCATGGGTGCTCAAGCTGCCCTGCTCACATTTAACCGATCATGTGGATAGATTTGTTTATGACTTTGCCTTGACATATGGTTTAACACAGCTGGTTACTTTGCCTACGCGGATTTCAGATGTGGAGGATCATGCACCTTCCCTGTTGGAACTTCTGCTGACCTATCATCCGGACGGATATCAGGTTTCCGTCGACGCCTCTCAGGGCTCCTAGGGCCATTGTCATGTCCAGAGCGTGGTGTCACTCACACTAACGTCGCGGTTGCATTCTGCAGGCTGCCGCCTTGTTTGGTACTATAGGTCGGCCGATTAGGAAAGAATGCGGCCTTTTTTTGCATTCTACCCTTGAAGATGGGTTTGCTTCTCGCCAGAAAACCCCAGCAATGTAGCTGATTCTGTCGTACTTCAGGATATGGAACTTTTTATTCCATCTTCTGTGGTGCCCATCGGAGGCAGATTCCAGCCATGGTTTGGTCGCTCATGTAAAATAGCATCACACAGGGAGCAGGGGTGCTACCAGGCCTGGGCTGACGACATCTTATCTCGCTGGTGCTTACATCCCGAGACATCAACGTCTCGGGATGTAAGCACCAGCGCTTTTCCAAAGAAGTATAGTTCCGTCTCGAGGTTCTTCAAAATTCATTGCCAAGGCAAGGTCAGAGCACATCGGCAGAATTGGTGAGAAGCTAGTTCGCCTTCCTTTGGCAACCCGTGCATTCTGGTCTCTTGCCAAGGCTGTCCAAGGGAACTTCTGTCAGCCATCTCTGCAAAGAGAGGACGACTCACTGATCCATGCCGCAAAGGAGAAAGCCGCTCTGTTAATGTCTCTTTTTGCGTCTTCAAGCACCGCCGACCATTCCGCGGTATGTGCGCTCCATTCCAGATGTGTGGTTTACACAGCGCTTGGTTCACAAAGCACACCTCTCCCTAGTCGTCAACAAGTCGAGTGGGCCTGATGGAGTCCCTCCCATTGGGCTGAAGACGTGTGCTCCGAAGTTGGCACCGGTTTTAACGGGTCTATTTCGGTACTTCTACTCCTAAGGCGTTGTCTCAAATTCATGGAAGACAGCGCTTAGACCCGTCAAACTACAGGCCTATCGCCATCACCGCCTTGTTCTCCAAAATAATGGAATTCATTATAAACAGTTTTCGTTGGGGTTGATCAGCTGGTGATTTTCTGGTCTATCTAACTCATAGATGAGCGGACGCAGAAGAGTCCAAGGGGTAGGCATTGGCCGTTAGTTTGGTCATAGCGAAGGCCTTTGATCGGGTCTGGCACAAAGCACTTCTTTCGAAGCTACCTTCCTATAGGCTTCCCGAGAAATTATGCAATTGGATCACCAGTTTCCTTGCTAATCGGAGCATCATTTTTAACAGTGATAGAGCCACGCGGCAGCTTTTGCTGTCGCACGGATGGGCCGGCTTGAACCGGGGTGGTACCACGACCTCACAGAATACCAGCGTGAAGTGTGTAGTGAAGTACCAAGTAAAGGTTTACCTCTGCGTTTTGCTTGGTGAGTGCAGGTGGCCGGAGGCCCTTTTTACTGGAAATGAGGCATTCCATCTTAGTCCTCACAGGTGACAACGCATCTGCATTTTGATTCGCAAACGAGGATAGATGTAGATGTCTATGGGCCGCAGAAACCACTTACCATCAGGTGGACTGTGTGCTCGTTTGTCACCCTTATCCTATAAAAAAAAATCAAGGTCGTAGTAGACGGTGCATGCTCTTATTACAAGCCGGTATTCCACAAGGCTGCGTGCTATCACCAACGCTGTTTCTACTGCAAATCAATGATATGTTGCAAACTGGTAACAACGACAGAACTGGTGATGCAAAATGAACCGGCAAACGTGTCCGAGTTCCGGAACAAAGTTGTGTCTGAAGTCGTATATTTGCTGCACAAAGTCTCGGATTGAGGGCGCCTAGATCTAGTCCAGTTCAATCCCCAGAAGACACAAGTTTGCGCGTTTACCACTAAAAAGAACCCCTTTGTCGTATCTCCTCAGTTTCAAGGCACTCTTCTTGCTGCCACAGCTAGCATCGGAATCCTTTTCGTCGACATATCGAATAGTGTGCAGTTTTGTGGTCACTTGGAAAGGAAGGCCAAATTGGCCTTTAAAAAGCTTGGCGTGTTCAGCAGAGCGGGGCAGTATTTCATATCAGCACATCGCTTGCAACTTGCACAATCGGCCTCTCATCTCCGGGCTGGCGCACCCCAGTGTCAGCTCCTTACACTTGACCGCATCCAGCGCAAAGCGGTTCGAGTCGTCGACGTCCGAGTTATATTTGATCGGCTCGATTGACTGGCACTGCGTTGGAATACTGTTCCTATCTCTGGGCTGGGGCTCCCCAGTGCCAGCTCCTTCCACTTGACCGCATCTAGCGCAGAGCGGCTCGAATCGTCGACGACCGAGTCCTTTCCGATCGGCTCGATTCATTGGCGCTGTGAAGAGATGTTGCATCCCTTTGCATTTTCTATCTGCATCTACCTCGGGGAGTGCTCTGAGGTTCGGTTTAATCTCAGCCACCATATTTCATGAACCCACATCGCGTCAAAATTCACGATACCATCCTCACCATCTGGATGCTTGACTGACCACCACTGTGCGTTTTAATAGAAGTTTTCTTCCTAGTACAACTTCTCTGTGGAATTGTTTACCACCGACGATTTTTCCGGACCACTACGACTTAAGGACCTTCAAGAAAAGAACTTACTCCTTTCTAAAAGGCCGGTAACGCTCCTGCAATTCAGGTGACCCGCATGCTCGTTTGCCCCCTTTTCTATAAGAAAACGTACGACGAAGAAACCCAAAACTCTAAGTGCTTAATTGAGGGCTGTAATACGACTATCAACATGGTTTCTAGAACACTCATAATTCCCAAATTAATCTAATAACGGTGCTTGTCACGACCCAGGATTCAAACCCAGGACCAAATCATGATCCACAGTCACGCTAGAAACCACTCGGCACGAGGCAGTCGGCAATCTACCAGTGAAAGGCCCGTCTAAATCGGTCCAACCATTTCGGAGATTAGCCTGAACAAACAGACATACAGGCGGACAAAATTTTAATTTTTGTTTATATTATATACTCGTACTTTCACTAGCTGACCAGGCAGACGTTGTTCTGCCCTTTCCGAACGACCATTTGCTTTCCCAAAAAAACTCCTGAAATTAGCAATAAAAAAATTGAGGGTCACTTATCGGAATAAAAACTATCCTATCACTCAAGTTGCACCAAACTGCACACAGTCTGCAAAATTTTTTTGAAATCGGTTCTATCTGTTGAATACTTACAGCAACACGTGGTGGTTATACTACTAAATTGTAGCTTATATTAAACGTTTGTATTTTTAACATAGCGCCATCTATTAAATATTTACTCAATCCAGTCAACAGATATCGTCATCTGACAGAATCGCTTGGAGCTAACAGATAATTGTGACTGTCAAATTTTAGACAAATAATTTTCAATAAAATAATATTGTATTACGACTATAAATTGAGATGTAAGCTATCCTATCTTTTAAGTTGGACCAAACTGCACATTGAACAAAATTTTCATTGAAATCAGTTCAGTAGTTTAGGAGTCCATCGCGGACAAACAACGTGACACGTACTTTTTATATATAAAGAAGATAATATGTATTTAGTAAAAATCTGTTATTTTGACGTTAGAAACAGACACTTCAATTTTATTTATTAGAATACTTCCATGTTCGTAAAGTATGTGAGTTTGTAAAAAGTTCGAAAGTGATTACTATATTATTTTAATCTTGTGGCGTGAGAAAACTTGGCTGCACATTTAATAATTCTCTTTTATAATTCAATACAAGATCGTAGATATCAGTGTGATTTATACTTTAGACATGACTTCTAGTTAAACTTTACACCTCAGAAGTGGTCATTATTGATTTTGCAAAGACGGAGATAGAGGTTGGTCCGAATCACGAGCTTCTGGATTTAAAAAATCTGGTAATCTGCCTCAATTTAGTCACAGAATAAATAATAGTAGTCCTACAAAGGACAAATACTATTACATATAATTTCATAACTTTTAAAAATATCGTGTTCTGTTAAGAAAGTTCATCATTTATTGCGATATATTATTAAACTAATGACATTGAATTAAAGATGTAAAGCGTAATTTTAATAGAAAATGTTAAATATAATTAAAGTCTTTTTAAATATATATATAAGGTCAAATTAAACTTGATATCGAAACTTAATTTTAAAGTGAAGATAACGTATAATTAATTGAAACAGAACTTACATCTTCTGTTATTTATAATACGATCGTTGCTGTAAGATGAAAAAATATGAGGGAGTACGTTACAAGGCAGTCGCGTTGATGGAATAAATTTATCATACGTGTGTCTAAAAACCTCGTGAATTAGACAGAGGGCAGCCGTACAAAGTTGGGTGCAAGCGAGGTAAGGGAGAGAGGGGACATTACTAAACTTGGTTTAAACCGCTTAATTCTTACTACCTAAACCTAAATTTGTGCAAACCGGTATTCCGCAAAAACCGGTTTTGGGGTCAATGACCGAAACCGGTTCAGAATTTAAACCGGTTTCCGAGAAATCCTATAAAAAAAATTCGTTGAAATATTTGAGGTCTTGTTCCATTGAGCTATTGCTGAGCAAAGTTAAATAAAAACTTTCTTTATTCATATTTCTTTTAAACTAGAAGCTAAAATCCAACTGTTAAATTTATCTAGATAACCTTTCCACTTCACTAATACTTCTTTTCGGTTACCTGAATGACGAGGGTCAATTATTTTTATCTATTTTATATTGTGAGGTGTAACTGATTTTCTTTAATTCTCTTTCAGAAAAAGTACCAACTATTGGTTCATTTTGTAAATCTGTTATTGTATAAACAACCCATGGAGATCTATCAATGATTGAAGATATGATAAATATTTCATAACTCCAATTTGATTCATATACTTTTTGGAAAATTTACCCTTCATGGCTTTTGATAATTTATCAATACTACCAAAACCAGCGGGATTAGATGGATCTTAAAAAATCCTGTTAATTTCTTCTAGTACGGGGTCCATTTTTCCAAATCAACCTTTCTACGTATTCTAGTTATATATTTTTTATCTCTACTGCTCGGTGTAGAAAGCTCTATTTTAGGTATAGATTTTGTATCTACACTGCTCAGTGTAGAAAACTCTTGAACTTCAATCTCAGAGGGCTTGTTCAGATCTTTTGCTTGTGAGAGTAAAGCGTAAGAGTGTGGTCCTTCCCCGGTCGAGCAGACCCATTCGTGCTACAACTATACTATTAATATAGCTGCAGCATGGCTCTACCACGTAAATAACCAAAAATAGAAATTAGAAGGTGAATAGTCCGTTGTAGAGTTTCTATATCCATGTACCATGTTTACTGTTCCAGATCATGAAAATGTTATATATATATTACAAAATCCATGTTAATGCCAAATGAAGATAAACCATCCACAGTGTACTACAAAAACATATTCCAGTTACCAACTATGATAACGTTGAGCATATTTTAAGAACGTTAAATGGTATCGGAGAGAACTTGAAATTTCGCTTTGATGAAATAACAAAAATTGTGTCTATTTCTGTTTTGGATAAAAATATAACGTTAAATATAAAGTTATCACCCAAATTAAGTTTACAACTAGGTTAAGAACCAAATAAAAATCTCCTAGAAAGAAATTTTGGAAAGTGTCCTGCTAATTTACAATTAGGATTAAGAGTACCATCTCAACTATTTCTATATTGCAACATTATCGATCCTCAGATTGTGGGTGATGTTATGACTCCTTTACTAAGAGTCATTTCATTAGATTCTACAAAATACATTTATGGTGCAAATAAAATGCACGTTTTCTCTCCACCTCACTACTCGCCTGTTATGCGAAGAGCGTTCGATACGCTGGAAATAGTTATAAGATCGAGCACAGGACTAAAAATACCATTCGAGTTTGGAACCGTGTGTATTAAACTAAAAGCCTCAATAAAAGATTGTCTAAAGCAAGTTAGTACGAATTTAAAATGAAAGGCTGATGACAAATTGATCGATTTAACATGACAGGATCTGGGTATATAACTAAAAGAAAACGATTGGCCTCGTTCATTCCACCATTAACTGCTAAAGTGAAAGCTGCGAAAAAACTTGGTCTAAAACCAAAAAATATCAAAGATATATTTTGTGATAGAGTGCGTTAAGTAATCTTCACGGTGACATTCTCAATCAAGATTTTTAATTAATGGTGTTGAAGTGAGTGTAGTTAGTTCGATCAAGAGAAAGTTTTAATTTAATTGCTGGGTCAAACGATGTAAAGTTTTAACACCTGTTCCAAAGGGAGAACCTGGAAAAGATGTTTCTGCTTTTAGACCTATTGCGGTGCTTTCGATTCTGGCGAAGATATTTGAAAACATGTTGGACTTTCGCATTAGGAATCAGGTAGATAACATTATGCATGACAGCCAACATGGGTTTCGAAAGAATCGTTCAACGACTACTAACTTGATAGCGCAGGTGGACTATGTCAGTAGAGAGATGGATTCTAGGAGACAGGTAGACGTCGCCTATTTCGATTTTAGGAAGACTTTTGACCTGGTGAGTAATGACACACTGTTACAGAAGCTAGCTAAGTTGGGTTTTACTCCAAAACTTCTTCAACTCTACTTGTTAGAGTAAGTGGTTTCGAACCCGCTAATTATTTCACTAGATCTGGGGTGAGTCAGGGTAGTACTCTTGGCTATACGCTGTTTTTAATTTTTATAAATGACTTGCCTACCAAAGTAAAATCTGCGAAGTGTCTGTTATTCGCAGATCATCTAAAATTAAGCTTAGCGATTGTTAGTGCTGCTGATGCACAGGCTCTTCAACAGGACATAGATGCGGTATTGGAATGGAGTGAAGTGAACTATCTTCCTCTTAATGAGACTCAATGCAAGGTTATCACTTTTGCATTAAAACAGTATCCTGTCATTATTAATTGTAAATTATATGACGCGCCTTTGGTACGAGTATGACATACGTGACTTAGGTTTAATATTAGATACTAAATTAAGTTTTTTTAAATTAGCTAGTAAGATTTTGGGTTTTGTTATGAGGACTGCCGCTGACTTTGATGATATAAGGGTGGCAAAAACTTTGTATAATGCGTATGTTCAAAGTAAACTAGAGTATGTATGTATGGTATATATGTATCTGTGGTCTAGACTCCTTACGAGAAAAAGTATATTCTCTTGTTAGAGAGGATACAATGTTTTGCTCGTTGGTTTTATAAGAAAAATTACGGGTAATACCCTTATTTGTATCCTTCTCTATTCGTCTTGGGTATGGTTGATTTCGAAACCCTAATGTTTAGGAGGGTGATGTCAACTATGGAGAGAATCGGTTTGTTGGTGCCCAGGTACCTACAGAGAGATAATGGAGGAACGGTGGCTCCGCGCCGTAGGCTGCGTCTTCTAGATAGATCAGTTACGCGTACCAAACGTGCTGCTTTTGCACCAACAAATCAAGCATTGACACTTATAGGGTATATAATCTCTCAGCACGATGAAATTGACATATTATTTGCAATTTGCATACAGTATAACACGTCTGCTGACTCTTTTTTATAAAATTATTGATGACATGACAATTAATAATTTGACAATTTAATTTCGTTGACTATGTACTATTTAATACTATATTTAAGATGTAATTTTAATCATGGGCATATTAGGATTGTTATTAGATTAATAATTTGACAATTTAATTTCGTTGACTATGCACTATTTAATACTTTATACTTATTTAAGATGGAATTTTAATTATGGGCATATTAGGATTGTTATTAACACATGAGTAACACAGAGTACATTATATATAGGGGATGATGAGTAAAGAAACCGACCAGAGGGGAAGCTACATACAAACGGCTCGCTGCGAATACACCCATGCATAGTGCAGCGATGTGTGCGTGAGCTCTCACCGACAGGTTCACCGACGCTCCGTCGGGCGGGGTACAAACCGGTTTGCGCCGGCTCAGTCAGAGTATCCATGAAAGGGCTGTTAGTTGTGCGCATTCATTGAGTTATTATGTACTACGTACTAGAGGCGACACTGCACTAAGTTACACTGTTCCCATAGATTAATGATAAGTCATCGCGCGCTCTGACTAGATACCGCCGGCGCTCATGTAAAATGCGCAACAAATACTACGCCGAAATCGGCGTACCCGAGCCAGACGCGTTGCAGGCAACGTGTGAGGTCAACGTACCGAATGTTTTATTAAATTTTGATCATAATCCGAAATAAAATACCAGTTTACGTATTGATACTGTGTAAAAATAATACTACAAGAAATAAGAAAGACACTGGAATGACATACTATCATTAAGTATCATACAATTTCGAAATTTTAACATAAAATAACACGAGCCATAAATAAGTCATAAAATATCAATGACGTTATTCAGTGTTGCCGCGAATGCAAAAATAAAGTTCCCTGTGGCTGAGATTTTTATATGTGAATTTATTGTTACTATATTTTATAATATAATATATTTAACTTATTATAATATAACCTAATTCTATATTATAAAATGTTTATTTCTGTAGTATTGCTCAAATGACATAATTGCCGTTAAAAACCTACACATAATATACACAAATATATTGATACATTCGTTATTAATAAACTATTTATTTTTAAGTATTTCTGGAATACATTCATAACTATGAACTTAACTACTAAGCCATAGCATAAAATGAGTTTTCCCGTTAATCGGGTAATAGTTACGCTGCTGGCATACACAATTTTTCACGCACACTAACATCATGCAAATTGTCTTATACACACTACGATATTAAGATGCCGCAGTCATGGAGCTGTTACTTGCAGGTAGTGCGGTATCTAGTCAGAGCGCGCGATGATTTATCATTAATCTATGCACTGTTCCATTCAACTGCGGCAATCTCACCGCACTTTAATCAGTCGCTCGCTAGGCGCTTGTAGAGTAGTCACGTGTTGTGTTAATTTAAAAAAAATATCTTGATAAAATATGCCGGGGTGTGTTCTTAGATATTGCACAAAAAATTCACGAAATGTTAGTAAAAACCAAGGAATCACTTTTCATCGGTAAGTAAGATACTTAAGGAATAAGAAACATTATAGATTAATAATTAAAAAGTTATTTCTTTGGCGCCAACTTGTGTCATGGAATATAGATTATGAAATTAATTTGTTCAGATACGACATTTCTGTGAGCAAGTGTAGGACGATTATATTGTTGCGCGCCACTATTAATGTCTTGTACATGGCAACAACTAGTTACACTAGGCCCTCTAGTGTCGAGTAGCAGCACTAGGAGAGTCAAGATCCTTCCAGAAATTTCGGGACCGATATGTACTCGAACATTTTAGATGTCGCTACAGTAGAATGTTCTGGAAACTATCTGAGGCCCTATATAAGACCGGTATAGACCACGACCGAGGCAGTATTGAATTGGCGATACAAGAGAATACTTCGAAGCGAAATAACTAAGAACTAAAGTGCTTGTGTTTTATTATTAGTGTGGTTTTAGATTGTAATTAGCGTTGTGTGATTAAAGTGTTAATTTTGGTAATTTAATCGGCAGTTTTTAATTGTCTCGAACCCCAAGCTCGTAACAATTGGTGTCAGAAGTGGGATCAAATCATGCAGATTTTACCAAAGGACGACATGGAGGGTATCCGTACCCGAAGTTAACGCCAGCTGGAGACGGACCAGAGACGATTTGGTGGTGCAACGCCGCAAACGTCGGAAGGTCAGATGCTGACCACGGAGGCCGGCCCGTCAGTAGCTCCTGCATATGTAGCACCTGACTTAGGTGCTCTGATGATGATGTTTCAGGATCAGGCTCGCCGACACGAGGAACAGGTCCGCCGACAGGAGGAACAGAGCCGTCGGTTGGAAGAGCAGCTGCAGCGCCGACAGGAGGAATAGGCCCGCCAACAGGAGGAACAGCGCCGTCGGTTGGAAGAGCAGCTTTTTCTCATGAAGGACCTTCACGCTACCTTCGGGAAAGAGATAAGGGAGGTGATGGATAGGGTTGCTCAACATGACAACCGCCTGTCGGAAGCTGAAACCCGAATCGACCAAGTGAACAATCGGGTTGACTACAACACCTTCGCTACGTGGATTCAAAGTGCCACCGTTCGACGGGACTTCTTCCTGGTCGGCCTACAAAATCCAGTTCGAGGCTATCATGAAAGCGAACAGCTGGAATAAAAGTCAGGCCATGACTGCTCTCACCCTTGGCCTACGCGACTAGGCCTTAACTGTTCTGGAAGCTCTCGGTAAGGAAGTGACTTACGAGCAGCTCCTTGAGGCACTGGAGGCGAGATATGGCGACGCTCACCTGGAACACGTATTTCGTGCGCAGCTCAAAGATCGCGTGCAACGCAGTAACGAAAATCTGCAGCAGTGGGCCCTTGAGGTTGAGAAGCTGGTTCGAAAAGCGTACCAGTCTGTATATATATATATAGCGTACCAATGAGCGCAGCATTGTAGGGAACCTAGTGCAGACATTCATCGACGGCATCCGCGACCTTGAAGTCAGAGCTGCTGTGAGGCTCGGGCACCACGAGACGCTTA
Organism: Parnassius glacialis; assembly: GCA_033319125.1. Lineage (NCBI taxonomy): Eukaryota > Metazoa > Arthropoda > Insecta > Lepidoptera > Papilionidae > Parnassius > Parnassius glacialis. The sequence goes on along the minus strand of JAVANC010000013.1, from coordinate 36,722,028 downwards.
AGGACGCCTTGACCCATGCACTGGAGGTGGAAGCCGTGCGGCAGGATCATCGTTCCCACCGCGTCAAGGAGGTTGCAGCAGCTACAGTTCAGGACCGCAATAAAAGCTACAGCCCTAGGTGCTACGGCTGTGGGGAAAGGGGCCATCTTCGATCCAGCTGACCTAAGCGAACTGTAGAAAGGGAAGGTGATCGATCTCGAGAGGGTAGTGCGGCTAATAGCACCGCCCAGCAGCAGCAGGGAAACGAGTAAAAGCCAGGACTGCGGGGCGGGTGCTGGCTGATGTTAATAGAGCCCCAAGGATTTCGATCTCACAAACCCATGATGGGAACAGCCTAATTATCAAGGGCGAAGTCAACGGAACGCCGTGTAAACTGACCATAGACACTGGAGCCTCTCGCACGGTTGTCAGTTCCCAACTTATAAGTCGGTTCCTTGGGGACTCCGCATACAACCGAGAACACATTAATTTGGTGACAGCCACCGGTCAGCGCATACTCGTCCGTGGAGAGAAGGAAATGGAGTTGAAGCTAGGCAACATGATCTACCTGCATAATGTCATCGTGGCTGATATAATGGACGACTGCATCCTGGGCCTAGACTTTATGAGGAAGAATTGTTGTGAGATCGACGTTAAGCAAGGTGTTTTGAAATGTGGACAAGAGAAACTTTTCGTGGAAGGGGCGTTACCAGGGAATGTGTACAGCCTTAAGAAGATTGTTCTTCCGCCGAGATCGGAAACGATTGTACCGGTTACTCTTCCTCGGAATCCTGGGCAAGCTCATCGTTGTGTACTCGTGGAAAGTGTAGACAATGACCTTCCATGGAAAGTGGCTCGAACCTTGGTCAGAACCACCGACATCTCAGGAGTACGTGTGTTGAAACTTTGTGATCAGGAACAGATTATAGAAAAAGGTACATTGGTTGGTACTAGTGAGGAAGTGGATTGGTTGCGTCGGTGCGAATATCTATTGACTGGGACCCCCAGCAAGGATGGACAAATAAGAGTGACCACACTTTTAGAAGACTGTCCCAGCATTCTCTCCCCGAATGAAATGGTCAAGGCGAAGAAGTTGTTACTCAAGTACGCCAATGTTTTCTCGTCAAACGAAGCTGACATAGGAAAGACTGGCTTAGTTCAACACAAAATAAACACAGGACAAGAATTGCCTATTCGTCAGCGACCAAGAAGATTGCCTGTAGCACGTGAAAAGGAAGTGGAAACCATGATTGAGGGAATGGTGAAGGATGGTGTTATTGAAACTTCATCTAGTCCATGGTGTTCACCTGTGGTGCTGGTAAAGAAGAAGGACGGAAGCATGCGGTTTTGTGTTGACTACCGCCGCCTGAACGACGTTAAGAAGAAGGACAGCTATCCCTTGCCTAGAATTGATGACACGCTGGATATGCTCACAGGCGTAAAGTGGTTTAGTACGCTGGACCTGAAAAGTGGCTACTGGCAGGTTGAAACTGACCCTAAGAACAAGGAGAAAACTGCATTCTCCACGGAAAAGGGTCTGTGGCAATTTAAAGTCATGCCGTTTGGATTGTGCAATGCTCCAGCAACGTTTGAAAGATTGATGGAGCTTGTACTTACCGGGCTAATTGGAGATGCCTGTCTGGTCTACTTGGATGACATCATCATCGTAGGCCGTACGTTTGAGGGACACCTTCAAAACCTGGAACGCGTGCTCATGAAGATCCAGAGTGCCAACCTCAAGTTGAGCCCGAAGAAGTGCTCACTATTCAAACGGCAAGTTAGCTTTTTGGGGTATGTAGTGTCGAAAGAAGGTATCCGCACGGATCCAGAGAAAATTGCCGGTGTCAAGGAGTGGCCGGTTCCAAAAGACAAGACACAGGTTAGAGCACTTTTGGGTTTGTGCTATTGTTATCGGCGATTTGTGAAGAACTTTGCAGATATAGCCAAACCTCTGCACAAGCTAACCGAGGAGAAGCGACATTTCTGCTGGGATGAAAGTTGCGATATTGCATTCCAGGAGCTCAAGAACCGTCTGTGCAAATACCTATTTTGGGGTACCCTGATGCGAGCAAGGAATTCATAGTTGACACAGACGCAAGTGATATAGGACTTGGCGGTGTGTTATCTCAACGGAATGGTGATCAAGAGATTGCGATAGCTTACTTCAGCAAGTCGTTGTCAAAGCCGGAAAGGAACTATTGTGTCACAAGACGGGAATTGCTTGCTGTGGTAAAGTCCTTGCAGCATTTTAGCAAATATCTTCTGGGGGGGAAATTCCACTTACGAACTGACCATGCTGCACTGAAATGGATACTGCAGTTCAAAAATCTGAAAGGAAAAGTTGCGAGATGGATTGAACTACTGCAGGAATACGACTTTGTAATCGAACATCGCAGCGGGAAATCTCATGGCAATGCAGATGCATTGTCAAGAAGACCTTGCCCTGAAGATTGCAAGCATTGTACTAGGCAAGACGGCAAGGAAGTGGTATCTGTGAGGATACTTAGGACAGACCAGCTCAGCAATGAGTGGAAGGACAGCCTACAACATGCACAGCAAGAAGATTCGGATTAAGCCGATTCTGGAATGGATGAAGGCCAGTGCTCCTAAGCCCAAGTGGAGCGACGTCTCAGCGTGATGAGTTCGACCACGAAAAGCTATTGGGCCCAATGGGACAGCTTGATGATTCAGAATGGCGTCCTGTGCCGTAAATTGGAAAATGGTCGGGGAGACAGTTGTCACTTGCAAATGGTTGTCCCTAAGGCTAAAATACCGGATGTTCTACAGCTGTACCATAGTGGTTGTTCAAGAGGCCACCTGGGAGTTAAACGAACTCTACTGAAGATCCGAGAACGGTTTTACTGGGTCCACTGCCGTGACGATGTCGAGGACTGATGCCGCAAATGTACAAGTTGTGCGGCTGTAAAGGGACCTCAAATTTGTAGTAGGGGCGCATTGAAATTGTACAATGTTGGTGCACCATGGGAGAGGATAGCCATTGACGTTGCGGGGCCGTTTTCGGAAAGTGAAAGTGGTAACAAGTATTTCATGGTTGTTATGGATTACTTCACAAAGTGGCCAGAAGTCTTCGCCATTCCAAATCAAGAAGCTTCAACAGTTGCAGATAAACTGGTTCATGAAATCTTCTGTCGTTTTGGAGAACCTTTAGAGATTCACAACGATCAAGGAAGGAATTTTGAGTCTCAAATATTTTAGGAAACTTGCCGAGTTATGGGTACTCATAAAACACGAACAACTTCTTACCACCCACAATCTGATGGAATGGTAGAACGATTTAATCAGACATTGGAGAGGTACCTAGCAAAAGTTGTGGTAAAACGGCAACGAGACTGGGACAGGCACATACAACCGTTTTTGTTGTCATATCGAAGCGCTGTTCACCAAAGTACATCAGTCACACCAGCTTTCGCAAACTTTGGAAGAATTACGGCTGCCTGCAGACTTGATCACCGGAATACCACCTGATGCCCCACGCAGTATAACCGATTATGCAAATGACTTGCGGAACAAAATGAATGACCCCCCCGTGACCATGGGTGCTGTAAAGTGCATGAAACGTCGGGAATGTAAAATAAGTTAATATACGCGATAAAATCCGTAAAATTAGTTTTATTTAAATGTGTAGTGTTCGCGTAAATATAAGAAATCATTAAAATGAATGACATTTATGAGCACGTCAGACAGACGGGCCAGCAAACGTCTGAGAAGATAAAAACACGGTATGACCGCAAAATGAACAACAAGGGGTTTGACGAAGGTTCACTAGTGTGGTTACACAATCCAGTTCGCAGCAAAGGGAAATCTCCTAAGCTTCAAGCTAAATGGGACGGACCGTACCGGATTGTGACAAGGATCAATGACGTAACCTACCGGATACAGAAAGGTGCCAGAGGTACTCATAAGATCGTCCATGTGGATCGACTGGCGCGTTATTATGGGGCCAATAATGCTCGGGACGGGCATGTCTTAGGGAGGGGGCAGTGTTGCGCGCCACTATTAATGTCTTGTAGGTGGCAACACTAGTTACACTAGGCCCTTTAGTGTCGAGTAGCAGAACTAGGAGAGTCAAGATCCTTCCAGAAATTTCGGGACCGATATGTACTCGAACATTCTAGATGTCGCTACAGTAGAATGTTCTGGAAACTATCTGAGGCCCTATATAAGGCCGGTATAGACCACGACCGAGGCAGACTTCAATTCGATAAATAATAATAATAATAATAATAAATCTTTATTTCAGACCAGGGTCCATATTTGGTTAGTAGAAAAGAAAAAACAAAACAAAACGAAAAAAAAATGAAAAAATCAATCACTAAAAGGAAAATAAATTAAAAATAAATCAAAATAAATTAAAATTAACTAAAATTAAATATAATTACTAACTACTACTAAGATTAACTAACTAACATTAAATACACACACGCTTGTTAGCATATGTGTGTGCACCATTCCAACTCCTCCAGAGTGGGCTGTCGAGTTTGCACGCCAAAGTGCTGAGAAGGGCATTGGTGCTGTTCACTAAACGGCCCATCATGGATGCAACACGTTTCCGGAAGATCGCGTAGAAGTCGTCTACACGAGCCTCCGCAAACATTGCAGATGCACTGCAGTGACGTGGCTTCCCCAATACCGCTCTCAGCACATTGTTGTACTGCACACGAAGAGTTCTGAAGGTCCGCTGCGTATAGTCCGCCCACAGACTGCACGTGTAAAAGGTTTGGCAGTAGGCTCTAAACAGCGTTAATTTTACCTCTGCATTACAACGCGCAAATCTGCGGGCCAACATATTGCCCCGGACCGACAGCGCCCTTCGCTCCCTCTCTATATCACCGTCGTCCACGAGGCGCTCGTTAACTATATGGCCGAGATATTTGAACTCCGCCACCTGTTTCAGGGGAGTACCACACAATCGTATGATTGGCTGAAAATTGGTGGGTTTGTTTTTTCCCCTGAACACAAGGAACTCGCTCTTTTTGGCGTTGTATCTGAGTCCATTTCTCTCAGCATAGTCCTCACAGATTTTAAGTAGCTTCCGGAGGCCACTGACCGAAGGACTAAGCAGAACCATGTCATCCGCATAGCTGATGTTGTTTATAAAGACACCATCAACTGAGCATCCGACACCAGCTCTGCTCAGCCCCTCTATCAGCTGGTTGACAAAAAGGTTGAACAGCCTCGGTGACGTAAGCCCACCCTGCCTTACTCCACAGTTCAGCTTGTAGGGGTCACTCATAGCGTCTCCCCATTTTACTACATTTGACTGGTTACCGTACCAGTACTGCAACAACGATAACAGTTCCGGCCTTAGGCTCGTTTCCGTCCTAAGTTTATGCCATAGTACTTTATACGAGACAAGGTCAAATGCTTTTGACAGGTCCAAGAAGCACGCATACACTTGCGTTTTCCTGTCAGTGTAGTACCGTACAGTCTGCTTGAGACACATTATTGCGCTCTCGGTAGACAATTCGGGCTGAAAGCCGAATTGAGCGTCGTTAATTTTAGTAGCTTTCTTTAAATGTGTATCAAGCAGACTGTCCAGAACTTTAGCCACGATTGTCGCTAGGGATATAGGCCTGTAGTTGGACCTATCCGCTACATTGCCCGTCCTGTTCTTCACTATAGGCACGACCACCGTCATCATCATTGCATCCGGCAGGTGACCATGACTGACACAGAGGTTATAGAGCATGGTAAGGACTCTGGAAAGGTGCACTCCAGCATATCGCAAGTGTTCGACACTCAGGCCATCATGCCCCGGGGATCTCCCCCGCTTCATACTCCTTATTGCGTCATTTACCTCACAAACAGAGAAGCTCAATGAGTCTACCCAAGGGTCTACGGTGTCCCGAGCACCGTCCACTGTTTGACCTACTATACTTAGGGGTTCCACCCTGAAGTGAGTCTTAAACATATTAGCAATGTTTTGACTCCCTGTTATGCCTCCCACTTCCACAGGAAGGCCCGCCCGTGCATTCAGTCTATTTGTTTGTTGCCAGAACCTACTAAACTGCTTAGTCTCGTGTGTAGAGGCTAAAATGTCCATTTTTAATTGATCTTCATGGTCCTGGCACCATTTTAGTTTATTTTTGAAAAGCCTACGAGACTCCCGCATATCGTCGTATGTAACTCCACTACTCGGCCTCCCAGCCATAACCCACGACTGAAAACACAGACGAGCTCTCCCGTGTAGTGGCCTTACATGCCTATTCCACCCCGTAATATAACCTTTTTTATTTCCCCTTACAATTTTATGACTAACTATTGCCCCTGACTGCAATATGCTTACAATATGAGAGTACATATTATCGATAACTAGTTTATGTTCATCTTTACAACAGGTTTTGCCACAACATTTCGTAAGCTCCATAGGAAAAACTACTTTACTTAGCTTCTCATCACAAGTTTTCGTAAATAGCTTAGTCTGGTCACTATCCCTCTGCCCCCAAAATATCTTATTATTAGAAACTCGAGATGATGGTACCAACTGAGTATGTAAGGGGTTTAGGTTACAAACAATTTCCAAAGGATAGTGATCAGACCACGAGACACTGTTATTTACGGTTATATTCTCAATGTAACCCCTAGCCATCCTAGTTACTAAACAATGGTCAAGCCAACGTGTACATCCGTGAACATCACTAATGTAAGTATACGTCTCCCCATTGTTTGGCAAAAGTTCAAAGTCCGCACAACACCATTTTTGTTCAACACAAAATTGCTGCATTTCATTAAAAAATAATTCACCTGGTTGAGCATTAAAGTCTCCTAATACAACTACCATACTAATACCACTGTCCTCAACAACCGCATTAATCTCGCTCAAACAGTCTGTGAATTCTGGCAAGTTGTCAGTACAGTCAGTAGGCATGTATACCGAGAATATCAACAGATCACATTCACGCAATTTACACTTTATAGCACAGAGCCTCGCATTATTGCACTTCACAACAGATACCGCCGTAAACGCACTCTTACGCCATAACAGCGCGACGCCCCCGTAGGGACGGCCGCGTAACATGCCTGCACTCGTATCTACCGCTGACGTCCCAGTGGCTACAAACTCGTCATTAACAGTACTTAGGTAGGCCAAATCATGCGGTAGCAACCAAGTTTCCTGCAGCGCAACCACGTCCGCTGCCACACAAATACTTCTCACACTATCTATTGATCGCTTTAGTGACTTACAGTTAAAGCTAGTTAGCTTTAATTTATAATTATTCTCTCTAATTGACTTCTGATCCATCATTTTTATTATTTTTCCTCGTATCCCGTTCTGTAGGTGTTTTCCTACCCTTTCTAAATATTATATATCTTCTGAAGTATATACCTTCCGGCCACAATTCATTATTTGTAAACAAAGACAATTTACTTTTAGGTATACAGAATTTAAATGATGTGTAATCTTTTTCCGATTTATTATTATTCTTCACTCTCTCCGGCAGTATATGTATATGTGTTTTCTCATATACATATTCGGCAATATCCCGCTCTGTGGCGTCTTTAGCGACGTTGTAAATAAACAACGGAATCTGCACCTCCGCCGCCCTGAATTTCCCCAGCGGGTTTATCACAGCTGTTCCTCTCGACCCCTTAAACCTTGACTTTTTACGCTTTTCAACTCGTATCCATTCCCCATCAATTGCATCTTGCTTGTTCACGGCGCTTTGTATATCTGCATTCACTACATTGCACGACGTCATCACACCAGCTGACTCAGACGAGACAAGCGCTCGAGTCGCCATCTCCGACCTTAATACGGGAGCGACAGAGACAGCTTTATGATCTTCCGCCGCCGTATCGCTCACGCATGACAAGGATAGGTGCGCGGGCGCCTCAAATGCATTTGCCTCGTGTGCATTCGAAACCGCAGTTACTTGACGAGGGGCCTCCACGTACTCTTGATGTGCCACTTGTTGCACGTGTGTGAATAGGACAGACTTATCTGTCTCCACCGCGCAAGCGCTCGCGTCCGACAAAGACAGGTGATCACCTATCTGTTTTTGCACTGTCATTGTCGACGTATAATTATCGTTACGGACGGTCATTAAGCCCATCGGCCCGCTGTCACAGTCGGGGCTATCTTGTAAGCAAGAACCGCCTCTCTTGCTATTGACATTAGGGTGACTTATGAGTTGCCCTCGTGTATTCTTATGATACTTATCAAATTCAAATTTTAAATCATCTTTTTTAACGTACGTGTCTTGAAATACTGCACATTTCTCACTTATGGCACTGATCTCCCTCTGCATAACTAGCATATCCTTTAGTAAACGCGTCGCGTCTATGTGGTCAAATGTGACCGGTGGCAATTTTTGGATGTCTCGTGCCACAAACGTTGGAAATATCTCAGGATCTGCCCCTTTCAACAACCCAATGATGTCTTCTATGGTTTTGTTTTTACCGGCATCGCCCCTTCGTTTGATTTCCTTTTGTTGTACTGACTCGAACAACAAGCTTTTAGCCTCAGCGATGTCCTCCTCAGAAAATGATTGCCTGCATAACAACGCTAGGCTCACATTATTCATAACATCAAGTTTATTTTGCACAAAACATAACACTTCATTAATAATAATGTTACAACTATTACATTTAATTCTCGTCATTGTCTATCGATTGAGGTCATCGACGTGCAACCGATCGCGCGCGCTGTCAGCTGACGACTGTCATCAATCATACATAAAGGAACACAAAAATCCTTTGATGAATGAGGCGGGCTCGTACTTTCCAGAGAGGGATGCACACCCCCACAGGAGACGTCCCAAGAACGTTTTTCTTGATCCCGACGACGAGATCACTTCTAGAAATAGGTCGATCCCGTCCCCCCCCCCCCGTCCACAGGAGAGGGAACCAGTTTAAGAACCACAAACACTAACACACACACAGACACTACTCTAGTACAGAACACTAGGGCACACCGCATTCGCCGGCGAATGCGTCGTTACAGACACACTCCGTACACGAGGTATAACACCCGTGATACGGGGCGTTTCTAATCCTTGCGACCCGGTAACAAAAATGCGATAGTGATTCAAGCCGAGGTTCGTACCTCCTTCCGAAGGGCCCTTGAATCGCATCGAGCCCCCCCCCCCCCCCATAGCTCGACGAGCCTCACTCCGAAAGCAGGGGTCGGGGTGTCTCGGGACGGCAGAATCGTTGCACTCAATAGTTCGTAAGTCCTCACTTACGAGCCTAATCAGATGAAGCTGTAAAGGCCGCAGGGCCAACAGCATACACATTCAGAAAAAAAAAGACCGAGGCAGTATTGAATTGGCGGTACAAGAGAATACTTCGAAGCGAAATAACTGCGAACTAAAGTGATTGTGTTTAGTGTGGTTTTAGATTGTAATTAGTGTTGTGTGATTAAAGTGTCAATTTTGGTAATTTAATCGGCAGTTTTTAATTGTCTCGAACCCCAAGCTCATAACAATATTATGCACAATTTTTTTTGTAGAAATAAATAGAAGTATTTATAATTAGGCTAAATTTCTTACATTTATATTTGCTGATTATTCTTTTATTTTATTTTTAGGTTTTCACGTCCAAACCACGAAAACCGAGAAAAGTGGATTAAATTCGTCCAAAATAATCGTAGAAAAGAGATGTGGTTACCAACAAATCATACTTACATTTGTTCCTTGCATTTTAAGGAAGAGTATAGGTAAATATAGTATGAAGAAGGCAAAAATTAACAAAATTTATATTGTTTAAAGGCACTTAATTAAATTCCTAATACATATTTTTACAATAACATTTATAAATTTTATTAATTTTCAGCAAAAAACAACAAATAAGTGTATATACGTATAATTCAAGTGTAAACAGAAATGGTAGAAGTTTTTAAAGTTATTCTATGTTTACACACAGTAATTCATAAGGCGTAATATAAAAAGTATCAGCACTGTGTCCAAGCCTCACGCGAACTTAGGTTAGGGCTTTTGGGGACCCAGTTCTAGATTTTAATAAATATATTTCATTAGATTCGATTCCTTCCAATTTATATAGTTATCTTATAAAATATCAGAATAGGTATACATTTTCGACGTTTTTAAGAAGCTTCCCCTCTGCTCCTTACTCTTTACTCTATGGTTATTAGTTTTTATTGACATTGCATTATAAATTGATATGACAAAATATTTCATTATATAATTATTAATATTTTATTGTTTTAATTGGCTTTATTCATTGAGTTATATGTACTTAGTATATATAACTCAATGGCTTTATTACAGTTTTTATTTCTTGACACGGGCTGCTAAAAGCTTCGAGATTTTATATTACTATAATAATTTTATAATTAATTAATTTATGATTATTAATTTTTGTTCTTATGGGTTTAAAAATATTACCTTAAGGATTGAATAGGCTGTGCTTTAGTTTACGGTCGCACGATTTTCGTGATAATTTTAATTTTTATAGTTAGGTAACAGGTCATTGAAGTAAATGCTAGAAGGATTTTCTGCGGAAACTTATAGTTTTCGAGAAATTATTTTTTTAAGTTTTATAGGTTAACTACTAGGAATCGTATCGTAGAACAGTATTGTTTTGGCTTTCGGCCCTTGACATTTACATAATGACATTCTAAAGCATTAGAAAGAGACAACATAATGGTTGCATCTCCTTTTACCGTGTGTTATTTCAGACCTAAAAATTTTTTGGATGTATATGGTAAATCTTTGCTTTAAAAAAAACAAAGAGAAAATATAACAAAGATATTTATATTTTTAATGGTCTTTTAAGTTGGTTAAGTTTTTTGATATCATGTTTGACAGCCCGATTCAGAGCAATCCGACTCAGACAGATTAGTTTAGAAGGCTAAGGCGGGAGCGAAGCTCCCGCCTTAGCCTTCGTGGTTATTTTTTTTATAACCACCCAGAAATACTGGCCCTATATAGCAGGACTCAATTGACCTAGCTTGGTAGGTAAACAATAGAGCCTCCTCCCCACTTGATTTAAACAAATACCATATTAAATTAATCAATATCAATATTTTATAGGTTAGGATAGATTTTTTAATATATTTCAGAAACTATAAGTTTCCACATCCCCCCCTTTTAGGGGGGGGGGGTTCACCACTACCCCCCCCCACCCACCTTAACCACCTCCCACCCCCCTCCGCGTGCGACCGTAAACTAAAGCACGACCATTGAATATTACCTTACCTTAGGATAGTAAAATTTAACCTTGTGTGTGTATTGGATTTTCTGTAAGCCACAAGTTTTTGAATTAAATAAATACTTTGAGTGTTTGTGTTTGAGTGTTTTGCATTTTAAGGAAGAGTATACCTAAATATAGTATGAAGAAGGCAAAAATTAACAAAATTTATATTGTTTAAAGGCACTTAATTAAATTCCTAATACATATTTTTACAATAACATTTATAAATTTTATTAATTTTCAGCAAAAAACAACAAATAAGTGTATATACGTATAATTCAAGTGTAAACAGAAATGGTAGAAGTTTTTAAAGTTATTCTATGTTTACACACAGTAATTCATAAGGAGTAATATAAAAAGTATCAGCACTGTGTCCAAGCCTCACGCGAACTTAGGTTAGGGCTTTTGGGGACCCAGTTCTAGATTTTAATAAATATATTTCATTAGATTCGATTCCTTCCAATTTATATAGTTATCTTATAAAATATCAGAATAGGTATACATTTTCGACGTTTTTAAGAAGCTTCCCCTCTGCTCCTTACTCTTTACTCTGTGGTTATTAGTTTTTATTGACATTGCATTATAAATTGATATGACAAAATATTTCATTATATAATTATTAATATTTTATTGTTTTAATTGGCCTTATTCATTGAGTTATATGTACTTAGTACATATAACTCAATGGCTTTATTACAGTTTTAATTTCTTGACACGGGCTGCTAAAAGCAGGCGCGAAAAGGCCGGCACCTTTTAAAAAGGAGTAAGTTCTTTTCTTGAAGGTCCCTAAGTTTTATCGGTCCGGAAAAATCGCTGATGGTAATCGATTCCACAGCGAAGTTGTGCGAGGAAGAAAACATCTTCTAAATCGCAGAGCGGTGGACCGCCAATCATCCAGATGGTATGGATGGTATCGGGAGTTCTGCCGCGATGTGCGTTTGTGAAATTTGGCGGCTGGTATTAAACCGAACAATTCCTCAGAGCACTCCCCGAGGTAAATGCGAAAGAAAATGCAAATGAAAAGGGATGCAACATCTCTTCACAGCGCCAATGAATCGAGCCGATCGGAAAGGACTCGATCGTCGACGATTCGAGCCGCTCTGCGCTAGATGCGGTCAAGTGGAAGGAGCTGGCACTGGGGAGCCCCAGCCCAGAGATAGGAACAGTATTCCATGTGAGGCCGAACCTGCGCCTTGTAAAGTTGCAGGCGTTATGCCGGCATGAAATACTGTCCCGCTCTGCTGAGCACGCCAAGCTTTTTAGAGGCCAATTTGGCCTTCTCTTCCAAATGACCACAAAGCTGCACATAATTTATATTATATTACATTACTGCCTTGTTGGTCTAGTGGTTGTAACTGAGACTGCTGATCATGAGGTCCCGGGTTCGAATACTGGATCGAGCTAAAAAAAAGTTATTGAGTTTTCCGTCAAGAAATTCTCAGTAGCTACACGGAGTCAAGAAGTTGGAGGTGTCTCACCCCCGTGCCTCGGAAAGCACTTCAAGCCGTTGAACCTGCGCCTGATCTCTCTACGGTAGTGTCGGCTTAGCGTCCCATTGGATTATGAGAATGAGGGAATAGAGTTCATCTGTGCTTGCGCATACTCTTGGGCACTATAATCCTATGCTGTGCCGATGGCTAGTCTCCGTAGATGCTGGCCGCCGTGACCGAAATCCGGCTGGAGAACATTATTATACATACATAAACATAAACACTCACGCCTGTCACCCAGAAGGGTAGGCAGAGACTACAAACTTCCATTTGACACGATCCTGACATCTCTCTCGCCTCCTCCACATACATATACCTACGCATACATGCTCGTCGGTTAAAGGCTTGGGTACAAGCAGTTTTTTTTATCTAGTTTACGAGAATCGGCTGGGTCAGAGTCAAAGGGCTGATACAGATGAAGCAATAACCTAAATACCAGATTTAAAATAATAAGATAACGAGATCCAAATAAGGAACAGCGTCAAACATTCAAAATATCTGGTCCGCAAATTGTTTTTATTGCAAGGCTAGTAGCATTTGAAATAATATTAACTTTTAATAAAAAGTAAAAGCCGACAACAAAGAACTAAAAAGAATAAAACGATTTCTCATTCTGAAGGCGGTGCATAGTGAAGACAAGAATTGATAAATATTTATTTCTAGTTCTTTGAAGCCTGCTTTTAATTTTTTACCCTTTTGAATGAACTAAGGAATATCAAAATCTCAATGTCGTCTAAATACAAGATGTCCGCCGGCAGATTTTACACTTTGAATTGGCTTTAGGTGGACAGGAGTTGCGGCAGGGAGGGGAATGAGGTATCGTTTCACGCAGGAGTGTCGCGGGTGATTAAATAACCAAGAGGAAGGGAACGTATCGCGCTTTTGCAGTTGAGGCGTATTTCACAAATAATAATTCGGTGAACGTAGCAAGGCGTGATTTATGTTCGCACTTTGATATTCGCAAAATAAAAGGATGGCCCTTCGAATCAATTAATATGGGCATGAGTACGGAAGTTCAGGGAGACAGGATCAGTTGGAAATGAACATAGGCCTGGTCCTTCAACGTCTGTAACAATTCCTAAAAACGTGAGTCGATTGTGATAATCGGCCCTTATTTTTTTGACGAACATGAAACCGTCACTGCAGAAAAATACTGCGAGATGCTAGACAATTTTTTTATCCCAGAGCTACGTAACTACGCTGGCCTCAATAACAGAATTCGTTTCCAGTAATAAGTCTATTGAATACTTATTCTTCCAGCATCAAAAATTGTCAGACTTAAAATATCTAAACCGGTGTCGAGATGATTTATCGTTATTGTCACTTTTAGCAAAATGAATAACAGATATGTGTACACAAAACTGTGATTAAGACAGAATGTCTTTAGTTGAATATGTTGGGTGTATATCAGCATAGCAATATTTCACCAACTTTTTTTTGTATCAAGTCCGATATAAGTAATTGAAAATTAAGTGGACTGTAAGATTTTCATATCTAAATGATGGAATAGTTTGATTGACTAATTACAGGGTAGATGGGGCGTACAATAGTGCAAAACTTCTTTTCAGTTTTTATGAGTTTTATTTAAGCAAATAAGAGAGCCGTGTAGCTCGCCGTAAGATTTCGAAGCACAGGAGTTCAATTCCCGCGAGGACCAATGAAACTGGCAAGGTATTTTTATTTGCTTATTTTCCACGACGTGCTCAATGAAGTGGTAAAGAATAACTTGGCGGCGAAACCTTGATGTCTAAGTAGTTTTAAAAAATGATATTGGTAAATTCAATTGGGCATGCCTTAAGCGCATTAAAAATAATTACGTATAATATGATTATACGGAATTTTTTAAATTAGTTTAAATACATTTCGACAGCACTATCAGTTTCAACACAATCGAAACCCATGAAAATGACACCCATGATGAAAAAAATTATATCTATTGCAGCCGCCACCTTGGATTTACATTTTGACCGCACTATCGGCTTCAACACCCGCGAAAACCATGAGAATAATACCCATGATGAAAAAATTGATATCTATTGCAGCCGCCATCTTGGATTTACATTTCAACAACCCTATCGGCTTCAACTCTCTCGAAAACCATGAAAATTACACCCATGATGAAAAAATTGATACCTATTGCAGCCGCCATCTAGGATTTACATTTCGACAGCACTATCAGTTTCAACACCCTCGAAAACCATGAAAATGACACCCATGATGAAAAAAATTATATATATTGCAGCCGCCACCTTGGATTTACATTTAGACAGCACTATCGACTTCAAAACCCTCGAAAACCATGAAAATGACACCCATGATGAAAAAATTGATACCCATTGCAGCCGCCACCTTAGATTTACATTTTGACAGCACTATCGGCTTCAACACCCGCGAAAACCATGAGAATAATACCCATGATGAAAAAATTGATATCTATTGCAGCCGCCATCTTGGATTTACATTTCAACAACCCTATCGGCTTCAACTCTCTCGAAAACCATGAAAATTACACCCATGATGAAAAAATTGATACCTATTGCAGCCGCCATCTAGGATTTACATTTCGACAGCACTATCAGTTTCAACACCCTCGAAAACCATGAAAATGACACCCAAGATGAAAAAATTGATATCTATTGCAGCCGCCATCTTGGATTTACATTTTGACAGCACTATGGCTTCAACAATCTCGAAACCCATGAAAATGACACCCATGATGAGAAAATTGATGTCTATTGCAGCCGCCATCTTGGATTTACATTTCGACAGCACTATCGCTTTCAACACCCTCGAAAACCATGAAAATGTCACCCATGACAAAAAAATTGATACTGCTTACTTTTAATACGTACTACGATTATTTATTCTGTGCTTTTAAAATATTGTAATAAAAAAATCTCTTATTATTATTATACGAGGGCTGCACTAAAAGTATCGGGAATGGAATATTTCCACTGTTCCTGTCATATTAAAATCTTTTTAATTGAAAACTCCTTGGTTTTAAAATCGAATACCATTTATTTATTTAAAAAAAGATTCTCGGTCTTGTCACAAGGTTTTGTCAAACTTGTTTAGTCGTTGAGAAAATGGAATTGACTCGAGAAAATTCAAGAGCGATAATTTATTATGACTTTCGAAGTGGTTTAACACAAAAACAGTGTGTTGACCGGATGATTTCTGCATTTGGTGATGAAGCCCCATCAAAAACCACAATTTACCGCTGGTTGGATGAATTTCAACGTGGACGTGTCAAGCTCAGTGATGATCCCCGTCAAGGTCGTCCAAAAACTGCAGTCACCCAAGAAAACGTTGATGCTGTGCGTAAGCTAATTAAGGAAGATCGACATGTGACATACCGCGAAATTCAGGCAACTTTAGACATTGGCATGAGTCAAATACAAATAATCTTGCATGAACAATTAGGTGTAAAAAAGTTGTTTTCCCGATGGATACCGCATTCGCTCTGTAAAGAGCAAAAAGCGGCTCGCGTTACTTGGCGCGTCAGAACTCTCGAAAGATTCCACGCAGGATCCTCAAATGCTGTATACATCGTATTAGGTGACGAATCCTGAAAACTCCTTGGTTTTAAAATCGAATACCATTTATTTATTTAAAAAAAGATTCACGGTCTTGTCACAAGGTTTTGTCAAACTTGTTTAGTCGTTGAGAAAATTGAATTGACTCGAGAAAATTCAAGAGCGATACTTTATTATGACTTTCGAAGTGGTTTAACACAAAAACAGTGTGTTGACCGGATGATTTCTGCATTTGGTGATGAAGCCCCATCAAAAACCACAATTTATCGCTGGTTTGCTGAATTTCAACGTGGACGTGTCAAGCTCAGTGATGATCCCCGTCAAGGTCGTCCAAAAACTGCAGTCACCCAAGAAAACGTTGATGCTGTGCGTAAGCTAATTAAGGAAGATCGACACGTTACATACCGCGAAATTCAGGCAACTTTAGACATTGGCATGAGTCAAATACAAATAATCTTGCATGAACCATTAGGTGTAAAAAAGTTGTTTTCCCGATGGATACCGCATTCGCTCTGTGAAGAGCAAAAAGCGGCTCGCGTTACTTGGTGCGTCAGAACTCTCGAAAGATTCCACGCAGGATCCTGAAATGCTGTATACAACATCGTATTAGGTGATGAATCCTGGATATATGCGTACGAACCGGAAACAAAAAACCAGTCACGAGTTTGGGTGT
The DNA here is from genome assembly GCA_033319125.1 of Parnassius glacialis. Lineage (NCBI taxonomy): Eukaryota > Metazoa > Arthropoda > Insecta > Lepidoptera > Papilionidae > Parnassius > Parnassius glacialis. The sequence continues at coordinate 36,705,175 of JAVANC010000013.1, read as the reverse complement.
TCCAAAATGAGTTAAAGCCAACAAAAATTGTTCGTTCACGGAGTGTTGCAAAAAAAATGATGGCCACGTTTGTCTCCAAAACCGGCAATGTTACGACTATTCCTCTTGAGGGACAAAGAACGGTTAATGCAGAATGGTATGCTAGCATTTGTTTGCCACAGGTCGTTTCTGAACTCCGTAAAGAGAACTGCAACCGCCGCATAATCCTCCATCACGACAATGCGAGTTCTCACACCGCACACATAACAAAAGAGTTTTTAGAGCAAGAAAACATAGAATTATTAGACCATCCGCCGTACAGCCCCGACCTAGCCCTAATGATTTCTATACTTTCCCTAAAATAAAGAATAAATTGCGTGGACAGAGATTTTCATCACCTGAAGAAGCTGTGGACGCCTACAAAACGGCCATTTTGGAGACCCCAACTTCCGAATGGAATGGTTGCTTCAATGATTGGTTCCATCGTATGAAAAAATGTGTCAAATTTCGCGGAGAATACTTCGAAAAGCAATAAATACATTTTTAAATAGTAATGTTGTGTCACTTCCTTGATTCCCGAAATTTTCAGTGCCGCCCTCGTAATCAAGTATTTAAGAAATACCAGATGGAATTTAGAGTAGAACATTCTTTTTCTTAACTAAACTGTATGCCAATTAATTGCTCCATAAATGCTCCAGCAGAATCCGAAATCGCTCCACTTCTATTGTTATTAGTTAATTTATAATTAATTTTTAAATAATTTAAGTATCGAAAATGTAATTTTGCTATAAAATATCTACTTTTTAAAATTAAACTGTATGTCAATTAATTGCTCCTTAAATGCTCCAGCAGAATCCGAAATTGACCCACCTCTATTGCTATTAGTTAATTTATAATTAATTTAAAAAAAAAATTGTTGGAAATTTAATTTGCTATAAAACATAAAATATGTACTTTATAAAATTAAACTGTATGTCAATTTCATACAGTTTAATTTAAAAAAAATTATATTTTATAGCAAAATTAAATTTCCGACAATTGTTTTTTTTTTTAAATTAATTATAAATTAACTAATAGCAATAGAGGTGGAGCAATTTCGGATTCTGCTGGAGCATTTATGGAGCAATCAATTGGCATACAGTTTAGTTAAAAAAAAGAATGTTCTACGCTAACTTCCATCTGGTTTAAGAAATTTGGTTATTCGAATATTGTGTACTTGTACAGCGATCTCTTTGAGCCGCTGCAAACAACCGAAACAATGTCCACTCACGACGGCGACTGACGCCGAACCACAAACTATATAGAAACACTACGCGTTCGCCGAACTGAGTGAGTGAGTAAACTACTATGTGGCTGTAGCTCCCCATTTACAGAAATAATTTACATACAAGGCTACCAAATCAACGAAAATTTCGCCATTTTGGAGCCGAAAAAAATTAATTATACCGAAACAAAGCAAAATTACACTACCATTTACATTCAGTGGCTTCCCACATGATATATGAAGAGATTAAAAAATAGATTGAGTTAAACAATTGATATTTTCAAAAGTTATCGTGTTTACAAGCCTTGGGAACACGATAAATCCACACCATAAGCCACTAAAACCCCTTTTTTATTTAAAAAATAGCAATTAATCGATTTAAAAAAAATATTAATAAGTTCAACAATCATTTATCTTTCTAACAATGTGCTTTTTATATCATTTATATGTATAATATGATTGCTAGATACGATTATATTCGATAAAACGTTGGAATCTTAATTTTTAGGCGATAGTAGAACATACCTTGCGCTTTCGCTTAAGGCATACAAAAAACAGTGGACATGTGAAACCACTATTTTGCACGTAGGTAATTAGCGATCCTGTGCACAGTCCTAAGACGTATAGACGTATCCTAAGACACCTACCTGAGGTATATCTGCAAACATTTCCTCCAATCGACTTTGAAAAATCCCCGGACTAGACGAAAGGCCATAAACTAAACGATTGTATACAAACAGACCTTTATGTGTATTAAGTACAGTATATTTTTTTGTATTATCCAAAACCATTTGAGCGTATGCTTGAGAGAGATCAATTTTGCTAAAATGCTTTCCTCCGTTTAGCCTAACCAATAAATCCTCAATACGGGGAAGGGGATAACGGTCAACTTCTAAAATTTTATTAAGTGTCAATTTATAATCAGCACAGATTCTAATGTTACCGTCTTTTTTGAGCACCGGTACAATAGGCGTAGCCCAATCGAAACGTTCTACCGGCGTGAGGATGTCATCTCGTACGTGCTGCTCGAGCGAGCGCTCCACAGGCTCGCGCAGCGCATACGCCAAGGGCCGCGCACGCATATACACGGGTCGTGCACCCTCGCGTATATGAATGCTAACCGGCGGGCCCGTATACCACCCGAGTCCTTCCGCAAACACCTCAGAGAATCTGGAACTCATCTTCGTCCTCGTTCAATCGTTCTTTTTCTTTTTCTATTTCGTTCGCAACCACACAGTGCAGTTGCGATGTCGCTAAGGCCGGACACATGCGCTTCAAATGTCCTTGTCTGTTGCAAACGCGGCATACATATTGCGTGAATTTACATGCCACCTCACTATGTGCACCTCCACACGCGCGACACTCCCGCTGTCGCTGAGCCCTCTCACCCGCCGCCGACGCTGCCGTCACGCGCGCGGCAGACTGCCCGCCGCCATCTTGTACAGCCCGCGCACGCACATTATACTTCCTATACATGCCGTTCGCCGTCTCGGCCGGAGCTGTTGAGTGCCTTCCTGTCGCCCTGTTTATGACCTGGCAATCAGCTGATATGACTGTATCGGATGACCGGCCGTGACCTTGTACTATCGCTGCATCTTTCTCGGCCGCCTCCATGCTAATTGCCATATTATATGCTTTTATGAAGTCAAGCCACCTTTCTACAAACAGACGCTGCCGGATTACCTCATTATTTATTCCGCATACGAATTGATCTCGCAAGCTCTCTTCTAGCCAACTACTAAAATTGCACGTTTAAGACATTTTCTTTAGAACTGCCACGTATTCAGAAATTTTTTCATCACTACGTTGTTTCCTATGCCGTGGTTGTAAGTGTTTTTCCATAATTTCCGTAATTTGTTGAAAACTTTTAGTGCTAGGTTTTTCTGGGGTACACAAATTAACTAAAAGTTCGTAACTTTCTGTACCCATAACGGTTATTAACGTCGGCACTCGAAGGTCATCAGCTACGTTATTAACTAAGAAATATTGTTCCAGGCGGTCCACGTATATACGTGGACCGCCTGGAACAATATTTCTGGATTCGACATTCACAAGGACGACTGGATATTTTCAGTCGTCCTTGTGAATGTCGAATTCCGATAACTTTCCGATTGACATCTTGTTTCCTTTCTTTTATGTATATAATTAAATGCACGTGAATTTTTATTCTCGTCGCTACTGTCGAATCTAGATGTATTAAGATAGGAAAGCAATCACTACGTACTTCTTAAGCCTTTAATGCGAGACTGCGGTGACTGTTGCAATTCACAATGACGAAATATTACAAATTATTATTCTACCTACATTACAACAAAACTGTGATTAAGACAGAACGTCTTTAGTTGAATATGTTGGGTGTCTATCAGCATAGCAATATTTCACCAACTTCTTTTTGTATCAAGTCCGATGTAAGTAATTGAAAATTAAGTGAACTGTAAGATTTTCATATCTAAATGATGGAATAGTTTGATTGACTAATTACAGGGTAGATGGGGTCTACAATAGTGCAAAAGCTTCTTTTCAGTTTTTATGAGTTTTATTTAAGCAAATACGAGAGCCGTGTAGCTCGCCGTAAGATTTCGAAGCACAGGAGTTCGATTCCCGCGAGGACCAATGAAACTAGCAAGATATTTTTATTTGCTTAATTTTCCAAGTGCTCAATGAAGTGGTGAAGAATAACTTGGTGTCTAAGTAGTTTTAAAAAAACCGTGGACATGTAAAACCACTATTTTGCACGTGGGTAATTAGCAATCCTGTGCACAGTCCTAAGACGTATGTAAGCTGCTTCTTTACTTTGAATGAGACTTATAACAGTTTGTCATATATTAAGATAGCTTTCATGTTTTCAGAAATACCTACTTATTGAGATTTTTGTGACAGTCCCGCTTTCATAGCTGACACGAATAAATGAACAGGCTATTGCGAAAGAGTACTGTAAATATCAAAGAGAAGTCAAAAAAATATTTCGGAAATCATTTTTAGGTATACTTATGCGAATGCGAATGTTGGAGTCAACTCAATCAACTCTTTTTTTTGTCCTGAAATTCGCCGCGGCCTATCCCCCGTAGTGGGATGTATGTAGGCTGTTACTTTTTTACTTTTAAAGGCCTAGCCACTGTCGATCATAGGCTTCTCCCATTGTTTGTCAAATAGGCCGGATATTTGCAGTAGTAGCCACGCCTGGCGAGTGGGCTGGCAACCGCAGCTTTTTATTACTCTGCACTGTTATCAGGGAGATACTGCCATCCATGTCCTGTTTCAGTTTCCCTTCTGTCGCCTCTTACGACACCCACGAGACGAAATGAGGTATTGGGTTCTATTTCGCCGCCTCTACATTGCTAATATATTTCTACTCCCGTTCATCATTTCGATTCTCTCCATAGATTACGAAATAAGTTGGACATTATCCGTTGTTGCCACGCTTGGCAGACGGGTTGCTAACTGCATCTTTTTATTATTTTGAGCTGTAATCAGAAAGACGCTGCTGTCCATCTTGTCTATATTTCTACTCTCGTTCATGAATATAGTCCCGGTCTACATTTATGAAATTTTAACTTTAATTGAAGTAGTATTAATGATATTTCTAAATTGAAGCCAACGCGAGCGAAGCCGCGGGTAAAAATCTAGTTAGTAAATAAATTTGATTGCATTGAAATGTGAGCTTTTATTATTGGTTGAAGTGTAAAATCTGCCGGCGGACATCCTGTAGTTACAATAATAACTTCATCCCTTATTTTGCCACCCTTAGGAGAGGATTTTTTCTCCAAACTTATATGGGTTTAAACTCTGAAGAATATAACCCGTTTAATAAAAAAGTAATAATTGAAATTAGTTCACAATTGACGAAAATATTATATCGCGTAACATAAATTTGAATTGTAAACCTTCCATTTTTGAGGTCCACTAAATTTTACTCTTTCGGGTGTTGGAGATTCTTCTAACGGCGTTTACTCTCTTATTTTATAGAACAGGGGGCAAACGAGCATGCGGCTCACCTGATGGTGACTACCGCCGCCCATGAACAACCGCAACACCAGGAGAATTGTAGATGCGTTGCCGACCTTTTAGAAGGTGTAAGCTCTTTTCTTGAAGGTCCCTAAATCGTATCGGTCCGGAAAAAAACTCCTAGTAAAACGCACAGTCGTGGACCGCCAAGCATCCAGATGGTGAGAACGGTATAGTGAATTTTGACGCGATGTGCGTTCGTGAAATTTGGCGGCTGGAATTAATCCGAACAATTCCTCAGGGCACTCCCCGTGGTAGATTCAATGCAAAGGGATGCAACATCCATACGCAGCGCCATTGAATCGAGCCGATCAGAAAGAAGTCGGTCGTCGACGATTCGAACCGCTCTACGCTGGATGCGGTCAAGTGGAAGGAGCTGGCACTGGGGTGCCCCAGCCCAGAGATGAGAACAGTATTCTATGTGAGGCCGAACTTGCGCTTTATAAAGTTGCAAGCGATATGATCGAATCGAAGGCCTTCGCTATGTCCAAACTAACGGCCAATGCCTCCCCCTTGGACTCTACTGCCTCCGCACATCTATGAGTCAGGTAGACCAGAAGATCACCAGCTGATCGACCCCGACGAAACCCGTATTGGCGGTCACTAATCAGCTGGTGATCCTCACGGTACGTCATGAGCTGTCAATTTATAATAGACTCCATTATTTTGGAGAAAAGAGGCAGTCTAACAGATCGGCTTTCTCCTTTGCGGAATGGCCAGTGAGTCCTCCTCTCTGTTTAGAGATGGAAGAGTTGGCTGACAGAAGTTCCCTTGGACAGCCTTGGCTTAGAGACCAGAATGCCCGTGCATTCTGGTCTCTCGCCAAGGCTTCCCGAAGGAAGGTGAACTAGCTTCTCGACAATTCTGCCGCTGGGATCAGACCTTGCTTTGGACTCTTTTGAAGGACCTGGAGGCGGAATAATACTTCTTTTTAAGAGCATTGGTGTTTTTACATTCCGAGACGTTGATGCGTCAGCCCAGGCCCGGTAGCACTCCTGATTATAGCGTGATGCTATTTTACGGAAGCAACCAAACCATGGCTGGGATCCGCCTCCGATGGGCACAACAGAGGATGGAATAAAAGGTCCCATACCCTGAAGTATCACATCAGCAACAACGCTGGGGTCTTCTGGCGGGAAACAAACCCGCCCCCAAGGGTAGCATGCAAAAAAAGACCGCATCCTATCCCAATCAGCCGGCCTATAGTGCCAAAGACGGCGGCAGCCTGCAGAATGCAACCGCGACGTTGAGTGGCACCACATTCCAGACAAGAAAATGGTCCGACGAGCCTAAGGGAGCGTCGACGGAAACCTGATATCCATCCGGATGAGAGGTAAGCAGAAGGTCCAACAGGAAAGATGCACGATCCTCCACGTCTCGAATCCGCATAGGCGAAGTAACCAGCTGTGTAAGGCCATATGCCAAAACAAAGTCATAAACAGATCTCCCCGCATGATCAGTTGAACGTGGACCGAGCTATTCGACGTGGTGGGCATTAAAACCACCAAGGATCATGATCTCTACGGATGGTATCTGCTGTAACAAGAAATCTGTAGCCATTTGGAAGTGGTCGATGAGTCGGTCTGTTTCGGCATTACCGCTATGGGACCTATAGAGGCACCCGTAGACGCGCGGATGATCTTTGCAGTCTACGCGCAGCCATAGGACGGACAGGTCCGTACTTTCAAGACTACTGAGGCATCGAAAACAGATGTCCTCTCCGACGTATACGCAAACTCCAGGCCGCCGTACAAAGGAGTGTTCTAATTTGTACCCCGGGTAGGAGATATGAAATATCAGCCGGAGAGGACACCTGAGTCTCGGTCAAAAAGAGAAGGCCAAGCGGAGCATGGACGGAATGAAGAAAACGGGAAGCAACTAACGCGTAGAGCCTTGTATAGAGCGTAATGTGACAATTGTGAAAAAGATAAGAGAAGCAGAAAAAAAATATTTTCCGAAAAAGTCAAAAATATGCCAATCATACTTAAATAATTAACAATTATACAACAATTTTTTGATTTGTTCTCCAAAATTTATCATGATTTAGGAATATTTAAAGACAGAGGACACCTGAGTCTCGGTTAAAAAGAGCAAGACCGGCTTCACCGTCTGTAGATGGTAATGGACAGCGTTAAGATTGGAATGAAGTCCCCTGATGTTGCATAAATTCACGGATAGCGTGACATGGTCGAATTGGTCTTATTACTCCGCTTACCCCGAACAAAATTAGTCCGCAAGCGGAGTTTTGCCGCCCCCCTCAGAATACGCGGGGCAGCCTGACCACCACGCTCAGGAAAAGAGTAGCTTGGTCATGGATGCTCAGCGAGGGATTCTCTAGGGGTGCTGGTACCCTCCTGGGGTAGTCTTTCGTTTAATTCCGCTACCATGTTGATGGGGGGGAGGGGAATTAGGGTACTCTCATTCTAGCTATCATATTCAGATAATAAATTAAACTGCTGAAAAAAATATGCATTTATTAACAATATATTATAATTAATAATCTATTTAGTTGAACATATTATACAAAATCCACGTATTAAAAATTTAAGCTTTTTTTTCTACGATTAACATAGAAATAACATAAATTTATAAATATTGTGCTATGCTAGTTGTACTTGAGAATGGTCGGATGTACTTTCTGCAGAATCTCCCCCTCCATTGGCTAATAGCTCGGAGTCTGCGCGGGCTCTAGCGGCTGCGGCTGCGCCTTGGCTTTTATTGCGAAGCTCGAAAACTTGGGTGATTGCATCACGGAAGCACAAGAAATTGTAATCAATCACTCCTAAAACAAAAATAAAAACTCTAGGTAGGACTTCAATTTGTGCCTACGAATCTGTCTGGGTATGTACCAACCACTTATCTATTTCTGCCGTCAAACAACAGTTCGTGAACTGATGCTTCAGGTCCGAAGATAGTTGAAAGTCTGTGAGGAATTCCATTTTAGTGCATACAAGTGTCAATGCATCTGAAGCTTTCTTTATTTGTACTTGAATACAGCAGCCACTTACCATCCACATCCACACATTCACAAAAAAAAAAAACTGTCACCAGATTTTTCTTTAGAAAAATCATAACAAAAGTTAATAAATAATATGACATATTACTTATAAATACCTTGCTTTTGAAAATTTTCTTCGCGTAAAATACAAACAAGCGCGAGAAATTTATTGACCTCGCGTAAATAAAGCACTGTACCATTATTGAGCTTGATAAGGCTTGAGCTTTGACTATTGAACGTATTTACTTCAGTTTCATCCACCATCCTGTTACAATATGTTTCGTAAGTTAGCAAATTTTTTATAACAGCTAAAAGAATTCAATAATACGGAAGTTACATTACGCACCCATATATACATGATATGTCAATGACCACATCTATCATATCACAGCATAGTTCATAACTTTGCATATCTACAGGAGAGCTGTCCGTTGCTATGTATATTTTGGAAACTACGTCAAACAGGAATGCTTTTTCAATTCCGGAATTCTGAAAAAAAGCGGGAGATTATTATTGAACATTGTTTTTGTGGCCCCGGGTTCTAATTCAGGGTTGGGCCTAAAATCAGTATTGGATTGATTTGTACGTTCACGTTATTCACTTCAAATTTTGTTTACTTACCTTCCTTTGCTTTAGTGACATAAAGATCTACAAGTCATGTAATAAACAACCTCATCATAAACTATTTTCCTACTATGACTTCTCAATTGTTTTACCTTAAGGCGTATTTATCGTTATTTTTTAGTATGTATAGTATGTAAACACACCAAAAAGAGAATTAAGAACAATATTACACTCGTGTGTACTAGAAATTCAAGCGGAGTATGGACGGAATGAAGAAAACGGGAAGCAACTAACGCGAGCCTTGTATAGAGCGTAATGTGACAATTGTGAAAAAGATAAGAGAAGCAGAAAAAATTTTTTTCCTAAAAAGACAAAAATATGCCAGTCATACTTAAATGATTAACAAATAAACAACAATTTTTTGATTTGTTCTTTAAAAATTATTATGATTTAGGACTATTTAACAGATTAATTTGTTCTATTTAAATACCTAAATCTGTCAAACCTACACTTTTATAAAATGTTAACATAATCTGCCTAGAATATGCCACAAACGGTCATACTAGATAGCGCCGGCAAGCCGCCGTCGGCGTAAGGTCATGTCGACGCGTCGCCGCCGCGTGAAGCACGCGGCGCGCTTTTGCGACGAGTCGCGACTTCCTTTCCCGCTCACACGCGCGGCCTGACCGTATTAGTTTGCCTTGTCGCCTCGCCACGCTCGTCGCTCACTCAGGCGAGTCGAATATTTCACCGAGTGAACGTGTATTGTTATGTGGTGTTGCACGTAGGGGCCGGCTCAAATCGGGGTGGTACCACGACCTCACAGAATACCGGCTTGAAGTGGAAGATCTGCCTCGGCGTTTCGTCTGGTGAGTGCAGGTGAACCAATCCCCCCCCCCCCCGTCAACATGGTAACGGAACTAAATGTAATACTATCCCAGAAGGGTACCAGCACCCCTGGTAATGGATAATCCCTTGCTGAGCATCCACGATCAAGCTATTACACACCTGAGGAAGGACTTACCACTCCTGGGTGCTCAGGCTGTATTCTGGGGAGGAGCAAAATTCCGCTCAAGGCAATAATAAATGCTCTGGGCAAGCTGAACAACAAAGCCAAGTCGATCCCTGCCACGTGACTTTCTGTAACATCAGGGGACTTCACTCGAACCTAAACGCCGTCCACTACCATCTCGAGACAGCAAAGCCGGCCTTGCTCTTTCAGATCGAGACACAGGTATTCTCTCCGGCTGATACTTCGTATCTATCCTACCCGGGATATAAATTGGAACACTCCTTGTGCCTCGGGCTCGAGTTTGCGTATACATCAGAGAGGACAACTGTTCTCGACGCCTCGACAGTCTTGAAGGACCTGTCCATCCTTTGGCTACGCGTAGACAGCGACGACCATCCGCATATTTACGGGTGCCTCTTTAGGTCCCATAGCGGTAATGCCGAAACAGATCAATTCATCGACTACGTCCAAATGACTACAGGTTCCTTCCTACAGTAGATCCCATCCGTAGAGATTGTGATCCTTGGCGATTGTAACGCCCACCACGCCGAATGGCTCGGTTCATGTTTAACCGATCATGCAGGGAGATCTGTTCATGATTGCCTTGGCATATGGTCTGACACAACTTTTAACTTCGCCTACGCGGATTCCAGATGTGGAAGATCATGCACTTTCCCTGTTGGCCCATCTGATGACCTCTCGTTCAGATAGATATCAGGTCTCCGTCCACTCCCCTCTTGACTCCTCAGATCTCTAGTCCAGAGTGTGGTGCCACTAACACTAACATCGCGATTGCATTCAGCAGGCTGGCTAAAAAGGCGACCGCTCAGACCCATTTAGCTATGCTTATCACCATCACCTTATTCTCCAAAATATTGGAATCCATTATAAACTACCAGCTCATGCGGTATTTTGAGGACCACCAGCCAATTAGTGATCGCCAATACGGCTTTCGTCGGGGTCAGTCAGCTGGTGATCTTCTGGTTTATCTGACTCATAGATGGGCGGAGGCATATGAGTTCAAGGGGAGGCATTGGCCGTCAGTTTTGACATTGCGAAGGCCTTTCTTCGATCGGGTTTGGCACAAAGCGATTCTTTCGAAGCTCCTTTTCTGTGGGCTTCTTGAGAAATTGAGCAATTGAATTACCATATTTCTTGCAGATCGGAATTCGGATTCCTTGTTGCCTCAGCCAGTATTGGTATCCTCGGCGTCGACATATCGAGTGACATGCAAGTTTCGAGATCACTTGGAAGAGAAGGCCAAATTGGCCTCCAAAACGCTTTGCGTGCTCAGCAGAGCGGGACAGTATTTCATGCCGGCACACCACCTGCAACTTTACAAGGCGCAGGTTCGGCCTCACATGAAATACTGTTCCCATCACTGGGCTGAGGCTCCCCAGGGCTTTATTAAAAAATATAAAGCTGTTTTTGGTACCAACAATATGGTTTTCTTTAATTCACAATACCATCCTCACCATCTGGATGCTTGGCGGTCCACGACTGTGCGTTTTACTAGGAGTTTTCTTCCTCGCACAACTTCTCCGTGGAATTGTTTACCACCGGCGATTTTTCCGGATCGATACGACTTAGGGACCTTCAAGAAAAAAGCTTACACCTTTCTAAAAGGCCGGCAATGCATCAGCAATTCCCCTGGTGTTGCGGTTGTTCATGGGCGGTGGTAGTCACTTACCATCAGGTGAGCCGCATGCTCGTTTGCCCCCTTTTCTTAGTTTTTTTTAAAGAAATCTCTTTGTGATAAAACAATATCTAAGGCCTATGGCCAGCCACGCCGCGCCGCCGCGTCGCCGCCGCCGCCAAGAAAATTTTCAGACCACGCCGCCGCCGTGGAATTGGTCTTTGGCAGTCATATCTAGGTCATACCGGTAGAGCCATACCGTGTCTTGTGCGCCCACTTTCTTCACCTCGAGACCCCTTCCTGCCTAAAACCTCATAGCGCTAAAGAGACCTATAAATCGTCTATTGCGCAAGACAAGTATTAGGAAAATTCCGGGGATTTTGAAAAAAAAAGTGGTTTTGTTATACTTACAGAGATTAGTATATTGAGAAGATTTTCTAAGGTAGGCAGTTGCGGAATTAACTTTTGTACTACTTTACTGAATGCTTCAAATATAGAATGATCATAAATGGAGGTTAGGTGAAATGATAAATGAACATGTTCTAAACCAGCTTCTACCAAGTCTTCATTTGCTCGATGATGAATGTCTCTTTGAGATTCCATTTTATAGTCATCATTTAGACCATCTACCTGAAATTAATAACTGTTGTAATTGATATTCAATAAAATATATTTTGAAACAGAAAAAGTTAAATATAGCATTATTTGACCTTATAAAATGCTTTGAAATAAATATGAAAAAATATCTATTCAACAAGTAATAAAAAACAATCCATTACACTAAAACTGTGCAAGGCTTAGAAGTACTTACTTTATGGATGAACACTTCAAACTTTATATTGCTATTTACTCTGTACGCCTTTGTGACTGTAAGTTGTAGTTTATCCAGTGCATCTTGATAGTCATCCTTTAATGGGACAAGCAATATGACTATTATTAAAAAAAAATATGCACTGAAATTATGTCTCGCTATGTACAGGCCTTGTGAATTTGACAGATTGGGTGAAATATCGAATTATCGCTATTTTGGAAAGTAATATCTTTATTATATTTAATTATTTTTTAAGATATTTTTGGAATGCCACTCAGCAAGCTATGAATCACACACACGAGCGCGCGTGAGCATAGTTATTGCCCATAAATCACATTCAATCTACTCGCATTTTCAAAAAATGTAATATCCGTAATATATAATAAATAATTTATTTAAAGTTAAATATAAAATGGCTACTCTTCTAAAAATAACCCTTTATATAATGTATAAAAATTATATTAATAATAATTTTATTTACAAATAGTAATATAATATGCAAAACAATACCTGAGCATCTATTACAAAAACTAGTGCACCACATCCTCCAAATATAGTGTCAGAATCAAAAGTAGGATCAAAAAAGTCTATTTGTCCAGGAAAATCCCAGATTTGAAATTGCACAAAGCTGCTGTTGTTAATATCATCTTTCACTATTTTATTAGTGGACTCTAAGAACAATGTTTCATTTGGTGACATTTTATGGAATACAACCTTTTGAATGGAAGATTTCCCTGACCTAAAACAAAAAGAAATATTAAATATTTTTACGAAAACAATAGCAAGCATTATACAACAAATATTATTTTTTTTAGGATAAGGGTGACAAACGAGCACACAGTCCACCCGATGGTAAGTGGTTGCTGCGGCCCATAGACATCTACATCTATCCTCTATTCCAAATCAAAATATAGATGCGTTGTCACCCGTGAGGACTAAGATGGAATGCCTCATTTCCAGTAAAAAGGGCCTCCGGCCACCTGCACTCACCAAGCGAAACGCAGAGGTAAACCTCTACTTCACGCTGGTTTTCTGTGAGGTCGTGGTACCACCCCGGTTCGAGCCGGCCCATCCGTGCGACAGCAAAAGCTGCCGCATGGCTCTATCACTATTATATTGTACCTAGTTATACATTTGGGACAGGTTTTCCTAACCTTTTTGACCAGGGACTACTTTGATTTTTTTTGTAGTTAGCAGGGACCACAAGGTGAAAAAAAAACTGTTAATCTAGTAGGTAGTAGGTAAAATATTTAAGATCTTGCATCTCTAATTTAGGAAGTAGCCCTAATATCATGACAACCTGTTAACCCCAAATTGTCTGACTAAGTGTCCAATATTTAGAAGTACCCACTATATCACAACACCTTGATCATAAATTGTCCTTACTAACCTTAAATATTACATTACTAGTAAACACATTATGAAGCACAATGTTACACAAGACAGTGACTGCACTATTTAATAAAAAGCAAGGTAGCCATAGTTTCAATATACACACTTGTTTTGACCACATTTTAAGTAATTGCATTAGGAAATATATTCATTATAGTCATAATAAATTTTAATTAATTACTGTAATGGAATTGTATTGAATGTCATTGAGATATAATTGCAGTTTTTACTTCAGGACTGTTTCCAAAACTTAACTACCTTCTGAAAAGTTTTAATTAACTACCCTGTACTATTGAAATGTGACGGGCAACAGGAAGGTGAGAAAGAGGGTGGGCCCCTGCTACTAATCCTCGGAAATGCAGTTTTTTTATAATTAAGGGGTGGGGGTGGCTTCTCTGCTGTAACCCGTAATTATTAGACGATTTTTATTAAATTTCAAGCCAAAACTAGTTTTTAGTAAATTTGTAGCTAATAGCACTTTATTACGACAGCTTTGTGGCACAGTGGCTTAGGAATGAGTTACGACACTGAGGCCCGCAGGTTCAATACCCATACGGAACAAGTATTTGTATGGCTTACAAGTAATAATTCCAGGTCTGGATGTTTGTCTTTGTGCAATTTATGTATGTAAACTGTCTGTACGGAACAGGAGAAAATCCTAGGGGTAATATTGTTTTAAAACAACTTGCCGCCACCTATCCGCCAACTAAATACCATCAGCCTTTTCAAAGTAAAAGTAAAGAATATTTTTGTCAGTTTAACATTTAGGGCGGATAAAATAGCTGCATTTTATTTTCATAGCATAATATAAATATCTATATTGTTTTATTGTAAATACTCATTATAATATTTATTATATACATTTATATATACCTACTGCATAAATAAAGTTCCCATCCTTTTTCATTTCCATTATTTTATTTTATTATTTTGATAACATCTTTCTCGAAAATAGAAATAAACCAAACACACTATCCTGGCGGGCGAGTCCAACTTCGATGGGCATTGCTGAAAACCAACGCTACCGCAATTCTGCGATAGCATTTATGGGCCCTTTTCAACACCACATCACTCATGCAATCGGATCATTTTATTCTAATTTACTTATATCTTTGATGTTTTTATAAATCATTTTATTTTCTGTATCAAAACTATATGAGTGTAAGTTGCTGAATAAATGCATGTCTATGTCTATGTCTACAAAAACAGCCACACCCAATTTTAGGACAAATTAGGTTTTTTTTTTTTTTTTTTTATAGTAGAGGGGGCAAACGAGCATGCGGCTCACCTGATGGTAAGTGACCACCGCCGCCCATGAACAACTGCAACACCAGGGAGGGAATTGCAGATGCGTTGCCGGCCTTTTAAAAAGGAGTACGCTCTTTTCTTGAAGGTCCCTAAGTCGTATCGGTCCGGAAAAATCGCTGATGGTAATCGATTCCACAAGGAAGTTGTGCGAGGAAGAAAACATCTTCTAAATCGCACAGTGGTGGACCGCCAATCATCCAGATGGTGTGGATGGTATCGGGAGTTCTGCCGCGATGTGCGTTCGTGAAATTTGGCGGCTGGGATTAATCCGAACAATTCCTCAGAGCACTCCCCATGGTAGATGCGAAAGAAAATGCAAAGAGATGCAACATCTCTTCGCAGCGCCAATGAATCGAGCCGATCGGAAAGAACTCGGTCGTCGACGATTCGAGCCGCTCTGCGCTGGATGCGGTCAAGTGGAAGGAGCTGGCACTGGGGAGCCCCTGCCCAGAGATGGGAACAGTATTCCATGTGAGGCCGAACCTGCGCCTTGTAAAGTTGCAGGCGGTGTGCCGGCATGAAATACTGTCCCGCTCTGCTGAGCACGCCAAGCTTTTTAGAGGCCAATTTGGCCTTCTCTTCCAAATGACCACGAAACTGCACGTTACTCGATATGTCGACGCCGAGGATTCCGATACTGGCTGAGGCAACCAGGGGAGTGCCTTGAAACTGAGGAGATACGACAAAGGGGTTCTTTTTAGCGGTAAACGCGCAAACTTGTGTCTTCTGAGGATTAAACTGGACTAGATTTAGTCGCCCCAGTTCGAGACTTTGTCCAGCAAAGACTCGACTTCAGACACAAGTTTGTTCCGGTACTCGGAGACGTTTTCCCGAGAAATATTAGCACGGCCGGTGTATAGAGCATCACCAGTGCTGTCATCCGCATAGCAATGAATGTTACCAGTTAGCAACATATCATTGATATGCAGAAGAAACAGCGTTGGTGATAGGACACAGCCTTGTGGAACACCAGCGTTAATAGGCTTGTAGTCAGAACATGCACCGTCTACAACAACCTTGATGCTCCGATCTGCAAGGAAGCTGGTGATCCAATTGCACAATTTCTCGGGAAGCCCATAGGAAGGGAGCTTCGAGAGAAGCGCTTTGTGCCAAACCCGATCGAAGGCCTTCGCAATGTCCAGACTAACGGCCAACGCCTCCCCCTTGGACTCAACTGCCTCCGCCCATCTATGGGTCAGGTAGACCAGAAGATCACCAGCTGATCGACCCCCACGAAAACCGTATTGGCGGTCACTAATCAGCTGGTGATCCTCAAGGTACCGGATGAGCTGGCAGTTGATAATGGATTCCATTATTTTGGAGAACAAGGAGGTGATCGCGATAGGCCTATAGTTGGACGGGTCTGAGCGGTCGCCTTTTTTAGGGATCGGGTGGACAAAAGCTGTCTTCCATGAATTCGGGACGACGCCTTGGGAGTAGGAGTACCGAAAAAGACGCGTTAGGACCGGTGCCAACTCCGGAGCACACGTCCTCAGCACAATTGGGGGGATTCCGTCAGGCCCACTCGACTTCTGGATGTCCAGGGAGAAAAGTGCTTTGCGAACCGAGCGCTGTGAGAACAGCACATCCGGCATAGAGCACTCACACCGCGGGATGGTCGGCGGTGTTTTCCCCCCGTCATCAAGAGTCGAGTTGGACGCAAAAAGGGAGCCTAAAAGGTCGGCTTTGTCTTTTGCGACATGGGCCAGTGAGTCGTCCTCCCTGTGCAGAGATGGTAGTGATGGCTTACAGAAATTCCCTTGGACAGCCTTGGCGAAAGACCAGAATGCACGGGTTCCCGAAGGAAGGCGAACTAGTTTCTCGCCAATTCTGCCTATGTGCTCTGACTTTGCCTTGGCAATAACTCTTTTGAAGGACCTGGAGGCGAAGTTATACTTCTTTTTAAGTGTGCTGGTGTTTAAATCCCGAGTCGCCGAAGCCGCAGCCCAGGCTTGATAACACTCCTGCTTACTGCGTAATGCAGTTTTACAGGAGCGACCAAACCAAGGCTGAGATCTGCCTCCGATGGGTACCACAGATGATGGAATAAATAGTTCCATTCCCTGTAGCACCACATCAGTGACAGAGTCAGCAACAGCGCTGGGATCATCCGGCGAGAAGCAAACCCGCCCCCATGGGTAGGATGCAAAGAAAGACCGCATTCCGTCCCAATCCGCCGACCTGTAATGCCAAACACGGCGGCAACCTGCAGAACGCAACCGCGAAGGGAGCGTGAGTGGCACCATACTCCGGATCAAACAGTGGTCCGAAGAGCCGAGAGGGGCATCGACGGAAACCTGATATCCGTCCGGATGAGAGGTCAGCAGAAGGTCCAACAGGGAAGGTGTATGATCCTCCACATCTGGAATCCGCGTAGGCGAAGTAACCAGTTGTGTCAGACCATATGCCAAGGCAAAGTCATAAACAGATCTCCCCGCATGATCGGTTAAACGTGAACCGAGCCATTCGGCATGGTGGGCGTTAAAATCGCCAAGGATCACGATCTCTGCGGATGGGACCTGTTGTAGCAAGGAATCTGTAGCCATTTGGACGTGGTCGATGAGTCGGTCTGTTTCGGCATTACCGCTATGGGACCTATAGAGGCACCCGTAGACGCGCGGATGGTCGTCGCTGTCTACGCGTAGTCAAAGGATGGACAGGTCCGAACCTTCAAGACTGCCGAGGCGTCGAGAACAGATGTCCTCTCTGACATACACGCAAACTCCAGCCCGAGGCACAAAGGAGTGCTCCAATTTGTACCCAGGGTAGGAGAGATACGAAATATCAGCCGGAGAGGAAACCTGCGTCTCGGTCAGGAAGAGCAAGGCCGGCTTCGCCGTCTCGAGATGGTAGTGGACGGCGTTTAGGTTAGAGTTAAGTCCCCTGATGTTGCAGAAATTCACGGATAGCGTGGCAGGGGTCGCCTTGGTATTGTTGCTCTGTTTACCCCGAGCAGTTATGTTTTTGAGCGGAATTTTGCCCCCCCCAGAATACGCGGGGCAGCCTGAGCACCCACGCTCAGGATTGGAATAACATGGTCGTGGATGCTCAGCGAGGGATTCTCCAGGGGTACTGGTACCCTCCTGGGGTAGTCTATTGTGTAATTCCGCTACCATGTTGATGGGGGGGGGAGGATTGGGCCTCCGGCCACCTGCACTCACCAGACGAAACGCAGAAGCAGAGCTTCTACTTCACGCCGGTATTCTGTGAGGTCGTGGTACTAACCCGGCTCGAGCCGGCCCATACGTGCAACAGCAAAAACTGCTGCATGGCTCTACCACCGTTATAACCTATACACCGTTTTTCTGGGCTGAGTAGTTTTTACTAAGCCCCATGCAATGAACCAGATGTTTATGACCAGAAATTTTTTGTATGGTTAAACATACTAATCTCTGGAAGTGTGATTTGATAATTTTTTTTTGTATAAGGTAGCCAGATTCACAAGGAATAGTATAGGCTATTTAGCTTTCCCCCCGAACGATTTCCCGCCCTGTCGTGGCGGGGAGGCTTAGTAGCCGTGGCTTGGTCACCCTTGGTGAACTAAGAGGAACCCACATGATTTGCCCGAGATGGCCATTCCGAGTGGGCTTGGTGAGCCCACTTCCGATATGTGTCTGCAGTGGGCTGCAGGGAGATGTGTGTCCTCTCCCCCTACCATTGCAGCCGAGGTGGAGTCGTGGGGGAAGAGTATCGGTATGGCATTGTACAGGTGAAGTTGGAGACCACAGAGGAAATCATACCATGTGTTGTGGTGCTTTACCTGAGGAGATGGGGAGAAGCAAGAAGATTACTCCTCTATAAGCGAGTTGTTATGTCGCACGGCTCAGGGTGTGTTATATGCAGATGATACCATGTGGAACAACTATTTCAGTATAAGTGTTTCATATTATTTCATGTCCTCTATGTGTGGTGCTTTACATGGTTAATATAACTTTTAACTCTTAAAATAAAGAATTAAAAAAAGATACGATTTTATTATCAAATAAATTAAATTAATTATATTGCATGAAATTATCATATCGAATCCATTCTTAACAATCCACTATTTCATATCTTACTGATTTATTTTTGAAATTAGGTCATCTTGTGTCTATTTTATGGGCCACCTTGAGAGTCAATAAATTTTCTACCGACTTCAAACAGGAGGAAGTACTCAATTCAACTGTTTTTTATGTGTATTACCTCATAACTTTTTTAAGGGTGAACCTATTTCGATGATTCTTTTTTTATATAAAAGCTGGTGCTTCACATGTGATCCATATTAATTTGATCAAGGTCTGACCAATAGTTTTTGAGTTATTCTTAAAAATTTATATTGAAGTCGGTTGTACAAATTTTTTAATTTTAAACTATTGATCTATAAAATTATTTCACCTATAGAATGAAGTAGGCTTCACTTTTACAAAGCAATTTTATTCAAAATATTTTCTTTTGATTTAATACACTAAAATTTAGATTCTACATGTCTAAAAATAATCCTTATTTTTAGACATGTAACATTTATTTGATATAAAATTAAACTTTTATCTTATATTTTATGCCACATTTGTGGTTGAACATTATCAAATTAAATAAATCCTTTGCTGTGAAATATTTTTATTTTATATTTTCATTTCATTTGAAAGTTCTACTTCTACCGCACGTGAACTGAACACTTGTTATATTTTGCTTAATTTTCTTGACAACTATGCATATCCATGCCCTGAAACATTGTGCATGTATATAAAAAATGTCTCTTCTTAAGGTAAGCCTACCTTCTTAATCCCATGAGAAGAATTCGTGGTTTATGATCTTCCTGTAGTGAAGTGTTATCATTTTCTCCATTTTGTTCAAAAGGTCCGTAGCTGAAGTCCTTAGGGAATGATCCCACATAACTAGATTCATCCTGATAGCTCTATATGCAACAAAATAAACTTAATTGATTTGTTTTCAATAAATAAAAGTTTGTAAAAAGGTAACTCACCATATTGATATTTTTTATCTAAGGGCAAATAGTTATCAAGTTATACATCAACTTGAATTACTACATTTCCAACTTAGTTTCCTTTTTAAAAATCCAGGAAACAAATGGTTTCACCACAAAGCAATTATGTAAAAAGAAAACATTACATGGACAACACAAACGCTTTTTTATTGTATATTTTAGGTAGGATGTGGAAAAATACTCAATAAAAAGTTAAATTTGACAATTGACAACCATTAACAATGTTCAGTATGAATCATGAAACAAACATCATTATCACTATTATTTTTCGATAACAAGGATTATAGGTAGGCACTACAACAGAGCATTTACTATAATCAAGAGGTAATAGTGTTCTGTGACTGGGACAATCTTTGAACTTAGATATTATGAATCGTCATTTCCACAGACCTAAACGGCCATTTCTAGTGCATTTCTATTTCGTCATTCGTCAATGGTCAATCAAGTTTGAAACTGAAATGACATTTGAGTTGAGATAATGAGATTTTATATTTTATTAGAAGGCAAAAGATTTAATAGCTATACAACCTCTTTCGAATTTTATCTACAAAAGAACATCGGTCAAATATGAGCTAACAATAATATGAAACGACCATCAATGATTGATACGTCAAGAAATAGTGACTTGGGTGTATATAAAAAACCAGCTTATTTTATTAGAGCCAGTAAAATAATTTAGTTTTGTAATAAAAACCTCATTTCCTTACTACACTAAACTAGTCCTAATTTTATCTGTAGTACACGTTTCATCATAACACTAATTTAACACTAATATTATGCGTTACCTTTTTTAAAAATACTAGATTTTATTGTAGATTTTTTATTTAATTTTGTAGTGCATTATCAATAACATCATTTTTAGATGTCTTGTCTTTAAGCGGTCTTTAAAATCATAAAAACTTAGCATGTGATGCGTCAACATATTGTGAATAATTTTATAAAATAAGCCACTTCCAGATAGACTGAATAAACTGAGATACCTTAGCTAGTAGTATAAAAAACACAAAATGTCAAATATGTCCTAAATCAAGGAGATTGTAAAATATAGGGAGTGCGCACTTCATACTAGAGAAACGGTCCTAAATCAGTGACCTTGAAATGAATGAAAGGCACTGAATTAGGTGTTGCATTTCTTTCTAATAGAGTGTCCATGATACAATATTTTGAGGATATTAATAGTGTATACAGCATCACGGAAGGGTTAGGTTTAGAATCAAGTCGCCTGAATTTGAGGAGTCTGTCACTGTGGGGGTTATCTCAAGCGCCCCCATGCAATTTTAGCTGACGGAGCTGCGTCGAAATATTTAATATAATTTTCTTAAAACATTCATAAATCAATAATTAATACCTGAAACGGAACTTTTGAAATTGACAGTAACCAGTAACAGATATACTCGACCAAAGAGTATATAATCACTATGTTTATACTTGACTTCGCGACTCGCGTCATAAGCGTTATTCCGTTGCTTCCAAGTTTACGTGAATGTGCTCCTTATTGTTATTATCTGCCTCCTGTTTTTGGACGACTTCTCTACCCCTCTGGGGACCGATTGCTTGCTATTTTACGACGTTTTTGGAAATGGTGGAAGTTAACATTTTGGTGTTTTATTTGGTGCAAGAGAGAGCGAAGCGAGCTCAGAACTTGGGGCACCCTGACTCGGACTGATTAGGTTAGAAGGGAATGGCGGGGTCGAGTGAGCAAGCGAAGCGAGCGAACAGACCCCTCCATCCCCTTCGTGGTTATTTTTTATAAACCATCCAGAAATAGGAGCCCCGCAAAGCGGGGCTTCGTCGACCGAGCTGCCCTCGACTGCGCCACATTGATTGGCGTTGGGCTATCCTCCTCCGACTCTCTGCCCCACAAATCAGGTTTTTATTGTCAAAAACATTACGAAAACATAAATAACCTCAAGATGAGATTTTTAAAAATTTATAAAAAAACTAAGCATGCCTGGCAGGAAATGGAAGTGGGGGGTGACTCTGCAACTCCCCTCCCCCTCCCCCTACCACCGCTCACCCCCAAATTCAGGCGACTTGATTCTAAACCTTACTCTCATGGAAAACGAAATGTGTATTTTATTCAATATGCAAAGTGCTGAATAGTGTTATAATTAAACTCTGTTCAATATTTTGATTATATTATTGCTTCGCTACAGTATCAAACCTTACGGTAACTAGTGGCGGCGTAGCTTGCGTTGACACAAAGGGCGGTTTTCTATAAAGCACCCCCTAAAATAAAACAAAAAATGCTATACATGCTAACGGGACTTTATTTTGCTAAAATATTCTAATATATTATCAAAGCTTACTTTCTTGTCATTTTCGATAGATAAAATGGAAAGATTGGTTAATCGGGCATGGCTCCTTGTGGACCTTAAGTAAGATTTTATTAACTAATTATAGTATTATTATATTATATTATAATATTATATGTCGCAGTGACTCGACGCATTAAATCATAAATTGCTTTTATGGCTCACTTCTGTAAAACAAATATAATTTCAGTGTCAGCTGCGTATGCCCATAGCAAAATACCATACGACATTATGCTATGGAAATAGCTAAAATAAACTGGTCTAGCTGTTTCAACACTGGTAAGACTTCTAATCTTTTTTACGGTATATGCTGCAGAACTAAGTCTGCTTGCTAATTTTGATAGATGGGGGCTCCATTGAAGCTTGGCATCTAACGTGATTCCAGGAAAATGGTGGTATCTACAAGACTCAATTTCTCCCCATTTAAAATTACATTAGTATTAATTTTTTGACATTTGGAGTCATACATTTCATACATCAAAGTGTTTTAGTGGGTTTTTCGTGTTACTTAATAATAAGCTTAATTGAAATACAATATGGAATATACCAACTATGATTAGCGATAAAAAATGGAAGATTATTGTTCTAGCATACGCTTAGGCTAGCCGCACACACACAATAATATTGACAATAAAGTACATATTGTCAATAATATTGTGTGTGTGCGGTCTGTATTGCGATATTGTTCAATATTATTGTGGATATCCAGAAATTCTGATGTTGTCACGTCAATATTGGGGGGAGGCAGGGGTATTGTCAATAATATTGTTGTTTGCGGGCGCGCAGCAATATTTTAGTTGAGGAAAAGATTTCAAGGCACGTGGACGTTCGTTTTTGTTCAAAATGGAAGACGAAAACAGTGAAAATAGTGTTGAATCTGTTGATTGTGTACTGATGATAGTATTCTCACGGAAAAGCAATATTTGTTAGTATTTATTAAAACATGGGAATCTTATCCAGAATTATGGAATACATCCTGCGACGCTCCTCGCGATAAAGTTAGGAAAAATAATGCGCTTGATAAGTTGCTCAATAGTTATAAAAAAAAGTCAAACCAAATAGCACGAGAGAAGACGTATAGAAAAAATTTAATGAAAAGAAGAAAGATTAATCCATCGTTTCTTTACCTAGAAGATGAATTAAAACATGGGAAACTTGGTTTCTTTCTTGATTGCCCTTTCTTAATTAGTAAAATTATGCAATACTCAATGTAACACCTTTTTTCTTTCTATCCATTATATTAAACGTGCATACATGAATCTAGCTGCAAAGCGACTAAATCAGATTGTACCATGAAAAATTGTCAATATTATTGCGTGTGTGCGGCTAGCCTTAAAATATTACTTTAGGTCAATAACTGTCTAAACGTTGGTAATGTTTTTATTTTGTGTAAACATTTATCAATGTTAGAAGGAGATAAAATACAAAACTCGGTGCCTCTCTTTCTAAGAAAAATGAGGAACAGTTACAATGTTCTAAGCGCTCACTCCCTATATTACATTATAACCTCCTTGTCCTAAATGCATATAACAGTAAAAAGGTTGCCAAACTAGGAAAAAAAACAGTATAAAGATTAGAAAGACTATTGATTCATTTTAGTGGTTTTAGCCAGTATATATTAGTGTATAGTTTTCATATCAATGGTTTTAGCTGAGATTGTAGTCATGGCTGCAGGCTTATTACATCATAACCTCAAAAGGGACGAAATACATAAGTGCAACGTTTTATGATCCTCGGCTTTTAAATAATATATTTTCAATTTGGGATTGAAATTGTGCCTAGGGGAACGGACACACTTGCACACACACTCGGTAGAAGAGGAATAACTTAGTTTTATTTAAAAAAAATTGTTTTATAAAAGTCTGCGTTAAAATTTAATATTGTAAAATTGTATGGAAGGTACTGATATTCTAAGATACAGGATTAATCCTAGTTTAGGAATCAGTGCAACAATTTGTTTGTAACCTATATAACTTTTAATAAAGATTATTATTATTAAAAAAATGTTCGCGATATTTTATAGCCAAGTCATAGCATGTATGGGCCGTGACCGATGTTCTTTTCTACAAGGTGCTGATACGCCTCAAAATTACGTTAATATCTCAAGGCCTTGTATCGGATAAAGTAAACATATGTGCAGTTCACACGCGGTTTAAGAAAAAACCTTTAGAAAAAGAGGCTGAGACAATAGGAAACACTATTTATGGATACATGAAACATACCTCGGGAATATCCCAATAAATTTTGTCATCTCTATATAGTTGTGTATTGTGCTCGGTTTTAGCCGCTTTTCTTAATGACTAAAAATATCCTTAATTTATCATTTTACTACTCCAGTCCAGTGGTCAAATGATCTGATATCTATATAATCTTTGGAGCCTCTATGACATTCTTGAAACTGATCGAAAATAGTGGTGGATGAATTAGTTGCAAACTTAATATTAATATAAAGGACCACTTAGCAAACAAGATTCTATGCCCATCAATAAAATTATTAGTTGCTATTTTAAGTGCTTATTTTACCACGTGTTTGGCGCTGAAATACTCTTTACTCATTGTAACTAAACTAACATATCTAAGGAATAAGAATATTTCTGAGACATGTGAATTACGTTGTGGAACACCGGTGTGGTCTAACCGCTCCATAGTCTTCTCAGAATAGAGGGGAGGCCTCTGTCTATCATTAGGATATAATATATTATAGTCTTTAGAACATAAGAAATAATTGCACGGAATTTGCACATGGCTATCTCTGGTTGTTAGTAGTGCTTCAAGATTTTTTAAAACAATTAGACCTTCAGTTTCGGCTTCGGCTTCGGTCGTAGGTTAAAGAACTTCGGCTTCTGCAAAAACGGACTTTCGGAAGGACATATTTTTTTGTATGTTACGCTATTTCTTCGCCAATGACGTGAATGAAAATGGGCATGCATTACATTTTCTGCCACCAGGGCGGCCACTTTTAGGAATGAGGTAAAAATATTCAACAGATTTCATAGTGTGACAAGTAAATTTATTAAAAATCTATAGAGATTAATGTTTCTTTACTATATTTTGCTTTAACAATTAAAACAATAATCAAAAAATCACAAACAGATCGCTAGACCTATCCATATTTCAATATTCGGATCAGCCGCTGGACCTATCTGCATATTATATGAGGGCGGCAGGCTGAGGGCTGTCATTTTTAAGTTTATAAAGAAGTTAATAGCAATAGTGTCATAAAAAATTACTTTTATATAAAAGGTATCTTTTTGTAAATTTTACGTGACAGATCTTTTAGCAGCAATAAAACCGAATATAATTGGTAAAACCAATTGGGCATACCTTAAGCGCATAAAAAAATACGTATAACATGATTATACGGAATTTTTAAAGTAGTTTAAATACATTTCGACAGTACTATCGGCTTCAACACCCTCGAAACCCATGAAAATGATACCCATCATGAAAAAATTGATAACCATTGCAGCTACCACCTTGGATTTACATTTCGACAGCACTATCCCCTTCAACACCTTCGATAACCATGAAAATGACACCCAAGATGAAAAAATTGATATCTATTGCAGCCGCCATCTTGGATTTACATTTCGACAGCACTAT
The DNA here is from genome assembly GCA_033319125.1 of Parnassius glacialis. Taxonomy (NCBI): domain Eukaryota; kingdom Metazoa; phylum Arthropoda; class Insecta; order Lepidoptera; family Papilionidae; genus Parnassius; species Parnassius glacialis. The sequence continues at coordinate 36,679,304 of JAVANC010000013.1, read as the reverse complement.
CGGCTTCAACACCCTCGAAAACCATGAAAATGACACCCATGATGAAAAAATTGATATCTATTGCAGCCGCCATCTTGGATTTACATTTCGACTGCACTATCGGCTTCAACACCCTCGAAAACCATGAAAATGACACCCATGATAAAAAAAATTGTACCTGCTTCAGCCGCCATCTTGGATTTACATTTCGACAGCACTATCGGCTTCAACTCTCGAAAACCATGAAAATGACACCCACGATGAAAAAAATTATACTTATTGCAGCCGCCATCTTGGATTTACATTTCGACAGCACTATCCCCTTCAACACCCTCGATAACCATGAAAATGACACCCAAGATGAAAAAATTGATATCTATTGCAGCCGCCATCTTGGATTTACATTTCGACAGCACTATCGGCTTCAACACCCTCGAAAACCATGAAAATGACACCCATGATAAAAAAATTGGTACCTGCTTCAGCCGCCATCTTGGATTTACATTTCGACAGCACTATCGGCTTCAACACCCTCGAAACCCATGAAAATGACACCCATGATAAAAAAATTGATACCCATTGCAGCCGCCACCTTGGACTTAATTTTCGACAGCACTAAATGACACCCATGATGAAAAAATTTATACCTATTGCGGCCGCCATCTTGGATTTATATTTCGACAACCCTATCGGTTTCAACACTCGTAAACCATGAAATGTCACCCATGACAAAAAAATGGGTACTACTTACTTTTAGTACGTACTACTATTATTTATTCTGTGCTTTTAAAATATTGTAATAAAAAAATCTCTTATAATTATTATAATCAGGTATTTAAGAAATTTGGATATTCGAATATTGTGTATTTGTACAGCGATCTTCTTGAGCCGCTGCAAACATCCGAAACGATGTCCACTCACGACGGCGACTGACCAGTATATAAAAATTATTCTGTGCGTCGAACTGAGTTTGAAACAGAAACAGAAACAGAAACTTTTTTATTCAATATAGATTATAAATAATGCTAATTGAAAGTCACTCCTTTGTATAATTACCACTGGTTCGAAAAAAAAACCTCTGTCCTGGGAAGAACCAGCAAGAAACCCAGCGGGACTTTTTTTTTTAAATAACAGCTTACAATCATGTATGTTACACAAATTAACAACACAACAAATTAGAAATAGCTTGGTAGCGATCACCTCATTTCCAGGGGTTATTATCATCTATAAATTCTTTAATACTATAATAACCCTTTTTATACAAACTTAGTTTAATAAAGTTTTTGAACTTTGAGCAGGTCAAATTTTGTATATTTTCTGGAATTTTGTTGTAAAAGCGTATACATCGCCCCAAGAATGAATTACTGACTCGATGGAGTCGAGTAACCGGTACTACTAGCTTGTGTCTTTTCCTAGTATTTACAGAATGAATATCACTTATTTTTGTAAAACTACTTTTATTTTTGTGTACGTACATTACATTTTCATAAATGTATTGAGAGGCCAAAGTTAATATATTAATTTCCTTAAATTTTTGTCGCAGCGACTCTTTAGGCTTTAAATCATAAATTGCTCTTATGGCCCTCTTCTGTAAAACAAATATAATTTCAGTGTCAGCTGCGTGTCCCCATAGCAAAATACCATACGACATTATGCTATGGAAATAGCTAAAGTAAACTAGTCTAGCTGTTTCAACACTAGTTAGACTTCTAATCTTTTTTACGGCATATGCTGCAGAACTAAGTCTGCTTGCTAGTTTTGATATATGGGGGCTCCATTGAAGCTTCGCGTCTAGTGTGATTCCAAGAAAAATGGTGGTATCTACAAGACTCAGTTTCTCCCCATTTAAAATTACATTAGTATTTAATTGTTTGACATTTGGAGTCATAAATTTCATACATTTCGTTTTAGTGCCATTTAAATGCAAATTATTAACATTGAACCAATTTACTAATTTAGATATAGCATTATTTACTTCGTCATATTTTAGCAATTGTCGACTTAATTTGAAAATTAAAGAAGTGTCATCTGCAAATAATATTATATCATGGTTATCTCCTACTATGTAAGGTAAGTCATTAATGTATACAAGAAACAGAAAGGGGCCTAGAATTGAGCCTTGAGGCACGCCCATCTGTACCATCGACCCGGAAGAACTCATACTGTTAATGACAACTTTTTGCGTTCTCTTACTTAAATATGAAATAATTAATTTAAGAGCATCACTTCTTACACCGTAGTGTTTAAGTTTCCTGATTAATGTTTCATGGTGAACACAATCGAAGGCTTTGGATAGGTCACAAAATATACCCAAAGCATCCTGTGAATTCTCCCATGCATTAAATATATATTTAATCAGCTCAACACCGGCATCAGTTGTCGAGCGACCTCTTGAGAAACCAAATTGATTTTTATGAAGTAAATTATTTATATTAAAGAAATTTAACATTTGATGAAGAATAATTTTTTCAAAAATCTTACAAAGTGTTGGTAGTACAGAAATAGGTCTAAAATTAGCGGGGTCTAATGTACTACCAGATTTAAATAAAGGTATTACTTTACTATACTTCATTAAATCAGGAAACACACCAGATTCGATACTAGTATTAAAAATAGTAGCTAAATGAGGCGCGATTGTATCTATTATAGACGCAATAACTTTAACGGAAATCCCCCACAGATCCGCAGTTTTCTTAACATCAATAGTTTTAAAATATTTTACAATATCTTTTGATGATACTTTATGAAATGTAAAATTCTTTGTACACGCATTTACATTTTGTTTAAGTAATGATTCGGCGACCGCAGGAGAAGAATTCAGTGACTTAGTGGTTAATATCGGAATATCAGTAAAATATTTCTCAAAAACCATTGCAACGTCCTGATCTGATTCGATTAATTTGTTATTAACACTTAACTGGTAGTTTGAATTGCGAGAGTTAATCTTACCAGGTTCGCTATTAATTATACTCCATGTCATTTTAATTTTATTAGAAGCCGTCTTAATTTTGTTGCTCAAATGCAAAGACTTGGCTGTGGAGCACACTCTTTTAAATATTTTTGAATATTTTTTTACATATTCCCTAAATTCGACGCTATGATTATATGACCTTTCATGGTAAAGATCATATAACCTATGTCTGCTCTTATGGACTCCTACTGTCGCCCATTCATTAAATGACTTCCGACTGTTCAAGGAGAATGTCTTAGAAGTAAAAGTATTATTAAATTCATTGCAAATAAGCTTAAATAATGTTCCATACAAAAAATTTGGATCATTTTGGTATGTAAGTGATGGAAGTTTTTTCACTATGTTACTTCTAAATTTCTCCAAGCGACGTGCATTTACTGGAACAAACACAACTTTCTTATCTACTTGCTTTTTGTGAACATATGGTAACGAAACTACTTGTCCACAGTGATCAGAACTTAATTTTTGAATTATACATTTATGCAACGGCTTCACATTTGTAAAAATGTTATCTATACATGTTGCACTAGATTGAGCAATACGCGTTGGCTCTAAAAATAAATTAAAAAGACCATATGATTTAAACAATGATCTAAATTTAATATTGATTGAGGAAGCTTCTAGGAGATTGATGTTAAAGTCTCCACATATTACAACAGATTTATTCCGTTTATTAAGCTTAGCAAAAACTTCCTCCATATTTTTTTCAAAAGTATCGTATATAGAACATGGGGGTCTGTAGACGCTCACAACAATGAGGTGCTCAAACTCAACACATGCCATTTCTACAGTTCGCTCAACAGAGAGGCTCACAATATCTTTACGTTCTTTACATGACAATAATTTACTAGCTAATATTAAGGAGCCACCTCTTAAAACCGTTTCTCTATTGAAAGAACTGACCACCTGGTGATTACTGAAGTTAAACATTAAGTTATAAGCTTTTAACCAATGTTCAGTAATACATAAAATATGAATATTGTTGCTATTTAAGAACAACTCAATTTCTAACTCTTTGCCTACCATGCCTTGTATATTTTGATGCACCAGGTGTATACAATTTTCATTATCATTCTGTGGAGTCATACAATTAAAGATTTGTAAGCTACATTCTAAATTATTTAAATTATTACAACTGCTAGAGATTACCTCTATTGTCTCATTTTCTAATTTAAATGACTTGGAACTGATTCCAAATTACATATTAAGTCATTACACTGCTCAAAAGGAGCAGATATCTGTGTAGCCAAGTTCTTGGCTGAGTTAATATATAAACAATAAGATAGCACATTTGCTATCTGTCTTAAAATATATTTAGATAGGTAATACCTATCATTAGTCAAAAATTTCTTAAGTAAATTATTTATGTCTATTAAATTACATTTATTATTATAATTATAACAATTAAATGTCAAAGTAGTGAGTGAGTGTGAGTGAGTAAGTAAACTACTCTGTGGCTTTAGCTCCCTTTACAGAATTAATTTACATACAAGGCTACCTAATCAACGAAAATTTCGCCATTTTGGAGCCGAAAAAAATTAATTATAGCTAAACAAAACAAAATTACATTGCCATTTACATTCAGTGGCTTCCCACATGATAGATGAAGAGATTAAAAAATAGATTGAGTTAAACAATTGATATTTACAAAAGTTAGAGTGTTTACAAGCCTTCCGGACTTGATAAATCCACACCATAAGCCACTAAAACCCCTTTTTTTATTTAAAAATAGCCATTAATCGATTTAAAAAAAATATTAATAAGTTCAACAATCATTTATCTTTCTAACAATGTGCTTTTTATATCATTTATATGTATAATATGATTGCTAGAAACGGTTTTATTCGATAAAACGTTGGAATCTTAATTTTTAGGTGATAGTAGAACATACCTTGCGCTTTCTTAAGCGCTTAAGGTATGCAATAATTCAGCATTTTTGTGTGACGTCGATTCAGCCGAGTGCGGCTGCAACTACTTTTATTGTACGCATAGGATCGCGTAGACTTATACTTAGACAGGGGGGAACGCCTGCGTATAGCTACTTCCCTCCGGTCTACCAGTGGCCCCTTATTCCTCTATGCCACCGGCTGATTAGTGTTCCAGTTTTAATTTTTTAAATAATCGTTTAAAGTGGATTTTAATATATAAAAGTGCTGCGATTTAGTGATAAAATTTCTGCGCATGTGAACTATTGGTGGAAATGATATAACAAGTGCTTCGATGGTAATAAAAATTTTAAGATTTTTATCCCCTTAAGATATTAACGTCATCAAATATCTGCTGGGTTAAGCAGTGGTCAAAATCTTCCTTCTAAGTGCTTCGCAATGTGTCACATCAGCATTTAGATTAGGCTGTATAGTTTAAGACTTTTGCCTGCTTTAAATGGCGAATCGTAACAACAATCAACAACTCAACTTCATTTTCATTGTTTAGTTATTGAAATTGAAATCGACGAATTGTACTTCATAATTCATAGGTGTAATGTGAATGTGACGTAAAGTAATAAAAGTGATTCTATAACTCAGGATTAAATAATCTAAGACATTTTATTTGTAGTAAATATCTAGTTTCTGCTACCAGTTTTTAATTCAACCAGAATCATCTAAATTTGTAAGTATAACTTGTACTTATACATATTTTTTATGTTTGGTGAAAACATTGGAGGTAGATATGTTATAAGTCATATTTTCAGGTTTCTAAATGCTATTTTGATATTTAGGAAATTCTACATCAAGTAATATAAAAATATATGAGAAAGAGCCTTTGTTAAAATGTTCGGCATTTATTTAAGCGACAAAGGAAATTTTGCAAAATAAATCTGCGTGTTTTTATTATATTAAACATGTGTTAGTGTATTTCATAAAGGGTCACCCCATATAATATGTCTTACTTAAGTATAAACATCAATATTATGAAATAATTTAATTAATTGTATATACCTGAGACTTGGGCGACTGAGCTTCATGCATATTCATTTTATATTATTACTTCTATAAAATTCTATTACAACTACAAAACAGTTAAAAACAAAACTAAACTTCGCCTTCCAATATAAGGCTGGCATTCAAGAACAATTTTTCCCCATAGGTAATTTTTTTGTTATAAAGGAGATAACAGTGCATTAAACTAATCTGAGGGCAGCATAGGGTTAAAATTTCCAATATGGACCATCGATTTAAATGCCCGTTTTTTTGTAGATAGTGCTCACTAAAAGAAAGCGTTTTGCAAAGTTTCAATATGCGGAAATGCATACTTTTTGAGAAAAAAATTATTGAAAATCAGTTATATTTGCAAATTTATGTCTATTCCTACGGTAAAACTGACGCTATTTTATATTGTTATTGTCATCGTCAGTAGGGATGTCGATTCCTTCTGAAAAAGATCAATTTTATAAATGGATTCGAATCGTAAGCTGATGTATTGATTCACAAAAAAATCTATTTCTAAAATTTCGATATTTTTTCATGTTTGCGTTTATAATGGAAATATAAATCCATTTTATGAGAATAAAATCCCCTTCATCAGACATAAAATAGGGGGACTGATTAAAAGGGGTTTCTGTATCTGTTTTGAGACTGCAACGTCTCCGGCGCTGCGGGAAGAGCAGCCTCTACGCCTTTGCGTAACAAATCGCAGGCATCCCTCCTCGCCTCCGCAGCTTCGGCTTGTTAGTTGCCTTCGGCGACCAGCCTCAGCCGCTCCGGCTCGTCCGATGCCTACGACTTGTTACAGCAGGCGGAGGCTGCTCCCCCTAGGCGCCTCAGGCTCTTTATAACCACTCTAGGGGTAGGACAGACTCGTACCAGGTGGAGTCGGGGTCAATCAATTCGATTCTTTGACATAAGTTGAACCTAACCTATTTTATTTGTTATCTGCCCTAATGAAAATAAATAAATTAAAATAAAACAAATTTCAGGTTGGCTATAGATATCCGGTACTTGATTTTAATTACGTTTTCAGTTTAGGAGGCTTGTCTGGGCTAAGCATGAACCTTTTACACTGTTTTTGAATGTCTGAAATGAGTTTTGAATTAATTACGATAAAAATAAATTTCACTAAAAATTCCGTATTATTATTATTATTACAGCTTTATTTTCCACTTAACAATTGTTACAAATGTATTAAATCTAATTATAATAATTTTGTTCCCATTTTTTTCTTTGTTATGTGGCCCCCCTATGGGTAAAAGCCTCCTCCATATTTTTCCATTTTTCCCTGTCCTTGGCCGCATGCATCCAACTTTTTCCTGCTATGTTTATTATGTCATCGGACCATCTTTTCTTCTGTCTTCCCACGTTTCTTTTGCCTTTTGGGCCCTGCCATTTTGTTGTTTGGTAAGTCCATCTCTTATCTTTGTATCTCGACAAGTGCCCTGCCCAGTTCCATTTCTGTTTCAAACTAAAATTAAGAGCATCTGTTAATTTTGTTTTCATGCGGATGTCTGCATTTCTCGTTTTTTGTATTTTTCTCAATTTCAGTATACTACGTTCCATTGCATGTTGACAAGATGAAATTTTGTTTTTTACTTTTTCGGTGAAGACCCAGGTCTGGCTAGCGTAAGTTAAGCTTGGAAGAATGCAAGAATCCATTATAGTCTTTTTTATATTAAGACTATAGTTCCCTTTTAAAATTTCTTTTTGAGCCCAGTATTTCTTCCACGCTGTACTTATTTGTCTGTCTATTTCGTTTACATTACTATTTTCATCAAAGGACACTAATTTACCTAAGTACACATATTCATTTGTATATTCTATCGGTTTTTGCTCTACTTTGATTGTTTTCTTTTGACTGTTTGACATTATTTTAGTTTTTGATGCGTTCATGTGTAGACCGATTTTCTTGCTTTCAAAGTTTAATCTTTGTAGCATTGCTTCTAGATCTGTCGCCGATTCACTAAAAAGAACAATGTCATCTGCAAACCTTAGGTGTGTTAATTTATTATTGAGTATCCATATGCCTTTATTTTCCCATTTAATGTTTTTGAAAATGTCTTCAAGTACAGCTATGAATAGCTTTGGAGACAACGGGTCGCCCTGCCGCACCCCTTTACCAATTGTGAACTCTTCCCCTTGTCTTTCCAGTTTTACTCTACTTACATTTTTAGAGTAGATGTTTTTTATGATATTTACATACTTTTTGTTTACATCATTATTTCTTAGAGCAGTCCATATAGGTGGGTGTACTATGCTGTCGAATGCTTTGGAATAGTCCACAAAAGCTATGTAGAGTGGTTTTTTGAATTCTTTATATTTCTCGATTATTTGTTCCATTGTGTGAATGTGGTCTATTGTTGAGTAGTGCGACCGGAAGCCCGCTTGTTCTATTGGCTGATTATTGTCAATATCTGGTGCTATTCTTCTTAGGATGATTGATGAAAAGAGTTTATATATTGTTGATAGTAAGCTGATAGGCCTGTAGTTGCTGATGTCGAGCGGATTCCCTTTTTTATACAATAGTATTATGTTTGATTTACTCCATTGTGATGATACTTGCTCTTTTTCCAGTACTAAATTGAATAATTCTGCTAGATATGCAGCCAGGGTTGGCGCTCCGATTTTGAGGGCTTCGTTTGTGATGTTATCTTCGCCTGGGCTCTTTTCGGGTTTTAGTCGTTTGATTTGGGTCAATATTTCTATTTCAGTTATTGGGTTTACTGGTGTTTCTTCTATATCTTCTCCAGTTATATTACTATAATCTTTTTCTTCTTGTGTCATATCACGTGGTGGTTTTGCATAAAGAGAAGTATAGAAAGCCGTTGCACATTTTATTATACCTTCTCTGTCTTTATTTTCACCTTTTTCACATTTTAGACTTTGTATCCAATTTTTGTGCGTAGATAATTCTTTAAAGGCTCTTTTTGAACTACGGAAAGTATACATATTTTTTTCTATAATTTCTCTTCTATGGTTAGCATAATCTTTTTTGATTGATCTGTTGGTTTCTTTGAACAATTTCTTTAGTTCCTCTCTCATTTCTTTGGACTTGTTCTTTGTGAACATAAGTTCAGTTCTTCTACAAATTAAATTTTGTGTGTGTTCGCTAATGATCTTTTCTTTGTGTTTATTATTTGCTTTTACATTAATTTTAAGGCTTTTTTTGATTGCTTCTTCCAGTTTGTCACTAAAGGATTGTACAGTTTTATTTTCCTTTAGAAATTCTTGCAATATTGGTAAGTTCTTTTTTAGGTTTTGTATGTAGTTGTTTTTATCATGTATGGACTTCAATTTATTGGGTATGGTTTTGAATGTTCCTCGGCTAATTTTAGGTTTTTGAATTTTTATAGAGCATCTTAGAATCCTGTGGTCAGACGGGAAGCTTATTTTGTTCAGAACTTCTACATTAGTTACAGATTTTGGGTTGGGGCTCAGTATAAAGTCAATTTCGTTTTTTGTTTTATGATCTGGCGATATCCATGTCCATTTTCTGGAACTTTTCTTCTTGAAATATGTGTTCATCACTGCCAACTTGTTCTCATGTGCATATTGTATTAGGCGTTCACCTCTAGCGTTCCTTATGCCGTAACCATATTTGCCCATTATAAGATTTTCATGAGGTTTAGGTTGTCCAATTTTTGCATTAAAATCTCCAATGATTAGCCTGTTTTTATCAGCCAGTTCTTGCGCTCTTGTTAAGTCATTGTAGAATTTTGTGATTTCTTCTTCACTTGAACTATCAGTGGGAGAATATACTTGTATCAGTGATAGTGGTCCCTCCTCGAAGTTCAGTTTTAACAGAGCCACTCTCTCTGATATTCCCAAAAAGCTTAATATGTTGCCTTTTAGTGATTTCTTTATTAAGAAGCCTACGCCATGAAGTCCCTGTGTCTCTCCTATATAACAAAATATATAGTCTTTATGTTCCTCAATGATATATCCTATCTTTTTAACTTCTGCGAGTCCTATAATGTCCCATTGAATTTTTTCTATTGCATTACTTAGTTCTAAAGTTCTTTCTTTTGTTGATAGGGATCTCACATTGAATGTGCATATTTTGAGGCCTTGTTCTCTTCTTGATTTTAAACTCTTGCTTTTGTTTGCGTAACTAGGGTTGTTTTTATTGTTTTTATTTATATTATTCTGTTTGTTTTTATTTGATGAAGGGTAGTGGTCATCTTGCCCCACGGTGACCAGCCGGCTTGGGGTGCTTTTTTCCGAGGTTGGTTTGAACAATGTTGTCATATTTGTTTTGATCTTGTTCCGGGTGCCGGTGGTCATTGCTAGTTTTTTGAGGTTTCAGATAGTGAGGCTGTTCTGCCTCGTTCGACATAGTTACGAATATTATTAGGTTTTATCATTTCTTTTGAGACACTCTTGGCAAATGGTGGCTTTGAGGTTTCTTTCAAGTTTATTTTCTTTTGGGTTGATGAGTTTGGTGAGCCTGAATCTTCTCTCTTTCTTTTGTCTCTGGTTTTGTCAGTCGGTTTCTTCACTATCAGTTTGTCATATTTAAGAAAAGCTATATTTCCTTTCTTCCTTTCCTCTTCTAGTAGTGGTTGTAGCTGCTTCCGCTTTTCCAGTACTTCTTTAGTGTAATCCTCTTTGACTTTTATACCTGCTGGGAGATTAGCCTTATTTCTCAATATAATGTGTTTTTTCCATAAAGACGCTATGGTAACTACGACGGGGCGACTCTTATTGTTGTTTTTGCCGATTCTGTATATGTTTTTGATTTCATGACTATCTATTTGTGTTCCTGTTTCTATTATTATATCTTTTATGTAGTCTACCGTCTCTGATTCTCTTTTACCTGACTCTTCAACTCCAAAAAAGACCAAGTTATATTTTCTTTTTTCTAGTTCTATTATGTTAAGTTTGTGCTCCAATGTAGAAATTTTGTCTTTGAGTTTAGCATTTTCCTCAGTTATTGTTTTTAATCTCTCATCTCCATAACATTTTTTGTTACTGCCGTCGTTATAATTTCAGTTTGTTTATTCAGTTTCTCGTCCAGTTTTGACAACAGCAACTCCATGCTTTTGTCCATTTTTAGGGTATTATTTTTTGTTCTGGCAATACTGGTTCAGTAGAAATTAATTTCTTTGACCTAAAGGTCTAGATACCAGGCCATAAACTCAAAAAAAAAAGAAAAAATAATTTCTTGGTTGGCCTAAAGGTCTAGATACCAGGCCGTAAACTACAACAAACAAAAAAAATCTTGATGTTGTTCACTTAATTGACTTTGACAGATTCGTTGGTTATATTGGTAACAATGCTGTATGATTTGCAAATTTGTTACAATAAGTTATGTTCGGTTTTAATAACACTTTTTTCTACAAGATTTGTTTTGCACTGTAATTATTCTTTAATATTGTCTTTTGCTGTCACACTTAACGGATTTTGCGTTAAGACGCCACAAAATGACACTGTTTGCACTGCTATTGGTTTTTAATTGCGGAGAACGTTGAGGTACGTGTTGACTGTAAGACCACCGGAAACGGAATCCAAAAATTCCGTATAACGAAACGCAAATGTGACATTTTGTATAGTGTTATGAGATGAGATGTCAATAATTGATGTAAAAAAGTGTGAAACGGGACGGTGTTGACGGCCATAATTTGGGCAACCGTAAATGTCAAATATAATATATTATCTATGATGTCAAATGTCATTCCGTTTTTCTAGTGGTCACACGAATGTTCTCTTTTGTGCTTAGTGGTGTGTTTTCCCTGTTTTTTCGACGACTTCTGCTCTGTTTTTGAACTTCTTCTATTTAAAATTACATTGTTTCATTTATCACTATCATAGCAGAGTTTAGGGAAACCTGACTTTATAGATAAGATAGATCGAATTTGTACTAAAACTGAATCAGAACACCCTGACTCCACGTAGTCTTGTCTGCCCTACCCCTAGAGTGTTTTTGTAAGCCGTAGGCGCGGAGGGAGAGCAGCCCCCACCCGCTGTAGCAAATCGCAGCATGATGAGCATGGGTGCCTGTGATTTGCTACGCAAGGGCAAAGGGGCTGCACTTCCCGCAGCGCCGAAGCCGTTGCTGAAGTAACTTTGTGTCAATATTCCTGTGTAAAAAAGTGAGGTTATGATTTTACAAAAAAATTATTACTCATAAACTATACAATTCCGCAACGGGGGAAGGGTAGGGGAGGCTTCCCCTGAACCCTCACCCTCACCCTCCCCCCTTCCCCTCCCATCCCTGTACGCGAGTACCGGATGTCTATATTTTAACCCAAATTTCAATAAGAGATTATTTACTATGGTATCTTTCTGGTTTATCATAAAATGGATTTATATTTACATTTCCGCATATTGAAACTTTGCAAAACGCTTTCTTTTAGTGAGTACTATCTACAAAAAAAATATGGGCATTTAAATCGATGGTCCATATTGGAAACTTTATCCCAGCATAGAGTCCAATCCTTCTGTTTTTGAAAGCATCTCATAAAGGATGTGACCAAGAAGAAAAAATGGAATTTTTTGATTAAACACATATCTTAATGACTTTTGTCCCTTTTATGCACACATTCACATGAGGACAAGTCAATTTTTACTACTTTTTAAAAGCCAGGGTAAATACATTTCAATTTTCAACAGTGGTAGAGCCACGCGGCAGCTTTTGCTGTCGCACGGATGGGCCAGCTCGAACCGGGGTGGGTACCACGACCTCACAGAATACCAGCGTGAAGTAGAGGTTTACCTCTGCGTTTCGCTTGGTGAGTGCAGGTGGCCGGAGGCCCTTTTTACTGGAAATGAGGCATTCCATCTTAGTCCTCACGGGTGACAACACATCTACATTTTGATTTGTAATAGAGGATAGATGTAGATGTCTATGGGCCGCAGCAACCACTTACCATCAGGTGGACTGTGTGCTCGTTTGTCACACTTATCCTATAAAAAAATTAAAAAAAAAACATTGCGCAGGGGACAGACTTAGACATAATAAAACGATTATTAAAATTTACCTTTATTAAACATTGTACTTAACTTATAATTAGAGTATCATTTTTGCATTACAGCCTTTCTTTAAATCTGAAACTAGAGCTTCTTTGACAAAAAAATATTAGATTTTTTGTCACAGACACTAAAGATTATTTATCAGTAAACTAAGAAATTATAGAGATATTATACCTTCAACAAATAATAAAACATACACTAATTAAAGAGACTAGTTATTTTTGCAACTTCATTATTTCATAGTTTGCTTTCACTTTACGTTTATTTTCAATTATACTTTTCCAAATGTTTTTAAAGGATTTATATTTTTTTTCGTTCGGTAGTACTAACCATATTTAATTACTAATTTCCCAGTTATAATGTTTTAAAAAAGCGTTTTTCCTTTTCATTTGTAAGAGTAGAATAATTTTCTTCTAATTGGTGATTGAGTACTTCTGCAAACAGTATTTTTTTATTGTGTTTCTGGAACTTGGAGAATTCATCACTTTGCTGTTATGGGTTAGTTTTTGATGTTTTTTTTTATATTTGTCATCTTTATTTGTAATGAGATTCTTTAGATTTTTTACTTAAATAGATAGATAAAGCATTTATTTGTTTCTCCGATCACACACATACATTAGGTACTTTAAATTAAATAATTAATTAAATTATATACTTTATCCTCTTGTTTTTTATTGTTTAAATATGTTTTTGTCTTCTAGTTCGGTCTCGTCTGTAACAATATTATAAACAACAAAGTAATAACTACATATCATTAAAATCGGATCATAAACAAAGAAATAAGCCAAGAACACAATAAAAACCATCCCTGATTAAAAACAGGTTTGGAAACCAACTCGGAAGGAATTCAAACAAATTCACTTTATGCAAAATGTATATATCTATATACTCCATAATATTAGGTTTGCCAACCCCAAATTTAAAAATCTAGGATTTGAAGTTGGAAAAACCAGGACAATTTAGTTTAAAAAACAGGACGCAGTAAAGGCCTTATGAAACATAACTGAGAACCGAACTGAAAACGTGGCGAATGTATGTACTATGTATGCAAGTATCGGTTCGTTTTCGCTTTTTATATGTTACTAAATTCAAATGATACCATACATGACAAAAATCTATTGGTAATTCCAATTGTGCATGCCCTAAGCTTATTAAAAAATTACGTATAACATAATTATACGTAATTTTTTTTAAGTAGTTTAAATACACACGTTTTCACTAATAACATTATTACTATACTTCCAATTTTCCGATAATTTTATGTCAAACTTCAATTAAAAAAAAAGTTTGGAAAATCCAAAAGTGCATGACACTCGTAATGCTCATATGATAATCATAACATCATTCAGGTCACTCCATAAAGTTCAAGCCGTATTTAAGTATAAATATACTTAAAAAGTAAAATATACCTAAATATATACATCCTACTTACTTTTAGTATGTAGTACTATTATTTTTTCTGTGCTTTTCGTAACGAAGTTTTGTTATGTGGTTAAAGAACTTTCCATTTATTTTTTATTTAGACATTAGACATAAAAGTGTTTAATGTTTAAAAAAAATGGCTCCCAAAGGAAGCAGTGTCGCTTGTGATTATTTTACAGACAATAACCAACAAACGGCTGAGTTTAACATTTGTAAAATACAATTTAGTTTTAGAAATTCTTAAGACTGATTTTTTGCGTGTATATAAAAACAATGATTGTAGACAGGTAATTAAAAAAGTGGAACAAAAATAATTAAAAAAAATAAACGAAAAAAAAAAAGACAAAAAACTGATTACTCTGAATATTTTTTTTATTGAAACCTTATACGCCAACAATCTAGAATGTATATAGATCTTGATGTTGACAGTCTTAAACCTATGTAAAGTATGAATGGATAATTACTGAATGTTTTTTATTTCTTCTCTCCTTATTTTCCCCCAGACTCAAGGGCCATAGCCAAGTGTAGAAAGGTCGCCTGATGATGACGACTTTGTGTTTACAAGACGTAAGTTTGTGTTAAACCTGTATAATTATTATGAACAATTTATTGTATCAAGGGAATAAATTTATATTGGAACTGCAAAATTATTAATGTCCTTAGTGAGTTTGCGTGAGTTTAGGTGAGAAATAACTCCTTCTCGAACGGATTCCCGCTTTGTCGTGGTGGGGGAGGGGGGGGGGGGAAGGTTAGTAGCCGTGGCTTGGTAACCCATGGTAAACGTAGGGCGATGTTACGGGTAGGCCTGGGTTTAGAATTCTTATCGATATATTTTTTCACACTGTCTTAACTTATTTCTATTATTAGTTCCGTGGACGTTCACTTCTGCTGTCAGCGCCAAAATGGCGAAAATCAAATCGCCTCATTATGTCACGGTTATAGCCAGTCCATATATAGCGGTTAGTGATAATACATGGTAGAGCCATGCTGCAGCTATATTAGTAGTATACTTGTAGCACGTATGGGTCGGCTCGACCGGGGAAGGACCACGCTCTCACAGAATACCAGCGTAAAATGGCAGTTGACACTGCTGTGTTTCGTATGGTGAGAGTGAACCGGACACCTATTTCACAGGAAAAGAGGCATTCCATCTTGGTCCTCACGGGTGACGACGTATCTGCATTTTGATTCTTTATTGAGGATAAATGTAGATGTCTATGGGTCACAGCAACCACTTACCATCAGGTGGACTGTGTGCTCGTTTGTCACCCTATCCTATAAAAAAAGGTCAGTGATTAAGACAGATAAAAATAATTATTTTATTTAAGTTTTACGACGTACTGTGTTTTAATTTTAACAGTTCGATTTTTCTTTTAACACGAAACAAATAATTAAAGCAAATTATGATAAATATAGCACATCGATCTACTATCATCACCATTACAGCCCATTACAAGTCCCCTACTGAACATCTTCATTCATAGACTGCACTCTTCTTTTCATGGGTTTTTCGTTTGTTTGCTAAGTTACAACTAGTACTACTAAGTTATAGTTTTTTATTGCTTGATTTCATCTTTCTTAAAAAATAATGAAAATATAAGGCGTTCTTAATTATACACCAAATATCTGATGAAAAACCAAAATACGTCTTTTGCTAAACTTTTAAATCAAAAGGCAATTTTATATAATTTAAAATTAAATTTTTTATCAACCGACTTCAATATAGGATAACGCAAAACTAAACTTAACTTAAAAACTTAAAAACTATTAGTCAAACCTTTATGAATTTTATATGAGGCCACATAAGAACCACCAGCTTTCAAATAAAAAAAGAATCATCGAAATCGGTTCACGTAGAAAAAAGTTATAAAGTAACACAGATAAAAAAACATACAGTCGAATTGAGTACCTCCTCTTTTTTGAAGTCACTAGAAAATAGAGGAATTGATCATAATTTTCGTCCTAATTAATGATATTAATTCCAGTTTATGATAACTCTGATTTATATTACGTGGCTGAAATAAAGTTAAAGTTGTTAAAAATTAATTTGCTTTTATTCCGCGTAATGAAATAAAATGATGTGTCTTACTTAGTTGAAGAGCACCTCCCGCCTTCCCTCCATTGCGTCCACTATCCCCGTCACAACTAATTCCAGCATCACTAATTCCAGCACCACTATTCCCAACACCACTACACTAGGAAAGACACACCGTCAATAATACGACACGTGTGTTCACGTGAGACTATAATGGATTTCTGCAAAGTAACACCTGATTCTATTAACTATCTGAAATTAAGTATTTTCACTGACCTTTTATATGCAAGTAAGCTGGACTGGCAATACACCGTGACATAATGAGGCGATTTGATTTTCGCAATTTTGGCGTTGATAACGGTAGTGAGCGTCCACGAAACTAATAATAAAAATTAAAAGACACAAGCTTTATAAAACAAAAATCGAAGCTGCCTTAGTTTATTTACGTTTTACTTCGTAACTAGAATGGTTTTTGTTACGGGTTTCACCATTGGGTATGTATCACCATGGTTCATTCGAGAGACTTAAAAAGGTCCCATGAGTAAGAAAATTTTTGAGTGGACAGACAAAATAAAACAAAATATATTTTATAACGAATTTATTGTTAACCATTCATTTAGTTCTCGTACTAGAGAAAATCAATAAGCTGCCAAAATATAAATACCCTATTTCAAAAATATCTATAGATACGTAGGTCACTCAATAAGTTTTGAGATGCTCGAAATTTGAAAATGGAACGCACCCGTGTTAAGCTAGGGTCCCACGGCCTGTTTTGTCACAGGTCAGACCGCGCCAGGCCGGACAACAGGCCGTGGGAACCATCGCATCCGATGAGGCCTGTGGTGGCCTGTTGGCGCCCGTCCGATCCATCGGGAGTCGGTAAGATCAAAGGCGCGGCGCGACGGCGCCTGTCGCGGCCTGTACGGGCGCGTCTGCGTCGGTTGCTCGGTTGCAATCGTTCATTTCAACTGCGGTGGCGCTTGCGCGTACATGCTCATGATGGAATGGACGACCGAGCTTATATTCGAGTTTTTAACTCTTTATGAAAATGAACCAGCGCTTTGGAATATTTCGTCGCCTCAACATAAAAACAAGAACGGCTTTTGTTGAATGACGACACCCACCAGAGTCGTTTCCTCTGCTTTCTTTTTGCTTGGTTTATCAAACGTTCACCACTGAATAAAACCACAGCGGCTGCACACGCAGGCATGCGCTCCGTATCACTTAACATGTTGGAATGTCAGTCGACAGGCCGCATCAGGCCGGCACACGCCGTGGGAACGCTCAGTATGGGCCGCGACAGGCCCATACAGGCGGGACAACGCCTGGCGCGGCCTGTCGCCTGGCAGGCCGTGGGACCCTAGCTTTATATGTTTCTAAAAAGCAAATTTATTTAAAAATAGAAATCCATAAGCCAATTGCTCAATATAAAAAAAAACAAAGTTCTATTAATTTTCCTGGAATGCTTCCCGAGCTTTTCATTTAAAACGATGGATCTTAACCGTGAACATTTGCGCGCTATGATATATTATGATTTTAAATTTGGTTTAACCGAACAATTAAGTTTAAAATGCTCACAATCAGCATTAGGGGACTCAGCTCCATCTCGCGCAACAATTTGTAGGTGGTCTACTGAATTCAAAAGGGTAAACTGAATCTTAAAAATTACCAAAGAACCGGGGGGCCCCACAAACAGTAGTAACGGCAGAAAATGTTTGGACTACTGAACTGTTGGTGCGAGAAAACCAACGATGATTCGTGGGTTTTCTTGCACCAACATATACGAACATCGAAAAGATTGTAGGCATTAGTTCGGGGAGCATTCATACCATCCTACATCAACATCTTGGAGTGAGGAAGCTTTGTTGTCGATGGATCCCTCGTTTGCTCTCAGACAAAAAACAGACTTGTGGATTGGTGCCATGAATTGCGTCTACGTTTTTTAAACGGTGCATCTAGGCGTGTTTCAGAAATCGTTACTGGTGACGAGACATGGATCTATCAATATGATCCGTAAAATAAAAGGCAATCATCGGTATGGGTCTACTCAGAAGGACAGTTACCGACAAAACTGCAAAGACCTCGCAACGTCGGCAAAAAAATGGTGGCTTGTTTTTTTTCGCGGAGCGGACATTTGTCGACGTCAATGCTGGAAAATTGCACGTCAGTCAACTCTGAATGGTATACTACAGTTGTATTACCCAAAGCTTTTCAAGCTGTGCGGGAGAGGAGACCAAAGACCGGGCTTCGGGGAATCATGCTGCATCACGATTACGCCTTATCACATACCTCCCTTAGAACAAAAGCATTTATTGAGGAATCTGGTGTTGAAACTCTAAGGCTGAGATCTATAGACCGTACTTTGACTTTGCTCAGACTTTACTTTCGAGCTAAGACAATGTCGGTATTTATAGAGCTAACTTCGAAGTCGTGCTGAGTGCGCGTTTAGCAGTCTAACGGCCTGGCCACGGGGATCGGCGGCACGAACGGCGAAGCGGCAGGCGGGGCGACAATTCGCGCGGCGTGGTTTGAAGGCCACGGGCAGTCAGGTTCGCCGCCACGACCAGATAGGCGAAGAGCGAAATGTCTTTATCAAAGTTATTTCGATATTGCTTAGAAAGTAATCGTTTTTTGGTTCAAGACATAATATTTGGAAGAGATTGTGGAGTACATGATTTGAATAGGAATCGGGTGATAGATGGAGAACTCCACAAGAAGTACGAGAAGTACAGAATGTATCCAGAATTTTTTTTCGAATATACCAGAATGAGTGTCGAAACCTTCGATTATATTCTTGTTACTAATAACTACTATTTCCAAAGCTGCTAGCAGGCCTAGCATACTTGCCGAGATACTCCTCGGCAATAAAAGTTTCACTATTCATTTTTCGCGGCGAAAACAACTAAAATATTTTGTTTCCTATACTATTCGCCGCGTGTGCCGCTCGATTCCGTGGCTTGCGTCGTGCTAATTCATGCCTTTGTTTCAATCGCCCGCCGCGCCGCCAGTCGCCCGCGCGGTTTGCTCGGTAAAGAACCATGCCCACTTTTCATACATTTAAAAACCTGATAGTAAAATTTTATGTATAGTTATAAAGTATAGTAGAAAAACTTCCTGTAAGTTTAGAAAATAATGTCATGTAGTCATTTTAACGATTTAAACGCTACGAAGCCCAAAAATATTAATGTTACTCTTTAGGTTAGGATTTGCCGTTACCAAATATTTAATTTTTATATCTCCTATTAATGTTCTATCACCACTTCCTCTGAGATTATACTGAGAAAAATCTTGTGTATCCCTACATATTTCTATTCTATATGATCAATGAAAAACACACAATATGGGACAATACACAACAAGACGCAAACACAACAAGTGATTATATTCTCTTTGGCAACAATGGAAGACTGCGCCGATGTCAATCGTAAAACTGTTAAATGTCAAAAAAATCCGTTTCACTCGTGAGCACTCAATGACATACTGCATTATTTATTTATTTAATGATTATATTATTTTTAATTAATCTGTACTACACAAAAAGTAATAAAGAAATATATATAAGAATATAGAGAAATACTTACTGATTAAATAAAATAAATGTTTGAAATTCAGAAACAGAGTTCAATGAGGGCATCCACGACTTTTTCTGCTACCAGGGCGGCGCCACTTTAGAGTGAGGTAAAATATTTGATAGATTTCATAGCGGGGACAATAATTTCTTAGAAAAATGTAATATTTAAGATTTCTTTCTGTATTATTAGTTATATTTTATATTAATTACGTTGGAAATGAATTAACCAAACTATAAATATAACTAAAAGACGACTTTTTAAAAAAAAGAGTTATAATGTGCAAAAACTTAAAAATCAAACCACTGACGCATTGTGTTGTGTATTAATATAATACTCTAGAAAATGATAAACTATTATTTAAAACTAATTTCTCAATTAACCGACACTGTGTAAAAAAAAACTTTACCTCAGTCACACCTAGCGACATCTGGTGAGTGGAAAATTATTAGCTCTCATTAAGTGAAGTAGCGAAATGCGAAGTATGTGAAATGGAACGTCTTAAAAAAAAGCGTAGTTGAGATGCGTTCAAAATATGGTGGTAATAAGTTTACCCTTTACGTAGAATAAGCATAAATAAATATTAAAATATTTTTCTCCTGCGTCTCTTTTAACATTGTGAAACGCGTATTTAATTAAAAATTCAATTAGCTGAATTTTAAGATTTATTTCATTTCTATACATACTCAGGTGAAAAATGGGCATCCTTCTTTCGCCGGTCGCTTCGCCACTGGCCGCTGCGCGTGGCTTGATCCGTACATTTCTATACATTTATTTTAGTTGCTAGACGCCTCGGCGTTCGCACCGCGCGAATTTTCGCTATGGCGAATGTCCCGTGGCCAGACTGTAAACACAGAGTAAAGAGTAAGGACCAGAGGGGAAGCTTCCTAACAACGTCGAAAATTTATACCTATTCTGATAGGGTTGTCACCTGATGCATGTGAAAATTTTAAGGAAAAAACAAAAATTGTATATATAATATAATACAATATTGTATTGTATAGCATAAGACAACATGTGTATTAATTATAACTAATATTAATGTAACAGCATATCTATTAGTTGTTCGAAATCAAGAGTTTTGGTGTAAATGGTGATGGTGGTAGTTGTGGCTGTGATGGTAGTCGTGGGCAGCGGCGGTGGTGGTGATCGTGGTGGTGTTGATGAAGCCACTGTTGGTCCACTGCCTACTACCACTACCTACGATACTACCACCTCCACCACCACTGACACCATCAGCAACACTATCCACCAACATCAATCCCACCACCCCCTCCAGTGTTTGGCGATTGTATTCCAACCATAATGCAGTGGTATTTACCCCTGCGGTCGCGACTCGCAAAAAGTAACTTATATCCTACCCCAGGAAGCAACCTACCTCTATACTAAAATGGATGGATAGTCACACATTTACCCTTATTACGTAGGATATCCTACTATCTACGGCAATGTCAAAGTTAGACTGACTAACGTTTCAAGTAGGTGAGACCGACTTCATCACTCGGCGATGCACTTTTCTAACACATTCTCACTTACCTATCAATATTATTACCTAGTTTTATTGTATATAATACGTAAAAAGGAACTTACTTCACTTGATCTCTCGGGTACAAAAAAAAGGAAATATCCTTATTTTCTCTAGAATTATTCATGCATACTGTACAAATATTAGGCATTTTTGGTTATACAGAACACTTATTATTTACCTATATAAATTTATAATAACTTAATTCTTAATTTATTCTAATTAAAATACTTTAATCTAATTATTTAATAATTGCAAAAATACTTAATAATTTTATTGATGCATAAATTTCGAAATATTGTTGGTCTATTTATTTAAATGCGCACGATTATGTAACAGCCCTTTCATGGATACTCTGACTGAGCCGGCGCAAACCGGTTTGTACCCCGACGGAGCGTCGGTGAACCTGTCGGTGAGAGCTCACTCACACATCGCTGCGCTATGTATGGGTGTACTCGCAGCGAGCCGTTTGTATGTAGCTTCCCCTCTGGTCGGTTTCTTTACTCGTGTGCTGTAAGTCAACAATATCGACGACTTACGTAAAACTCAGGATATTATTCAAAACCACCGTATTAATTTTAAATTTTTTGTTATTTTTATGTTACTCTAATTAATTATAACAATAAATAGGTAGTTTTAGGCTGTCTTCTATTTTTAAATAGCGTAATTCCATTTTCTATTTACGTAATTTAAATCTTATTTCAAATTTCTTAAAAGCTTATTATTCTTTTTTATTTTTTATTTTGCACTTACATATATCGCATCCTTTCCCGTTCTCATACGCCCGTTTTCTATTTCATTTAATAATAACTTATTAATGAAATACAATTTGGACTGTTTTCGATTTTAAATATATATTTTTTAAATTTTATACGGTAATTTTGATTTTAAATGTATATATTTTTCAATTTTATACAGTAAAGTCAAAAACATAATGCGTGAAATGAATTATCCACTAATATTTGGACTGTCTGGGCCTTAGCATAAGCTTAGCTTAATCTTAGCCCGATACTACTATAAATTCAGAATCAAAGATTATGCTAAGCATATACTCAGCTAAGTTTTTCGTAAGCTAAGTCAGAGCAAAGTCAAAGTACGATCTATAGATCCCAGCCTTAGTCACCCACCCTACAGCCCTGACTTAGCTCCTTGTAATTTCCTTTTGTTCCCAAAAGTCAAAGAAAAAATAAAAGGCAAGTTTTTTTCAAGTGCCGAAGAAGCCGTGGGCTGCCTACGAAAAAGCGATTTCCGACCTGTCAGATCAAGACTGGCAAAAGTGTTTTCAGAGTTGGTTTAGGCGAATGGAACTTTGTATAGAGCATGATGGAGAATATTTTGAAAAGATGTAAAATCAAAGAGATTTAAAATATATATATACTATAGAGCGGGCATTGGGGAAATTTCTATACAAAAACTTTAAGCTCGTGCGTGTGTGACGCCCTCTAGCTAAAAATAGCAAAACTACACTATCATTTATTAAGACAACATTTTAGCTATTCCCCAGTAGGTGACGCTTAAAATATAAGATCGTTTTAGGAATGTTACCCTTTCGATACCAAAGTATCGATAATTTTGTTGAAGGTTACTAAGCTTGAAATGCTTTAAAATATAATAAGAGGGAGTAAAATGATTGTTTCATTGTATAAATCTATTTATCATGACTTCCATCACACGAAAAAAATCACTTTAACTTTTTATGCCTCTATTTTATACTGATCCTGCTTTTATATCTTTAAGTAATTATAGTGAAAAATAACCTGTTACAATGTAATAACAGTGAAAAATCACCTGTTACAGTGTAGGTAATAGATAATCTCTATTTTACTTATTCGACAATAACTCAGCTTCTAGATTGACATATCTTTTCAGCTATTAATTGTTTATATATACGCTTTCAAATGGTACTTTCATCTTGTTAACACTTGGGCCCAAGAATGTATGGAGACGTCTTCCTCTCCTTTTATATTATTTTGTCAATTTCATCAGCTGCACTACTTAAAAGACACTACCCACATCAATAAAAATTGTTATATTAAGTTTTTACCTTATTTCCTAACTCAGGTTTAACCTACAACTTCTTGTATCTAATATCTTTAACAGTACAATTTTTTTTAATGTCACAAGCCTATAGCACTCTCCTATCACTGTAAGCCAGGATCTATAATGATTTTGTCCTTGAATACCACCAGACAATGACGCCCGGTATGTAAAAGAGAAGACTTGCTTTATTGCTAAACATCAATACAGCAAGTATTCTCAGCATGTTCATAAGCAACACAGAAAATCTCATCATCACGCCTAAAAAAAATTTCCCACCCTTCCACATAAAGTAGGCCACTTAGCATAGTTGGTATATGCTACTCATTTTTGTTGGTATGGGTACAGTATCTTTGACTGTTTTACCTCCTTTAATATTGTAAATGATTAAATCGGCATCCTGTATATTATTTTTATCGATAACCCCAATCGATAAACGTCGTCAATCACTAACTTTAAATAAATAGTGACGCTACAGGATAACAGAGGGCGCTTAGTACAATAAAAATAAATTTTCTAGAACAATCTACTAAAAATAATAAAATTTAAAGATTATTCGGTAAATATACGTTATACTTACTAAACGGAATGGTATCCGGAACTCGAAGGACCATTAAACGGAATGGGATCCGCAACTCGTTCGACCATTAAACGAAGTGGGAGCTTATTGCAGGGCTCCGTATCGTTTAAGAGTAGACTTCTTCTTGACCATAGTAGGATGTTGAAGTTAAATGAAACAACTGTTTGTATAAAAAAACAAGAGCAGCTTGTGAAGTGTAGCTTGTTGAGGCAGTGTAGAGATGTCAGTTGGGCTGGATGCAGAGCGAACGATGAGCGCGTGACGAGTGATGAGCAGGTAATGATTTTGGTCACTCACAGCACGCCTTTTATTTCGTTCGGTCAGTTGCACAACTCGTGCAAGCGCCCGTGAGGCGCATATGCTCCATTTGACCAATGAACGGACAGGAGGGAGGTGTGCGGGGTGTTGTCTAGTATGACTTATAATTTATTTCACAATATTACATTTTCGTACAACAAATCTTTGCAAACAAGTATTAATAAGTATGTGACACAATATAAGACATACAGCAAATCTTTATAAACAACTACTTATAAGTATATAACAAACATTATAAAACACACAACACTTTACATAGGTATACAAACATTAATTATGTATTTGACAAACACTATAAAGATATACAATAGATCTTTATTTGGCAATAACTACTACAAATACATAGGTGACAATCACTATAAAGATATACAATAACTCTTTATAGGTAAACAAAGCATTAATAAGCTTACGTACAATTGTAAGCTTACGTGACTAAAACTTAAATAACTACATAGATCGTCTTAAGGGACATTCAACATTAATAATGTCTTAAATCTAGACTTGTTATTTACAATCTCCCCCTCGTGCGCAAGCACTAAAAAACTGTTTTAGTCCGTTGTCGTAATTGCAATGAGGCGAGAGGCCGGACGGCGCACCAAACCCGTTGCTGTTCTTATTTCAGTTATTCGGACGCGCCCATCTGGTCCTGGGTGGACTTCCGTCACTTCGCCTCTAGGCCATACTCCTCTAGGCATTGTGCCATCACAAATTAACACGATGTCCCCAACTTTTAGATTTTTGTGTTGAGAGTTGAAGCTGGACCGGGCCTTTAAAAGAGGTCTGTATTCCGCTGACCACAGCGTGCCCAAAACTTGTCGGCTAGTGCTTGAGTGGCTCTCCAGGAGCGTGGGTTCAACTGTGTGTCTTTGAATGAACCAAACGGAGACATCCCGCTAGAGCGCCCAATAAGAAAGTGATTGGGTGTCAGCGCTTCTTCATCCAAGTTGGGGTTCACCGGAGTCAGTGGCCTTGAATTAATCACATGCTCGGCTTCCAGCAGTAACGTGTGCAGTACTTCGTCAGGGGGCGACCTCTCCTTTAGTGTGACTTTTAATGCTGTTTTTACTGATCTGATCAATCGCTCCCAGGCACCGCCCATGTTTGGGGCTCCGGGTGGTATCTTTTTCCAGGTGATCAGCTTTTCAGATGCGAAGGTGTTAAGGCTATGGTCGTTGTTTTGCATAGCTTCAGCGATTTCTCTTTCAGCACCCACGAAGTTGGTTCCGTTGTCGCTGTATATCACGGTCGGTGTGCCCCGGCGAGCCATCATTCTTCGTAGGCTCATGATCATGGAAGAGGCCGTGAGGGCTGTGGCCACTTCTAAGTGCACAGCGCGTATGGTGAGGCATGTATATAATGCGCCCCACTTTTTTTCTATCCTTCGCCCGACTGTTACATGCATGGGCCCGAAGTAGTCTACCGCTGTTGCAGTGAAGGGCGGTTGATTCTGGGCCAGCCTTTCTGCTGGTAAGTCGCCTAAAGGGATTTTTGATGGAATCCCCCTATAGGTCCGACACCATTGGCATTGGTTGCATATATTGCGTATAACGCTGCGTAGTCCTATTATGTGGTATCGCTGTTTCAATTCGTTCATGACGGTCTGGTGGTTGCCATGATTGAAGGTTGCGTGCGTGTGATGCACCAACAGTCGAGTGAAGCTTTCTTTGGCGTGTAGGACTGGCAGATTGTGTTCGTTTTTTATTCTACTATCTAAACACATAATTCCGTTGCGGTCGATCTTCACGGATAGTTTGTAGAATGGTGACTTCTTGGGTGGTCGCCGCCCAGCCTCTATGGTCGCGATGTCTTCGGCGAATGAGTTATATTGACTCCTTCTTATGAGCAATAACTCCGCTAACTTTATATGGCTCGGTGCGAGTTCAACATTTGTGCCTCTTTTGAGTAGCTTGGCTTTAAATATCTCAGCGGCGAGCAAAACGGTGGCAGCGACGCGAACTAATCGGCTGTATTTTGAAAATCGTTCTAATTCGGGTAAGTAATCGCTAACGTTACGCTTAATGATTACATGAACTTGTTTTAATATTCTTTCTTCCCCTGAAGGGGGTAACGATGTTTCATTTAGTTTGTCCTGCGGCCACGTCGCGGGTTCGTTCCTTATAAACGCGGGTCCGGTAAACCACCTGTTTCGAATTAAAATCGGCAGGTATGCCCTTGGTTGCGTCGTCCGCGACGTTATCTGAGCTGGGTACCCATCGCCAATTGGTTGGCGAGGTCAGGCTTTCGATTTCAGCCAATCGGTGTGCGACAAACGACTTGAACGTGCGCGGGTCTGATTTAATCCAAGCTAATACGGTTTTAGAGTCTGACCAATAATGATATTTTAATATTTTATAATCCGACTCGCGTCTGACCGATTCAGCTAATCGACTGCCTAACACTGCGGCTTGAAGTTCTAACCGGGGAATCGATATTGGTTTTAACGGAGCTACTTTGGCCTTGCCTGTTACCAATCGCGACGTCTTAGTGCCGTCCGTTTTTGCACTTACGAAATATACAGCAGCGGAATACACCTTTTCACTCGCGTCACAGAAAATGTGTAGCTCCCCTTCTCCAGATGGCGTGGCAGGTATGTACCTATCTATTTCTAACTTTTTTAACAGCTGTAAGTTATTTATAAGTGATAACCATGTCACGTGATGCTCGGTTGTGATGGGGTCGTCCCAATCTATCCCACTACGCCATATTTCCTGTATAAGACATTTGCCTATCATCGTGATAGGCGAAACTAAACCTAGCGGGTCGAATACCGACATTACTGCGCTGGTTACCTGACGCTTGGTAGGTAGTGTGTCACCTCTAATTACACTCGTGGGTGTGTTTCTAAGATTGACATTGAAACCTAACGTGTCGCGTGTGTGATTCCAAATAAGACCTAATGTTCTCTCCGAATCACTTTTACCTAGCGTGGTTGTGTCGCTTCTACGCGTATCAGTGACGTCGCTAATTGCCTCGGGCTGGTTCGAGGCCCACCCGCGTAACTGGAAGGATGCGTTTCTATGTACATTGCACATGTCATTTACCATTGATTTTGCCTCGCTTTCGGAGTTGAACGCGCCTAAGTAGTCGTTCATATAAAAGTTACGTACTGTAGCCTTCGCGACCTCGGGATGTTGATGACTGTGATTTTCTGCGTTTTTATTTTTAACATAGATGGCCATGCATGGTGATGATGCCGCCCCGAATACTGCGTTTTTATTTTTAACATAGATGGCCGTGCATGGTGATGATGCCGCCCCGAATATTAACGACGTCATCCGATACTCTTGCGGCGGCGCCTCTCTGTTCTCGCCCCTCCATAAAAATCGTAAGCTATCACGGTCCTCCTGTATAATTTTTATTTGTAAAAACATTTCTTTTATGTCGGCTACGACAGCAATACGACCCTCTCTAAACCTAATTAATACGCCGAATAACGACTGTAGTAAGTCAGGGCCTGCTAATAACGCGTCGTTTAGGCTTTTCCCCCCGCATTTGGCTGCTGCGTCGAACACTAACCTTATTTTGCCCTTCTGAGGGTGTACGACAGCGAAATGCGGCAAGTACCAGCTGCGTGGCGACGTGGCTGGGGCGACTACTTTTTCAGCGTAGCCTGCTTCTATAAGATTGTTTATCTGCTTACTATATTCGGTTTTTAGGTTTTCATTTTTATCTAATTTATTTTCTAAGCTATATAGACGACTGATGGCTTGTTTTTTATTGTTCGGCATCTCCTCAGTGTCCCTTCTCCAGAGTAAGCCCGCTTCGTACCTATTGCTATCGTCCGTTTTTTTACAAGTCTTATCTAGAATAGCTAGGGCTCGCTGATCCGGGTCGGATGTCGGTCGGCGTGCCTCTATTCCTAGAGATTCTATGCTGAAAAAATTTCTTATGAGCTCTAATGCGGGGTCATCGCTTTGCGTGGGCCGTACGTGATTAATTATCGCGACAGTATTACCGGGCCGTTCGTTGCGACCATGCAACACCCACCCTAATTTAGTTAAAGATGCTACGGGCTGGTTTTTATTACCGACGCGCAATTGCCTGGACGTAATTAAGTGCCAGTTGTCTTGGCCTATCAATATGGTCGGTTGCCCCTGTTCGTAACATAGTTCGTCCTCTATCTCCTTTAGGTGGTTGCACTAACTCTCTGGTCACCTTTTGTGGCGATAAATTTAAGTTCTCTATTGTGCTCGCATTTATAGTTTCTAAGTTTCTGTTATATAAACCGCGAATGGACAATTTCACGTGACATGATTCTGTGTCGTTTATTTGATTACCCCCTACCCCTTCTAACGTCAAGAGCCGTCCGCGCCCCCTGGGAACTATCGAATCTGCCATGCCCCTTTCGATCAATGTCATAGTTGATCCTTCATCTAACAAGGCGTATGTGCTAGTTGTTCCTATTGGACCGTTTATCTCGACCGGCACTATCTTTAAGTAGGTGTTAGACGCATGTACGTGATTTATTGAACTTACGTTTCCGTGGTTGACTGTCGGTTTATTATCGCTACCGTGTAACATTTTATGGTGTGACGCTTCACACCCGTTTACCCCGCATGGTACGTATTTGCATTTGACCGGCCGCCTGTGTGACTTGCCAAGGCATCGAAAACACAGCCTGTTGCGCTTGGCCGTGTCCCATCTTTCGCTCACGGCTAATTTAGCAAAGTCTGCACATTTTTTGACATTGTGATTACCGGAACACATCGTGCATGTGTCATTTGATTCAGCCGATAACTCGACTACCGGTCGTGATGGGTGAGGTTTCGATGTCTGGCCTTTTTTGTACGGTTTATTTATGGCTGCTATCGTT
Organism: Parnassius glacialis; assembly: GCA_033319125.1. Lineage (NCBI taxonomy): Eukaryota > Metazoa > Arthropoda > Insecta > Lepidoptera > Papilionidae > Parnassius > Parnassius glacialis. The sequence goes on along the minus strand of JAVANC010000013.1, from coordinate 36,650,153 downwards.
TTACGCGGCGAATTTTCAATGTTTTCCGATCGGTCGCACGAGCTGTCGCTGCTATCGTCGCGGTGCCGTATGTGGCGACGATTAAGATCGTGGACCGTGTTCACCCCGCGTGCCTTTATTTTATTAACCTTGCGGTCATCCCGTGTTATTTCGTAAGCAAACATCGCGCCGCACTGGTCTGCCATATCGTTTAAAATCTAGATAGCAGTTCTAACTCCGGTGCTTCGGTCCGCTTCGATTTAAATTCGTACCATTTATATTTTAAAATAATACTTAGCTTTTCTACAACCCTACTTACTATCTCAGGCGAGTAGAGATATTGCGGCTGATTGAGTGATTTTATTGCTGCTACTGTGTTAGATATTTTGCTCGCGAAACTACCTATATTGTGCCCGTCTTCAGTCATGCGAGGCATGCGTTTTATGTTTTCTAATTCGGAAAGTATTAATAATTCCGGCTTTCCGTAACGCCTTTCTAACGTGTCCATGACTTTATATGGGTCTGACACTGTAAATAGTAATGCTCTAACCGTTTCGCGAGCCGCGCCTCTTAACGCTTTGCGTAACCTGGCTACGTTTTGTACGTCAGTAAACATGCTTACTGTGTCGTTAAATACGGATTTGAAAGCCATCCACTCTGAAATCGCCCTGTCGAAATGAGGTAGCTCGTGGATGTATTTCGGTGTCGTAGAGTCCGATTTACCTAAATTTACCGCTTGAACAATCGCGTTGGCCAGCATCGCCATGTACGCTACTATTGTTGTTAGTATACGTCACGTCTTTACCAATGCGCGATTCGTGGTTGTTCGTGTTAGGTGTCCGTGCGTTTGGCCCCGAGGGTCGTGCTTTATCTAATGTTGCCGGTCTATCGTTTACATACTGCTCCGAAATCCAACCTTCAACACGCGACTCTTCTACTCTGGACGGCGGTTCAGCGTCGTTGGAGTTTTCTAGCTCTATTCTGGCTATTTCCAAACGACTTAAGGCAGCTGCGGCTGCCGCCCTAGCCTGTGCTAATGTGGAATTATGTAACTCTAATTCGGCTTTTAAAATAGATAATCGACTATTCACCCTGTCCTCGGGGACATTTACTACTGTGCCCGGCGTACTCCTATCCTGCGTATTTAATTCGTCTACTTAAACGGACCTATTTTCGATTACTGCTCCCGTCACGTTGCTATGCGTGCCACTGTCACCGTTTGTTTGCTCTGTGCCCGTGCCCTTACTCCACGTACTTGTTTCTGTTGAACTCGTCTGCCCCGACGTCGGCGTGACGTCTGTGGTAGGCGTGGATTTGCCTGAACGTAATATACGTGAGTTTTCCATTGCGCGCGAGGGTCCCTAATCCTACTAATTACTTAATTTTAACACTTTCACTTTCACTTAGAGTTTCTACCCTACCTACCTAACGGGTCTGGCCGGACTCCTACCGCGGTGATGCCGGACCAGGGATGGAAACTAATGAGGAAAGGAAGGTGGATACCTCCCGGTAGAGGGCGCGGGCGTTCACGGGTGCATCAAAGTGCGGTGGGAATATTCCACACTTATCGTTGCGTACCAACCTGTGGCCCCAGAACGTAACCGCACCTTGCCGGCGGGGTCTATACTACCTGAGAGTACGGTCTTGATGGCAGTTAACACCGCAAGGTTGCCACGTACTTGTGATGTTTGCTTCCAAGTAATTAGCAGTGGTTATGTATGACCAACAACTAACACTCGCGCGTTCTTGTTTCTTTCTTGCTTTCCGACGTGGAGAAATGGAAACTTCTTGCTTTCTCGACGCGGAGAGATGTTAACTTCTTGCGTCAGGCTTGTCGCAGGGATCCGGAAATCGAAGGACCATTAAACGGAATGGTATCCGGAACTCGAAGGACCATTAAACGGAATGGTATCCGGAACTCGAAGGATCATTAAACGGAATGGGATCCGCAACTCGTTCGACCATTAAACGAAGTGGGAGCTTATTGCAGGGCTCCGTATCGTTTAAGAGTAGACTTCTTCTTGACCATAGGATGTTGAAGTTAAATGAAACAACTGTTTGTATAAAAAACAAGAGCAGCTTGTGAAGTGTAGCTTGTTGAGGCAGTGTAGAGATGTCAGTTGGGCTGGATGCAGAGTGAACGATGAGCGCGTGACGAGTGATGAGCAGGTAATAATTTTGGTCACTCACAGCACGCCTTTTATTTCGTTCGGTCAGTTGCACAACTCGTGCAAGCGCCCGTGAGGCGCATATGCTCCATTTGACCAATGAACGGACAGGAGGGAGGTGTGCGGGGTGTTGTTTAGTATGACTTATAATTTATTTCACAATATTACATTTTCGTACAACAAATCTTTGCAAACAAGTATTAATAAGTATGTGACACAATATAAGACATACAGCAAATCTTTATAAACAACTACTTATAAGTATATAACAAACATTATAAAACACACAACACTTTACATAAGTATACAAACATTAATTATGTATTTGACAAACACTATAAAGGTATACAATAGATCTTTATTTGGCAATAACTACTACAAATACATAGGTGACAATCACTATAAAGATATACAATAACTCTTTATAGGTAAACAAAGCATTAATAAGCTTACGTACAATTGTAAGCTTACGTGACTAAAACTTAAATAACTACATATATCGTCTTAAGGGACATTCAACATTAATAATGTCTTAAATCTAGACTTGTTATTTACACTTACGATAAAAAACCAAAATCACGTTCATTTTTTGCTTCATATCGTGACTTACAATATCTTAATGCACAACCGGGCATATTTTCTATAAAAATATTTTTTAAAGATATGAAAAGAATGCGTCTTGACTTTATGACGATGTCACTAAGACTAACGGAGATATATCCTATAGGACAAGTTACAGACGAAAATTTTGCTGCTGATGTCCGGTCTATTACTACTACTACTTAAATGTCTTTGTGTAAAATAAAAGTACCTAGAATACTTTTTGTATATCTCAAAAGTTATTGAGTGACCTACGTACAATTAAAAATTTACAAACTTTTAATTACATAAATGAACATCATACCATTAGTGATTGAAAACAAACAAATAGATTATGACGTCAATTATTGGTCATTGACGTCAAAACCTATTTGCTTAGGGCGCCAATTCACAATCTTTATGCTTTTTAGTCACAGTAGTCAGTTGAAAATCTGTAAATTAATAAAAATTTGATAATTATCTGTTGTCATCGACTTTTATTGTTGTAAACAGATATAGGTAGAAAAAAACATCGATAAGTATTATCTACAAGGAACTCGTCAACCCTATTGAATTTTATTGTTTATCAAAAATAGGTAATTTAAAGCCAAACATGTCAGTAATTATATTTACAATTAATAAGACAAGTAATAGATTTTTAAGTGTTTATATTATCAAATTTAATTTTTTGTGGCATTCTTTGGGGAAGGCCTATGTTCAGCAGTGAACTTGTGAGGGGCTGTAATGATGATGATGATATTATCAAATAGTTTTAATTTTTTAATATAAACTGTTAATCCCCTTACTTGTGGAATGTTACCACACTTCCCTTCTAGTATCGAATTTTACATTATCATTGTTAATTGATAGAATCAGGCGTTACTTTGCGGAAATTCATTTTAATGGGGTTGTTATAAACTAATTTGCTTAATTCCGCGTAAAGAAAGAAAATGATATGGCCTGCCCAGTTTTAAGGGGACCTCCCACCCTCCCTCAATCGCGCGCACTATACCCGTCGCCATCAATCCCAACACTACTATTCCCAGCACCACCACACTAGGCAACGACACACTACTCTCGAAAATACGACGCGTGTTTCGTCTCTACATAAGGCATCCTCAGGTGAAGTAGACTCTGCGGAGGCTGGTTGCTAAGTGCTTCAAGATGTAGCCAAACTTGTCTTTGACTCCTCTGACATAGGGTAGTACAGCAGGTACATGATCGACCATGGTAGGCTTCACTCGGTCAATGTGACGTAGTATGTGGGAAGCCGAAGCTTGTTGTCTTGCAATACTTGCTCGACGTACTGAATGAAGTTCGTCGCCCAGATGTTTTCTGTCACAGGTCCCTTGTGCTCTCTGAAACAAAGATTTTCCCATGGTAGCTAACTGTGATGGACAATGGTGAGATTAACCATTTAAATATCGGTTGTTATGCGTTTTTTTCCTATGCACAGTGTGACCAATATGTATTATATAGGTATGTATAATATATTACAATATGTGTTGTCAGGATTTCAGATGACTAAAACATCTAGAAAAGCTAAATAATTGTTTGCCTCTAACTCCATTGTGAATTGTATTTTAGAGTTCTCTTCATAGTCGTCCATGAATATGTGGGCGATTATGGGAGATACAGGTGAGCTCATTGAAACACTGTCTTCTTGCTTGTAGAACTCCTCCTTCCACAGTAGATAGCCAGATGTTATTTAGAATATATAGATCGATAGATAGGCAGCGTTTGAGTAGTACTGCATATTCTGCAGGCATGTTGTTTTTTTCTAGTTTCCTGGTTATAATTGAGATGCAGTTTTCAATAGGCACGTTAAAAGTGCCTTAACATCAAAACTGACCATAGTTTCATTGTCAGCTAGATGTAGGTCTTTTAACTCACTAACAAAATCGTACGAATCCTGTGCAGTGTTGAGCGAACTTATAAGTTGGTGAATCGATCTGGCTCACTGAGACGTAGCGGTGCATTTGGTTTGTCTAGTGTCGGTAATCCATACAACCTCGGGGGTTTGATATAAGGTGGTATTATCGAATTTACGTGGAGATTTAATTTTTCGGAGTATTTCTTTATTAGATCGCTAGTTGTTGTAATCACATTGGTTGTGGTCTGTTTTGACCTTTTTGTACGTACTTTCGTTCGCTAAAAGTTGTTTTATTTTAAAATTATAATCAGACGTATCCATTACTACCGTAGCATTTCCTTTATCTGCGGGGAGATTGCGAATTATGTTATGTATGTCAAATTCATATAAAAACTGGGGAGAATCTCGAATAATTTTATTATATAAAAAGGGAGATCCTTCAGATATTAATAACTATCGACCTATCAGACTTGTCAACAATGTACAAATTATTTGCAATGTGTCTGGAAAAAAGAATAGCACTAAGAATAGAGACAAACCAACCAGTAGAGCAAGCTGGATTCCGGTCGTTCTACTCTACTTATCGACCACATCCACACGCTAGACCAAATAGTAGAAAAATATCAAGAATTTAATCAGCCGCTCTACCTTGCATATATCGATTATGCGAAAGCATTTGATTCAATTTCACACGAGAGCATATGGCAAGCGCTTTCACGACAAGGTATTCCAAAAACTTACATAAATATAATCAAAGATATATACAAGAACAGTACAAGCAGGGTGAAGTTGGACAGACTAGGACCAAAAATTTACATTAAAGGAGGAGTGAAACAAGGAGATCCGTTGTCTCCAAAGATATTTATGTGCTACAGGACATTATGAAAGAGCTAAATTGGAGTAGAAAAGGAATTAAAATAGATACAGAGTTCCTAAGTAACCTAAGATTTGCAGATGATATCGTCATATTTGCAAAAACATCGAGGGAACTGGAAACAATGATGGTAGAACTAAATAACGCCAGCAAAAAAATAGGCTTACAATTGAATACGTTAAAAACAAAAGTTACTACAAACAGTATACAAAGACCAATAATAGTAAACGAAACAGCGATAGAGTATGTGGACAGCTATGTATATCTTGGAAAACAAATTTCATTCAAGAAATCAAGATACGAAGACGAACTAGAGCGCCGTATCAACATGACATGGAGGAAATACTGGAGCTTCAAAAAAATGTTAAAAGCAAAACTCCCACTAAAGCTCAAAAAAAGGTAATAGACTCTTGTTTGCTGCCTTGTCTGTCATATGGAACACAAACTTGGATTTTTCAAAAGAAAATAAAAAATAAAATACGTTCGTGCCAGCGCGCTATGGAACGAAGTATCCTAGGCATTATCCTCCTTGAAAAACGTAAGAGCGAGGAAATTCGCAGGAAAATTAAATTAATAGACGCAGGACAACACGCACAACAGCTTAAGGGGCGTATTACAAAAAAACGCGAAATTACAAGGTTTCCTCGTTGAAATTTTATGTTTATCGTTCATTGCTTGAAATAACAATTACTTGGTAATTTGTTTTCTCTTTCGTATTGGTATTGGTATTGGTAGTTCGTTTTCTCTCCTCAAATAAGCTCGGAATGGATTTTAGATAACTTATTTATTTAATTAGTAATAATCATTCTCCCGATGCATGTTTAGGCAAAAACTCTCGAAGACATGATTTGGGAGCTCTAATTTGTAGATTCTATTGAATATCGACCATCAAAAAAAATATTTTTATCTCCCAAATATCCTACACTTTAATAATAATGGAATACATTTTCGTTATATGCTTTTCACGCTAGGAAAAAAAATCGACATAATTCAAAAAACGACCAAAAAAGCTTCGATACAAGCCCCTATATTTCCGAAGTTCTACATCATTTAGAAGTAAAATTTATACCAAAATAATCATCAACATTTGCTTACACTATGCTATTATTTTTACTTTTTAATTCGTTACTATTATATTTTAATTAATTAAATAAAAGTACTATATATTTCACTGTGCCGGCCATCTGCGATCATTAACGCGCGAGCGCTTGCCGAAGGTGGACTTGCGTCAGTTTATTTCGGGCGCTGCATCGTTTCGATACTACCGTAGTGTGCGTCGATTGCTATCGTAGTGTGCGTCGATTACCTGCATACTAGAATATCGTCAACTACGACCGCAATTTTTGATCGATCGGTTTAAAACTATTTTATATAGTTATAATTTAGATTACGTCTCTTCAAAAATGTGGTCTATTCATTGACTCATTGTTATTTGAGGGCTTCACCTAATGTTTTATACAGCAACGGTCTTATTGAAATTAAATGTCCTATTTCAGCTTTCGGAATAGATTTTGATACGGCCTTTCGACAAAAAAAAGTTAAAGGTTATAAATTCAGTGATTCAAGTGTAACATTAAATCAAAATAATGACTGGTTTTACCAAATCCAAGTCCAGCTTCATTTAGCAAATAAAAATGTCTGAATACTTGCCATAATATGTATTGGCCCAGATTAATGCAGTAAAAGTACTAAAAATTTACAAACACGACCAATTTTAGATTTTCAATATGTTACCCAAGTTACAAGCTTTTTATGAAAAGTGTGTACAGCCTGAAATTATCGAATCGAGAAAAGTTCGGTCAATGCCGTCGCAGCAAATATTTTTCTTATAAAACATAGAGTAATTGACTGTAAGTACCGATTAAAAAAATATTAGTTACATTTGGTTGTTATATTTATTAAAACAGGTTGCAACCGTTTATTTATTTATACCACTATTCTACCGGTAGTACACATAATCGATTATTAACATTCGATTACAGCGTAACAATTAAAATATTTATGTGTACTTATTTTGACACAAAATTTCATAAATAATGAATAATATATCAAAATGGTATATAATAATAAATAATAAATTATATAATTATATAATAATAAATTAATAAGATAACATTAAAATGACACACCAAAAAATATTCCATCCACTGAAGTCCATCCTAAGAAAACTTTGTATTATGGAAGATCAAGATCGTTTAGTCGCCATACTCACAGTATTATAGTGCGAGCGAGTGAATAGATATGAAAGAAAGTATCGGTCGCGTAACTTGCCGCCCGCTCGGTGCGTATAATACCTAAATTTGCGAAACGCCGAAATGTAATGCTTCCTCTACACTACTCGCGAAGTAACTTCGACGAAGTGCTCGTCGAAGTCGATCGCAGTCCGAACAACGTGACCACACACTCGTGCTACTTCGCGAAGAGCTCAGTCGTCTTGAGTCTCCCGCACCGTTAACATGAATGACGTTCAAGAGGCAGCTGCAATATGTACCTAATTGTGTGAACAGTATGACGTCAATGCGTTAACTAAATAAATAATTATGTAGAAAGTTGCATATTTAATATTTATATATAAAAAAAAAATATTTATAACTGGCATACGCCGAGTAGTGTAGTGAGACGCTTCGTGTAACTTCGGGGTACTTCGTGAAGTCCTTTGACTCTGGCGCAAAAAACCGACAGCGATCGGAAGTCGCCCGAGGCGAAGCGAGGTTGAACGAAGTGAATCGAAGTAACTCTCTACACTATTCGCCTCGTCCTACTTCGATCTACTTCGCGAGTAGTGTAGAGGAGGCATAAGAGGGCTCTTAAGTGGAGTTGGGCGGGACACATAGCCCGGATTACAAACGGAAGATGGACGAAACGAGTCACCGAATGGACGGGCCCAAGCGTAACAATGAGTAAAGGTAAGCGCACTTAAAAAGCCGCGCCCACCATGTTTCCGTGGCAAGTACTGCCTCATTACTGACGATCTCGGATGATGCATCTTATGTGTTATTATTATTATTATTATTATTATAATTAATATGTAAAATTCAGTTCCCGGTACACTCAATGGCGGCGCTTCAAGTCGGCACAACTGTTTTGTAGATAAAGATTTTAATTTTTAAATTAAATTGACAAATTTTTGTTCATAATTAGAGAACAAAAGTTCATCAAAAACAAAATGATAAAAAAAAATTCACAAGTATCAATTTTTGGATGACAAAATTTTTAAAATAATTCATAAAACGTTTGAAAATATTTTTACTGACATAAAAAGTAGTTAGTGTTTTAAAACTATTAATTTTTTTTACTCGGCACACTTCAATCCATCTACAACTGATACATTCATACCATACCCAGTATCTACGCTAGCGCTATCCTGGAAGGTTTTTGAACAGTTATTTACAGCTTACAGCTGGACACTTTTCCTAGATAGTCCTCCGTACTACGTCCACCCTCCATATTTGTAGGGCCTGTCCAGCATATATGGAGGTCAGTATTTCTTATTAGGCAGGTCAAACCAAATAAAAGCCTGACGGCTGACATTTTGCACATCATACATTTCGTATATCTAATTACAGCCCCATTAATTTCCATTAAAATAAAATAATAAACTTGAAAATTTAAATAAATATAAATGCAATACTATCCCTATCCATATACTAGTTATATTCATACATAATTTAAAATTAAAAATTTTGTACAGCCGACTTCAATATAAGCGACTTCAATATAAGTTATTTAAGAATAACTCAATAACCATTGGCCTGACCTTGATCAAATTCATATGGGACCACACGAGAACTATCAGCTTTCATATAAAAAAAGAATCATCGAAATCGGTTCCCCCAGTACAAAGTTATGAGGTAACACACATAAAAAAACACACTCGAATTGAGTACCGTCTCCTTTTTGGAAGTCGGCAGAAAATAAAAAGCCTGTTTTTTTTTTTTTTTTTTTTTTGCGGATGGAAAATCATCAAATGACGCCTTTCGCTCTGGGTGGAGCGGAAGGGAGTGTCAGACTTTTACTGACTAAAAACCATCCGTGTTCCTTCAGTGCCCTTACGTTCCGGAGCCGCGGTATCTCTTTCGAACAGCCCGCAGCCCCGGCAGGCGTCGGCCCTTGCGGGCCCCTTCACGCTGCTGACAGCTCTTTGAGGCGCGCGTGGAACAAAACGCGCCGTCGACACGGCCTGTCGTCGTTAGACGGACGAACGGCGAGCTACCCATTGCTCGCCGTCCACAGGCCCGCGCCTACGGTGGCCGGGGGCCACGACGTAGCCCCCGACGCCCGGGGCGTCTCCCGCGGCGGCCGGGAAGGAAAGCTGTTGCTCTTTCCTTCTCCCGCTCCGCCACCTCCTTCGCTAGCATCACTGCTTCGCAGAAGGTGGTGACGGCATCCCATTCCGTCTCGCTCCGGACCATGGCTTCGACCAGGGCCGGACGCGAGAGGTCGCCGCCGCCTATCGCCGCTACGAGGACACGGCGGTGCTCCGCCCAAGCAGGGCACACCTCCACGGTGTGCTCCACCGTGTCCTCCGGTCGATCCTCGCAGTGGGAGCACCCGGGCGTTTCCTCCCGCCCGATTCGGTGCAGGAACCTCCCGAACACACCGTGTCCGGTGAGGACCTGCGTCAGGCGGAAGGTGAGGACGCCGTGGCGTCTCTCTAGCCACTCCTCAAAGAGGGGTCTTATCGCCGCTATAGTGGCGTGCCCAGCACGGGGTTGCGACAGTCGCTCTCTCCATGTCGCCATGAGATCACGCCGGAAGTCTGTCCGCTGCGCGACAACTTGCCGCTGCAGCGGGGTTTCCCCCCGGCATAGTGCCTCCGCGCGCCATTCGTGCAGGCGCGCGAGGACTATCGCCTCCAGATCCCATGGCGGCAATCCGGCAAGGAGGCTCGCCGCCTCGCGGGAGATCGTGCGGTAGCCGCGAACCATCTTTACGGCAACCACCCTTTGGGGCGCGTTTAGGTGGTGGACAGCAAGCCGCGCCAAACCACGCGCCCACACTGGGGCCCCGTAAAGGGCCATGGACCTCACGATCCCCGCGTAGAGCCTCCGGCAGGAGGCGTTTGGCCCCCCCAGGTTCGGCAGGAGCCGCCTGAAGGCAGCCCCGGTACGTTCCAGTTTGGGAGCCAAACGTCGGAAGTGCTCAACGAAGTTCCATCGGCCGTCGAGGACGAGTCCTAGGTACTTCAACGTCGACTCGACGCCGATGGATACCCCTCCTACCATCACTGAGGATCCCGGTGGTGGCCTGTTCCGAGGACCATGGAAGTGCATGGCCTCGGACTTGTGCAGAGCCACCTCGAGACCCAGTTGCCGGATCCTCTCAACGACTATCGCAACCCCGCGTGTCATAGTTTCTGCCGCCGCCTCGTTCGACCCCCCTTGTGCCAGTACCAGCGTGTCGTCAGCGTAGCAAACTACGCTGACGCCGGTAGGGAGGTCGGCGCGCAGCACCCAGTCGTAACCGATGTTCCACAGGGGCGGCCCCAGAACCGAACCCTGTGGGACACCGCACGACATCTCTCGCCGGTTCCACTCACCGTTGCGACCGGGGTAGATGACGGCCCTGTCCGTCAGATAGTCCCCGACTATACGACGGAGATAGGTCGGCACCCGGTGATACCGGAGTGCCTCCCTAATGCAGCTCCAGGGCATGGAGTTGAAGGCGTTGGCGATGTCGAGAGACACCGCCAAAACAACTCTCCCCCTGGCCACTGCATCCCCCGTCGTGAGGGCTCTCACGCGCATGATGGCGTCCACCGTAGAGCGCCTCTTGCGGAAACCAAACTGGTGTTCCGCAAGATCCGGCCCCGTCCCCGCAAGGTGCTCGGCGAGGCGGTTTGCAATGACTCTTTCAAAGAGCTTGCCCACCTCGTCGAGCAGCACCACGGGCCGGTATGCGGACGGAGAGTCCGCAGGGCGCCCCGGCTTCCAAATGAGGACCAGCTTCCCCGTCTTCCAACGAAGCGGGAATTGGCCTCTCTCCAAGCATGCGCTTAGGAGCCCCTCCAGTCGGGGCCCGAGAGCCTCCGAGGCCAGGACCCAGGCTTTGCCAGGCAAGCCATCGGGTCCTGGGGCGGTATTCCTGGCCTTGAGCCTACGTACCGCCACTCTCAGGTCTACCCCGGTCCCTTCCGGGATGTCGTCGTCGTCGTCCTGGTGGTCCGCTTCCGGCACCGCAGGTGGCGGAGCCATAGGCGGGGGCGGATGTTCCGCTCGCGCAGGGAACAGAGCGCTCACCACGTCCTCCACGAGCTGAGGCCGGAGACTCTGCGTCAGCGGGGGGGGCCCAGGTGCGGAGTTTATCCCGCACCATCTTGTAAGGGCGCCCCCACGGATCTCTGTCGAGAGTCTCCAGCATCTCCTCACGGGCCCGATCCCGGGCCCGCATGACAGCCTCCCGGAGGGCGGTCTTCGCCGCTCTGTATCCCTCGTACAGCTCCGCCTCAATGGCTGCCGCATTCGGTGGACGAATGCGGAGCCTGCGATGCCTGGCGTACAGGTGCCGCGCGGCGACACACGCCTCGCGCAGAGACGTCAGCTCACGCGACCACCAATACACCTGACGCCGGGCGCTTCCTGGCCGGACGCGGGTCATTGCCACGTCACATATCTCGGACATGGCCTCCTGGAACCACCCTGCCTCATCATTGACGTCGGCAGGCCTGTCCGGTGATGACACCCAGGCCTGCACGATCGAGGCTTCCAGGAGGAGCTCCCGGTCCAGCTGCTTCAGCGCCCAACGCGGACCACTCGGGGCCTGTAGGACTGGCGCGCTCGAGGGCTGGGTGGAGACGTCAAACCGGATGTACCGGTGGTCGGAGTAGGTCTCCACCCCCTCCATGACACGCCAGTCAATGGCACGCGGCGACAGAGCGGGGCTAGCGAACGAAATGTCCACCACCGACTCGCCCCGCATCCGCACACACGTGGGGACAGAACCCCGATTTAGGACGACCAGGCCTGTCTCCAGAGCCCAGTCTTCCACCATCCTACCCCGCACATCTGTACGACGAGAACCCCAAGCCAAGTTCTTGGCATTGAAGTCCCCTAGGACAAGTACGGGGAGGGGATAACTTCCGACGACGACTGCTCTCAGCTCTGCAAGAGAGTTGTGAAACTCGGCGAGAGATCGGTTCGGGGAGAAGTACACCCCCACAACGACGAACTCCCCGAACCGTGCTGCTACGCACCCCTGACCCCTCCTGACACCTTCAAGGGTCGGGGTACCGGCGGCGGCTGAAGAAATGATGGCCACTGAGCCGTTAAGGTCCGCCACCCAGTCCTCCCTAGGCCAGACAAAATACGGCTCAGCGACCACAGCGATGTTAATCGACCACTGCGCCATGCTCTGGAGCAACAGATCCTGAGCGCAGGCGCAGTGGTTGATATTCGCCTGGAGGAAGCTTAATGGGGCCGTTATAGGCATTCCAGAAAATAAAAAGCCTACAGATGAGATAATGGTAATTTAGAGTTTTCCGTTGCGTATACGTTTTGTGATTTTTAATTTAAGACTGATAGATTTTAACTGAATTATATAATTATAAATTTTTAATATACTTTACTGTAATTGTGAATTAAAAAATTGTGACAATATTTGTAGTTAAGACCACTAGATACCTTATTTATGAAGTAAAAGGACGAAAAGGCTGGAATTAAAGATGTGGCTGGCATTGGGGGCATCCACCTCAGCTCATCTTTTCGCCTCGTCTTTGGTAGGGTTGGTGCTATTTAGTCCTATGAATGAATAAATAAATACATAATATATAATATCTAGATCTTTTTACATACATTTACAAATTCGGATGAATACAAATTAACTAATATAACATGTTTGTGTTTTCCGCATCTGAACGATACCTATCGGAATCTTATGAATGTAAGGTCGTCGCAACGATAACATTTTGTTTGTGCACTTTATTACGCATCTAGCTTTCGTCGTATATGCTTAATGTTTTCGCAAATATCACCTCTAAAGACAAAGATTTATGGTTGAAAGTAGGTCGATATATTGAATTTGTAATTTAATAGTGACCTTGGAAGATTTAAATAATACGCATCAAACTACGTCATGACACACCCATCTCTTGACAAATAAGGACACTGGCTGTATGTATGCCTAAACATATTTAAATTTGCACTCCTACATTCTAGTATTGCAAGCTTAGAAAAAAAATATAGTATCATGTTATTACTTCTAAAAAATAGGTATCTATTCGAAAATGGACTGAAACTAAGTAAGGTAGTTCACGACTTCACGACCGTCCAATTAAAATGATGAGTTTTATGTGAAAAAAACCCTACTATAAAAAAATGAGATACTTATAACTTAGATAGTTAAGATTATTTAAATTTGTTATACTAGGTATTTTATACGTGGAAGATCTACGCCACTCTGCAGCTATATTATGGTTGTAGCACGAATGGGTCGGCTCCACCACAGTTGGACCACGCAATTAATGTTGATGTGTTTTGTATGGCGAATGTAGAGAACCGGGATATCCTTTTTACTGGAAACGTGGCATCTTAGTCCTCAACGCATTTTCATTTTGATTCTTAATCGAGGACAAATGCAGATATCTATGGGCCACAGCTTCACTTACAGTAAGGTGGACTGTGTCCTCTTTTGTCACCCTTTTTCTTTAATAAAAAATGATAAAAATAAGTTGAAGTTACAAAAATGAACCAAGCTTTTAATTGTCGGTTCCCTTTTTTATGACAATAAATAATTTCTCTGCGTGGTCTGCGTCTGCGTCTGCGTGGTTGTTCAGTGGCTGACCCGTGAGTTATAGGTTCGCCATTACGGCAAAAGATACAGCTTCTTTTATTGATCATTTGAGGGCCAATCAAAAACATTTGCGATCAAGAATTCTCAAAGTGTACGCCGCAGCGCCCTGGTGCGCCGTAGAAAGTAGAGGGGCGCCATGAGGCGCTCCTATTTACCATTCTCCGAAAACTAAGGTTAGGTATTCGTGGGAACAAAATAAATCACATTTTCAACTGTAGCTGTAAATAGAGAGCAAATGTCACTGAGAGATCAATTTGGAGCAAGAAATGGGAGTAACAGTGTCAAACCTTATTCCACGCTTTAAAAAAATATGTGGAGATAACCAAGCTCACAAGTCGCATTGGCTAAGTTGCCATTATATTTTATTTCCCATTTTTCTTAAATAATAAATGAATTCTTGTATGTCAATATAAATCTTATCGTGAATATTTAAAATTTTATGCCTAGTATCATTGCACCTTATTTTGACTAGTTAGGGCGTCGAGACAAAATACTAAATCTGTAAGTGCGCTGCGAACTGAAAAAGTGTGGGAACCCCTGATATAAGATCGTAACCATCGTCAATTATATTTCAGGACGGTTATCAACCGGGTCAGTGCGGGTGACTCGCCAGGCGTGCCATCTAATACTTTTGTGTGTGGCGTATGACACGCGAGGCGTGTCTTTTTTTTAAATCTCTCAAATTGCTTTTTTGGAAAATTTATCCAGAACAAAATATTCATTATTTTGCAAGTAGTTCATGCCTGCGGCTTCGTTTCTGGATATTTTGAAAAATTGAAATCATGTTGTGGAAAAATACTCTAATAAGAAACAAATGAACAAATAAGAGCACTCATTGCGATCGCTCACGAACTCAAGTTGTAAACAAGTTTCTAGAAAACAACTCCCCTGTTAAAAAAACAATGCCTTTATCTCTTTTGCTTAAAATGGTTGAAGTGCCGACTTATTACTATAATTTGGCCGAATGGACCTACGAAGTACCATTATTTATTTATTTATTTATTTATTTATTTATACTCTTTATTGCACACAAAGTACACGCAACAAAACAAACTTAAATTTATAAATTGATGTACAATTAGGTGGCCTTATCGCTAAATAGCGATCATGTGCTCTTGTGATATGGTATAAGGTTTATTTTTTCTTGAAACAGTTCGAAACCGTTTATGCATAAAAAAAGTTCGCTAATAAATAGTCTTATGTCAATCCGCCGCCGTATAGCGCCGGCGTTTTTTTCCTTTTGAAAACACTTGTTTTGCTATTATTACTAATTAGACGTTTTCAAATCGACTTTACTTTCACATTTGTATAACATTAAATAATATTTAACATTTGTAAATATCAAATAATGATATTATACCTTATATTTTTTTTTTCAATTTAAGGTTCTTCATTGTTTGATATTTACAAATGTTATTATTAGGTGAAAATTTAATTTAATAAAAACCAACCAAACCCTGGAAGGGTGATTTAGCTGTACCTACTTATATAAATGATTTTTTTATAACAACAAAAAATAGTACAAAAGGTTTGTAATCTCTTCATAAAAAAGTCACTTACTCTCAATTTCAAAGAAAACGCGTAAAAAAACACGTAGTTACCCACTAAAAACAAGTATCCTTCCATTTGTAAGTTATGTGTGATGTCAAATAAACTTAATTAGGTCTAAACAAGTAAAAAAAGCATAAATAAGAACATTACTTTTACACATGGCGGATGGCACAATAGGCACAATTGTCTGTGGCGCTTGACACGCCCGGCGTGTCATGAACTATTTGTTCGCCGCCACAGCTAAAAGTTGTCGAAAATTGGTGCCGCAACGAATCGGTTAACTTATTATAATATCCTTTTGGCCTGTATATATTTTTAATGTTCTCGTTGCGAACGTCCTTTTTAAGAGATGGCAACAGTAATTTATTTTTTAGAACATGATTCAATAACGATACTTTCACCCATATGGACGATATGCTGCTGGGTGAAAATGCAGGACACCGGACGATCACTAAGAAAAAAGTTAATTTAAAAGCAGTAAAGTAGTAACATATTCTTATTTTACCATTTTCAATATTTCTTTGGCTGATCATTCTTAAATGATAGGTCTGCTAATAAATTTATTTATCATGATTAAGTTGCTGAATACTGCTGATAACTCATTAAATATGTATTAGGAATTTAATGACATGCACAGAATAAATAGATTTTTGTACATTTAAGGATTTTTATAATGCACATACAATGACTAAAATATCATTATTTAACGGAGATATTTTTTTGCCATTTTCCTCAGTTAGTAGGTATGTCATATGTTATCGGACTTCTTTTTGGGAATGTACACTTCCTTGAACACACTTTCGCAATAACATGGTTCGACATCACGCCACTTCGCGCGACCGAGTCTGCTGTCGCGACCGCACTACGTCGTCTGTTGCATTGGATTCCTACAACCGCGTGGTTTGAGCTGGTTTGAGTATGTAATGACCGCTCCACACTTAGTCTTACTCCGCAATTCGCGCGAGAAAAAAAAACATTTGAATTTACAGAAAATTCACAGCTTATTCGTCAGTTCAATCTTTCAACATTTGCAGTATGAACGTTGAAAATGTACGTTTTATTTAATTTAATATAATGTATTTGTAACACTATAATAAATAAATTTTAGCTTTCTGCACTCCTCCATATACTTATACTTTAACTACAGTCAAGTCTGGCAACTGTACCAATGGAAGTTAACTTTGCCATCAGGGGTATTATTACGATTAACACGGAAAACGTACCGTTTTTTTTGGCATTTGGCATTTTTTGGATGAAAATACAATAACTAATTGACAACATTTCTTTCGATATGGCGACATGACAGTTAATTTTGGCATTTTAAACGCAGAATTGTGCGTAATAACCTCTTTGTTCAGTGCTCCAGAACTTTTGTTGATTTTGTTTGAAATACTGAATGTAGGTGTCTGTATCTTTGTAGTAACGTAATATTAATGGTAATCAAATGTAATATATCGTTTTTAACATGTTGGTCTTAACATTTATCTATAAAACTAACTTTACAAATTTACCATTGTAGTGATGCCACGATGTAACAGTTACTTTGCCATTTTTTTTATAGAAGAGGGGGCAAACAAGCATGCGGCTCACCTAATGGTAAGTGACTACCGCCGCCCATGAACAACCGCAACACCAGGGGAATTGCAGATGCGTTGCCGGCCTTTTAGAAAGGTGTAAGCTCTTTTCTTGAAGGACCCTAAGCCGTATCGGTCCAAAAAAATCGCTGGTGGTAAACAATTCCACAGAGAAGTTGTACGAAGAAGAAAACTCCTAATAAAACGTAAAGTCGTGGACCGCAAAGCATCCAGATGGTGAGGATGTGATCGTGAATTTTGACGCGATGTGCGTTCTTGATATTTGGCGGCAGGAATTAATCCGAACAATTCCTCAGAGCACTCCCCGTGGTAAATTCGATAGAAAATGCAAAGGGATGCAACCTACGCAGTGCCAATGTATCGAGCTGATCAGAAAGAACTCGGTCGTCGACGATTCGAACCGATCTGCGCTGGATGCGGTCAAGTGGAAGCAGCTGGCACTGGGGTACCCCGGCCCAGAAATGAGAACAGTATTCCATGTGAGGCCGAACTTGCGCTTTGTAAAGTTGCAAGCGATGTGTCGGCATGAAATACTGTCTCGCTCTGCTGAGCACGCCAAGCTTTTTAAAGGTCAATTTGGCCTTCCCTTCCAAGTGACCACAAAACTGCACACTATTCGATATGTCGACGCCGAGGATTCCGATGCTAGCTGAGGCAGCAAGGGGAGTGCCTTGAAACTGAGGAGATACGACAAAGGAGTTCTTTTTAGCGGTAAACGTGCAAACTTGTGTTTTCTGGGGATTGAACTGGACTAGATTTAGTCGACCCCAATCCGAGACTTTGTTCAGCAAACACTCGACTTTAGACACAAGTTTATCCCGCAGACGACAGCACTGGTGATGCCTTATATACCGGCCGTGCCAATATTTCTCTGGAAAACGCCGCCGAGTAGCGTTTTCCCGAGAAATATTGGCACGGCCGGTATACAAGGCATCACCAGTGCTGTCGTCTGCATAGCAATGAATGTTACCAGTTTGCAACATGTCATTGATATGCAGGAGAAACAGCGTTGGTGATAGCACGCAGCCTTGTGGAACACTAGCGTTGATAGGCTTGAAATCAGAGCATGCACCGTCTACTACGACCTTGATGTTCCGATCAGCAAGGAAACTGGTGATCCATTTCCATAATTTCTCGGGAAGCCCATAGGAAGGAAGCTTCGAAAGAAGCGCTTTGTGCCAGATTTGATCTAAGGCCTTCGCTATGTCCAAACTAACGGCCAATGCCTCCCCCTTGGATTCTACTGCCTCCGCCTATCTATGATTCAGGTAGATCAGAAGATCACCGGCTGATCGACCCCGACGAAAACCGTACTGGCGGTTACTGTTCAGCTGGTGATCCTCAAGGTACCTCATGAGCTGGCAGTTTATAACGGCTTCCATTATTTTGGAGAACAAGGAGGTGATGGCGATAGGCCTGTAGTTGGACGGATCTGAGCGGTCGCCTTTTTTAGGGATCGCGTGAACCAAAGCTGTCTTCCATGAATTCGGCACTATGCCTTGGGAGTAGGAGGACGAGGGAAAGACGCCTAAAAACCGGTGCCAACTCCGGAACACACGTCTTCAGCACAATGGGAGGGACTCCATCAGGCCCACTCGACTTGCTGACGTCCAGGGAGAAGAGTGCTTTGCGAACCGAGCGCTGTGTAAACCGCACATCCGGCATGGAGCATTCACACCGTGGGATGGTCGGCGGTGTGTTTCCCCCGTCATCTGGAATCGAGTTGGACGCAAAGAGAGAGCTTAACAGATCGGCTTTCTCCCTTGCGGCATGGGCCAGTGAGTCGTCCTGTCTGTGCAGGTCCTTCTGTGAGTTCGTGGTACCACCCCGGTTCGAGCCGGCCCATCCGTGCGACAGCAAAAGCTGCCGCGTGGCTCTACCTCTGTTAAAAACTTTTCTGTGCGCGCAATATACGAGTACTTAAAAAGGAGTACAAAATTTTAACTTAGATACTCATTATTCAATTATGTATTTACATAAAAAATTAAAATAAAGAGTACTTATTAATCGAAAATGAAGTATCTTCATCCTATTTTACAATGGATACTTGTTACCCACTATTTTATTTTATTCCAAACCTTATTATTTTTACATTTTAATGCGTCTAACAAATGAGAATTAGCGGTGGCTACTTCGAAATCTATCTCCTTCAAATATGTGAATTTCATCCGTAACATTGTGAGTGTAGGCAGAGTCATTGATTCAAGTTATTTTCTCGCTGCTTTTTTTTTGCCGCGATGTTGTGCACGGTTCGTATAGTAAGTGTAGAGCGGGCATATGTATTCGCTGCGTGTGTTATACGTCACGCAATAATCTTTTACACTGCGAACTGCTGTGTTCATGTGTTCTGCTCAGTAGGCCAGTTTAGTATTATCTAATGACGTTGAAGCTTGAAGCCAGTATAACTCTAGAGACTGTGTAGAGAGTACGCGTCAACCTAACACCAGCTTTATTTATAGCGCGAAACTAATTTTCGATAGTTACACATTAATGAATAAGTTTTACTATTCGTGACATTGTCCTTTGTGCGTTTGTGTTCACCGAGACTGTTAATTAAAATAAAAATATCAATTGCTATCTAGGTATGTATTATTACGATAAACTTTTTTAAACTTGGAAAAGTTATTTCAAGTAACAGGCTAAAAATGTCCCACTACTGGACGCAGTATCTTCTTATTTCTGTGAGAGTTATGGATTATGGAGTGATAGATCCGCCACGCTGCTCCAGTGTGTGTTGACGGACTTCACATGTCCTCTAAATATTTTATTCCCCAGACATGCAGGTTCTCCCACAATGTTCTTTTGAACGCTGAGCACGTGGTAAATTTATCGAAAATATACGTCAAAAGTTATTATTTTTTTATAAAGTAAGTAGTTATTTGTAAAATTGTTGATAATTTTGTTTAATCGTATGTGGAAAATCAAATTCAATAATATCTAAGGGAAGTTGGAATATTGGAATTGTCTAGACATTATAAGTAAATTTTATCCTTCAATCTATTATTTGCATTATTCTGAATTACCAGTAACTTTTGTATATACTAGTTCTTTCTGCCGACTTCCAAAAAGGAGACGGTATTCAATTCGACCGTATGTTTTTTTTATGTGTGTTACCTCAACTTTTTACTACGTGAACCGATTTCGATGATTATTTTTTATATGAAAGTTGATAGTTCTCGTGTGGTCCCTTATGAATTTGATCAAGGTCAGACCAATAGTTTTTGAGTTATTCTTAAATAACTTATATTGAAGTCGGCTGTACAAAATTTTTAATTTTAAATTATAACCAATGTTGTTGATTTTCCATCGTATAATTAAACGCAATGACAAATAGTCCAAGAGGAGGACAATAAAATAAATAGTACGTGAGGGTAATATGGGCATCCGGCATATGGTCACTTTCTTATAACTCAAAAACTATTAATTGCATAGATGACTTTGTATACGATAGCTCTTCTTCAGTCATTCAATTAATAAAGGGTCAAAAGTGCGCTACTTTATCGACGCCATTTTGACAGTTGATATTATAGTAAATATCTCAGTCGATTTTAGTATTGGGTAGTGTATTTAGTTTTCTTTAATTTGATTTTTCGAAGTGTTCCTAATTATTGCGAAGGCTTGTTTGCTATATTCTTAATATATTACTTATAGTATACGACTTTGTGTTTTTGTCTCTGTCCTCCTAGTTTTGCTTTTATAGGGCAAAGCTTAAGGTAACCCTCACGTACCTTATAAAAAAAATTAATTTGAACGTAGATGTATTATTTCTACGATCGTAGCGCTTAACGCAACGCACTGCTGTTACTCTCCATCCAGCTAAAGGTTCGATTGTGAAATATATTTTGTGTACGTTCGACGTGGTGCTCTGTGCTCTGTTATCTGAACTAAGAAATAATACCTATTGTCTGCGTACGACGTGGTGCTCGATAATATTTGGTTCAACGGTTGAACACACATCATAATAAATTATACTATTTTAACGTTATGTATTCGTATATTATGTTCTTTGTGTTGTCAACGAAGTAATATATCGTATATTCGATTAATAATCGAATTAATATCGAGTATTTTTAAAATCTCCAAGATTAAGAATTTCATTGAATATTTCATGTATGAGTATATTTCTTTCCGAGCATACATTGTAAAAAGTATTCGTTATTCGAGTGTCGCAAAAGATAGATCGACATTTTCGAGAACATGTGAATTTCTCTAACAGGTCATTGGTTTTGGGGAAGAGCGACGGTCCAGGTTTTCCTTCGAATACTCTCTTCAGGTATTAGAGGTGGCATGTGGGCGTATAATGACTGCTATGTAGCCTACTATATTTCGAGAAGTTATATGCTCGTATGCTCAAAGCGTGTATAAATTATTGAGCAACAAATAACAAGTAACTAGATAAACACTGTCGTGCAACGTCATTTGTTGTTGTTATTAAAGACAAATGAATCAGGTGGCTCATTTCCAATTACCAACGCATGAATGGAGGAACGTTGCTTTTTTCATTTTGCAATTTTAATTGGTCTTATGTATTTGTAATAATGTAGTGAACTTTCATTTTGTTAATGTTAAAAACCATTAACTTCTTTTTTTAAATATAATAATTTAATTATTTGTACCTATGACCCTCTTAGGACCCGTGGTTGTCGTAAGAGGCGACAAAGGGCAACTGAAATAGATGTGCAGTTGCTGCTGCTGAATATCTTCCTAATACAACACGAAATAAAAAAAAACTGCGGTTGGCAACCCGCCTGCTCAGCGTAGTAACTATGGCAATATCCTCAGAGGCAGTCTATGAGGGAGGCCTATGTTCAGCAGTGGACTTTTATAAAGCTGCAATGAATGGTTGGATGAGTAATCTCTTTATTACTGCTTTAAACGTCAAACTTATTGCGAACTTTTAAAGTCATTGCTACAGCCATTGACGCATTATAATTAAATTAAATTTTATAAAGTATTGTGTTGATTTAATTTTGTAGGTGTTTTTTATCTCCTTTCCCAATTTTGGCATTACCAATATTTTTTGCGACTTTTTAGCTTTATAATGTTCGGTGCTGAAATTCATTAAAAAAGTACGATTACAATGTAACTAAAATTGTAATATTGTTATAATTACATGATATATTTTTGTGTTTTATAAAATTCTACAAAATCTTTTACACCCTTTGAACTTAAATATTCATTTATTGAAGTCTGCAAATGTTTAAAGTATCATTCATTCAGTTATCTTTTCGCTCATTTTATTTGACATCATTAAATGCTTAGAATGCGTCATTGGGAAACTCCAATAATGAATCAAACTCAACGTATCCTAGGAAATGTGTGGATTAAGGCCCGCCACATACATACGGAATTCCGTTTCGGGATTCCGTTTCGGAATTCCGAACGGGTCGGCCACACACATACGGAATCACGTTTTGCCCGCAAAATTTCCAACGGAAAACTACCGTACGTGTATGACGGGTCATAAATTTTATATGAAGTTGCTGCGTTCGGAATCTCGAATCGGAATATCGAAACGGAATCCCGAAACGGAATTCCGTATGTATGCGGCGGGCCTAAATAAACGCGGCGTTTTTGTGTAATATGTATTTGTAATGTTGCCTTGCATCAAGGTGTATGAAATGTTTTCCCCAATCGATTTTGGTTTTGGAGACTAGCCACTGCTCAGGACATAATTTATAGTGCACGAGTGTGTGCACTTTCTGTTCAATTAATCTCTTAGATAGACGGGATGGCAAGCCGACACGACCGGAGCTAGATCAGGTGCAGGACCAACGGCCTTATCTGATTTCCGAGACACGTGGCTGAAACACTGCTCTCATTCATAACTCTGAATTGCTACTACGATTATATTATATTGAATGAAAAAGAAGAGAACTGATATTGGCTAGACTTCCGTCGAGGCAGTTAAGACTACTCTGATTATCACTAATGTGACATTGTTAACGGGTCGCTTTGTATTATTTACCCACAACAAAGGAGATACATCCGGATGAGTTACAAAGGTTTTCATAGGTACTTCTTGTTGCTTTACATAATGCGATGACAACGTATTTCTAAAACCACTTGTAAGCTATATCAGTGTATGCTTTAAAATTTATAATTGTTGAAGCGTGTGGCGAAAATAATCATCAATTTAATCAATTTGCTTATATGGTTGACCGCAATTCAATGTTATCTGGGTAGTTTTTTATCTTGAATCAAAAAAGTTGAGGTCAACGTTTATTATTATATCTGTTACTAGTCCATTCTCAATTATTTTTAATGTATATAAAAATAAAATTACGAATTTAATATTCCGATGACAATAAGAGCGACATTGGATAACTGTTGTGAACTTGTATATAGCGCGTTTTACAATGTTAACCAATAAATATAAAAGTAAAGATATTCATACTTCTAGTATCTGTATTTTAGTGTGACTGACATACCACATTCATTGAACTTGAAATCCTTGATGGCTAAAATAAGATTTGGCACTTGATGCTATCGCGCTTGACGTATGAACCAGGGACACCTGCCTTCTCAAATTGTGACCAAATGAAAATCAAATGAATTCAATACTAAACGAAAAACGATGACACAATGTATTGTTGTTAGTGTCTTTCACGTAATGATAACTATCTTCACGCCTAAAAAGGAATACGAAATGTGATTTCGTATACTATGGTGAAACCAGTTACGACACCATTTTTTTTTTCATTGGACAGATGTTTTCTTAAACATACCTTGTGTGTGTTCATATTCTATAATATATTATGGTAGAAATATATATATGTCATTCTCATTTACAATAAGATTACGTAATGTCATTGTTTTACTATAGTATCTGTGATTACATTCGCATGAAATGAGAATTGGTAAT
The DNA here is from genome assembly GCA_033319125.1 of Parnassius glacialis. NCBI lineage: Eukaryota > Metazoa > Arthropoda > Insecta > Lepidoptera > Papilionidae > Parnassius > Parnassius glacialis. The sequence continues at coordinate 36,625,882 of JAVANC010000013.1, read as the reverse complement.
AAAGAAACTTATTCATAAATATCATTATAGTTTGCTATTCCCGTGAATTAGTCATTGTGGAGCTACATAGTATTATGTATATTTGTATCTAGTAATGGGGACATAGTCCTCTTTTTGCGAGTGTAGCGACGCACGCCACGGCCACGTGCTTTCATAAATCCGCCAAATCGCTCTGAGCATAGAATACTTGTATTATAGTATTCTATGGCTCTAAGTGTCATTTGAAAATGTATTGCCAGTCATTGTTTCATAGTATTGTACAAATATAAATCTATAAATGTCAGCTCATTGTCCTTTAATGTGTTTACTTTAGTTCAAATTTCATATTAGCTCTGTGTACTGAGTTTTGAAGGTTTGCATGGCTCTGGAGCTCCTATATTCACAATCTTGACAATGTTGTTAATAAGAGCCTTAGGAAGATAATATATCCCTCACCTGCTAGGCAAAAATGGTGGTTGCTCTATATATGGCACAGGATAGGAAAAATTTACTTCTGATTCGGATGGAATTGAGAAATCAGTGGTAGCTTACGAGCTAGGGTTCTTTATTCGTATATCGTGCGTGTCCTACTGAACGTTCATTCAAAATGGGTGTAAATGTGTTTTATTCTCGGGTATATAAATTACAGCCCACTGCTGGGCACAGGCCACCTCTTATTTTTGAGAGGGTTTAGGAGCAACTAGTCCGCCATGCTGTTGCAGTCCGTGTTGATGGACTTCGCATGTTTTCCTTCACGGTCTAGCACATGGTAAATCGGCACTTAAAATTGCAAATAACAATTTCATTATTGGTGCCGGCGGGAATCGAACCCGGATTGCTAGCGCACTGTAAAATTTAGAAAGAGCACTTAACGTTTTAGCTGCCACGGGTAAATTAGGTAATTGTTTAGATTTTTGTGGGTTGCTTTATTGCTTTACATTATGCGCCTCGATGCAATGATCGTGTTACATTTACAACATCCGGTACTCGTTGTCTATTTGTTCATTGACTCCTACTATTTCAATGCTAGTATTTTGCCTGTTTTCTGTACTAAACAAAGGAAAATACCTAATAATTACAATTATACATACAAAAGAAACCTAATAATCATAGTATTTTAATTTAATTTTCATTATGAGGTTATCATAATATTTAAATTCATTCTTTATTTGCATGCAATTATCGCGATATATGTAATATCTAGGTACCTGTAAATATTTCAAATCATGATTAATTATAATTTTTTCCTAGTCATTATCTGCGTATAAATTTTGAGCAAGTTATGCTATAGTTTGCTTTTCCTTTGTTTCAGGAGTTTGCTGTTTTTAACTCTTAACGAACACACGAAATGGGGTAATCGGTGATTGACATTTTAGTGTTATTGGATTTAAGATAGTGCTGGTGATATATGTGTGGTTTTAGTATACACGTGTGATAGATACATCGACCGCCATGTATTCTATGAACTATATCGGCAAGTTCATTGCGAACTTCCGAGAATTCTACAACGAAATCAATAGCGCGACGCTGACCGGCGCCATCGATGTGGTGGTGGTAGAGCAGCCAGATGGTAGCTTCACGTGTTCGCCATTTCACGTTCGCTTCGGCAAACTCGGCGTGCTGCGCTCGAGGTTCAAAGTCGTAAGTATTACAATTTTACTATCCATTATTTGATAAGTACAGCCTTAAGTGGTAACCGAACAAAAACAACAAAAATATATTTTATCTTTTTAATGTTTGTTTTTTGTTTATTTTGGTTTCTAATTATTAGTTACCATTGAGTTATTAACACAATTAAAATTACAAATTGTTGAAACAAAAAAGAAGTAGGTACTCCTGATTTATAGAACAAAAAATAAAGACTGATGAAGTGGAATGTCTTCATTATGATAATTTATAAAAATCTAAAGTTGAATGTCTTCGATTTCCATTCATTAGCGGAGTATTGTCTAACAAGAAGATAAATAATGACATTCAATAATGCATTTTTTGCTTAGAGTGATTACATACATATGTTTTTGCTGCTCTGACTTGTGTCATTTAAACATTAACATGTTGCTTGTAAAATTCCGTTCGTGTGCTAACTTGTTGTTAATGAACTAATCAAACACACTACTATTATAATAACTTAATAATATAAGTACTTCACAATTTTGTTTTTAGTGTTTTCATTATTATTTTGGGTTATCTATAAAGTTTTCTCATCTGGTTGGGCTGTTTAAATATATAATTGTAAACGAAAGATATAACAATACACAAATATCAATAAAATAGAATAAATACATATAAAATGCACATAAAAAACCCAACCAGATGGAAGCCCTCGGCAGGGGAGACCAAACAGCCGAGGGTTAGGGGGAAAGGGAAAGAAACCGGCGGACAATGCGGGCGGTATCGAGGAGCACCGCCGTCTGCATTTGAGCTTGGAGCGTTCCGTCACGGAGTCCCAGTCGTCTCAGATGATCCGAGAGGCTGACTGGGATTAACCCGTTCGCAGAAACGACCACAGGAATAATTTCGGCCGGCAGACCACCCCACATGTCGGTCACCTCGTGAGCCAGGTCCACATAGTTTGTCAGCTTATCTGTTTCGGCTTTCACGAGGTTCTCTTCATAAGGAATGGTAATATCGACCAAAATATCCTTGACTGTGCCCGGTCCATTAGCACAATATCAGGCTTATTCGGAAGAATAGTCCTGTCTGTGATGATGGCCCGGTCCCTGTAGAGCCTGGCGCGGTCATTTTCAAGCACGGCTTCCGGCAGGTACCTACTTATAATATGGCAGCTTGGCTATGGCTTGTGTTACGTTGTTATATGTTGTGTACGCTATTATATTGTGTTCGACAGTTGAATATATTTTATAATTATTAGCTTTTTGTAACTCTGCTTATTATAACATATTTTTATTATTTCTGGTTATTTAATTTGTTTAGACGTAGAATAAAAAAAATCATTTTATTATTTTTTATTACAACCCTTTGTGATAACTCCAGCAATTTTATTCGTCACGACGAAAGTCTAGACGATGTCGGCATTTTCGACAACATCAAACGCGATGTCTGAATGTATGTTCTTCTTAGACTGTGCCTGAGTTATCAAGGAGAATGATCGCGGAAATATCTCATCAATATTCCGCTCTTTTACGACAATGTTCTAGGCCACAAGTGTACAAAAATAAGCTTTACTAAATGAAGTAACTATTATTTCCTATTCCGAAACGTTTTTAAAATGATAAAGAGGACGAGGCGGTTATGTTCTCTTAGTTTGACGAAAATGTAATTGATTTTTTCGAAGGTTGTAATAAAAAATCTTTGCGGAAGAAGTGGGTATAAAATAACATTCTTTATCACTGTTTCTTTCTGCTCTATGTAGGTGGATTAATTATTAAACGCCTTTCGTAACTCAGGGGTAGGTAAGTTTCATATTACTAATCGGTCACCTGAATTTAATCTCGGTGCCGGTAGCACTGATATTGTTAGTAGCAATTTGTTATGTATTTTTAGCACCTGCTCAACAGTTAAGCATGGCAAAGCAAAACATGTAACATAATTACAACTTTTATTAAGATATAGCAACCGACGAATCAAACTCGACCAGACAGCGTTCTAGAAAATTCGGCTTATCTTATCGTTTAATATAGCTTTAAATTAAAATTGTACAGCTCTGTACAATTTTAATTTAGTTAATTTTTTTAGTTTAATTTTAATTAGTAATTATATTATAGCCTGACATTTTGCCTACCTACAACTTAAAATGTAGTTTTTGGTTACTCAAGTGACCCAGGTGAGGTTGATTTTTTTTGAAAATGTGGCCGAAGGTGTCTCTGGTCGAAAGCAAAAAAAAGATACAAAAATATTTATATAACAAAAATCCACAGATTGTTACAAAAATCCACAGATTATATTTATCCATGAATAAGTTTTTAATACATCAATTAAAGATAGTATTGTAATGTAAACTCCAGTCGTACATAACTTGTTAGTTCTAATCATAAAAAGTAATCTTGTGTCGATAATACTTAGATACTTTATCACAAATTCTAAAACCTTGTTTTTATGATTTGTGTAATTTTTATTTTATTTTTAAAACGTTATCCCACAGTAGGATTGTCTCCTGTATCGTGGTGGCAGTTTACATACATAAACTGCACAGGGACACACGTCCAGATCTGAAACAATTGTATAGATCATACAAACACCTGTTCTGTGCGGGATTCAAACTCGTGGCCCTGCAACACCTCAACCAAACAAAATTTTGCCACTGCGCTACGGAGGCGTGAAGCAATAGTGAAATTGAAATTTATGGAACAATTTTTTTTAATAATAAGACTTCTTTTAATATACACTTGGGATTCTGCTTTTATACGCAAAAGTATAAATAATTCGGCCTTACTAAAGTCGACGTGAAGGACTCTTTTTAGCGAACTCATTATTATTCTGATCTATGCTTTTGTCCATTTAGGTCAGGACAGTGTCTTTGAATGTAGTATTTTTCTAAATAATACATATTTATAAACTTTATTTCTTTTCCTAAGCGCCATAACGTAAATTTTATACTTACCTAACCCGGATCATTATAGGTAAGTGACCATCGAAAATTGTAGTACTTTTTTTAGTATTTGTTATAAAAGGTGGGCCACATTACTTTTCCGTACAAAATGCTTTTACCATAAGTAGTTTAAGTACTAGTTAGTATTTACTTAAATTCATCATCATCATTACAACCCATCACAACTAAACTTTTTTTTATAGAATAAGGTTGACAAACGAGTACCCACACAGTCCACCTGATAGTAAGTGGTTGCTGTGGCCCATAGACATCTACATCTATCTTCGTTTGCGAATTGAAATGCAGATGCGTTGTCAGCCGTGAGGACTAAAGATAGAGTGTCTTTTTTCCATTAAAAAAGTGTCTCCGGTTCTCTACATTCACCATACGAAACACAACAGCAGTAAGCTGCTATTTTACGCTGGTATTCTGTGAGAGCGTGGTCCTTCCTCGGTCGAAACTATAATTTTTAGGGAAACTAGGCTTTTCCTTAAAAAAATAATAGTTATCCATTTAAAAATGTAACAATTATGTTACAACTATATTAACTGACCAGAGACATATTATATTATTATTATGGGATGACGTGGAGCGTACTCTGAGTAGTGGAATCCACAAACGTGACTCAAAGACCGAGCGAAATTAAAGTAGACGCTACAATTCGCTCAACGCGTCTAGAACATTCTCTTCAATGAGAAAACATTTTGCTACCTTTGTAAACAGACCTAGTTTCATATCTTCGGTATTCCTATATTATAAAATGTTAAAAGACATGATTAAAAAAATCTAGACATACCTACATATAATTTCCTCAAACAATATTTAGTCATCACTGTTCTATATCAACGCACGTTAACAATTGCCAAAACGGAAAACAAAAAATGCGTCCAATTCGCTCAACAAGCAAATTGGAACGTTGCCGAAAAAAATTGGCACAAATATTTGTCTTCATGACTCTATCTGCTATTTTTTGGCGACCAAAGATATTTAAATGTTTATCGAATTAATAGTTTTAAATTGGGTCAAATATAATATGATAGTCATAAAAAAAGTAAAAGTAGTCGTAAACATACCTAGTATTTTAATTTGTAATAACAACACGTTCTTATTAACTCCCTTCCTTGTCTGTCTGCCTTCAGTACAAATTTTGCAATTTAATTTAAATCAACTTTCCGATTTCCCATAATTCAGAACTGCATGATAGACTAAAAAAAAAAGAAAATAATTATTTATATCCTATCATATAAAACGACGATTGCCGTGTAGTGGCGGTTAAGAATATCCACTACCCCATATCTTCCCGTGGGTGTCGTAAAAGGCGACAAAGGGAAACAGGCAGGAGATGGGCAGCAGCATCTTCCTGGTAACGGCAAAAATACAATAAAAAAAAACTGCGGTTGTCAACCCGCTCGCCAAGCGTGGCAACTATGACAATATACCCCCCATGATGAGAGTTACGAAGAGACGGCCCCCAGTCCCCGGTGGCCCCGCTATTCCTGGCTACAGTGGCGACCATGGTAACGGCGGGGCAGGGGGTGCTAAGAATCTCCTGTGGAGGTTCGGTTGCCACCTCAAGGCGCGTCTCCACCAAAAATGTTGAGAACATTTATATTTCCGACATGTTGACAAATCAACAAAAGTCGGCGACATTTGTATCAAAATGTTCCAAGAAGCGTCTCCACCGAGGGAACAAATGTCGGCAACAAGCGTATTCCTTTGATTTACAATATTTTGAAACAAATTTTGTTGATTTGTCAACATGTCGGAAACATAAATGTCGTCAACATTTTTGGTGGCGACGCGCCTGACAGAAACGTTTGTCGGCAACACGTGTTGACAAATGTTGAAAACTTTGGTGGAGACGCGCCATAAGACGACTCGACCTGGCAACCTACAACGCACGCACCCTGAGAACTGACGAGAAGATTGTGGAGCTGGAAGAAGAGATAGACAAGTTACGCTGACATATTATAAGATTATCCGAAGTCCGAAGATAGGGGGAGGACACGGTAATCCTCGAATCCGGCGACTTGCTCTATTACCGGGAGGGTGACCATCTGTCCCAAGGAGGTGTCGGATATATCATCCACAAGTCTCTCGTTAACAACGTTGTAAAGATTGAGAGTGTGTCGACGAGGGTTGCGTACCTTATACTCAGAATCACCAAACGGTGTTCGCTGAAGGTCATACAGGTTTACGCACCAACCTCGGCACACCCCGATGAGGAGGTGGAGGAAATGTATGAGGATATCTCTACAGCCATGCATTCCTCCAAAACCCAATATACGGTGTTAATGGCAGAATTCAATGCAAAACTAGGCACAAGAGAGAACGGTGAGCTGAAAGTGGGGAAATTTGGAATAGGGCAACGGAAGCCAAGAAGCCAGCAGCTGGCCGACTTCATGGAGAAAGAGGGACTCTTTATGATGAACTCCTTCTTCCAGAAGCGGCCCTATAGGAAGTGGACCTGGTCAAGCCCCGACGGTTCGACAAAAAATGAGATTGACTTCATTATGACGACCAGACGACAACTGTTCAGTGATGTCTCAGTGATGTCAGAGTGAAAACCGGCAGCGATCACCGAATGGTTAGAGGCACACTGAACCTAAACGTTAAGTTGGAGAGGTCTCGTCTAATGAAGTCAACGCTCCGTCCCCCTCGTGCTCTAATCCAAAGTCCCGAGACCTTTCAACTCGAGTTATAAAACCGTTTTCAGTGCCTAGAAGACTGCAATGAAGTGGACGATTTGAATGACAAGCTCGTGGAAACTGTCCATGCGGTCGGAGCTAAGTTCTGCAAGACCCGCCGCAGAAGAACACAAAAACTCTCCGATCACACTCTTAATCTCATGGCTGTTAGACGGGAGATGAAGCTACATTCTTCAACAGATTTGACAGCATACAGGCAACCGAACAGACAGATCTCCAAATGCATGAAGAAGCAATCGAGCGGAACCAAGGCTCCAAAGTCTTTGCCAGAGATCTGTCTGCCAGAAAGAGCCAACTGTCAAAGCTGAAGACCGAATGTGGCAGCATCGTTTCCGGGGCACCTGAGATTTTGAGTGAGATTGAGAGGTTCTATGGGCAGCTATACACGTCATCGTTGGAGCCGCACGCAAGTGTGAGTAACGATCCAAGAGCGAGTCTTATCCGATATTATTCCGATGATATCCCGGACGTCAGTCTGAGCGAGATTAGAATAGCTCTCCAGCACCTTAAAAACGGCAAGGCCCCAGGCGAGGATGGAATTACAGCGGAGCTTCTGAAAGCGGGTGGAAAACCGGTATTTGAAGTCCTTCAGAAGCTCTTTAATTCCGTCCTCCATGGTGGCATTACACCGGAGGCGTGGAGCAGAAGTGCGGTGGTCTTGTTCTTCAAGAAAGGCGACAACGCTCTCTTGAAGAACTACAGACCGATTTCCCTTCTGAGCCGCGTCTACGTGCTGTTTTCGAGAGTCATTACGAATCGTCTCGCGCGCAGACTTGACGACTTCCAGCCTCCCGAACAAGCCGGTTTCCGAAAAGGCTTTAGCACCATAGACCACATACATTCCCTTCGGCAAATTGTACAGAAGTCCGAGGAGTACAATTTGCCACTATGTCTGGCGTATGTGGACTATGAGAAAGCCTTTGATATTCCGTCGAAATTTGGGCGGTGCTGCAGTCCCTTCAGCGGTGCCAAGTTGACTGTCGGTATATCGAAGTGCTGAAGTGCTTGTACAGTAGGGCTACGATGGCTATCCGAGTACAGAACAACATAGTACGAAACCTATCCAATTGCAGAAAGGTGTAAGACCCGAAACTCTTCACCGCTGCATTGGAAGACGTTTTCAAGCTTCTGGACTGGAAAGGATACGGTATCAACATCAATGGCGAGTACATCACTCACCTTCGATTTGCCGACGATATAGTCCTTATGGCAGAATCGCTGGAGGACCTAAGCACTATGCTCAATGACCTCAATAGTGTTTCCCAACGGATAGGTCTTAAGATGAACATGGACAAAACAAAGATCATGTTTAATGTCCATGTCACACCTATGCCGGTAGTTGTTGGGAACACTAAGCTCGAAGTTGTTGACGAGTATGTTTACCTGGGACAAATAGTCCGACTAGGTAAGTTCAACTTCGACCGAGAGGTCAATCGACGGATTCAACTCGGTTGGGCAGCGTTCGGGAAATTACGGCACATCTTCTCGTCAGGTATACCTCAAAACTTGAAAACGAGACTGTAAACCCAGTGCGTGTTCCAAGTGATGACATACGGAACTGAGACGTGGTCCTTCACTGCTGGCCGTATGAGGAAGCTCAAGGTCGCTCAGCGAGCTATGGAGAGGGCTATGCTCGGAGTTTCTCTGCGTGATAAACTCAGAAATGAGGATATCAGCAGTAGAACCAGAGTGACCGACATAGCCCAACGGATTAGTAAGCTGAAGTGGCAATGGACCGGCCATATAGCTCGAAGAACCGACAACCGATGGGGAAGAAAGGTTCTCGAGTGGCAGCCTCGTACCGGCAGGCGAAGTGTAGGGCGTCCCCCCACTAGATGGAGTGACGACCTGGTAAGATATGCAGGAAGTCGATGGATGCAGGTGGCTCAGGACCGTGCTTTGTGGCATTCTTTGGGGGAGGCCTATGTTCAGCAGTGGACTTGTGAAGGGCTGTAATGATGATGATGATATAAAACGAAAATTGGAGCGTATGCAATAGATAATACATAGTAAGGATAAGACGTGTAGGAATGGGGGTAGTTCATATTATTTGCAGTGCATTAAAAATTTTAGTGACTTAGGTCCTAGGTAAAAAACGTGGAGCACATGGAACAGGTTTACATTTATATAATTTCAGATTTATTGATTTGTCATAAGACTCAAATTATGTGCAACAAATTTCTAAGCGAGTTAGACGCGGGTGCTGACACGCGTGGCGTGCGCATAGCAGGTGCGTGTCGTCGGAACGCGCCCTTAAAGTTAAAGTCTACGTTTAAGCCATGAAAATTGTTACAAAATATTAATTTTGTCTACTTACACAAAAACTAAATTATGATATATTTTATATATAACTAAATATATAACTGATGGTGATAACCGCCATGTTGTGTTAGGAGTCAGCGAATAAACATAAAAACAGATGATATAATCAAATGATATCATCTACATAGATCATATACCTCTGTAGATGAAACCATTTGATTTTATTGAGTTTTTAAAATGGATTTTACCATTTTTGAACTTCTTATAATCAAATATATATATATATTTAATTATAATACGTAATTAGGAATAAATTTAAGTCGAACGGTTTTCAGTTTTAAATGTGATTAAGATAATTAAAATAATAAAATGAGACCCTGAAAACTGCATATAACGACAGATATTTAGATTTATCTAAGCGTTAGATCTCTTTTAATTATCCTTATATATAATTAATCACATTGCTAATTAATGCTCACAAAACACTTTCACGAGTTTATTTTTTATATGTTATGCGCAGCAGTATTTGTTTATAAAATATAGGTTTTTTTTTAATAACGGTTGTTTGAGATAGGTATAAGTCTTTTAAAGAATGCGCTTAAGGGGCCGGTCCTTAAGAAACGCCCAAATAGGCGGTAACGGTTTTAAAAATATTAAAGAACTGACTTCATTGAATGACACCACAAAAATTTTCAATTAGTTAATAGATGGGTCTACACTTTCACCATGTGATATTTATAAAAAACAATCTTCAACAATGGTAAAAACACTTAAAACGGCCTTTTCTATTTTAAATCTCTAGGTTATTATTTTAGAAAATCTTTTTGGTTAAAACGTGAGCTAAAAGTATAGACAACACATTCACCGTTCATTATTTTTACTAATTCAAACCAAAAAGCAACAATCTAAGACTAAATATCATTCATTTTTTAACAGAAATCGTCCATACATGTTAGTATGAAACGGTTCGGTGTCCGTAAGTCGCTTTATATTAGAGAACACGCGTGAAAATAATTCAGTGCCATAGATAATACACTATATATTCAGTGCCATAGATAATACACTATATATTCAGTGCCGCCTTAATTTCTGAGGTGAGTGCACGTCCGTTTGTACCCCGATTTGACAAGTCGAGTCGATAAATCTATTGATTGACACAGCATAAGGGTGGGTCGCGAGTGTCGGACAACATTATTTTTATTATTTGTATTCTTCGAGTAAATAGACTAACTAGTGATGTTTGATGATGAACTATGTGAGTTTTATTATGTATTGTTTTTTGTAATTATCAGAAATTAATGTACTTAATAAAATAGTAATTTACTTTAATATCTATTTCAGGTAGATAATATGGGAAAACGCAAAGAAAGTTATTAGAATAAATAAAATCGATTTAATAATACTGGGTGTCTCAAAAGAAAGTTCACATTTAAATCTTTTTTTAAAAGAAAAGTCTTAGCTTTATTGAAAAAATTGTTATTTTATATTGAAGTACACTGTTTGGGAATTTATTTTTTAAAAATAACATTGTCCAAATGTAAACCGTTGCGCTCTCGGCATTCATTTAGTCGGGCACTAAAATTGCCTATGACAGCTCGGCAGGTAGTCTCCGTGATGGCTGCCATTTCATGACGGATATTTTCTTTTAATTGTGCCAGGGAAGTCGGTTTATTAGCGTAAACTTTTGATTTGACATAACCCCACAGGAAAAAATCCATAGGCGTTAAATCGGGACTCCGTGGAGGCCAATTTATGTCACCTCGCCAGGAGATTAATTTGTTCGGAAAAATTTCTCGAACTCGAGGCAGAGATCTGTTGGACGTGTGTGAAGTTGCTCCATCCTGCTGGAACCATGTTCTTTGGTTGTAACCAGGAAAGTTTTGCAGTTGGGGTACGAAAAACTCGTCTAACATCTCCACATAACGCTCTGAATTCACTGTGAGTGTGCGTCCGCTTCCATCTTCAAAAAAGTAAGGGCCGATAATTTGTAAAACTCACGTACGCACAACGCACGGTCCGCACCAGAGAAACGCTCCATAGCGACTAAATTCCCAAGAGCCAGACTACCGACTGACATACCCCTCGCGCCCCTCAGAATAGTTGCTTTCGCGTAATAAGATAAGCAAATGTGAACTTACTTTTGAGACACCTTGTATAAGCATATGAAGTGAAGCACTCGGAAACTCGCTAAGCAAGCAGTTTTTTTCAGGACTTGACTCAACCACCGGTGCAGTGGGATCTGTCATCTGGACCTTAAGTGAATTGTTGATCAGTGGCTTACCCTGTGTGGAGTCCACCCATTGCGATATCATTTCAGACTTTCTGGAATAGTTCTGCCCTGAATCCTGATTGACTCGTCCGGTTCTTTGTTGAGGTTACCATCCGATTACGATGACGTTTAGGTTATTTTAGTAATATCTTATGCCGAAGTTATTATTGCAGTAGTTAAAATTAGATTGATAACTAATATTTATAATATAGAAGTTATCTAGTCAGTTATGCTGTCTTCCAATGTTATGGCTTTTCATTAATGCTCACAAAATACAAAACGTAACAATAACTCTGTGGTTCCGTTTAAGGGAGTTGTCAAAATCAGTGTTCATACGTATATAAATAATCTTAGTTCAGAAAAATCAACATAAAAATAATCAAATTAAATTTAAATAAAATAATACTTGTAAATTGTATGTGGATTGATTACATCTTATAAAACACAAAAACCTTAATTAACATAGGTATTTTTATCGGTCGTTGATAACCAACCTTTTGTTTTTAAATCTTTTAATGACAACTGAATTGTGACATAATTTTATGTTTATTAAACTATTCATGTTTTTAAATATGTAACTAATGAAAAAATACGGGTTCAAAATAATTCAGTTGGCGTATACTAGACGACGACACTTTTCCGATGATTTGAAGTGCGTGTTAATTTTGGGAATTTTCCTATACTAAAGTCCTACGATGACAAGCGGGTAGCGGGTTTGACTTTGAGGAGCGTGCGAAACGCAGCTTATTTTATAGTATTGTTATTTTGTTTATTATATTATTTTAATGTGGATCTATTTAAAAATAATTTCTGTTACATATTCTTTATCAAATAAAGTTTGTGAATTGAAAGATGATACATTTCTCCTACAAATAGTTGCAAGTTTGAAATTAATCACGACATTTTATACTTAAAACAACCTTTTTTTTAAATGTTTTTTCCAAATCTCTAATTAGTAATAATGTGATTTACAACATAAGTACCCAATAAAAATGTGTATTGACGGTGAAAGAATATTCACCACTCCAAATATTTTTTTTTATAAGATAAGGGTGACAAACCAGCACACAGTCCACCTGATGGTAAGTGGTTGCTGTGGCCCATAGACATCTACATCTATCTTCGATTAAGGATCAAAATACAGATGCGTTGTCACCCGTGAGGACTAAGATGGAATGCCTCGTTTCCAGTAAAAAGGGTCTCTGGTTTTCTACACTCACCATACGAAACACAGCAGCGTTATGATGCTATTTTACGCTGGTATTCTGTGAGAGCGTCGTCCTTCCCCGGTCGAGCCGACCCAATCCGTGCTACAACCATAATATAGCTGCAGCATGGCTCTACCACGTATAAATCTCGTCTAATCTCGTAGGTGTGGTAAAAGGCAGATGGAAATCAGGAGGTAAATAACGGCATCTTCTTAACAACAACTAGTTCCAAGGAAAAATATGCGGTTGTCGACCCGCCTGGCAAGAAACTTTGAAAAATACCCCCTTATGAGGTTTTCCGTTGGATAGGCTTATGTTTAGTAGTTGACTTTGATAGATCGTAATGAATGAATAAACAATGTATATTTCATCTCAACATAATTTTATAAACTGTTAGAACACTTTAAAACATCGTCATCTACGTAGAGGAACTAAGATTTTTTCTCGTTAAGTAACTTCGTAAAATGATTTTTGTAAGATAATTTATAATTTCAACAGTGGTAGAGCCACGCGGCAGCTTTTGCTGTCGCACGGATGGGCCGGCTCGTACCGGGGTGGTACCACTACCTCACAGAAAACCAGCGTGAAGTAGAGGTTTACCTCTGCGTTTCGCTTGGTGAGTGCAGGTGGCCGGAGGCCCTTTTTACTGGAAATGAGGCATTCCATCTTAGTCCTCACGGGTGACAACGCATCTACATTTTGATTTGTAATAGAGGATAGATGTAGATGTCTATGGGCCGCAGCAATCTTACCTTACTTACCATCTTACCATCAGGTGAAATGTGTGCTCGTTTGTCACCTGTAAAAAAAAATTATATAAAATAAATATGAAAGTATTAAATATTATTAGGTATTCAAGAAGAGATATAGAATTTTCATAAACTACCAGCACATTTTTAAAATATTTTCATTATTATTTCTATTATATTTAAATTAATGTTTCTGAGAATAACTGTATCTAGAAAAAAATACTGGAAATAACTTCGCTTTTAGCACTAATGTTATAATAATATATACATTTAGATTAGTTGAATACTCTAAGCATTTAGACGAAAATAATTTTTATTATAACTACTTTATTGTATAAGCCGTAACGTTATACCCGTTTATTTAAAGAAAACACGAATTAAGTAAATTATTTCTTCTTAGCAGTAAAAAATAGCCGCAATGGTTGCAACATATAAGATATGATCCGCCATCTTGAATGATACTGTCATCATTCACTTGGATCATTCACACACAACAGACCTTGGGGGTGCGCGCGTTGCGCAGCGGTTTGCTTTAAAAAAATGATGTATTGGCCATGTCAGAGACCTCACAGTGGCCGAAGGTATGTCGGCACTTGTCGTTTAGTTCAGATGTAAATAACATTTTTAGAAATAATAAATTTAGTTAGTTATTTGATTAGAAACGCTAAAATCCCATTCTTAGTACACCTATACGTCCCTGAAACGACCAACGGACTGTTTGTTACATACTGTATAAATTGTTTAAGCCACTGTGATTGTTTAAATCTTTATTAACCTTTATTTTTTAATAAAATATTATTCTTATGAAACCCACATTTCCCATATTACACAAAACATTGATAATATTTTAATTTTGTTCATAAATAAAAAGTAATAATTAAAATAATACCTAGAAAGCGTACACTCTGGCCCCACCCTTTGCCGTCAGCAATTAATTACGGGCTCGCGTACTTCGAAATGTGACAAACAAATTATATAAAAGAAATTGCAAATGGCTACATACAATGCGTGTTTTTGAGACATTCATGAAAATCCTACGAAGACGAACGCGTGATGAATATGTAACTTGTGCAAAACACCAAAAGTAATTTATTCATGTCCAGGGTGCGTACACTAACACTGCGAGATGCGTCTGTGTGGCTAGAAAATATCAATGTAGGTGTTCTATTAGAAGTTCCCACGCTCAAGGACTACAGTCTTAAACAGACATGCTTTTCTAAAATTATTTAATTCTACATTACTATTTTCAATTATTTTACGCAGGTGGACTTAGAACTAAACGGTGAACAGTTAGACATCCACATGAAGCTGGGGGAGTCGGGCGAAGCGTTTTTCGTGGAGGAGGTGGGTGAGGACGAGGCGGTGTGTTCCGCGCACCTTGCTACATCCCCCATACCTGCTACGCGTTTCGACGAACTTTACGAACCAAGGCGTAGAAATTCACTGTCGATAGTCGAGCCTGACCATGGCCTTGCTTCTGATTATACAAAACGACGGTAATAATATTTATTTTTGAAATTTATAATATAGCTTGCATATATTGGTCAATAATAATTGATACCAAAGAATTGTACCAAAAAAAGAACAAGATGATAATAAGCTCTTGATTATCTTATGAAGCATATAATTTCAAGTAAGGGTTAATATTTTAGCCCAGGACTTCAAATAGAATCACTTCCATACCTTAAAGTTTAGATCTATATTATTACCTTAAAGTTAAATCTCACCACGTCCAGGAAAAGACGTGAAGGATCGAAGTATTATGTTTATTATAGGTTCGACGTAAAAAAAATAAGTCTTCAGTTCAGAGCTCAATTCAGGGACACTTAATTATGTAGGGTATACTATTAAAATTATTTTTTTGAGTATTATTTAGGTAATTGATTTGGAATATGTAAAAGTGCCGTTATTTGTTTGTTTTAGATATACTGCTGACGGCCAGACTATGCAGAAACCTGATTTAAGTAAGCTTAAAACCAAAGATGAAAATAAAAAAAGAAATGATACTGAAAATGAAGCCTTATTTGAAATGGAGGGCTTGGATGAAGTATCGGTAGACTGGACCGATGCGAAACCTAAAACATTTGCAGCAACGCAGCTCGGCGGAGCCGAGAGCCAGGCTAACCAAGTAGTACAAAAGATTAGCGCGAATAACGACTTCCGCCCTATCGATGCAGCGCCCTCCGCACAGGATGAAGTAAAACAAAATGGAAACGGAAAAAAGAAAAAAAAGACAAGAAAGGTCAGCATGAAGAAGAAGCATCAAAGAAAATCTTCGACCAGTTCTGTTTCAAGCCAGTCAGACCTCGCTAGTTCCGAGCTGCGCGGGTCGCAACCCACTGCCATTCCAAATAATGCTGATATTAATTTTTTCAGTGACACCGAAGTGAATGCTGCTATTCTCAGGTAGTGTAGAAATATTAAATACTTTTTCATATATTATATGTTGTGACCTTTGAGTGGCTTTTTTGACTGAGTGGGTAACATGGTTGCAGTGAAGAAATGTCGAATTTGAAGCTGGACGGAGACAACCGCATCCCGCTGGCGTTGTCCGATACAGCGTTCGAGGTGCATGCAGCCTCCAGACACTCGTAAACATTATATTACAATAATCCAACGTCTCGCTTACTGTATTATTTCACTATAGTTATACTTTACAATCAGATTTATGTATTCATAACGTATCATACTTTACTTAAATATGGAGTGCTTCCTGTAAACAATGTAAATTTATCATAAAGTGAAGTAAATATCCGTAGTGAACATACTTAAATCTTTTTCCAGTAATTTAGATCGACGAAATTACATGTTTTTATAAGAGTATATTGCTCTAGTAACCTCAGCTATCACTTAGTATAGGTTTATATATTTGTAACAATTATATTTAAGTAGTTTACTGTCGTGGTAAGTGACAATGTTTTTAACAGAATGGATGCACTGACATATTATGAGCATTGAGTTACAATACCTAGGTATTGTAACTCAATGATTATGAGCTTATATATTTGGACTTATTTAACTCGTATTGACGACATCGATGACAAGGATAGACATATTTATAAGCAAGACATATGGATTATAACCATTGCATCGCCTTACATATAGTTAGTATAGTTTTTGTTATAGGTTTCAGTTTAAAACAACCTCTTTCATTAAAGTCTCTATATAAAATATCTCTTACATCGCTAATCTAGTAAATAAAACTGCGAAAATTTGTGCGATAAAATCTTCGTATAGAAAGTTTTTTTTTTAATATTTTTACGCATTGCTTATTGACGTAAATACGTATTGTGGGTTTTTCTTTTATAATTATTAATTAAATAGCGTTTTCCATCTGTAGCGCCTACAAAAACTCGAGACATCCACAGATAACAAATTATTTAATAATACTAATGCTGTTAAGAATATGTAAATGTTGCAGCCCGATTTTTAATCTGTTACTTAATTGAGCGACTAAACTAGTGATTTACTATACGAGTAATTCCGAAATTCTCAAAAGAAATTCCTAAAGGAAGCTAAGTCTTTTCGCTTATCAGTCAAGCATTAACCGATAAACATAACATAAAGTCTCTTAATATTTATCAAAAGAGCTAGTCGAAGGATCCAATGGAATTCAATTTAAAACTAAAATTAGATGGCTACCAATTTTATTTTTAAATTGAATTCCATTGGATCCGTGGACATTTTTCACATCGGTTAAATTACATTAGCTATTAACGCCTAAAATCTTTAGAAATGATTACAAGTATCGCCAAAGTGGGTGAAAAACTTAATTATTTAAATGAAAGTTTGGGCTTTCGGTCAGCGCTATCGTTTTAAATACTTATACGCGTCGCAGTAATTCGACTAGAAATGGTAGCGTTTAACTAACAGTCTAGCCGTTTTATTAATGAGCTGGTTAAACTATCGAACTGCTGCCATATTATCTGTGCATTCACAGCCTTATAACTTATTGTATATGCTAACACGATCTTTCTCAACCGATGATAAATTCAGTTTACGCAATTGCTATAATATTAGTTTCGGCAACTCTGATTTCTATTTTGGATTATATATATTTTGTTGCGTTTATTGTCAGATTTTATTTTCCCAAAAATGGGCTCAACAGTTAATGTTTTGGTGTACAGCAAGGGGTCACGTACTGGCACGCCTGTGCAGTCAGACACTGAGGTGGAGTTGTCGCGTGCTACTGCTGGTGACAAATCATCGCAGTCGTGGCGATGGGGCGAGTTGCCGGAGCCTCCGATGAGAGGGACGAATACAGAGTCTCCCGAAAGCCTAGCGTCTCCGGTGTCCCCGGCGTCCCCAGCTTCGCCGGCCGAGCCCCTCAGTTCGGACGAGGAACGGCCGGGACGGCGCGGAGTGTTCAGCGGCATGTTCCGCTTCATGTCGACACGGGACGCCAACGACGCGGCGACGGGGGGCGTTTACCTAGACGACCTCGACCGCGGTCAAGTTGACCCCGATCTGTATTTCCCAAAGCACCACGCTGAACGCTACCGCTCAGGTGAGTGACACGATTTTAATTCTTTTTTGTTTGTGTCAATGACATTGAAGAAAATTTGAAAGACTTTATTACAATATTTAATAAATATTATCAACACAATGAAAGATGCATTATGTGTACACGAAAATTAAACTCAATTTAAAACTTCCAATAGTATTAGCAACGTATATTTATAATTAAACATAGTCATAAAATGATAAGTTTAATGTGATATAAATTGAAACTAAAAAAGTAAGTCTACATTACCAACGTCCCGCTGCAGCCCAAACATTACGTTTAATGTTGCGAAGCGGGAAGTAATTATATGTTAATAGTTTTCTCTGTAATAGCGATAGGACGTGCCACAGCATGGGAATCGCACTGATTTCTGAAAGGTTTATAAGGTAGGAAATGACTGCAAAATGGAAAGTGAAGAGGAAGAGGAACCCTCTCAGAGGTGAGAGGGAGACCTGTGCCCAGCTGTGGGACGTCCTCGTATATGTATAGGCTGTTACGTAACTCTTTCACGTAATTTAAAATAAAATCTATCTCAGACGTACAGATTCCAATGTTTTGCATACTTGCTGAGCATAGTCAATCAACACGTGAAATTATGATTAGTAGTTTCAGTAGTACGGGTGAGAATCGAACTGTATTATGACCGCTTTTATAAATATTATTGATCCGAGTCTTTTTAACTAGTATTTATAAAAAACATTCATGGGTCTGTGACCCGTTGTAAAATAATACTTCCCTCGTCTCATTCATCTTGGAAAATTTCCAACTTAGGGAATCGCTAAAGATGTTTGTGAGAAGTAAAACACCTGCGACCAATCTGGAACAATTTGGCATGTTGAGATGTTTTATTTTGTGACGATTTCGACAAATTCTTACTTAATATAGAGAGGATGTGTACCGAGCAGTAGGACGTTTACACGCTGATATGAAAGAGACAAGCATAACATAATATTAGTTTGCTCATAAATTTTGTGTGCTTCAAAATGCGACTTGGATTCGATTTAAGGCTACCAAGATTTCCCGAATGATGCAATATTGAAATACTCATATTGCAAATTTAAGTGCTGAATCAAACACGTGGTATGTGAGCTAATTTACCCTGCAGTAGGTCGACGAAATATTTTTAACAACATATGGTTTCAATAATGAAATTATAAAACCTGTGCCCAGAACAGACCAGTGGAACTTTTGTGGCTCACGCTTTTACTTTTGCTCGTAAATATTTTTTCTTCATAATAAATATAATGCTTAAGTCTGTCCTTTATACTTTAAACCATATAAAGATTTTCGTACGACCCCCCCTTATTATAAAAGTTCATAAGAATGGATTATTAGGGCCATAAATCTGAAAGATTTAAAATTTTCTCGACGAAATTAAAATTTAATGATCATCTACAATTAAAAATTGTATGACAAAATAGCTATTAGTTCATTTTGTTAATCACATTGTATAGGTATATTTTTAGGAATTTAATAGTATCGTCCGTAATCTTCGTACGTAGAAGTCGCATTTGATATAATATACAACCTATTTAAAATACATCCTGTTCGAATTGAAATGTAAAAAGTTTAACAATTAAATGATTTCATAATTCGTTTCTATGACTCATTAATTTCACACAGAAAATACCGGATGCGATAACAGCTATGACACTAATATTTTTTTTGGAGTTTATGGCCTGGTATCTAGACCTTTAGGCCAAGTCTTGAGTAATTTTATTCGGTTTATTATAATTTCTCCAAATGTATAATTATCGTTCATAGTTCACTACTTCACAATATGTTGATGCGTCACATTGTGCAGCCCTTGGGAGATTTTGACGGCAACTTGAGCCAGCAGACAGCTGACAGTTGGTGATGGTATCTAAAGGCGCCTATGCAAACAGCTTATCTTGAGAATCCATCACCATCAGAGTACTTGTTTCACCGTTTCCACTAATAGTTCACATGCGTAGACAGTTAATACATAAAATTGCACCACTTTTACATATCAAAATCCACTTCAAACTATTATTTAAACTATAAAACAGGATCAGCAAACCGCTGTTGATCAAGTTCCCGCCAAAACTCCTATTATATTTTCATTTCTGTATAAATGTTGCCATGGTTCTTGTTATTCCACGTGCCAATCAAATAAGTTATAAAAACAAAAATGAATTCTATAATTTTAAAAGTGATCTCAATTTATGAACTTTTGGCTTGTCAAAGTTTTCACAATGTATAAATTGCAATAATTGGGAAGATTATTTTAGTGGTGTAACATAAGTAAAAAACCAATAGCCATGTTAGTCCCACTTTATTATTCTCACAATCTGGGAGCAGCTGTATTCGCAAAATGGGCGATTGCCTTAATTGACGTAGAGCCCAAATTCACTGATGCAATTTTCGACAGACTTATTTGCTTATTGCAACATAATTATGTAACTGACATAATAACCAGACAGATCAATACCAAAAAAAATATAACTTTTTTCCAGCTCCATGTTAAACGTTTCATTTTCACCACAGGAAGAACTTGTGAGCTACTTAACTAAACTATTTAAGAACTTTACGAACCGTGAAATCAAATTTCACAATAGGACAACAATACATAATCATGAGTATATTCCCTTGTCGGCAATCATTATAAGTGAGGGTTCTAGTAATGTTAGTAGTATTTTTTTTAAGTTATGTAAATTTAGAATGAAAAATGTCTGCAGGGGGAGGAAGGGTGGGTACTGTACAAGAAGGAGGACCGACCGAAGAGGAGTATGAGTCAGGCAATGGACCTTCACTACCACAGTCCCCGGCTTCCCTCGAACCGCCCACTATCGACTCAGATGACGACGACAAAATATTGAGCAAGTAAGTTTAAAAGTTAGTTTTATTGCTAAATATATTAGATGAGTCCAAGGCGTCAAATTACTTGAAGTACTTTAGAACCCCGAACGGTATGTCCAGGGCTGTGTGAGCATAAGGATTATTCTCAAATGAGACTTTGGCACAGGTCTAAGTAAAAGAGCTTACTTTTTTAGAATGAAAAAGTATTGAATGAAACTAATCACATAAACGTGTTTTACCGCGTTTACAATTTTGACATTTCGGGAGCTGTACACAGTTCATGGCCACGGGGAGCACGGAATATGACGTCCTTATAGTTAACGTAGGCTACCTTCAACTTTCTAATATTTTTGTTAGTCCAAACTACGTAGAACGAGCTTAAAGTATCTTGAAGTCATGCAGTAGTATGTTTGGATTTAATTTTATTAATTATGAGATCCCAAGCAGATTGTCGCAGCCAGCAATCTTCTCTATTGAGATAAGGTTTTTTTTATTAATTTCAATAGCCAGTAGATTTGTGGTCTATCCAATCGGACGACCTTGAAAATGTTGACATAATGCAGACTTCCCGGAGTGTCGGTGCTTTGTCGGCGCTTTGTAAACAATGTTCAAGATCGTACCAACCATCCGCATAGATTGGACCAAAACATTTTATTTAAAAGTAGCCTCCGTTAACTATGACATCAGGTCGTCAAATACCCCTCCCACAACATGGGCACTGTATGGCGTTCGAAACGTCGGCAATTATGCGCGATATAATCCGTATATTTGCTTAGTACAATGTGTAGTATTCGCGTAAACGTAAGAAATTATTATGAAAAAGGTACTCGTATGTATCATGAAAGATGTAAAGTGTAAATGCAATTTAGGATTTAAAAAAAATAAGCAACTTAAAAAACAGACTTTAATGTTTTATTTTTATGATAAATGATTTGTGTTTCTCCTTGTAATACTTAGTTTATAAACAATTTGTGGCTTATTAACATTTTTCTTGTTTTTAGTAATAATTAACAAGATCATCTTATGTGGTAACTACTGTATTTACGTAAGACTAATATAACTCTGCAGTATACGTACACGTTCCGTGAAGCCATGAAACTTGACGTCATTATTGTTATATATTATGCATTAGTGATGTGAACCGGTTTTAGAAAAAAGTAAATAAAACCGGTTTTTGTAATAACCGATAAACACCGGTTTCTTTTTACTAAAACCGATTACTTTGGACTCACTTGTCCTTCATTATTCGTGTATCCGAACCATAGATAAATAAATATGTAACAAGCTAATCCGAACACCAAAGTCAGACCATAGACATAGGTAGAGTCAGACCAAGTTTATATTGTCTTTGATTGGGGAATCACCGCGCCATTTCAGCCATTAGGCAACACTGTTGACAAACTTCAGCCCGTTCAGTCATTCTTTTGCGTGTGTTATGTGTATGGTTATTTCTCTTGCGTTTCCTCAAAAAGACTTATGTGTATGGTTATTTCTCTTGCGTTTCTTCAAAAAGACTTAGTTTGTTATCAGATTAAGTAAACGTTTTGGAGGAAATCATCGATAGGTAAGTAATTAATTATTACTTAATACCTTGTTAAATAGAAAACCTTTGTGTTTATAATTTAAATAAATTACCTGAATTTTTTATCAATGAATTGCATTTTATTGTATTACTGGATGCCGAAGGTAAAAGGAAAATCCATCACACGGAACCATTTCGAAAAAATTGATAATGATACTGCCAAATGTAAATTATGCGAAAAAATAATTAAGGTTGGTGGTGGAACTTCTAATATGTTGGCTCATTTAAAAAGACACCATCCGCAGGCTACAGTGGAAATGCAGGGGAATGTTGTAGGTGAACAGCCCAATAACCTATCCGCCTTAGGACAAACTAACCAAGAACAATCTTTGAACACTTCAAAAACTGCTCTTCTCCAAACTACATTGAAAGTGACCTTGGTCAATAATAAGGAAAACATTGATAAATATTTAACCATGATGATCGCTACGGACTTCCAGCCCTTTTCGATTGTTGAAGACAGAGGGTTTAAAAGGTTCACAGAAGTTTTGAACCCAAACTACACACTGCCAAGTAGACAAAAAATTAGGTACGAATTAATGCCGCAACATTACCAAAATGCAAAGTAGAAACTTGCTATTGCCCTTGATAATGTTAAGCATGCTGCACTAACCGCTGATTTGTGGTCTAACCAAAATATGGACTCCTTTATTACGGTCACAATTATTTTTTTTCTGAAAGGTGATTTAAAAAGCTATGTCTTGACTACCTCAGATGTCCCCACTGCACATACAGCTGAAAATCTTGCCGAAATTGTTTCTAACTTACTAACAGAATGGAAACTAACTGACAAAATTACAAACATTGTCACAGATAACGCTACTAACATGATCAGAATGTGCGAATTGCTAAACATACGGCACATGCCATGTTTTGCGCATACGCTTAATCTAACTGTTGATGATTCTTTTGAGCTTCCTGAGATTTGGGAAATTATTAACAAATGTAAGGCTATTGTTAAGTTTTTTAAAAAGTCGTCTGTAGGGTGGCGAGCGCTAAAAGCAGAACAGAAGGAAAGAAATCCCAATACTACTCCTTTAAAGTTGATACAAGAAGTATCGACACGATGGAACAGCAAATTCTACATGGTGTCTAGAATTCTTCAATTATCTGATGTTCTGGCATTAGTATGTAGAAAATTAATCCAGGCACCAGACTACTTAACCGCCTGTGAAGAAAAAGTGTGCAAAGAAATAATAAAGATTTTGGAAATATTCGAACAGGCTTCAAAGCTTGTTAGTGCTGATACATATCCGACCAGTTCATTAATCATACCAGTAATTTGTGGATTGTATGAGAATTTGACCACCATTGAAAATACTCTGGAGACAGATATAGGCAAAATGTTTTGCTCATCAGTAATGCGAAATATGAGCAGCAGGCTTTTAGTATACGAGACAAGAACTGTCACTCAAATGTCCACATACTTACATCCGGTATTAAGGTCTGGTTTTAGGCGCTCGGAAAATATGTTATCGGCAAAAGAAATAGTAAGAAAAGAACTATCTCATTTAATAAAGGATTCTGAAACCAATATTACCGCTACGACTTCAGAACAAGCTGTCCAAGGGTCAGTGGAGACAAACATAGAACAGAAAAAACCTGGACTCTTGGACTTTTTGAAACAAAGGAAACCGATTATCCATCCAACTGCGTCCGCAGTTAACTTAATGCGCATGTATTTGGAGACAGAGCCCGAGTATATTGAAGCTGAAACTGAAAAAACGGCTGAAAGTGCTGGCACTTTTTGGAGCAAGAACAAACATTTAGTGCCATTGAACGTTTTAGCGCTAAAATATTTATCGGTGCCAGCAACGTCTGTCCCTTCGGAAAGGATGTTTTCCAAATCGGGATATGTACTGTCATCCAGAAGAAGCAGGTTGCAAGCGGATGCTGTCGATCACATCTGTTTTCTTAGTCAAAATTACGACTTATGTGATTAGTTATTTTTATGTAAAAATTATTTTGATTTTAATAAAGTAGATTTTAATAAAGGTAGAAGTTATTTTGATGTATTGTTCTTTCTTTTAAAAAGGTAAGAAAAAACCTAAAAATACCTTTAAAAACCGGTTTTTTACTCAAAGTAATCGGTAAAAACCGGTTCTCATATTTGCAATCGGTTCACATCATTATTATGCATAATTAGATTTGATTCTGCTATGTTTTAATTAGTTTATCTTTTTATACATATTTACTTCATATGTTTATATTGTTAAATTTGCATTAAAGAACACGTCATTTGCATTGAGGATTTATTTTTGTCAGATTTGACATTAAAGAGCCACTTTTCGTCGTTTTATTTCGTTGTAGTGACTGCATAAAATAATCCATCGTTCCATTTCATCGGATAAACTAGTACCGTAAAAATCGACTGAGGAAATTGCTTAGAAAACTTTAATAACCACTGTTCAAACCTAAAGTCCCGGACTTCAGTCTGAGCGAGATTAGAATGGCTCTCCAGCACCATAAAAACGGCAAGGCCCCAGGCGAGGATGGAATTACAGCGGAGCTTCTGAAACCGGATGGAAAACCGGTACTTGAAGTCCTTCAGAAGCTCTTTAATTCCGTCCTCCGTGGTGGCATTACACCGGAGGCGTGGAACAGAAGTGCGGTGGTCTTGTTCTTCAAGAAAGGCGACAACGCTCTCTTGAAGAACTACAGACCGATTTCTCTTCTGAGCCGCGTCTACGTGCTGTTTACGAGAGTAATTACGAATCGTCTCGCGCGCAGACTTGATGACTTCTAGCCTCCCGAACAAGCCGGTTTCCGAAAAGGCTTTAGCACCATAGACTATATACATACCCTTCGGTAAATTGTACAGAAGACCGAAGAGTACAATTTATCACTATGTCTGGCGTATGTGGACTATGAGAAAGCTTTTGATTCCGTCGAAATTTGGGTGGTGCTGCAGTCCCTTCAGCGGTGCCAAGTTGAATGTCGGTATATCGAAGTGTTGAAGTGCTTGTACAGTAGGGCTACGATGGCTATCCGAGTACAGAACCAGAGTACGAAACCTATCCAATTGCAGAGAGGTGTAAGACAGGGTGACGTCATATCCCCGAAACTCTTCACCGCTGCATTGGAAAACGTTTTCAAGCAATAGATGCGGTATCAAATCAATGGCGAGTACATCACTCACCTTCGATTTGCCGACGATATAGTCCTTACGGCAGAATCGCTGGAGGACCTAAGCACTAAACTCAATGACCTCAATAGTGTTTCCCAACGGATAGCTCTTAAGATGAATATGGACTAAACAAAGATCATGTTTAATGTCCATGTCACACCTATGCCGGTAGTTGTTGGGAGCATTAAGCTCGAAGTTGTTGACGAGTATGTTTACCTGGGGAAATAGTCCGACTAGGTAAGTCCAACTTCGACCGAGAGGTCAATCGACGGATTCAACTCGGTTGGGCAGCGTTCGGGAAATTACGGCACATCTTCTCGTCAGATATACCTCAAAACTTGGAAACGAGACTGTACAACCAGTGCCAGTGATGACATATGGAACTGAGACGTGGTCCTTCACTGCTGGCCGGATAAGGAAGCTCAAGGTCGCTCAGCGAGCTATGGAGAGGGCTATGCTCGGAGTTTTCTGCGTGATAAACTTAGAAAGGATATCCGCAGTAGAACCAGAGTGACCGACATAGCCCAACGGATTAGTAAGCTGAAGTGGCAATGGGCCGGCCATATAGCTCGAAGAACCGACAACCGATGGGGAAAAAAGGTTCTCGAGTGGCAGCCTCGTACCGCCAGGCGAAGTTTAGGGCGTCTCCCCACTAGATGGAGTGACGACCTGGTAAGATATGCAGGAAGTCGATGGATGCAGGTGGTTCAGGACCGTGCTTTGTGGCATTCCTTGGGGGAGGCCTATGTTCAGCAGTGGACTTGTGAAGGGCCGTAATGATGATGATGATGAAACCTAAAGTATCCAGAACAAAGACAATGGTATAATGCTCGATGCGCCAGGTACTGCAATCGCCAATCCGCCGGCCAAACGTGTTGGACGCGGCAAATCTTTTGAGATTCCTATGTTCGACAAAGTCTGCTCATGTTCGATTTTCTTATGCCTGTTTTCGACCACAGCGAATATTTTTTTAATCAAATCAAAGTAAATTTTAGATAAGATAGTGTTAGAGAAAAGATATTACACAATACTAACTATTTGTATTTATTTACAATATAAATTGCATTGTACTAAAGTATATTGGGTCGAACGACGTCAGTCGTCCACTATGTATTTAGAGATTTAAAGTAACTGGCAGGCAGCACGTATAGGATATTCGATTTATCACTTTCTAAGATCAAAGTATATTTTAGTTTAATGTTGGAAAAACAATCTTGGAGTATCGTGAGTGCACACGTACTCTTAGAATTTCCTGCGTCAAAAGGCTTTCCGTTCGGTGTTTCGTTTTCTGCTACATGCATATTTATTATTTATCTATCCAGCACGAATTAAGCGTGCTACATTTTGTGGACAATGACTTTATTTGAAACGTATTTGCTTATTATAGGTTATTGCTAAAAACGAGAACACGAACGATAAAGTTTTTTCCGGCGATTAAATTATATTTTTTTTATCTCGTTTAATATAAAGTAAATATCATAAAAAACGTGTGTGTGTGTGTGTACTTATGTACGCACTTAGGAAGTTATACTTCTTGAGCGTAACAAAACAAAAATAACTACCTTAAAGATAGTTATCAGTTCCCACTAAAACTTGAGACAGTTACCTAAAGAAGTTGTCGCTTTGGGGTGTCATTGTGCGCGCTCAACGTAACAAGTTCATGGTGTCGTTTTTAGCCGTCGATGTGTGCGCGCATGGAAAAAAATTCACTATCATAATTTTTCCCAAACGCCCCAAAACAAGTATAACTTCAAAAAATCAGTCAATTTATAATTTAGTTGTGTATTTCATGTATGCGCATATTTGTTTCGAGCATATTTCAAGAAGTATCAATTCTCGGGCGCCAAAATCGTGTCAAAAGTACGAAATTTTTGTCGAACCTGGACTTAATTGGATAGTGCAGTGTAGCAAGAACATTTGGCAGGGGGGAGGTGTCGGTGTACGTACGCGAGGGCGCGGTGTCGCGCGCGCTGCCGTTCGACGAGTTCTGCGCGCACGGCGACGCGCTGGCGGCGGAGGGCCGCCTCGTGGTGCGCGTGGGCACTCGCTGCCTGTCCTGGCGCAGCGCCGGCCCGCTGCTGCTCTCGCTGCTCGCCTACCGCCGCCCGCTGCCCAACGTGAGTGTCACCTGCACTGCAGCGTACCTACATTGTTCTGCGCGCACGGCGACGCGCTGGCGGCGGAGGGCCGCCTCGTGGTGCGCGTGGGCACTCGCTGCCTGCCCTGGCGCAGCGCCGGCCCGCTGCTGCTCTCGCTGCTCGCCTACCGCCGCCCGCTGCCCAACGTGAGTGTCACCTGCACTGCAGCGTACCTACATTGTTCTGCGCGCACGGCGACGCGCTGGCGGCGGAGGGCCGCCTCGTGGTGCGCGTGGGCACTCGCTGCCTGCCCTGGCGCAGCGCCGGCCCGCTGCTGCTCTCGCTGCTCGCCTACCGCCGCCCGCTGCCCAACGTGAGTGTCACCTGCACTGCAGCGTACCTACATTGTTCTGCGCGCACGGCGACGCGCTGGCGGCGGAGGGCCGCCTCGTGGTGCGCGTGGGCACTCGCTGCCTGCCCTGGCGCAGCGCCGGCCCGCTGCTGCTCTCGCTGCTCGCCTACCGCCGCCCGCTGCCCAACGTGAGTGTCACCTGCACTGCAGCGTACCTACATTGTTCTGCGCGCACGGCGACGCGCTGGCGGCGGAGGGCCGCCTCGTGGTGCGCGTGGGCACTCGCTGCCTGCCCTGGCGCAGCGCCGGCCCGCTGCTGCTCTCGCTGCTCGCCTACCGCCGCCCGCTGCCCAACGTGAGTGTCACCTGCACTGCAGCGTACCTTAAGCGAGCAGGAAGCGCGCGCTGTTCGTTCTGGCGTCACTTGCATCACAACACGATTATCAAAATCACGGCTATCAAAATCTTTCGCTAGGAAGATAGATATTTACAAAAATATGTTAATTTATCTGGTTTGAATATTTGTGGGTCATAGTTTAAAGGACGCAACAAACAAAATACATTGCCAAAATACAAAATCATCAGAAAATATATAACGACTTCAATCACCATCACGTCTGGTCTTTCTGTCAAATTTTTATAGGACCACTCTTTATGCCCTATCGATAAATAAACAATGTGACATATCATGTTATACACAATGACAAGTATTTTATCAAGAGATACCATACACTTACAGAAAAAGAAATAATGACTTCCGAATTCAGTTAACCATTGGAGAAAACTACGAATGAATTGTCAAAGCCGTCCTCGGTCTGCGCCACGTAAAGTTCGATTATCTGCACAAATGAAAAGTATCTTGTATTGATCTGTAAAGTTAAAATATCTTATGATTAAGATAGATAAAATGCGTTCTCGCAGCGTATCCTTGAGTCGTTGGACAAGGGTTCAGTGGAAGCGGAAGCAGACGCGGAGGCGGAGGCGGGCGAGGCGGCGGGCGCGGCGAGCGCGGGCGCCAAGCCGCGCGCCTACAGCTGGTGGAGCTGGCGCCGCTCCAACGCGGACGCCAAGCGGTAAGCGATACCACCTAACACCTTGTCCACAAAATGCTCCTAGCGCGGTAGCCGTAACGTCTACATTGGACTTCAAAGAACGAAGCCAGAACAGTCCTCTGAAACACATTCAGGTTTTACCTAGATGTTCAATCAATCTTCTTTATCTTTCATAAACAACCACTGTGGAATCCCCTACCTGAATAGAATTTCACAGAACATTGTCTATTATTTAATCATGAGTTATATGAAAACTCTTTCTGCATGTGTCACAATTTGTCAGTTAATTAAAAAAAACATTTGTGCAGTTCACATGAGGTAGAAGTTTTTTTTTGTTTTTTTATTATTTTTACAATTTATTTTTATTAATAAAAATAAATAATTAAATCATTTTTATCATTAATTTATTGAGACCGAAAAAATAGGAAACACTGTTTACTGCGTATTCTATCTCATTCTCTCGCAGGCTAACTCCTATAGACGTATATGTGTGTCTCTTTTTAATGTCGCTTTTTCTTTTCATCGAGTTTCAAATCACAACGATTCTAAATAAGTTTTCACTTCAAAAACAAATCTTAAGTTAAAATTATACTTCTGATGATTCCTCTGGTTATTTTCATAAAGTACTTTTATATAATATACTAAAAGTTATTTAACAATGAACATATTGAGCAGGAAATGGGCAGCGGTATCTTCCTGATAACCCAACTCAAGCGAGGCAATATGACTACTAGTAGCATGAGGCTTATATATTGCCTATAGGAGATCTATGTTCAGTAGTGGACTTTTGATAGGATTGAATGGATATAAAATATGAATGAATGAATAAATGAATATACTTTATTGTACACCACAAACAAATATACAAATGACATAACAAAAGGTAGACTATATGTACAATTTGGCGGCCTTATCGCTACATAGCAATCTCTTCCAGGCAACCAAAGGTGTGAAGGAATAAAACGATAAATACAATAAATACATAATCACATAATTTATCCTAACAGTGTCTGAACGATTGAGACAAGTAATTATCTTTAAGTAGCCGCTTAAAGATTACAATAGTTTGTGCTTCACGTATATGCAAAGGTAGGGCATTCCAGAGCTTAATAGACTGGACAGTAAAAGATTTATTTAAAAATGATGTATTGTGAGTTAGTACCCTTAAAATGAATTTTCTTGAAGAGCGTAAAGTTTCTCCCGGAAGCCCTACAAAATTAAACTTCTGCTTTAGATAGGGAGGAGCAGAAGGGTGAAGTAATACACAGTACAGAATAGAAAAAATGTGCATGTTCCGGCGAATTCTGATAGGTAACCACTTGAGACGTGAGCGAAATTGGGAAATATGGTCAAATTTACGCAATCCAAATATGAACCGAATACTAGTATTTTGAAGTGTCTCAAGCTTATTTAAAATATGGTTATAGCGCCATCTATTATGAACTGTAGCTTTTTCTATTTATGTAATTTATTTAAACTCAGGATATAACAGTATAACAGCGATCATTGCTCAAACCACTATGGCAGTGATTGCTTTTGATTACATATTAGATCATTTTAAGCAACTTTAAGGGCATTAATTATGAAGCAAACCTTAGATCATTTAAACTAGAAATATTAGTATGTAGGGATATGATGTAGTGTGTATGGAGAAGAAAGGTTCTCGAGTGACAGCGTCGTACCAGTAAGCTGTAGGGTGGCCCTCCACACCATGGAGTGACGACCTGGTAATAAGACATGCAAGACGTCGATGGATGCAGGGGGCTCGGAATCGTGCTTTGTGGCATTGCATGGAAAGCCTATGTTCAGGAGTAGACTTGTGATAAGCTATAATCATGATAATGATAATTATTGATATTTACGTTCTAAAAAAATGATTCACCTTTTCACATTTCATAATTTCTACCCCGTAGAATTGAATCATCGCCACCGAAAGAAGAAATTACAAAGGATTTAAACATAGAAGAAGCACCGGAAGTGACTGTAAGCGAAGATCAAGTGGACTACGGCACTGAAGAAAAAGACCGTGAAACTGAAGAGAACGATGTAAATGACGTCATAGAACCACAAGAACCAATTCAAATTGAAGATGGAACAGCAGAACTATTGCCCGAGAAACCATCGCAAATAAAAGG
This sequence comes from Parnassius glacialis, assembly GCA_033319125.1. Classification (NCBI taxonomy): domain Eukaryota; kingdom Metazoa; phylum Arthropoda; class Insecta; order Lepidoptera; family Papilionidae; genus Parnassius; species Parnassius glacialis. Next base: position 36,594,508 of record JAVANC010000013.1, on the reverse strand, counting down.
TATATGTATAATAATATTGGTAATGTTTTGTTAGTAAATGACAAAATAAACCATTTTGTTATTCATTATCAAATGCTTTTTCACGCATTTATTATATTGTATTTTCTGTGGTTTGCATAGTGCTCTTTATGTTTGATTATTTAAATGGACTGATTAATTTTTCTAGGAGAGCAACATGATCAAAGTTCGTCAGATTCGGAACAAGAAACATCCAAACATCAGAAACCTCGTCGTCATTCCACATTCCGTAAAACACTGCGGTTATCTTCAGAGCAAATTGTAATTATTTTCTCTACCACATATGGTATATATGTTATATATTTATAGCCTGTATCTGTTCAAACTTAGAGAAATGAGCTGTAATGATCTTTGAGTACATGACACGAGACAACGCTAACATTTCAATGTCTTTCTTTGAATTGAATTTGTGTCGATTCGTGACCGTGTTTGAAGGTCATTATTTTGCAGATAAAATCTTTAGTTTGCTTTATATATGGGTGCGGCTCAAAAACAATGTACCTTTTGAAAAAAATCGCGGCGGGTTTACCCCTATATTTAAGTATTTCTTTAAAAGTTTTTTATAGAATTTTATTTGTTGCATTTAAATGAAGACATCTAAAAAAGATAGTGTTAAATGGAATACACAAATCTTAAATTTACGCAATATTTTAGTTTATAAATCTTTCAATCTTTTTTTGCTCCATACAAACTTAAATGTCCCAGTGCTGTCCGCAGACAATGCTTTAATTTTTTTTATTACGCCTTTATTGTTATTTCTTTTAACCTTCAATGTTAGAATAGGAATTAATTTATACTATTTGGTCAGAAATTCCCGCAAAATCTTACAATTTCTTGCGGAACCACAAATTGAAACAAATGTCCCTCATAATTTTCTAGTGCGTTATATGAGTAATGTGTTACACGGAAACTTTCGTAGTTTAGTACTAATCACATTAGAACTTGTTTTATAAATTGGCAACATCTTATAACAACATCTGTCAAGTGTCAATTTAATGTCAGCCATTTTAGTCTAGCTACAAAAGTGAGGGTATTTGCAGTGTCCCTTTTGTTCATCGAAAATATTGGATTGGAACACAGAATTTTCAAGTTATGTGTTTATCTTTGATTATATGAAGCATAGATACTAAATAAATTATATATAAACTAGCTGGCCAGGCAGATGTTGTTCTGCCTTTCCGACGACCCTTTCCTTTCCTAAAAAAATACTCAGATTAGCAATAAAAAAAATTGAGGGTCACTTATCGGGATAAAAACTATCCTATCTCTCAAGTTGGACCAAACTGCACACAGTGTGCAAATCAAATTTAAAATCGGTTCAGTAGTTTAGGAGTCCATCGCGGATAAACAACGTGACACGTAATTTTTATATATAAATATAATATACCTGTTGAAGTAGTATTTTATAGATTTCTTCCTAAAATTTCTTTGAATTTGCGGCTACTTTAATCATATAAGCACAAGAATCTTCTCGCGTGTTGGATAGCATTAAGCTTAGTTCAAATTGCCTTTAACCGACTGTACCGGGTATAAAAGGAGATGAACTTGGTTCCATACAAGCTTGGGCTCGCGTGAACAATGGTTAAATATATCTTATTTTAAAGATTTAAACATTTGCTACATACGACAAAAATCATATTTTTGTAAGGCCTGGGGTTTTGTTTTTATTTTGGTTTATTATTTGTAGGTTATGTAGTAAAATCACTCGTTCTTGGGATAAATTGTTTCAAAAAAAATGGAAGGACACAAAAGGATGCAGTTTTTTAGTTATTATTAAATAAAATAAAATCAAGCTTTTTTAATTGTTTAATTATTTTCTGCAATTATTAATAAAATGTCTTCTCGAAAAGCAGTCTGCGGCTGTACATTGTCTGTTCTATTCCTCTCAAAACCCAAGTAACACATTATTGTCATTATGTGGGCGCAACAACCTACTATCCTGTAAATCAAGAGAAAAGCCACGGTTCAAGTTAAATTAATTCACGAAAATAAAAACACGATATATATCCAAAAACACTACCACAACGCCAAATGCGTATGACAATGACAAGTTTAAACTCGAAGTTACCAAGTCTCCTTCTAAACAATCAATGATCAACGACCATACAGCCTATTGAATTGTGTCGGATATTATTAAAATATTTTGTTTAGTTTAATAACGTAGCCTATTCAATCGATTTTCTAAAAAGATTTCTTTTATTCAGTATTAATATCTACAGATTCGCCTCAACGTTTCATTATTATGAGTTTTTTAGACATAGACTATAGACAAAATACACAAAAATATTTAAAAACGTTTTGTTTTTGCTATGGTAAAAGCATTAGTTTTCGCTTTTCAGCTATAAAAAAAATGTTTTTATAGTTGTCCCATACACTACAGAAATAAAAACCATTTAATTATGCTTATAATTTATCTTTTTATTACCTACATATTTTTTATAACTGTTACGAACAATGTCAAGAACCCAATTTCATACATCTTCTTTTTGCTTGAATGTGAATAAACGTGTATATTATGTAATAATAATCGTGTCTTCTTTTCTCTTCTGTTGCCATAGAAGCACCCCAAATAAATCTTAACATACTCTAAAAAAAACTCTACAAAGATCTATAAAGAGAAACAGACAATTACTTGATTTAATACGACATAAAATGATTTTATATAAAAGTTACCACTGAAACCAATTCATTATAATGAGCAAGAAAAACGTACTCCATACACTAGAGCTGACATGTTTATAGAAGAAAATTTGCTAAACATTTTTATTTAAGAACCCTTGGAAATTAATAAAAATATTGAAAAGAAAGTGCTCAAGAATATAATTTCTAGTTATGTCGCCAAAAAAACTTCATGAAATACGTCATATTCCCTATTTTGATATAACTTTAAAATTTCTAACGTTAACATGGAAATAAAGTACCTGTTTAGGTTTAACAAAACGTTACAATTTGAGTGATGTTTATTTCCATTTGCGTTTAGTATGAGAGTGTACAGAACAAAAACAACCAAGAATTAATGCCAATATTTATAATAATATTATTTGCACTCGTAAATATGTTAAGATTTTTAATAATTTCCAGTGTGTTGCTTACGATTTTGTGTTATACTATTTCTAAAGCATTATGGTACTAATTTTGTGAGCCCACCCATATACAGTTAGGAGAGTGGTATTTTGTTAATAAGTAGTTTTATTGTTCAGAGAAAGTTGAATCTGCGCGAGGGCATGAACGAGATGGTGTTCAGTGTGACGACGGCGTATCAAGGCACCACGCGCTGCAAATGCAACGTGTTCCGCTGGAGACACGACGACAAAGTCGTCATTTCGGACATCGACGGCACCATCACCAAGTAATCACCCCGTTTTAACTTAACGTAGTATATTATACTATGATAAATTTATTCTGCATCAAATGTGTCAGATGTTTGGTGGAACATTCCCGTCAGTGAACTATTAATGCTGCTATATAATATTAGGGCTGCTTTGAAGGAAAAAATTTATTCTACAAACTATAAAGTACGATCTCCGACATTTTGAATTAAATAAAGTTTACAATATATTTATCACAATCTTTAAATTAATGAAATGTTATTCGTGACATAAATATATCTGCTTGGTCGCTTAGTTAACCAGCAGACACTCTAGGGGTGATCTGACGACTGGTCATGAACCAAAATTTCATCCTCATCATCATCATCATAATCCCCAATCGCTGTTATATAGCTATTCAGTCCTGAGTCAGATGAAGCTGTAAAAGCCGAAGGGCACTAACATTCAGAACATCGAGAAAAGTTTGTAAAATAAATATTTTTAAAACTGATTTGAACTTTATTTAAGTTACATAAATCTTGGTTTTCATTGCGGAAGTGTAACTTTGTTGTATGTACGCTAATTTAGTTTAAATCGTACAGGTCAGATGTCCTTGGTCACATTTTCCCGCTGGTAGGGAAAGACTGGGCTCAGTCTGGTGTGGCGCAACTTTTCACTAAGATCAAGAACAATGGCTATCAACTACTCTATCTTTCTGCTAGAGCTATTGGCCAGGCTCGGGTGAGTGAATCTGTTTTAATGATTTTGTAAATAATTAGATCAATAAATATATTTTCTTAATACTTAAGTTTTTATAATATCATTTATGATGAGTTGTTTTATGACAGACTTTATCTTTAATTCCAGAGTTTTTGTGTTAAAATAATTATGTAAAATTTTATCATAAAAATGAAATTAAAATAATTATAAATATTTAATCTTTTAAATGTTATCCACTTCTTTTAATGATACGAATATTATAAAATATTTTGATGTTCGTTACTCAGTCACACATAGACAGCTAAATAGATATGAGCGAAATCCAACATACGGGTTAACGAAATCCTGAATTAATTCATGTATTAAAGCGACCGTGGGAAAACTTTAAAAATAAATTTCGAAGACCTGCTATTTTAACGTAATAGATCACTGCAGTTAAGTTATTAATATATATTTTTTTAATAATAATAATCTTGATAATGTATGTAACGCAAATTTTCTAAGAAAAGTTTTTTCAATTCTCAGATAAAATTTATTTATAGGAAACAACATAAACAAATTAAAAACTACAGTTTTTAAATAAAATAGTTCCATTGTTGTACTTTTATAATCAATTATTTTTATAACAATTTATTTGATGGATAACTTATCGGTCGCATAAATAATCAGCCCTGAGTTAGATAACTATTTTTTCTGATAATTTATCGAATCAGTGTTTTAGTCATATCATTTTTATTCAGATCTGATAATAATTTAAAGTCGGTTTATTAAAATACCTCGTATTATCGTCGTTGCATCAGACCATAAAAACTTGTTTTTATTTAAGGCGCCGGTTGCAGGTTCAAACAAATAAGTATGTTACTTGGTTATAAGAGTTGCAAAATTTTCTGTACATTTTTTTATTTTCGACGCTACTACCTCTAAAGATGTTTCAAATAAATATTTAATTTTAAAGGAACATTTATTTTTGCTTGAGTTTTTTTATGAATAGAATCATGATATTAAAATGCTTAATAAAATATAATAGTTTCGCATAAGCTATATATTTCTTTTATAAATATCCGGACTCAATATGGTAAGAGATAAAAAGTATAGTCAAAACCATGCCCGACGTATTATAAGGAATTACGTACACATATGTATCTAAAACATTTGCTACTCACAACATAGTTTGAAACGTTGATCGTGGTTTCGATATCACTCGAAATTACGCAGCACTTCGTCTAACTTTTTCTTTAAAGAGTAAGGGTGACAAACAAGCACTCAGTACATTTGATGGTAAGTGGATGCTTCAACGCATAGACATCCATATCTATCTTACAGATGTGTTTTAACCTATGAGAACTAGGATGAAATGTCTTGTTTTCAATAAGGAGTTTCTCCGGTTCTCTACATTCACCATACGAAATCCATCATTAAGCTGCTATATAATTTAAAAATAAATAAAAAAATAGTTTGACAGATTTAAAAGAGAATGAAAGTGGGTTGAGAATGAATGAGTTACTCGTCAAATGTTTTCTCTATGCTGATGACCAAGTATTATTTGCGTCTTCGGCCGAGGTTTTGTTAGAAGGGAATGAAGATGAATGTAAGGAAGACGAAAGTGATGGTGTTTGAAAGAGATGAGGCAGTGACAGACTGCTATATCGTGATTGGAGATGAACAAATTGAACAGGTGAAAGAGTTTGTGGATCTGGGTTCAAAGTTTACAAGAGATGGAAAGTGTGAGAGTGATATCGAAAGAAGAGTGAATGCAGGAAACATGGTGAATAGAGCTTTGCACTCCTTTATGAGCAGTCGGAAGGTGTCTAACAAGGCTCGTTTGGCTGTGCATGAGGGGGTGTTGGTTCCGACACTTATGTACGGAAGTGAAAGTTGGGTATGGCAGAAGAAACATGAAAGCAGAATAAATGCAGTTGAGATGAGAGCGTTAAGAAATATGATAGGAGTTAAACTGAGTGACAGGATAAGAAATAGTGAGATAAGGAAACGTTGTGGTCTGAAAGAAGATGTAGTGACAAAAATTGAGAAAGGTATGCTGAGATGGTTTGGCCATGTCGAGAGAATGAATGAAGAACGATTGACGAAAACAGTGTATAAGGCGAGTGTGAATGAAAGTGTTGGAAGGGGTAGACCTAGGCGGACATTTCAAGACCAAATCAGGGACGTCTTGAGAAAAGGCCAGGTCAAGAGTACCCTAAACCGCAGAGCATGTATGAAGAGAATAATGAAAGTGGACGAAGCGAAACAAGTATGTAAGGACCGTAGCAAGTGGAAAGAAGTAGTCTCTGCCTACCCCTACGGGAAAGAGGCGTGATTAATGTGAACATGAATTAATTTTTAGATCTATTATTTTGGCCCGTGACCTTCGCGCATCGGACACGGGGCCGTCCGTAGCGTAGGCGCACCATGTGCTCTTTTTTATGAAATAAAGGTGACAAATGAGTACACAGTCCACCCGATGGCACGTGGATGCTGCGGCCCACAGACGTTAACATTTATGCTCAATTAAAAATCAAAGCGCAGATGCGTTGTCACCCCTGAGGACAGAGATGGAATGTTTTGTTTCCAGTAAAAAGGGTCTCCGATTTTCTACACTTAGCATACGGAACACAGTCGCATTAAGCTGTCATTTTACGCTGGTATCCTGTTAGAGCGCGGTCATACCCCAGTCGAGCCAAGCCATTCGTTTTGCAACCATAATCCGGCGCTGGTGGGGCCGCGTATATGAGGCGAAAGCGTTACCGCGGCTCTATGAATATGCGGCAAAGGTGGAACACCATGGTGGTTTTAGTCGGTGCGAGTGTGATATAACCCTTACTTGCTCGCACAAGACGGATATGCGTATGTATTTTCTTATGTAAATAACCAAAAAAAAAATTCTAAATCCCCGAAACAAAAAGAACTGATGATCTTCCAACGGCTCAATAGATTTTGTGAAACATAGCTAAGAACACTCCCGATTAAGACACCTTTCAGACAAAAAAAATTATCAAAATCGATTCATCTGTTCAGGAGCTATGATGTCTTAGACAGACACACATATACACAGATACACATATTCATACTGAAAGCATATAACATCCCTCTGTTTTCGTCGGGGTTTAAAAAAGGATTGTATTATTAGAGTATAGTAGCGTTAGCGAGATTGAGGAGAATGTGATATGTGATGGGTATGTGGCGCACTGGCGCACTGGCGCAGGTGACGCGCGAGTACCTGCGCTCGATCCGGCAGGGCGAGCTGTGCCTGCCCGACGGGCCGCTGCTGCTCAACCCCACGTCGCTGCTGCGCGCCTTCCACCGCGAGGTCATCGAGAAGAAGCCCGAGGAGTTCAAGATACAGTGCCTCGCCGACATCAAGGCCTTGTTCCCGCACGGCTCCAACCCCTTCTACGCGGGCTACGGGAATAGAGTCAACGTAACTCAAGTTTTTTTTTTTGCTACTTTCTTCGAAATATTTATATAATGCAAATTGCAAATCGTTATTTTTGTGCGATTCAATTGATTCTTGCATTTAAAATACTTACAAATACTTTTCCTAAAGAATTAAAAATACAATTATTTTTATATTTATATCATCAATAATATTATATTAAACATTACTAAGCTTTGGTTGAAAATTTTGTTAGTACAAGAAAAATAATAATTAATCAATCATAATTATGTGACCATTATTTTTAGCAATTTTTTTAAAAGTTCACTGCACTTTTAAAAATTCTAAAATGATACATACTAATATTTTAAGTAGTAAATACTTTCTTTATCCTAAAGACATATGAGGCAACGAGTTCAAGGCCCCCGACCTGGACAAGGTCTCAAAATGTTGAAACTCATACCTAAATATTCTTATACAATTAAAACACAATTATGTTATTGTGTATGAAGTTAACTATAAAGGGGATTAGGTTGGGTGCCCTAGGGCCTTGAATAGTCTTAAAGGAACCTGAATATTGTAAATATTATAATACTTAATATTTAGTAAGGAATTAAGGTCAAATGGTACCAGATCAATAAAGCGCCCTTATTGCTTTGTTAAGTTAATTTTAAGAAATAATTTTACGTTTGTAATATATAAACAATATATACTATTTACCACAGGATGTTTGCGCCTACCAAGCTGTCGGCATTCCGATTGTCAGAATTTTCACCATCAACTACAAGGGCGAACTGAAACACGAATTAACGCAAACATTCCAGTCGACGTAAGTATATTCACATAACATCGACCATCAATTAGCACATCCATATCCCACGCCTTTTGTTACCTAACAGATATATATGTATAATGTATTAAGTGAATTATTTCTATTTCAGTTACCACGTGCAAAGTGACATGGTCGATGATTTTTTCCCGCCACTGAAACGTGATAACGTTGTTAAAAGCTAGCGGGGAATTAGCGTTGAATGTAGATTTAATTTTGTATAAAAACAATTGGATTAGAGAACGCGACACGTTGCCGGTAAGATATACGGCATGATCCTAGGGGCTTGTCACTTTAGACACCGCGCAGTCATCTCAAAATCATGAATCTAAAAAATAACTTTCTTACAAAATAATAATTTCAACTAATAACGTTCAGTAATCATCGACTTGTCATCTGTTTTGTCTTTATATATTATTGAAAGGAGATTGTTTAGGAATTGGAGTTGGTTCTGATGTAATAATTTACTATGTGAAATAACAGAATTCATTTCTTCATAGACGTTTAAATGAAATAACCTTTATTTCGAATTGGCTAACAGCCAAAGATTTCATACTAATATTTAATATAATATCTCATAGTAAGAAGCTAAGAGGGAATCCTCGAATGAGAACAAAATTTTACATGGTATGAATAGGATAGCTTTATTATTGTCACCTTTCTACTTTCACAAGGTTGTAGCCTTCTTTCCATTCCATAGACAACGCAATTGAGTTGTCTATGGTATAGTAAATATATGATTTTGATTAATCTGGTTAGTATAACACTTATTAATAAATGTGCCAAAGTTGAAACTAGGGGACATCTTGAAACAAAAACGTATTATATTCACATCGCATCAATTTTTACGTTATACGTAAAAATTGATGCGAAATTTTGCACAATCGCTGTAAGGTAAAATATATAGTTGGAAAGACCACTAAAATCTTGCCAAATTCAACACAAAAAGTCGTGGGTTCGAATCTGCCATTCAAGTATTGACTTGAACCACTCCTAACACAAGTATTTTAAGCTAACCTATAAAATGTAGGATGTGTTCAGATATACACTGGTAACACTGCTCAGTGCTCTCACTGGTGAAAAATTCCTTCAGTTATGGATTGCCAGTATACTAGTAGCAGTACCCTAGGGAAATGTATGACGTCATAAATCGCTGCCATTTTTAGTGTGAGCACTGGCGCTTTCGAGGAAAGGTGCTCTCAGTACTTTGATCACGTGATCAAGTGATTAAAAAACATAACAGCGCCTAGAGATTTAAAGGCTTCCACGAATAATGTTATTATTATTAATTAATATTGTTATTCAAATAAACTCGGACATTAAGTTTTAAAAGCATTTAAATAATAATTTTTCTTGTTGAACAGAAAACGTGTACATGATAAATATTTTCACTTAAAACAGTGTCGAAAAATGAGGATGACAGTATAATGGACTGCGTTCCGTTTTAAACAGTAATCACTATAGCAAATTAAAAAGGAACGGCTTCACAGTATACTGAATTGACGTCAAACCTTACAGTGGTCACAGTGTATATTGGAACACACAAGTCGCGGCACGTAAGTCTAGCGCTAAAGGAAACGTGGAAGGGATAGCTGCACATGGGTACTGTCGCGCACGAATTGAATTGCACGAATGCGACTGGCGAGCCAATCAGTGCGTGCGAACGATACGCATGAGCCAATCAGCGCGTGCGAACGATACGCAAGTCCGCCCCGCGACCCGCCTACTATCCATTATACCTTATTTTCGACTTATGCGCAATAACGGTCACCGCTAGACTTTCGTGCCGCTACTATTTAAAAAAGTAGCAGCAAAAGACATTACTATACTTTTTGAAGTCTAATAAATATCTTATTTATATAGGTACAGTATATCTAGAAAAATCTATTTTAACTTAAAACGAAAATCCAACTAAGGTTTAAAGTATTACAAAAGGTAGCAAATTAAAATTATATATAATGTAGTAATTTAGTAATGACGATGATAACTAGCCAATTCGTAAACAGTCTGCCTGCTTTGTTTCATCTATGTTCTGTGATTAGTATCGGCGCTGTTATTTCTACTTATGCACACCATTATTTATAATTTTACCTTTGTGTGTGTCTCTGTGTGTGGGTTTAATTGGCTCGTTTAAACAATAAGCCAAAGTGTGTTTTATTACTTAACATTATATTATAACGATAATAATACTAAGCTTGGTGGTTGGGTAAATGCTAATTCATCATCAGCCTGCTAAAGTACATCGTTGGACACGGGCATGTAGAGAGGATTTGCAAGTATCGTATTTTTGTGAGGCGCTTAATTCTGAGATCTGTTCTGGTCTGGCGTTATAAATATATAAATTAACTAAAATCTACTTAAAATATATCTTAATATAAAAATGTGTAAAGTTTAATTTATACTTTCTCGCTTCATTCTTCAGATATTATTTGCTTATCAGTATAGCAGTATATCTAACTTACTAGGAACTTAGCATGTTGTTTAAAGATTGACAACTGTCTCATTTAAAGTTAATTTCCGGTCCGCCCATTACAAACGCCGCGCCGCGCCATCGCGTCGTCTTGATACCTGTTCATTCTTCTTTAAATAAATAAAAAATCGCAATAATATCGCACGGGGCTTTTGGTCACGGTGCCATAATCAAGTGCGCTGGACAAAATTTATTATTACATATATAAAGAATTAAAAAGAAAGACGTAAATTATATCCAGCTTAATGCATTACCAAATCACAAAGAAAAGCAAAAATAAGTTTATATTGCACAAAAGTGATAATCTGTTTATTCTTATTAAACTGTTTTTTTTTTTAATAGAGACATGTGCCATAACCAAATTCCAGTCCATATTATGTGGAAGGAAAATTCATCAGAGTTGACTGAGAGTCGCAAACGATAACCAAATGTTTTTACGTTTTGGTATATGTTTAGAGATTGACTATGAGTCAATTGCTTTGACAATTTTCAAAGCTAATTTCGTATATTCCACATTAGGAATGAAAATGCATATACAACGATGACAAGAAAGTGGGAAAACCATGGACGTATAAACGTCCATGGGGAAAACGTACAATCTCAAATATTCGTAACGTTACTCTGCGCAGTAATAAAAGTTTTTATCGAATACCCTCAAAATTTTGATCTTGATAGCCCAAATTAATAAATGTAATTTTATGTAAGGGAGATTTAACACCAGCCATGGGCAGTGACAGAAACATAAAATTAGCGCCACTTTTAAAATTTGTAAATACCAAAGACATTTGACACCATATCCAGGAAATGGACCGGTCACGTTCTGATAGGACCTTCAAAACAATGATTCGGAAAACCAGTACTTAAGTGACTTAGGTATATATAGCATAACATAAACCGTCAGACTTGTGTCAAGCGTTTACTTTAGGGCGCAAACAAATCGAAACTCATTAGGCTCATCATTCTTAATTAATTTTAAACCAAATTTAAGCATGGTCTCCTATTTTCTAAACGCTCGAAAAAGTTTCCAAGAAGTCGTCATGCTAATGCTGTCTACTATACTCAAAATTTGTATTGGCCATAAAATGTTTGCATTTTTATCTTCCGAAATCAAGTCTGAGAATATACTATTTTCAGAACCTGATAAATAACCTAAACAACAAATATTTAAATTTCTTCAGTTAGTAACGACCAACCTGTTTTATTGCTGGCGTATTTCAGAGAAAATATTTGCATACAGTATGTACTGAGACTAACATATACTTATATAAAAATTAATATTTGTTTGTTCGTATTTTATGCGCTGCCATACCGTTTATCAGATTGCGGTAAAACTTTCTCAACATATTGTAACTACTAATTTCAATACAATTAACTTACACTAGGTGGCGCGCGTATCGTACCGATATTTTATTTGAAAGTTATAGACATTCAATTTCAATGTTTATATTATCATTCCTAATTAAACAATATAACTCTTCCATATTTAAAACGATATTTCCACAATTATGTTTTTCTGCGGTAACAATGCGCCGGGTGCCAGCTAGTATTTTATACAACTAAAATGGCCATCAGAGTTCTATGTTCAGCAGTAGACTTGTGAAGGGCCCTAATGATGATGAAAATTGCCACACATACATCCTGATAACATTGCAATCAGTAGATGGATCAAACTAGTGCTGTCAAAAAGTTAAGTTAAATATCAGCATGTTCTGCTCTCACAATATGAGACACGCAATATTCGTCCACGGGATCTGCTTTCTGCTCTAAAACCTACCTACCTGGTAAGCAAATAAAATCTGAAAAATGAAGGAATTCGTATCAGTAATGAGAAACTTGACAATGGGGAAGTTCGTTTGATCAATCTATTAATCTATTAACTTACTAACTTACTATTAGACTATTTGCAGAAATAACGATGATACTTTTGAACTACGCAATCTAACGTAACGCCGTGTGTTCAGAACTCATCCTTGTCCCAATATTGTTAAAGTAAAACTAGTACGTAAATTTGAAATGTTTGTAATTATATAGAGTTGCGAGTAAAAAGGTTATGGTGCAGGTACTCGCACATGTCGGTGCTGGTGGACCAGGTGTTCCCGCCCGCGCTGTGCGAGCCGAGCGGCGAGTTCTCGCACGCGGTGTACTGGCGCGACCCGCTGCCCGACCTCCAGCTGCCGCCGCTACAGCCCGCCCACCCACAGACCACCAAACACTAGGGATACCACCCACCAAAACACTACCAAATATTGAAACAAACACTATACACACCGCCCACCAAAATATAACCAAACCTTAAACATATTATAGCTCGTGCGTGGAAGGAAGGGTTTCCGAGGGTTTATAACGTCACGTAAAGTGCTAGCGGTAGTAACTGAGACGAATTAGATGATTACCGGATAACCTTCCACGCGTGAAGTATACTTACTAATCACAACATAGGTTGCCAGTTGCCACCTATACTATAAAAAGAGTATTGCACTCTATTTCATGTACTAAGAAGACACTACAATTCACTAAAAAGTACGTTAAAGCACTATTTACGTACTTGCTAATAGCAATAAAAAATGAAATATCTATGGAGTTTAAATTTTATTCTATATAATCAAAAATAAGTTGGCAACCCTATGTATATTTTTATTTCCAGCTTTGTCTAAGATATCTGTTTAACAAGGTGTTAATTTATATGTAGGATTGGAATACAAAAATATTGCTTGTGCTTATTAATTGTTAGTTAATTATATCATCATATTTGACCATTGATAAATTTTTGAATAGCATTACCTTATAAATATTTAATATACATAAGTTTTTGAAAAGGCAGGCCATTATCCATTAGCGGATTATGAAGAAAAAAAAATATTTCTCAATATACAAATATTACTCTCGACACTACGAATTTTGTTTTACTTTAATTGAAAGTAATATATAAATGTAAATATTTACAATGTGCTGTATGACTATTTTAAAGAATTATTTCGAGAATTTTAAACTAGTGGTACATGTTAGAGGCACATACATAGATACTAAATTTCGCACTTAACATTCTTTAGCTTTTTAAGTTTTAGGCTTTATAGTGAATTGCTCGCTGCTCATTTATAAAAAAAAAAATGTCTGCGGTAAGTCAGTGCTAGTTTACGGCAATTGGACTGCCGATTAGTTTTAGAAGCATAATAGCCTTAATTGTTAGCATGTGTGTTTTAAAATAATGTTTGACATCAGTAAATTATATACATACATACCCAAATACCTACTTATTTGATTGCTAAAATGACAAGTTTTCATTATATTTTTTATAATATATTGTAATTAAAATGTTTTATTTTACCTTATGTGCTAAATTCCGTTAGTTTTTGAAATGTAAGTGTATCACTAGGGTTTGATAGTTTATGTTATTACATACACTTGTTTGTCAAATGTTGGATGATACGGTAGATATAAAGCATGCTGTGATATGTGATCTCAGCCTCACTTTTTAAGGATCCACGGTTGCCACGTTGGTTCCTTTCCATGCATTTTCATCAACATAGTTGGTCTTTGTGAATTGGTGCCAACTATCTTAATATAATCACAGCGATTAACATAAAATTTTGGGTCTTCCGAATATAACAGTTTGAATAGACGAACCCTAATATTGTCTGTGTTTAGATCACTCATATTTGTTAACCTCAAACTACAATATTTTTATTTACTTTATTAAAAGACTGTTTATTCCATAGATTGCATAATGTTATATGATTTGCTAACAAGCTGTGATGTCGTCGATTGATGAAGCAATGCTTTATTTTTGTACTGTGATTATATGATGTATGCTAAGTTATTTTTATTTTAAACTACATATTTTACACCGAACTAGATTACATTCGGAGGCATAGCCCCAGTCGATTCTAGCTCTGATCCTAGTTGGTTTTTAATAGTGTGTAACTTTTGTAATTTTTAATTAAGATTTTGAATAGGTTTATAATTGATCATCGGTTTTAGTTGATTTATTAATAATTTTGTATGTCATAGATTTTAATGAGAATAATTTATTGTTTCTGTGATTCGTTATTAAAAAAAAACAGACATTTTACGTTTAAAAAGTGTTTCAATTAAAATAAACCTAAAATTATCACTACTTACCGGATTTACACTGGAGTAAACATCTTACACCATTGCGGCATGCTGAATGTGGTATACACTTAGCCGGTACGGTAGAATAATAAAAAAAAAAGGCGACTAGTAATGACTTTTGGGAAACGGTACACGGTAAACTAGTTTTACTTAAATGTGTAGTGGTCGCGTAAACATAAGAAAACAGAGGACCGTAATGATGATGATGATGATACTGTCAAAAAGATATTTTAAGGACCGACACTAAAAATAGTAGTATATTATTTCTGTATCTAATATGTTTAAACTTAACTACTGCTGAATCTGCTTTGAGTGATAAAAATACAAACTTAAACGACAAGTTACGCCACTTGGTGATAACGCTGTAAAAATTCCTCACTAAATGTAGTAGGTATAGGGTACCTACTACATTTAGTGAGGAATTTTTACTTGCCAACCTAGAAACCATAAAGCATATAAATCAGCAGACTTGAGATTGGCTGTAATGAAAGTGCTGAAGTATCGAAATGCATTACATAAAACTTATAATTGCTTTGTAATAAAAGACTGCCGTAAGGCAGCTGAATCGAATCTCATCACCCTATTTCGTTCGTGTGGTAAGAGCGGTAAGGGTCGACTAAAGAATATGCTATACAATTCGTGGCTATACGTGGTAGCCAGTGGCGTAGCTATGTAACCAAGGGCCCCGGGGCAAATATGAAATTGGGGCCCTATTTAAACTAAACTAAATACTTCAAAGGTGCAAAACTACTTCATCATCAGCTCCTTGTCGCCCACTGTAGAGCATAGTAAAGCAAAGCTACTTACTAGTAAGTATTATGTGTAACGCATAAACAATGACGAAGTAGATTACAGTTAATAATATAGGCAGACAACAACAGTGGAAGAGCCACATGGCAGCTTTTGCTGTAGCACGGGTAGGCCAGACTCGATGAAATAACGACCTGGTAAGACATGAAATGAAGAGCTACAATTAATGAATGTAATGAATGGGAAAACCAGCGTGAAGTGTGAAGTAGAAGTTTACTTCGCCTGGTAAGTGCAGGTGGTCGGAGGCCTTACCCCTCTCCCCCTTAACATGGAACAAACCATCCCAGGATTGGAGAATCCCTGGCTGAGCATCCACGCCCAAGCTACCCAACTTTTCCTAAGCTCGGGTGATCAGGCTGCCTCGCGCATCCTGCTCACCCGCTAATACTGCTCGTGGCAAGTAGAGCAATAAGATAAAGGTGACCCCTGCCACGCTATCCGTGAATTTCTGCAATATCAGGGGATTTCATTCGAACGTCAACAAAGTCCACTAGGTAGCATGTGAAGACGGCGAAGTCGACCTTGCTCTTTCTAACCGACACGCAGGTGTCTTCTCCGGTCGATACTTCTCTCCTATCCGGGGTACAAATTAGAACACCTTTGTGCCTCGGGCTGGAGTTTGCGTATACGTCAGAGAGGACATCTATTCTCGACGCCAGGGCAGTCTTGAAGGTCAGCGACGACCATCCTCGCGTCTACGGGTGCCTCTATAGGTAATGCCGACACAGACCACGTCCAAATCGGTGCAGACTCCGTGCTACAACAGGTCCCATCTGCAGAGATCGTGATGCTTGGTGATTTAAACGGCCACCACGCTGAAAGATTTGGTTCTCGTTTAACCCATCATGCGGGAAGATCTGTTCTTGACTTTGCTTTGGCATATGGTACGACAAAAATGGTTACTTCGCCTACGCGGATTCTAGATGTGGAGGATCGTGCTCCTTCCCTGTTGGACCTTCTGCTGACCTCTCATGCGCACGGATATTCTCTCTCCGTCGACGCCCCCCATGGCTCATTGGACCATTGTCTGATCCAGACTATGATGCTACTCATACTCCTATCGCGGTCGCGTTCTGCAGACCGCCGCCGTGTTAGCACTATAGGTCAGCCGATTCGGACAGGATACGGCTTTTGTTGCATCCTCCCCTTGAGGACAGGGGCGGGTATGCTGCTCACCAGATGATACCAACGTGATTCTGTTGTTGATGTGGTACTTGAGGGAATGGAACTCTTTATTCTATTATATGTGGTGCCTGGTTTGGTCGCTCCTATAAAATTGCATCGCGCTATAATGGGAGTGCTTCACTAGCGTAGTTAAAAAGAAATATGATTTCGCATTCAGGTCGATATGATACGGTTTACACAGCGCTCGGTGCGCATATCAGTACTCTCCCTAGACGTCAAGTCGAGGGGGCCTGATGGAGTTCCGCCCATTGTGTTGAAGACGTGTGCCTAGTTGGCATCGGTCGTAACGTGTCTTTTCTAAAACTCTTTCTCCCTAGGCGTAGTCCTGAACTCAAAGAAGAGAGCTTTAGTGCACCAGATCTCAAAAAAAATCACCGAAAATTGACCGCTCAATCCTATCCAACTTGTTCTCGAAAATAATGAAAATCACTGTGAACAGCCATCTCATGAGGTTGAGGATCACCAACTGAAAAGTGACCGCCAGTATGTTTTCCGTCGGGGTTGCTCAGCTGGTGATCTTCTGGCATACCTGACTCATAAATCTGCGGAGGCAGAGAGGGATACCCTGGTCGTAAGTTTGGACATAGCGAAGGCCTTTGATCGGGTTTGACACAAAGCGCTTCTTTCGAAACTCCTATGGGATTCCAGAGAATATGTGCAAGTGATTCCGCAGTTTTCTTGTATATTGGAGCAACAAAGTCGTAGTAGAAGGTGCATGCTCCATTTAAAAGCCTATTTATGCTGGTGTTCTACAAGGTTACGCTGTTTCTATTTATCAATCTGAAGTTGAGTCTTTGCCGGATAAAGTCTCGAATTGGGGCGACTAAATATAATTAAGTTCAATGTCGAGAAAACACAATTTTGCGCGTTTACTACCAAAAAGACCCCTTTTGTCGTAACCCCTCAATTTTAGGGTACTCCCCTTGTTACCTCAGAGAGTATCGGAATCTTCCACGTTGACATATCCAATAACGTGCAGTTTCGTGGTCACTTGGAAAATAATGCTGAATTAGCCTTTAGAAAGCTTAACGTGCTCAGCAGAGCGAGACAGTATTTTGAGCCGGCACACTACTTACAACTTTACAAGGGGCAGGTTCGGCCTAACATGGAATATTGTTCACATCCCTGGGCAGGGCTCCCTAGTACCAGCTCCTTCCACTTGACCGCATCCAGCGCAGTGGCTCGAATCGTTGATGACCGACGAATACGAAAGACGAGATGAAGAGATGTTGTATCCCTTTGCATTTTCTATCGCATTTATCACGGGGAGTGTCCAGAGGAATTGTTCGGATTAATTCCAGACACAAAATTTCATCAACGCATTTTACAAATACACATCATCGGGATGTTTGGCGGTCCTCTACTGTCGGACTGATACGCCTAAGGAGCCTTCAAGAAACGAGTTTACTCCTTTTTAAAAAGCCGGTAATGCGCCTGAAACTCCTCTGGTGTTGTATTTGTTAATAGGCGGTGGTCGATACTTACTATCAGGTGAGCCGGATTCTCGTTTGTCCCCCTCCCTCTCTTCAATATAAAAAAAAAAATAAAAAGAAGTAGACAATTTTCCGTGTTTACGTGGTAGAGCCATGCTGCAGCTATATTAGTAGTATAATTGTAGCACGAATGGGTCTGCTCGACCGGGGAAGGACCACGCTCACACAGAATACCAGCGTAAAATAGCAGCTTAACACTGCTGTATTTCGTATGGTGAGTGTAGAGAATCGGAGGCCCATTTTACTGGAAAAGAGGCATTCCATCTTAGTCCTCACGGGTGACAACGCATCTGTATTTTGATTCGCAAACGAGGATAGATGTGGATGTCTATGGGCCACAGCATCTACTTACCATCAGGGGGACTTTTTGTCACCCTTATTTTATTAAAAAAGCAGGTAAGGTAAACGCACCGGTGATGGACAAGGAACCAATAATGGACGAAGAAAAAACACACTTGCTAGAATAAGGGCGGGAATTAATTTTATTATATTATCAACATTTTACCATAGACATAAGTCGCCGAGCTGCCAAATTATGACGTTTCATTCACTTCCGTTTTATGACACAAAATGGCGTGAGGTAAATTGGTGCACGTATTATTGAAAATATATATTAGTGGCTTTTGTTACGGAAATAGTTGGTTAGGTAGGTAGAAAGTTCACTTGTTAAATTATTATTTCTTTATTTGAAACAAAATCTATTTTGTTGGAAATCAAGATAAAGACGTACTGTGCTTTTACACCCTACGATTGCTGAACATACTGCTCAAAATTTATACACGGCAAGGGATAATGTTACTCAAGAGGACATTGAGAAATGGTTTTCAGAATTTGAAATTGATTTGAAAGAAAGATGACTAATTGGAATACTCAAAGGATTTTCAATACCGACGAAAGCGCGTTTTTTTTAATCCAAATTTAGAACGTGTCCTTTCTAAAAAGGGCGATAAAAAAGTACATGGTTCTTCATCATTCATCATCATCATCATTACAGCCTTTCATAAGTCCACTGCTGAACATAGGCCTCCCCCAAGGAACGCCACAAAGCACAGTCCCGAGCCACCTGCATCCATCGACTTCCTGCACGTCTTACCAGGTCGTCACTCATCTCGTGGGGGGTCGCCCTACACTTCGCCTACCGGTACGAGGCTGCCACTTTCTTCCCCATCGGTTGTCGGTTCTTCGAGCTATATGGCCGGCCCACTGCCACTTCAGCTTACTAATCGGTTGGGCTATGTCGGTTACTCTGGTTCTACTGCAGATATACTCATGCCTAAGTTTATCACACAGAGAAACTCTGAGCATAGACCTCTACATAGCTCGCTGAGCGACCTTGAGCTTCCTCATACGGCCAGCAGTGAAGGACCACGTCTCAGATCCGTAAGTCATCACTGGCAACACGCATTGGTTGTACAATTTCGTTTTAAGGTTTTGAGGTATGTCTGACGAGAAGATGTGTCGTAGCTTCCCGAACGCTGCCCAGCCGAGTTGAATCCGTCGATTGACCTCTCGGTCGTAGTTGGACTTACCTAGTTGGACTATTTGGCCCAGGTAAACATACTCGTTCAACAACTTCGAGCTTAGTGTTCCCAACAACTACCGGCATAGGTGTGACATAGACGTTCAACATGATTTTTGTTTTGTCCATGTCCATCTTAAGACCTATCCGTTGGGAGACACTATTGAGGTCATTGAGCATAGTGCTTAGGTCCTCCAGCGATTCTGCCATAAGGACTATATCGTCGGCAAATCGAAGGTGAGTGATGTACTCGCCATTGATGTTGATACCGTATCCTTTCCAGTCCAGAAGCTTGAAAACGTCTTCCAATGCAGCGGTGAAGAGTTTCGGGGATATGACGTCACCCTGTCTTACACCTCTCCGCAATTGGATAGGTTTCGTACTCTGGTTCTGTACTCGGACAGCCATCGTAGCTCTACTGTACAAACACTTCAGCACTTCGATATACCGACAGTCAACTTGGCACCGCTGAAGGGACTGCAGCACCGCCCAAATTTCGACGGAATCAAAGGCTTTCTCATAGTCCACATACGCCAGGCATAGTGGCAAATTGTACTCCTCGGACTTCTGTACAACTTACCGAAGGGTATGTACGTGGTCCATGGTGCTAAAGCCCTTTCGGAAACCGGCTTGTTCGGGAGGCTGGAAGTCGTCAAGTCTGTGTGCGAGACGATTCGTAATGACTCTCGAAAACAGCACGTACACGCGGCTCTGAAGGGAAATCGGTCTGTAGTTCTTCAAGAGAGCATTGTCACCTTTCTTGAAAAACAAGACCACCGCACTTCTGCTCCACGCCTCCGTTGTAATGCCACCATGGAGGACGGTCTTAAAGAGCCTCTGAAGGATTTCCAGTACCGGTTTTCCACCCACTTTCAGAAGCTCCGCTGTAATTCCATCCTCTCCTGGGGCCTTGCCGTTTTTAAGATGCTGGAGAGCCATTCTAATCTCACTCAGACTGACGTCCGGGATATCTTCGGAATAGTGTCGGATAAGACTCGCTCTTGGATCGTTACTCACACTTGCGTGTGGCTCCAACGATGACGTGTACAGCTGTCAATAGAACCTCTCAATCTCACTCAAAATCTAAGGTGCCCCGGAAACGATGCTGCCACACTCGGTCTTCAGCTTTGACAGTTGGCTCTTTCTGGCAGACAGATCTCTGGCAAAGACTTTGGAGCTCGATCGCTTCTTCAATACAAGCTGTATTGAAATTACGTAAGTCCCGCCGCATGCATTTGGAGATCTGTCTGTTCAGTTGCCTGTATGCTGTCAAATCTGTTGAAGAATGTAGCTTCATCTCCCGTCTAACAGCCATGAGATTAAGAGTGTGATCGGAGAGTTTTTGTGTTCTTCTGCGGCGGGTCTTGCAGAACTTAGCTCTGACCGCATGGACAGTTTCCACGAGCTTGTCATTCATATCGTTCACTTCATTGCAGTCTTCTAGGCACTGAAACGGTTTTGTAACTCGAGCTGAAACGTTTCAGGACTTTGGAACAGAGCACGAGAGGGACGGAGCGTTGACTTCATTAGAAGGGACTTCTCCAACTTAACGTTTAGGTTCAGTGTGCCTCTAAACATTCGGTGATCGCTACCAGTTTTCACCTTCTTTCACGGAGACATCACTGAACAGTTGTCGTCTGGTCGTCATAATGAAGTCAATCTCATTTTTTGTCGAACCATTGGGGCTCGACCAGGTCCACTTCCTGTGGGGCCGCTTGTGGAAGAAAGAGTTCATCATAAAGAATCCCTCTTTCTCCATGAAGTCGGCCAGCTGCTGGCCCCTTGGGTTCCGTTGCCCTATTCCAAATTTCCCTACTTTCAGCTCACCGTTCTCTCTTGTGCCTAGTTTTGCATTGAAGTCTCCCATTAACACCGTATATTGGGTTTTGGAGGAATGCATGGCTCTAGAGATATCCTCATACATTTCCTCCACCTCCTCATCGGGATGTGCCGAGGTTGGTGCGTAAACCTGTATGACCTTCAGCGAATACCGTTTGGTGATTCTGAGTATAAGGTACGCAACCCTCGTCGACACACTCCCGATCTTTACAACGTTATTAACGAGAAACTTGTGGACGATAAATCCAATACTTCTTTGGGACAGATGGTCGCCCTCCCGGTGATAGAGCAAGTTGCCGGATTCTAGGATTACCGTGTCCTCCCCCTCTCTTCGGACTTCGGATAATCTTATAATATGTCAGCGTAACTTGTCTATCTCTTCTTCCAGCTCCACGATCTTCTCGTCAGTCCTCAGGGTGCGTGCGTTGTACGTTGCCAGGTCGAGTCGTCTAAGGTGGCAACCGAACCTCCACCGGAGATTCTTAGCACCCCCTGCCCCGCCGTTACCATGGTCGCCACCGTAGCCAGGAATAGCGGGGCCGCCGGGGACTGGGGGCCGTCTCCTTGTTACTCTCTTCATAGGGGGGTATTTGCCATAGTTGCCACGCTTGGCGAGCGAGTTGGCAACCGCAGTTTTTTTATTGTAAGTTTGGCTATTATCAGGAAGATGCTGCTGCCCATCTCCTGCCTGTTTCCTTTTGTCGCCTTTATATATGGTTCTTCAGGAGATGATAAAGAAAATTTAACAGTTCTGGTTACTAGAAATGCAGCAGGAGAGCTCGCACCTACTCTGGTTGTTTTTAATTATGCAAGGATACCGTTATCAATTTCAGAAACTTTTCCTAATGACTGGGCTATTGGTCGTTCAGAAAGCGGATGGATGTGCTCAGGGACATTCTTCGAATATATGACGAATGTGTTCAATCCTTGGCTCACTAACAAAAATATTGAAAAGCCAATTTTATTTTTTCTGGATGGACACAAGTCACATATGACTTTCCACCTGTCTAATTTCTGCTCAGACAATGGTATTGAGGTCATGGCACTCAATCCAAATTCTACACACATATTACAACCAATGGATTTGTCTGTTTTCAGGCCTTTAAAGTTGTCATGGCAAGAAGTGGTTAAGACCTGGAAAAGACAAAACTTAGGATAAGTTCTCAAAAAACAGCAATTTGCTCCAGTTTTGAAGACAGCAATCGAAAAACTTACTGTTGACACAATCAAAAATGGATTTGGAGCTGGAGGATTGTACCCATTTGGTCCAGAATTTGTAGACATGAGTAAAATAAAATCTCAAAACAAGCAGAATATTGATTCTACTAGCCAGAGAGAATTTTTGAGAACATTAGAGAACAAGATTGAAGGGATTTTGTCTTGTGCCAAACTGAAGCTTTTCAAAGATCTTTATTACAAAAGTCGCCTCGAACTGGAAAATCTTTTGCCAAATGAAGATCAGTAGTAAGCAAATTATAATAAATAACTCGATCATGATGTAAGAAATGAAGTATCGGCACCTACTAACTCCGTTGAAACATCAAATCACGTATTAGAAACTGATGATCAAAATGAAAACGCATCTCCAAAAGAAAATGTCTTATCCCATTACACGAACGATTCCAAACAAAGGGCTTCCTCACAAAATATTTGCTTAGCCAAAAAACATCAGATCTCAATACCTCAAATGCAGGCCAGGAAGACTTACCAGTTATTGATGAATCATTATCAAGAGAAAACGAGACTATTGCTGTCTCGTCTCATAATAAGAACGATTCTTAACCAGGCACTTATCTACAAAACAATTGTATATCCAAAGAAATTTCAGATATTGATACTTCAAATGCAGGCCAGGAAGACTTAGCAGCCACTAATAATTCTTTAGCAAAAACAAGCGCAACTGTTGCGGTCTTTTCTCAGAAGACGAACAATTCCGAACCAAGCACTTCAACTCTCAATACCTCAAATGAGCGAAATGCGAAACAGGGAAATTTAGAATTCATTGACAAAACACCTATGAAGATTAATAACCCTTGCACTTCAAATTTTATTATACCATCGCCTTTTAAACGAAGCTTATTTTGGCCAGAAACTGAAGAAATAACAAAAAATAAGAAAAGCAAATTAAAAGAGAAAATTCCATTGATGATTAGAAGCCCTGCATGGAAGGCGTACAATACCAAGAAGGAAGAAGAAGAAAAAAGAAAACAAATAGAAGAGAAGGAATTGCGAGCAAAACAACGAGAAGAAAATAAAATGAAGAAACTTAATAAGAAGAAAAATCTGAAACTGAGGAGGAAATCATTTACGCTGAAAGTGACTGAAGGATCGGAATCGGACGATCCACCATTGAGTACGTTGCTTTCGTCCAAAAAAAAAGCTATCAAAGGGAAATTATGTGATAGTTTCATATGAAGGGCAACATTTTCCAGAAGTCATTGAAAATACAAATAAAAATGGGTTTGAAGTAATCACGATGACCTTTTCAACAGAAAACACATAAATGGCCAGATAAAACCGATATAGGGTGGGTGTACCAGTCCCAAAGCAGTTAAGGACACATTTTCACTTCGAAATGCTCTGAACTGGCATTATTTAATTTTAACATAGAAATGTATATACAAAGTTGTTTATTGATCACTAATGTTGCAATATAGATAAATTATTTGATTCCAAATATTTAAGTTTTTTATAGATTTCATTAATTATACGAAAAACGGGAATGTGCCTAAGTGACAGCTATCTGCCAGTGAAAGTCCCATCCAAATCGGTTCACAGGTTTTTGCGTAATGCGTGTTCATGCCAAAATAGCTCGCAGACGTCAGATTTTCTTCAGACTTACGCATTTATTGTTATATTTTGGTCAATTTACACAATATTTTTATGAATTATAGCTTATGTGTTATTCTAATCTATGAGATATACCTATTATTGTAACGTTTCATTAAAATACATTCAGTAGTTTTTGCGTGAAAGAGTAACAAACATCCATACATCCTCACAAACTTTCACATTTATAATATTAGTAGGATTCATTGCAAAAATTTGACCATGTCTTCAAACTTGTAGGAACCTCTGGTAATTTATAGAAACAGGTGCTTTTATAACGCCAATGATGCTGTCACGATCATACAATATAAATCTTCTTTTTCAAGCCATTTGAAAATGGTCGCAGATGATAACATCATACCATCATAGTACTGACTTCAGCGTTACATCCATCAATGTTTTTGATTTTCCCAGGGAAATAGTTGTTTAGGTGCTTGGCTACCTTTGACTTTTGGTGGTGTCGCTTCAAGATTTTTTACGTGGAGCCATGTTACAGCTGTATTAGTAGTATAGTTGTAGCACGAATGGGTCAGTTGGACCGAGGCAGGACCACGCTCTCACAGAATACCAGCGTAAAATATCAACATAACGCTTCTGTTTCGTTAGGTGAGTGTCGAGAACCGGAGACCCTTTTTACTGGAAACGAGGCATCTTAGTCCTCACGATTGACAACGCATCTGCATTTTGATTCGTAATCGAGGATAGATGTAGATGTCTATGTGCCACAGCAACCACATACCATCAGTTGAACTCTGTGCTCGTTTATCACCCTTATCCTATAAAAATCCTGTGAGAGTAGGGTAACTTCCTTTTCTTCTGGCTGTTGGATTGATAGTCCAGGTTCAATATCAGTTAAAGATGTGCTCTCTTATCATTTGGCCAACTGTTCAATCAAAAACAATCATCTTTAGCATTAGCGTTAATCCACCTAGATAATACAATACAAACTTTTCTTGTAGGGTCAAGATAGTTGGTGGTCCCATTTTCCGTTGAGAATATCTCATTTTCAGTTTGTTTATAACAGTCGGGTGAGGGGTATGATATTTTAGATATATGTGCCTTTATGAATTTCATCGAGATACTTAAGCAAATTTAGCTTTGTATATTTAAAAAAATGTCTTTTTGGTATATCTTCAATCAAAAACAACGAAAAAAGTTAAAACTCTAATCTGGTGGTCATACATAGGAATACTTTTTTACTGCTGTGTACCAATAGCAAACCAGTGGTCAACAACTGGGGCACACCGCATAAAACGATTTTAATAATTAGCTTTAAGCTCTAAATTGTCAAACAAATGCATCGCTATGAAAAAAAGAAACACCATAAGCAACCAGTGACAAACCAGTTGGTCAACAATAGGAATTCAGTACATGGTGTGTTCCAGTAGTTAACCACCTTTAAAAATACTTGATAATGTCATTATTTAATAAAAATAACACCGCATAGCACTTAAATAAACACAAAACTTTTAAAATACTACAACTTGATGACAGTAATTAGGAAATAATAGGTAATATTAAAATATTGAACTTATCATGTCGACGTGTGCAAGTCTAACTGTAATGGTGGCCGAAAGGCAGTAAACGAGACACTGGTCTGAGAAAAAGAGCTAGGTATTGATATTTTTTGTTTACTCTCGCCAAAAATTATGTTCCGAAGATTTGTTATAGTCTATTCTAGGCTACATAACAAAACTATTGACTTCTTAAAAAATGTCCGCCATTTCTTAATTTATTCATTTGAACATATGAGTGGTCAACCACTGGGTACCTGGTTTGGGACTGGTACACCCACCCTACTGTGGTGTGGTATAAAAGTTTGCAGCATTTTATATTCCACAGTTAATTTAACATAGGCTTCTCATGATTCATGTTCATTACCAGGTGTCCATATGTGGTTCTTGTTTATTACTGGTTGTCCATAACTGGTTAAAAAAATTGAAGTTTTTATTTGTTAATAACATTAAAACCAATTAAAGTGCCCTACATTAAATAAGCAGAAAGATAGAATAAATACAGGACATCCAATTTTCACAACGTTTTGTGTTAAAAATTTTACGGGTATAAGTGAATTTTCTGAGATACAAAAATTTTCTTCTTAAAGTGTCCATCATTGGGGTACTTACTTAAGGTCTTTTTACCACTTACCAAAAATGGACTGTAATATTGTTGTTTCCACTATTTAAAAGTTTATTAAATAAAACATTGAAAATATATTTGATACAATGTTTTTATTAAGTTTCATCTTCTTCCATATCTTCATCTTCTAGCACATCGTTATCATTCTCATTATCAGTTTCTTGATCACTAAGAACATCAAGATCTTTATGAAATCCTTTTCCTTTAGTCCAATGGCATTTTATAACAAGTTTGAACTTAGCCATTTGAATTCCTAATAGCTTTAATATACTAGCCTGTTCAGGAGTTAGAGCCACTCCTTTCTTACACACCTTAAACAAATTTGATTTAGAATTTAATAAATAAAAATATGACACATTTAAATTTATTTGGTGAAATTCTTAATAAATAATATATAATTCTTATCTAATAAATAAATCAATTTCTTATAAAATTATAAAATACAAATCATAAAAACATACTTGGTATTCTTTTATTAGATTAATGACACCTCTCTCCAAAGATGTTGGAAGCCCAAGTCTTCTCAGATGTGGTTCTATTGTGTGTGAAAAGTCTTCAAGTGGCCCTTGAGGCAAGATTACATCCTTTGTTGCTATAAATCCTGCTCGTGCATATTCAGCTGCACGAAAATCTTTAAACCACTGTAGCACTTCAATAACGTCTCTATTTGTCATTAGCAAACCACACTGGCCTTTTAATCTTTTAGATACCTGGAAATGTAAAATTTCTTACATATTGAATTTATATATATCATAATGAATTTATACACTTATCATCTTATATCTTATTCTGACAACGCCGAAAAAGCTCTTGGGCAGAAAAATGTAAAATTACTTTAATGTAGATTTAAGAAGGTTAAAAAGTGCTGCAATGTCGCCTTAAAAACGAAAATTGCTTTAACATACTGTTACGAGCTTGGGGTTCGAGACAATTAAAAACTGTCGATTGAATTACCAAAATTGACACTAATTACAATTTAAAACCACACTAATAATAAAACACAATTGCACTACTGATCACTTTAGTTCGTAGTTATTTCGTTTCGAAGTATTCGCTTATATCGCCAATTTAATACTGACTCGCTCGTGGTCTATACCGGCCTTATATAGGGCCTCAGATAGTTTCCAGAACCTTCTACTGTAGAAACATCTAGTATATTCGTCGAGTACATATCGGTCCCGAAATTTCTAGAAGGATCTTGACTCTCCTAGTTCTGCTACTCGATACTAGAGGGGGCTAGTGGTAACTAGTGTTGCCATGTACAAGACATTAATGGTGGCGCGCAACACTGCCCCCTCCTAAGACATGTTCGTCCCGAGCATTATTGGCCCCATAATAACGCGCCAGTCGATCCACTCGGGCAATCTTAGGAGTACCTCTTCTAACATCAGTCAGCACCCGCCAGTTTCCCTGCTTCTGCTGGGCGGTGCTGTTAGCCATACTACCCTCTCGAGATCGATCACCTTCCCTTTCTACAGTTCGTTTAGGGCAGCTGGATGGAAGATGGCCCCTTTGCCCATAGCCGTAGCACCTAGGGCTGTATCCTTTATTGCGGTCGCGAACTGTAGCCGCTGCAGCCTCCCTGACCCGATAGGAACGATGATCCTGCCGCACGGCTCCCACCTCCAGTGCATGGGCCAACGCGTCCTTTAGCGTCTCGTGGTGCCCAAGCATCACAGCAGCTCTGACTTCAAGGTCGCGGATTCCGTCGATGAATGTCTGCACCAGGTTCCCTACAATGAGCGCAGGTACAGACTGGTATGCTTTTCGAACCAGCTTCTC
Source organism: Parnassius glacialis (assembly GCA_033319125.1). NCBI lineage: Eukaryota > Metazoa > Arthropoda > Insecta > Lepidoptera > Papilionidae > Parnassius > Parnassius glacialis. The sequence goes on along the minus strand of JAVANC010000013.1, from coordinate 36,566,084 downwards.
CACCTCAAGGGCCCACTGCTGCAGGTTTTCGTTGCTGCGTTGCACGCAATCTTTGAGCTGCGCACGAAAGACGTGTTCCAGGTAAGCGTCGCCATATCTCGCCTCCAATTCCTCAAGGAGCTGCTCGAAGTCACTTCCTTACCGAGAGCTTCCAGAACAGTTAAGGCCTGGTCGCGTAAGCCTAGGGTGAGAGCAGTCATGGCCTGACTTTTATTCCAGCCGTTCGCCTTCATAACAGCCTCAAACTGGATTTTGTAGGCTGACTAGGAAGAAGTTCCGCCGAACGGCGGCACTTTGAATAATCCACCTAGCGAAGTTGTTGTAGCTCCCACGGGAGCGGTAATTCCATCTCCAAGTTTAAGGTTGTCCAGCGTTTTCTTCACGTCAGCCATCACGTTGTCAACCCGATTGTACACTTGGTCGATTCGGGTTTCAGCTTCCGACACGCGGTTTGAGCAACCCTATTCTTCACTTCCTTTATCTCTTTCCCGAAGGTAGCGTGAAAGTCCTTCGTGAGGAGCATCTGCTCTTCCTTATAGCGTTTGAGCTGCTCTTCCAATCGACAGCCCTTTTCCTCCTGTGGGCGGGCCTGTTCCTCCTGTCGGCGAGCCTTTTCCTGCAGCATCATCAGAGCACCTAAGTCAGGTGCTGCAGATGAAGGAGCTGCTGACGGGCCGGCCTCCGTAGTTAGCAGCTGGCCCTCCGAGATTTGCGGCGTGACATTCCCAAATCGTCTCTGGTCTGTCTCCAGCTGGCGTTGACTTCGGGTACGTATACTCTCCATGTCATCCTTTGGTAAAATCGGCATGATTTGATCCCACTTCTGACACCAATTGTTACGAGCTTGGTGTTCGAGACAATTGAAGGGCACAGGGAAAAAAGGAGCTCATTGACAATTTTACGTTTTTGGAATGAACTATACGATTTTACTTCGTTTTCTATGGCCAATCAGAGCACGTTATTATAATAACGATAAAAGGCCCTGATTTTGTGTAAAGTGAATTTAAAAAAATTGTACTTTAGGATAAAACGCGCTCATTGCATTCTATACCGCGTAAAAAGGTGCCCATTGTCTATGAAACTACGCAAGAACGGGCTGATCGCAGCGATTGTAACAGAAAACGCGCTCATTGTCGGTCATCTGTATTATTTTGTCATACAAATGACAGCTACCAGATAAGCTTCCTTGCACAAATTTTACGACTCCTTTAGTGTACGTTTGGTTTTTAAAAGTTTTTGCTTATTTATCTCAAAATGGACAATAATACGTAGGACACTCAATAAGTTTTAAGATATACGAAAAGTATTCTAGATATTATTAATATTTATTTTAAATCTTTTCAAAATATTCTCCATCATGGTCTATACAAAGTTCCATTCGCCTTAGTCAACTCTGAAAACACTTTTGTCAGTCTTAATCTGACAGGTCGGAAATCGCTTCTTCGTAGGCAGCCACGGCTTCAACACTAGATTCCTCAATACATGCTTTTGTTCTAAGGGAGGTATGTAAAGAGGCGTTATCGTGATGCAGCATGATTCCCCGAAGCCCGGTCTTTGGTCTTCTCTCCCGCACAGCTTGAAAAGCTTTGGGTAATGCAACTGTAGTATACCATTCAGAGTTGACTGACCTACAATTTTCCAGCATTGACGTCGACAAATGTCCGCTCCGCGAAAAAAAACTAGCCACCATTTTTTTTGCCAACGTTGCGAGGTCTTTGCAGTATTGTCAGTAACTGTCCTTCTGAGTAGACCCATACCGATGATTTCCTTTTATTTTCCGGATCATATTGATAGATCCATGTCTCGTCACCAGTAACGATTTCTGAAACACGCCTAGATGCCCCGTTTTCAAAACGTAGACGCATTTCATGGCACCAATCGACAGGAGTCTGTTTTTCGATTTCGGAGAGCAAACGAGGGATCCATTGACAACAAAGCTTCCTCACTTCAAGATGTTGATGTAGGATGGTATGAATGTTGCCCGAACTAATGCCTACAATCTTTTCGATATCTGTATATGTGATTCGTGGGTCTTCTCGCACCAACATTTCAGTAGTTCATACATTTTCTGCCGTTACTGCGGTTCTTTTTTCATCTTTAAAACTAATTTTATCCGAATGTATTAACTTACCCCACAAATAAATTTCATGCTAATTAACATGTATTTTATTTCATTAGTGTGTTTATGTAGTTAGACATTGTTTATGATCACCAATTAATTTGTAAAATGTAAAAAGCAGATCGTTGTGACAATGAGCACCTTCTTGCCTTTTACATTTGGGAGTTAGGTAATTAAATTACAAACTATTGTTTATTTACCAACCCAATCTTTTAAAATAACAATTTATTATGTTAAATATACACTGTTCCTTTTTTATATGGGTACAAATCATATTCTAGTAGATTTGTAAGTGTAGAAATTGAAATTTTAGGTTTAATTCTTTAATTACTCGAAACAATGAGAATGTTAATGAGCTCCTTCTTTTCCTGTGCCCTTCAATTAAAAACTGCCGATTGAATTACCAAAATTGACACTTTAATTACAGAACACTAATTACAATTTAAAACCACCATATTACATTTAAAACAACCAGATAAATGCGTGCGGACACATCGTCGCACTGCGTTGTTATGTGTGAACGTTTTATGTCCTGTACTTGGGGTAAAAAAGTGGTATATATATTTACTCAGAATAAGGATATGGTGTTAATGGGAGACTTCAACACAAAACTAGGCACAAAAGAGAACTGTGACCTGAAGGTAGGTCAATAGCTGGCCGACTTCATGAAGAAAAAGGTACTCTTCATGATAAATTTTTTGTCCAGAAGCGGCTCCGCACAAAGTGGATCTGGTCAAGCCCGCCGCTTCTACAAACAATGAGATTGACTTCATTATAATGACTAGATCACAACTGTTCAGTGATGTCACAGTGGTCGCGAGGGTGAAAACTGGTAGCGATCACCGAATTGTAAGAGGCACATTGAACGTTAATGTTAAGTTGGAGAGGTAACATCTAATGAAGTCAACGCACGGAGCGTACCCTTGCATTCTAACCAAAAGCGCCAAAAACTTTTAGCTCGAATTACAAAACTATTTTCAGTGACTTAGAAGACTGCAATGCAGTGGACGAATGAATGGCAAGCTCGTGAATACTGCTCATGCGGTCGGAGCTAAGTTCTGCAAGACCCGTCACGCAAGAACCCAAAAACTCTCCGATCACACTCTCATGTGATGGCTGTTACACGGCAAATGAAGCTGCAGTCTTCAGCAAATATGACAGCATACAGGAAACTGAACAACCAGATCTACAAATGCATGCGGTGTGACTTATGCAACTTCGATACAGCTCATATTGAAGCAGCGATCGAGCAAAATTCTTTACCAGAGATCTGTCTTCTAAAAAAAGCCAAGTGTAGACGTTGAAGACCGATGTGGTAACGTCGATTCCGAGACACCTGAGATTTTAAATAAGATTGGGAGGTTCTACGGGCAGCTATATAGCTGATGTCACGGATGTTAGTCTGAGCGAGATTTCAATGACTCTCCAGCACCTTAAAAACGGCAAGGTACCAGGCGAGAATGGAATCATAGCGGAGATGCTGAAAGCGAGTGAAAAATCAGTACTTGAACTCCATTTCCGTTTGCCGACAATATGATCCTTATGGCAGATTCGCTGAAAGACCTAATCACTATACTCAATGACCTCAATAATGTTTCCTAATAGATAGGTATTAAGATAAACATGAGCAAAACAAAGGTCATGTGTAACGTCTCCATGTCATACCTATGCCGCTAGATGTTGGGAGCACTACGCTCGAAGTTGTCGACGAGTATGTTTACTTAGAACAAATAGTTCTACTAGATAAGTCCAACTTCGATCGATCAACGAAATTAACTCGGCTGGGCAGCCTTCGGGAGATTACGACACATTTTCTCGACAGGTATACCTCGAAACTTGAAAACAAGACTATACAACCAGTGCGTGTTGCCAGTGATGATTTATAGATCTGAAACGTGGGCAATCACTGATGGCCATATGAGGAAGCTCAAGGTTATGAAGAGGGCTATGCTCGGAGTTTCTCTGCGTGATGAGGATATCCGCAGTGGAATTAAAGTAATCGACATAGCCCAACGAATTAGTAAACTGGAAATAATAATGGGCTGGCCATATAGCTCGAAGAACCGTCATAGATGTTGAGGAAAGGTTCTCAAGTGGCAACCTCGTACGGGCAAGCGAAGTGTGGAGTGGCTCCTCTACTAGATGGAGTGACAACCTAGTAAGACTTACAGAAAGTCCATGGATGCAGATGGCTCAGGACCGCGCTTAGTGGCATTTCTTGGGGGAGGTCTATATAAGCAAAGGACTTGTGAAGGATTGTAATGATGATAATGATGATGATGAGAATAAATTTAAAAAGATGGATATATTTAAAAAAAGGTCACATAGAAAATAATAAAGTTGAACGTGTTTGTAGGACATATGGAACAATTTTTAAAGAAAACAAAGCTAATATAAGACAACTGATAAAATTTGTATAACCAGTATATCAATTCTATGATCTAAATTTTATCGACCAAGACAAACATACCTAAAATATTTTTTTACTTATTTTAGTGCTAGATATCCCATTAATCTTTACTTTAGGTTTGTAATTTCATATTAAGTATGTGTTGAATGAAAGAGTTAAGTAGATATTTTTTCCAATAAATAAATATTCTTACAATTATATTTAGTTTTGTTTTCTCCACATCAGTATATAAGTATAATTGACCATAATTTGATGCATAATTAGTTATAAAAAAACTCAATGCAACAAACGTTATATCTAAAAAATAAGTAACAAAACTTAATGGCCCATTTTCTCAATATTTACAAATAGCATAATATCCCCTTCATCCACTAATGTCTTCAATTGTTATAGAAGAAAATTTTCAGAAGTCTATATCCCCTTTAAATGAAATTGTTGTACCTGAGAATATAAACGTTAATGTGCTGGGAAAATAGACTCCAAATTGTGCAACTAAACTTAAATAGCATATAAAATTTTCGCTATTTTAAAATAAGGTGTCATTTTTGAAAGTAAATATATTTTTAATAGTATATTTAGATACTTTTTTCAAAATTACCTGTATGCTTGATGCTCAAAAAAGAATCAGGTGCTCAAGTCCAGTAAGCTCAAAGCATTGCATAAGCATTATTTTTAAAATACTTATAAACTACTCCTTGAGTATTCTAGAACAACTCAAGTCGCTACTGATATGTTTGTCAGTTTACACATTGCACAATCCATTCATGCATTTAAGTGCTGACTTGGGTGTTTTATAACACAAACTCAAGCTGCTCATTTATTAAAAAATATAAGATTCCAGTGCCAGACCAGTCACGGTTCTTAATAGTCTTGGTGTAGTTTATGAACAATGAACAAATAGGAAACGTATTTTAGGACTGTACTAGAAGAAACATTTCCGAAGGCTGATTGTTAATCGGTCTAACAGCTCTTTTCGTACAGCTAACTCGCTATATGGCAGACCGAGCGTGCGAGTGAGAACGTGAAGAACAAGCGAATGAGAGAGTCAGTGAGTTGAGTATGTCATTTGGACAAGAGCCGATGAATGCCTATATAATGGTACCATTTATCAAATCCATTAAAATGAGACATTATAGAAAGATACATGTTACGTATATCAATGCAATAATGTCTAATTTAGCTTATCATCCGAATAGATGCTAGACTCGCTGTATTTGCAAATTATTTTATTTATTATACTTAAGAAATAAATACAAATAAACATCTGCTATCATGCACTTGCGATCATGTAAAAATGTAATAAAATTTGAAGTTATGTTATAACAATTCTTGATGAGTATTTTATGAGCTTTTTATTATTGTTTTAATATTAATTGCAACATAGGATGCTTTTTATTTTCTCATGTTATGGATATGGAATATTATTTCATTTATGTTAATTATTTTTTCAACACTAATTTGCTTTAGACTTTTATTTTGACCAAGAAATTATCAAGTGTGTGTGTATAAGTATAACACAACATTGCGATTCCAGCAGATATTGAACGACTGAGACTCACTGACTGAGATAACTATTTCATACAGATTTTACAGATAGATAGACTAATGACCAAATAGAGCTAATAGAACGTACTAGTTCACTGTCCGTAATGAACTAGTACGGATCGATCTTTAAAATGACTGAGCAGGCACAAGACTAGTTCTTAATATAAATTTTTCAAATACTATGGTTTTCCATGTTAGTACTGGGGATGATAGTACAAGCCGTTACTAAATTATCTTATAAATTACCAGTGAGTGCAAAAAATAACAGACTAAAAAGTACAGTGGTGAAAGATTACAAGCTTATTGAGTTTTTTTAGAATAAACGTGACAAACAAGCACACAGTCCACTATTTTTGATTAAGAATCAAAATACAGATGTGTTGTCACTCCTGAGGACAGTCCTGTGGGTTTCTCTAATAGCCTCTTCCAATATGCTCCTTACTTGCTCTAGTTCTAGTTCCTGGGCAACTATTTCGTCCTCGTCCTCGTCCTCGTTAACTAAAAACGGGGGATCTACGGCAGCATCCACAGTAATAGATTGCAGAGCCGCATCCCATATTATTATTATTTATTTAATTGATTTTATATTGTCGGCAAGCCAGAAAAAGCTGATAACACGGGCCTAAGCCAAATGATTATCAGTTGGCTTAACTACGGTCACGTGTAGAAGAAGATTGCACAAAAGATGGTAGCATATTTTTGTTTTGGTCTGGGTTTTCTGGTTCGCATTGCAGAAACTTTTTAACGAGTCTGCATGTGTTTAATATCACGGCCAGCTACAGCAGATGGTAGGTATTTAGAGTTAAGTTGATGGAATTAAGGGACTGGTGAAGTTTTTTTTTTTTATGGATAAGGGTGACAAACGAGCACACAGTCCACTTGATGGTAAGTGGTTGCTGCGACCCATAGACATCTACATCTATCCTCTATTACAAATCAAAATGTAGATGCGTTGTCACCCGTGAGGACTAAGATGGAATGCCTCATTTCCAGTAAAAAGGGCCTCCGGCCACCTGCACTCACCAAGCGAAACGCAGAGGTAAACCTCTACTTCACGCTGGTTTTCTGTGAGGTCGTGGTACCACCCCGGTTCGAGCCGGCCCATCCGTGCGACAGCAAAAGCTGCCGCGTGGCTCTACCACTGTTACGTGGCTCTACCACTGTTAATTTCGGTATTACTCCTGTTGTAGACAATACTATTGGTACTATTGTAACTTTTGCAGATGCCAGAGTCAGGCTACTTCATCTTTTAATTCAGTGTATTTGCTCAGTTTTTCTGCTATTGTTGTCTGCAAGTTATGGGTATTTGGTATAGGAATATCTATTATATATCCAGTTTTGTTTATCTTGTTTAGAAGTGTAATATCTGGTCTATTTAAGAGCCCTCTTACATTTCGGCGTTTCGCAAATTTAGGCATTTTACGCACCGAGCGTGCGGCACGCTACGCGACCGATACTTTCTTTCATATTTATTCACTCGCTCGCACTATAATACTGTGAATATGGTGATTAAACGATCTTAATCTTCCATAATACAAAGTTTTCTTAGGATGGACTTCAGTGGATGGAATATTTTTTGGTGTTTCATTTTAATGTTATCTTATTCTATTATTATTATTTTTTGGTTGTCTTCTCGAGATAAACCCGGTACTCTCCAAACCCCCGCCCATAAACCTTAGGGAGAGGTAGGTTCAGAGTCTTGATTTACAAATATAGAATTACCTATAACTTTTGACAATATTATTACTGAATGAATTGCTGCTTGTTTCTGTATAACATTTATGTTGATATGAGAGTTTAATTTGTTGCAGTATTTATTTAGGTTTTTAGCGATCATGCCTGTGACACCAACTGCGATAGGTATGACTTCAGTAGTTGTTTTCCAAAGCCGGTTTATTTCAGTTCTTAGTGCATGGTATTTACTAAGTTTCTCTATTTCCTTCGCTCCTATATTGTAATCGGATGGAACGGTAATATCGATAATATAAGTTTTATTTTCAATTTTATTTATATAAATTATATCTGGCCTATTGTGTGTTATTGTAATATCTGTTTGAACAGGCATTTCCCACATTAGTTTAGCTGTATTATTTTCCCTAACCATTGGTTGCGACATATATTCTTTCCACCATATTTTGTTTAGGCTAAATCCATGCTTTTTTGCTAGGGTCCAGAACACGTACTGTACAATACTATTGTGTCTCTTTGTGTAGTAAGTGCCAGCTAGTTTTTCACATCCTGAGATAATATGTTGTCTTGTTTCATCTTTCGTTAGACATAGTTGGCACTTACCATCAACCGGTTTCTGAAGTATGTCTCTCTCATATTGTCTTATTACTATTGCCTGATCCTGAACAGCAAAAATAAATGACTCTAATCCTGGAGATATTTGCTGTTTTTTAAGCCATCTGAATGAAAACTTCACATTTATATTTTCTCTTTCTATCACTGCCTTATAAAACTGACCATGAAGTGGTTTAGCTTTCCAATTTCTTATCTTTGTTCTAATAATTGCTTTCTTTATTTCCTTTTCTGTATAAGTTTCATCGTTTCCTAGTCCTATTTCCCTTAAGTATTTTAGTGCTTCTTTAAACATTGAGTATTTATCTTTATTTTTATCATGGTTTATTATTGCTTCTAAAATATAATCTTTTCTTGATTCTAGATACTTGCTATATTTTATAATCTGAGTTTTATAAAGCGTTTCTATATTAGTTAGCCCCCGCCCACCTTCTTCAATCGGTAAGTAAAGTCTTTCAATATCAGCTTTTGGTTGGTGTGCCTTGTTCATTGCTAAAATTTTTCTCGTTTTTATATCAATTTTTCTTAAATCGGAATTTTTGTAGTTTATAACACCGAATGAATACAGGAGCACTGGGATTGCGTATAAGTTTATTGCCTTTAGTAGATTCCTAGCGTTAAGATGTGTTTTAGTAAGAGATTTTACTCTACGTAAGTATTCTTTTTGTATTTGTTGTCTAGCTTCGTTATGATCTATTTTACCCGCTTCATTCATACCTAAATATTTATATTGTTCTCCTGTTTTCATGTGTTCAATTTCGTTTCCGTTTAGTAATATATGACCCTTCCCTTGATGTTCTCTTCTTTTACCTACTACCATATGCAAAATGTTACATTTATTCAAGCCGAAAGTCATCCCTATGTCTCTTGTAAAAATTTCTATACTGTCTATTAAAACTCTAAGATTATTTTTATTATTAGCATATATTTTTAAATCATCCATATATAATAAATGGTTGATCGTTGTATTATCTTTTAATTTGTATCCTTTAGATTCATATTTTTTTAGAATTTGAGAAACAGGATTAATACCCAAGCAGAATAAAATAGGTGACAGTGAATCTCCTTGGAATATTCCACGATGAATGTATATGGGATCTGTAGTAACGAACCCATTCGTGCCAGAGGCTGTCATGATAACATTCCATTTGGGCATGACCATCTGGAGAAATCTTTTAATAGCAGGTGGGTATTTATAAATATCCAGTACTCTTAGCAACCACTCGTGTGGTATACTGTCAAAGGCTTTTTGGTAGTCTATCCAACCCATACATAAATTTTTCTGGTTCTGTTGTGCATCTTCCAATACAGTTTTGTTAATCATAAGATGATCTTTGCAACCTCTGACGTAACATCTACATCCTCTTTGTTCAGGAGTTATAATATTCTTGCGGTCACAGTGCGTATAAAGTTCGTTTGAAAATATGGACGTTAAGAGTTTGTATATAGTAGGTAAGCACGCTATCGGTCTCTAGATTTTTGGATGTAGTGTAGAATGGTATATAATAATAAATTATATAATTATATAATTTATTATTTATTATTATATACCATTTTGATATATTATTCATTATTTACGAAATTTAGTGTCAAAATAAGTACACATAAATATTTTAATTGTTACGCCATAATCGAATGTTAATAATCGATTATGTCTACTACCGGTAGAATAGTGGTATAAATAAATAAACGGTTGCAACCTGTTTTAATAAATATAACAACCAAATGTAAATAATATTTTTTTTAATCGGTACTTACAGTCAATTACCTATTTTATATTAGAAAAATTATTTTTTATTAGAAAAATATTTGCTGCGACGGCATTGACCGAACTTTTCTCGAGTCGATAATTTCAGGCAGTGTACACTTTTCATGAAAAGCATGTAACTTGGGTAACATATTGAAAATGTAAAATTGGTCGTCTTTGTAAATTTTTAGTACTTTTACTGCATAATCTGGGCCAATACATATTATGGCAAGTATGCAGACATTTTTATTTGCTAAATGAAGCTGGCCTTGGATTTGGTAAAACCAGTCATTATTTTGATTTAATGTTACACTTGAATCACTGAATTTATAATCTTTAACTTTTTTTTGTCGAAAAGCCGTGTCAAAATCTATTCCGAAAGCTGAAATAGGACATTTAACTTCAATAAGACCGTCGCTGTATAAACCATTAGGTGAGGCCCTCAAATAACAATTATCTAGGTCAATGAATAGACCACATTTTTCTATAATAATATTTTCTTGTTTGCTCAATTGTGCCAATGCTACAGACTCGTTGCCCCTACCATGTTTAATGGAAAAGACGTGATCTAAATTATAACTATATAAAATAGTTTTAAACCGATCGATCAAAAATTGCAGTCGTAGTTGACGATGCTCTAGCATGCAGGCAATCGACGCACACTACGGTAGGATCGAAACGATGCAGCGCCCGAAATCAACTGACACAGGTCCACCCTCGGCAAGCGCTCGCGCGTTAATGATTGCAGATGGCCGGCGCAGTGAAATATATAGTACTTTTATTTAATTAATTAAAATATAATAGTAACGATTTAAAAAGAAAAAAATGATAGAATAGTTTAAGCAAATGTTGATGATTATTTTGGTATAAATTTTACGTCTAAATGATGTAGAACTTCGGAAATATAGAGGCTTGTATCGAAGCTTTTCTGGTAGTTTTTTTGAATAATGTCGATTTTTTTTTCCTAGCGTGAAAAGCATATAACGAAAATGTATTCCATTATTATTAAAGTGTAGGATATTTGGGAGATAAAAATATTTTTTTTGATGGTCGATATTCAATAGAATCTCCAAATTAGAGCTCCCAAATCATGTCTTCGTGAATTTTTGCCTAAACATGCCTCGGGAGAATGATTATTACAGATTAAATCAATAATTTATCTAAAATCTGCTCTAAGCTTATTTGAGGAGAGAAAACGAACTATTTTTACCAAGTAATTGTTATTTCAAGCAACGAACGATAAACATACAATTTCAACAAGGAAACCTTGTAATTTCGCGTTTTTTTGTAATACGCCTCTTAAATGGATTATCTGATGGGTAAGAATGGCGTGGTCAAAATATAATTTTGTTGGGGGGTTCTCAAATACAGTTTTTGGATTGTATTTGTAGTATGGTGTAACGGAATGTATAAGTTTGTACAGGTGTGCTATTTTTTATTTTTTGTAATGGTGTTGGTAATTTTTTTTATAGAATAAAGGTTACAAGCGAGCACACAGTCCACCTGATGGTAAGTGGTTACTATGTCTCAAAGATATCTACATCAATGGTCGATTTCGAATCAAGATGCAGATGCGTTGTCACCCATGAGGACTAAGATGGAATGCCTCATTTCTAGTAAAAAGGGTAGCAGATTATCTACACTCACTGTATGCAACACAGCAGTATTAAGCTGTTATTATTACTGGTATTCTGTGGGTGGTCTTACCCCGGTTGAGTCGACTAATTCATGCTACAACTATAATATACCTGCAGCGTGAGTCTACCACGTAAGTAAATAGTTGTGATTTAGTAGAAATATAACATAAGTTAACCAGATTGAGTTGATCTTCGATTTCATCACTTTTGGTCCTCCCAAGAGCTACAGCCATAACTTTGTTTTTTCCGAAGAAAAATCTTGAATCTTTCCAGTCATTCCGAAGGTCCTTTAATTTAGTATTTCTCATATTATCCACGGTAAAAAGAAAAATGTGTTCATATTTTGACAGTGAATTACGTATTTCTTCAATAATTTTCTGTTTCAAAAGCAGTCCCTTCTTATTAGTTTTGGTCAGTGAAACTGAAACAAAATAAAATTAATAATGAATAAATAGGTAATAAGTCTAAAACATAGGTAACAACTTCCATTACCTTTTTTATCTCTCTTTGATTTCGGCATGTCTTACGGAATTCGACTTATATATTATGTAAATAAAATAAAATTTCTTATTATTTATTAAGATAAGCAGCAGGAACTGCTGTCTTTCTCATTTAAAAACGATTAATATAATTATGTACAAATTTTTCACGTGTTTTCTTTTAATGACAGATACAAAGAGTATATACAGGAAGACAGATATCAAAGATTGTTGTTTTTATTATTCGCTCGAAAGAGCAGGCAAAGGAACAATGCCATACAGCCTTGTCTTTTTATTTTGAGTATGTAGAATTGCACTGCTTCACAATATGTTGATGCGTTACCAAGTGCGTTACATTGTGCAGCTCTTGGGAGATTTTAACGGTAACTTGAGCCAGCAGACAGCTGACAGTTGGCGATAGTATCTAAAGGCGCCTATGCAAACAAACAGCTTATCTTGAGAATCCATCACCATCAGAGCACTTGTTTCACCGTTTCCACTAATAGTTCACATGCGTAGACAGTTAATATATAAAATTGCACCACTTTTACATATCAAATTCCACTTCAAATTTTTATTTAAACTATAATACAAGAGCAGCAAACCGCCCCCGGTTAAATTCCCGCCAAAACCCCAAACCCAGATATCAAAGAATTTTGAATGAATACCACAAACTAATAAGAACTTTTTTTTATAACTGACTTTACGGCTCTGGGTGCTAGCTCTTCTGAGCCTGTAGCAAGGAGATTGTAAAATATAGGGAGTGCGCACTTCATACTAGAGAAACGGTCCTAAATCAGTGACCTTGAAATGAATGAAAGGCACCGAGCTAGGCGTTGCATTTCTTTCTAATAGAGTGTCCATGATACAATATTTTGAGAATATTATTAGTGTATCACGGAAAACGAAATGCGTATTTTTATTTCAATATGGAAAGTGCTGAATAGTTTTATAATTAAACTCCGTTTAATATTTTGATTACATTATTGCTTCGCTACAGTATCAAACCTTACGGTAACTAGTGGCGGCGTAGCGTGGGTTGACACCTAGGGTGGTTTTCTATCAAGCACCCCCCAAAATAATACAAGAAATGCTATACATGCTAACGGGACTTTATTTTGCTAAAATATTCTAATATATTATCAAAGTCAAAGTTATTTCTTGTCATTTTCGATAGATAAAGTGGAAAGATTGGTTAATCGCGCTTGGCTCATTGTGGACCTTAAGTAAGATTTTATTAACTTGAGTTTTGAAAAGCTTCCTACACATGAAACTTAACAGTAAAAAAATCTTAGACACAGCGCTAGATTCGGAACAGATTCAGAATAGCCCAATTTTATGAGAAAAGCTCCAATAAATTACATTGAACCGCTTCTTGGGAAGAAATGCTGGCAGCTTTCAAGTCGTAAAACACAAAAAGTAGAAAATTCATCGTAGATTTTTGTCAGATTTTGAACTAGTACACGAAGATCTTCATCTGGTGACGTTAGCAGAGTGTAAGGCTGAACACACGTGGTAGAGCCATGCTGCAGCTATATTAGTAGTATAGTTGTAGCATGAATGGGTCGGCTCGATCGGGGTAGGACCACGCTCTCACAGAAAACCAGCGTAAAATAGCAGCTTAACGCTGCTGTGTTTCGTATGGTGAGTGTAGAGAACCGGAGACCCATTTTACTGGAAAAGAGGCATTCCATCTTAGTCCTCACGGGTGACGACGCATCTGCATTTTGATTCTTTATTGAGGATAAAAAATGTGGATGTCTATGGGTGACAGCAACCACTTACCATCAGGTGGACTGTGTGCTCGTTTGTCACCATATCCTATAAAATAAAAAAATAAAAAAAAATAACACTAAATGTTACGAGAATATCATCGATTGCTCTGTAGAGATGGTCTAGTTCCTCGTAAATATGTCAAGACATTCTAACATAGCTCTCTGCAGCTCCTCTGGCAATGTTAGTCCAGCATATCGGTTCATTTCTCCTGGTAAACGTTTTCGATATCTCCTCATTTCTCTTCTTCCTTTAATCGAAATGTCCACATTCTCACATTTTTTTCATGTTGGAAATAGCTTTTTCCATTAGTTGAATACGTTGGCTTTAAGGAAAAAATTTTGGGCTTTGATTTTTATCTCATACTTTTCCAGTGATAATCTAGATTATTATTATATTATTTAGTATTTGCTTTTGTGTCTGACTAACTTCTATTAGGATTTTACACCAAAAGGAAAGATTTTGTATCGACGTTTTCTCTGTTGGTGCTGGGATCATATATATCTTCGAGTGTTTATAGTAGTTTTTTTTTAAATTATTCTGCAGTGGTTTAACAACGTCATGACGATCAATTCATTTTGTCTCTGAGAGTCTTTTGACGGATACGCCTACACTTTTTATTAAAGTTTCCCATTGACGTGTGGATGATGAAAAGAACCTGTGAACTGTTCCGAAAAACGTTAAACTTTAATTAACGCTCCCTAAGTGAGTGCACTCCACATAGATTTAGCGAATGATTAGCACAAGGCGTTTTTACGTAGTAGAGCCATGCTGCAGCTATGTAAGTAGTTATAGCACAAATGGGCCGGCTCGACCGGGGAAGGACCACGCACTCACAGAATACCAGCGTAAAATAGCAGCTCAACACTGATGTATTTCGTATGGTTAGTATAGAGAACTGAAGACCCTTTTTACTGGAAAAGAGGCATTCCATCTTAGTCCTCACGTGTGACAACGCATCTGCATTTTGATTCGCAAACTAGGATAGATGTAGATGTGTATGGGCTACAGCAATACCATTTACCATCCGGTGGACAGTGTGGTCGTTTGTCACCCTATTCTATAAAAAAGTCCTCAATCTACGAAGAAAACAATATATTCAAATTCATTCATTTGACAACGTCAAATTTTGAAATAGTGTTGTCATCTATAGCGTAAAATGCACCTCCTAGTTTTTAGGGAAAGAACATTCGTGTAACAGAAACAGAAACTTTTTTATTAAATATAGATTATAAAAAATACTTATTGAAAGACACTATTTTGTTTAATTACCACTGCTTCGAAAAAAAATCTCTGTCCTGGGAAGAACCAGCAAGAAACCCAGCGAAACTTTTTTTTTAAATAACAGCTTACAATCATGTATGTTACACAAATTAACAACACAACAAATTAGAAATAGCTTGGTAGCGATCATCTCATTTCCAGAGGTTATTATCATCCATAATTTTTTTTTATTTTAATAGCCCTTATTATACAAACTTAGTTTATTAAAGTTTTTGAATTTTGAGCAGGTCAAATTTTGTATATTTTCTGGAATTTTGTTGTAAAAGCGTATACATCGCCCCAAGAATGAATTACTGACTCGAAGGAGTCGAGTAACTGGTACCACTTGCTTGTGTCTGTTCCTAGTATTTATAGAATGAATATCACTTATTTTTGTAAAACTACTTTTATTTTTGTGTACGTACATTACATTTTCATAAATGTATTTAGAGGCCAAAGTTAATATATTAATTTCCTTAAATTTTTGTCGCAGCGACTCTAGGCTTTAAATCATAAATTGCTCTTATGGGTCTCTTCTGTAAAACAAATATAATTTCAGTGTCAGCTGCGTGTGCAGCAAACTACCATACGATATTGTGCTATGGAAATAGCTAAAGTAAACTAATCTAGCTGTTTTAACACTGGTAAGACTTCTAGCCTTGTTTACAGCATATGCTGCAGAGCTAAGCCTGCTTGCTAATTTTGATATATGGGGGCTCCATCGAAGCTTGGCATCTAATGTGATTCCAAGAAAAATGGTGGTATCTACAAGACTTAGTTTCTCTCCATTTAAAATTACATTAATATTTAATTGTTTGACATTTGGAGTCATAAATTTCATACATTAAAGTGTATTAGTGGGTTTTTTTTGTTTTACTTAATAATAAGCTTAATTAAAATTCAATATGGAATATACCAACTATGATTAGCAACAAAAAATGTAAGATTATCGTTCTAGCATACGTCTTAAATATTACTTTAAGTCAATAACTGTCTAAACGTTGGTAATGTTTTTATTTTGTGTAAACATTTATCAATGTTAGAAGGAGATAAAATACAAAACTCGGTGCTTCTCTTTCTAAGAAAAATGAGGAACGTTTTCAATGTTTCAAGCGCTCACTCCCTATATAATATTATAACCTCCTTGGCCTGTAGTTACAATGTATATAATTATCCTTCATAGTTCACTGCTTCACAATATGTTGATGCTTCACATTGTGCAGTCCTTGGAAGATTTTGAAGGCAACTTGAGCCAGCAGACAGCTGATAGTAGACGATGATATCTCTAGGTACTTAAGCAGACAGACACCTTATCTTGAGAATCACATCACCATCAGAGCACTTGTTTCATCGTTTCAACTAATTGTTCATATGCGCAGACACTAAATACACAAAATCACACTATTTTTACACATCAAAATCCACTTCAAACCATTATTTAAACAATTATACAGGAGCATAAAACCTCAGCCGGTCAAGCTCCCGCCAAAACTCCCCCAATAAGAATTAATTAGTGCTGGCGCATAGAATACTTTTACTCCATACGTAAGCATCATATTATTCACTGTTTTAAGGCGGCTACTGAAATGCCTGCCGCAGGGGCAATCTAGGGTGTAAGAGTGGGGATGACCCTTAATTGCCCCCTTAATTGTGATGTGTGTAGACAAGCAGGGGCAATTTTTTAAGTCGACCCTGCGTTTGTGAAAAGACTATCACTGGATGAATAGGAACATGTTCTTTACATTATTATGTTTTATAAAGAACATGTTCCTATTCGTCCAGTTGTATCATATATAGGAGCAACAGCTTATTTCCTTGCTAAAAAGTTAAACTTCCTTCTGCGGGAGAAATCTGGATTCAAACCAACTTACATCCTTAAAAATAGTTTAGATCTCATTTCCAAGATTAAAGATATCCGTATTCCACCTAAATCCATGTTGTTATCTTTAGACGTTGATAGTCTTTTCACAAATGTCCCATCCCCAGACTGTTTGCGTATACTCGCAGATCTCTTTAATAAACGTCGTCTACATCCCGGGGAAACAAATGATCTTCTAAACTTAACCTCTCTCTGTATGAAACAAAACTGTTTCCGGTTTAATAACCACTTCTATCTACAAAAAGAAGGGCTAGTCATGGGTTCCCCTCAAAGTCCTCTTATGGTGGACATTTTTATGGATAATTTTGAAAAACAACACATAGTAGTCAATCAAAATATTTTATACTATTATCGATATGTAGACGACATAATTATTTGTTGGACTGACACAAAGAGGCAACTGGATGTTTTCCTTAATAAAATTAATAAAATCCACGACCAAATTAAATTTAAGCCTGAATTGGAACAAGATTGTGTCCTTAATTTTCTTGATTTAACAATAACAAGGAAAGAGTCGTTACATGAATTTCAAATTTATCGAAAGCCAACTCATACCGACACGGTCATTCCTGCGTCATCATGTCATCCGTGGCAACATAAATTAGCCGCTTTTTATTGTTATATTAATAGTTTGTTTACTGTAACATTAAGTCTAACGGTAAAGTAAAAACTCTAACGGTTACTCAAAGAATATCATTGACAATGTAATAAAAAAGAAACAGAAACTTGTCGTACGCAATTCTCTGTACGCGGTTAAACCTCAAAGTGATCGTCGATATGTTGGCAGTTTGACCTACTTAGGTTCTATATCTGAAAAAATAGCTAATACTCTCCGACAGAGTGGCGTGTACGTGGCATTCAAAACAAACAATTCACTTAAGAATATCTGTAATTGTAAGGATAAGTTGGATATTCGTCTAAAGTCTGGTGTTTATAAACTTGTTTGTGACGAATGCCAAGCCGTTTACGTGGGTCAGACTGGTCGCAACTTCGAAACACGTTATAAAGAGCATTTAGCCGCGTACAGGAATTGTAACCCTGATAAATCACATTTTGCTAAGCATCTCTTAGACACTGGACACAGCCTATCCAATGACCACTCCTTTAAAGTCTTACATACTTGTAATAAAGGGCTACGACTGTGTGTGCTGGAACAGTTAGAGATATTAAAAAATAATAACGGTAATGTTGCACTGCTGAATGAACAAACAAATGTTTCCAACTCGCCTCTCTTAAACATGTTTAAGCCTGCTCCTTGATGATATATAGCCTCGCAACATGGTCGTTTGTCACCCTCACGGTGCGGTGGTCAGCGTTTTGTTGCGTGGTTGTAGGGTAGGCGGACGTTTCGCAGTAGTTTGTTGTTAATTTCACAGCAAATATCGACGTACGTCAGGCGGTGATTGAAATTAGTTTATAATAACCCCATTATAATGGATTTCCGCAAAGTAACGCCTGATTCTATCAATTATATTCTAATAGTATTAAAAGTGTTGGAATATAAATAAAATATAATTAACTACATAATTAAACAAAAATACAAATTTTAGTAATTAAATTTATTAAAACTCATCATTAGAAAACTATCCTGGCTATTTGTAACACTAGTTAAATTATAGTTACTAAGCACTAATTAGTTAAGTTATATCACAGAATAAATTGGTTATATTAAATTATGACGAGGGAAGTTAGTCATATTTATTTGTCTTTGATAGCCTAAAAATAGCGTGGCAGAGCTATGCTGCAGCTTATAAGCACTATATTATGGTTCTAATTATTAATTAATTAGTTGTTTTATTGATAAATGTGGGTGTCTATGGGCCACAGTGTCCCCTTACCATCAGGTGGACTGTGCTCATTTGTCACCCTTATTCTATATAAAAAAAAGAGTCAAGGCTATATATACCGATTTATTGATATTTCGATAAAACTGGCGCCATTCTTAACGCGTGCGTCCAGCGAGATGTACACTCTCATACTGAACGGCAGGCAGGTGTGTAGAGACAGTTCAGATATTGCCCCGATCGCTGTACTCCCTAGATTGCCCCTGCGGCAGGCATGTCAGTAGCCGCCTTTACTCCATGCGATGTCAAAGAATTACAGATAAGAGTATACTACGAAAAGAGTATAGTAACTGGGCTAGCAACTAGCACTTATTATTTTGTAGCTAGCAACCAAAGATAATAATCACATCAACTATATAACATTTCTTATGCGGCGTCTCCACCAAAGAAAAGTTACCAACTTTTGTGATGTCAACACGTGTTGGTGACAAAAGTTTCTGTAATTTCCTTTTTTTACATGGGCAAGGACGGGTTATGTAGGACTCGCACCGACTAAAACCCCATGGTGTTTCACCTTCGCCGCATATTGGCAAAGCCACGGGAGCTCTTTCGCACACATCCGCGGCCCCACCATCGCTGGCCGCCCCTTCTCGGGGGAGGACCTCTCCTCGCCATTCTCCTTTTCAGGCAAGGCGCATCCGGAACACAAGGCACGCCCCCTCCACGGCATCCAACTCCAGCTGCGTATCGGACCCCCCCGAATCCGATACGCGGAGGTCATTGGGTCAGCAAATTCGAGCGCTTAGTAGCACCCGCTTTCCCGACCCCAGCGGTGGATCCGGTCTCTGGCTCCACCGCAAACCACGTTTCGGCCGCGGAGGGTAGGGAGAGCGGCGCCTCGCAATACCGACACTCCTCTCCCCCCATGGCCTCACCGCCACCGAATCAAACGGTGCGGCCCCGTCAGAGTAGTGGAGGATAGGGCGAGTGGCGCATCGCCATACCAACACTCCTCTTCTTCCGCGACGCCGCCTCGGCCGCAGCGGGGGAGAGGACACCCCTCCCTTCGCAGCCCACCGACACACATCCGAAGTGAGCTCGCCAAGCCCACTTGTAGTGGCCACCTCGGGCTGGCCCCACACCACGGGTCAGCCAAGGGGTTCCTCTTTGTTCACAGCGGGTGACCAAGCCACGGCTACTAAGCCCCTCCGCCACGACAAGACGGGAACCCGTTCGGGGGGGGGGGGGGGGGGTTCTGTAATTACCTAGTGTTGGCTACAAAAATTGTACACAATGTTTGGAACCGTGTTTCTATTTTCGGCGGCAACATCAAAGGAATACGCTTGTTGCAAATATTTGTTCGCTCTGTGGAGACGCTTGTTGGAAACATTAGTTGGCAAGATGTAACGCCGTGTTAGGCCATACCGGGGCCTTTGGGCACACAAGAATTCGGGGCCCTGTTGGATAGTTAAAAAGTGAGTGACAAAAACATTTTTCTGCTATAGTATGTTTCTAGGGCAGGTGGAATAACGTACATTAACATTTGACGATATCATCCGGGTACCCAACCTTTTTTTTTTCGCTTTATTTTTTTTATCCTTGTATCATTACATACATTATTGAAAGTTGCAAAGTTCTTCGCAGGCCCTGTGTCTATTATTATACTATGAAGAAAGAATTAAGAACTTATTAGAATTAAAAAGCAAATTAACATTAATTTAAAATTATTATTTATAAATCACAGAAGTTATTACAATTTTCATTATTACGTTAATAGTAGTTAAATTGTTTAATAGATAGGTAGATAGGTAGGTAGTTGTACAAAACATAATCACATCTTGGTAGTCGGGTAAAAAGGCGAACCTTTAATGCTAAGCATTCTTTAGCAGTCACCCTTGAAGCATGCATAAAACTTCTCATAATAGATTGTTAGAGACACTTGACAGACTATTATTCTGTATCTATTCCAGAATCATTTTCTGATGATGACGACGTTGAAGAGTCCGCCAAATTGATAATAAAACTATATAGAATATACGTCACTAGACCACGTTTCTTTTACATATTTATAAACGTTTACAATCATTCTTTTTTCGGTTTCCGAAATATGCGACACTTTCCGCTTCTTTCATGGTGACGTAAAATCTTTATAAGATATTCATGTCGATGGACTCGATTACATACCGGTAATAATATACAAAACGTTACAAAACAATAACAAAAACTTTAATACAAAACTTAACAATACAACAAACACAACAAACTTAATAAAAATTAAAACAACAACTACAATCGACAATTTTAAATCTCAAACTATGATGACTCCTGCTCTGCCCGCTCTCGCAAATACGCACGACGTGAGACCGCGAATCGTGTCGAAACAAGTTTGTTATCTCTGAATGACCGCTTCCTTCACCCTACCTCGTACCATGAGACACGCTTAGCGCATAACGATACGAAATCGATAGTGAAATGTATGGAAGCAATTCCTGTCGTTTTGTTTCGATGCTAACATAATACTTTAGGTCAATGTACGTTCTTCCACCTGCCGTAGAAATATACTATATATGATCTTATATTTAGTGTTTTGGATTGGTTACCACTACGACAGTGGTTTATTTCGGGATATCTGTTGTGCAAAGTCTTCTTTTATGTCTTCAAAGTCTATATTTTGAAGGATATCACTTTATATACATATACTTGTTGACAAATTTTTTATTCGGTCTTCTAACATAGTTGTTCGTAATTTATTTTTTTCTCTTTAGGTGTGAATATGATCGCACTCCACTACAATTGGTAATCATTAAGCAAAGGAACAGTTTCTTCTAATATATCAGTCTTTATCAGTTTATGTAACTTAGCCTTGCATATTCAAATCCACAGATTCCTTTGCTATGTTCTTTAAATACTGCCCTAAATAAAAACATTCTGATTTGAACTCATAGGTATTCATGTCTTCATGATGGAATTCTTCAAATTCATGGATTTTTTGGCAACTCATCAGAATCGATTGTTATTAATTGATAAAGAAAACTAAAACGATCGTAAATTTAATGTATCGATTACAAAGAATAAACGTATCTACACGAAATTTTTCTTTGCCATTTAACTTTTCTATTTTCATTTTATCAACTTTTTTTACAACTTTTCATTCAACTTTTCATTGTCTCAGACAATCCTTCAAAAAAATAACGCATGTGCTGCGAATTCGTTTTCTTTCAGACTTATCTTTATAGTCAGTATTTGGATTTTTTTTCTTCTATCGATTCGTACTGATTGAAATTATTGCGTGTGTTATTGACATGATGATGCGTGAAGTTTTGTTGCAACTTCCATGGTCATAGTCATCATTACAGCCCTTCATAAGTCCACTGCTGAACATAGACTTCCCCCAAGGAGTGCCATAAATCACGGTCCTCAGTCACCTGCATCCATCGACTTCATGCATGTCTTACCTGGTCGTTACTCTATCTAGTGGGGTGTCACCCTAAACTTCGCCTACACTTCGCCTTCCGGTGGTCATAATGCTATTCTGTAAACTTAAACTGGTTTTATCATTCCGTTAAAAGTACTCAATTTCTCCATTTTTTTGCTATGCTTTGGGCTTCGCTTCTTGTTTCTGTTGTTCGAATGACATCACTTGCAATTTAGGTCAAAGCTTCAGAAAAAATTTTCATGGCTTTCAAAAAAGCTTAAAATGATATTTACTATACATTCTGCACAATGTTTATCCATAGGCAAAAACTGCAAAAATCTCTCAATAGGCTCTCCGTCTTTTACGTATCTAAAGATGAAGGTTAGTTGACAATTATTTTTAAAATTTGCTGTCCCATTAAATTAATAAACTCATTGTAAAAATTTGCAGAAAAATATAATGTAGGTTCTTCCTTTTCCAAGATTTCCGCAGTTTCGTATATGATCAGCAAGAAAAGGATCAAATTCACTAATCAATTCTAGGCGTCCTAAATAATCCCCCTTTATTTTGAAACCCCAATATCTCATTATCACTACGAAAAGCAAGATCACTAGAAGCTAAAAATTTCACTGCTGCAACAATTCTTCTAAGTATATTCTTCCAATAATTGACTTCTGTATTATATTGAGACAGCAACTAACTGTCAACTCCTCCAGTATTTTTGCTTCTTGCGACATAATTCATCATTAATTGCTTGTGCTGTAAACTGTTCTCATGCTCAATTAATGAGTTACTTATATGCTTCTAATCTTTATATTCATTCGGTGAACTCAAATTATGCCCATTACCAGTAGTACCATTAAATAGACGACAGCAATAGCAGCAGTACACAGATTTCCTCGACGGTGAATAAAGAAGCCATTTTCTTTCTAAAGACTCACCATTCATCAATTTACGGGTAAAAATATTTATAGTTAAATATCTAGTTTTTTTACCGCTTGAATATGGAAAGCTTAGAGAAGTTACAGAGAAGTCACCATTTTTATTTTGGAAAAATAATGGCCCTTTTCGAATCCAAATATCGCGTAATCCTTCTGTTAAAATTTCATCACAACCCGTACCAGAATCAGGAGATACATTTTTCATTATCTTGAATAATTTCTATGAAGCGAAACAAAATCACATCATTAACTTCACCGTACAAGTTTGACCTTTCGGGAAATCAACTCGAATTTGCAATGTAGCTACTTTTTAGATATTTTTTATAATTATTAATATGTTCAATGTTTAGTAAAAGGTTAAAAAAAACTGTTCTGGTGTCCGATTTAAATTCGCTAAGCTACTACCTATATTCATATCTATTTCAACAACATTTATTTAGCTGTAATTGTATAAAAACATAGATTGTCGAAAATTAAAAAATCCAGGCTATGGGTAAGGCGATTGCACAGCTCGAAAAAACGTTTAGATAGCGGCGAAACGCGGAACTACATATTTTCTTCCTAAGAAAGCTATCAATGCCACTTTTTCTGTCAAACTTAGCAACATGTGGCCTGTCACTGCTCAGGGTTTCCCAAGGAGATTATAATATAATATAGGGAGTGAGCGTTTGGAACATTGTAACCGTTCCTCATTTTTCTTGGAAAGAGAGCCACCGAGTTTTGTATTTTTCTCCTTCTAACATTGATATATGTTTACACAAAATAAAAACATTACCAAGTTTAGACAGTTATTGGTTTAAAGTAATATTTTATTCTAGAAGGATAATCTTACATTTTTTATCACTAATCATAGTTGGTATATTCCATATTGTATTTTAATTAAGCTTAAACACGAAAAAAACACTAAAACACGAATGTTCTTTCCCTAAAAACTAGGAGGTGCATTTTACGCTATAGATGACAACACTATTTTAAATTTTGACGTTGTCAAATGAATGAATATATTGTTTTTTAATAGGATAGAGTGACACACGAGCACACAGTCCACCGGATGGTAAGTGGTTGCTGTGGCCCATAGATATCTACATCTATCCTCGTTTGCGAATCAAAATGCAGATGCGTTGTCACCCGTGAGGACTAAGATGGAATGCCTCTTTTCCAGTAAAAAGGGTCTCCGGTTTTCTACACTCACCATACGAAATATATTGAGCTGCTATTTACGCTGGTATTCTGTGAGTGCGTAGTCTTTCCCCGGTCGAGCCGACCCATTTATGCTACAACTATACTACTTATATAGCTACAGCATGGTTATACCACGTAGAAAACGTCTTGTACTAATCATTCGCTAAATCTATGTGGAGTGCACTCACTTAGGTAGCGTTAATTCAAGTTTAATTTTTTTCGGAACAGTAGTAAAAGTTTACAGGTTCTTTTCATCATCCACATGCCAATGGGAAACTTTAATGAAAAGTGTAGGCGTATCTGTCAAAAGACTCTCAGAGACAACATGGATTGCTCATCATGACGCTGTTAAACCACTGCAGAATAATTTAAAAAAAACTAGTATAAACACTCGAAGATATATATGATCCCAGCACCAATGGAGAAAACGTCGATACAAGAGAAGCAGCATCTACACTCTTACCAGCTTTGTGTGACTTCACTTTTTTATGCAATCTTTACTATTGGTGTAAAATCCTAAAAGAAGTTAGTCAGACACAAAAAAAATACTAAATAATAAAATAATTATCTAGATTATCGCTAGAAAAGTATGTGATAAAAATCAAAGCTCAAATTTTTTTCTTCAAAGCCAACGTATTCAACTAGTGAAAAAAGCTATTTCCTACGTAACAAAAAATGCTGCAGAGCTGCAGAGAGCTATGTTCGAATAGGAAGTAGACTATCGCTACAGAGCAACGGATGATATTTTTGTAACATTTAGTGTTATTCAGCCTTACACTCTGCTAACGTTACTAGATGAAGATCTTCGTGTAATAGTTCAAAATCTGACAAAAATCTACGATGATTTTTCTGCAGGATATATAATTTTGTAGACTTTACGACATGAAAGCTCCCAGCATTTCTTCCCAAGAAGCGGTTCAATGTATTTCATTGGAGCTTTTCTCGTAAAATTGAGCTATTTTGAATCTGTTCCGAATCTAGCGCTGTGTCTAAGATTTTTTTACTATTAAGTTTTATGTGAAGGAAGCTTATCAAAACTCAAGTCAATAAAATCTAACTTAAGGCTAACAATGAGCCAAGCGGGCCTACCAATCTTTCCATTTAATCTATTGAAAATGAAAAGAAAGTAAATTTTGATAATATATTAGAATATTTTAGCAAAATAAAGTCCCGTTATCATGTATAGCATTTTTTGTTTTACTTTGGGGGGTGCTTGATATAAAACAGCCCACGCTACGCCGCCACTAGTTACCGTAAGGTTTGATACTGTAGCGAAGCAATCAAGCAATCACGTAATCAAAATATTAAACGGAGTTTAATTGTAACACTATTCAGCACTTCCATATTGAAAAAAAAATACGCATTTCGTTTTTCGTAATGCTGTATATACTATTAATATCCTCAAAATATTGTATCATTGAGACTCTATTAGAAAGAAATGGTACGTTTAACTCGGCGCCTTTCATTCATTTCAAGGTCTCTGATTTAGGAACGTTTCTCTAGTATGAACTGCGCGCTCCCTATATTTTACAACATCTTCTTCTTCTTCTTTCTTTTTTATGGCGGTTTTGATCATTCGCCAATGTCAGCGTGAAAGCATTTATTGAGTAGAAGCTCAGTAGTTACAGATACTATGCCCATATACAAGAGAAGATTGTGATAGTACAAGTATCTTTTTTTCCTTTTATCTTGTAGTACTTTTTACAACCTCTTTGCCTTCCGTATTTCAAATGAAATGACGACCACAGATAACTGTATACTAGACAGAGAATGACGACATTCCGCCGAAAAAATTATAGAATGCATCATAGTGTTAGATAGTATCAAGAACGACGAAAACAACAAGATATATTTTGTTATTTTATTCGTTTAAGAAATTCGTTAAAATATTTTGTAATTGTTAAATTAATTAAAATTCGAAAAAACAATTAAATTAAAAAATTAAATCGTTGTGGATTTGTTTCGGATTTGATAAGTGATGTAAAAATTGTATAACTTATGTTCAACAGAAAGTCTATTATTGATTATGGTAGTGATAACATCGAGAAGACAGACTGGTCTGGAGACTAACATTCGGAAGACTAATAATACTATTTTTTACTATTCTAAGCCAGAGTTTAACAACTATCGTACCTGATGGTAAGTGCTGATGCAATCGAAGATGTTGAAGCGCATTGACTTAACAAAAGCCTTTTCACTATTATTTTGAAGAAACCCACATTGTAATCGAATGGAAAGACAGTTGCTGGCAACTTAATTTACTCCTTTGCTGTACGCATTACGCACGATGTAGCAAGCCATTTGGTTCGTATGCGTGGTAAGTAGACAAGGAAAGGGTGGAGACTGGCCGAGGCCGAGGATCTGCGTGTCAGGTTGTCTGATGGTGGAAGAGAGAGGGAGGAATTAAGTACTTACAATATTTTAAAAAATATAATAGAAACTATTACAAAATTTATATATCTTATAAATTGGTGGGTTAAAATTTGCGAAAAGTGACGCATGTATAACAGTGTGATATTATACATCAAATTAATATATTGCACAAATATTCGGATTATTTTGCTAGTTCTTATTTAGAATAAATGCATATTATGTAAAAAGTTAAAACTAATTGATATTTGATTTTATTCAACATTAGCTATTTTTCCGCGTATTCGTCAGCGTGGAATTTACTACGATTTCATGGGTTTTATTTTTTTGCGCGGTACCTTAATTATTTTTCTATAATAAAAGTATTCTAAGTCAGTCCTTATAACATCAGCTATCTGCCAGTGAAAGACCCGTCAAAATCGATCCAGCTGTTTCGGAGATTAGCTGGAACAACAAGACAGACAGACAGACGAATATTTAAAAAAATCTTTTTTTGTTATTAGTACTGTATATACTTTCATATGCATTTGGTAAAAAGCTGTTCTTTAATTATTACAAACAGACACTTTGTGTATAGATTAAAGATTATACAGGGATAGAGAGGTATTTTTTTTAGGAAGTAAAGATTAGAATAATTTGGTGGGGGTGGGGGGGGGGGGTGGGATGACTCAAACTTTAGGCCTAGTCAGTTTGAATAGCCTATCATGTAGAGGATGTCATGGGGGGGGGGGGGGGGAGATCGTGGTTGAATAAGGGCAAAAAGTTTTCATTACACTCCTAGGGGGTCAAAATGGCCAAAAACCAAAAAATTTTAAAATTCTTATTTCGTCTATAATTCCGCCTCCTTCGGAGGTTCTTACACAATATTTACTTCCCACATCCCACTTGTTATACAGGTAGAATTGATCACGAATCAACACAGTAAAATTATTACAATAAATTTTTAGTTTTGTTGTCAATCGGTCCGTACATTACATACCTAATAACATTATCTCCGAAAAGGCTTTAACACTATAGACCACATACATACCATTCGGCAAATTATACGGAAGTCCGAGGAGTACAATTTGCCACTATGTCTGGCGTATGTGGACTATGGGAAAGCATCGAAATTTGGGCGGTGCTGCAGTTTCTTCAGCGGTGCTAAGTTGACTGTCGGTATATCGAAATGCTGAAGTACTTCTACAGTAAGGCTACGATGGCTATCAGAGTACAGAACCAGAGTACGAAATCTATCCAATTGTAGAGAGGTGTAAGACAGGGTGACGTTATATCCCCGAAACTCTTCACCGCTGCATTGGAAGACGTTTTCAAGCTTCTGGACTGGAAATGATACGGTATTAACATCAATGGCGAGTACATCACTCACCTTCGATTTGCTGACTATATAGTCGTTATGGCAGAATCGCTGGAGGATCTTACCACTATGCTCAATGCCCTCAATAGTGTCTTCCAACGGATAGGTCTTAAGAAGAACATGGATAATACAAAAATCATGTTTAACGTCCATGTCACACCTATGCCGGTAGTTGTTGGGAGCACTAAGCTCGAAGTTGTTGACGAGTATGTTTACCTGGGACAAATAGTCCGACTAGGTAAGTCCAACTTCGACCGAGAGGTCATTCGACGGATTCAACTCGGTTCGGCAGCGTTCGGGAAATTACGGCACATTTTCTCGACAGGTATACCTCAAAACTTAAAAACGAGACTGTGTAACCAGTGCGTGTTGCCAGAGATGACCTATGGAACTGAGACGTGGTCCTTCACTGCTGGCCAGATGAGGAAGCTCAAGGTCGCTCAGCGAGCTATGGAGAGGGCTATGCTCGTAGTTTCTCTGCGTGATAAACTTAGTAATGAGGATATCCGCAGTAAAACCAGAGTGACCTACATAGCCCAACGGATTAGTAAACTGAAGTGGCAATGAGCCGGCCATATAGCTCGAAGAACCGACAACCGATGGGGAAGAAAGGTTCTGGAGTGGCAGCCTTGTACAAGCGGACGAAATGTAGGGCGTCCCCCCCGCTAGATGGAGTGACGACCTGGTAAGATATGCAGGAAGTCGATGGACGCAGGTGGCTCAGTAGTCAGGACCGTGCTTTGTGGCATTCCTTGAGGGAGGCCTATGTTCAGCAGTGGACTTGTGAAGGGCTGTAATGATGATGATGATGAATATTATCTAATTTTCGATCACGCCACATATCAGTCGTGTTTCATCTTACGAATTAAAGTACCATATATAATTTATAGCTAGCCATATAACGTCCTTTTACAGACTATTATTTTTCTAAGTAGGCCATAATTAAATAATAAATCATATTCTTTTATAAATCCGACTTAAATTCTAGAGAAATAAAGGATCTGTTATAATTCATGTGTTATGATTCTGCAGACATATTAATATAAACAAGACGATGTCATAAATGTAGAAAGTCGATGGATGAAGGTGCGTGCTTTGTGACATTCCTTGGTGGAGGCCTATTTTCAGCAGCTAACTTGTGAAGGGCTGTAATGATGACGATGATGATAATGATGAAGACGATGTCTCTGCTATAAAGGTATATTCTTTCGATAAAACACAGTACGTAAAGTTACTTTAACGTTGAAAAACAATATTATTTTTAATATCAATAGGACACAAAAATTATAGTCGAATTGATAACCTTTCTTAACCGTATATTTTAAAAAAAAATTATTCTAGTTAAGTACAAACATCATTAAACGAAACATATTTTCGTCAATGATTTAAAGAACTCTTATTTCATTATCTTTTCTTTTTTATTACACTTTTAAGCGCTTTGCTTATATGATCTCTTATCTTCAATTATAGTATTGAATACAATATTATGTTAAAATGAACTTGTTTATATTTTACGTATATAGTTTATAATTTAGTTATTTAACAATTTGCTTTCTTGAAACCAATCCATACTTTAAAAAAAATGGTTACTACAAAATAGTATTTACTTGAATTAAAGAGCAATATTTTAGTTACTGTATGTTTTATTTGAAAAGATCCGCGTAATACACATTTCCTGTTTAATTCGTGATTGACTTGTGTATGATGTATTCATTTAAATGTTTAGGTATCTCGCATTATTTCCATAAGTTAGAAAGAGAAAATACTGTTTTTGTTATACCGCAGTAAAGGACGAGAAACTACCCATAGACTAAAGAATTTTAAAATGGCAGACATTTTGTGAGAACCCTCTTCCGTTTTCGTTTCCCCTCTGGCCCCTCTGCCGTCAGTGTAGTGTATCATTCACCGCAAGAGAAAAATTGAAATCGTGTTGTAATTTGCTGGCTTAATTACTTTATTTCCCTTCTAACAAGTAAGTGCATTCAAATTATATTGAGTGATATATTTTTCTTGTGTTTTTATAGTGCATTAAGTCGCTATCGTATTTTGGTACTTTTGTGTCTGTGACGCATAAAAGGAGTGTCCCTAGCAGCAGCCATTTTGCCTGAGCCGGCGACACGATTTTGCGGTGCGGTTAGCTATAAATCCAAATTTTGATTTTCTAATCCTTCATTCATTTCTGTCCAAGGTTTTCTTTTCAGTCTGTCGTATAAGCCTATCTCACGATATATATCTACTAATTTAGTGAGAAGATTTTTGACTCGTAGTAGACTAAGTAAATTGTAATTTAGGAGCGCGCCTATCCTTCATTAATTAATTACATTTTTATTAATTTGATTATTGCTTTCAAAGGCGTGGACATGTAGAATTTACCGCGTGAGCGCGTAATTTCTACCAATGTAATTGTAACCAACCGTCATGTTAGTGCGTAATAAATTTACCGTGCGTTCTTTAACCAGTAACGTCCTTATCTTGCACGATAACTGTTCAGATTATTGGGGATCAATAGTTAAAATAATTCCAGGACTAATTAGTTGTCAAGTTTCTATGGTGAAAGGGACATGAATCTATAGATAAAAATTTCCTTTATTTTAATGATAATACTAGATTGCGGGCCGGGCCCTTATCTCTTTAAAACACGTGCGAAAAAAATTAGTTCACCTTAAAAAACTATCATATTTTATTGAATACTGGATTTTTTTTGCAATTTCTTTGAACTGCCATAACGCTGTTACGTAGTAGCTGGGTACATACAAAAAAACAAAAAGGTTAATTTTTTTCTATTACATGACATGGTCTTACACTATTGAAATTTTTAAATTTCTTGTAACTGCCTTGTACCTTCATGTGAAATGATGGTATTTCTTACCTTACCTTTATACTTTAATGAATAACTAGTTCAACATGCAAAATTTCTTATATAAATTACTGAATGATATCTATATACTTAGATTGTTTAAACCACATAGTTCAACATGCAAAATTTCTTATATAAATTACTGAATGATATCTATATACTTCAATTGTTTAAACCACATATTTAAATACCTGTATTTGTAATTTAAAAGTACATATTTTTAAATTAATATAATTTTTATACTATATTTAAATAATTTAATATATTTTTTAATGTTTTTTATATATCTAAAGTGAAAATGTACTTAAAGTCCACCTTATGGTAAGTGGCGATTGAAACTCATGGACACCTGCAGCCCTGCAAACAGAAGGCTACAGATGCTTTGCCACCTTTGAGTACTATGATGGAATGCCTCACAGCTGTTAATCATACTGAGTCTGTACCCATAGGACCCATAAGATAAGGAACACAGCATAGAAACTTCAATATGCCAGCAGAAATAGGTAAGACAAACTCTTTGAATAGGAGTCCTATAATATGGTAGTGGTATACAAATAGAGGAAAATGGTATTGTATTAATTTATATTATATGCATCAACAGTCTTAATTATACCAATCTATTTATAGTATTTCATGTTCCATGACTATAGTACTTATTTTTATGATGGTCGGTGGTTCGGGAGCTTTATTTCAAATAATTTAGAATTTAAGCTCAGATTCCTGAAAGTTTTCACACATTAATTTTACAATGAACAATATATTATGTAATATAAGAGGATTTTTTATGCCCGTAATGGGCACTATATAAAGTTATTTATTATTAATGTTATAAAAAATAATTTTATATAGAGCAAGAATTTTTAAGGAATGTAGGCCATCATGTGAAATGCAGGACATATTGCAAATGTTATGGTACTGTTATTCAAATTAGGGTAATATGATGCCATATTCACTGCTATTTGACATTTTGTAAAAGAACATACAAATGAGATATTTATTGCTATAACAGTGATGATACTACTACACATTTTTTAATATACCTTATAAATAAACACCTTAAAAATTACACCTCATTACCTTAAAAATATAGATATGGGCATTTTTTATCAGCTTTTAATTGGCCATTTTTGAACATAGCAACCTCTCACTAGATTTATAGCATAATCGCCTTGAATTTTACGACATTAGATATAACATACCCGATACATTTCAAGATTCAATAACAGTTCAGAAAACCTTTTTTAATGAATAAAGTAGATTGGCTGGTAACTTTTTTTTTTTATAAAAAAACGCCAATTATTAAACAAGCTATTTTAGGAATTTATTCTGTATTATGGAGGTGTTTTTTTAAATGTAAATTTCATATCGGCGATCATCCAAAACTGGAACTTTATTTGTTCCCGGCTGGACGTGAACCTGCATCCCTAAATATCAAATGCTTAACCACTAAAGCTACTAAGATGAAGATATAATTTGAGACATGCAAGGTGACTGTAGATCCAGGTAGAGTTTGATAAAGCCTATAGAAGTCCCTGGGCTTACAATATATTATATAAATACAATATGTATTAATCTATATACAATATGTATTATGCTATACCCTTCTCCCTTTTTCCAACATTCTATACCCATTTGTAAAATGCTTTTTTAAGATGTTACATAAACATCATTGCTTATGGATAAACAATTATTTGTATGTCATACAAGTATTTGTTCTATTCTAGATGTAAACCCTCTCAGCCCTTAGCATCAAATGTTAGACTTTGGAGCTACTGAGACTGAGTGATGACTTGAGACATGCAAGTTCTTCATGGATTAAGCCTCATTATTAGGCTATAGTAGTTTCTGGCTGCTTATCTCTTTTTCCATATTTCTTTATTATGCAAAAATGTTCTTTCTAAAACCGCGGGTGGGGGGGGGGGGGGATTTGGCTTTAGCGACGCGGCGCGGCGCCGAGTAGTTGATTTTGGTTTAATGACTTAATGTAGGCAGTTTAAGATTGTCATGCTGGTTAAAAATAATATAATTAATGCTTACATAGAATAAGTAGGTCAGTAGGTATTAATCTTTCCTCCTTGTTTTTTTACAGAGCTATATTATATTTCTTAATAATTGATTTGTCTTTTTTCATACATCTTTAGAGCAAAAAATATTTACTATGAAGTCAGAATATATAATGAAAAAAAATGTACAAGAAAGGGAACATCTGTCTTATCAATATTTTTAGAGATACTAGCTGTTCTTTTTTTTAAAGGCTTTGTGTATTTAAATTACTTAATTCCGGAAAAAATGTTGGCGGGGTGCCCTTATTTTCTTTGTCAGCAGCATATATATTTTGTGTATTAGATTAGATATGAGTAATATGCTTCTTGATAAAAATGCTAGGTCGAAGTGGACCCCAGCAACAGTATTTCGAATATATGGCGGTGTATAGATATATAAGGGGGTGTATGGGGGTTGGCGCCGGGCTGTCGGGTGCGGTGCACGCAGGGTGGGTGGCAAGGGTGAGGGGTGTGTGCAAGCGTCGCGCTAGTCGTATTTCGTCTGGAGTGTTTATCCCGCGTCGTCGGATCAATACAGTTGGCGCAGTTGCGGTGGTCGAGCGACGGCGCGTGCCTTGTTACTCACTACACTAGCCCGAGTCTGTGAGATGCTGTCAAACCGAGCGGACGCCGGGTCGATGTCGCGTTTGGTGTGAGGGTCGCTCTCTGAGCTACGTTGAGTTTGTACATTGCGCCAGTGCGCTCAACAGCCTCCAAGGTGCGCCGTCTTATATGATGACTCATATACCCAATTTGGATTCACTACGGTGAAAGTGACACCCAAACGATTAGTCTTTCTGAAAAAAAATTTTTTTTTTCGGGATTTCTGTAATTCTATATTCCGTAAGTTGAATTTTTATTTTCTTTTGTTACAGGGGCATCAGTAATATAATTCTTATAGATCGCCAAAGATGTCCGTCGACAAGGAGGAACTGGTGCAACGCGCCAAGTTAGCGGAGCAGGCTGAGCGATACGACGACATGGCGGCCGCAATGAAAGAAGTTACGGAAACCGGCGTCGAACTCAGCAATGAGGAAAGAAACCTTCTTTCTGTTGCTTATAAAAACGTAGTGGGTGCCCGGCGGTCATCATGGCGAGTAATTTCCTCCATTGAACAGAAAACCGAAGGCTCAGAAAGAAAACAACAGATGGCAAAAGAATATAGGGTTAAAGTAGAAAAAGAGCTCAGAGAAATCTGCTACGACGTTTTGGTAAGCCATTACTTTCATCTTTTTTTTTATTTAACTTAGAATTTAAAAACATTTATTTCCTTTATTTTTAATTAATTTTTATATTTTCAAAATTTTAGCATAAATATTTTTTCTTAGTGACGAGGATGTTACGGAATTCCTTCCGCATTAAATAAATTGATAGCGGTCGTAACCTTCCTACGCGGATGACGTCATACTATATTTGCACGGTGCGTTGCCAATTAAAGGGGTGATGTAAACGATTATATGTCGCGGTCATTTTGGCTAAATTGTACGTCGATGTTAACGATGGGCGTTATAAAACTTTAGGTACTTGAGTTCACATGGCCGCCAGGGCGCGGTGCGGCCTTTACACGGGCGGGGGAGGGCGGGGTGACGTATTGCGCCGCGTCACTGCGCGCGCTGCTATCCCATCTTCGTTCGTTGCCCTATCTGTACTAGACATCGACTATTTGATGCATTTTTTCTTTAATTTCTGTAAAGTTGTATACAAGAACACAACTTTATTCTGCCTTTTTACTTAATCATCGAAGAAAGTACAAAGTACACTGGTATTGAAAAGTAGTCTGCAGTTGTATATAGATTTTTCTCGGCTTTTATCTCGGCATTTTTACTTTATTGGTTAAAAATAAATTTTCTCACATACATTTACTTAAGTGTATCACTTGTGAGTTCTGGTAACTATAAAAAAATATATTATTTTAATTTTGACTTTTAAATTATTTTAGTATTTGTTCATTTCATGAACTAGGAAGTGTGGCCTCCTGGCCTATTTTGACTAGGTACTTTGTGTATAGTAACAGTGCGTGGTATCCCCCTGGGTCACAAACTTGTGAGTTTATGTTATCTCATATTTTATTTTGACAAATAATTATAATGTTTATTTGTGCAAGTGTAATGTTCAGTAACATTGGCAACTCACCTTGAAAATATATACAATGAAACACAAAAATTCATAATTATTAATAAAGTATATAACTTATTCGTTTTCATTATATTTTTATTTTGATGTTATGTTTTTATAGTTAATGTGCATAATATATTATTTTGTTTATAAATTTAATGTTCTTTATTTAATTGTATTACATGAATACATTAAGACAAAATTTTATTTCAGGGCTTACTTGATAAACACCTTATCCCTAAAGCTAGTAATCCAGAAAGTAAAGTATTTTACCTTAAAATGAAGGGAGATTACTACAGGTACCTAGCAGAAGTGGCCACAGGAGAAACCAGAAATTGTAAGTTACTTTCTCTACAGCATTTAACATATTTTGGATTCATTAAATAAACATATATCAAAGTTTTGGAATAGATTGAGTTGTAAATCGTACATAAACTTAGATTGTTAACACCCCTTTACATTACAGCTGTTGTAGAGGATTCACAGAAAGCATACCAGGATGCTTTTGAAATCAGCAAGGCGAAAATGCAGCCCACACACCCAATAAGGCTCGGGTTGGCGTTAAATTTCTCCGTGTTCTATTATGAGATATTAAATTCACCCGACAAGGCGTGTCAGCTCGCCAAACAGGTCATTATTTGTGTCAGTTATGCATAGGCTCTGTGCTGGCTGGCACGAGGGTGAGCACCCGCGGCGCTAACTTGCTCGCTTGTCCCCAGCCGTCGTGGAGGACTCGCAGAAGGCATACCAGGAGGCGTTCGACATCGCCAAGGCCAAAATGCAACCGACTCATCCCATCAGGCTCGGTCTCGCGCTCAACTTTTCCGTATTTTATTACGAGATTATCAACTCCCCTGCGCGGGCGTGCCACTTAGCTAAACAGGTTTATTCATTGCACATTCTGCAGTGTATTCAACCTTTTGATCATGCATCCCCTTACTAACTTCTAGAATAGTCATCTTATGTGATATCTCGCATGACTGAAAATGTTTTCGAACTTAATTTAGATGTATTTAAAAAATTGTAAATTCACTAATCTTGTCTTGGCATGGCCATGTTGAAAGCAATTAACCTTTTAATACTCGATCCAGCCAGCATCTAAGAGTGTTTTAACTTGTGAATTTATAAATATATTTGATGTTGTTTAAGTGTATAGTGGGCTATCGTATGTTATTAGTGGAAGGAAAAGATGAGCAGGTGAGCGCTGTTTATGTTGCAGGCATTCGACGACGCGATCGCAGAGCTGGACACACTAAACGAGGACTCTTACAAGGACTCCACGCTGATCATGCAGCTCCTGCGGGACAACCTGACGCTGTGGACGTCGGACACGCAGGGCGACGGCGACGAGCCGGCTGAGGGCGGCGACAACTAATGCCGGCGCGCGCCGCCCCACTCGCATTTGTTCTCATCGGTGTTTTGTAAGAAACGAGCAACATTCGAGAACGTCGCGCGGCGCGGCCGTCCCCTGCCGCCGCCGCGAGCCGTCGCTTGTAAAAATGTTAAACATGTCGTTCGCAGCGGACCTTCACGTTCCGTCTAAAATTAAATGTTATGTGTCATCTTTGACGATTTTGTATTTCTGTATTTACACTGGATTACAGATATCGAGCTGACCTGATGAATATAAATATTTATAACTTAAGTTATTAAAATTACGGTTTCTTAAGTTAAAAGTGTTTTCCTTTATTATTAAAATGAACTCGACAGCCTGGTCGGCCCCAAAGTAACATTCCTTTCGCCGCATGTCCGCAGTGAAATGGAGATCATGATGGTGAATGTTTTGAAAATTATGCAATTAGTTTTTAAAAATTGTTAAAAGTGCGCCCAATAACCCAATTAAACCTAGATTGTCATAATAAATCCACAAACTGTAATGGCTGTATCAAATTAGGGCACAAAAAACTTGTTAGTGTCTTTTATGTGGTTTTTTGTGATGTCCTCGATTAATTTAATTATTACCAAAGCGAAACTTACATTGACATTAACCAATTTGTTGTGCCCATCACTGATTAATAATAGCATTCTGAATTTTCAGGCATTTATTAGCGAAATAGTTTTTGTGATGGACAATTATTGTAACATTTCTGCTGCATTTTATCAGCCATTAATCTATTATATTTTTCATGTTTTCACCAATAAATTTTTGTATTAAATACAATTTTTAGTTTTAGAACCAATATTTAAATAAACCGTCACCTATTAACCCCACAAAGATTTTTGTCTAAGAAATGCATTTTTAACTTTACCTTGCGATTGTGGTTTAAATGGGCGAAGAAGATGAATTCATTTAATGACTAAAAACCCTTTCACACGTTCATGTATACCATCACGTTACCTTTATTCCTTTTTATAAGACCTTACTTGCACATTGTCTCTGCAATTTCGTTCATGATGCATTCTATTTATTTTGCGCATATCGCGCAACTTAGGGATCCGTTGGGTAGATATATCTGTAAAAGTGTTCGATTATTTTGATCTTTTAGATTTTTCAAGATTTAGATACCTCTCCTCCCTCTTACCTATATCTTCAGTGTGATCTGGTTTGAAGGGTATAGAGAGTCAGCATAATTACCTGATGTTTTTTTATCTTTGTTTTAAGTTTTCGGGGGAGGATTAGTATTTTAAAAACGAAATAGCTGAGTTTTTCATGTTCTTTAAATAATTCATAAGAGTTTTAAAAGAAACTTCAAAGAGTAGCCAAACTTTAAATTTTGGCTCAAATATATAACTGATATACTGTTATTGCAGCTTTTGAAAATACGAGTGAATACGGCTTTTGTACTGCTTTTATTTGAAATTATCCCCAATTGTGATTTACGGGCAACGTTTTTGACTACCGATCGACGCTTACGAATGTGTGCGTGCGCAAAATCAGTTAAAATAATACATATGCATATTATATGTCATGTGTTATCTTTCATCATATATATTAATAATATGCATTTTTGATTTAAACTACAAAAAGGACAAAATGTTTGAGATTTTTTTTTAATTAATATTTCTTCACCATTTGCTTTTCAGTTAACCTTAAAAAACCTTAAAAAATAAATAAAGTAGAACCTACTTTCTAAAACGTTAAAATAATTTACACATAATTTATGCGATAGCATCTGTAGTCGGGAGTCGGGGGCTTTATTTACATTTACAAAGTAAGATCTTTTTATTTTTTTTAGGTCTGTTTTAATTTTTTTTAAACTTATTCAAAGGGCCATATATTAGACCTTTTGAACTAAACAATAACACAAGCTTAAGGTAACAACTAGGACGTTCTCTCTGTATACATAGTTACATTAAAAACATCATCTAGGGGATTTTTCCGCCCTTGGGCGTTAAATAGTTTCTTAAAATTTTGATTTTTGAAGTGGCACTATCATTTTAATATCATAATAGCTAATATTTAATTGTATACAATATGTAAATTTAACGGTGTAAGCAGATAGATAATTACTTTTATAAAAATAACGTGTTGAAATTAATAAATCAAGGTAATCACCGAATATTGCTCTAACGAAAAGGAAAACCGGATTAAAAAAACCTAAAGTTAACTGCAGTGGATTTTTTTTCTCATACATCGATATCACGGTCGAAGCTTAACCGATTCATTGCGAATGGCACGCCAGGAGTGCCGACGATGTTATTTCTGTGTGGCGTATGGACACGGAGTCGTGTCATTTTAAAACTCGTTATAACTCTCTCAAATTGCGTTTTCGGAGGCTTCACTCATTGCAATCGCCCACGAATTTATAATGCGTTTGTCTTATGGTTTAATTTTTCTTAAAATGTTAAACTGCCGTCTTATCTAATCAGTTATTATGTGGCTTAATGGGCCTACGAAGTACCATGTGCTCTTGTTGTATGGTATAAGGTTTATTTTTGCTTGAAACTGTTCGAAACGCGTACATGCATAAAAATGTTAGCAAAATAATTAAAAATTAAAAATTTTGTACAGCCGACTTCAATATAGTTTATTTAAGAATAACTCAATAACCATTGGTCTGATCATGATCAAATTAATATGGGACCACACGAGAACTATCAGCTTCCATATAAAAAGAATCATCGAAATCGGTTCGCCCAGTACAAAGTTATGAGGTAACACATAAAAAAAAAACATACACTCGAATTGAGTACCGTCTTCTTTTTGGAAGTCTGCAGAAAATGAGTCCACTGTTCGCCGGCCGGCCGACCGGCATAACGCCGGCGCACAGTGGGCGAAACTGAGCAAAACTACGTGTTAGGCAGTAAATCTTATCCAAATGAAATAATTTTTTTAAATACTCGTAATTATGTCTGCTTTCTTGTCGCACTGCGGAAATTCACTTTTTAGGGATAGAAACCACCCCTATCAAGCCCTAAGCAGGCTAAACCACCATATTTAGAGTAAAACTAATTCGATCAATTACATATTACGAGTATTTAAAAAAATGATTTCATTTGGATTAGATTTACTGCCTCGCGCATAGTTTTGATCGTTTCCGCCCACTGTGCGGCGCATTTAGCTATTGTTTTTTTCTTTTTGAAAATACTTGTTTTGCTATCCTTACTAATGAGACCTCTTGACATTAAATTGCTTCATTTTTTCGCAACTGTATTAAAAATAGTTGTTCAGTACACGTGCGGAACCGTCACTGCAACTTGTTCAGACTGTCAACCCTCACAATAAATAAAAATAAAGCAAAACATTTTTGGAAAAGGCGCCAATCGTAGTGAGAGTATGTGTACAATAGAGTAGTCATTGCCGTACTATGTATACCTAAGCGGGATAGATTAGTTTAAGGTTAGTGTTGCCGATGATTCTCTATTTTTATTTCCTTGATTTTTAGGAAAACTAAATTGTTTACTAATTATAGGTAGACTCAATGTTTCAAAAATATGTAAGTAATTCATTAACCTCCTAACATATATCTTGTTAGGTTCATTAATTTGTAGAATCAATGTTTCAAAAATATGTAATTCATTAACCTCTTAACCCATTGGTTGCGGTGCACGCACAACGGCGTAATTAAAATTGTCATTTTTAGGCGGATGACACCGATCGGCGTAAATTATATTTTAGCCAAAACTTGGCCAAATTCTATTCTAAAGGGATATACTTTATATGTGCATGTTTTACATACATACAACATCATTATAGTTTCCGTTTCTGTAAATAATGATTTTAGAAAAATAACAAAACTATCCTCAGGCGCGGATAACGCCGAACAGCGTCTTCCAGAGGTTATCAACAATGAAAACATTTGGATTAAACATTTATATATTATTTATTTTAGCTAGGTATTTTATTTTATAGAATTAGAGAACAGTAATAGGTTCATACTACGAGCAATCTTCGTTTCATAGTTGATAGTTAAACATTTTGCTGCGTTGATATGATTCGCTAGTTTTTTTTCATATATTCTTCATCATCTCTAGTGTAAAAAGGAAAAAAAGAGCAGTCGGAAAATTAAAACGAAAAGGGCTTATTAATAAAATCCAACATCTTGGATTGTTAAAACCGTTCATATTGGTAATCATTGTTTAGCATACTTGTGAGAGTAGGTACTTAACCGAT
This sequence comes from Parnassius glacialis, assembly GCA_033319125.1. Classification (NCBI taxonomy): domain Eukaryota; kingdom Metazoa; phylum Arthropoda; class Insecta; order Lepidoptera; family Papilionidae; genus Parnassius; species Parnassius glacialis. The sequence continues at coordinate 36,525,314 of JAVANC010000013.1, read as the reverse complement.
TCGCTGCGGCACCGATTTTCGACAACTTTTAGCTGTGGCGGCGAACAAATATTTCATGACACGCCTGGCATGTCGAGCGCCACAGACAAAAATGACAAGCCTATTGTGCCATCCGCCATGTGTAAAAGTAGTGTCTTTTTATGCTTTTTTTACTTGTTTAGACCTAATTAAGTTTATTTGACATCAAACATAAGTTACAAATTGAAGGATACTCCTTTTAGTGGGTAACAACGTGTTTTTTACGTGTTTTCTTTGAAATTGAGAGTAAGTGATTTTTTTCATGAAGAGATTTACAAACCTTTTGTACTATTTATTGTTTTATAAAAAAATATTTATATTAGTAGGTACAGCTAAATCACCCTGGAAAACCTTGGTTTTTTTTAAATTAAATTTTTCACCTAATAATATTTATAAATATGAAACAATCAAGAACCTTAATTTGGAAAAAAATAAGGTTTATGATTCATTAATATTTACAAATGTTAAATATTATTTAATGTTATACAAATGTAAAAGTAAAGTCGATTCGAAAACGTCTAATTAGTAAGAATAGCAAAACAAGTGTTTTCAAAAGGAAACAAATACCGGCGCTATACGGCGGCAGATTGACAAAAGACTATTTATTAGTAAACTTTTTTTATGCATAAACGTCTTCAAACTGTTTCAAGCAAAAATAAACCTTATACCATATCACAAGAGCACATGGTACTTCGTAGGTCCATTCGGCCATATTATAGTAATAAGTCGGCACTTCAACCATTTTAAGCAAAAGAGATAAAGGCATTGTTTTTTTTAACAGGAGAGTTGTTTTCTAGAAACTTGTTTACAACTTGAGTTTGTGAGCGATCGCAATGAGTGCTATTATTTGTTCATTTGTTTCTTATTAGAGTATTTTTCCACATGTTTTAAAAACCTATAAAGTAAAAACGGTACCATGTACAAGTTAAAAAAGGTTGTCAACTCCTAAAAATTTCAATTTTTCAAAATATCCAGAAATGAAGCCGTAGGCATGAACTACTTGCAAAATAATGAATAATTTGTTCTGGATAAATTTTCCAAAAAAGCAATTTGAGCGAGTTATAACGATTTTTAAAAAGACACGCCTCGCGTGTCATACGCCACAAAAGTATTCGATGGCGCGCCTGGCGTGTCACCCGCACTGAACCGGTTAAACAAAACTACAACTACGAAAGTGTTCATAATACTTATTTAATAATATCAACAATCATCAAACAACATGTAGGCTCACAGCGTACGTATGCCACAAACATTATTCCGAGTCTTCTTAGTTGGGTAAACTTATGTCGTCTACATCCTATTGGTGACGTACTTTCCTCACAAGATTTATTATATTAACATATGTTACAGATCTTTTTTTCATTGGAACAGGATCTAATTCGTAAGCGATCAGTTGAGCAAACGCTTTGTTTCGGTGGTCAGTTGGTGTCCCGTTTTCAAAATTCAAAATCGGGTTATTGTGGTACGTCACATTTATACTTATTAGAATCGAAAATGTTCCGTTTATATAAATTTGCATCCTGAATGTCCTTTGACGATACCTGTGTCTCTTTATTTTGTCTAGATGTGACTTTTTTCTCATCAACATTATCAAGATTATAATGTTGATCGTCACATGGCTTTCTTTTTAGCGAACTAAATTGTCTCACACCGTCACTCAATAAACTGTGTGACGATGGTCGAGCCTCACCTTCCAAGACCACCAAGAGAAAGTCATTATTAAGCGAAACAAATTACGCTGCACTAGAAATAGTATATAACTTAAAACCCCTCTCTTCCTCTCAACTACTAATTAAAAACTACTTATTATACTTAATACATTTAAAATAGTATACTAAATACTATTATTAAAAGTATTTTTAACTTTAAAAATTCAGAAAAAAAGGTATGCAATCCCTGGTCGTATTTAAATTCTGTCTAAACAAGCAAGAATCATTTTCATGTGCGGGAAACGCCGATCGGTGTCAAAGTGTTTAAATATGAGATGCGTCCGACGCCTATCGGAGTTAGCTCTTTGAACCGCCTGCCCCTGTGTAATGGCGATTTTTCGATCCGCATTAAATGGGTTAAGATATATCTTATTAGGTTCATTAATTTCCTAAGATATATATTAAAAGGTTAATGTACTAAATATAAAAAAAACTGCGTGGTTCTGCTATCCCTTCAAATTAGTGAATATTTTTTATTTCAAATTTTTTCCGACTGTCGACCCTCAATAAAAATAAAGCAAAATATTTTTGGAAAATGGCGCCAACCGTAGAGAGAGAGAGAGTATGTACAATAGTCATTGCCGTAACCCACCCTACCCCAGCCTACAAAAATGGGGTAAATAAAATAAAAAAAATACCAACAGACGTATTTTAAATAGCACTTTCCAAAATTGTTTATTATTGTAATTGCACCCCCGTAGATTGTGAATAAAAAATAGGTAAATCGCGTATCTTATAACGTCGATACCACTTGAAATAATTAAAATTTTGTGGGTTTTGCAACTTAAAAAAACTTCACCCTTCGTGAATTAAACTTCACCACCATCGAAAATTCATAAAATGCAATATTAAGTGCAATTATTTAATAAAACCTATTTTGTCAATTGCCGAATGCACATGGAGTGTTGGCGCATGCGCGGCACATATAATCTAGGGTTTTTCTTCGGAGGATCTTTCGCGGCAAGTTCACGCCTATCTCTATTTTCTCTATTTGAATAGTAAATTGCGTGTAAGAGGTTAACTCATACGTTTCTTTCTATCTTAATCTTAATTAATAAATTAAGCTGAAGAAGAAAATTACGAATCCATTCAAGAAAAAGAAATCATATCTGTGGACAAATTTTGAATGACAGTAATAAGCCATCTCTCTTCGAGAGATACCTAGCAATGTTCTCATTGAGAAATTTCGTGGTTGGTTTTTTCTTTTTAATAGACATTATTTTGACAATTGGGAAAGAGAACGCACGAGTTCGGAAAAGGTAAAGAAAAAGCACGCGTACGTAATAACCCACATCCCGAACGCTACATAGGCTGCACTAAAAGTATCGGGAATGGAATATTTCCACTGTTCCTGTCATATTAAAATCTTTTTAATTGAAAATTCCTTGGTTTTAAAAATCGAATACCATTTATTTATTTAAAAAAAGATTCTCGGTCTTGTCACAAGGTTTTTTCAAACTTGTTTAGTCGCTGAGAAAATGGAATTGACTCGAGAAAATTCAAGAGCGATGATTTATTATGACCTTCGAAGTGGTTTAACACAAAAACAGTGTGTTGACCGGATGATTTCTGCATTTGGTGATGAAGCTCCATCCAAAACCACAATTTATCGCTGGTTTGTTGAATTTCAACGTGGACGTGTCAAGCTCAGTGATGATCCCCGTCAAGGTCGTCCAAAAACTGCAGTCACCCAAGAAAACGTTGATGCTGTGCGTAAGCTGGTTGAGGAAGATCGACATGTGACATACCACGAAATTCAGGCAACTTTAAACATTGGCATGAGTCAAATACAAATAATCTTGCATGAACAATTAGGTGTAAAAAAGTTGTTTTCCCGATGGATACCGCATTCGCTCTGTGAAGAGCAAAAAGCGGCTCGCGTTACTTGGTGCGTCAGAACTCTCGAAAGATTCCACGCAGGATGCTCAAATGCTGTATACAACATCGTATCAAGTAACGAATCCTGGATATACGCGTACGAACCCGAAACAAAAAACCAGTCACGAGTTTGAGTGTTCGAAAATGAGTTAAAGCTAACAAAAATTGTTCGTTCACGGAGTGTTGCAAAAAATATGGTGGCCACGTTTGTCTCCAAAACCGGCCATGTTACGACTATTCCTCTTGAGGGACAAAGAACGGTTAATGCAGAATGGTATGCTAGCATTTGTTTGCCACAGGTCGTTTCTGAACTCCGTAAAGAGAACTGCAAACGCCGCATCATCCTCCATCACGACAATGCGAGTTCTCACATCGCACACAGAACAAAAAGAGTTTTTAGAGCAAGAAAACATAGAATTATTAGACCATCCGCCGTACAGCCCCGACCTAAGCCCTAATGATTTCTATACTTTCCCTAAAATAAAGAATAAATTGCGTGGACAGAGATTTTCATCACCTGAAGAAGCTGTGGACGCCTACAAAACGGCCATTTTGGAGACCCCAACTTCCGAATGGAATGGTTGCGTCAATTATTGGTTCCATCGTATGGAAAAATGTGTCAAATTTCGCGGAGAATACTCCGCGACATTTGACACATACGAAAAGCAATAAATACAATTTTAAATAGTAATGTTGTGTCACTTCTTTGATTCCCGAAATTTTCAGTGCCGCCCTCGTATACGTCCCTGCAATACGCCACTTTTTGAGCAACTGTATTAACATATACTATTTTTACACATGGTTGGGGGCACAATAGGCGTGCCATCAACTTCTATGGCCGCCACAGCAGTTTTCGAAAATTGGTGTCGCAACGAATCTGTTAAACTATATATAAATTAATGGTTTTCGGAGTTTTCCTTTACTTGTGCTGTGTGCAATATCGTGATTGAAGATGAACAAATTGAACAGGTGTAAGAGTTTGTGTATCTGGGGTCAAAGTTTACAAGAGATGGAAAGTGTGAGAGTGATATCGAAAGAAGAGTGAATGCAGGAAACATAGTGAATGGAGCTTTGCACTCCTTTATGAGCAGTCGGAAGGTGTCTAACAAGGCTCGTTTGGCTGTGCATGAGGGGGTGTTGGTTCCGACACTCATGTACGGAAGTGAAAGTTGGGTATGGCAGAAGAAACATGAAAGCAGAATAAATGCAGTTGAGATGAGAGCATTAAGAAGTATGATAGGAGTTAAACTGAGTGACAGGATAAGAAATAGTGAGATAAGGAAACGTTGTGTGACAAAAATTGAGAAAGGTATGCTGAGATGGTTTGATCATGTCGAGAGAATGAATGAAGAACGATTGACGAAAAAAGTGTATAAGGCGAGTGTGAATGAAAGTGTTGGAAGGGGTAGACCTAGGCGGACATTTCTAGACCAAATCAGGGACGTCTTGAAAAAAGGCCAGGTCAAGAATACCCTAAACCGTAGAGCATGTATGAAGGGAATAATGAAAGTGGACGAAGCGAAACAAGTATGTAAGGATCGTAGCAAGTGGAAAGAAGTGGTCTCTGCCTACCCCTACGGGAAAGAGGCGTGATTATATGTATGTATGTATGTTGTGCTGTGAAAGTGAGATTCTTGCTTTTTGCCAAAAATGGTTATAGCACAGAGTTACGGATGGACAAGTGAAAATAAAATATCGAAATATGTCGCGTGATAAATATATCGTCATGTTTTTCATGATGTAGGATAAGGCCGAAAAGTTTTATTACTGGGCGGTACGACGATGAGAAAAAACTACGACAGCAGATGAATGCATTTGTTGCTTAATGTTTCGTCGATTAATGACTACTCTAAATATCGATATATCTTGATTTGTGCTTAATAATATCGACTATATGTGTATATATATATATATATTAGAAAATATCGATATTTTTTACACAAGCCTACACAAATAATAGTACTACGTACAGAAGTTGCACACCTTTGATGTTGACTGCTTACTGACGTTTTTAATTGCCTACATAATTATTATTAATTATATGAATCACGCATGCAAGCTAAATTAAACTATCGCTGCGCGCGTCTCCGTCTTTGGCTTTGCATCTTTTCCCCTTTCTACGTAACGGACGATATTTCGTGGTTACCCAGGGCCAACAACAAAGAGTAAAAAATACAGTACTTATATAAGTAGATAGTACTTTTGATTATTTATTTAATTTGTAACTGTTTTACTTTAATAATTAACGTGGCAAACTATGATATCATTATTTTTATATTTCTGTCATATATTTGGGTTGATAGATGCTAAATGGACAAATAAAAAATAAATAAGAAAATCTGCCATATTTAGTTTTCTTTTTATACCATGTATCTTTTATTGCACACTACCAAGTAGCCAGACATTCATCTTTGAAAATCCATGTGCACTATAGGATACATTGCTGGGTAGGTAGTAAATAAAAATAGTTTTTGTTTTATAGAATAATTTATGTATTTACTGTTTTAAACATATGATATCTATATCAAAATATTTAAAACCACAGTCTTCAACTTAAAGTAGGAACATAACTTCAACTTCTTTATTATAATTGACTTTTTGACTATCACATTCACACAGTTATCACATACCTATAGATAATTACGAAATAAAAATAATAAAGCGTAATAATATGACAACATTATTATTATTACATAATGCAGTCTTATAATATATGAGATCAATTAATAAATTTAAACATAAAAAGACACATGAAAATAAAAAAAATGCGAGTGACTACAACTGGTAAGTTGGTTATAATCATAAGTATTACCAAATTACTATTTTGGATAATTACATTATTTCTGGTGGAAATTATAAAAACAATTACGATCTTCAAATAAAAAAAGCTTCACTTGGCATTCATTACATATGAAGGGCACAGGGAAAAAAGGAGCTCATTGACAATTTTAAGGTTATCGAATGAACTATACCATTTTACTTCGTTTTCTATGGCCAATCAGAGCATGTTATTTTAAACACGATAAATGGCGCTGATTTTGTGTAAATGTAATTGAAAAAAATCTAGCTTAGGATAAAACGCGATCATTGCATTCTATACCGAGTAAAAAGGTGCCCATTGTCTATGAAACCACGCTAGAACGGGCTGATCGCAACGATTGAACAGAAAACGCGCTCATAATCGGCCATCTTTATTATTTTGTCATATAAGTGACAGCTGTGAGATAAGCTTCCTTGCATACAACTCCTTTATTGTACGCACAAACTATATAGAAAATTGTACGTTAGGTTTTTAAAAGTTTTTGCTTGTTTATCTCAAAATGGACAATAATACCTACGTATTATGACATGTATTATGTATGTAGAGCACCTAATTTTTAAACTTGGCACCTAATTAGCACCTAAAAGCCCCTAATTTGGACTTTTTTTACAGTAATTTTGATTCCATTTTGATTTTCAGAAAATCAGAATTATGCATCTGCTATGTTCTGAATAACGACTGTATTTTTATTAAGGGCGCCTTGTCATTGCGTATACTTGCAGCACCTAATTAGCACTTAATTCCTTGCTATTAATATTTATCGTATATCTAATAACTTCATTGCGTTGCTAGCGAGACGTTTTGCTAGCAACGCAAATTTCAACAGTTCGTTGCGGTGAAAATTTTAGAGCACCTAATTTTTAAACTTGGCACCTAATTAGCACCTAAAAAAGCCCCTAATTTTGGATTTTTCCAAATGCAAATTCCCGACTTTGCGTTGCTAGCGATACACAACTACTTTTGCCAGTCTTGATCTGACAGGTGAGAAATCGCTTCTTCGTAGGTAGCCACGGCTTCTTCGGCGCTTGAAAAAAAGTTGTATTTTATTTTTTTCTTTGACTCTTGGGAACAAAAAGAAATCACAAAGAGCTAAGTTAGGGCTGTAGGGTGGGTGACTTAGAGTTTCAACACCAGATTCCTCAACAAATGCTTTTGTTCTAAGGGAGGTATGTGAAGAGGCGTTATCGTGATGCAGCATGTTTCCCCGAAGCCCGGTCCTTGGTCTTTTCTCCCGCACAGCTTGAAAAGTTTTGGGTAATGCCTACCTACAATTTTCCAGCATTGACGTTGACAAATGTCCGCTCCGCGAAAAAAAACTAGCCACCATTTTTTTGCCGACGTTGCGAGGTCTTTGCAGTTTTGTCAGTAACTGTCCTTGTGAGTAGACCTATACCGATGCTTGCCTTTTATTTTCCGGATCATATTGATAGATCCATGTCTTGTTCCCAGTAACGATTTCTGAAACACGCCTAGATGCCCCATTTTCAAAACGTAGACGCATTTCATGGCACCAATCGACACGAGTCTGTTTTTCGCTTTCGGAGAGCAAACGAGGGATCCATCGACAAAAGCTTTCTCACTCCAAGATGTTGATGTAGGATGGTATGAATGCTCCCCGAACTAATCCCTACAATCTTTTCGATGTCCGTTTATGTGATTCGTGGGTGTCTAGTTGTTAAATAAATATCCTCATTATTGTAGATTAAACTAATATCAATTCATTGTAAACAGATAGCTTCATAGTTTCCAACAACATTTAACACGGTATACAGTACGATTATTTTAGTTATAAAAACTCTCCATAGATGGCGCTAGCCCTTTGTAAATCGCGTAACCAATTGATTCTTTTCGGAACCACAAGTTAAATATGTTATAGAAATAAATTATCTTTTCTCGTCAATGAATGTTGGTGTTTTATTCATGGGCCTTTGGAACCGGAAGTAGAGTGAAGTGAACAAGTGAGCAGTGGCGACACCTAGCGGTTGGTGATTTATACGGAGTTTAGTAGCAGACGCAACTGAGGAGAGCAAGTTTGTATGGGCGTAAAACTGTAAGTACATTTATATCAGTATTGGAAATAGAAGTTTGAAATTGGAAATAAATTGAACCTTAAAGCAAAGAGATATTCAACTTAGAAAAATTTGAAGATTTATTAGTAGTGCATGGAATTGTAAAATTTTATGTTGAATTGTGGTTGAGATGGGGAATCTATGCCCGATATTGCCTAAGTGTGTACAACCAAAACACAGAAAAATCACGCACATACTGGACATAGAAAAAATAACTTGTTCAATCCCAACGGGACTTGTAAAAAAAAAATTGTCGAATTTTAAATAAATAAGGGTAACAATCAGTGGCGTAGCGTGCCTTCGAGGGGCCCTGTATCAAAATTTGTTGGGGGGCCCCAATGAAGAGTAAAGATTTCATAAAAGGAACAAAAACGCTTGCATTGAATTCAAATTATTATATATTGATTTTAAGTTATTCATCATCATCGTTACAGCCCTTCATAAGTCCAAGGAATGAAAAAACGAATAAAGGAATAAAAAACATATACATAAAAATGGTCTTCAGTTCTCTATGTACACATAAATTATCGTCAATTATCACGACAACGGCAAAAGTACTAATTCCACTAGTTCATCATCATCATCATCATCATAACAGCCCTTCATAAGTCCATTAAAGAGCATAGGCCTCACCCAAGGAATGCCACAAAGCACGGTCCTGAACCACCTGCATCCATCGACTTCCTGCATGTCTTACCAGGTCGTCACTCCATATAGTGGGGGGACGCCCTACACTTCATCCGCCGGTACGAGGCCGCCACTCGAGAACCTTTTTCCCTATCGGTTGCCGGTTCTTCGAGCTATATGTCCGGCCCATGGCCACTTCAGCTTACTAATTCGTTGGGCCATGTCGGTGACTCTGGTTCTACTGCGCATATCCTCATTTCTAAGTTTATCACGCAGAGAAACTCCGAGCATAGCCCTCTCCATAGCTCGCTGAGCAACCTTGAGCTTCCTCATCCGGCCAGCAGTGAAGGACCACGTCTCAGTTCCGTATGTCATCACTGGCAACACGCACTGGTTGCACAATTTCGTTTTCAAGTTTTGAGGTATACCTGACTAGAAGATGTGCCGTTATTTCCCGAACGCTACCCAGTCGAGTCGAATCCCTCGATTGACCTCTCGGTCGAAGTTGGACTTACTTAGTCGGACTATTTGTCCCAGGTAAACATAAACGTCAACAACTTCGAGCTTAGAGCTACCAACAACTACCGACATAGGTGTGACATGGACATTAAACATGATCTTTGTTTTGTCCATGTTCATCTTAAGACCTATCCGTTGGGAAAAACTATTGAGGTCATTAAGCATAGTGCTTAGGTCCTCCAGCGATTCTGCCATAAGGACTATATCGTCGGCAAATCGAAGGTGAGTGATGTACTCGCCATTGATGTTAACACCGTATCCTTACCAGTCCAGAAGCTTGAAAACGTCTTCCAATGCAGCGGTGAAGAGTATCGGGGATATAACGTCACCCTGTCTTGCACCTCTCTGCAATTGGATAGGTTTCGTACTCTGGTTCTGTACTCGGATAGCCATCGTAGCCCTACTGTACAAGCACTTCAGCACTTCGATATACCGACAGTCAACTTGGCATCGCTGAAGGGACTGCAGCACCGCCCGAATTTCGACGTAATTTTGATTGAAAGTCTTTGGGCTTTCTCATAGTCCACATACGCCAGAAATAGTGGTAAATTGTACTCCTCGGACTTCTGTACAATTTGCCGAAGGGTATGTATGTGGTATATGGTGCTAAAGCCTTTTTGGAAACCGGCTTGTTCGGGAGTAATGACTCTCGAAAACAGCATGTAGACGCGGCTCAAAAGGGAACTCGGTCTGTAGTTCTTCAAGAGAGCGTTGTCACCTTTCCGGAGTAGTGCCACCATGGAGGACGGAATTAAAGAGCTTCTGAAGGACATCAAGTATCGGTTTTCCACCCGCTTTCAGAAGCTCCACTGTAATTCCATCCAGCCTGGGATCTTGCCGTTTTTAAGATGCTGGAGAGCCATTCTAATCTCGCTCAGACTGACGTCCGAGATATCATCGGAATAGTGTCGGATAAGACTCGCTCTTGGATCGTTACTCACACTTACGTGTGGCTCCAACGATGATGTGTACAGCTGCCAATAGAACCTCTCAATCTCACTCAAAACCTCAGGTGTCCCGGAAACGACGCTGCCATACTCGGTCTTCAGCTTCGACAGTTGGCTCTTTCTGGCAGACAGATCTCTTGCAAAGACTTGGGAGCCCTGGTTCTGCTCGATCTTTTCTTTAATACGAGCAGAATTAAAGTTGCACAAGTCCCGCCGCATGCATTTGGAGATCTGTATGTTCAGTTGCCTGTACGCTGTCAAATCTACTGAAGACTGCAGCTATATACCCCGTCTAAAAGCCATTGAGATTAGAGTGTGATCGGAGACTTTTTGTTTCTTCTGCGGCGGGTCTTGCAAAACTTAGCTCAGACCGCATGGACAGTTTCCACGAGCTTGTCATTCATATCGTCCATTGTATTGCAATCTTCTAGGCACTGAAAACGGTTTCGTAGCTCGAGCTGAAAGGTTTCTGGACTTTGGATTAGAGCACGAGAAGGACGGAGCGTTGACTTCATTAGACGTGACTTCTCCAACTTAACGTTTAGGTTCAGTGTGCCTCTCACCATTCGGTGATCGCTGCCGGTTTTCACCCTCGCGATCACTGAGACATCACTGAATAGTTGTCGTCTGGTCGTCATAATAAAGTTAATCTCATTTTTTGTCGAACCGTCGTGGCTCGACCAGGTCCACTTCCTGTGGGGCCGCTTCTGGAAGAAAGAGTTCATCATAAAGAGTCCTTCTTTCTCCATGAAGTTCGCCAGCTGCTGGCCCTTTGGGTTCCGTTGCCCTATTCCGAATTTCCCTACTTTCAGCTCACCGTTCTCTCTTGTGCCTAGTTTTGCGTTGAAGTCTCCCATTAACACCGTATAGTGGGTTTTGGAGGAATGCATTGTTCTAGAGATATCCTCATACATTTCTTCCACCTCCTCATCGGCGTGTACCGAGGTTGATGCGTAAACCTGTATAACCTTCAGCGATTACCGTTCGGTGATTCTGAGTATAAGGTCCGCAACCCTCGTCGACACACTCCCAATCTTTACAACGTTGTTAACGAGAGACTTGTGGACGATAAATCCGACACCTCCTTGGGACAGATGGTCGCCCTCCTGGTGATAGAACAAATTGCCGGATTCGAGGATTACCGTGACCTCCCCCTCTCTTCAGACTTCGGATAATCCTATGACATTCCAGTGCAACTTGTCTATCTCTTCTTCTAGCTCCAGGACCTTCTCGTCAGTCCTCAGGGTGCGTGCGTTATAAGTTGCCATGTCGAGTCGTCGTAGGTGGCAACAGAACCTCCACCGGAGACTCTTAGCACCCCCTGCCTCGCTGTTACCATGGTCGCCACCTTAGCCAGGAATAGCGGGGCTGCCGGGGACTGGGGGCCATCTCTTCGTTACTTTCATGGGGGTATATTGCCATAGTTGCCACGCTTGGCGAGCGGGTTGGCAAGCGCAGTTTTTTTATTGTTGTTTTGCTGTTATCAGAAAGATGCTGCTGCCCATCCTCTGCCTCAGTTTCCGTCTGTCGCCTTTTACGACACCCACGGGAAGATATGGGGTTGTGAGTATTCTTACCCGCCACTACACGGGCTTATGAGTTATTACTTACAATAAATACTCCTAGGAACTAAGCTAGCCAAACAATTTAATTTTCGTGCCTTTTGTTCGGCGAACATAGCTGAAGACGATTTCAGTTTTACTAAATTCTTTACTTCTTTAGAGAATAGTGATAGCCTTTCCTGTCCCATTAGAAGTCCTTGGAGTTTTTGCTTACACACGTTGGGGGCCCCTGTAGCCCGGGGGCCCCGTATCATTGATACGGCTGATACGGCGGTAGCTACGCCCCTGGTAACAATGGAAAGAAAAATAAGAGCTCAGTCAGATATGTACACAAACTAATAAGAAGTGCTAGCGCAGATATGTATAACCGAATGGAAAATGCCAGAGTCAATTTTAAGAAATCTCCAAAAGATAGGCTAACTTCAAACTACATTGAAACTAGAATTGACATTTTGAATGGACAGTGGGAAACATTTAACAAAGTACATGAACAACTTATTAGTGAAGTCAGTGATGCTGATTATGCAGAATTAGATTCCTTTAACGAGGATTTTTACACCAAAACAGAAGACTTATACGCAGATTATAAAACAGAATTAAAAGCAAGCTTGGAAAAATGTACTCGCGTACCGACCAAAACGCAGGACACGTTGCGTAGCAATGAAGAGCAAATTAGTGTGCAGCTTCCAAAGATTTCTATTCCTAGTTTCTCCGGAAGGTACTCAGATGGACCACGTTTCGTGACCTCTTCTTATCACTCATTCACAATAATAATTCGTTACAAAAGGTGCAAAAACTTCACTACCTAAAAAGCTATTTAACCGGTGAAGCGGAAAGCTATTACTATTATTTACCAATAACAAGTGACAATTATTCAGTGTGTTGGGATCTTTTGGAGAAAAGATTTAACAATAAGAAATATGTAACTAACTGTATTTTAAAAAGGTTTTTTAGCCAAAAAAATATTATTCATGAAAATTCAAGTGCTCTTAAAGAAATGTTTGATACTACTAACGAGTGATTAAATGCGTTGAAAAATACTGGTGTGAACACTGAAAATTGGGATTATATTGTGATTTATCTTTTGTCCTCCAAATTAGATAGTGAATATCGCAATCAGTGGGAAGCAAAAATTTGTAACTGTACTAACGACTTGCCCACATTAAAGCAATTTTTAGAGTTTTTAGAACACAGGTACAGGTCACCCAAATTTTTGAATCCTAAAATCACAGAATGTACTCAATCCCATCGTGTAGTCACTAAAAATAATGACAATATGTCTGTTCCATGTTCCTACTGTTCTGCTAATGATCATAAGCTCGGAAATTGTAAGAAGTTCGCAAATGAAACTCTATTAGCACGCCGTAACATTGTCCAAACCTCCAACTTGTGTTTTAACTGCTTAGGCGCAAATCATTCGGTCCTAATGTGTCGTTTGCCCACCAGATGGAGAATTTGCAAAAAGAAACAGCACTCGCTATTGTATTCAATCACCACCAACGTTCAATCGAATAATGTATAGGTAACCACTCAATCGAATAGTAACAATGTTGTCGCGGCAACAGCGACAGCATCAGATGAAAATGATCAGACCAACATTACCACTTGTTTCTCTAACAACAAGAGTCAAGTGCTTTTAGCAACCACTTTAGTAAAAGCTGAAACAAACAACGGATCTTTTATGACACCTAGGTCTTTACTGGACCAAGGATCACAGGCTTCGTTTATAACGGAGTCTGCAGTCCAATTACTTGGGCTGAAGAAGGAAACAAGCAAAAGTGTCACATTTGGAGTAGGGAGTGAGTGCAACTCTAAACATGTAGTACACATCAAACCACAATCGATCCATGATCCAACCTTCAACATTAAAGTGAGTGCACACGTGCTCACCAAACTTACCACATTTCTTCCTGAACGACAGGTTGACATACAGCTATATTATATGCCAAAAATGAGGTTGGCAGATCCAAATTTCAACGTTCCAAACAAAATAGACTTGCTGTTGGGTGCAGAGGTCTATTGTCAAATATTATTAGAAGGGTTATTTAAAGGTCCAATAGGAACCCCTATAGCGCAAACACTAGACTCGGCTGGATTTTGTCGGGCCAAGTATCTGAAGGTCGTAAAACGGAATCAAGCTGTAGTAACTCCATAACCATTTTACACACTCAAGTTATCGAAGAAGAATTTGATCTTAAACAATTTTGGGAAATCGAATCTGATCAATGTCTTCTCAACAAAACTTACCACACACCTGAGGAACAAAGAGGTGAGGAATTCTATAAGAAAACCACCATAAGAGACCCTTTAGGATGATATATCGTCAAACTACCATTCAAGATGGAAAACCCGAGCTGCAAATCAGGGAATTCGCGGGAAATTGCAGTGAGTAGATTCCTTATGTAAGAAAAGCGTTTAGTACGGTCACCACAGCTTAAAGATCTCTATTCCGACGTTATTGATGAGTACCTGGAACATGGCCACATGGAAAAGGTACCAAAAGATGAGATCAACAAATCAGATAGTGTGTACTTACCTCATCACGCCGTAGTGAAACTTAATAAGACAACATCAAAACTGAGACTGTCGATGCTTCGTGTCGCGATAACAACGGTGTATCTCTCAACAGTGAATTGATGATAGGTCCAACTCTTCAATCGGATCTGCGTCACTTGGTGATGAGATGGAGACTTCACCCTGTATGTTTGGTCGCCGACACAGTTAAATGTACCGCCAAATATTGATGGCTAGTGAAGATATGGATTACCAACGATTGGTTTGGCGAGCCACGACGGAACAACTTATTGAACATTTTCGATTGTTGCGAGTCACATTTGGCACTGCTGCAGCCCCATATCTCGCAGTTAAAACACTGCACCAGCTCGTGTATGATGAAGGAAAACCGTTTCCATTAGCATCTGAAAGAATCTTAAATGACTTTTATATGGATGACTTACTTACTGGCTGCGAAACAGTCCTGGAAGGAAAACAAATCTATAAAGAGATCAAAGAATTACTAAGCAAAGGGGGGTTTGAACTTCAGAAATGGTCAAGCAACAATGAAACTCTGTTAAAGGAAATAAGCAAAGAAATAGAAACAACAGAAAGCAATTTGGAACTCAAAATAGATGAAATCATTAAAATACTCGGACTTACCTGGAATCGACGTACCGACAACTTCGAATACTCCGTGCAACTACCGCCACTCGTGGAACCTATAACAAAAAGAAAGGTTATATCAGATATTGCAAGACTATTCGATCTTATGGGATGGATTGCTCCAGCCATTATAAAAGCAAAAATCTTCATTCAACAGCTGTGGCTAGCGGGAATCGGTTGGGATGAAGAGCTTCCACCTAAACTGAGTAGTTTGATTGGATTTCTTACCGAGGTGAACTTACGGCACTTACACAATTTCGCCTGCAACGCTGTATTGGTATGAACAAGACATGTATGAAACTGGAGTTACACGGATTCAGCAACGCCTCTACGGATGCGTATGCCGTTGTGGTTTATGCCCGCGTGGTAGATGAATCTGGAACTGTCAGGGTTACTCTCATTACGTATAAAACCAAGGTAGCCCCAATAAAGCAAGTGTCTATCCCGAGGCTAGAGTTGTGCGGTGCCGTTCTATTGACGACATTATTAAGGGAAGTCTCTGAAGTTTTGAAAGTACCGAAGACAAATCTACATGCATGGACGGACTCCACAATCGTTTCAGTTTGGTTGAGCAGTCATCCAAGCCGCTGGAAGACGTTCATTGCAAATCGAGTTTCAGAAATTTTGAACATCCTGAACAGAGATCAGTGGTCATGTGACCACTGATCTCATGTGTCATCTACTGACAACCCGGCAGATTGCGCTTCCCGTGGAGTCAACCCGTCGGAATGTGAAGCAACTCCCCTCTGGAAAGCTGGACCTGCATGGTTAAAGGACACGAATATGGAATATAACAGGAAGAAGTTAAGCGACACGAAAAGCTTGTCATGTGACTAGGGAAGATGAATTTGAATTATGGATCAAGTTTTCGTCTTTACAGAAATTGACCAGAGTTATAGCTTATTGTTTGAGATTTATATCAAAGACGAAAAATTCTACTGAAGCAACAACATTTCCGAGTTGGTTAACTTGCAGAGAACTATCAAGAGCAATTCAAATCAGCATAAAGGCGTGTCAAGCTACGTACTTTGCACAGGAAATCAAAGATATTAAGTTTAGAGGTGCAGTTAATAAGAAAAGCAAACTCACCACTTTGACCCCTTTCCTGGACGGTGAAGGAATTTTGAAAGTTGGTGGTCGTCTTGAGAGAGCTGATGTAAGTGATGACAAAAAACACCCGATTATCCTGCCATCGAAATCTCATTTCACTAATCTTATCATTGCAGATGCCCATCAAAGAACCCTACACGGAGGTCCTCAATTGATGATCAATTATCTACGATCCAAATACTGGATCCTCGATGTAAAAAATCGTACCAAATTATTTGTACGCATATGTGTCACATGTATACGATATGCAGCACAATGTAGACACCAACTCATGGGACAACTACCTGTAGCTCGTGTCACTCCAATCCGCCCATTCTATCAAAGCGGCGTGGATTATGCTGGACCCATCCAGATAAGGACTTCTAAAGGAAGAGGTCATCGAGCGTACAAGGGCTATATATGCCTACTAATTAAGCCACACATACGGGCTACAAGAGCCGTACATTTGGAATCCGTAACCGATCTTACGTCACAGGGATTCCTCGCAGCCTTCAAAAGGTTTGTTTCTAGACGTGGCCATTGCGCTGATCTCTACAGTGATAATGGAACAAATTTTGTGGGTGCTGCGCGCGAGCTAAGAACCCTAGTAGCTCAGGAAAATTCAACCATGACGAGAGAAATCGCTGAGAGTTTAGCTACTGTTGGGACCAACTAGCATTTTATCCCACCGAGAGCTCCTCACTTTGGTGGACTTTGGGAGAGTGGGATAAAGACCACAAAACATCACCTGAGGCGTGTGATCGGCACAGAGACCCTAACTTACGAGGAGATATCTACTCTGCTGTATCAAATTGAGGCATGTCTTAATTCTAGGCCGTTGTCACAAGTTAGCACCAATGCACAAGATGCAACACCTCTCACACCGAGACATTTTATCATTGGTGAACCCTTGGTTCTTGTCTCAGATACCAATTATGAAACTTCGTCAATATCTTCTCTGAAACGCTGTCAACTAACCCAGAAAATGTTACAAAACTTCTGGCGAAGGTGGTGTAGCGAATATTTGATTCGGCTTCTGCAATGTCACCGGTGGGCAAACCAAACACCAGAGCCTAAAATTGGGGACTTAGTTTTAGTTAAAGAGGATGATCTATGGGTATTATTAGAGAAAAACATAAGGGTGTGGACAATATTACGCGGGTTGTGAGTCTCAAATGCAAAGATGCCATAATTAAAAGGCCTATTGTAAAATTGTGTGTCTTGCCAGTGGCAGAATAATGCCTACTTTTTTATTCTCTTCCGTGTCATTCAATGCTTGACACGTTTATTGTTATTTTCAAGCTTAAGTTGTTTTTGTTTGGTGAATTGAACATGTTGTAAATGTAAATGTTTAGATTAAATATCTTTGGATTCTTCATTTAATAAGATTTTTAGGATTTTGAAGATCCTATTTACCTATTTGTTTTTTGTTACCTATGCACCATGATTCAGTTCAACCATTTGGATCTACACACTTTCATATTTTATCTTATCTATTTACAGTCCACTTTCGTTGATTGTTGATTCACGGTGGGCGGGAATAATGACCATTCTGGCTATGGTGGGCGGAATGTCTAGTTGTTAAATAAATATCCTCATTATTGTAGATTAAACTAATATCAATTCATTGTAAACAGATAGCTTCATAGTTTCTAACAACATTTAACACGGTATACAGTACGATTATTTTAGTTATAAAAACTCTCCATAGATGGCGCTATCCCTTTGTAAATCGCGTAACCAATTGATTCTTTTCGGAACCACAAGTTAAATATGTTATAGAAATAATTTATCTTTTCTCGCCAAGGAATGTTGGTGTTTTATTCAGTGGGTCTTCTCGCACCAACATTTCAGTAGTCTATACTCTATACATTTTCTGCCGTTACCCGTTACTGTTGTTTGCGGGGCCCCTGTTCTTTGATCATCTTTAAAATTAATTTTACCCGAATATATTACTCGATTTTACCTCACAAATAAATTTCATGCTAATTAACATGTATTTTATTTCATTAGTGTGTTTATGTAATTAGACATTGTTTATAATAGGGGTGTCCACTTTGAAAATACATCGATGTTTTTTTGCGATGTGATGCATCGAGAATGTGCATCGATGTATTTCGATGCATCGGTTAAAAACATCGATGTTTTTGTAACATCGAGTACTTTTTATGACTTTACATTATAAATCAACTTAATAACTTTATAGTCCACTTCCTGACACCCCATTCAAAGTTCAAACAACCGACATTCTTTAATGATCTCTTACATCGGCACTGTCTCTGTCCGCACGCCTTTTGTGAGTGTATGTGTGTGTGTTCAAGGATGTTAGACAGTTAAATAGATATTCTTTATTGCACGAAACACAAAGTATCTTAATCTTAAGAATTAATATATTGTTAACAGCCGTATATAATATGTATGTATATGTCTGTATGTATTTATTTATTTTGTTTTTATTCCATACTGCTACATCTACGTTAAATTCTCAGCACTCCATGGGTTGACTGGTAGTGAATGCCTCAAGGCATTAAGTCCGCCCTTTGTATTCTTTTATATTAAGGAATGCAATAAAGAATAAATAAATTATTATTTATGATCATTGACCTACTACTAATTGGACTGCGGGTCTAGACCAAAATTTACGAAAAATATGTCCCGATTCAACCTAAAATTTTTTGTTTTCACCGTTACTTAATGTGAATTTAATTCAAATACTACGTATCTTGTATCTAAGCTAAATATTATTTTGAATTATAAAATATTAATAGTCCTTATCGAAAAAATATAAAAACTATAAATATAAATAGTTTTGCTCGTTTTGTGATACAGTTCGGTATTTTGGAACGCAACTGGAACTCTCTTTGCATTTTGGAACTCTTTTGACTCGGACACTTGAGAGCAGAGCAGAGGTCCATTTAGTAGTAGGTCAATGTTTATGATATTATTTAAATTATTTTAATAGAAAAAAAGCATGCATCACAATAAAAATACTTACATATGGAATATAACTCCATCTTTTTGTAATTTTTAAGTATTTTGACTGCTTTATGCACACGTTAACCGCACCGATCAGCATATTTTAAAGAGCACCTACTTTTGCGGAAACGATTCTTGTAATTATAAAATCGATTTCGTAAACAGTTTTTATAAACGCACAAGCTTTTAAATCCAATACCTTGGCAGAGGGGAATAATTATGCGAGATGAGTCCACTGGGTTAAATGGTCTAAAGGCGGCTACTCATTTGCCTGCTGCAGGGGCAATCTAGGGCGTAGGAGTGGGAATGACTTAATTGCCTCCTTAATTGCGTTGTGTTTATGAAAGCAGGGGCGATTTTCTAAGACGGCCCTGCGGCAGAGCGACATGGGCGCAAGACCTTCCTTGCTCCCTAGATCATAGCTACCGCTGCCACGTGTGTAGCGCAATTGGGGCAATTTCAATCAGTTCGTTAGCGACTTTCGCGCGCAGCACATGTCACAATGGATACCGATAAAAAATATGAAATTCGGACACTGGTGATAGAAGTGTATAAAGAGTGGTTTCTTCAACCAGTATCTCCTTTTTGTCTTTTTTTGCGGTAGCACCGAAGAAAGAACGTTATTTGAACGTCGTAACGTTTCTAAACGTGGTAGATTCATGCTGCAGCTTTTATGGACTGTGTTACGGGTGTAATAATTAATTAATTAGTTGTTTTGTCAATAAATATGGGTTTCTATGGGCCACAGTATCCACTTAACACCAGGTGGACTGTGCTCATTTGTCACCCTTATTCTATATAAAAAATGAGCCAAGACTATATTTACCGATTCATTTGAAGTTTATTTTATGATTATTATTATTTTTTATTACTATTTATTATTAATTCTTTTTTTTTCTTCATTCATTTGAAGTAGCGGGTCATTCCCAGCACGAGTATCTTCTGATTACTCCCTGGGAAGTCTCAGTATTATATTGTTAACAAAATTACGGAAATAAACGTATTTATATTTTGATAAAACGGGCACCGTTCTGAACGCGTGTGTCCAGCGAGTCGTACAATCTTACATAGATTGGCAGACATGTGTTCTACTTCTTATTGGCAGACAGTTCTGATATCGCCCCGATCGCTTTTCGTTCTAAATTGCCCCTGCGGCATACAAATGACGCAAATTAAGACCGAGACAGACCAGACGGTTTTCTTTAGATTCTCTTTAATACACAACCAGCCAATCACAATTTCTTGATTCCGCTAAGGGTCTGACAGCTGCCAACTAACGCCACCAACAGATTTAATATAATATTAAACCTGTGTGAACATGTTTTAGTTTTTCTGATTTAGAAGTTATAATATTAATAGTGATATATAAGTATACATTTTTACAATTGACTGGTTATCATTGATTCGATGTTTTATGAAAATACATCGATACATCGAGTATATCCATAACTTTCCAAAACATCGGATCGATTCGATGCATCGTATTGTAAACATCGAGTGAATTCGATGCATCGATGTATATGATGAATATCCCTAGTTTATAATCACCAATGAATTTGTAAAATGTTAAAAGGAGATCATTGTGACAATGAGCACCTTCTTGCGAATTAAATTTGGGAGTTAGATAATTAAATTACAAACTATTATTTATTTACCAACCCAATCTTTTAAAATAACAATATAGGGTCGTTGCGCCGGTAAGCCGACCGGGTCTAGTTTTCGGCCTTTGGCACCAGGTGATGCAGTAAATTTGATTTAATAACGATTTTAATAAATATAATCGTGCAAAATTAAGTTTAATGCATTTGTAAATAGTTGCATTATATATTGCAACATTACTTCATCGTGTAAACACAATACGCGATTTATAATAAATAGTTCAGTTTGATGCCGGCACAGGAGCTGTCAAAATGTGTAAGATCGTGCAAAAAAAATAGTGGCGCGCGTTTCACTCAAAAGTATATTTTGCGCTGTACATATTTACAATGATTATTTAATATTGTGCTTATATTTCACTGTATAAATAACTTAATTTTAAATTGTCACATAGATTACTATAATATTTTATTGTAAAAGTTAATACATTAGGTGGCCGGAAAGTGACACATAAAATTTTCCTATTATTTGGTTATCGGCCATGTGGCCGGAAAGTAGCCCGAGTTTGGCCTAAATACTTTGTCTCTTTCATTTATTTGGTTACCTACTATTAGTCTTTTTTCTTATTTATAATGAATTGTATTCTTGCGAAGACACTAGCTTTCAGTTTTCGGCCACCAAATACTGCAATTTGAGTGGTTATTGATGAAACTAAAATACCCATTTTAGTTGTGGCCGAAAACTAGATTAAGTCTAAAATTATTATTTAGTTTTCGGCCAACTTAAAATTGTATGAAAGAATAGGAGATTATTTCATACAATACCAATATCATCATACAAAAAAAAACCAAAAATTTAATACTGCTTTGGTTGACGGACATTTCATGAAATTTTTCATTCGCGTTGCGTTTTAGGAAGAAGAACCTTTTTCCTAAGACACAACTAATAAGACATTATTTTCTTCAGATGGCTCCTCTAAAGAAAATTCCTCCAAAGAAATATAATTAGTAAATAGTTTCAGAAAATGTGGTCTTAATGAATTTGATCCGTGTCCGGAATACCCCGGAAAGACTAATTAGTGAAAATTCAGACACCAGAAAAAATATATTTCTATATTAGGTATGTATATAAATAACTGTCGCAGACCTAGTTTCCACAAGAGAAGTTTTGAAACATTTAAAATCAAATCTGGCAGAAAAAAAAACATGGTTGGCGATGTTCTAGTAACTAATGAATTGATTTACCGATGCATTAGAATCGTTTATTGATAACAACATTTCAAGAATGCATTTGTCAGGAAGTTGTTTGGATATCAGTTCCTTAGTATCGTTAGATGATGTTCTTGTAATCCCAACTCAAATAAGCATACCAATGACAACAGTACTGACAATGCCGGAAATGGTGATAGATTCCAGTAATGCAATAATAACGATTCAAAGTAGTACAATGGCCACGATGAGACCACCACCACTAACACCGATGATAGCAAACAACGCCTTTGAAACTTTAGAAAATGTGCTGGTTGATATTCCAATAAAACAGACTAGTACACCTCTACAAACTAGTGGCTTCAGTACTATTAAATAAAGAATACAAAGATGCGATAGAAAAAACATTTATTTAAAATGGGACTCGTAAAAAAATCAACCATTAACAGTACACGTACACCTTCTTCTATAGCAATTTGATATGCAGAGTAGCGAAAACTTATAAAGATAAAGAGAAAGTTAATATAGAGAAGTTAAAAAAAGATAACATATTTTGAAAAAGAAAAGAATATAAAAAGAAAAGTTAAAAAGTGCTAAAGTTCAAAAACGAAAAATCGCAATATCCAAGAATTCCATGAAGGAAAATGAAAGAGTAATAGTAAATTGCACCTGGTGTTATGACATTTTAATAAGCGATACAGAAGAAGATATGGAAAAAAAATTGGATATGACTTTTGCACGAAAAGGATTTGAGATGTATAGATTTTGTTGGACTAAAATATGAGGCACCTTTCGGGAAATTACAGCACATCTTCTCGTCAGGTATACCTCAAAACGAGACTGTACAACCAGTGCGTGTTGCCAGTGATGACCTATGGAACTAAGACGTGTTCCTTCACTGCTGGCCAGATGAGGAAGCTCAAGGTTGCTCAGCGAGCTATGGAGAGGGCTATGCTCAGAGTTTCTCTGCGTGATAAACTTAGAAATGAGGATATCCGCAGTAGAACCAGAGTGACCGACATAGCCCAACGGGTTAGTAAGCTGAAGTGGCAATGGGCCGGCTATGTAGCTCGAAGAACCGACAACCAATGTGGAAAAAGGTTCTTGAATGACGGCCTCGTAACGGTAGACGCAGTGTAGGGCATCCCCCCACTAGATGGAGTGACGACCTGGTAAGACATGCACGAAGTCGATGGATGCAGGTGGCTCAGGACCGTGTTTTGTGGCACTCCTTGGGGGAGGCCTACGTTCAGCAGTGGATTTGTGAAGGGATGTAATGGAAAGGCTGATGATGATGAAAATATGAGTAAGTACAAAAAATGAGCAGATTTGATTGCCATATTTAACGACACGAAATTTTATTATAATTTTACAAAAATTATATTAAGTTAAGGTTAAAGCACCTTTTCTATCGTGTCTAATGCAGTGGCTGAAAACTAAAATTCAAAATTTGGGGCCGAAAACTAGCATTTTACATATTTTTCACATCAAAAATTATTATAAAAAAGAGATTTCTCTTGTTGCATCAATGAGTTACAAAAATGAAAACTACATTATGTAAGCTACAAATTAACATTAACAGCTCTAGGCCAGCATAATGGCAATTATTTTTTCTAGTACCTTAAAGTTAACAACTCCACTAAAAGGCCGAAAACCGGCGCAACGACCCTAATATGTTAAATATACACTGTCCCTTTTTATATGGGTACAAATCATGTTCTAGTAGAGCTGTAAGTGTAGAAATTGCAATTTTAGGTTTAATTCTTTAATTACTCGAAACAATGAGAATGTTAATTGAGCTCCTTCTTTTCCTGTGTCATTCATATAAATTAAGTTTGCCCCTTAACACGAAGCTTACATCGCCCTTTGGATGTAAATGATGGCATGTGACCCATCGTCGTAATCGTAACGCATGTCCATCTGATTTTCAGGATTCACGAATACTTTTACCTCTGTTTTCGTACTATAAACAACTTGGTCCACAGTAGTGAGGCTGTCAGCTATCGCGCATCTGATTTTCTTAAGCTTCATAGGTTTTGTACATTTAATTTCACGTCGATACATTAGCCCAGCGTTGTTGATACATATGTCAAGCATTTGTTAGAATAGTGGTATGTACCATCTTTGCGCTCTCATTTCCGTGCGATAAAGCGCAATCAACATGTCCGCAAGGTCCACACCTCCCATATGGGCATTGTATTGCTGAACTATGTTTGGACAGGGCACTGGCTTTATGCACTTATTATCTTTGTTGTACCTCAATATATAGTCAACTGGATGAGCATTAACATAAGAACTAGCTACAGTAAAACATTTATTATCAAACCATTTGACCACAGCTAATTTTCTTTCAATAGAAGTTATTTGCGCAAAAGCTCCGCGACCTAGTTTTTTCAAAATTTTATCACAAGGAAGTTTTTTGTCCTCCACGCAAACGATATGGTCTCACTGTTCCCAAGTAAAATATCTGTACTCTGGCAAACGTACGACACCCGTGAGGATATTAATAGCAATAAAATTCTTTACTTCATCCAAAGTCAAATTCATGTCCTTTATTTGCATATGATATAAATTACTTTCTCGAACTATCAATTCAAATATTCCAACGGTGATTTTATTTCAGAAGGTTCTGATTACAGCAGTGTATTTAAATCTTGCAGTTGTCCACTTAACTTCAAGCTTTTTTTTTCTTAACTACAATCTTTTTGACTAGGTAAACTCTTTTGCTGGATCGAGTAGCATTTCATGGAGATGGTACGGATAATATTTGTGTAGGAGCTATTGGCTGTTGAAGCGATCGGTGAAGGTGTCGCTGGGACTATTACATTGGTTGGAGAAGCAGCAACACTGCACGTAGACAAATTACTCAACGAATTCACGTGCCTCGTAACATCCCTCGTATTTTCGGCTGGGACTAATACCTCCCTATAGTAGTCTTCACTTTCCGACAGTACGTGCAGATTTTCTAGTGATGATGGTAACAAAGGTGGTATCGAGCTCTCATCGTTGTCAGAAGCATGTCCAGTTATTTCGCCATCCGATCGGTAACTGCTCTCAATATCCGATATTCCAACGCCAATATTCTTTGAATTGAAAGAAACCATTATATACAGATAAATAAATACGATTTCAATAACGTTTCGTACTTGGTAATGTATCTGAAAATGCACACAGTAAAATGTACACTCTAGTGTTGTAAGTTTGGCGATGTCTCCTATAATGCACACTCCCAAAAGTCAGGTCATAGTACTGGATCTTGGCGATGTGCATTTGTAGATACATGAACATTGACAGTAATATTTCAGGTAGAAAATATTATTGTTCGATCAAAATCTTTTGCATAACCAAAACAATATACATTCAATTACATAATTAGCACATATATCTGTTGTAACAACTATATTTTGATAGGATTTTAATCGATTCTTACCTTATAACTCGTAGATGCACGCGCATGCTCCGCTATTTTGCGATCTACTAACTTCAAATGTTATAATGACGCTGGAGCTCATTGCAATTTTTCAAGCTTTGATGTATGTACTTAAAAATAAAATTAATAAAATAGTTATTTTTGCGATAGCAAAAGTGCTTTACAGCATATAGCTCGGTGTGCTTCGGGTTTCAGAGGTAGCTCGGTAGATTATGATATTTCTATTAATATTTATAACAAACGGAATATTTCGTTAATATTGCAATAGGTCCCGGTACATATAGACCTTAAGGGCATTGAAGAGGCTGATCGCTTATCTAAGCTAGCTGCAGTAGAGGGTGACGTTATTAATTTTATACCAGATCCGACTGAATATGTCTCAAAATTTAATTACAAAAATGGGAAAAGCTATTTTGAAGAGAAATCTAAAACGAAAGGCATCTAGTATAGAACTATACAAAGCGAGCCTTATCGCATACCTTGGTTTAATGATTGTGATCTCAGCAGAAATTTAGTTAAGTTAGCTTTAAAGCTTCGTTCTGGTCATACTCCATCAGCAAAGTTCGCTTTTTTAATGGGAAAAAAACCTTCACCGAATTGTGATTTAGGGCAACAATTGAAGATGTTTACCATTTGTTGGTGGAGTGTGTCAAGAATGAAAAAGATAGACAGGCTGTGTTGAAAGAATTTAACGCAAATATTTTGGATGTCTATCTAGTGCAAATGGTTTTATCAAACCCCAAATCAAAGATGTCAAGAGGGTTATTCCGGCTTGCTTCTAGGACGGAATAATTATCTTCTCTATCTATTATAAGTTTCATTTTTGGGTTAGTAATTTAACTATAGTACTCTCAATTATACATTTTTATTTTGTTATAGTGTTAGCAGTAATTAGTATAAGGTATGATGCAGGCCCGTGACAGCTTAGTTCTATTCTATGCCATTTGGCGCTACCGTCGCTAGTTTATTCTCTGTCTACGGACGCCATTTTAAAAAAACGCCATATTGTATTGTCAAAGCAAATTGTCAAAATTATCGATATTGATTACCGCCATTATTTAATATTTATCTAATTGTCGTCCGAGCTATGAGTTTTTTACGAGCGCAAGTGTATTGAAGTGTATTTCCTCGCATTTATGTTGCGTTGAGATCTTGGACGCAAAGTTTCCTCCGCTATTTGTGACAATAACAATATTCTGTTTTTGTGCTGGTCTAGTGCATATTGTATGGAATACGAAAAGTGCTGTCTTGGTGCAGATTCCCTAAAAACGATAATTTAAGAAACTTGTGGATGTATTTCATAGTATCCATAAGTCCCCAGATCATTGAACTTTCCAAAGAACAGTTTCTTGACAAGACAGAAAACTTCGATAGGTACTCTTATCCATGCTTGCTTACTAACGATTAAATAGCTCATGGTGTGCCTCTGACAGCAACAGGCGAGTAATTTTATTACTTATCATGGTACAATTTCGACTGCTGAAAGTTGTGATTTCTAAGTGGGTATCAAGTGGACTCCAGTAATGCAGTATTGAACCATACATTTTTATTAAAAAACATTGCATCACTTTGTGATTACTTCACCAGCCATTTTTAATTATCACTACATGGTATAAAGTGGCAGTCACTTAAAAAAATTGTCTCTGTAACTATTGAAAGACAAAAAATTGTATAGCTGATTGCTTAAATCGTTATAAAAATATCACAAGAACAAACCTTGCAAAAAAAGCAACAATTTATTACAAATTGTGCAATATATGTTTGTAAACTGCCTCTACAATACAGGAGAAAATCCTAGTGTGGGGGTAACGTTTTTTAAATAAAAAAAGAAAAAAAAAAGAAAAGAGAAAACAAATTTTCAAAGATGCTGCTCGAATATGGTTAAATTTTAGTTCTGTTTTAACAAATAATGATGTGATTGACATCTTCTAAATCACAACACTTTACATTTATAAATTTTTCACAGTTATATTTTATTTCACTTTTATTTTAAAAGGTTATTTAAATGTTCAAGATTTATTAAATCACTAATGTCCAAGATGATAGATCTGCTTTTTGGCTGGTACTGGAAGGCAGGAGCTCGTACTATCTGAGAATCTCATTAAAGCATTCATACAAGCATCTTCAACTTAAAAGTTGTGACTTGTCGTCATAGTGGAGGAATATAGGTAGTTGCAAGACTGAGCGAACGAGACTGTTTCAGATCCTTTTTCTAGTAGGTATGAGTATTAAACAATTAAAATTATAGTTTAGAGGAAGTGGTAACGTGACGGGTATTAATTTTTTGTATAATTGGTATCTAAAACAAATGTTATTTGACTTCCCTCAATTTTATATATTGTTCTATTTTTACTTTATTGTTATAACTTATGGGGTATATCAATTAATTTGTTAACTCTGCTGATTTTAATAATTTTAACAATTCTTCAATATCTATAAGTAAATTTCCTAATCTGCTAAAGATTACAGAAGTTTCGATTTCATTCCATCTAGTGTAGAGTGATTGGAAATTGTGTAAAAATAAATTGTAAATATTAATAAAATTACATATCATTAACTTTCAAATATATCAAGAATTAAAAAATTTAAATTACTGTCATTTCCAACACTGCATATTTATCAAGATGTAACATTTATAAAAACTAATTTGGAAATATTTAATGATTATTTAGTAATTGACAGTAAAATTATACAATTTCATCAGACAGCTTTATTTAGATAAAGCGTTTTTGGCACGCTGTTTAAAATCAACAATAAAGTTCCATCTATGTTTCACAAACGGAGAATATTCATAAATTTAAAAATAATTTAAAACATATCTAACTAAGAAATGTTATTACTCAATTAATTAATATTTAAGCAATGCATCAATAGGCACATTACAATGACATGTATCTTTTTCAAAGATGTTGCCTGTAGTATATTACTTGTATTCACAAATAAAAATAAATTTGAATTTGAATCAATCTTGATAAAATTATTTCTTGTAAATGGTACTTATTTTAACAAGAGATTCTATTTATTTCATTAAGGTAATCTTGTTCACTAGTGTGTATCGACGAGTTTTTAAATTACCAATCATATTTTCATACTTAATAGCATTTTTATAATCAAAGTTACCAGTAATAATCTTAATAATATATCTTAGGGAGTTTAGAATGCCTTGTTTGACTCTAAATGAAGGTTATAACTGTTCAAATTGTTCAATACTGGAATTTATTTCAAATTCAGTTTGAAACATTATATTAATTGAATCTTTAGAGTTTTTTTTTGTCAATATAATTCTAACATGCTTATTTAAGTATTTAAGTTCATGTATCTATTAATATTAAATTCTAACTGCTCATGCGTAACATTTAAATCTGAAACTTTAATTATAATCTACTTTTCATCACTTACACTAACATGGCCATCTCTAAGTATCATACCAATATTAACCCTTTCGCTGTCCCGTGCACTAGATATAGGGCACTGCTATTGTCTTACTATTGTGTCTGGAAAACGGAAAGTGAAAGTGTTAATATTATAAGGCCATAGGAATTATTTTCTGCTCCATGTAATTCTCAATTTAATGTTGTGGTTAAATCTAATTAAAATTATTTGCAAAATGAATGGATATCTAAAACCTTCTGAATTATTATGCGTGGATTCTGAAGTTGGTTAACTATAATTTATTTAAATTTTTTTAATTAGCTATTGAAACCACTAAGAATATTTTCTAATTCAGTTGCAGTTTGATCTAGAATCACCAGAATATTAAAAAGAGATGCATCTTTTCCTATAATGTAATTGTTACACAATAAAATATATAGTATATTGTTTGTATATGTAATTTTGTTTATGTCATAAAAAATCTTATAATATATTCACATTTCTTAATAAATAAACTTGAAATACATTGATCACCATCAAACATGATGATCAAGCTTGTTAGATCCTTAGGTCTAATTTGAAGAAAGTGACATAGTCTTCCTTGTTCCATTTTTATTAAAAAAAAATCAATACATGTATATTTTTTTTATAGGATAAGGGGACACAAGAGCACAGTTCACCTGATAGTAAGTGGTTACTGTGGCCCATAGACATCTACATTTATCCCCGTTTGCGAATCAAAACGCAGATGCGTTGTCACCCGTGAGGACTAATATGGAATGCCTCTTTTCCAGTAAAAAGTGTCTCCGGTTCTCTACACTCACCTTACGAAACACAGCAGTGTCAAGCTGCTATTTTACGCTGGTATTCTGTGAGAGCACAACTATACTACTAATATAGCTGCAGCATGGCTCTACCACGTTATACGTACCACATATACAAAAATATTCTGTTAATTATTCTTTTTCTATAATTTTAGCACTTCTTAAGATTATATTTACTTACTATTATATATTTTGTTTTTATTTAATCAAATTTATTTTATTTATAATAACATTTACTTAATTAATAACTGTCAAGTTTTGTGCAGAAGTCAAATAACTTTCAACGATTTTAGTTCAAAAGTTACAACATAAAGCCATAAAGAAATAACCGCAGGAAATAACTAGAATGGGACAGGATAGTTAAAGCTTTACTTAAAGTCCGCTCACTGCCATGTCTACCTGTAGAGTTGCTCTTGTCTAGATAGGAAGGTTTCTTCAGCTCCTGATTTAATAAACTTATTTGGTTTGAGGATATCCGGAACTGTGGACAAGACCAATTTGAGTGTACTTGAACTCAGCTGTAAGCTGTGTGCTGGCTGCGCCATATAAGTTTCGGGAGTGGTGCTGAAGCTTTTTAAAAAGTAC
Organism: Parnassius glacialis; assembly: GCA_033319125.1. Classification (NCBI taxonomy): domain Eukaryota; kingdom Metazoa; phylum Arthropoda; class Insecta; order Lepidoptera; family Papilionidae; genus Parnassius; species Parnassius glacialis. Next base: position 36,494,925 of record JAVANC010000013.1, on the reverse strand, counting down.
AAATATGTCTCGATGACATTTAATAACTATTACATTACAATAATGTATTAAAACTAATTCAGTGCAATACTGACTTCCTTAACTACGTGATTACATTACTACGATGAGAACTATAATGAGTCTTATTCTAAATGCAAGGGCTTTTATAGGGTGATCAAAACAAATCAAACACATCAAAAGTCCTAAATAATAAATTAATATTTCTATGTTTATCATTCAGTAACAAAATATGATACTTAATTATTTTATTTATTTCATTACAGGTTACATTAGTGAAGAAAATAGTATCAAAGAAGAGAAACTTGGTTAATATTTTGACAAAGATTGCAACTAACACTTTAGATGACTCAGTTTCACAAAGACTTGTTAAAGCCCAATCGCTGTCAAGAAATAAACACTTATCGGAAATTTTGAAAAAAAAAAATGGTATATATTACATTTTTTTTTTACTAATATCTTTACTAATACTAGGTAAACCAGGTATAGAAATACAATTAATTACTATATGAAATTAATATTTTGTACAGAGAAATCCTATACAGACGTAACTTAACTATTCTAATTTAAATTGTACCTAGATCCGGGAGTTATTTAAAATGTGAAATGGTTTCCAAATTTTAGAAACAAAATTGTATTTCATTATGGAATATTCTAAGCCACTTAAAATATACTATAAAATAATCTTTGACCTTAAAAAAATGATATGTAATAAATCACATAATTTACTTTTTATTACACATTGAAATCAAAATAATCATGCTTAAATAATAGGGATATGAATATACAAGTAGCACCTGCTTTGTGTTAATAGTTTTCCATCTATAAAATGAGTAATGGTAAAAGATTGAAGACTATAGTTATTATATTTATTATATTTTTAATTTTATGAAATTGCAATTTTAAATGAGAATTTAAGATTACTCATCTGACATCTCAAAATATGTATAATACAAAATATAATTTGCGTTTTATACAGTAATTATTTAGTAGATACATCAAACATATATTTCACATTGTTTTCTATTGTTTTTTGGTTTCCTTGAAATTAACATTTTTCCTGTTTTCTTATAGATAAAACACAAAAAATTCAGTCCTAAAACTGATCACTTGAATAAATTTTTCGATAATTTTTTAGGAACATAATTGATAATTATGTTCTTATTTGGTTTGCTCCACAGTTGGTTTGATAATGTTATTAAATTCCCTTCGTGAATACCACTGTGTACTTCAATTTATATTCTCTCAACCAATATTCTTTTTAACCTGAGGAAAAAAAAAGTAATCTCTGTCATCCATTTTCTAAGCGGTAGAGCTATGCTGCAGCTATATTAGTGGTTTAGTTGTAGCATGAATGGTTCGGCATGACCAGGGAAGGACCACGCTTTCACAAAATACCAGCGTAAAATAGCAGCTTAACGCTGTTGGGTTTCGTATGGTGAGTGTAGAGAACCGGAGACCCTTTTTACTGGAAATGAGGCATTCCATTTTAGTCCTCACAGGTGAGAACGCATCTGCATTTTGATTCGTAATTGAGGATAGATTAGATGTCTATTGGCCACAGCAACCACCTTCCATTAGGTGGACTGTGTGCTCATTTGTCACCCTTATCCTATTAAAAAAATCCTCTTTTCTCATCTCAAGTCTTCTTAGCTGTCTCTTTGCGTTATAATTTTACATGTTTGCTTTATTCTTTAAATATTTATTTAAAACTTATGGCTCTATGCAATATTTTGCTCATTTTGGTAATGTGTGTATTTATTAAGTCTTATATTTATTATGAGTTTATTACTATCGGTGGCTAGCTCGCCTGGCAAAGTCGCCATGTAATGACGTTATTAAACGAGACAACCTATATCTGCCAAGTGCTGTTTAGTAACATTAAATTTATAATTGGTATTACATTAGTGGATACCGTGAGCCACACTACAATTGTATAAAGGTTAACAAAGTCTGTTGTTGTAAGCAAATAAGTGTCTTTTGGTGAAAGACTTGCAGGTGCAATAACTGTAAAAGTAATTCAATTAAAAAGTACTTTTTTTTAGATGATTTTCACTATGCAAACTCTGGCGCAACAATGGCCTCAACAGTAGAAGTCGTTGAATTTTTCGACACACTGACAGCGTCAGTGGATAACCGGGTGGTGTGCAAAGAGCAAAGTTAAGACGAGTTATTAAACAAACTTCACAACTTCATACTTTTTGGATTGAAGCCATTAATAAAATAAAATAAAAATGGTTTAGTAGACTCCGTTCTATATAATAGCAAACATGCTATACAAGAAGGAAAACCTCGACTTGTGCGCGTACCATCCCGACAAGGATGGATAACTTGAAAGTTTTATAAGGATCTACAAATTATTATTTGAACAGTATAATGTAGAATGTTATTATCCATTAAATATTTACCAAGACCCTTTAGAAATTTATTTTTGGATGTATAATAGCTATAAAATATAGAAATGTTGACCTAGATGCAAACATATTTATATATGCCTTTAAATATTTGATATTATCTAACATGGTTAGTCCACATTCTCTAATTGTGAAGAGGATTATGGAGACACATTATTAAATGTTAGTGTAGTTTCCTATCCCCTTCATCATCAAATGCAAAAGAAAAATTGCTGGTGGGTGATGTAGTCATGGAAAAAATTATAGACCACTGCTCAGCTTACACTACTGAATACATTTTGTCAGAAAATATCGAAAGGTATTCGTTGTAAGGATTGCATCAAAACATTAGCACTAATGAAATATTACTTATCTTGTACAGGGATGGTACTCACTTTATTCATAAGTATTTGAATTATAGCTGTATTGGAAGTAATGTAAAATGTAGTTTGAAAAGTAAAATATTAAGTACTTTGAGGTTTTCCTGGCTTGCTTTGAAAAAGTTTTTATTAGGTTACACGGGTACAATTGGTGCAACAAATAATAAAATATTGAAAGGTGACATTCATGAAAAAATAAAAATATTAAAATTTTGGTGACTAAGCCTCACAAAGGCTTGCTTAATGTCCAATCTCTGTCGAAGTATAGAGAAGTTGAATGTTAAACAAATAACTTTATTATTAATATAATTAAAACAATTTAAAAAAAACAAAATGACCAGGTTTACCCTAGATGAAAAATGAATAGGATTTCTAATAATGAAACAAAACTCCAAACACTACAAACTTAAGGAAAAAATGTTTGTCTTGCCTAACAAACAAATGTTATATAGACCAAATAATAATTTAGCATATCCTAGCGAAAAGTTCCTTATCTTATACAGGGAAGGTACTCACTTATTCATAACTATTTGAATTATAGCTGTTTTAAAATTAATATAAAAAGTAACTTGTAAAGTAAAATATTGAGCACTATGATTAAATATGATTCCTGTGGCTTAATTTATTTAATTTGATACTTGCTTTATATAATGTACAATAAATATTGCTATGTTTTCGTCAAATTGTACCTATAATTTAATTCTAAGATTATGTGTGTATGTATATGATGTTGGTGTGCTTGAATAAAAAATAAATGTTAATGTATTATAAGTGTTTCATTAAGTAATAGTATTCCTGTATAATGCACTTCTGTCGATATCGATAAAATAAGAACACCACTAAACATCGATATCGATGATTTGAAGGATGTGTGCTTGCAATCTCTAAGCTATATTTTTTTATTTTTTTTTATTACTCATCTGTCAAAATGGGCGACTGCAGCGCCAAAACGCATAGTTGGGAAACTTGACTAAAAGTCACTGTCGTATCTGTAGCTTGCTACATATATATTTATCTATGGTATGATGGGATTGGCATGTCATTTTGACAAAAATTCCAAAAATATTAAAAAAAAGTCAAATGTTGCCAGACGTAACAAATAATATTTTACTGCTGAATAGAAGGATGATTCCATAAACTAAATAGAATATAATTTTGGTCTAAATCAGCTAAAATATTTACCAATATTTTTTTTAAGAATATCTGCAGTATTGTGTACGTTACCAAGTTAAGGGTTAATATAGTGTCATATTTTTACCGTCTCTAAAATAACCATAGAGATAATATAGATAGAGTGGAGAAGCCATATGCTTTTCTGCAAGTGGAACTGACGCGCTGTTAGAAAGAGAAAGAAGATGAGAGTTGCTGTCTGTCCTTCTCTAACAACAACAGAGCGCATGCGCGGTATTATTTTGTCATGTTAGGTTCATAGAGATAATATCATAGGGATAATATTCTCTATGGATAATATAGATAATATCTATATTATCTCTATGGTTAGGTTAGCTTGACAGCTGAAACTGAAAGGTTATAGTTATGGTATATCCGATTTCGAGTGTATGTAAACAAATTAAAATATTAAGAAAAAAATATTTATTTACTAATAAAAATGTCATGTATAGTCTGCAAGAAGTTGTGGGTTCCAGGATGTACTCACACTTTTCATAAGTAAGTTAATAAATTAGTTTTTAAATCATAAGATCATAATCAAGTTACAAACATCAACTTACAAAAATAGTAAAAAATTACATTTCCTGATTTTATTCTCTTTTAGATTTCCAAAAGATCTTCAACGAAGACAGAAATGGATGGAAATAATTGGTATTTCCAAAGTAACGAATAACTCATTAGTGTGTAGTGATCATTTCTCAACTAAATCGTACCATGAAACGGATGGATACACAACAATAAAAAGATTATTGTCAACAGCAGAGCCAGCTATTGATACAAATGCAAAAGTTAATGTTAAAAATGAAACAAAGAATTTAGAGAATGATTTCCATAATGAAAGTAGTAATTCTGAGTGCAGAGAAATTATTAACAGCAATAAAGAGTCCAATAAAATTGTTGACAATAGTACGCTGATAAAATCCATGAATGAAACTCAAACGAATACTAATGAAAAGTCTAGCAGCGTTCATCAAAAAGAAAGATTATTATTGAGACTAGACTCTGTGAGTGATGTTATTAATGATACTGTGACAAAAGAAATATGCCTTAAACATAATATCTTAAATGTAAAAGTATTAGAAAACATAAACCAAGTAGATTCAAATACAAGTTGCAATAAGAGGAAAAATTTTGAAAATGACCAGAAAAGTTATCCAAATAAAAGATTTCGTTTTATGGATGGTTATACAGCTAAGACTATTTCAAGGGAAGATTTTAAAACGGATAAAGGATGGAATAATTTTATGAGATATGTAACTATTCAAAGAAATAAAAATTCGGTTAATCGTCGTAAGCAACTGAGGAGTAGAAACAAAATAAAAAGTTTTAAGGATCTTATCAATAGTTTGAAAGAAAAGAACACTGAAGCATCAGTAGAATACTTGAAAGTAAGACGTACTATACACTCATATTTTGATAAGAGTTAGATTGAAAAAATTTAAATCTCTTAATCATGTTTAGTAAAATTCTTTTAGTTCAGAATTTGATAAATTATATACACATGCCTGTCTTCATTGCAATATTTACCTGCATTAATTTATATTAAGTTATTTATGATCTTTACACATTTATGTTAATTTATGTTATATATTAAATTAAATTTATAAAATTATTAAACAGTGGTAGAGCCACGCGGCAGCTTTTGCTGTCGCACGGATGGGCCGGCTCAAACCGGGGTGGTACCACGACCTCACAGAATACCAGCGTGAAGTAGACCTCTGCGTTTCGCTTGGTGAGTGCAGGTGGCCGGAGGCCCTTTTTACTGGAAATGAGGCATTCCATCTTAGTCCTCACGGGTGACAACGCATCTACATTTTGATATGTAATAAAGGATAGATGTAGATGTCTATGGGCCGCAGCAACCACTTACCATCAGGTGGACTGCGTGCTCGTTTGTCACCCTTATCCTATAAAAAAAAAAAAATATATGTCTATATTGTCTCTATGAAAATAACAGTTATTAAATTTAAGAGTAGAAAAAGCTCTAAATCTGACATAATTTTATTTAAATAAAACTAATTTTACGGATTTTATCATGATAAAAAATTATTAATTTTTGTTTCGATCTACGCATTAATTTTATAATTTAAAAATAATTTTTAATCTAATCATTTCTTATATTTATGGGAGCACTACACATTTAAATAAAACTAATTTTATGGATTTTATCGCGTATATTAACTTATTTTTATATTCCTGACGTTTCGGGTGCTTTCCAGCACCCGTGGTCACGGGGGACTGAGGTGTTTGACGTCCTGCTGTCATAGTTAGCCCGGCTACCTTCAGTTTTTTAATATTAATTTTTGGTTCGATTTACGCAGAATGAGCTTACAGTATCTTGAAGTCTAGCAGTGGTATACTTGGGTTTGGATTTGATTTTATTAATTATGGGATCCCAAGCAGATGGCAGCACCCATCCATCTTCTCTATTGAAATTAGGATGTTTTTTAATTTCAATAGCCTCGCGAATCATCCTTGGGAGGAATCGGTGTTCTTTTGCGAGGATTTGTGGTCTATCAAATCTAATGTAATGGCGGGGACGATCGTGAACATGTTCACAAACTGCGGACTTCCCGACACGTTGGTGCTTCACGTCAGCTATATGTTCTTTAACGCGGGTTTTTATAGATCTTTTTGTTTGTCCTATGTACGAGAGCACATTCACAATCCAGCTTGTACACTCCTGCATCTTGTAGAGGGATATGACACTTGACGGATGGTAAAAATTGACCAATCTTCTTCAGCGGCTTGAAGTATGTTTTAATGGAAGCTCGCTTCAAGATGTAGCCAACCTTGTCTGTGACTCCTCTGACATAGGGTAGTACAGCAGGCACACGCTCGACTGTGGCTGGATTCACTCGGTCACTGTGACATAGGCGCGGCATCCGAAGCTTGTTGTCTTGCAGTACTTGCTCGACGTGCTGAAGCTCGGCGGCCAGATGTTTTCTGTCACAGATCCCTCGTGCTCTCTGAAACAAAGATTTTCCCACGGTAGCTAACTGTGAAGGATGATGGTGCGATTCACCATTTAAATATCGGTTGGTATGGGTATTTTTTCTGTACACAGTATGACCAATAGTGTTATCAGGATTTCGGATGACTAAAACATCTAGGAAAGCTAAAGTATTGTTTGCCTCTAACTCCATTGTGAATTGTATTTTAGGGTTTATGGAATTAAGGTGGTTTAAAAATGCAATTACTTTGTCAGATGGTAAAATTGTGAAAGTATCGTCTACGTACCGCTTGTAGAATCTTGGATTTACAGGAGCAGTAAGAAGGGCTTTCTCCTCAAAGTCCTCCATGAATATGTCGGCGACTACGGGAGATACAGGTGAGCCCATTGCCACTCCGTCTACTTGCATGTAGAACTCTTCTTTCCACAATAAATAGCCAGATGTGAGGCAGTGTTTGAGTAATACAGAAAATGAGGTATAATATTTGATAGATTTCATAGCGGGGAAGTTAATTTATTCGGAAAATGAAGTGGACAATATGAATGACAAGCTTGTGGAAACTGTCCATGCGGTCGGAGCTAAGTTTTGCTAGACACGCCGCAGAAGAACACAAAAACTCTCTGATCACGCTCTTAATCTCATGGCTGTTAGACGGTAAGTAAATCTGCAGTCTTCAGTAGAATTGAACAGTATTGTTTTTTATAGGATAAGGGTGACAAACGAGCACACAGTCCACCTGATGGTAAGTAGATGCTGCGGCCCATAGACATCTACATCTATCCTCGTTTGCGAATCAAAATGCAGATGCGTTGTCACCCGTGAGGACTAAGATGGAATGCCTCATTTCCAGTAAAAAGGGCCTCCGGCCACCTGCACTCACCAAGCGAAACGCAGAGGTAAACCTCTACTTCACGCTGGTATTCTGTGAGGTCGTGGTACCACCCCGGTTCGAGCCGGCCCATCCGTGCGACAGCAAAAGCTGCCGCGTGGCTCTACCACTGTTAATATATATATATATATATATATATATATATATATATATATATATATATATATATATATATATATATATATATATAGTATACAGGCAACTGAACATTTAGATCTCCAAATGCATGCGGCGGGACTTACGCAACTTTAATACTGCTCATATTAAAGAAGCGATCGAGTGGAACCAGGGCTCCAGTCTTAGCCAGAGATCTGTCTGCCAGAAAGAGCCAACTGTCGAAGCTGAAGACCGAGTGTGGCGTCGTCGTTTTCGGGACACCTGAGAATTTGAGAGATTCTATGGGCAGCTATAAATATCATCGTTGGAGCCACACGCAAGTGTGAGTAACGATACAAGACCAAGTCTTATCCGATACTATTCCGATGATATTCCAGACGTCAGTCTGAGCGAGATTTGAGATTGGCTACAACGCTCTCTTGAAGAACTACAGACCGATTTCCCTTCTGAGCCGCGTCTACGTGCTGTTTTCGAGAGTCATTCCAGCCTTCCGAACAAGCCGGTTTCGGAAAAGGCTTTAGCATCATTGACCACATAGTATGTATGTGGTCAATGATGCTTGTGTCAATGAGACTTGACGACTTCCAGCCTCCCGAACAAGCCGGTTTCCGAAAAGGCTTAAGCACCATAGACCACATACATACTCTTCGGCAAATTGTACAGAGGTCCGAGGAGTACAATCTGCCACTTTGTCTTGCGTATGTGGACTATGAGAAGGCCTTTGATTCTGTCGAAATTTGGGCGGTGCTGCAATCCCTCCAGCGGTGCCAAGTTGACTGTCGGTATATCGAAGTGCTGAAGTGTTAGTACGGTAGGGCTACGCTGGCTATCCGAGTACAGAACCAGAGTACGAAGCCTATGCAATTGCAGAGTTGAATAGGTTTCGTACTGAGAGACTGGACTGGATAAGATATGGTATTAACGTCAATAGCGAGTACATCACTCACCTTCGATTTGCCGACGATATAATCCTTATGGCAGAACCGCTGGAGGACCTAAGCACTATGCTCAATGACCTCAATAGTGCCTCCTAACGGATAGGTCTTGAGATGATATGATAACGGATAGGTTTTGATTATAAAGAGATTATTATCTTGACAAAGATAATGTATAACGTCCATGTCACACCTATGCCGGTAGTTGTTGACGAGTATGTTTACTGGGACAAATAGTCCGACTAGGTAAGTCCAACTTCGAGCGAGAGGTCAATCAACGGATTCAACTCGGCTGAGCAACTGAGACTGTACAACCAGTGCGTGTTGCCAGTAATGACCTATGGAGAGGGCTATGCTCGGAGTTTCTCTGCGTGATAAACTTAGAAATGAGGATATCCGCAGTAGAACCAGAGTGACCGACATAGCCCAATGGATTAGTAAGCTGAAGTGGCTATGGGCCGGCCATATAGCTCGAAGAACCGACAACTGACGGGGAAAAAGTTTCTTGAGTGGCAGCCTCGCACCGGCGCACGAAGTGTAGGGCGTCCCACCACTGGATGGAGTTACGACCTGGTAAGACATGCAGGAAGTCAATGGATGCAGGTGACTCAGGAACGTGATTTGTGACATTCCTTGAGGGAAGCCTATGGTCAGCAGTGGACTTGTCAAGGGCTGTGATGATGATGATGATGAAAAATTAAAGGGGGCTTCTGTACTAGAAACGTGTTTTTACACACTACAGATCGGAGCATCAAGGTCGTTGTAGACGGTGCATGTTCTGACTACAAGCCTATTAACGCTGGTGTTCCACAAAGCTGTGTGCTATCACCAACGCTGTTTCTTTTGCATATCAATGATGTGTTGCTAACTGGTAACATTCATTGCTATGCGGATGACAGCACTGGTGATGCTCTATACACCGGCCGTGCCAATATTTATAAAACGTCGCCGAGTACCGGAACAAACTCTGGACAAAGTCTCGGATTGGGGGCGACTAAATCTAGTCCAGTTTAATCCTCAGAAGATACAAGTTTGCGCGTTTACCGCTAAAAAGAACCCCTTTGTCGTATCTCCTCAGTTTCAAGGCACTCCCCTTCTTGCATCAGCCAGTATCGGTATCCTCGGAGTCGACATATCGAGTGACGTGCATTTTCGTGGTCACTTGGAAGAGAAGGCCAAATTGGCCTCTAAAAAGCTTGGCGTGCTCAGCAGAGCGGGACAGTATTTCATGCCAGCACACCGCCTGCAACTTTACAAGGCGCAGGTTCGACCTCACATGGAGTACTGTTCCCTTCTCTGGGCAGGGGCTCCCCAGTGCCAGCTCCTTCCACTTGACCGCATCCAGCGCAGAGCGGCTCCAATCGTCGCGATCGTGACTCGCGATTTTTCCGGACCGATACGACTTAGGGACCTTCAAGAAAAGGGCGTACTCCTTTTTAAAAGGCCGGCAACGCATCTGCAATTCCCTCCCTGGTGTTGCAGTTGTTCATGGGCGGCGGTAGTCACTTACCATCAGGTGAGCCGCATGCTCGTTTGCCCCCTCTCCTATATAAAAAAAAAGAACTACGCATATGCATACTCCTGGTATGTTGTGGTGTAAAATTGTACACTTTCAGGGTCTATTTATACTGCAAAAGAAATTATTAGAATCATCGGCCAAATTGAAAATCTTGACAGTTGTGGACCCTATTTCATTAAAAATAATACCCTCACACTGCTATCATTATACATATTTGACATTTGCATATTTGTATTCAAGAACATAAATCACTTCACAAAAGTAAAAGATAATCACAACTTTAAACACACGCCACAGAGACAGACTATACCTACCACCATCAAGAATTAAAATGCTAAACCAGAGTCCATACTAAATGGCTATAAAAATATGCAATAAATTACTTATCCACATAAAAACTGAAAATAAGATTACACTTTTCATTAAAAAACTAAAAACATTCTTAACAGAAAAATGTTTTTTACTCAGTCAAATAATAAAGAAAGAGAAAGGGGTCGGTCATGCTGAATAAGAAGTCAGGGATTACAAGATAATATTTAGTTTTATATTTTTATACTATTAAAAATATTATAAGACAATATTTTTAATAGTAGTTAATTATAAATTGTACCACAATACTTATAATTAATGATAATAATTAATTTCAAATCTAGAAAGAAATTCAAAAAAGAAAAAGAGCGTCTAGGATAAGCTAGTTTGGTACAACTAGTGCACCGAGTCTCGCCAGAGCCAAGACAGCCCGCTCCGTTTTTTTTTGCGCCCAGATGCAAAGTAAAGCGCTACCCTCCGGGAAGCGGGGGAGGGAGGTGGTGAATACTCTTAACATACCATGCAGCCGGCTGCGTGTTTATGTGGAACTCACTATGAACCTAAGTGCCTACCCACTAAACCACCTGGGACTGGCTTTGGCCTGGAGGGCCTTTCTGCCGTATCGGAAGCGACCCCCCTTAGAGAAAGGGGGCGCAGGCGGCGAGTAGCCACTGAGAGGCGCGCCTCACTAAGGTAAATTATGAAAAGGGAGAAGATTCGGCCCGAGCCGCAACGAGGCAGTCCAGGTCGGCCGAAAACTTGTTGGGGGGTCCGAGAGAGAGTTTCTCGGCCTGCGGACTCGTTAGCGAGAGGGAAGTGGGGCTGCATAGGAAGCTGCCTCACGAATGAGATGGTTTGGGTGAGACTCTGAGGATATATGATTTGAAGAAGTTCTCAGAGAGAGATTTTAGAAATTGTTGGATTGTGGGGAGCTCCAAAGCTCGGTGAAGGTTGGCGTTACGGACGAACCAGGGTGCGTTCGTAGCCCGACGACAAAAAGTATTTTGAACTAATTGAAGTTCGTTTAGGATTTTAGGCTTAGCGTGAGCAAAAATTGGGGCCGCGTATGTCATAACTGGTCGTATACAGACCTTATATAGGGTTCATTTGTTTCGGAGAGACATTTTACTGTGTCGGCGCAGCATGCTATTGAGCCTATTCAGGTATAAGCTGCGAGTTACTTTCTTAACATGGGACTCGAAAGTGAACCTCGTGTCAAGGGTGACACCTAAGGTATTTGGCGGTCTTATGCCAGGGGACAGGAGTTCCTAACATACGGATTGGCGGAATGGTAGTGGGGTGTCGTCATTAATGTTCGAAGCAAACGGCGGAGCTCTTCTCCGGGTTGACATCAATACACCATTTTTGAAATCAAGCTCCTAAGTCACTAACTGACTGTTGGATCTTGTTCCGGATAAATGGCAGTGAGATACCTTTATAAAAGAGAATAAGGAGAGATATAATCATCTGCAAAGAGGGAGAGCTGAACACCATTCGACGGCATGGGAACGTTGGTGAACAGTCTATATAAAAGAGGGGCAAGCACGGAGCCCTGTGGGACATCGGCTTTGATACGACGCGGGGAGGAGAGCATGCCTTCGTGTCTGAAACGAAAGGTTCAGACACGAAAACACTCAGGTTCAGGTCTTTCAAGTAGGAAGCCACGAGACGAACAAGACGATCAGGAAGGCCTATTTTGTAAAGTTTGTAGATAAGGCCTTCATGTCACACTAACAAACACCTTTGCTATGTCAAAAAAAAACACGATTGTCTTATGACGACGAGGATAAAAATCGCTGAGGATATATTCCACTATACGGTGAACTTTTTCTTTTTATACATGGTAGAGCCATGCTGCAGCTATATTAATAGTATAGTTGTAGCACGAATGGGTCGGCACGACCCGGGAAGGAAAACGCTCTCACAGAATACCAGCGTAAAATAGCAGCTTAATTCTGCTGTGTTTCGTATGGTGAGTGTAGAGAACCGGATACCCTTTTACTGGAAAAGAGGCATTCTATCTTAGTTCTCACGGGTGACAACGCATCTGCATTTTAATTCGCAAACCAAGACAGATGTAGATGTCTATGGGCCACAGCAACCACTTACGATCAGGTGGACTGTGTGCTCGTTTGTCACCCCTATTCTATAAAAAAACTTGTTGGAGCATGAGTGTTTCGCTCGGAAACCAAATTGGTGGGTGATGACAAGAGGGTTGCAGTCTGTGGGAAATAGATGGCGCCTCATGCAAGTGAGGATGACTCGTTCGAAGAGTTTGCCCATGGCCTTGAGGAGGGTGATGGGACGGTGACTGGAAGGGAGGTGGTGAGGCTCTCCTGGCTTGGGGATACCAATGACAGTTGCCTTTTTCCACGTGGTGGGAAAGTAACTGAGGTCGAATGCTGCTCAGGAAAATGTTTGAGGCCTTGGTTGGAGATGCCATCCGCGCCCGGTGCCTTTTTGGGCTTCTGAAGGAAGAGATCTCATCATTGGACACAGTGATAGGGTCAAAGGCTGTGGGGGGTGAGTTCCGACCTTTTCATTCACCTTAAGGGGAATTATATGAGGGTGATGTGAGAATCGACCGCGATGTCAATTTTTTTGGTACTGTGGAAGACGTCCGAGGAGAGGGTGAAGGGGGCGTCTGGAGAGTCCATAGCTGAGGCTAAGAACTCCTTGTATCCCTTCCAGTTGGTAAAGGTTTTGGTGGAGTAAGTTGTTTGAGGTGGCTGATGGCCAAGTATAGTAGTAGTAGGGAGACAAGACGGTGGTCGGATCCTAGATCGTCAAGAGTCGATTGCTCTGAGGTTAAGGGAAACTCCTTTTACTAGCGCAAAGTCTAGCACGTCAGGAGCGTGGTCGGTGTTGTCGGAATAGTGTGTGACACCGAGGGGACTGTAGACTGTAAGATCGAGAGACTGAGTGATATCAAGCAGTACCTACCTAGCCACTACGAGTAGTAGTAAGACAAGTCCATTCAGTATGCTTGGAGTTAAAATCTCCAAACATAATGACTGAATTGCCTAATGCGAGGATGGCCTCGAAATCGCTATTAATAATCAAATACACGAGAAACCGAAAAATCATATAGATGTTATAAAGTAATATATGATGGTATAAACTAATAAAGATAAACAAACATAACATAAAAATCCAAGAAAAAAAAAGCCTCATGAAGATAAGAAAAGTTTAAAAATAGAACAATAAACGAAAAGCTTCTTCTGAAAATAGCATGTGAGCAACGAAAAAAAGAAGTTCGATAAAAATGAATCTAAAACGAAGGATATTATACAACGTGGCCACTACAATGGTGACTTTAATTTAACACACGGGTAGGGCTAGTGCCTATTAATCTATCTGTCTGTTTGTATCTATTAATCAAATCAAGAAGTCGCAGCGGTGTTTGAGAAATACTTCACTGATATTCCTATCTTGACAACAGAGTCATTGAATACTTCTCCAACTGTCGCCGAGTCATTACTCAAACAGAATGTTAAGACCTGTTAAAAAGAATTTAGATTTGAAAAAGTATTACCGCAAGATATTGTAAAATACTTCAAAACCATTGATGTAAAGAAAACCGCAGATTTGTGGGGGATTTCCGTTACAGTTATTGCGTCCATAAAAGATTTAATTGCACCTCATCTTGCTATTATTTTTAATACTTGTATCGATTCTGGTGTGTTTCCTGATTTAGCCCTATAGTTGGCAAGAATATTTTTAGTAAATATTCGTTGTTCTTGCTATATATATTGGATCTTGGAGTTGTCAAAAACATATAGAAAATATAAAAAAAAATCCAACATATAATTTTGGAAATATAGCATGTGTATTTAAATGCACATTGCTAGCTTTGTCGAGTTTAGGCTATCATAAAAGCGTGTGTCTTTAAATGCACATTGCTAGCTTTGTCGAGTTTACGCCATCAAAAAAGCGTGTGCATTAAAATATACTTTGCCATGTGCAGGGTTAAATAAAACATGCTTTATTTTTATCCAATCAATGTTTTATTAATATGAAGTATTTTATAAAAAACTATCTGTTTTGCTTATATTGCCCATATAATTATCATAATCATTTAAGAGATCAAAAATAAGTAAAAAAACATCAACAAATTCAACTTTTACCTTTAGATCAAGTCAAATCTATATTATCTTTGTTGTTAAACAATTATCACAAACTAAAGTTACAACTATTTATCTATTAAGTATCGTATGTTTATTTATAAAGAAAAAATGCTACTAAAATAAGAGATCAACAATCAGTATTAAAGATATCAACAATCGTAACCTTTAAATCAAGGCAAACCATGGTAAATAATGCTAAACAATCATCACAAATTAAAAAAATATAATATTTTATATAAATTAAGGACTTATAAAAAAATGTAGTTAAAATTAGGTTTAGTAAAAAAATTAGGCTGACTTAGTATGATAATCAAAAAAACAATTACGACCCTCTACTAAACAAAGACGTACATTACATTTCACACATATGAATTTAGTCTGACTTTTTATGCATTTCTTGCATCTGCCTTTACTTGCAAAAGATGGCATGTGCCCAATTTGGTCCAATCGGCCATAGTCAGATGTTTGTGGTGTGACAAAATGCGCACCTCTAGAAGTATTAGCAATCTCCTTTGTTCTTTGAAATGTGTTGAGATCATTACTTATGGCACATCGAAAAACTTTGAGTTTCATATGCTTTTTACCTTTGTTTTCACGACGATAGATGAGCCATGCATTATTAACACATATATCAAGAAGCTGTGAGCATAAAGGAATATACCAACGATGTGCTCGCATTTCAGTCCGATAAAGTGCAACAAGCATATCTGCAAGATCCACACCTCCCATATTATTGTTATATTCTTTAATTATGTTGGGACATGTAACAGGGTTTCTGCTTTTTGTGTTTTTGCAATATCGCAACACTTGTTGCACTGGTTGGGAGTGAGTGTACGTACTTGCCGCAGTGACACATTTAGTGTCAAACCATTTAATTACCGCTATTTTGCAGTCATTAGAAATGACCTGGGCAAAAGATCCACGGCCTCTTTTCTTTAAGTTTTTATCAGTCGGCAGTTTAACTGCAGCCCCTCGAAGTCTATTTTGCCTTATAGTCCCTAAAGCAAAGATGCCATATTCATTTCTCAAATGCTTCAGTAACTCCAGAGAAGTGAAAAAATTGTCGAAGTACAGCACTGAACAAGCTTGTTGTTTGATTGTCTTGGATAAAGCTAATACAACTTTTGCGCCTAAACCCATGCCATTTTCATCTTCCGTAAAATCATGATAACGAAAAGTATCCTCTCCACCGTACGCCAAAAAGTCATAAATAATACCGGATACTCCTGCGCGAACGAATACTTTAAAACCCCATTTACGGGGTTTATTTTTAATGTATTGTTTACGTGAACCAGCTCGTGTACCTTTATAAGGCACCATCAATTCGTCAATGCTGAAACGATTTTACTCTTCAATTTTGAGACAATTACGGCGTATACTTTCTAAAAGATTTCTAACTTTAAAGTACCTGTCTCCATCATCTTGTAAATTATTAGCAAAGTGTAAATATCTTCGGATCTGTTGAAACCGTTTTAATGGCATTATGTTAGCAATTTTATTGTAACGCAGCGTTTTACACCAATAATCTGTGTAAGCAGGCATGTTTACTACACCCATCAATAAATGTATCGCAATGAAATCCCTTATTTCATCCGTTGTGACATTAAGTGGTGTGCTTTTTGTTTGCATGTGATACAAATTAGTTTGCTGGACAATCAATTCTATAAGGTCATCGTCAAAGAACATCCGAAAGTACTCTAACGGTGACCTAGATTGCAGTGATGGTGGGAACATTCTAACTTCAATATCTGCTTTACCTTTAAACGATTTCGTACAAGTCCATTTCGTATCTATTCGCTTTACGCGTACAAGTGCCTTTTTGACAACAACTGTAGTTTTTTTCTTCGATCGAGTGCCACCAGATGGAGATGCAATGTTAAAATCATTTCGACCAGCTAATGGTGAAATTTGCGAAACGTTGAAAGCTGGTATAGATGAAATGTTTGTAGCCAGTGGACTTTGGTGTTTGATTTGCTGGTTTTGGCTATCTGAAGCAGTTGGAACTGAAACTGAAGCTAGTATAGACGGTGAATCTGGACCAAGATAAGATGGGGTCGATACTTGATGACATGAATTAATATTCGAGTCAATCACTGACGAGCTTACAGTTGTTATGAAAACTGTATCTTCACCACTATCTGAAAGTAAATGAAGATTTTCAAATGAAGATCCTAGTGATGGTGGTTCTGAACTTACATCAGAACCCTCAACGATCTTGTTTTCCACAATTTTGCGTGCATAATAAACTTCATCTTCAGAAGAATCACTGTTCTCGATGTCGGAACCAGCACCAGACTTAGGCGCTAACGCCAAAATTCTGGCGGTTCTTGCAGAAGACTACAACAAAAAGAATATTATTAAATAACCAACCAAAATAAATAATTAATTTCATTGTTATCCATAATAATATATTAAAAAATAATTGCCTCCAAACTGGCAATGTATCCACAAATGCACACACCCAAATTCAAGAAGTCTGTTGTTAAGTTGGCAATGTGCATTTAAAGGTACATGCAGAATGACACGAAAATTAGACTAAGAAAACTAAATTTAATTAACAAAATTTATAGTTCACTCGAAAGAATGTGTTATTAGGTACTATTTCTAGCAAGTTGTTTTTCATTTTTATAGTTGAATGATAGGATTCCAAACGATTTTTACCTTGTATGTCGTAGACGCCCGCGCACGCTCTGCCATCTTGTGACCTACTGTGCGTCCTGGTGTTGCCACTGCTCATCAATATTTTTTGCCGTAAGATATGGGTATTACACTACGCGAATGTAAACAAAATAAATGAAAAATATTCTTGATTTTTGTGTAGGATTTTTTACAAAATAGTGTGCATTTAAATGCACATCGTCAAGTATAGGGTTAATGAAGTATAGTAAAGTAATACCTTTATTTAAATCTGGTAGTACATTGGACCCCGCTAATTTTAGACCTATTTCTGTACTACCAACTCTCAGTAAAATTTTTGAAAAAATAATTTTGGATCAATTGTTAATTTTTTTTAATGCAAATAAATTACTTCATAAAAACCAATTTGGTTTTACAAGGGGTCGCTCGACGTCGGACGCCAGTGTTGAGCTTATGAAATATATTTTTAATGCCTGGGAGAATTCACAAGATGCCTTAGGTATTTTCTGTGATCTTTCCAAGGCTTTCGTTTGTGTTCATCATGAGACATTAATCAGGAAACTACAACATTACGGTGTAAAAAATTTGGCGCTTAGACTTATTACTTCATATTTAAGTAACAGAACTCAAAAAGTCGTGATCAATGGTAAAGGTTCCTCCGGATCGGTAGTATCAATGGGCGTTCCTCAGGGCTCGATTCTTGGCCCATTCCTGTTTTTAATCTGTATTAATGACAATATCTTGTAGGGGACAATCACGATATAGTATTATTTGCTGACGATACCTCTTTAATTTTCAAACTCAAACGGCAGTTAATTAATTATGACGATGTAAATAATGCTCTATCGAAATTAGTACATTGGTTTAACGCCAACAATATGCTCTTGAACGGCAATAAGACAAAGTGTATTAAATTTACAATACCTAATGTAAAACATTCGAATACCAATGTGCTGTTAAATGGGGAGGAGTTGAGTCTTGTGGATACCACTGTTTTTCTCGGTATTACTATTGACTTATTTTCCGAACCAGTGGTAAATAAAAAAATGACTTTCAATAAGAATTATGTAATAATCAATATTGAATAAAAAATTATTCTATTCTATTTTCTATTCTATCATATTAATTTTGATAGGTTAAAATAACTCATAAATTGGAAAAAAAATTTCAAATAAACTTAATAATAAAAAAGTAACTAAAATTGGGATCATCCTTGCAAAAATTCATTCCTTAAATTACTTACCTACAATAGGACCAATTTATAATAGATCACATTTGACACTTCATCAAAATTTAACAACGTAACCTTGAAACGGTGAGCATAAAATATTATTTATTTTTCGAAGTTAATATTATAATATTAACTGCAGAATTGCTTAACATTTTTGAATTACGATTACATATTTATTGTAATAATGACAAAGGAAAGTAAATTTATAATTTAATTTCACTAATAAACAATTTAAATATTATAATATAATAAATAATTTCTGTTCTAAAGAGAACTGAACGTCGTTACAATGTTGCGTCAGTGAACCCTTTTTCTTTTTAAACACTAGGAATGTTACCTAAAAAAATTTAAAGGCGATAAGTAGATTCGAATGCAGTGATTTTGTATGTACTTGTGAAGGAATATTTCACCATAAATGAATAACCACATTGTGGTGATAATAAAACATCTTATTCTTTTAATTAACTAAAAATACAAAAATAATTATTATGTCGCCATTACACGACGCAGTCTTTTGTCGTTGTGCGAAGTGACTGTACGGTGCGTTTATGGTGTGCTCTCTGTTATTTTCTTCTGACCCGGATTTTCATTGACTGATCTTACTTTGACGTTTACCTGGCTATATATTATTTCACTAATGTCGGAGCTCTGAGAGCGCTGTATGATGCACTCGTAAGGAGCCACTTAGAGTGTAACGCCGTTATTTGGGCTCCTCATTAAGCCAAATACAAATATATGTTAGAGTGGATCCAAAATAAATTTATTAAATTCTTATACTTAAAGCAGTTCGGAGTGTACCCGGGATATCCCTTGTTGTATCCTACTCTATTTTTACTCGGTATGGTAGGATACTATAAGCTTGAAGTCAGAAGAGAAGTCACTCTGGCTGTGTACGTGTTGAAGGTGATCAGGATAGAATAGAATAGAATAGAATAGAGTATTTTTTTATTCAATATCGATTATTACATAATTCTTAATGAAAGTCATTTTTTATTTACCACTGGTTCGGAAAATACCTCTGTCCTGGGAAGAACCAGCAAGAAACCCAGCGGGACTTTTTTTTTTCAAACATATTTCACTTAACAATAATTTAATTTATACAATTTTTAAATGATTTTTAATAGAACCAGCATGGTGGCGATCACCTTATTCCCAGGGGTTATTTTCATTCATGTATTCCTTGATATTATAATAACCCTTTTTGTACAGTTTTTCTTTAATAAAACTTTTAAACTTGTTTATTGATAAACTTTGAATATGTTCTGGGATTTTGTTGTAAAAGCGTATACATTGCCCCATAAATGAATTACTGATTCTGTGGAGTCTAGTAACTGGTATTACAAGCTTATGTTTGTTCCTAGTGTTTAAAGTATGCACATCCTTATTCTTATTAAAGCTATTTATGTTTTTATGTACATACATTAGATTTTCATAAATATATTGCGATGCCAAAGTTAATATGTTTATTTCTTTAAATTTTTGTCTGAGGGACTCTTTACAATTTAGGTTATAAATCGCCCGGGATTCCGGGATCGCCAGGGGTAGGATACACAGTCCGAGAGTGTTGGAGATGGTGCGACTGAATGCGCCTGACGGAACCGCGGGGCGTCGGCGGCGGCTGTCGTTACTGGCAGTGCCGCACGCGCGCACCGCACTGATGCAGCAAGCACCGTTCACGCGCGCGCTGCGTGTGATCTGAACACCATGTCGGAGCGAACTGATTTATTTTTATGTTCGCTGAGTGAGCTCAGTAAAATGGCATATCATACTGTATCGTTGGCTACACTGTCGAATTATGTAAACTGTATGTTGTATGTGTGTGTAATAGTAATAATAATAAAATTGGACTCCGATTGCTTAACGATTAGTAAACAACAACAACAGTCTTGCTATACCATGTCGAAATAAGGAAAAACGCTAAACAGTCAATCTCGCTAACTAGTGGTGAAATTGTACAATTATTTTGAAATTGAATCAGTTAACGATGCACCTCTTTTACCATTGACATAATTTAGAGAACATGTTGCCGAAGCATTGGGAATAGGGAAGAGAACTCAAATTCTCAGAGACATATGATCCATCAGGCTCAGAAGATAATACTTTACGTACACCGAAAAAAAGAAAGATGGACGAAAACATTGTTGGCGTTGATAATTTTGATGCTGCTGCACTTCGGAACCACATTTATGGATATTATTCGAGAAAAAAATATCCTACACTGAAAAAGCTATTGGGTTCGTTAAAAGAGGCAGGCTTATTTTTTGGCGGTAAATCGTCCCTATTTAAGGTTTTAAAATCGATTGGCTTTACTTTTAAAAAATCTAACAAGCGGAAAATCCTACTGGAACGCTAATATATTATTTTCAAGAGAGTAACATTTTTACGTCAAGTAAATAAAATTAAAGATTGGGGGATAATGTCGTGTTTATTGACGAAACATGGTTGAATGCAAACCATACGGTTTCACGGACATGGACCGATGATATAGTGGTCTCCACCTCAAAAGTTCCATCGGGAAAAGCAGCCCGCCTTATCATATGTCATGCGGGCTTAGCTTCTCAAGGATTTATACCAGACTGCCTCCTCGCATTCGCGTCTAAGACTACAAGTGATTACCATGAGGAAATGAACTTTGAGGTTTTTAAAGAGTGGTTTGAGAAGCTGCTAGTCAGCTTAGAAAACCCAGCTTAAAAATCATTCTGTACAAGTTGATAAACCACCAACTCAAGCGAATAAAACGCAAGGAATTGTCTCGTGGCTGGTAAGACATAGTGTGGAAGTAAGTCCAACTTTATCGAAAGTTGGGTTGTTAAATCTGGTAAATGCAAGTAATCCGTCCAAGCCCCGCTATGTAATCGATGAACTAGGCCTACAGCATGGACACGAAGTTATTCGATTGCCTCCCTACCATTGCCAGTATAACGCTATTGAGCTTATTTGGGCACAAATAAACGGTCATTCATTACATATATATTTTTTATACAATATATTAAACAAGATTATATATAATTATACAAGATTTTGAACGCTATGTGCATATAGACAATATTATTGAAAATGAATTAATAATATCTCTGAATGCTGATATCAGTGATAAAGGTGACGACAATACTAGTTACAGTTCTGATAGTTCAACTGAATAAAGGCTATTATTTGTTAAATAATGTACTTGTCTTATTTTGTTCCTTAAATTTACGATAAAAAGTAATGATGGGACAGGGTTTCAACTGCTATTCTTTTTTATAAAATTACAGTACCTATTCAGTTATAATGCAAAAGTACTTATAGTTACTGTAATTTTACTCACATATGTTGGAAGTCCGTATCGATTTATTCACTTTAATCGATGTTTTAAGTCACCTTACTATAAAGCTAAAATTGACAAATGTCAAATGTGATCTATTAAGGCCAGCGCCACACTTGGCGGAAATTCCGACGCCGAACTTCCGCGGGAGTCAATCCGTTACCATACGTTGCAGCCACACTGGATATTCAGTGGCAGATTATCAGTTGACTGCCAACGCTTATACGGCGTGGTCGTAATGGATCCGATAGAAGTGATAGCTATTTATGAGGCATTAGAAGAAGATAGAAAAAGAAAGCGTTAATATTGGGTTCATCCTTTAAATACTCTTCGACTAGAAATCGGGCAATTTCATACTTTGTATAAGCAACTAAGACATAATCCAGATAAAGCATTCGTATATTATCGAATGTCCATACAATCATTTGATGTATTGTTGAATTTTTTTTTTATAGGATAAGGGTGACAAACGAGCACACAGTCCACCTGATGGTAAGTGGTTGCTGCGGCCCATAGACATTTACATCTATCCTCGTTTGCGAATCAAAATGCAGATGCGTTGTCACCCGTGAGGACTAAGATGGGATGCCTCATTTCCAGTAAAAAGGGCCTCCGGCCACCTGCACTCACCAAGCGAAACGCAGAGGTGAACCTCTACTTCACGCTGGTTTTCTGTGAGGTCGTGGTACCACCCCGGTTCGAGCCGGCCCATCCGTGCGACAGCAAAAGCTGCCGCGTGGCTCTACCACTGTTAATTTAACGAAGGACTATATTACCAAGCAAAATACAAAACTTAGAACGGCTATATCTCCTCAAGAAAGGCTGACCGTTACATTAAGGTAAGATAAATATTAATAGTGTAAACGAGACAAATTATTTATTATGATTAATCACATCTTTAATTTTAATCGAATTTAATTGCTGGACCTATTCTGCAATATTTCCTCTATTGAGTGGACCTATTCTCAAATATTTCTTCTATTTCCTCAATTGAGTGTGCTGTTTCAGTTTCAGCTGATTGAATTGGATGAACTTGAGTTTCAATAGATTCGGATGACTGTATGGTCGATTAGGAACTTGTACTGTTTGTATTCGTAGTATATGCTTGATACACCGGCGGTGACCCATCTGCTATATACGTTGTAGGTGATTGTTCGTATGTACTATAGCTAGGATGGTTGTAAGAATACGTTTGACTATGTGATATGTTGTATAGGTTACGATATTTGATTTTATAAATCAAATTCATCACTTCGATTCTGAACTCACAATTTTGTCTTTCATTCAGGCTCTTGATTTGAGGAAGTAAGGAAAGTAAAAATTGCGTGTCGGCATCTTTAACTTCTTTAGGTGATTTTTGCTTTTTATTCATTGCTGTAATTAAACTCTGTTGAAAGACTGTCATTTTAGGTTTTCTTTTTATTTTAGAGGTCCCTGGAACTTCATCAGTTTGAGGTGGACTCAAATTTTCAATTACAGTTTGTTGTGAGTTGACATTACTCGGTTGAGCGTTTGTATTAGTTGATAATTCATTGCAAGAATTTTCATTTTGGTCATTATCACCTACCGGAGCGCTTATATCCCCGATGAGACCCGGGACTCTTTCACCACATCCAAGAATCGCAGCAATTCAACGTACGAGTTTTTACGTTTCTTAGGTGCAGCACTTCCACTTCTTGTATTTTCTTGTTTTTTTTCTTTCACGTAATAATCTCTTAAGTGCTTCCATTTCTTTTGAAGTTCATCCACTGTAAAAATAAATAATATGTGTTAATTTTTTTATTGCTGATTCAGCTGCTCAACTAGAGCAAGTTTTGGTGCGGTAGATTTACAAAAAAAAAATGCGAGCTCTTTCTTACGAACTGGTTCGTATCTTGAAAGGTGTTCTAATTATGGATATTAGGTAGGTACGGTACGGTAGGTAAAGGCAGTAGGTACCAAAACTTGCTTTATTGGAGCCACAGAATCGGACAATTATTACGAAATTTTGTTGTATTTGTAGGTATCACTTTAGTTTAACGTTTTTTTTGTTTCAGGTATTTGTCTACCGGAATGAATTTTAACAGTTTATCTAATGATTTTTTGATGGGACGATCGACTGTTGCAGAAATAATAAAAGAAATTTGTAAAGTAATTTGGAAATTACTGCAACCACTTGAAATGCCCGAGCCAAGTAAGGAATCGTGGTTAAAAGTGGCAGAAGACTCCTATAATTATGCACATTTTCCAAACTGTTTAGGAGCCGTGGATGATAAACATATAAGAATAATTAACCCTCACAACAGCGGATCTAACTATTTTAACTATAAAAAGTATTTTTCAATTGTTCTTATGGCAGTCGCAGATTCTAAGTATTGCTTCATTTCTATCGATGTTGGATCTTTTGGAAAAGAAGCTGATAGTAATGTATTTACATGTTAGACCTACCGGAGGATAAAATACTCCCCGGTACTACCGACCCAGCACTACCATTTGTACTGGTAGCTGACGAGGCTTTCGCTTTACATAAACATGTTATGCGACCCTACCCCAATAAAACATTAGACATAGAAAAACGTACGTTTAACTACCGCCTATCTCGTGCAAGGCGGTATGTGGAATGTACCTTCGGCATATTGACTAACAAGTGGAGAGTTCTTCATACGACCATACTTACT
The DNA here is from genome assembly GCA_033319125.1 of Parnassius glacialis. NCBI lineage: Eukaryota > Metazoa > Arthropoda > Insecta > Lepidoptera > Papilionidae > Parnassius > Parnassius glacialis. Next base: position 36,470,306 of record JAVANC010000013.1, on the reverse strand, counting down.
GATCCCGATTTTGCTACAGATATAGTAAAAACAACATGTGTTCTTCATAACTTTGTACGGAGACGGGACGGTTTGAAATACAACGACGAATTGTTAACTTCTGATCTACCTACATTACCAAACTATAATACATCTAGACTTTCGTATGCCATAAATACGAGAGAATTATTTAAAAAATATTTTATGGAAGAAGGTAAACTAGAGTGGCAACATAACTTCATTTAGGGTGACTGATGTAGTTATTGTTATTAGTTATATAGTTTCAATTTACAATTTCAATTTTATACGAGTACTTATAATTACTTATACCTATGGCAAATTAATAAAGTGATAAACTCACCAAGTTCTCGCTGTTTTGTTTCTATTTCACTATCCCAACTGTCAAAAAATAATTTTGTTATCTTTTCCCATGCTCGTTTCTTTGCCGTTCTATCCGGTTTTTCTCTGGAGTCCCAAAGGCAAACTCTATTTTGCACTTCAATAATAAATCGTTCAGTGTCGAACATCCTGTGCGTGCGCCGTCACTACGAGTTATCCGCCGAATGTGGCGCGATGCATACAAATACCTGGAACGCGACGTTGCCGATCTTACGTCGACGGAAGACTGGTGCGCGGAGGAAGGAACAGACGCGAAAGCAAGCAGTCCGCCACGGAGCGACTGATCGTCCGCGACGGAACGACAGATCTTCCGCGTAGTGTGCCCGCTATTTGTAATTTATATTAAATAACATGTAATGACGTTCCGCCGCGGAAGATCTGCGACGGAATTTCCGTCAAGTATGGCGCTGGATTAAATTGGTCCTACTATAGTTGGCTTACGTTAACTCGGAGTGCCAACGCGTCGCTTTGCGCGCTGGCAACCGCGCAACGCGTCTTGTACCTACTCATTAACGATCCGATTCTTTGACGGCTTATTATCAAAGAAATCGAGCGGCGCCGGAGAGTACCTACAGCAGAGGTGCTTAGTCAAACACTTATCATATCACCCTCTCTTGTTACTATTAGATATAACTGTCATCACTAATCACTGCTTTTATTTGTCTTTATTTAAACTGTTCTTATTTTCAACTCTTTTCGCTATAAGCAGGTGTGCTACCGAGCCTGGACTGACGCATCAACGTCTCGGGATATAAACACCAGCGCTCTTAAAAAGAAGTATAGTTCCGCCTCCTGGTCCTTCAAAAGTGACATTGCCAAGGCAAGGTCTGAGCACAACGGCAGAATTGGCGAGAAGCTAGTTCGCCTTCCTTCGGGAACCCGTGCATTCTGGTCTTTCGCCAAGGCTGTTCAAGGGAACTTCTGTCAGCCATTTCTACCATTTCTGCACAGAGAGGACGACTCACTGGCCCATGCCGCAAAGGCGAAAGCCGATCTGTTGAGCTCTCTCTTTGCGTCCAACTCGACTCTAGATGACGGGGGGAACACACCGCCAACCATCCCGCGGTGTGAGTACTCCATGCCAGATGTGCGATTTACGCAGCGCTCGGTTCGTAAAGCACTTTTCTCCCTGGACGTTAGCAAGTCAAGTGGGCCTGATGGAGTCCCTCCCATTCTGCTGAAGACGTGTGCTCCGGAGTTGGCACCGGTTTTAACGCGTTTTGTCCGGTACTCCTACTCCCAAGGCGTAGTCCCGAATTCATGGAAGACAGCTTTGGTACACCCAATCCCTAAAAAAGGCGACCCTTCTAACCCGTCCAACTACAGGCCTATCGCCATCACCTCCTTGTTCTTCAAAATAATGGAATGCATTATAAACTGCCAGCTCATGAGGTACATTGAGGATCACCAGCTGATTAGTGACCGCCAGTACGGTTTTCGTCGGGGTCGATCAGCTGGTGATCTTCTGGTCTACCTGACTCATAGATGGGAGGAGGCAGTAGAGTCCAAGAGGCAGGCATTGTCCGTTAGTTTGGACATAGCGAAGACCTTCGATCGGGTCTGGCACAAAGCGCTTCTTTCGAAGCTTCCTTCCTATGGGCTACCCGAGAAATTATGCAAATGGATCACCAGTTTCCTTGCTGATCAGATCATCAAGGTCGTAGTAGACGGTGCATGCTCCAACTACAAGCCTATTAACGCTGGTGTTCCACAAGACTGTGTGCTATCACCAACGCTGTTTCTTCTGAATATCAATGATATGTTGCAAACTGGTAACATTCATTGCTATGCGAATGACAGCGCTGGTGATGCTCTATACACCGGCCATGCCAATATTTCTCAGGAAAACGTCGCCAAGTGCCGGTACAAACTTGTGTCTGAAGTCGAGTCTTTGCTGAACAAAGTCTCGGATTGGGGGCGACTAAATCTAGTCCAGTTCAATCCCCAGAAGACACAAGTTTGTGCGTTTGCCGCTAAAAAGAACGCCTTTGTCGTATCTCCTCAGTTTCAAGGCACTCCCCTTGCTCCTTCAGTTAGCCTCAGAAACCTCGGCGTCGACATATCGAATAGGTAGTGTTAATTGGCCTCTAAAAAGCTTGGCGTGTTTAGCAGAACGAGACAGTATTTCATACCGGCACATCGCTTGCAACTTTACAAAGCGCAAATCCGGCCTCATATGGAATACTGTTCTCATCTCTGTGTCGGGGCACCCCAGTGTCAGCTCCTTCCACTTGACCGCATCCAGCGAAGAGCGGTTCGAATCGTCGACGACCGAGTTCTTTCAGATCGGCTCGATACACTGGCCTTGAAGATGGTTGGTTGGTTCCCCTACCAGAAACGGGGCTTCTTGTATTGCAGGCGTTTGGAGCGGGGGCCACGAATGCCTAGTAACGTACCTCCAAGGAGGACGATGGCTTGGAAGTGGCCCCGAGACATCGTGATAGCACTGCGAGGGTGCTGGGGGCAGGATATACTGCCCCCGGAACGTGCTATTAGCAAAGCGATGGAAGGGCCCCGGTTGCGTTACTAACGGAGATCCCGGGACCCCTTGTATACGCTGGTGGTGACCACCGTGGGGTTTAGCCGGTAAAAGTCCGGCATAACCTGAAGGTTGCCCCCGCAGCGAAGGCATCCATGAGGATTTCCCCACGAAAAAAAAAGATGCAACGAATTTAAGGCTGACAACGATTAACCCGTTCCCAGAATTGACTATATACAAGCTATTCATTCACCTTGTGCGTTGTGAGCCAGGTCCAGATAATTAGCCTTTTTACTTTGTTTGGTTATCATAACATTTTCCTCCTATCAAATCGTAATGTCGTACTTGTAAATATTATAGTCAGATCCAGGCACTATATCTTTAACTTTATCACACGGCAAATAATTAACTTGCTGGTATAATAATAGAATATAAGTAGTTTAATTTATTAATAAACCTCTTATACGACTATTGTTAACTTGTAATATTAATTTGTGAAGAAAGTACAGCCTGTATATGTAATGTGTAGTTTTCAAATCATCAATCAATCAATTTCTAATTTTTCAACATGTAAGCCTGTAATAGTAATGAAAGTATATAAGTAACACATGAAACTTACTTTATCAGGTTTGTTTTATCCACTGTTGCCTTTTCAAATGTTATTAAAAATAATATTATTGATAATAATTTTGTCTAATAATAAAAATATTTGAACTTGGCTCACGAGGTGACCGACATGTGGAGAGGACTGCCGACCGAAATTATAACTGTAGTAGTTTCTGCAAACGGGTTCATCCCAGTTATTCTCTCGGGTCATCTGAGGCGACTGGGACTCCGTGACGGACCGCTCCAAGCTATTTGAGCAAAAGCCGGTGCTCCTCGATACCGTCCGTATCGTCCGCTGGTTTTTTTCCCTTTCCTGCTAACCCTCGGCCGTTTTGTCTCCCCTGCCGAGGGCTTCCATCTGGTTGGGCTTTTATTTATTTATGTATTTATTTTATTTTATTGATATTTATGTATATTTATCATTTTCATTTACAATATATATATATATATATATATATATATACATACAACCCAACCAGATGAGAAAACTAATCTATATAGTTATAACCCCATATAATAATTATGCCCACCAGACCGAATTTCAGTCACGGCGGCCAGTCTCAAGATAGACTAGCCATCTGCGCAGTACAGGATTATAGTGCACATGTGTATGCGCAAGCACAGTTGCACTTTATATTCCCTCACTCTCATAGCCCGATGGGACGGTAATTCGATACGACCAGAGCGAAATCAGGCGCAGGACTAACGTGAAACCTCACGGGGGTGAAACACCGCCAACTTCGTAACTGCAGGCTAACTGATAATTTCTTGACAAAAACCCAATAAGTGATTTTGACCCTACCTGGGTTCAAACCCAGGACCTTATGATCAGCAATCGCATTTACGACCACTAGACCAATGAGGCAGTCTAGTGTTATAATTTTAAAGTAATATCTGTGGTATCTGTACTCTTTAGGGGCAGTTAATTAAGTTTTGAAAATAAGATCAAAACAAAGGTGTTAAAGACAAATATGTAAGTAATTAATATTAATCATTAATATGTTTCAGTTGTAAAAACTTGCACAAAATCAGAACAGAACAGAAAAAAAAGAACACCTGATACACGTTGGTTTCGTGCCATGCCATACTCATTTACTCGTATTCGTGTTTTGCTCTTCATTTTTGGTATTTTATTAGGTAGCATATAGGTTTCAGTCAGCTTACATATCCATCATCCAGTAGCAAAGACATATAAGTACCTATATATTATTTAAATCTCTTTTTCCAGTGGTTTATCGTCTCCCGCATCAATATCTAAGAGTAATTATAAATGCTCACATTTAGCAGTCCACTAATGTAATGGTGTGTAAACCCTAATTCTTTTGAAAAAAAAAATTCTCTTTCAATATCTGTAGGATCAAATAAAGAAAATTGTTTCTTGTTTTAAATTTCAAAAGCATTTGTCTTGTCAACTTGGTTTTGGTGTTAAATGTAGATTGACTTGAACATTATTGATTTGAACATTTAATCATATTTGTTATAAATCTTATATTACATCTTTTATTTTGGTTTAATTACTGCCAGACTAGCATTTTACAAAATGCATAAGAAATTGGTAGCTCATAATAAGCTTTATCTTCTTTATCATCAAGGTAAAACATGGTCATGGTCATATTTCCACTCTTAACATGCTGCATGAAGGCTGGGGCTGCAAAACCTACGACAGTTGCATCGTAATTTAGTGAGGGGAACACTAGCATCTCATCAAACATTAAGAAGCACAAGCACTCTGCCCTGTTCGAGCTGTGTTCTTTCATTTGCTTAAATATAATTGGATGTGTAGTTGGTTTTATACAATATTAAAAACTATGATAATAAAAAAAAACTAAACTAGAAACTTAATTATCATATAGTCCTACTCCCCGCGGTATCGTGCCAAGAACGCTGGCTGCGCTTCCCCGCCGAATGGCCATACTTAGCCTTTGAGCGAGAAAATAACCAGCCCTCTTATCACCAGCAGCAACGACCAGCCGTGGATGGAGTTCCTTTAGGAACTCCACCGCACGTGGAACCCACGGACCGATAGTCTCTACAGCAAATGGCACACTTATGTAGTCATCTCTCAGAGACTCATATTTGCGCCACTTACTCAGTTCAGCTGCCTCTGATGCCGCCCCGGCTCTAAACGAGACACCCCTGAGATAAAAGGCCGCCAGAGTGTCTACGCAAGTAGCATCCCACACTAGGGCTTTACCTCTCTCCCAAGGGACCAATGTCATACCGTCGGGTCTCCTGCCATCGTCTCTAAATATTCCACAAGGCTCTAAAACCGGGGGAACATTTATAGAGACAAGAGTCCTTCGGATGACATCGTTCAAAGAACTGTGTCGTGAAAACCTACCAGCGCTTTTCTTACATGAAAGTCCGTGGAGCCCAAACTTCTCGACGCTGCTACCACATGGGCACTGATGGGGTTGACAATTCGCCGCTCCTAGTCGGGTTCCTACGGCAATGCGCAAGCGTTCCCCATCAAGTAATGTGCCGAGATTAGTTGATGGTAAAGCGTGTAACCAGTGACTAGATTCCTTAGTCGAAACAGCTAGAAGGCATGCCTTATCTTGGTCACTATGGAAATTATGAAACAAATCATTCTGCACGCCCTGTACCAACGGAATATCCCACTATTTTTGTTGGTTAACTTCCAGTGGAACATTTTCACCAGGACAGAGCGTTTGCCATGTCTGCCCTGCCTCCGTACCAAAGCATAGGTCTACTTTATTATTTAAAATTATGTTACATAAGTCACTGACACTATGCACGGAAGCAAAGAAAGCAGGCAATGCAACGCTAGAGAGATTTCTCACACCAATGCCACCAAATTTTATAGATAAAGTAGCTTGAGTCCAGGCTGTTGTATTTAAAGTTAAATTTAATTTTTTTTCTATAGCTATTTTAAGTTTATTATCAATATCTTCTAAAATATCCGAACACATCCAGACTGGATTCGAGCGGAGTAAGTATGTAAATCTAGGTACAAGAAGACAATATTTTAACACTTTCACTGTCCGGTTTTCAGACACAATAGTAAGACAATAGCAATGACCTATATGTAGTGCACGGGACAGCGAAAGGGTTAAAATAGTAAGAGCTATGTGGGGGCTTAATTTATAAATTTTATCAACGTGGTTTAAAAACTAATCAAATTTTCAAGGTCGGGTGATACCCTCATGGCAAGCATAGCTTAGATACCAAATAATGCTCATCACATGAGAGCAGCATCCAACTGTTTTAAACCTACAACGCAGTTACAGCATTAACTTCTGATTACATTCCGACCATTCATGTTTGGTTTCTGCAACTATAAATAGAAAATAAGTTTTACCAGAAGAATGGCGGGACTTTATTTTTTAGCACCAGACAACATTGGGTTTATTCCCCCTATATCATGTATTCGCTCTAGGGGTACCTCTGATGTAATATATTCCATGAGAGCGGAAATATTCACCCACATATGAACGGGCCTGGCGAATTTGGCATACACCACGTGCAAATAGTATTAATTCCTCCATGGATAGCCGCTGAAGAGATAGGTTTGTCGCATCTATGGGTACAAACCAGGAACGGCACCTGTTTAAATTATGTTCCCTAACTAACTCGGCTATAGTGTTGGTTAAAAACAGGCGCTCATATATAATTGAAACAAACTGCTCTGCATGTACGTTTTCTGTGAATGGCGGACTAAACGCATGCAGCAGAGCAGCTGCTATTTTAAAATCTGTCATAAAATTGCGACAACCACGGTTAAAATATTCATGGCGGAACAATTTGAAGTCTCTCTTAAAACGGCCTTTTACAGCTTCTACTAAACACCTGTTTATAGTTACACGGCGAGACCTATTGGCTTCAAGAGTGGATAGCTGTGATTGGCCGTCTTCTTTAGTTTTAGGCATATGACCTATGTATCCTTTCTCATGCAGACTATCCATGCAGTCACGAAAATCTCTATCTAGAATAAAAACATCATTTTCTCTATAAAAATCATTGAATTATGTCTCGCTTAATAAGTCATTCATTATGGTCGTATCATTTGTAGTGGCACTATATGGTCCGCGTCCTTTCGCGAAACTACTATCAAGAGATAGACAACGATAACACGAACGAAGAGAGAGATAATTCGATAAATTGCTCAGATGCAGTCACAAACTACAATCCAAAACAACAGCAAAAAACCAAAGACATTTAAGTAGTAGTAGTAATATATATATTAAATCTCTTTGCAAAAAACTGAAATCTGAAGTGAACTGAAAGACAGATAATCTTTACCCACTCTTTACCTGTCAACAAATAATTGCCATATGAACCAAAAATAGTGATGACAAACATCATTCCTATCATTAAATCGTAAATTATTATGATTTTATGCAACAATTATGCATTCTTAGGTATAATATATAAGTGTTTAATTATATATAGTGTTATTTCTATTTCTAAATAAATTATTATCATTTCGATATTTGTGTTATTTTACATATGGCAACTTCTAGAAACATAAATGCGTTTAGTTTACGCTTATATTACGTTTTTTTTTATTGATATTATTAATTAATCCGGAGTTCTAAAAATAGAACACTAACATAAAAATAAATGGGTTAGTTGCCTTATGTTGTACAAATTCTATAACAAAACAACAAAAAAAATATGCGGTACAAAATTTGCCGTTCTTTGTTAGTCAGAATTGGCCTCTAAATAACAAATTAAAATAAGTTAAATATACGTAGCTTTTGAGAGTGAAAAATTATTTAATTAAGGACATTTTTAATGTCCGTCTTGGGTGCAAAGTAAACAATTTCCTTAAAAATCTATATCTTTTATGGCTTACATATTGAAAATGCAAACAATATGTATTTAAAATTGTATCATCTTTCACGACGTTTTTATTATACTGTACTTACTGCATAATATTCAGGAATACGTGAGTGCTTTTTAGAAAGGTGTGAAATATACATAATTATCAATAAAATAAAATAAATACATAAATAAATAAAAACCTAACCAGATGGAAGCCCTCGGCAGGGGAGACAAAACGGCCGAGGGTTAGCAGGAAAGGGAAAGAAACCAGCGGACGATACGGACGGTATCGAGGAGCACCGTCTTTTGCTCAAATAGAGCGGTCCGCCACGGAGTCCCAGTCGCCTCAGATGACCCGACAGGCTGACTGGGATGAACCCGTTTGCAGAAACTACTACAGTTATAATTGCGGTCGGCAGTCCTCTCCACAAGTCGGTCACCTCGTGAGCCAAGTTCAGATATTTTTATTATTAGACAAAATTATTATTAATAATATTATTTTTAATAATACTTGAAAAGGCAGCAGTGGATAAAACAAACCTGATAAAGAAAGTTTCATGTGTTGCTTATATACTTTCATTACTATTACAGGTTTACATGCTGAAAAATTAGAAATTGATTGATTGATGATTTGAAAACTCCACATTACATATACAGGCTGTACTTTCTTCACAAATTAATATTACAAGTTAACAATAGTCGTATAAGAGGTATATTAATAAATTAAACTACTTATATTCTATTACTATACCAGCAAGTTAATTAAGGTGCGTTGGGGTAAGATCGGTGATGGGGCAAGACCGTAGGATTCAAATTCCCGGCGAATTATCCTATATTTTGAAATGCTAACAATGTGCTACATGACGCCATTTCATCCTGCCCCGATCCTCAGTTCGCGCCAGTCACTCCGGTTAGTGGGACCTGTGCTGCGCGGCATTTTATAAAACAATGTAATTTTTGTATTATTGTTGTCCATCCGATCTTTCCCTATCACTTTTAATTACGTTTTTTAGCGAGAATATGGCTTCTTTTGTTATTATTTTGTGTGAATACTAAGTTTTATGAAGTTATAGCTAGATAAAGCTGGTCCATGCAGAGCTAAGATCGCTGCAGGCCGAGATCCGATGTTTCCCCGCGTGAGTGAAGATCGGATGAATATTATCCGATATTTGCCCGTTACAAATATGGCAGTGGTTGTTAAACTTTCATGGGTCATGTATATTTTTTCGGAGATTACTCAAGTGACTATAGGGCTCAGTCTCGTTAGCAAGTCTGTATATTTAAAAGTAATAAAACAATATGATTGTTTTATTACTTTTAAGCACACATTAAAATACATTTTTTTATATGATAAGGGTGACAAAGGAGTACACAGTCCACCTGATGTTAAGTAGTTGCTGCGGCCCATAGACATCTACATCTATCCTCTATTACAAATCAAAATGTAATTTATAATAAACCTAGCAAGCTAACAGCATAGCAAAGTGGCGAAGCAATCAGCTTTTTTTGCCGTTGAGCAATCAGTTTCAAAATAGGAGGTTCAGATTCCTGGTTGATCAGTAATCGATTGCTGAAAACAGAATTTAAAAACTCGAAACCGTTCTCGAGATAATCGTGGGACAGACAGACGGACAGACATCGTGAAATCAATAAATGTCTTCGCAAGCTTCGGCACATAATAATTATTTAAAAAATTATTTATAATAATACATTTCATAATATTCATCTCATTAGATAATGTTTAGAACTAATTCAGTTTCACGGGAAACTTTCAACTCACGTTCCTTTTTCTGGTCTAGTCAACTTTGCCTTACTTTTTCCGACTTCATGCCCTTATCCTGATTCTAATTAACTCTATAAATAATCTCACGCCTGCTTATGTTGATACACATACAAATATGCACATAAAACAATCTATCAATTAACTACTTACCTAACTACCTGCTTCGTCAAAAGCTGCTTTGCTAAAATATTTACATCTTCCTCAACTCTTGTATTATCCCAGGGCATTTCGCCAGTCCTTACTGTTAATTTTTTTCCCATAAAATAATCAAATGCATCCGATTTTTCCCTTATATTGAGTAATTCCATCTTAATATGTCATAACAAAGTTTGAGAAACATAAAATTACAATTTCTTTATATCAGGGATAAGATCGGATGCCAAGAAAGAAAAAAAGAGAAAATCGTTTGGAACATTTATGTTTCTAGTACTTTATAGATCTTATTGAAATATGTTTTTCAGCGTTAAAGATAGGACAAATCTCTTTTATAAACTTTGTTCTCTAAGCAGTAGAAGTGGTTTTAAATTTAAGTCCGGTCTTACCCCTTAATGGCCAATTTTTCATTATGCATATAAAAAAGTATGTCTAGTTTTCGCACACTTTTAAAGCAGAAACCGTTGAGTTTACGTAAGCAAAAGATTCTCAGAGCTAAACTGCGCTTAACGATTAACGGTTAGCTCCACGTTCCAGAAATCTGACGTATACGGATGTCGAGAAATTAATGTTTTTGGCAGACTCTTCCAACTTTTCGAAAATCCGTCCGGTATTACCCCAACGCACCTTATTTGCCGTGTGATAAGTTAAAGATATAGTGCCTGGATCTTACTATAATATTTACAAGTACGACATTAGGATTTGATAGTAGGAGAATCTAATGAAAAGCAAACCAAGTAAGAAGGCTAAATATCTGCAACTGGCTCACAACGCACAAGGTGAATGAATAGCTTGTGGGGTAGGCAGCTGACCGAAATTATTCATGTAGGTAATTCTGGGAACGGTTTAATCGTTGTCAGCCTTAAGTTCGTTCCATCTTTTTTTTTCGTGGGGAAATCCTCATGGATACCTTCGCTGCGGGGGCAACCGGAAGGTTATGCCGGACTTTTACCGGCTAAAATCCCACGGTGGTCACCACCAGCGTATACGAGGGGTCCCGGGATCTCCGTTAGTAACGCAACCGGGGCCCTTCCATCGCTTTGCTAATAGCACGTTCCGGGGGCAGTATATCCTGCACCCAGCACCCTCGCAGTGCTATCACGATGTCTCGGGGCCACTTCCAAGCCATCGTTCTCCTTGGAGGTTACGTTACTAGGCATTCGAGGCCCTCGCTCCAAACGCCGCAACCCCAGAAGCCCCGTTTCTGGTAGGAGAACCAACCAACCATCTTCAAGGGGAGGGCCGAGACGAATGCCTTGTTGGCATCGTCTCCGAGTTGGAGCAGTCCTCCTCCAATACCGCTCAGCAGCCTCCTTCTGGACCATTACGAATTCACAGAAGATGGCTATAGCTCTCCACGCCGAGTCCCCGCTCAGCATTGCCGACAAGACTGCTGGCAAGGAGAAGTCCCGACCGACCCGGTTCGCCAGGATCGTCTGCTCTCGTTCCCACGCTGGACATACCGCTAGCGTATGGGACGCGGAGTCCTGGTCCTGTCCACCACAGTAGAAGCAGCTCGCTGTCACTTCGCGTCCGATCTTACACAGATAATCACCGAAGCACCCGTGCTCGGTAATTATCTGTGTAAGTCTGTAGGTGAGTCTTCCTACTCGTCGCTGCATCCAGGCTTCGAACCGGCAGGATTGCGCCAATAACGCGTTTGCGGGCATAGCGTTCCTCGTTGAGTCGTGTGCGCCACATCGCCAAAGCATTCTGTCGCTCCTGCCGTTTTATAGACTTGAGCGCCTCATCTGGCTCACTGCCACCTCTCTGACGGAGAATGCGAATGCGGTTGTACACCCTCGCATCTATATCTGCCAGTATATCTAGGAGTGGAAAGCGAGCCAGGACTGTTGCCGCCTCAAAGGATATCATGCGGTATCCTCGCACGATCCGTATAGCCATCCTCCACTGGACACTGTAGATTTTGGATCTACAGCGTCGAATGACTAGTCTTTTCGCCCTCACATGTACCCCGTATAAGGCTACGGACCGCACTACCCTCGCATAGAGGTGGCGTATTTCCTCCCTCGGTCTCCCTAGATTGGGCAGCAGTCTGTGCATAGCACCCGCCACCCTCTCAATCCGGGGGCCTCAAAGTGATTTTCGAAGCCCCAGCGACTGTCCAAGTAGAGCTCTAGGTACTTCATGTACCGCCCCACTCTGACTGTAGTCACCTGACTCTGACTGTAGTAGAGCCACCTACGTAGATGCACGAGTCGGGTGGTTCCCTGCTCCGAGGTAGTTTATGAAACCATAAGACATCGGTTATATGAGGCGCTATCTCTAGACCCAACTCGTGGATTTTGGCGACGACGACTTCCGTCCCAAGCTCAGCGAGCTCCTTGGTCCCCTCGAAGGTGTCATCGGCATAGCACACGATATTTACGCCAGCAGGAAGGTCGACACGTAGTAGTAGTAGTAGTGGACCCAACACTGAGCCCTGCGGGACCCCACGTTTGATCTCCCTCCGGATCTTCCTACCATCTTGCCCCGTGTACAGAATGTACCTGTCACGCAACTAGTCTCACGTAATGGCTAGCTAGTGTTGTGCGGCGTGTGATAGAGACTGACAAAAAAGTGACTTATCAGCAGATTCGGACAAGATATGTCACGAGTCAAGTGCACAAAATCCTCCATGAATATTTAGCAGTCAGGAAGCTTTGTGCCCGGTGGATACCTCATAACTTGACAGAGGCCCAAAAACTTCGTCGTGTCGTGAAATGGTTCAAACATTTAATGGAAGTGACTCAAATGCTGTGTTCGACATACTTACAGGTGACGCAAGCTGGATTTATTATTATGATCCTGAAACTAAGAGACAATCTGCTGTCCTGGTGTTTCCTTCCGAGAAGTTGCCAACTAAAGTAACGAGAAGTCGAAGCGTGGGTTAAAAAAGATGGTGGCCTCGTTCTTCGGAAGGACAGGTCATTACGCAACAATTGTTTTAGCGGATTGAAAAACAGTTACTGCAGAGTGCTTCACTAACAATTGTTTGCTATTTGTTTTGGAAAAAGTTCGGGAGAAACGATCTCGCAGTAGGATCCTCCTTCACTACGACAACGCCTCGTCGCACATTGCCAAGCAAACAATCGACTACTTGGCGACGTCAGACGTGGAATTACTGGGTCACCTGCCCTATAGTACCGACCTCGTACTTTGAGATTTTTATTTATTTCCGAAAATAAAAGAAAAACTTCATAAAAAAGATGTATGACGATGTGTGATGGATACTATTTTGAAAAGATATAATAAGAGTAATAACTTGCTAGTTTGTTCAGTTTTTGATTTTTTAAGAACTTTTTGTGTTACCCTCGTACCTACTCATATCTATTAATTCCTGACAAGTCTCGTATTCCGTCAATGTAACAATCACGGTCTTTGAAGGTAGTTTCAAAGGCCTCGCAATCGCATTTAAGGGGGCTTCTTGCGAGGCCTCAAACAAACACACTTTCACTTTTTCAAGGGTAAAAGTGATCAAATTAATTAGTCATCTGTGGTAAAGTCTGGGGGCATCGCATTTTAAGGGGTCTCACGGGGCCCCCTTAAGTGCGAGGCCGTGGGCGAGGGCCCACTTCGCCCACACGTAGCTCTACGCCACTCTTACCGTCATGTATGTAACACAATTAACAACAAAAAGAAATTAGAAATAGGTTGGTTAGAATCACGATAGTGGGGTTATTTTTATCCATAAATTCCTTGATATTATAATAACCCTTTTTATACAAATTTAGTTTATTAAAGTTTTTGAACTATGAGCAGATTTTGTATATTTTCTGGGATTTTGTTAAGGTGTGTGTATGTATATTGTGTGTAAGAGTGAAGTTAATGCTCTCATTGGATAATATTAATAATATTGTGAACACAATAAAATATGTTCTCAATTAGCGAGCAAGTTTTTATGGGTGAAAGTGTTGATGTTTTTACAAGATTGACTTAAAAAAGTATTTCTTAACGTTAAATTGTTGACTTTTACTTGAAAATAAATAAATATATTGCTGCATGACTATTATAGTTACTGTTTTTGATTAACATGCATTACTTATCTGTATATGTATAAAAAATATATTAGAATCCAAAATGTAATCAAAAAATGAACATGTCTATATAAGGTTCGGTTTCGGTTTCGGTTTCGGCCGAAACTGACACCCAGACCGAAGGTTCGTTTTCGGTTTCGGTTAAAAATCCTGTTTCGGTCGGACACTAATAAATAATTTACTTCATAAAAATCAATTTGGTTTCACAAGGGGTCGCTCGACAACTGATGCCGGTGTTGAGCTGATTAAATATATATTTAATGCATGGGAGAATTCACAGGATGCTTTGGGTATATTTTGTGACCTATCCAAAGCCTTCGATTGTGTTCACCATGAAACATTAATCAGGAAACTTCAACACTACGGTGTAAGAAGTGATGCTCTTACTTATCTTCACGCACAATCCCTGACGGGGTAGCCAGAGAGAACAGATCGCCAAGTGTCACGATCCTTACATACCTCTTGATTATCATGCTCTTAATTTAATTATTTCATATTTAAGTAAGAGAACGCAAAAAGTTGTCATTAACAGTATGAGTTCTTCCGGGTCGATGGTACAGATGGGCGTGCCTCAAGGCTCAATTCTAGGCCCCTTTCTGTTTCTTGTATACATTAATGACTTACCTTACACAGTAGGAGATAACCATGATATAGTATTATTTGCAGATGACACTTCTTTAATTTTCAAATTAAGTCGACAATTGCTAAAATATGACGAAGTAAATAATGCTATATCTAAATTAGTAAATTGGTTCAATGTTAATAATTTGCATTTATATGGCACTAAAACGAAATGTATGAAATTCATGACTCCAAATGTCAAACAATTAAATACTAATGTAATTTTAAATAGGGAGAAACTGAGTCTTGTAGATACTACCATTTTTCTTGGAATCACACTAGATGCGAAGCTTCAATGGAGCCCCCATATATCAAAACTAGCAAGCAGACTTAATTCTGCAGTATATGCTGTAAAAACGATTAGAAGTCTAACTAGTGTTGAGTCAGCTAGACTAGTTTACTTTAGCTATTTCCATAGCATAATGTCGTATGGTATTTTGCTATGGGGAGACGCTGCTGACCCTGAAATTATATTTGTTTTACAGAAGAGGGCCATAAGAGCAATTTATGATTTAATGCCTAAAGAGGCGCTGCGACAAAAATTTAACGAAATTAATATATTAACTTTGGCCTCTGAATACATTTATGAAAATGTAATGTACGTACACAAAAATAAAAATAGTTTTACAAAAATACGTGATATTTATTCTGTAAATACTAGGAACAGACACAAGCTAGTAGTACTAGTTACTCGACTCCAGCGAGTCGTAAAAAAAGTTCCGCTGGGTTTCTTGCTGGTTCTTCCCAGGATAGAGGTTTTTTTTCCGAACCAGTGGTAATCAAACAAAAGAGTGACTTTCAATAAGTATTATTTATAATCTATATTGAATAAAAAAGTTTCTGTTTCTGTTTCTGTTACCCCAAAACTACTGGTCAAATCTTGATCAAAAAATATGTGACCACATGAGAAGCACTAGCTTTCAAACAAAAAATGAATCATCAAAATCGGTTCACCTAGAAAAAAGTTCTCAGGTGACACACATAAAAAAATACAGACAAATTGGTAACCTCCTCCTTTTTTTGAAGTCGGTTGAAAATAATTTGCAACCAAAAATAATATATAAGATAATAAGAATCATTTTTTATGTTTATCGCATGTTAAAAATTCAGATATTAATTATCAATTTAGTGATTTGAAATAACCCATTTTAAAAGTTATGTGGAAGATTTTCTTGATACATTTCAAAATTTATGTATTAATTTGCTTAGGGTGGGGATGTCTTATTACATTATTTACATACATACATTAATTTTAGAATTTTTGTAACCTATTAAATAAAAGTATTTTTGTTTTTAGTTTTTGCGAATTTGCAGTCTGCAAAAATGTAAGCAGTTAAATCTCATTTATTTACTACCTTTTCCTTTGGAGCGAAGGACATCTTTAGTAAATAATCCAGATTTTATAATATATTATTGGCATCTTGCTAACAATAAGCCCCTAAGAAATAATTTAAATTTAAATAGTTGAACAACAGTGTTTTGTAAATAATTTAAATTGGGGTCTTGGTTAAAACAACAGATAAATAAACATAATTTATGTTGTACCTTTCTATCATAAAGATATTGTATCAAATCTTTTGTCGTACTAACATCAGATATTGTCCAATTTTTACTGATGGAAACTGTATACAATGATTACATACACTTCCATCTCTTTTTTAACTTCCTTAAATCTTATTGTAATAGGTAAAACTTTGATTCACAGCATTTATATTCCGAATTATGTTTTAGATACTTTTTATAAACTGTGAGTTTTTTTAATATAAAATCACAGTATAAGATACGCACATACACACAATTTAGTATAGATCTTCCATTAAATAAAAAATAAGTAAAGAAATCAAACAAAAGTGACTAACTGGCTTCAGTAACTGGCTTGTTCGGGAGGGTCGTCGAGTCTGCGTGCAAAACGATTCGTAATGACACTCGAAAACAGCAAGCACGTAGACGCGGCTCAGAAGGGAAATCGGTCTGTAGTTCTTCAAGAGAGCATTGTCGCCTTTCTTGAATAAGAAGGCCGCCGCACTTCTGCTCCACGCCTTCAGAGTAATGCCACCATGAAGGACGGAATTAAAGAGCTCCTGAAGGACTTCAAGTACCGGTTTTCCACCCGCTTTCAGAAGCTGCGCTGTAATTCCACCCTCGCCCGGGGACTTGCCGTTTTTAAGATGCTGGAGAGCCATTCTAATCTCACTCAGACTGACGTCCGGGATATCTTCGGAATAGTATCGGATAACACTCGCTCTTGGATTGTTACTCACACTTGCGTATGGCTCCAACGATGACCTGTACAGCTGCCCATTTCTATGGCCTCTCAATCTCACTCAAAATCTCAGGTGCCCCGGAAACGATGCTGCCACACTCGGTCTTCAGCTTTGACAGTTGGCTCTTCCTGCAAGACAGATCTCTGGCAAACGGAGACTTACTCTTAGGTCGTTACTCACACTTGTGGCTCATATTTAGTCTTCAGCTTTGACAGTTCGCTCTTTCTCTTTCAGCTCACCGTTCTTTCTTGTTCCTAGTTTTGCGTTGAATATAAAATGGGAGACATTAATACCGTATAGTGGGTTTTGAAGGAACGCATGTCTCTAGATATGGCCTCATACATTTCCTCTATCGAGGATATGCCGAGGTTGGCGCGTAAACCTTCAACGAATACCGTTTGTTGATTTTGATTATAAGGTAGGCAACTCTCGTCTACACACTCTTAATCTTTACAAAGTTGTTGACGATAGACGTGTGAACGATAAATCAGACACCTCCCTGGGACAGATGGACGCCTTACCGGTGATAGAACAAGTTACAGTATTCTAGGATTACAGTGTCATCCCTTCAATTCGGTCCTCATCTCTTCTTCGTAGCTTCTTTCAGCTCCAGGATCTTTTCGTCAATCCTCAGGGAGCATGCGTTGAAAATTGCCAGGTCAAGTCATTTTAGGTGGTAACCGAACCTCCACCGAAGATTTTTAGCAGCCCCTGCCTAGCCGTTATATGGTCGCAACCATAGCCAGGAATAGCGGGGCCTCCGGGGATTGGGGGTAGTTTCTTTTTGCCCTTGCTTATGAGGAGATATTTGCCATAGTTGCCACGCTTGGCAAGCGTTATTTTGCTGTTATCAAATAGATGCTGTCGCCCATCTCCTGTCCCAGTTTCCCTCTGTCGCCTCTTACGACACCCATAGAAAGATATGAGGTGGGACATTCTTACATCACCACTACACGGTGAATATTAAAAAATAAGTGAAAAAAAAACAATTTTGTCACCAAAAACATCGTTGTTGAGCCAAAAATATCGATTATCTAAAATAAATGTCTGTTTTTATAAGCAATTTTTTGTATTTTTACCTATTTATTCTTTTTAAAATTTTTTTATTAGGAAGTTCAATTTTATATGTTATTAAAATATAATTTAAAATTAAAAATTTTATGCAGCCGATTTCAATATAAGTTATTAAGAATAACTCAAAAACTATTGGTCTGACCTTGATCAAATTTATATGGGGCAACACGAGAAGTACCAGCTTCCAAATAAAAAAAAGAATCATCGAAATCGGTTCACCCAGTAAAAAGTTATGAAGTAACACACGTAAAAAAAAACAAAAACATACAGTCGAATTGAGTACTGTCTCCTTTTTGGAAGTCGGCAGAAAATACATTATACTTATTACATTATATTTGATACAGTAAAAAAAAACTAAATAATCAATGTCATAAATTTATTAATAATTTTACATCTTATATAATACAATGTATTCCATTCCTACATAAACAGGATCACAGTTGTTGTCATTAAATTTAAATATCAATCATGTTGGAATTTCTTCGATCAAAAAAGGTTTTTCTTAAACACGGAAGAAGTGTTATACAAAGTAAGGGACGTACAACTATTGCCACAAGGTAAATACAGCTGCAAGCCAGATTAACTACAGCTAAAGTGTAATCCGGTTGCTCTAAAGCATATTCATTATCAGCTGTTGATGTCGAATACAAACTGTACACCATAACAATGGAACGTGGTGTGCAAAGAATGATATACATAGAAATAAAAAACAGTGATAATTTTAGCGCAGAACGTGTCTCACTCTCACTAGATTGCGAGCGTCTTTTTTTCGATTTTAGTTTGATAATTATTAAAATAGCGGCTGTACTCATTATCATAAAGGGTAAGAATAAGTTGAATACTGCTAGTAACGTATGCATTCTAAGTCTATGAGTGGTGTCCACAAGAGTGCATAACACTACATCGTGATCAAAGTGGACTGTAGTGGCCAATACAAATTCCGGAATGCTAAGTGATGCAGATAACACCCATACAAAAGCTACTGGAGGAGCAATTCGGATTCTTGTGTCGGTCAACCGGTAATCTACGTTCATGGTTCGAGGTGGAGTTGAGGTGTCACTAGTGACAAGGCTGTGTCGCGATGACCTTATTTCATCATCATCATTACGATCATCTCTTTTCATAGAACTTTGTGAAACTTTTTCTTCCAGGCGTACAGTAGCCAACGCATGAAGAGCCATGGTAACAACGAAATATAAAGATGCCGTCGTAGAGAAAACATTTAGCCCACGATATGCTATACAAGCGCTCCTGCCAAAATACCAAGTTCTTGTGTTGAAGGCCCATAGCTCTGGTGCAATGGAAGTTCCCAGCAATATTAAGTCTGCTATAGATAATTGTATGAGTATAGAAATCAGGCCTGAAAAGAAAAAAAATCAAGAAAGAAAATAGTAATTTCACACCCTCCCCCCACTTTTTGATACTTTTTTATTAAAATAAAATAAGTGTTTATTGGTCTGAAGTGTGTGCAGATTATCTATCAATAATACTTTCAATACTTCTTAATTATTGATTTTAGAATATCTTAAGTGGCATCATTAAAAAGTTAAGACAAATTTTAAAGTAAAACTAAATCAGTACTAGTAGATATAATTATTCTATACTTTATGCGAGCAGCAAGTTTTGTATAATATGTGATTGGGTTTATAGACACGATTTGAAAGAAATTTTGTATTTAGATAGAAGTTAAACTTAAACAAAATAACAGGTTTATTATAGATGTTACTTTGCTATTAAAAGAAACTGTGCTATAGATATAGATATAGATGTCAGAAAAAAATCATGTGTTTATGATGCCGTTGTTAATGCAGTTAAATAAAATGAACATACACACCTGATTTTTTCATTTAACAAATTAACTGACAAAGCATTTTTCGTTTATGGCTTACTTGAACGAATACATTTTCGGTCACAAACGATACTATGTAGATAGAAGCAAAGATAACTACGAATAGATACATTTTGTATACATAAAAAAAATATTTAATTGAATAATCTAAGAAATTTAAAAGTGAAAAACTTAGAAATACACAATAATAAACAAAAATTCTCAATGCTTTAGTATCACATAATTTACTTATTTCGTATCTCAATTTGGTATAGGTAAACTTGTATTAAAGTTTGTTTGAACATTTACCGTTTCTTGACCGCTTGAACAGCCCGGCTAAAAGCGCGCAGTTGGCGAGAGCCCCGGCGCCGGCGACGCACGATATGCAAACCGCGAGGGCGAGCGGCGGGACTAGCGGGTGCAGCGCGCCGAACTCAGGCGCGAGCTCCGACATGGCGTCGGCCCTCGGGGAATGTACCGGGATCAATGACTTACTGCGTCACTTGCGTTCTACGCCGTCCCTTACTTTTTTCTTTGTCCGCAGTGAATCACCACATGAACATGTGCTCAGTAAAGAACGCGAGCATACTTGTTGACTTTTTTACAATATATGCGCTTATGGGGCACTGTTTTATACTAAATTACCATTAAAAAGAAAAGCTTAAGTTACGTAGCTAGTACGTAGTGTGATGCGCACTAAAGCGGCACTGAACATTTTGTGAATAGAGAGGAAGTAACTTTGTTAAGGTCGCATACAAATGTGTGCGAATATTATTTATTAAGGGCTGCGCTTCTGTTCATTATTATTCAATGCTCGCAGCCTCGCAGCTTACCTATACGTGCAGAGACGTCATCGAGTGAGTGTGCTACCGTTATAATAACTTTACAATCCTAGGCTTTCAATGAACATTACAATTTTTTCGTTAACACCTAAGTGACCTTTAAAAAAAGAGCTTACTCCTTTTTAAATAGCCGGCAATGCACCTGCTATTCCCCTGGTATTGCACTTGTTCTCATGATAGGTGGCAACGACACTTGCAATCAGGTGGGCTCCCTCTTCTTTAATGACATCTAAGTACATTATGGATTTTTTTTTCTCTGAATAATTATGTTTTTTCATAAGATAGTCTATACATATAATAAATCTGTAGAAAAGTCGTGTCGTATTTAAAACAGCGCCATCTATCATCGAATGAATAAAGAATGAATATTTTTCCTTCAGTTACTAATAAGTAGTGTCCGACCGAAACAGGATTTTCAACCGAAACCGAAACCGAAAACGAACCTTCAGTCTGAGTGTCAGTTTCGGCCGAAAACGAAACCGAAACCGAAATTATTTAGACATGTTAATTTTTTTATTGTATACTGAAATATGGTATATTTTTATACATATTTAATGAAAAGCAGTTATTGTAATAGTCATGTAGCAATATATTTATTTATTTTAAAGTAAAAATCAACAATTTAACGTTAAGAAATACTATTTTAAGTCAATTTTGTAGAAAAATCAACTCTTTCACCCATAAAAAGTTACTCGCTAATTGAGAACATATTTTATTGTGTTCACAATATTGTTAATGTTATTCAATGAGAGCATTAACTTAATATATCACACTCACACACTTATACACAATGTACACACAACTTAACAAAAACCCAGAAAATATACAACATAAACACAACAACAAAAAACCTGCTCAAAGTTCAAAAACTTTAATAAACTAAGTTTGTATAAAAAGGGTTATTATAATATTAAGAAATTTATGGATGATAATAACCCCTGGGAATGAGGTGATCACTATTTCTAATTTGTTTTGTGTTGTAAATTGTGTTATATACATGATTGTAAGTATATAACAAAATTAACAAGACAAAATGTGGCGTAGCTCGGCATGGGCAAAGAGGGCCCTCGCCCACGGCGTCGCACTTAAGGAGGCCTCGCAAGGCCCCCTAAAATGCGATGCCCCCAGACTTTATCACAGATGACTAATTAATTTGATCACTTTTACGCTCGAAAAAGAAAGTCACAAATTTAAGTGTTTGTTTGGGGCCTCGCAAGAAGCCCCTCTTACTGCGAGGCCGTTGTAACTACCTTCAAAGACCGCGATTGTTATATTGACGGAATACGAGACTTTTCAGGAATTGATAGATATAAAGTAGGTACGAGAGTGACACTGAAAGTTCTTAGAAAATAAAAAACTGAACAAACTGGCAAGTTATTAGTTTTATTATATCTTTTCAAAATAATGTCCATTTACATCAATACATTGCTGCATCCGATGGAACCACTGAGAAAAGCACTTTGCCCACTCGTCCTTAGAGGTCTCTTTGACGGAATTTTGAAATGCAGCCACTGCTTTCTCGAAGTTTTTCTTTTATTTTCGGAAATAAATAAAAATCGCAAGGTGCGAGGTCGGTGCTATAGGGCGAGTGAACCAGTAATTCCACGTTTGAAGTCGCCATGTAGTCGATTGTTTGCTTGGCGGTGTGCGTCAAGGCGTTGTCGTGGTGAAGGAGGATCCTACTGCGAGGTCTTTTCTCCCGAACTTTCTAAAAGACAAGTGGCAAACAATTATTAATATACCACTCTGCAGTAACTGTTTTTCGATCCTCTAAAACAATTCTTGCATAATGACCTGTCCTTACGAAGAACGAGGCCACCATCTATTTTCCCACGCTTCAACCTCTCTTGACTTTAGTTGGCAATTCCTCGGAAGGACACACCCAGACAGCAGACTGTCTCTTAGTTTCAGGATCATAACAATAAATCCAGCTTTCGTCACCCTTAAGTATGTCGAACACAGCATTTGAGTCGCCTCCGTTAAATCTTTGAACTATTTCACGACACCAATCAACACGACGGAGTTTTTGGGCCTCTGTCAAATTATGAGATATCCACCGGGCACAAAGCTTCCTGACCACTAAATGTTCATGGAGGATTTTGTGCACTTGACTCATACCGATGCCTAAGCTTGTCCGAATCTGCAGATAAGTCTTTTGTAAGTCTCTATCATACGCCGCACAACACTGATGTTATCTTCAGTTGTCGCCATAGAAGACCGTCCCTCACGCAGATGAGAGTGAGATTAGTGTGACCACGCTTAAACTCATTAAACCAGTTGTAAATTGTGGCACAAGATGGGGTTTCATTGTGATAGGCCAATTGAAGTCTGTCATAACTTTCTTGTTGACTTAAATGACATCGAAATTCATGAAAAATCATTGTACGAAAATTTTCTCGCGTTAAATTTATGCTGACGTGACAAAGACTATTTTCAATTTGCCGCCAAATTGTAAACAAATGACAAATTAATAAAATACATACACAATAATATTGGCAAAGAGTTCCATCTTATTTTTTTATTATATCGTTTACAAGTGGCCAACTCTAAAAACTTTCAGTGCGCCCTCGTATGTCGTGTCAAAGCATGTTTGGTAGGATAGATCTATAGGGTAGAACCTTGGAACGAAAGAAAAGGGGCCGCGGTGATGCAACTTCGCTCACGTTTATATTAGTTCACGCTATGTCACTGATTGTAAGCTGTTATTTAAAAAAAGTCCCGCTGGGTTTCTTGCTGGTTCTTCCAAGGACAGAGGTTTTTTTTCGAACCAGCGGTAATTAAACAAAAGAGTGACTTTCAATAAGTATGATTTACAGTCTATATTGAGTAAAAAAGTTTCTGTTTCTGTATAATTATGACGTGACGTGACTCGTGTATTCTGTATAATACACGAGTCACGAACTCATCCGAACGACGCACGATAATCCACGAACACTTGAGTTTCGGCATCGCCGAAGGTTCGGCTGACTTTTTTCTAAAAAAAAAATCTAATTTCGATAATAGTTTCGGTTTCGAAACTATTACCGAAACTAGATTTTTTTGCCGAAGCTTGCCGAAACCGAACCTTCGGTCGGTCTCTACTAATAAATGAAATAATTACATTTATATGATTAAATGATTAGATTTTTAAAATTATTAAAAAAATCTAACGTTTAGTCTTTTAGTATTTTAGTTATTTTTTTAAAAGTGTAATAATTTAGTATTTAGATAATAGTGACGTTTATCAAAATACGAAAATTGATAAGGTATTTATTTCAATTACTAATATATATGTATAGTGATTAAAACTGGTCTGTCTGCAATTGTTGCAAAATTTTTATTATCATTACAGTTTTATAAAAGAGATTTTTATGTATGTTTTGGCCAGATCGTATAATTGATCATATATCATAAAGTAGTCTATCATTTCGTGAAATGATGTGGTCGTTTCATGATATTTAACACTATTTGTTGACCATGATATAAATCGTTGTCGTCGTCTGAAGATATTAATAACTAAACACAACGTTGCTATTTCATAATATGGTCATATGACGATATCTTCAAATCGTTTTTCACCGCTAGCGGCGCTGATAGCGTATTTTTTAACAGAAACAGAACTTCCCTTATTGATTAAATAAATAAATGTTCGCTTCTATTGCTGATATTACTAGATGGTATAGTTTTGGCTCTCATTACTTCATCTAATATTAGCGCCACCTACTTCTAAATAAATTAAAATGGTAAGTCATTGATAAAATGAAATAAAACAATGTTACTGAATATACGATGTAAATAATTGAATCATTTACATTACATTCATCCCGCGTTGGAATCAGCGCAGCGAACACTTTTTTGGCCAAAAGTTCTACGACCTGTGCTCAGTAGTAACATGTATGTAAGCTGCTACTTTTTACTTTTCATGGGGCAATATATGCAGTTTTTATTTCATTCGTGTTTTCGGGTATGTTACTTTTCGATTTCACTCTGCCGTAAATATTAAGACTTGCAAAGATGAGTAGAACTCATTATCGTCAGCCTATACATAGCATAGCACAGCCTATACAAACTGTACTGTATACAAACTGTATACAGTACAGTTTTCATGTATCGTGTACGGCTTTCTTTAAATCTGAAAATACTTTCTAGGGCGGGAGGGGGGGGGGGGGGTTTGCATTCCCAGGTGGGGAGTGGGGAGAGAGTGGATGGATAACATTAAACTTCGCTCTACAACGTACATATGCCGATAGATAAAAGTACTCCATTATTTTGCCAATTTTTTAGCTAAAATGATTGAACTAACCTAGCTTATAGAAGAGTTCACTGCTGGTTTCTCTAGGTTGTCATCGGGCGCATAAACCAAAATTATGCGTCATTCGCGCGCCGAGACGAGTGTAGAATTATTTTAATTTTTCATTATCTCTTAAACTTTGCGACCAAATAACATGCTATGAAAAGCAAAGTTTATCTTCATTAAATTGTCTTGATGATGGCATATTAATCCTTACGATCTTTCTCATAAATCACTTTTACTTTTTAATTTACAATTTTTTGCTATAAAATATCTTATTGTGGCTTATGTATAAGAAAGACGCATACGGTATCGTCGACTTTTTTATACATAGAGTAAAGTATATATTCTTGTAGAACATTGTATTTATGTATCACTAACTATTATGCCAGTGCGCGTGGATAAATCATCTCGGGACCGCTTTTTCTTCTGACTTACTTAACAAAAATCAATATTTAAGGGTAGCTGTTTGAAATTGGTCTAAAATTGGCGAGGTCTAATGTACTACCAGATTTAAATAAAGCTATTACTGTAATATGTTTTAATTAAATCAGGAAACACACCATATTCGATACTAGCATTAAAAAATAATATAAATAAAAATAATAGTATATAGCTAGTTGAGGTGCGCTTATATCTATTATAGACGCAATAACTTTAACGGAAACCCCCCACAGATCTGCAGTTTTCTTAATATCAATAGTTTTAAAATATTTTATAATATCTTTTGATTATTTTATGAAATTTAAAATTCTTTGTACACGCATTTACATTTAGTTTAAGTAATGATTCGGCGACGGCAGGAAGAGAATTCAGTGACTTAGTGGTTAAGATCAGAATATCAGTAAAATATATCTCAAAAACCATTGCAACGTCCTGATCTGATTCAGTTAATTTGTTGTTATTATTATAATATGTTGATAAATTACTAAATTATATATATTTTAGTTGCAACTTGAACTGTCGATTTACCACGTTCTCGGCGGTGAAGGAAAACCTGCATATCTGAGAAGTTTCCCAGTTGAGGTCATCCGGCGTTGGAATCAGCGCAGAACTCTCTGCGGCCTGTGTGCATGTATGTAAGCTGCTACTTTTTTACTTTTCATGGGGCAATATATGCAGTATTTAATTCACTCATATTTTCGGGTATGTTACTTTTTATTTTCACTCTACCGTAAATATTAAGGGTTGCAAAGATGAGTAGAACTCATTATCGTCAGCCTGTCAAAAGTCCACTGAAATGAACATAGGCCTCTCCCATAAATTGTCAAGTAGCTGGATATTTGCTATAATTGCCACGCTTGGTAGGCGGGTTGGCAACCGCAGCTATTATTATTTTGATCTGTTGTCAGGAAGATGACGCTGCCCATCTCCTGTTTGTTTTTCTATGTCACCTCTTACGACGGGACGGTATGAGGTGCCAGATACTCTTTCACCGCCACAACAAGGCGAACATTTTTCTGCTCCCGTTCAAGAGTGCAGTGCTTTCCACGTTCAATGTGAATAAAACTAACTTTGAGGATTTTATCGCGTTTAATTTTAAGTTTTTTAATTCCCGATGTTGTGGGCACTTTACAGCACCCGTGGACACGGGAAGACTGAGGTGGTTGACAACCTGATGTCATAGTTAGAATAGAATAGAATAAATGCAGTAGTATGCTTGGGTTTGAATTAAATTTAATTAATTATAAGGTCCTTAGCAGATGGTAGTACTCAGCTATCTTCCCTATTAACATTAGGATGTTTTTTAATTTCAATAGCTTCGCAAATCATCATTGGTAGGAATCGATGATCTATTGTAAGTATTTGTTATCTATCAGATCCGATATAATGGTTGGGACGATACTAAAAATGTTGACTTAGTGTTTCATATCAACGATATGTTCTTTTACACGGCATTTTATGGAACTTTCATTCAAAGATGCGTAAAAAAAGTTAAAATTAAACGTGATAAAATCCGTAACATTAGTTTTATTCCATTTATACATCATTATAGAACTGCATTTAAGAAATTTTGAAGTATACACGAACGTAAAAAAATATCCACATCTATTATATGGTGCTAATCAATATTATTATATATTATATTATACTATACCGTAATTTTATAGAAGACCATGTTGTTCATCATTATTTTGTTAAAACTAAATTAACTAATTATGAAGGATTGTGAAGGGTTAAATGTTTTTTTTTAAATATAATATAGGGTGACAAACGAGCACACAGTCCACCTGATGGTAAGTGGTTGCTGTGGCCCATAGACACCTACATTTATCCTCGTTTGCGAATCAAAATGCAGATGCGTTGCCACCCGTGAGGACTAAGATGGAATGCCTCGTTTCCAGTAAAATGGGTCTCCGGTTCTCTACACTCACCATACGAAACACAGCAGCATTAAGCTGCTATTTGACGCTGGTATTCTGTGAGAGCGTGGTCCTTCCCCGGTCGAGCCGACCCATTCGTGCTACAACTATACTACTAATATAGCTGCAGCATGGCTCTACCACGTAAAAAAATGTAAATAATAATAATAAATTTTGATTCCAAGACTATTTACTTTTCTTATGGATACATCGGAAGAAACGCCCGATATAAAAATAGTACCTGTTTCTAGACACATTGTATATTCACGTGTTCCTGTAACAAATTATATCTATGCCAAATACCAATCATCTACGTCTATTAGTATTTTAGAATTCAAAAAAAATTGATAAACATAGAGACACAGTCACCCAGGTGACTCTAAAAGTGATCGAATTTCGCTAAATTTGGCACGGAACAGCATTCAATGATGTTCCTAAATTCAAGCTCACGCGAGCGAAGCTGCGGGTAAAAAGCTAGTTAAAAGTAAAATAATAAATATTAAAATTCACATTTTTGATTTCTTCAAAAATTTTGCCTGTCTTAAAGCGGGGGTGCAAAATTTGTATAAAAAATATTATACTAAGACGCACATCCCAAAAAGCTGGAGCTAACCTTTTATGACGTAGGCATTCACTAAGAAAGAATTTTGGAAAATTCAACCTTTAAGAGGAGGCAATAGTATGTTACAGTTTTTTAAAACTTTTTATTTTACGGGGCGATTGATTCGAAACTTACTGAAAATACTACGTAAATAAAATATTCGAAACTTACTGAAAGTACTACGTAAATAAAATAAATATATTGGTAAATCCAATTGGGCATACCTTAAGCGCATTAAAAAAATTACGTATAACATGATTATACGGAATTTTTAAAGTAGTTTAAATACATTTCGACAGCACTATCGGATTCAACACCCTCGAAAACCATGAAAATGACACCCATAATGAAAAAATTGATACCTATTGCAGCCGCCATCTTGGATTTACATTTCGACAGCACTATCGGCTTCAACACTCGAAAACCATGAAAATGACACCCAAGATGAAAAAAGTGGTACTTACTTCAGCCGCCATCTTCGATTTACATTTCGACAGCACTATTGGATTCAATACTCTCGAAAACCATGAAAATGACACCTAGGATGAAAAAATTGATACCTATTGCAGCCGCCATCTTGGATTTACATTTCGACAGCACTATTGGATTCAGCACCCTCGAAAACCATGAAAATGACACCCATGATGAAAAAATTGATATCTATTGCAGCCGCCATCTTGGATTTACATTTCGACAGCACTATCGGCATCAGCACCCCCGAAAAACATGAAAATGACACCAATGATGAAAAATATTATATCTATTGCAGCCGCCATCTTGGATATACATTTCGATAGCACTATCGGCTTCAACACCCTCGAAAACCATGAAAATGACACCCATGATGAAAAAATTTATACCTATTGCAGCCACCACCTTTCTTTTTTTTTTTTGCGGATGGAAAATCATCTAATGACGCCTTTCGCTCTGGGTGGAGCGGAAGGGAGTGTCAGACTTTTACTGACTAAAAACCATCCGTGTTCCTTCAGTGCCCTTACGTTCCGGAGCCGCGGTATCTCTTTCGAACAGCCCGCAGCCCCGGCAGGCGTCGGCCCTTGCGGGCCTCTTCACGCTGCTGACAGCTCTTTGAGGCGCGCGTGGAACAAAACGCGCCGTCGACACGGCCTGTCGTCGTTAGACGGACGGACGGCGAGCTACCCATTGCTCGCCGTCCACAGGCCCGCGCCTACGGTGGCCGGGGGCCACGACGTAGCCCCCAACGCCCGGGGCGTCTCCCGCGGCGGCCGGGAAGGAAAGCTGCTGCTCTCTCCTTCTCCCGCTCCGCCACCTCCTTCGCTAGCATCACTGCTTCGCAGAAGGTGGTGACGGCATCCCATTCCGTCTCGCTCCGGACCATGGCTTCGACCAAGGCCGGACGCGAGAGGTCGCCGCCGCCTATCGCCGCTACGAGGACACGGCGGTGCTCCGCCCAAGCAGGGCACACCTCCACGGTGTGCTCCACCGTGTCCTCCGGTCGATCCTCGCAGTGGGAGCACCCGGGCGTTTCCTCCCGCCCGATTCGGTGCAGGAACCTCCCGAACACACCGTGTCCGGTGAGGACCTGCGTCAGGCGGAAGGTGAGAACGCCGTGGCGTCTCTCAAGCCACTCCTCAAAGAGGGGTCTTATCGCCGCTATAGTGGCGTGCCCAGCAAGGGGTTGCGACAGTCGCTCTCTCCATGTCGCCATGAGATCATGCCGGAAGTCTGTACGCTGCGCGACAACTTGCCGCGGCAGCGGGGTTTCCCCCCGGCGTAGTGCCTCCGCGTGCCATTCGTGCAGGCGCGCGAGGATTATCGCCTCCAGATCCCATGGCGGCAATCCGGCAAGGAGGCTCGCCGCCTCGCGGGAGATCGTGCGGTAGCCGCGAACCATTTTTACGGCAACCACCCTTTGGGGCGCGTTCAGGTGGTGGACGGCAAGCCGCGCCAAACCACGCGCCCACATCGGGGCCCCGTAAAGGGCCATGGACCGCACGATCCCCGCGTAGAGCCTCCGGCAGGAGGCGTTTGGCCCTCCCAGGTTCGACAGGAGCCGCCTGAAGGCAGCCCCGGTCCGTTCCAGTTTGGGAGCCAAACGTCGGAAGTGCTCAACGAAGTTCCATCGGCCGTCGAGGACGAGTCCTAGGTACTTCAACGTCGACTCGACGCCGATGGATACCCCTGCTACCATCACTGAGGATCCCGGTGGTGGCCTGTTCCGAGGACTATGGAAGTGCATGGCCTCGGACTTGTGCAGAGCCACCTCGAGACAGTTGCCGGATCCTCTCAACGACTATCGCAACCCCGCGTGTCATAGTTTCCGCCGCCGCCTCGTACGACCCCCTTGTGCCAGTACCAGCGTGTCGTCAGCGTAGCAAACTACGCTGACGCCGGTAGGGAGGTCGGCGCGCAGCAGCCAGTCGTAACCGATGTTCCACAGGGGCGGCCCCAGAACCGAACCCTGTGGGACACCGCACGACATCTCTCGCCGGTTCCACTCACCGTTGCGACCGGGGTAGATAACGGCCCTGTCCGTCAGATAGTCCCCGACTATACGACGGAGATAGGTCGGCACCCCGTGATACCGGAGTGCCTCCCTAATGCAGCTCCAGGACATGGAGTTGAAGGCGTTGGCGATGTCGAGAGACACCGCCAAGACAACCCCCCCCCTGGCCACTGCATCCCCCGTCGTGAGGGCTCTCACGCGCATGATGGCGTCCACCGTAGAGCGCCTCTTGCGGAAACCAAACTGGTGTTCCGCAAGATCCGGCCCCGTCCCCGCAAGGTGCTCGGCGAGGCGGTTTGCAATTACTCTTTCAAAGAGCTTGCCCACCTCGTCGAGCAGCACCACGGGCCGGTATGCGGACGGAGAGTCCGCAGGGCGCCCTGGCTTCCGAATGAGGACCAACTTCCCCATCTTCCATCGAAGCGGGAATTGGCCTCTCTCCAAGCATGCGCTTAGGAGCCCCTCCAGTCGGGACCCGAGAGCCTCCGAGGCCAGGACCCAGGCTTTGCCAGGCAAGCCATCGGGTCCTGGGGCGGTATTCCTGGCCTTGAGCCTACGTACCGCCACTCTCATGTCTACCCCGGTCCCTTCCGGGATGTCGTCGTCGTCGTCCTGGTGGTCCGCTTCTGGCACCGCAGGTGGCGGAGCCATGGGCGGGGGCGGATGTTCCCCTCGCGCAGGGAACAGAGCGATCACCACGTTCTCCACGAGCTGAGGCCGGAGACTCTGCGTCAGCGGGGGGGCCCAGGTGCGGAGTTTATCCCGCACCATCTTGTAAGGGCGCCTCCACGGATCTCTATCGAGAGTCTCCAGCATCTCCTCACGGGCCCGATCCCGGGCCCGCAGGACAGCCTCCCGGAGGGCGGTCTTCGCTGCTCTGTATCCCTCGTACAGCTCCGCCTCAATGGCTGCCGCATTCGGTGGACGAATGTGGAGCCTGCGATGCCTGGCGTACAGGTGCCGCGCGGCGACACACGCCTCGCGCAGAGACGTAAGCTCACGCGACCACCAATACACCTGACGCCGGGCGCTTCCTGGCCGGACGCGGGGCATTGCCACGTCACATATCTCGGACATGGCCTCCTGGAACCACCCTGCCTCATCATTGACGTCGGCAGGCCTGTCCGGTGATGACACCCAGGCCTGCACGATCGAGGCTTCCAGGAGGAGCTCCCGGTCCAGCTGCTTCAGCGCCCAGCGCGGACCACTCGGGGCCTGTTGGACTGGCGCGCTCGAGGGCTGGGTGGAGACGTCAAACCGGATATACCGGTGGTCGGAGTAGGTCTCCACCCCCTCCATGACTCGCCAGTAAATGGCACGCGACGACAGAGCGGGGCTAGCGAACAAATGTCCACCACCGACTCGCCCCGCATCCGCACACACGTGGGGACAGAACCCCGATTTAGGACGACCAGGCCTGTCTCCAGAGCCCAGTCTTCCACCGTCCTACCCCGCACATCTGTACGACGAGAACCCCAAGCCAAGTTCTTGGCATTGAAGTCCCCGAGGACAAGTACGGGGAGGGGATAGCTTCCGACGACGACTGCTCTCAGCTCTGCAAGAGAGTTGTGGAGCTCGGCGAGAGATCGGTTCGGGGAGAAGTACACTCCCACAACGACGAACTCCCCGAACCGTGCTGCTACGCACCCCTGACTCCTCCTGACACCTTCAAGGGTCGGGGTACCGGCGGCGGCCGAAGAAATGATGGCCACTGAGCCGTTAAGGTCCGCCACCCAGTCATCCCTAGGCCAGACAAAATACGGCTCAGCAACCACCGCGATATTAATCGACCACTGCGCCATGCTCTGGAGCAACAGATCCTGAGCGCAGGCGCAGTGGTTGATATTCGCCTGGAGGAAGCTTAATGGGGCCGTTATAGGCATTCCATTTCAGCTTCCTCCACGGGGCGCCCCTCTGCGGGCGTCGGTGTCGCGGCGGCGGCGGCGGCGACAGTGACAGCGGCGGCGGCGGCAGTTGCGGCTGCGGCGGTGGCCATAGAGGCGGTGGCAGCGGAGGAGGGCCCTCCCCTACCCGCGGCCTTGGCCTTGGCGGGTGGCACGCAGGCCTTGCTTCCGGCCCGGTGATCGGCTGGCTTGCCGGTCGCCGCACATGCATCACAGTGCGGCGTGGCGCAGCAGGTCGCCGATATGTGTCCAGGCTGACAGCAGCGGAAGCAAAGGCCACTGCGGTCAACCTCCGAGGCGCATTTCACTGATACGTGGTGCCCCACGAGGCAGCGGTAGCACCTCAGAGGTCTGGGCTCCAGCAGCTTAACCT
The DNA here is from genome assembly GCA_033319125.1 of Parnassius glacialis. NCBI lineage: Eukaryota > Metazoa > Arthropoda > Insecta > Lepidoptera > Papilionidae > Parnassius > Parnassius glacialis. Next base: position 36,437,457 of record JAVANC010000013.1, on the reverse strand, counting down.
GCGCTGAGACCCAGCCCACCAGAAGCCTTCGGCCCTCCACTATGATTTTGGCCGCCGTAACAGGGCAGCACACCGTGGCGGCATGCATACCCTGTTGGTCCGGGCGTATGGCGCCTGACCTGACCTGGTTAGTAGTGCACCCCCCGGACCTGGCAACGGCGGCCACCAACTCCTCCTCCGATACCGAGTCGTCCAGACCCATGATGCGCAGGTCTGCGCATCTGACGGGCCTGGACATTCGGGCCTCGTCCGCGTCCAGGGACGCTCTGAGCTTCGCAGCCAGAGCGTCCGCGGTCGCGCCACTGGATTCCCCGGAGATCTTCAGCATACGGGCCCCCGTCTGGGTGACTTTGAGCCGGAGGCCCCCGGTGATCCCGAGCTCCCCGAGATCCACCGCCTCTTTCGCCTTCGCGAGCAGATCGCGGTAGGTAACGCCCTTCTTTTCCGCGTCCGGCTGTAGTGTAATCACTACAGCTGCGGTCTTCGGGGCGCGGAGCCTAGCCGCGATCTTGCGCGCCCTGAACTGGCGCTGCCGCTCCTGCTCTTTGGCCTTTTTGGCTGCCTTCTTCCCCTTCTTTTTGTCCCCGACCACCTGCCAACCGGCTTCAGCCGCGGGAGGTGTAGGGAGCTGGGGGGGCGGTGGCGGCGGCGGCAGCTGGCTTGCCGCTGGCGCTGGCACATTCGCCGCAGGCACTGGGGCTGGCGCAGCCACCCCCTGTGCTGCCGCCTTGCCCTTTTTCGCCTTCGCCTTGCCTCTCTTTCCCCTCGCCGGCTTAGCCGGAGCCGGTTCAGCCGGTACCGGTTTTGCCGGAGCCGGCTTTTCAGGGGGGGGGGAGGGGCAACTGCAGCCCCGCCCGAGGGCTGGCTGGACGGCCCCGGCCTGGATGCGGCAGCCGTGGCCGCCGCGTACGAGACCGTTGCCGGCCTCGACGCCGTCTAGTTTGCCCCTAGGGGGGGGGGGAGGGCACAGGACGATGCCCTCCAGCACGGAGAACCGGTGCTGGAAGGCAGCCAGCTCCTGCCGGACCAGGTTCAGAACCTGGTTCTCCACCGGCACGGGCTGGCTTGGGCGCTGCGTCTGGGGCGCCGCGCGAGAGGCAGGCTCACGTAGACTGGCCAGGTCTGCGCGGAGCCTCTCGTTCTCCTTCTGGAGAGTCTCCATGGCGGACGTCAGGCGGGCTACGTCCGCCCGCAGCTTTGCTACCTCGTCCGCATTAGGCTCGGCCCCAACAAAGTTGGCCTCCGCAGCCGCCATGATGGAGGCGGAGGCCGAGGGAATGGCCTTGAACTTCGAGGAGGGCTTTTGCTTGTAGGCCACGACCTTGATCGCGGCCTCCACCTCCTTCACGAATCTGGCCTTACATTTCGACAGCACTATCGGCTTCAGCACCCTCGAAAACCATGAAAATGACACCCATGATGAAAAAATTGATACTTATTGCGGCCGCCATCTTGGATTAACATTTCGACAACCCTATCGGTTTCAACACCCTCGAAAACCATGAAAATGTCACCCATGACAAAAAAAATTATACTACTTACTTTTAGTACGTACTTCTATTATTTATTCTGTGCTTTTAAATATTGTAATAAAAAAATCTTTTATTATTATTATAATCAAGTATTTAAGAAATTTGGTTATTCAAATATTGTGTATTTGTACAGCGATCTTTTTGAGCCGAGGCAAACAACCGAAACAATGTCCACTCACGACGGCGACTGAAGCCAAACCCATAGATAAGACTAGGGCGCCTACTACACACTCGCTAATTATCACGATATTTGGATCGTAATCTAAGATTACGATATTTATCGAGTGTGTAGTATAGCATATCTTGGATCGTGATACGGATCGCTGGATTTCTAAAAATCCAGAAATCCAACGATCTGTATCAAGTATCGTCGATAAATATCGAGTGTCTAGTCTCTGGTCGATATTTATCGTGTCAGTATACTGTCAGCAATGGAGGAGGACGCGTTTTTTGATGCGACGGCGGCGCCAGCCGTACCTCAAAGAAATGATCAAAAAAACTTGAAAGACTTTATACTAGTGTTAGAAACACTACCTGAGGTGTGGGATAGCTCAAATGCAAATAGTTTCAATAAAGTGAAAAGATCAAATGCTTATGAGCAGCTGCTTGAAATTTTTAAGAAAATTAAACCGGCTGCAACGACTAAGGACGTAATTGCAAAAATTAACTCATTATAATCAAACTATAGAAAAGAATTGAAAAAAATAACGGATTCAAAGCGATCCGGTGCTGGAGCTGAAAATATTTACAATCCAAAGTCTTGGATATTTCATATGCTGAACTTTTTAAATAAAAATGAAAAGCCTGTGAATATGGTAAGTCATTTATTTTACCTAATTCTTATTAATTTATAAGATTATATTTAAATTTATTTCATAATCTTACGTTATCTTTATAACTAACCTATACGGAATAACTTAACCTAATACATATTAATTATGTAGCTACAAAATACTTTTAATTAATTAAAATTTACATTACATTGTCATTATAATAACGACAAAATCTGTCTCTTAGCATCTTGGCACTATTTAATGCATTTCTGTATGTCGTACGTTGCATTCCTACTAATACATCATTATTTTGGTTGTTCACACTAGACGAAAGATAAATGTGTGGTTCTTTTTAAGTAAATAATTATGCAAGTAACAACATGCAGTTGTCACTTTTGTAGCCTTTGCAGGAGTAAGGCTTATAGCTTTATGAAAAATACCGAATTTAGCAGTTAACATCCCAAATGCACACTCAACCACACATCTAGCTTTTGACAAACGGTAATTAAATGTTAGTTCCTCTTTTGTGGCACCTTTTAATGAATATGGTTTCATCAAATTAGGCCCGAGAGCGAAAGCCTCGTCTGCTGTAAATACAAATGGAAATGTATCAGTAGTATTTGGCAGTGGTGCCGGCTCTGGTAAATTAAATTGTCCGTTTTGATATCGTTCCCAAAATTTGGTATAAAAGAGGACACCACCGTCAGAAACTTTCCCATTACAGCCGACATCAATCATAATGAATTCTTTTTTGCATTTACTAGGGCCATAAGAACAATACTATAGTAACCTTTATAATTGTAATAAAGAGACCCAGAATCCGGCGGATGCTGAATTTTTATGTGCTTTCCATCAAGGGCGCCGAGACAATTATAAAAACCATGGAATATTGCAAAGTTTTTTGCGATTTCCATCCACTCTTCTTTCGTTGTTGGCATCTGAAAAGTACGTAGATTATTAGAAAATTAATAGTAACTATTTTTTCAGCACGCCTTCTCTGAACCGAATGATTTCGAAAACGAAGAAAATCGGTCTACAGAGCTTTCATTTTCTTCTATGGCAGAACCTGCTGCGCCGCCAAAGAAAATAAAGAAGAAGGGGCCAGTAGCAAGACAGAATGAGCTTCTCGAAAAAGCTTGTAATTATTTGTCGCAATCACCGCATCATCCTGTGTCTCCAACAGTATCATTCCCAGATATAGATCCCACTGCTCTTTATTGGACTCAGAAGCTACACAAATTGAACTCAACTCAAAGATTAATCGCCGAAAAGGCAATCAACGATATTCTTTTCGAGGCTGAACTTGGTACACTAAACAGGGACTCTGTACAAATTAAGACTGGTTCTCCAGTATTAAACCCACTGGAATCTCCAACTGTTACCTCGTCGCCGGCATCTTATAGAGTATATCCGTCAACGCCGTCACCAACATACCCGAATCCTGTATCCATACAATCATTACAGACAGTAACATCTCCGGACAATTGTGTTGCAACTTCTTTCCAAACAAATGTTCCTCCACCTTTTACTCAAATTAATAACAGAACTGTGATGACTAATGGCAGGCCTTCTCAGTTAATTATAACAAATATGAATAATGTACACAGAGGTAGGGAAAAAAGTTATACTTTGCATATTCCGTCTACATCAAGCATTACAGAAGAAGACAATTACTCAGATTATACAGCAGGGACGCTTTTCTCTTCTTACCAAGGTGAATGATAATATTTATAAATAATAGTTGTTGATTTAATAAATAAATAAAAGATTTCATCATGAAGTTTTTTTCTTACCTGTATATATTCCCGTAAGACATATATAAGTGCTTCGCAAGTACTCATAATTGCTTGACTCACTGATTCAGATGACATTATTCCTGAAAATCTCATGTTTTTAAAATATCTTCCAGTTGATAGATAATGTAATGTCAGAGCTAGCTTTTCTCTCACAGTAATAGCCTTTTTCATTACTGTATCTTGTTTAATCAAGTATGGGGTAATTAACTCCAGCAGATGTTCAAAGCAAGCACTGGACACGTGAAAATAATTTTCATAATCATCCATTTCGTGGTATTCCCGTATCTGATTTAATAAATTCAGGTGTGTATATTGATCTCTGTCTTGAAGCCAATGCTTCATCCATTGTTTTCTCTTTACACGTCTTTTTAATGCTATCGCTAATATAATAGCAACGCAAGCTTTACTTTTATAGTCACTCATTACGCTACTGGCTTCGGATTATGTTACGTACACGTCTTTAGTGAATGAAATCTACCGTTGTACTGACGCGATTAGTATCGAGTGTGTAGTATGTAGATTCGATCCAAAATGTTGCAAGATAAAACTCACGTTAAATATCGTGATAATTATCGAGTGTGTAGTAGGCGCCTAAGAGTGTATAGCCGAACCACAGAATACGTGTACCCTGACGGGAAGAACGAAAACTTCATACATTAAAAATGCCAACAGCTTGCGACACTAGCGCGCCAGTTTTTGATCCATGAACTAACAGATGGGAATGTGTGCGTGTGTATATGTATAATGCTCATTGCCCACCCCCACATTCAATATTCTATTTTTAATCATAATATATTAACTACTATTTCCATTCCAGTTTTATACGAATGTAGAAATTACATTCTACATTAGTAAAAAATTGGAATGGAAATAGTAATAAATGAATAACACATTGGAAATTTTAAATATTTAATAACACAAACCTTAAGAGGATGAATAAAGTTAACAATTAGCTATGCATTGATACATAAGTAGAAAATTGGAATGGAACACGATTAATAGTTTTTCAGGAATAAAACAATTATTTTCATAAAGATTTAAATATATTATTGACTAGTAATATTATAGACACAGAAATAAACTTGGGCACTCAATTTTAGATGATTATAGACGTATCTTAGAACACATCGTTTTCAGTAATCTATTATTATTCGTTATACATCTTCATTAAGTAAAACAACTCTAATAAATCACCATAAATTAAATATTCACTGGCAGTAACACCACACTTAAATTATTTTTCTACGAAATAAACTAAATCGACATCAGTTTTGAATTTGGCTTAGAAAAGTTAAACAAAACTAACTCAATTTAATTTGAAAATGATTTGAAACATTCCCGTTTAAAATAATATCTAATTGATGTAAAATGAACTTGTTCTTTTCTTAATTTTATGAATATGTAATAAATAATAATCTAGTTTACGTTTTTATTTCACAACAGCCATAGATACATTTATATTTTCGGCTACAGAGCTTGTTGCACAGACTAATCATTTCAATCGGACATAAAAATAATTGGAACGTATAATTTAATTTATACTTTCATGGATTAAACAACTTTTATTTGTTATGCATATTACAAAATATATAGTTTATAATTTATAAGATAAGTAAAGATAATTTTTAATGGGCAGGCGACAAAGATATTAAAATGCAAATATAAAAGTTCCTAAACTGTAATTGAAATACAATGCGTAACATGGTTCAATAGTGATTTCTCTTTCTTGCGTATAGCGCTGTCTCTGTTTCGCTTATTTTGCCCGATGTTTGCATCGGCTCCATAGAGACTTGACCCCCCATCCGAACTAAACTACTCTGTGGCTTTAGCTTCCCATTTACAGAAATAATTTATATACGAGGCTACCAAATCAACGAAAATTTCGCCATTTTGGAGCCGAAAAAAATTAATTATAACTTAAACTTAAACATAACAAAATTACACTGCCATTTACATTCAGTGGCTTCCCATGTGCTTTTTATATCATTTATATGTATAATATGATTGCTAGATACGATTTTATTCGATAAAATGTTGGAATCTTAATTTTTTGGCGATAGTAGAACATACCTTGCGCTTTCGCTTAAGGTATGCAATAAAAACGTATTTCGGGATTTTTCAAAACTACGAGAGGCCATAAGGTGTTCAAATTTGTATGGAGAAAAATTCATTAATGTATTTTTAATTTATACACTGAGGCAAATGCTCTTGATTAGAAATAATAAAGCACTCATTTTTTATTTTTTTCTAAAATTTACCCTTGAGGTTTTCAAACGTGGGTGCAGTTTGTATGAAAAATATTTTGATTTCTTATGCTACATGTTACAAAATACCTCGTAAAAATATAATTAATTATCAAAGTCAAAAATTTTGTCAACCCTAGTAAGCTGTCATGTCAGGGAACCAGATTATTTAACAGAAAGGCCTATGTACCTATTTTACCTAATAATTGTCTACTTTAATAGTTTTTCTATTTGTCATTCATAAATGTTTGCTACCTCAATACATGGATGGGACCGGTGCTATGGCCTGCTCGTTCTCCGGACCTCACACCCTTGAACTTCTTTTTGTGGGGTTATGTGAAGGACAGAGTGTATTTCTCTGATTGCCCAACGGTTACCGAGATGGAACAGCGTGTTAGATCGGTTTTCGCGTCAATAACACCCACGATGGTACGAAATGCCACACAAGTCTATCATGACGAGCGAGGTTGTGTATTGAGCAAGGCGGAGCACACTTTGAGCCGTTTCTGTAAATTTGACGTTTATTATGAAAAAGTAAGTGTTCGTTTAGGTTGTTTCGTTAGGTTAGATCTTTTAAATTTTTTGTCGTTCTGCGAATTAGGTAGAAATGTAAGTACATTCTGCGTAGTTTACTCTTTATTTTACTGAAATAGGGTTTGCACATCAGTGAAAATAATAATATTTTTTCATTATTTTGGGGTATGTTATACAGCGTTACTAAGGTTCTTAAATATTGTGAATGGACTTGCTATAAGGCCCCATTTAACCTTCTTTCGGCTGTACGGGTAGTTTTGTAACACTCGGTATTACTGAACACTACATATTTAAATAAAACTAATTTATTACGGATTTTATCGCGTATATTAACGTCGCGGGGGGGGGGGGGGGGATCATGGGTGCTGTAAAGTGCTCGAAACGTCAGAAATATAAAATAAGTTAATATACGCGATAAAATCCGTAAAATTAGTTTTAAGAAAAATATTTTATTAAGACGCTATTTTATTCGATAACTTTAAGTGTTTTTTCTGTTGTTTCTGTCTTTAAGTAAGATTTGTAACATTAATATTACTTCTAATTTTTTCCTAGACTGATAATTAAGAGAATAAAAAATATTAAATTAAAAATTAATAGGAAAAAAGTTATAGCGTTTTATAATTCTATGGTTTTAAGACATCTCTCAGGACACATCCTGACAAATAAGTTCCGATTTTTGAAACTGCTCGGAGTGTGATACTGTAGAGAATGTGTGAAAATTTTATAAAATGCGATAATCATCATAAATCAATTATTTATCAGTTTTCTCATTTTGCTAAAAAATAGCATGCAGTTATGAAAAAATAAAGACTAGATCACTCCTAGCATCGCTCTCTTTCTATTCGTGAAGGTTCATCACAATATACCGAAGATTGAAACAGACATAAGGAAATTAAAAAAAATGGTCACTAATATATAAATATCATGCAAATAACCCTCTAAGAGCCTGTTTTATTTCAATATTATAGACTGGAACTTCATTTTATTTATATGTATTGAATAAAACATATTTATCAGAATGTGGCCACTCCGTATCCTGGATATGGTATCGGCATAGTTCTTTTTGGTATTCACGCATGAGCCAAATATCCAAGCTGCGTTGTTCATACCATTGCAATAGAGTTCCCGCTAGGTGATAGCACACAATCGTGCAAAAGCTTCTTTTTAGTTTTTATGTATTTTAATTAAACGAATATGAAAGCCGTGTAGCTCGCCGTGAGATTTCATGGCACGGGACCAAAACGTGTACGATTCCCGCGAGGATCAATGAAACTGTTATAGGAAATTTAATGTGGTGGTTTACTACATTGGTCAGTGATGAAGTGGTGAAGAATGACTTTGTTGAAAAAACTAGATGACTGAGTAGTAAAAAAATTTCATGGACATGTGAAAATTGTTAATACGCATTGAGCATTGTGGTGGATTCTTTCCTACCTACAAAGTACTATATGTAGTGTAGGTAGTGAGGAGCCCTGTGCACAGTCGTAAGACGAATTATGTAAGCTGCTAATTATTTACTATTCCACTTTTTATGAGAGTTATCAAAGAGTTTTTCATTTATTAAGGTAGCTTTTATATTTTCAGTCATATTAAGACTTTGTTACAGACTCGGTTTTCGTAACTGAATACATAAATAAACATGCTCTTGAGAGAAGGACTATCAATAATATCAAAGGAAGCAAATTTACTTTGAAACATATATTTCTTTAATTTTGACTAACTGGGTGCTGAGTATAAATGCATTTTAAGAATTTTGAAAGTCAGTTAATTATCAAAGCCAGTAATCGAACCGATTCAAACGTGGATTTCATAGTACGCAAGGAACCGAAATTCGATCCTCGCCGAAACCACTAAAATTTTAATTGCAGTTTGAAGTATCGATTTACGACGTTCGCGACGGTGATGGAAAACTGCGCGAGCAAACCTGTATATTGAGAACTTAAAAAATGGGCTATTATGCAATTTTTATTTCATTTATATTGTTGGAGATGTTACATTTTAATTTACTATAATGTAAATATTAAGAGTACCGCGAAGATGAGTAGAACTCATCATTTTCATCATTACTACCTATCAAAAGTCCATTTTTTATAGGATATGGTGACAAACGAGCACTCAGTCCACCTGATGGTAAGTGGTTGCTGTGGCCCATAGACATCTACATCTATCCTCGTTTGCGAATCAAAATACAGATGCGTTGTTACCCATGAGGACTAAGATGGTATGCCTCTTTTCCAGTAAAAAGGGTCTCCGGTTCTCTACACTCACCATACGAAACATAGCAGTGTTAAGCTGCTATTTTACGCTGGTATTCTGTGAGAGCGTGGTCCTTCCCCGGTCGAGCCGGCCCATTCGTGCTACAACTATACTATTAATATAGCTGTAGCATGACTCTACCACGTATCATTGCTGAACCTATGTTCAGACAAGGACAAGGAGACCTATGTCTCCACCATAGATTGCCAAATAAACTGGATATTTAGCGTACTTGCCACGCTTAGCATGCAGATTGGCAACCGCACATTTAATTATTTTGAGCTATTGTCAAGAAAATGCTGAAAATGCTGCTCCTGTTTCAGTCTCCTTCAGTCGTCTATTACGATGCCCAAGGTCGATATGAGTTAGTAGATTATCTTTGTCCGCCACTGCTAGGCGAATATATTTCTACTCTTTATACTTATACTTTCTTCATCTTGAATAGAACTATATTTATGAAATTCTGAAGTTTACTCTAACGTAAAAAAATATTTGCATATAATTTATGGTACCAATTAATAGTAATAGGGCCAATGATATGAATCAAATATCTCAAATAAACATTTTAACGATATAAACATTATAGTCATTTTCAATATTATTTTGTTAAAACTAAATTAACTTTAATTTTGAATAAATATAAAGAGTAAATGATTCTGATTCTAAGACAATTTTACCCTTCATAACACACACACAGGACACAAGAGATGCCCGATATAAAAAAAATGAAAAGTGTTACTAGAAGTATGATATTAATGCGATTCTGAACTCAAATAAGTATCATTCAATAATTTTATCATTTCAATCATGTACGTCCAATAGTCTCTGAGAATTAAAGAAAAATCCTGTGACAAACAGACATAGAGACACATGACATCGAGGACCTCTACAAATGACACAATTTTACTACTTTTGGCACGGAGCAGTATTGTATAATATGTTGCCAAATTGTATCACACGCAAGCGAAGCCGCGGGTACAAAAATTTTTTATTGCGGGCTAAATTCCTATTTATAATTTAAACATTAAATTAATGTAAAGATTGTTCATGCAAAACTCTTAAAAATGTTGTTCTAATCATTGAAAAGGATCGTTCAGAAATGTAATAAATTTTCTTAACGATCCAGACATAGCTCATCAATTAAAACATTATTATTTTATGAGAATAGTGTTATGAAATTATTTATTTGTATGTGCATAATGCAACATGTAAGTGAATTGAGTATAATTACCTACTTAAAGTTGTGGAGTTGAAGTGTATGCGGGTTTTCGGGTATTCACTTCTTCATATCTAATAAATGATAAAAAGAATGCGCCCGTGCATAAATGGGCATTATGGAAATTAGGTGTAAATTATATATATTATTTTCATTAGTTATTTTCTTACACAATTTATTAACTATGAGTAAGTTTATGGCCTAAGTAGAGGCATTTGGGGCGCTTCTTTGCTTATCGTTGCCGTCTAGTAGACGATCGCGTGCCGTGTGGAACTGCAAGTCGATAACGTACATTTGTTTTTGATTAGCGATGCGGACGCCGCCGACAATGACCGGAGTGATGGATGACTCGCGACAATGCTCCTACGGGGACGCGTGTGGGCGGTGTCTTGACAGCCAAAATCTGCACTTTCCTTCGACTTTCTCTCCGAGGTGCGAAAGGTGTTCACTGGGGGCACGCAATGTTTATTCGGTAGCCGGCACCGCATAGGTTTACGCGCTCATATCGTGATTACGGTCTCACCGATCGTGTCTGACGTATTGTGCATCGCGCATTTCCGATATTCAAAGCACCTGCATGATACTTCCGTGTTTATAAAGCTGCGTCGACAAAGTTAAGAGACGATTTGCCGATTTACCGGTGCGGTGTGATATCAGAGGGCTGCAATGGCGCTCAGAGTTGATATAGCGACTATAGTGTTACTCTTCGTGCTACGAGCCGGCGCGCCAGCAAGTTTTCCTGTAAGTATGTACGCCAACTAGGGCGGGCGGTTTACTGTCTGAAAAATAAGCTTAATAATGTAGCAGAATAAACACCAAGTACCTAATAATATTTTGCTTTTTGTAAGTTATTATTTATAACTATGTTGAAATAACCTTTGCAATAGAATAGAGCGTTACATTCGAAGAATTATTTATTGAAACCATCAAACAAAGTGTTATCAATTTTGACATACCCCTTACAGTTACTGTTGTTACGTGCTATTTTGTGTTTCTTTTGTTAATTCTAAAATTAATGTTTTTATTTTCGTTTGTATAATTTCAAATAATGGGGAATGACTTAATAATTTAACATTTTATTTCTTTATACAACTAACTTATTTTACAAAACAATTAAAAAGTGCACAAAAATATTCACTACAATTACTAAAGTTAATACTTCATACTCATACTTAATCAGAACAATAAACTATTTTTGCAGTGATTAATTCTCGACGATTCGGTAGTTTAGATATTGGCAGCGGCACTTTGTGCCATGTGTTCGAGTCGCGAAATCGCACGAAACAATATCATCCATTTGTAAGGCGTATAAACAGCGGTTTTGGCCCAAAATGAGGCTAGATGTATGTTCATTTGCAATTGATGTATATAAAAAGATTCTAAGATAGACGAAAAATTCCTAATGTATGTAAGTGTAGTGTAATATCCATATAACCGTTTTTAAAACAATGTTCAATAACTAATGTAAATAGTATTTTTATAAAGTAAAATATTATCTAATTGCCATCGTTTTGTTTTGTTGATATTTTCTTACTATTTTCCTTTCGCAATGGTTCAATTTATATTTAATTTTTTATTCTAAGTTGCACAATATTAAAACAAATTTCCCTAGGTGCATTTGGGCGTAGATAGTGTTTAAGATTTAGGGTTTTCTTTGCAATTTTTTTATTAAAATGCTAAATGTCATATAGTTACAGAGAGATAGCGTGTTAATATACTAGTAAAGATTGTAATATTTCTATTTTGGAACTTGGGCTGATTTTATTTTGAACAACTGCTATATTCAAATGGCAAAAAATATTAATATAAATTGGTTTCTTCATTCTTTTAGTTATTCCGTGTTTACTAACGATTGATTTTTGTTATCCGAAAAAAGAATATTCTTATATTATTATCCTTTGACAAATAAAAGAAATATAGGCGTTGATATTTTGATTTATTGTTTGTTAAACTAGGTTAGAATTTACGATTCAGCACACTAATGGTACTTGTAAAAACTTTTTAATTCCAATCCAGCCATAAGCTGTCATAAAAAAATATTAAGTACTATTAATTTCTTATTACCGTTCTCATTATTTTGTCACACACATTTTCGTACATGTGCATTTGTCAATGGGACATTAAAATAAGTAAAACAGCCGATGTATTCTCAGTGTGCTCATGAATCATTTTCTGTGTAGTAACGGGAACAAAGAATACAAAGATATTTACTCTTGCGGTAAAATTTCTTTATTTTATTCAATTAGGTAATTTTTTACTGTAATTCTGTAAATAACAAAGGAATGTAATTTCTCAGTAAAATCATTATTACTGTACAAAAATTTGTGTTTCGGTCATAATTTGGGTAAATTTTATTATTTGGATTCTTATGCTTACCGTTACAGTTACCTTTTTAAACTGACATTGAAGGACAAACGAATTCCTAAATTGAGTTTTTTCTTATTTATCAACTATCTGTTCCCCGCTACTTGGCTGGCGTGGAATTTATTGCGATTAGATTACAAAGGTTTTAAGTTTTTTTGCACGGAATCCTAATTCTTATCCTAAAATAAAAGTAGCCTAAGTTACTCCTCATAACATCAACTATTTGCCAGGGAAAGTCCCATCCAATTCGGTTCACAGGTTAGCGTGACGCGTGTCCAGACAAACTTCGTGTTAGAGTTTTATTATAGTAAATGGATAGATAGATAAGTAACACTTATCAGCAAGTTATATATAAAATTATTTGTAATTTTAATAAGACTTTCAGTTGTACTTTCTGTAGTCGTAAATCATAGTTAATTGACACGGCGTTTAATTTTAATTATCAATAACAATAATATATTTTTGTTTGTAATTACGTTATAATTGAATCGTTTTATCTGCAAGTGATATTTTTTTTTGTGGGTTAATATCCCATTACGGATAATATCGAACTAAACGGTATTCTTTATGAGACTAAAAATTACTTTCACTTAATTCCTGGTTTTTTGTACGCTCGAGTCTGTAATTTTATTTTGGCAATTATATTGCATAATACAATAGAACCGAATCTTTTCCCGTTCTTGGTCACGTACCGAGTTGCACAAGCGTAAATGTCACGTACTTAAGATTTTTTTTTCAATCACCTTTCGATGATTCAAGATACGGTCTTTATTGTACCCGTGTCGATACTACGTGACGCCTAACCACACAAAATGGAGATGTATGTGAATAACTTTCATCATCCGGGACACAAAGTGAACTCCGACAGTTGGATTCATAATTTAATGACTTAACTCGTGCGTGGCGTAACTCAACGCAATTGTTTTCGTGAAAGAGTAATGTTCGGGAGCCTGTCCTTGTAGTGACACGAGCACTAATGGTAAAACAAACACTTTTAAGTTTTACTTTCCCCTTTACTTTACTCTAGCCCGCTAATGTGGAACCAATACTATAGACTGAGTCACCTGATGTTTCGGTTTCACTCACACTTTATACAAGGTCACTGTCGATCAAGAAACCTATCAACTTCCATTTCTCAAGATAAGGCTGATAGTTGATACAATTACCTGTCTCAGTTATACATAGTGCCAAGTGATTCATCAATCATCGCTTTTTCGTATTTATTTCTAAGAATAAAAGAAACTAGTTCCATGAAATTTCTCTGCACTAAAATTTATTTCTGATAATAACTAACCACGCGAACTATGTGACATATTATGGTTGGATGTTTTCGGGCCAGAGTGAATACACCTAGTATCTAACAAAAAATATTTTACACACTGTTATATACTTACTACAAATAAAAGTAGGTATTATACATATAATGTAAATAATAAAAGATTATTATAATTATAAAAATCATAAGCACACGTATCAGACATCTTGTCCAGTCGAGAAATAATATTTTAATAAATTATCTAACCTATAAAATTATCTAGCTTATTTTTAAATTTAGATTATTTTTAAATTTGTGAGGCCTCTTTTCAAAGTTTCGCGAGATTTATGTCCGTATTTCACATTTATTTACAACCTTCTGAATATTGTGAATCTGTAAGTAGGTACGGTAAATTTTAGGATTCCGCCAGATTCCGTTACTACGTCGTCAAATTTTGCAAACACAGCATTAAGATGTTAGCAATGTCAGAGACACGATGCCCCCGATCACAACACAACCAGATACGAAAAACAATAGTTTGTGGTTTCGCACAAAAGTTGGTCCGGCTGGAATTTCAATTTGGGACTTGCTCTGTATTATTATTATCATACGAAGTACCATAATATTATATGCTTACGCAAACATCTTTTTACGTGCTAGCCATGGTGCGGCGTATTACCCGGCACCTGCACCTGGTCTTATTAGATCGCCTCGAGCGGGAAAGATCACGCCCTTATAGAACATCAATAGCAGTTTAATGCTGCTTGCTGTGTTTCGTAAGATGGATGATCAGAAACGGAGACCCTTTTATTTTCATTCAATGCACTCATCTGAATTTTCTGCCGACTTCCAAAAAGGAGACGGTACTCAATTCGACTGTATGTTTTTTTTATGTGTGTTACCTCATAGCTTTTTACTGGGTGAATCGATTTGCATGATTCTTTTTTTATTTGAAAGCTGGTACTTCTCGTGATGTTCCGTATGAATTTGATCATGATCAGACCAATAGTTTTTGAGTTTTTTTTTATAGAATAGGGGGCAAACGAGCATGCGGCTCACCTGATGGTAAGTGACTACCGCCGCCCATGAACAACCGCAACACCAGGGGAATTGCAGATGCGTTGCCGACCTTTTAGAAAGGTGTAAGCTCTTTTCTTGAAGGTTCCTAAGTCGTATCGGTCCGGAAAATTCGCTGGTGGTAATTGATTCCACAAGGAAGTCGTGCGAGGGAGAAAACTTCTTCTAAATCGCACAGTGGTGGACCGCCAATCATCCAGATGGTATGGATGGTAACGCGAGTTTTGTCGCGATGTGCGATGGTGAAATTGAGCGGCTGGAATTAGTCCGGACAATTCCTCAGAGCACTCCCCGTGATAAATGCGATAAAATACGCAAAGAGATGCAACATCTCTACGCAGTGCCAGTGTATCGAGCCGATCAGAAAGAACTCGGTCGTCGACGATTCGAACCGCTCTGCGCTGGATGCGGTCAAGTGGAAGGAGCTGGCACTGGGGTGCCCCGGCCCAGAGATGAGAACTGAAATTGAGTTATTCTTAATAACTTATATTGAAGTCGGCTGTACAAAATTTTTAATTTTTATTATTATTTAGATAGTTAATCTAGTCTAGAAAAAACGTAAATGTTTGTGGGTCACAATATCAGGTATATACTGCGTGTTCGTTTGTCAACATTACATAAAAAAATAGAGTAAGCTATCATTTAATCGTAATCGTAATGCATATAAATCTATCAAGAGAGGTTATAAAATTCAGTGTTGGACATATTGGGCTATACAAAAAAAAATTAATTAACCCATAAATGAAAGTTTACATAATACACAATTAAAGTAACAAATAGTGTGGGAATGCGTTGTAACTACTACAATAATGACGGGTGCGCCCACGTGTGCCACCGATGTCATTCGTTCTCGACTCGACCCCATTTGACATAGCTTTTATCACTGCTTACCGACTTCTTCTGAAGCGTCCTTGATACCTACATCGATTGTATTGTTCGACGCTTTGATTAGTAATCTCCAGAAAGCCACCAGTTTAGATTTCGATTTCGGCTAGAAATAATATTTGCACCAAGCACGCCCATTAGTTAATATTCCATATATGTACTTCCATTGTTTTGTATTGGTTCTTTATTCGTAGTAGTAGTATAGCACTAGATTTTCAGTATGTTTTAAAATAAGTTTAATAGTATCATTATTTCCGTTACTGTATAGACATTGCATTTGGACTTTACTACTTTATTAATTGGTATTTTTTGACTGTCTCGTTGGCCTTGTTTATACTATTATAAGGTCCCGGGTCGGGCCAAAATCAGTTGTTGAGTTGTCCTGTCGAGAGAGTTTCAGTAGCAATCTGGAGTCAGAAGTTAGCGGTGTTGCACCACAGAGCCTCGGAAAGCATGTAAAGCCGTTGGTCCTGCGCCTGATGTCTCTACTACACGATGTAGGATTGCAGTCCCACCCATCGGACTATGAGAGTAAGGTAATAGAGCGCACCTTCGCTTGCGCATACATGCGGGTACTATAATAATCTTGTACTGCGCAGAAGGCTTATCTCCGTTAATACTGACCGCCGTAAAAAAACCCGTCGTTATAATAATCGGTCTAGAGAGCATTAATATTATAACTTGGTATAATTAAATAAGACATAACTTTATGTTTATAAGAAACTAAAATAAACGACAACAATGACGTACTAAACCAGAGCTTCGATTTAGTTTTTCCTTGTCACTGATTGGTTTTCGCCATCCGACTAGGAGTCAATTGTATACCGAAAACGGCTTCAGAGTGGAAGTTCTGCGGGTGAATATCAGGACGCCTAGCTTATACATGGAGATCTGTAGATAAGGATCTAAGAGCTTTTGGCTTGAAATGATGAAGACAGCTGCGCAAGAGATACTGAAAGAAGCTCTTTCCATTTCTTTAGCTTTTAAGTGCAGGTTCTTTACCTTTTATTGTATAGACATGTATATATACTCAAAGATTGCTAACATAAAGTGCTAAAAAATTGGCGAAAGATATTGTGTTCAGTTATGAAAGGAAAAATATACATACATAAAACATTGAGATATTATGTACTACGTACTAGAGGCGACACTGCACTATGTTACGCTGTTCCATTCAACTGCGGCAATGTCACCGCACTTTAATCAGTCACTCGCTAGGCGCTTGTAGAGTTGTCACGTGTTGTGTTGATTTAAAAAAAAACTCTTGATAAAATCTGCCGCGGTGTGTTCTTAGATATTGCACAAAAAAATCACGAAATGTTAGTAAAAACCAAGGAATCACTTTTCATCGGTAAGTAAGATACTTAAATAATAAAAAAAACATTATAGATTAATAATTAAAAAGTTATGTCTTTGGCGCCAACTTGTGTCATGGAATATAGATTATGAAATTAATTTGTTCAGATACGACATTTTTGTGAGCAAGTGTAGGACGATCATATTATGCACAATTTTTTTTTGTAGAAATAAATATACCTAAGTATTTATAATTAGGCTAAATTTCTTACGTTTATATTTGTTGAATATTCTTTTATTTTATTTTTAGGTTTCCACGTCCAAGCCGTCCAAAATAATCGTAGAGATGTGGTTACCAACAAATCATACATACATTTGTTCCTTGCATTTTAAGAAAGAGGATAAATATAGTACGAAGAATTCAAAAATTAACAAAACTTGTATTGTTTAAAGGCACTTAATTAAATACCTAATATATATTTTTACAATAACATTTATACATCTTATTAATTGAAATTAGTTTTCAGCAAAAAACAACAAATAAGTGTATATACGTATAATTCATGTGTAAACAGAAATGGTAGAAGTTTTTAAGTTTTACTATGTTTTCTCACAGTAATTCATAAGGCATAATATAAATAGTATCACCTCTGTGTCCATGCCTAACGCAAACTTAGGTTAGGGCTTTTGGGGACCCAGTTCTAGATTTAAAATTTAAATAAATATATTTCATTAGCTTCGATTCCTTCCAATTTATATAGTTATCTTAAAAAATATTTACATAAAAATGTAATTAAAATGCTATTGTGATAATATTATATATTATCATATTAATTTACTTCATATCATGAAAATAATTGACAAATTATAAAAAATTGAACTCGTTTTAATATACTAGTTAAAAATATGTGTACTCTAAATAAACAATAATTAAATACCTACTGATCATTCTACCTACGCATAATCTATTATGATAAAAAACCGCGCATGCGCGGTAAGATTGATGCGCAACGACACAGAGTAGCGCACATGTTTTGTTTGAAATAGCTGTTCTAGTACGTAAGTACATTATACTTCAATGACATAAACCACAAAATATTTTATTTTTAAATCCAATTAACAAAGACTAAAACGTCTATCTGAAAGTTGTACATACCTGTTAGGCTGTATAAAATAATGTAAAATTTAACTTTATATATACAATATTAAAAAAACTATAATAAAAAACACTAAACTAAAAACTTAAATAATCATACAGTCCAACTCCTACTCCCTGCGGTATCCAGCAGAAAACGCTGGCTACGTTTCCTCGTTGAATGGATATTCTTAAAAGAACCAGCCATTCTATCAATTTATTTATAGTATACAAATAATTAAATATTGTAATATACAAATCTCTATATATAAAAATCAATTTATGTCCCCTCCGTTTGTCTTGCTAAAACTCAAAATCGACACGACTGATTTTGGTGAATTTTTTGTGTGTTCACCTGAGGATGCCTCGTGTAGAGGCGAAACACGTGTCGTATTATCGTCAGTGGTGTGTCTTGCCTAGTGTAGTGGTGTTGGCAGTAGCGGTGCTGGGATTAGTGGTGACGGAGATAGTGCACACAATTGAGGGAGGGCGGGAGGTGCTCTTCAAACTAGGTAAGACACATCATTTTATTTTATAACGCGGATATTTGCAAAGTATATTTTTCTAAAAGCTTTTATATAATGGATTTCCGCAAAGTAACGCCTGATTCTATTAATTAATTTTTTGTGTGTTTGAATGGGTCCATAGGTGGTTTGGATTCATTTGGACCCAGTAGGTGGCGCTGTTGTCAAGATCCAGAAATCACCCGAGCAAAGCCGGGCGGATTTATCGTGTTTGTTATCTGACATGAGTATATTCTAAATTTACATATTGTATGTATTTTGCTGATGGACAGGATTTTTTTATAGGATAGTGACAAACGAGCATATACAGTCCACCTGATGGTAAGTGGTTGCTGTGACCCATAGACATCTACATTTATCCTCAATAAAGAATCAAAATCCAGATGCGTGGTCACCCGTGAGGACTAAGGTGGAATGCCTCTTTTCCAGTAAAATTATGGGTCTCCGGTTCTCTGCACTCACCATACGAAACACAACAGTGTCAAGCTGCCATTTTACGCTGGTATTCTGTGAGAGCGTGGTCCTTCCCCGGTCGAGCCGACCCATTCGCGTGCTACAACTATACTACTAATATAGCTGCAGCATGGCTCTACCACGTATAAAGAGGGTTAAAAACGGTTCTTAAAAATTATATTTTTTCACCAGAAAGTAATAAAACGGCCTCAGAAAAGTTTTAAACATAATTAAGATGTCAGTCTTTTATTATGAATGACAAATAATCAAGACATATAGGTATTAGTTTAGCTATGAGACCTATTTGAGGGTTCTTTAATTTTGAGAAATTCAAGATATAAAATTTCATGAACCTTTTTTCATGTCTTCTCAAGTAAAATAGGTACATAATTTCAGAATACTCACGATAGGTACCAAGCACTTTAATAAATATAATTTTATTTTTATTTCGTCATTATTTAATAGTTTATTGATTATCATATATTATACGCCGTAAATTGAATTTTTTAAATAGCCAACGCATGCCTTTTTTAGAAGGGTATTTTAGTTTTATTAATAGGTTTATTAATATAATCATACTTATTTTTTCTTTCAAAATACCCGTTTTATATTGTGATAATGTATAAGCTATGAAGTAATTAGCATCTTTGTACAAACCAGGAGATATTGCCCCTGCACGGCTGGTGGCCAGGCGCGCAGGAGGGCGGTGGCGGTGAGGAGGCTCAGGTGGTGTACTTGCCGGCGCTGCTGCCGCGCGCGGCTCAGTCTGCCTCTGATGACGTCGACGATGTCCCGTTGCATTACAGTTTCGATGCCTTCGGACGGTAAGTTAAAAACAAGGTTTACTTGTGATTTTTTAATATATTCGTGATACCAATATAGCCTATAATGTAGATGATATAACTAACTTGACGAAATATTGTTAAATTTATATGGATTTTTTTTATAACAGATAATTTTTACTTATAAAACTGAAGGTGACAAATGAACATACAATCCGTCTGCTGGTTAGTGGCTGCTGCAGCCCATGGACACCTACAACGTATTTTATATAAAAAAAATTACTTCCGGGAACTAAGATGGAAAGTTTAATAGCTTTTAATTATACGGATTATATTAATATATCTGATAATATGACTAATTAACTTATTAATATAATAAGATTGGCGGCAGAAAAAGTAAGATATTGAGTACTAGGTTGAAAAGGAGTCATACCACATAGTTTATAATTAAATTATATTAAATACTTGCCTTTACCTTCGACTTTGTGTAAATTCGTGTGACTGAAACTAAAAAAAAGCACCAGATCTATAATAGTGGCATTTGAGCGAGTAGTTCAATTAACGAAATACGACTTAAAACTTTTTACCATAATCTTGAAAACTATGTAAGATATTGATTTTTTTAAAATAAAAATTGAAAATCAATTGATTTCACAAAAGGCTTGAGTATTACTCTATGAATGAAAATAATTACTTACTTAGATAAAAGGTATTGTCACTTTATAAAAACTCAAATTTTTTTATGTAAAATGATGTTCAAATTTTATCATATACAATATTAAAAACTATAATAAAAAAATAACTAAAATTAGTAACTTAATTATCATACAGTCCTACTCCCCGCGGTATCGTGCCAAGAACGCTGGCTGCGTTTTCCCGCTGAATGGCTATACTTAACCTTTGAGCGAGAAAAGAACCAGTCCTCTTATCACCAGCAGTAACGACCAGCCGCGGATGGAGTTCCTTTAGGAACGTCACCGCACGTGGACCCCATAAATAAAAAAATGTTTAATAATCGATTAGCATCAATATTTATATATTTTATAGATATGACTTATGTTCGATCATGATCAGAAATACTTAATCAGTTTCTTGATTACTCAAAAAAATTGCGTGTTTAAAATATTGCATAGACCACCCCATTATAGCAACTTGTTTAAAAGCTTTTTCGCACTTTTAATTCTATTGATTGTAGACTTTTTATTATTATACTAGTGACCCGCTTCGGCTTTGCTTGGGATTTATTAATGTGGATTATTTAGATTACAATATGACTTAGACCACTCCTAGCATTTTTTTTACATTGCATACATTAGTGTTACATCTCTATTAAACAATATTATAGATTATGTCATTCGTGGGAGACTGGTGCCCGTGTAGGTTCAAAGATTCGTATTACAGGTCACCAGGCCCCCCCCCCGAATTTGCTAGGCACTTAGTATAATATACAGAGATAACTTATGTTATGATTAGAAGTTATATTATATAGAGCGAATTAACAGTTTGGCTATATAGAAATAAATAAAATAAAAACTATGTAATTATGTACGTATGTATGTGAGTGTGTGACTGTTAGTATATCTGTGTATATGTTTGTGTGTATTTATGATATTATTTGGAGTAATTGTTCAGTGTCTGTGTATGATAGAGTCTGAAGATATCCTACGAGTCTATTTTTACATGACCATTTGTTGACTTCATAAATAGACAATTTTTGGTGTAATTTATTTTACAAATACGGTCCCAAAAACGTGAAGAATTTCCTTGCAAAAGACGTGTTGCATGGCACTGATCGAGCTACAAGATGATTACGGCGATGTTCTTTTTGAGTTATTTTTGTAATTGTGTGTTGTCTTAAGACTATATGGAGTATGAATAACTGTCGAACTGTAAGAACTTCGCTAATTTTATACAGATCTAAAGTTGGATATAGGTAAGGTTTAAAATGTATAACTTTTAAAAGTGACCTTTGCGCACGTTCTAGTTCAATAACATGTGTTTTGGCGGCTCCGCCCCAGACTTCAATTCCGTATGTCAATAAAGATTGGCACAAGGCATAATAAGCCAATTTTAGGATTGATCTCTATCTGTTTATGAAGCTTCATTACAATCGGTTCAGCCATTCCGTAGATTAGCCCGGAAAGACAGACAGACAAAAATTTAAACAATGTTATTGATGACTTAATGTCATGTAAATAACCCCCTCAGCTCAATAAACGGCAGCACTTCAATTTTATTTATATGTATAGATGTATAAATAGCAGACATATTTACTACTGGCAATAATTGGTAAATTACTGCACGGTCGCTCGGTCTCCGCATATTTATTGAGAGTAATAGAAACCGCAAAATAAGTTTTGTGTTCTCATTTCTAGTTCGATGGAATGCAATATTACATAACAAGTTTCTGTGATTCAAGTTACATAACTCTCAAAACAATAAGCGCATGTACGACACATTAGTCAAATTAGAAGATAGGTTAGATTTTCTTATTTTGTACTTGGTTTTATAGTATTGTTTTATGTGGTAGATCCTTTCTTCAGCTATATTATTATATTTGTAGCTCGACCGGGGAAGGACCACGCTCTCACAGAATACCAGCGTAAAATAGCAGCTTAATGCTGCTGTGTTTCATATGGTGAGTGTAGAGAACCGGAGACCCTCTTTACTGGAACCGAGGCATTCCAACTTAGTCCTTAGGGGTGGTCAACGCATCTGCATTTTGATTCTTAATTGAGCATTAGATGTATATGGGCCACATCAACCACTTACCATCAGGTGGGCTGTGTGCTCGTTTGTCACCTCCATTCTATAAAAAAAATATAGTTTGCGCGTTACATAAGGTAGATCTATAGGCCATACATTTCCCTTAAACTAATACCAGAGTGCTTGTATGACGCTATCGCACTCTCGTTTACTTTCTTTAATACAGTACCCTAAAATGTACTATGTACCATAAAATATGTTGGTATTACAATATAGCTTTTTTATTTTAAACTAACTTTAAATGTTTTGTCAGTCATTATGTCGAGGAGCATGATAGTCTTGATACATAAGCCTAAATAATGGACTGTGTTTTTATATGGTTATGCTATTTTATTGATATAGATGAGGTGGTTATTGTGGTTTTAACTATTCTTAAAATTAATATGGACACAATTCATATTTTTCATTTATTTTATTTGCCATTTCTTCGTCCATTCATAGACAATGTCTCTAGTTGCCATAACAGCAGTGCCATCGTCAGCGTTTGTAGTAATGGTATTATTTTCTAGCTCTGGTAGATCACAGCTATATAAAAAAGTAGAGGGGAGAATCTAGTATACTTTCTTTTGGTACTTTAGCTTTTATTTTCTTCTATTCAGAATTAGAATGTAAGATTTATGTATGTTTCTTGAGGAGCATGAACTTCAGGCGAACTTCATCGAGACGAAGAATCGCTTGTTAGCCCACTTTAAGCTTATCTAAAGTAAATGATTTCTTTAATCAACTACCCCATATCATCCCGTGGATGTCGTAAAAAGAGGGAAACTAAACAAGAGATGTGTAGCAGCATTTTGCTGATAACCACTCTAAAAATCAAAAGCTGCGGTTGCCAAGCCGTTTGCCAAGTGTGGCAACTATGACAAATATCCTATGAGGCTATCTATGTGGTACGCCTATGTTCAGCAGTATTTGACAGGCTGTAATGAATGAGTAAACGTATTTATTAAAATAAAAACAAACGATAATAATTGCACACAAATTATTACCGATTTCAAAAAAGAGAGTTATCATTTTAACTTTATACACGATATGTTAATGATTAGTTAACCAATTATTATCAGATATGGTAACTTCACAGTGACTGTATCTTATAATAATTGATGTTTATTTATATTTTATTAAAAATTCCAATTTCAAGTATAAATATTCTGATAGATCATAGCCACAAAATCTTGATATTATTTTATTGATAACTAGCTATTCCCCGGGACTTCGCCCGCGTGTTATTTGGGGTTTTAATTTTTCTGCGCGGAACCCTAATTCTTTTTCTAAAATAAAAATCGGTCGAGCCGCTTCGGACAGACAGACAGACAAAAACTTTCAAAATTGTATTTTTGTTATTAGTACCGTATATACTTTCATATGCATTTAGTAAAAAGCTTTAATTTTGACATTACAAACAGACACTTCAATTTTATTTATTTGTATAGATTTATAGATTTTAATTTATATCTTTTAATTAATAAAGTGGTGTCGAGGCCTAAGACTAGCTATTTTTATTGCATTAAGCGCCTCTCATTAATATTTCACAAGTTATTGTAAGTTCTCGTAACAAGTACGTTTTTACAATTTTTCATGTTTTAAATTTACGGAACAATTGTTTATAAAACCATATCTTATGTCGACCTTTGGTTCCATTAGGGACTCCAACTCGCAGCGTACGCCGCAACCAAACACACTTACGCTGCGCTACCTAACTGTAAACAAAAAAGAACATATTAATAAAATGATTATGTGGATATTATTTAATTATTTTTAACTTTGAAGTTGGTTTTTACTCTTTAAGAATACTTTAATTTTCCACCCTTTTTTAAGGAATATCATATGTTCAAGATAACAAAATAGAATGTCGTCAAAATAATAACTTTATAATAATCTTCATTAAAACCGGTTGATAAACAAAGAAGTTATTATACCTGAACATTTTAACAGTGGTAGAGCCACGCGGCAGCTTTTACTGTCGCACGAATGGGCCGACTCGAACCGGGGTCGTACCACGACCTCACAGAATACCAGCGTGAAGTAGAGATTTACCTCTGCGTTTCGCTTGGTGAGTGCAGGTGGCCGGAGGCCCTTTTTACTGGAAATGAGGCATTCCATCTTAGTCCTCACGGATGACAACGCATCTACATTTTGATTTGTAATAGAGGATAGATGTAGATGTCTATGGGCCGCAGCAACCACTTACCATCAGGTGGACTTTGTGCTCGTTTGTCACATTTATCCTATAAAAAAAACATACATATTTATATATTAATAACAATAAAAAGCCATTGTTAAGGAAATCCGTTTGCATTTTAGATGTTGGGTATTATAGAAGAGCTCTACCATTGTAGAGACATTTAACAGTAGTACGTTTGTATTAAAAATTGTTTTAAAATTTCTTAAAGTAACAATTTTAAGTAATTAGTTAATATGTAATATGAAAGAAATTTAATAAATCACTTATCGGTATTTATAATTTACACCAATTACAATTTATTAAAAGGCCGGCAACGTATCTGCAATTCCCTCCCTGGTGTTGCGGTTGTTCATGGGCGGCGGTAGTCACTTACCATCAGGTGAGCCGCATGCTCGTTTGCCCCCTCTCCTATAAAAAAAAAACACCTTGTTATATTATATTACTCTACATACATCGGTCTACACTATTTGTTTCTACTACCATTTAACGGACTATTTTATATGTATACATACGTAATCGCAGATGCAATATTGTAAGTACATAAACACGTTCTGCATCTGTTGTAATGAACAAGAAATTATGATAATTAGTCAAATTGTATTTGACGACGTGACCTGATGACGACGTGTTTGGTCTGGAACAGTTAAAAATTGGGAAAATGTTTATTTGAAGTTGTGTGGTATCACCGTAGTCACAGATTTAGGATTAGGATAACGAATTATTATTAAGCTATTTTATGGTAATATCTACAAGTGTCTTGATTGGGGGTGGATGTAGATGTTTATAGGCCACAGCATCCACTTACTATCGGATGGAATGTGTGCTCGTTTGTCGTCCGTAATGTATATAAAAAGTATACTGATTTATTGCAGCCAGGATTGAACTTGATAGTAGTTTAATATTTTAAACTTTGCGTGGATACAACCTGGGATATCACTTATCTTTATTTATTTAATAACGATTTAGATAAGCAAGATCTTAAACGGTGCGTGACCCTCTTTACTTTGTAGGGAAAGACGTCTTAAAAGACAACGTTATAAGAAACATGTAAAGAAAGATCATGGTCATTCAACCCTTCACAAGTCCACTCCAGAACATAGGCATTTATCGAATTCCTGCGTCATCACTCCATTTAGTGGAGGCGCTCTACACTTGGCTTACTACTACGAGTCTGCCATTTGATAACCTTTCTTCCCCAACGGTTCTTGGTTTTTCGAGCTAAATAGCCGGCCAACTGCCACTTCAGCTTACTGATACGTTATGTCGGTTAAACTGGTTCTACTGCGGATATTTTCATTACGAATAAAGCCGTGAGACGAAGCTAAGCGACCTTAAGCTTCGTCTCACGGCCAGCAGGAAAGGATTACATCTCGCGTCGATATGTCATTACTGGCAACACGCGCTGGTTGTTCACTCTTGTGTTTAAGTTAAATACGTGACGAGAAGAATCCGTCGATTGCCCCCCTCTCTCTCTCCCTCTCTTTCTCTCTCTGGTCAATGTTTGGCTTACCTAATCGGACAATCTAAACAGATTCTTCAACAACTTAAACAAGTAAAAGGCCAGTTACGTGGGCTAAGCCCACTCAGGACATGTTATCTTTAAAATCACTGGTCAAAGACCTTTAGATTGATATAAAATAATAAGCAAAAAGTCCAAAGTCCAAAAGTCGCATTTCAGCTACTCAGCTGTCATTGTCAATTATATTTAGATTACTTTGATATTGAGACCATAGCCTTTCCATTTCAGTAGCTTGAAAACCTCTTTCAATGCAGCGATGAAAAGTCCTCTCTGCTGTAGTAACGGTACTTTTCCTGGTTCCGTATTAGGAAAGCCATTGTAGCTTTACTGTACAAACACTGTAGCACTTCAATATATCCTCAGTCATCCTGGTACCACATAGAGGACTATAGCAACGTCCAAATTTTGACAGAATCAAAGGCTTTCCACTAAATTGACTATGAAGTCCACATAGGCAAGAGAAAGTGGCAGATGTACTTATCGGTGTTCTGTACAATTTGCCGAAGTAGTATGTAGTCTATGGTACCTGAAAGTCATCATGCCTGTGGGCGAGATGATTTGTAATGACTCTCGAAAACAGCTCGTATACGCGGCTCAGAAAGAAATTTGCTCTGTGGATCTTTAATACAGCGTTGTCGCTTTTTTTTGAAGAACAAGGCCACCGTACTTCTTGTCTATGATTCAGAAGTAGAGCTTCGGAAATAGTACAGCTTCTGAAGGACTTTATGTACCGATTTTCGAGCTTCTGATAGCTCCGCTGTAATTCCATCCTCACCCGGAGACACCTAACTGATGTCCGGGGCATTACTGAAAAAGTGTTGGTGGAGGCTTGCTTTTGGGTTGTTACTTACATTTGCGTTTGGATTCGACGACGGAACAGCTGCCCGTAAAACGTCTCAATCTCACTCAAAGTTTCAGGTATCCCAGAAATGACGCTGCCACAGTCGTTCTTCAACTTCGTTTGTTGACTCTTTCCAACAGATACATTTCTGGCAAAGACTTTGGAAACTTGATTCCGCTCATTCGAAGATGTACAGTTGTTGCGTGAGTTTCACTGTATGCATTTGGAGACCTGTCTGATCAGTTGCTTGTACGCTGTCGTTGCAGTTGAAGAGTGCAGTTTCATTTACAGTCCAATAGATAGCCAGAGTAAACAAAGAACTACCAATATAATTAATGATTTCTTATATTTACGCGAACACTAAACATTGAATAAAACTACTTTTACGGATTTTATCGCGTTTAATTAGCTTATTTTATATTCCCGACGTTTCGGTTGCTTTCCAGCAACCGTGGTCACGGGGGACTGAGGTGATACCTCAGTCACCTCAGTCCCCCGTGACCGTGACGTGATTTATTTCAATTTGTACCTTTATTAGTTGCAATTAAGTTTAAGAACCATATACAGTCGCTGAAGGTTGTATACCTTCAGCGACTGTATATGGTCACGGTAGATGTGTGATGACTTGATGGTGGCGTGAGAGAATCCATCAATACCACGTGGGTGCTATAAGAGTACAAAAAACCGGCCAAGTGCGAGTCGGACTCGCGTACCGAGGATTCCGAACAAATCCGTAGGGATATAAGTTTAAAATTATTAAAAATATTTTTATTATATGATGTAACTAAAAATTTATGCTTTTAGCAATTTTTCCTTTATCTGTGCTATAAAACGTTGCTTCGTACCAAATTTCAAAATCCTGAGTTCACGGGAAGTACCCTGTAGGTTTTGATTCCCTTGCGAATGTCGAAAATTTGCGGCATAAACGGCTGTATCTTTTGATTGCGTTGGCTTAGAAGTTTCATTTTTTCACAGCTCCAAGGGACAGTAGACTTGAATATTTGATGAATTTCAGCTTAATACCTCCACGCGTTCCTGAGAAAAAGGGTCTTGACAGACAGACAGACGGACAACAAAGTGATCCTATAAGGGTTCCGTTTTTTCCTTTGGAGGTACGGAACCCTAAAAATATCCCTAATTTTTACCTTAATCTAAGGGTTGCTGTCATAAATATGAAACAGCTCAGTATTCAACGATGTTAGCGTACATAAATACTATTAATAGGAATGCAGGATGAGTCAATTCAGTTAATTGTTTTAAATCAAATAATTTTCATGTACGCTTGAGTTGACTAATTGATTTCAATTGGTCTTTTGGGGTCTATATTAGCCAAGATCATCTTTTCTATGATGCTTAATTTATTATTGACTTAAATTTAAGCATTGATGTATGTGTGTATGAGTGTTTCTTGTTTAATAAGTAATAGTATATTATATTTTATTTCCCTTCTGATGGGGCCGTGTAGCAGTTGCTTTACAGAATTCGTCACCCCATTTCGCTTGAAGGATTTCGCACCCCATTTTCGACAGGGAAATATCGTGATATAATATAGCAGGGATTCAGAAAGATCTCATGGCCATCGATATATTGCGATATAACCGTCTCGTATATTCATATCAGATGTAAAATACTCAGTCTGGTGACAGAGAGCAGATAAAAATGTATTCTTAATTTGATAAATTTCCGACCGGTAACAAACACTGTGGGGAAAATATAAATATCTGAATGAAAATTTTAGGGTGCCATTTTTATATCTAAAACTTTGAATTTGATTAGTTTAATTACTTCTTCAGAGTAGTCATCAGGATAATGACATCTGCCAAGCAGGGCCCGAGTATAAGTCCTACGGATAGTTATTATACTCTGGTATATCTCTTCGAGAAAGCTTGCTGCTTTGTCTCGTAACCATAGCTATTATTATTTACATTGATAATAGTAGAATCAAGAAACGATTTTCTTAACTACTTTCTTTTTAGGGTTCCGTTCCTCAAAAGAAGAAACGGATGCCTAGGACAATTTTGTTGTTATTCGTCTGTTCGTTTGTCAAGGTTCTTTTTGTAACGTATTAATAATAATAGCAAATAGTTATAAGAGATTTTTTTCCATCACAAAGCTAAGTTTATCTTTGAACTCGACTTACCTTTTCGTTACAGTATAATGTTTAATACTTTCTTTAATCATAATTTATGAATTTCAATAACTTAATTATTTTTACGAAACTAGGTACTTTCCTCAGGTCATACTGTATCCTCAGGGCGTGCATTTTATTCGTAATTTGTTTCGTTTCTTTATATATTTAAGAGACAAGTGAAAAGAAGAAAGGAGAATTCAAATTCTTGGTTTAACTTCTGTCACACACTAATGATACGTACGTTGCGTCGGCATGAAGTGTTTATTGTGCTAATTACTATATGTGTTTACTTATATCCGAGTATTAACGCTAATAATCGATTATTTCTACAGTTGTTTCATTTGATTATTATTATTTACATACCACCACTAGTCTCGACTACAGAGATCTTAAAGTTTAACTCTGTGTCTAATGGCTGTTAGTTAATTAATTAACTGTACAATATTACTATTACCAGCTTTTACTCGTGATTTTATCCGCGTAGAACTAATGAATACTGCATCTATTATGCTGGTATTTCTGCAAGTACTTTAATAATCGAAACATTACATTTAACTTGAACCATAGATTTAGTATAAAATGACGTTTAAGCTCAGTTGTATGCAATTATCTTGAAAACTATGTGCGATAGTAAAATATTTAAAATTTAAATTGCAGATATATTCATTATACGTAAAAAAGGTTTAATTTTAATTACCTTATTCTTTAACACTCGTGGTTTTATTGTGAAATGGTATTGAAGTAAACGAAATATTTAAAAAGTATTACTTATTATAAATCGATAAATAGTAGTTCAGATCACTCATGGTCATTGCTCTATGTCTGCTTGTAAAGTTTCATCACAATCGATTCATTCATTTCGAAGATTAGCTCGCTCAGACGTACAGATAGACAGACAAGAATTTTAAAAATGGTTAATCGTATCTTAACAGCTTGCAAATAACCTCCTGAATTCTATTAGAATGCAGTTATTTCGATATTACAGACTGTCACTTCAATTTTATTTACTATATATGTACATATATATTTTTTATAATTTTATTTATAGATATAGATTATTATGTAATGTTTATTTTATTAAAAGACAAAAAATGATCCCAATTACAGGAGCTTCGACTTGCAGCTGGTACCAAACAGGCGACTGATGTCACCGCAATTCTCTGTGTGGTCGGAGCGGGGGGAGGAGACCCCACTATCTACTATTGAAAATTCCTGTCATTATCTGCATGCTGGTCCTACAACCGTCGCTGCGTTTTCAGCTTGCAAAGATCACGTGCTAGTGAGTAATAATTTATATTTAACAAAAGCCATAGCATCTTTTACTGGTTTGACCTTTTGGCCTGAAGCACAGAATTTACGACCAAGCCTCAAAACTTGAGTGTGGCGAGGATGGCCTGACAAATACTTTATATATCCACCTAATTATCTAATATACCCAATATTCTAAAGTATTATATTATTATTGGTGTTATCTTTAAAGTTTTCTCATCTGGTTGGGCTGTTTAAATATATAATTGTAAACGAAATATATAAACATACATTAATATCAATAAAATAGAATAAATACATAAAAATTACATAAATATATAAAAACCCAACCAGATGGAAGCCCTCGGCAGGGGAGACCAAACGGCCGAGGGTTAGGGGGAAAGGGAAAGAAACCGGCGGACGATGCGGGCGGTATCGAGGCGCACCGCCTTCTGCATTTGAGCTTGGAGCGGTCCGTCACGGAGTCCCAGTCATCTCAGATGACCCGAGAGGCTAACTGGGATTAACCCGTTCGCAGAAACGACCACAGGAATAATTTCGGCCGGCAGACCACCCCACATGTCGGTCACCTCGTAAGCCAGGTCCAGATATTTTGTCAGCTTATCTGTTTCGGCTTTCACGAGGTTCTCGTCATAAGGAATGGTAATGTCGACCAAAAATATCCTTGACTGTGCCCGGTCCACCAGCACAATATCAGGCTTATTCGCAAGAATAGTCCTATCTGTGATGATGGCCCGGTCCCAGTAGAGGCTGGCGCGGTCATTTTCGACCACGGCTTCCAGCAAGTACTTATAATATGGCAGTTTCCGATCCACGAGACCGTATTTCAGAGCGAGCTCCTGGTGTAGAATCCTGGAAAGCTGAGTACTTGCGCAGGCACAATCTTACTAGGTTGCGCAAGTACTCAGAGTTAGAAAGTGCCGAACAACCAGAGATGACACGCCTAAGTGACTCGCCGGGATGGCGACAAGCTCGACAGATGTCGACGGTGCCATCCTTTAGGATGATCTCCGATAATTGTTGGTCTTAATAACCTGATCCTGTATTGCACAGACAAAACCCTCAGTTTCCCCAAAGATGTCACCGAAACGTAGCCAGTGGAGGGAGGCGACTGTGTCTACGAAAGGCTCATGAAGGGCCTTGTAAAACCTCCCGTGTAGCTCTTTCTCCTTCCATACGGTTTCCCGGTCGGAAATGCGCTGTACTGCCGGGTCTTGCCATTCACTTATTATTAGGCATTCCATCGTCACTGGTAGGATATTTCTAGTACTTACATTTTTTCTATAGATGTGTTAAAATTTTATACAATTTGCAACCCGGATACTTCTTTTACAGAAGATTGGCTAATTTTCTAATTCAAAAATGGAGGTCTTAACCCTTTCGCTGTCCCGTGCACTACATATAGGTCATTGCTATTGTCTTACTATTGTGTTTTAAAACCGGACAGTGAACGTGTTAAATTTGACTGTAAGAAAACAATTCTTTGTTTTTTTTGTATTCAAGTTATTTTTTGTATCTTCGTCAAATGAAATTCGATATTGATTGTTTTTTCTTTAAATTGATTATGCTTCAGGATGGTTCAAAAAAAATTAGGAGAAAAAAACCCACTTCAAAGGGGAAATAGTGGATAAACGTTTTTAATGTAACTGTTTTAACTGTCTAGACGACATTATAGTTGTTACCTAAAACTTGTGATATTCATTGGTCCACTTATAACGATCAAAATGTAAAAGCAGAGTTCAAAGAACCAAAAATAATAAAATAGTTTCTAAAAAAGTCATCCTACCAGTCTCCTTTATTGCCTAGAAGTCTCTCTGGGATCTAGGTATGTAATTCTATTCCCTCTTACGCTATTTTTGTACTACTGTGTACTGATCTCAAGGATATAGAGACCCAGTGTAATGATATTCTAAAAGGCATTCCACACCTGGGACATAGTCCTCAGAGGGAACCACGCATCTGTATCCCTCTTTATTTTAAGTTGGTTGCAGGTGTTCATGGACAGTAATAGCAACTTCCCATCAGGTAAGTTTGCTTGCTACTTGTATTTAAAAAAAATAGACATCCATTTTTACCATAACGTTCATTTCCCTTACGTAGCAAACACATATGAGTGTCATATTAATATCTTATTTACCAAATATAGTAAATTTTTCAAAAAAATCAATTTGCAAGATATCTTCATCAAGTCGTTGCCGTTATTTCACATCTATAAAGATGTCTAATTGCACTTTCTTCACATGGATCTTGAATTGACGAAGTTGCTCGTTCAGGTCAACAACTACATTTTCGATAATCCCTTCTATTGTAATAAACTATGTGCCCTTCGATTTTAACCTATTATTTTTCATTGATACCCTATATAGATATAGTAGAGCCATGCTGCAGCTATATTATGGTTGTAGCACGAAAGAACGGCTCGACTGGGGTACCAGCGTAAAATAGCAGTTTAATGTTGTAATGTGTTTCGTATGTTGAGTGTAGAGAACCGGAGACTCTTTCTACTGGATACGAGGTATTCCATCTTAGTCCTCAGGGGTGACAACGCATCTGCATTTGATTCTTAATTAAGGGTATTTGTAGATGTCTTTGTGCCACAGCATTCACTTGCAATCATTTACAAAATATGGGCTGTGTGCTCACTTATCACCCATATTCTATAGAAAAATTATTACTGGCGCATTGCGTTTTTGTACCTGTGACCGTACTAGGAGTATATTGTTCACTTTGGATATCGCAGTAACTTTTTTTCCAGTAGATATTTAAGTTTCCAGGTCTCTCCTTTATTTTTTATCTATATTTTCTCATTCGCTCTGCAGATGTTGTTTTACTTATTGTACATACGTAAGTTTAGAAATCAAGTCTTGAAAACAATAAAGGCTTTATAGCGAGTTGCATATATTACTCTTTTATAAAGTTATATTAAATTATTGTTATGTGTATATAAAGCTTATTATTTTAGATAATATCCTAATATTAATAAATTCATTTAATAAATAACTTTCTGTCTCATTAACTTTACTTTTTCAAGTAAATATAAAATGTAAACAAATACAAAAAAGGCTTTTCAACGAGCTATGCAAAATTAGTAATAATATACAAAATCTTTGAAGTACATCACGCGGCACAGTCATGCTCCTGTTAAAATATGCTCGTAGCATGAGTAGCTCGACGGGGAAGGACCACGCTCTCACAGATTTCATCCATCCAGTACAGTCTATAAAGTCAACTGCTGAACATAGGCCTCCCCCGTAGATTGCCTCATAGGAGGAATATTCTGACAGAATGCCAGCGTAAAATTGCTGTTTTATGCTGCTGTGTTTCGTATGGCGAGTGTAGAGAACCAGAGAATATGAACGAATCGTTTAAAATATAAATATACTGATAACTTGCGCGTGTATATTTTGTATTGAGGTGTGATGGGGTATAAAACCCATAATTTAATTATTAACTGCTACATAATCCTATCAATTTGCTTATTTCCAGCACGGATTAATAGTAACGGACAATTCGACATATGAAGTTCGTCCGTTACCGACGGGCGCAGGTCGCGCGGAAGATAGCGGCGGACGTACGGCGCACGTGATCCGGCGCGCGCCGCCGCCGCAGCCGACGAACGACGACGCGCGGTACATCCGCCCGCGCGCGCCTCGGCCGCGTCGGCCTCGAGTACATTTACACGCGCCCGCCAAATACACTATCGAAGTCGCACTTTTTCTCGATGAAGCGGCCTACAGACTTTTCTACCCTTTCCTCAACTATAATGAAGCCGATCTGCGTGATATGCTGCTCGCGTATATAAATGGAGTAAGTTTTAACGATTTTTTATTATAATTTTAATACTTCATTTACTCACATGTGAATTCAAACAATTAACAAACGATTTTTACGTGGTAGAGCCATGCTGCAGCTATATTAGTAGTGTAGTTGTAGCACGAATGGGTCGGTTCGACCGGGGAAGGACCACGCTCTCACAGAATACCAGCGTAAAATAGCAGCTTAACGCTGCTGTGTTTCGTATGGTGAGTGTAGAGAACTGGAGACCCTTTTCACTGGAAAAGAGGCATTCCGTCTTAGTCCTCACGGGTAACAACGCATCTGCATTTTGATTGGCAAACGAAGATAAATGTAGATGTCTATGGGCCACAGTAACCACTTACCATCAGGTGGAGTGTGTGCTCGTTTGTCACCCTACCTATAAAAAAAAAGATTACAACGTCTAAATCAATGATCAAGTGTAGGATTAATATGAAATAATTTTCCAGTAAGTCTCTAGTTCCCTAAATTCAAAACTGTATTACAGAGAGCATGTATGATAAATGTTATATAATTTTTGCGAGTAACAACAACCAGCGCAAATCATTTCCTTAGAAATGTAATATGAATGTTTTAAAAAATGTATATAAAAGTATATTTTGTAGGTATAGTTTTGTGGCAGCGCTGTCGTCGCGCCACAGTTTCTCCTGTTGCTTAGTCTGTTGCCCGAAATTTCAATTTCCTAGAACAATGGAAAGCATTGTAGTGATTTTTACAGTGCTTCAAGATATTTGCATAGCTGTATGTTATTTATTATCTTCATGCTTATAATTAATATTTGAAGATTGATTTATTTATTTGTAGAAATCTTATCTACCGGCTAAAATCACATGGTAGTCACTACCACCTCATACGAGGGGTTTCGGGATCTCGATTTATAAATAACCCAATCGGAGCTCCTCTTTCGCTTTGCTAAAACACTTCCTAGGGGCGGTATAGTTTGCTATCTTCAGTCCTCTTGCAGTAGTCCCATGATGTTCCGACACTGTTCCCGAATCTGAAAACTCGAGTTCAAATTCGAATTCTTCGGAGTTTCCATTTTGCAGAACTGCTTTCGTTCCCCATTGCGCATACAGCAAGAGTATAGAATACATGCAATTGCAATGGAATGGAAGCAGTTCGCCACCAGAATGGGAGCAGATCTCACACAAATTATCATCGAGGCACCTATGCTCAATGAGTAATTACCTGTGTAAGTCAGTAGAGGAGTCTTCCAAACCGCCACTGTACCAAAGTGTGGCAGGAATGCTCGACTACGTGTATGCTTGGGTAAAAAGGACATTACTTAATCGCAAATCGGAAGCCTGTCTATTTTTAATATGCATGCTTAAAAGCAATTTTGAACATGAATTAGAAGTCAACGTGTTTTCTCACAATATTTCTTTCGTTGCACGCAATTAATTTATGCCATCATTTACGTAGGTCACTCAATAAGTTTTGAGATATACAAAAAGTATTCTAGATACTATTCATATTTATTTTACATCTTTTCAAAATATTCTCCATCATGATCTATACAAAGTTCCATTCGCCTAAACCAACTCTGAAAACACTTTTGCCAGTCTTGATCTGACAGGTCGGAAATCGCTTCTTCGTGGCAGCCACGGCTTCTTCGGCGCTTGAAAAAACTTGCCTTTTATTTTTTCTTTCACTCTTGGGAACAAAAAGAAATCACAAGGAGCTAAGTCACAGCTGTAGGGTGGGTGACTTAGAGTTTCAACACCAGATTCTTCAATAAATGCTTTTGTCCTAAGGGAAGTATGTGAAGAGGTGTTATCGTGATGCAGCATGATTCCCCGAAGCCCGGTCTTTGGTCTTCTCTCCCGCGCAGCTTTAAAAGCTTCGGGTAATGCAACTGTAGTATTCAGAGCTGAATGACTTACAATTTTTCAGCATTGATGTCGACAAATGTCCGCTCCGCGAAAAAAAAATAAGCCACCATTTTTTTGCCGACGTTGCGAGGTCTTTGCAGTTTTGTCGGTAACTGTCCTTCTGAGTAGACCCATACCGATGATTGCCTTTTATTTTCCGGATCATATTGATAGATCCATGTCTCGTCACCAGTAACGATTTCTGAAACATGCCTGAATGCCCCGTTTTCAAAACGTTGACGCATTTCATGGCTCTAATCCACACGAGTCTGTTTTTAGCTTTTGGAAAGCAAACGAGGGATCCATAGACAACAAAGCTTCCTCACTCCAAGATGTTGATGTAGGATGGTATGAATACTCCCCGAACACAAATCAATCTTTACAATAATCCTACAATCTTTTCAATGTCCGTATATGTGATTCGTGGGTCTTTTCGCACCAACATTTCAGTAGTCCATACATTTTCTGCCGTTATTGCTGTTTGCGGGGCCCCGGTTCTTTGGATTTTACCCCCTCTGAATTCAGCAAACCACCTAAAATTGTTGCGCGTGATGGAGCTAAGTCCCCTAATGCTGATTGTAACCGTTGTAAACTTAATTGTTCGGTTAAACCAAATTTAAAATTGTAATATATCATAGGGCGCAAATGTTAACGGTTAAGACTCATCGTTTTAAATGAAAAGCGCGGGAAGCGTTGCAAGAAAATTAATATAACTTGTTTTTTTAATATTGAGCAATTGGCTTATAGATTTCTATTTTTAAATAAATTTGTTTTTTAGAAACATATAACACGGGTGCGTTCCATTTTTAAATTCAAGCATCTCAAAACTTATTGAGTGACCTACGTACTCTTTAAATTGTGATTAAAAATTTATTAGTGCCAATGGGGACTTAATGTTATTTTTAGCCCTGGTAACTCCCACCTTGAGGTACCGCCGATTTTTAGTGTGCTAATTATGATAATACAATTTAATTATTACAGGTCCAAGCATTATACCAGCACGCATCTTTAGGCACTCGTATCCAACTGTCACTGGTGCGTATGACATTGTTACGCTCGCAGCCAACCGATTTGCCACTACACGCTGAGCGGGAGCGCCTGCTTGATTCTTTTTGCGCTTACCAGAGATCGCTGAATGTAGAAGATGACGACGATCCACAGCATTGGGATATGGCCCTATTGCTTTCTGGGTTCGTTAATTTTTTTATTTCAAATTATAATTTTCTTCGTTGTACCAGATTTGAATTCGTTTATTCATTAATTTTCATTCAATACAGCCTATAAAAACCCCACTGCTGCACACCTAAGTGCCATACTTAATTAAAATTTAATATTACATTATTTGCCATACTTGCACGCTTGGCAAGAAGATTGGCCACCTCAGTTTCTTAATTTTAGTCTTTATTAGGAAGGGGCTTCTGCCCATCTTCTGATTTGTTTGTGCCTTCTAAATAAAGAAGTAACGTTGTGCTTCCATATTTTAAAAGCACAGGTTTACCTCTATCGACATCACATGCAAATACTACTAAAATGAAATAAATTTCCTCTGGCTGTATTTGAGTGATTTTTGTGTATGATAATAAAACGCTCTAAAATATGCTCTTGTTTTCAGGTTGGACTTGTACTCGGAGGAGGGCGGGAGACGCAACGGCGTAACGATGGGTCTGGCGCCGGTGGGCGGCGTGTGCCTGGCGGCGCACGCGTGCGTGGTGGCCGAGTTCGGCACCAGCGACCTGCTGGGCCGGCCTTACCCCTCCGCCGGCTTCACCTCCGTTTACATCCTCGCACATGAAATTGGACATAAGTCTGTTTTAATTATACTAGTTTTGCTATTTGTTCTTCTTCTTGAGCAACCTTTAAAAGTCCCCTGCTGGACACGGGCCATTTTGTTGTAATTTTCCTTAATCGCCGCGCTTGGCAGGTGGATTGGGGATCGCAGGACCGTTGACGCTGCTCGCCGTCGGCGGTCTGTATATTTTTACGTAAAAGATATTGTTACGAGCTTGGGGTTCGAGACAATTAAAAACTACCTAGGGAATTACCAAAATTGACACTTTAATTACAGAAAACTAATTAAAACTTAAAACCACACTAATAACAAAACAATTGTACTACAGATCAATTTAGTTCGCAGTTGTATCGCTTCGAAGTATTCGCTTGTATCGCCAATTCAATACTGACTCGGTTGGGGTCTATACCTTATATAGGGCCTCAGGTAGTTTCCAGAAACTTCTACTATAGAAACTTCTAGAATGTTCGAATACATATCGGTCCCGATTGACTAGGTGTCGATACTTCTAGAAAGTTCTTCCATGGAAATTTCTAGAATGTTCTTGACTCTCCTAGTTCTGCCACTCGATACTAGAGGGCGCAACTAGTGATCTAGTGATAGTGTCGCCATGTACCATGTATTAATCGTGGCGCGCAACAATATATTTGTGCCATCATCTATCGGAAGTTACCGAGATCTTTTAAGCATTTCCCACAGTTGCCTTTTATTATACCCATAGGACAAAATGGGTAATTGTTAAAACACTATTAGGTACTCTATATTTTATTATTAAAAATTGTTATAAATAGTTGCAGTTCATGGGCTACAGCCAGTGTTATTAATGCTTCCTTTTTTGTAAGAAAACAAATAGTTTTCTAGTTGTCTAGATAGTTTAAGGGAGCATGTCGAAAGCATAACTAATATCAATCTAAAACATAGTGTGCCAAAAAGTAAATTTGAACAAATCATCGTTAACATTGAATTTTTCAAATACTACGGTACAGTTGCGTCGTTTCTCGATCGGTCGCTCATTTTAATCAATTCAGGAAGTAAGTTCGATTTGCTCATTAAATTATAAATTTCGATTATGTGTAAAAAACTAATTGTTGGTTTCGGGTCAAACTGTGTTGTAATTATCCCGTATCTCAGATACTATAATCCTATCCTATACATGTCACCGATCTGGGAAGATTAGGACGAGTGAACGTCTTTATGTTGCGTATACAGTATAAATTACTTGTAGCAGAATATATTATTTCGGTTAAGATTTTTTTCAGTGTTGGTTTGGAACTAAAAAGTAATAGCCTATTTTATGTGAGACCGGCGGTCCGCCACTGTGCGATTTAAAAGAAGTTTTCTTCCTCACACAAGTTCCTTGTGGAATCGACTACCACCTGTGATTTTTCCGGACCAATACAACTTATGGACCTTCAAGAAAAGAGCGTACTCCTTTTTAAAAGGCCGGCAACGCATCTGCAATTACGCTGGTGTTGTAATTGTTCATGGGCGGCGGTAATCACTTAACATCAGGTGAGCCGTTTGCTCGTTTGCCGCCTCTTCTATGAAAAAAAAACGACGGGTTGCACTCCGGGAGTGCCGGCAGAAGTGAAAACTTGAATATTAACGTTGTGCATTTTTGATATTTTGGAATGGTTAGGGAATAATTTTGCACGAATTGCTTTAATTATCAGTATAAAAGTACTATCATTTATGTGGTAGAATACAATATTTATTTATTGCGCTATCGTACACAAATATGACAATTTATAATACATTAAAAAGTTTATCTCTCAGAAAAATCAACTTCCATCCATAATGTCGACGACTTTTTCACCATCATTATTACCAGAACCATCATCGCCAATCTCTAAAACTGATACGATCGGTTTATGATAGCTCAAGTAAGAAACGAACAGTTTTGATTCGAATCTATTTAAATGTCTAATAAAGACCGCATCAATAGTAGTTTTGTATTTCGTTGTGCTAAGATTGCGATCATTTGACATAGTTAAACCAAATTCATTATTTAAAAATTCAATTAATAGAACGAAACAGCAGGCGCAGGCATACATTTTCGCCGCGCCGTAGAAAGAGAGGGGGATACTTTCCTACGCCGCGCCGGCTGTCTACTCTCCGTCCGTCTTACGAATTTTC
This sequence comes from Parnassius glacialis, assembly GCA_033319125.1. Classification (NCBI taxonomy): domain Eukaryota; kingdom Metazoa; phylum Arthropoda; class Insecta; order Lepidoptera; family Papilionidae; genus Parnassius; species Parnassius glacialis. The sequence continues at coordinate 36,397,016 of JAVANC010000013.1, read as the reverse complement.
TATCAGGTCACGTGTCCTGACGCGAATTTAATATTTTTTACCCATTACAAAAAAAGTTCACAACGCCGCTAAAGAAGTTTTCACTTCAAAAAACTACTCCATTTATTCATAAGAAAATATATGTTAATTCATATATAAATTGTGTTTTTCACAATAAATTAGAATCTAATTTCTATTTTTATCTAATTATTAGATAATATATATGGTATTATTAGATAATCACTTATAATTTAAGTAAAAAATTTAAACAATTAAACATTTATTTATATCACATTTACAGTCTTACAACACTAACTTGTACTTCAATAACAAACAATTGAGCAAACAAATTCAATGGGAGCTTTGGCTTTGTATGGTTATTCAAGTAGAAAATTTAAACTTGTTTAGTTACAATGTACTTTTTACTTAAAAATAAAAAAACAATAACATACATTTAAGCAAAAAAATTCAATGGAAGCGTTGGCTTTGCATGGTTTTAGAAAGTTTGGATAAATTTGGCTCATAACTTGTTGTTTTAAGTTTCAAACACAACTCTGAATTTTCATTTGTTAGTTGGCTTCTTACTTTACTTTTAATTATATTCATGCAAGATAACGCTTGCTCGACGAATATGTCGATCCGAAGATAGTCAGCACCCCAAATACCAACTTCTTCACCTCACTATAGCAATCTGGAAGACTATTCCATGCATCGAATATAAGTGCCTCAACTCGCGGCATTTCTTTTAAAGCTGTTCATTTTTGTTGCGTTACGTACATACATTTCTGGACCTTGGATGGCATTGATGCATTTCTAGCGATCCAGTATCAATTCCAAAAGGCTCAGTGTGGATCGATTTTTAAATGTTTTTTTTAATAAAATAAATAATATTTGCGTATGAAACTAAAGAGCCGCAGCTTCGCATCCAAAGAGCCACATGTGGCTCGCGAGCCGCAGGTTGCCGACCCCTGGCCTAGCATATCGTAATAGGTGACTTATGGGTTAAACATTCAAAGACGATAGTATCAAAATATTATTATTAACAAAGATATTCACTAGGAGCATAAGTTTCATCGTAACCACTAACATTTTACATGCACAGAGATTGAATACATGGGATCGCACAACTTTTATGTTTCAAAATCTACTTAAACCCATTAATTACTATAATGATTACACAGGAGCAGCGAACCGCCGGCGGTCGAGTTTCTGCCAAAACTCCTTACGGCGAGAAAATCCACTCTTCTCCGCTGCATCCATATTTGTTACTTTATTTAATAAGTTTTGGCTTATTATTAGGAAATAAGGGATTTAAATAAAAATGTAGTGAATGAAGAATCTAATTCAATGATATGCTTTTCATATTATCAAAAATGTTATATGGTTATCATTATATTTTTTTAAATCTCGACTAATATTAAGTAATTTAAAAATCCGTTCCATTATGTGTTTATTTGAGTACTCATATTTTTTCCGAGCATTCAAGAAGTATCAATTAAACAAACAGTAAAATAAAAAATCGTGTCGAAAATACGCCAATCGTGGCCCTAAATAGTAAAGTGTTGGTGTTGGTTTACAGCCTGGGTATGCACCACGACGGCACAGGCAACACATGCGCGCGCGACGGCTACATCATGTCGCCGTCGCGCGGCACGCACGGGGAAGCCACGTGGTCGCGGTGCAGCGCCAAGGTCGTCGCCGACCTGCAGTAAGAACATCAGTTTTATCTTTAATTACTAACTATTAAAGAATGTGTAAGAGCGAATATAGAAACGCGGCATTTACGACCGACTGACGGCGGAAAGTCCATCAAAAATGCCAATAATTAACAGAAACTGGCGATAGGAAGCAGTAGCTGTACCAGCGCGAAGATCCTAGCTCTGAGCTTACTAATATCTATACCAATAAGGTGAGTATGAATGATACACATTCTTCAAAAGCGCAACGTCCAAAAGTATGTTTTGAAAAGCTGTCGATCACCAACTATATATGTTATATAATAAAGATACATTTATTATATAATATATCATTGTTTCTCAATCTGTTTGATATCTCGACCAAGGAATCAAAACACCACGAAAAGACCCAGATACTAATCATCAGTAATGATGAAGCAATACAGTAAAAGTCAGCGCGCAATCATTCTTTATCTGTGTTGTTTGCGTCATACGTCAAATACATTTGATGTATGATGGGCGGTAAATATAATGATTATGATGATGAAATTCGTTGTCATCCAAAAGTAAATCCATTCATTTCGTAATCGATCTCATATTGGTAAAGCAGAATTATCTTTGTGAATCAATATGGCACATCATCATCATCACCATCATTACAGCCTTTCATAAGTCCACTGCTGAACATAGGCCTCCCCCAAGGAATGCCACAAAGCACGGTCCTGAGCCACCTGCATCCATCGACTTCCTGCATGCTCACCAGGTCATCACTCCATCTAGTCGGGGGTCGCCCTACTCTTCGCCTACCGGTACGAGGCTGCCACTCGAGAACCTTTCTTCCCCATCGGTTGTTGGTTCTTCGAGCTATATGGCCGGCCCACTGCCACTTCAGCTTACTAATCCGTTGGGCTATGTCGGTTACTCTGGTTCTACTGCGAATATCCTCATTTCTAAGTTTATCACGCAGAGAAACTCCGAGCATAGCCCTCTCCATAGCTCGCTGAGCGACTTTGAGCTTCCTCATACGGCCAGCAGTGAAGGACCACGTCTCAGATCCGTAAGTCATCACTGGCAACACGCACTGGTTGTACAATTTCGTTTTAAGGTTTTGAGGCATGTCTGACGAGAAGATGTGTCGTAGTTTCCCGAACGCTGCCCAGCCGAGTTGAATCCGTCGATTGACCTCTCGGTCGAAGTTGGACTTACCTAGTCGGACTATTAATCCCAGGTAAACATACTCGTCAACAACTTCGAGCTTAGTGCTTCCAACAACTACCGGCATAGGTGTGACATGGACATTAAACATAATCTTTGTTTTGGCCATGTTCATCTTAAGACCTATCCGTTGAGAGACACTATTGAGGTCATTGAGCATAGTGTTTAAATCCTCCAGCGAATTATGACGATATAGTACTTATGGCAGAAGCCATAAAGACTATATCGTCGTCAAATTGAAGGTGAGTGATGTACTCGCCATTGATGTTAATACCGTATCCTTTCCAGTCCAGAAGCTTTAAAACGTCTTCCAATGCAGCGGTGAAGAGTTTCGGGGTTATAACGTCACCCTGTCTTACACCTCCCTGCAATTGGATAGGTTTCGTACTCTGGTTCTGTACTCGGATAGCCATCGTAGCCCTACTGTACAAGCACTTCAGGACTTCGATATACCGACAGTCAGCTTGGCACCGGTGAAGGGACTACAGCACCGCCCAAATTTCGACGGAATCAAAGGCTTTCTCATAGACCACATACGCCAGGCATAGTGGCAAATTGTACTCCTCGGACTTCTGTACAACTTGCCGAAGGGTATGTATGTGGTCTATGGTGCTAAAGCTCTTTCGGAAACCGGCTTGTTCGGGAGGCTGGAAGTCGTCAAGTCTGCGCGCGAGACGATTCGTAATGACTCTCGAAAACAGCATGTAGACGCGGCTCAGAAGGGAAATCGGTCTGTAGTTCTTTAAGAGAGCGTTGTCACCTTTCTTGAAGAACAAGACCACCGCACTTCTGCTCCACGCCTCCAGTGTAATGCCACCATGGAGGACGGAATTAAACAGCCTCTGAAGGACTTCAAGTACCGGTTTTCCACCCGCTTTCAGAAACTCCGCAGTAATTCCATCCTCTCCTGGGGCCTTGCCGTTTTTAAGATGCTTGAGAGCCATTCTAATCTCGCTCAGACTGACGTCCGGGATATCTTCGGAATAGTGTCGGATAAGACTCGCTCTTGGATCGTTACTCACACTTGCGTGTGGCTTCAACGATTATGTGTACAGCTGTCCATAGAACCTCTCAATCTCACTCAAAATCTCAGGTGCCCCGGAAACGATGCTGCCACACTCGGTCCTCAGCTTTGACAGTTGGCTCTTTCTGGCAGACAGATCTCTGGCAAAGACTTTGAAGCCTTGGTTCCGCTCGATCGCTTCTTCAATACAAGCTGTATTGAAGTTGCGTAAGTCCAGCCGCATGCATTTGGAGATCTGTCTGTTCAGTTGCCTGTATGTTGTCAAATTGGTTGAAGAATGTAGCTTCATCTCCCGTCTAACAGCCATGAGGTTAAGAGTGTGATCGGAGAGTTTTTGTGTTCTTCTGCGGCGGGTCTTGCAGAACTTAGCTCCGACCGCATGGACAGTTTCCACGAGCTTGTCATTCATATCGTCCACTTCATTGCAGTCTTCTAGGCACTGAAAACGGTTTCGTAACTCGAGCTATAAGGTTTCAGGACATTGGAACAGGGCACGAGGGGGACGGAGCGTTGACTTCATTTGACGAGACCTCTCCAACTTAACGTTTAGGTTCAGTGTACCTCTAACCATTAGGTGATCGCTACCAGTTTTCACCCTCGCGATCACGGAGACATTACTGAACAGTTGTCGTCTGGTCGTCATAATGAAGTCAATCTCATTTTTTGTCGAACCGTCGGGGCTCGACCAGGTCCACTTCCTGTGGGGCCGCTTCTGGAAGAAAGAGTTCATCATTAAGAGTCCCTCTTTCTCCATGAAGTCGGCCAGCTGCTGGCCCCTTGGGTTTCGTTGCCTTATTCTAAATTTCCATACTTTCAGTTCACCGTTCTCTCTTGTGCCTAGTTTTGCATTGAAGTCACCCATTAACACCGTATAGTGGGTTTTGGAGGAATGCATGGCTCTAGAGATATCCTCATACATTTCCTCTATCTCCTCATCGGGGTTTGCCGAGGTTGGTGCGTAAACCTGTATGACCTTAAGCGAATACTGTTTGGTAATTCAGAGTATAAGGTACGCAACCCTCGTCGACACACTCTCGATCTTTACAACGTTGTTAACGAGAGACTTGTGTACGATAAATCCGACACCTCCTTGGGACAGATGGTCGCCCTCCCGGTGATAGAGCAAGTTACCGGATTCGAGGATTACCGTGTCCTCCCCTCTCTTTGTACTTCGGATAATCCTATAATATGCCAGCGTAACTTGTCTATCTCTTCTTCCAACTCGACGATCTTCTCGTCAGTCCTCAGGGTGCGTGCATTGTACGTTGCCAGGTCGAGTCGTCGTAGGTGGCAACCGAACCTCCACCGGAGATTCTTAGCACCCCCTGCCCCGCCGTTACCATGGTCGCCACCGTAGCCAGGAATAGCGGGGACCGGGGACTGGGAGCCGTCTCTTTGTTACTCTCTTCATAGGGGAGTATTTGCCATAGTTGCCACGCTTAGCGAGCGGGTTAGCAACTACAGTTTTTTATTGTAATTTTGGCTACTATCAGGAAGATGCTGCTGCCCATCTCCTGCCTGTTTCCCTTTGTTGCCTTTATGCCAATATGGCACATGTAGTTTGAGTTTCAAATACATACATGCAAAAATATTTGAAAATAACAGCCTTCCTACGGTCCATCTCTTGATCCGGAACTCTTGGTTTTTGAAGCAGAAAAAGGTTCACAGCGTTATTCCAATGCGTGTTAGCGAACTTCGCATATTCTCAAAATATTTTTCCTTTTCGAAACATGCAAGTTTCCTCTAGCAGTATTTTGCTTTGCCGCCGAATACGTCGTTTAACAATTTGAGTGATGCTAGTGAGGGTTGAACTCGGGGTCCTAGTGAGTATTTTGAAATTTAAGACGAGCATCCAGCGCCTTAGCTACAGTCTGCGTACTGTTTTTTTTATAGGATAGGGTAACAAACGAACACACAGTCCACCTGATGGTAAGTGGTTGCTGTGACCCATAAGCATCTACATCTATCCCCAATAAAGAGTCAAAATACCGATGCGTCGTCACCCGTGAGGACTAAGTTGGAATGCCTCTTTTCCCGTAAAATGGGTCTTCGGTTCTCTACATTCACCATATGAAACACAGCAGCGTTAAGCTGCCATTTTACGCTGGTGAGAGCGTGGTCCTTACCCAGTCGAGCCGACCCAAACGTGCTACAAATATACTACTAATATATCTGCAGCATGGCTCTACCACGTATAAATGTTTTGTTTTATTTGTAATAATAATATTTCAGTACTTAAATATTTTAGATGGGCCACATGTCTACTAGACGGTGGTGACGATGAAGAGGTTCCGGATGAGCTCCTTCATGAGCGATTCGGAGGAGCCCCTGGTATTACGTGGGACGCTAAGAAACAGTGCGAGGTAAGCCGTATTCCTTATCTTATAAGAATAGTTTAATTACAATGTTTACTTAAACAAAAAGCATAAGAGAACTCAACTTCTTTTTGTTTTGTAGTATCTTGCAAAAGTCAACTAAGTAGCTTGATGATAAAGGGAACGGACCGCGAACTTATCAAGTCAATGAGATCAAATCTATCATTGGAGTAATGACGTGGTTTCCTCCTAGTTCAAGGATCAAAGATCTAATCCATTACAACGTTCCATACCATTACCATAACCGTTTGGGCAGCAAAAGAAATCTCTGTGTCAATTAATATGCAACAACTATATTTGTTTTTATAAAACAAGAGTGAGAAACGAGCTAACAATCCACCTGAAGGTAAGTATATGCTGTGGCCCATAGACATTTACAGTTCAGAGGACTAAGATGACTTTTTGGAAACGAATGCCTCAGGCCTTCGATACTCTACACTTATCGTATGAAATATTGCACCTTTATGTTGCTCTTTTACACTGTTATTCTCTGAGGGCTGGTCTTTTTGCAGTCACGCCAATCCATTCGTGCTACAACGATAATAAAGCTGCAACATGGCTCTACCACTATTTCAAAGACATGTTGTGAAGTTCGCCAACACGCATTGGGGCAGCGCGGCGGACATTTCCTTGTTCTAAAACCCTCTCAGAAATGAGAGGAGGCCTGTGCCCAGCAGTGGGACGTAAGTAGGCTGCAACTTTATGGCTCTACCGACAGGTTCCGTGAATGGAACACAAATTGCTCTGCGCAGGCTTCCAAACGCGTTGTAACCGCGTATACCCTACTCACCATTGTCCAAAATAATAGCAATCATTGCTCATTCTCTTACAGATATTTTTTTATAGCCACCGTATTTAAGATATAAATAATTTTCACAACAACAACAATAAGCTCCTTCTGACTTGCGTTTGACACGAAAACGCAGAAAAAATTAACTACAGCTGATAGTACGGACATCATTATCGTACACGTATGGAACGGGGATGATACACTGAACGCGTAGTAGTGACTGCCGTTTATTTTCGTGCCTAATACACTCATAGCACCTTCATAGTGTAACTGTCACTATCTACATATCAATAAATTTTCCAGGCCAGTGAAGGGAAGCACATTTAAAGGATTAATAGTTCATAGTTGTAGCATGAATGGGTCGGCTCGACCGGGGAAGGACCACCTTCTCACAGAATACCAGCGCAAAATAGCAGCTTAACACTGCTGTGTTTCGTATGGTGAGTGTAGAAAACCGGAGACCCTTTTTACTGGAAACGAGGCATTCCATCTTAGTCCTCACGGGTGACAACGCATCTGCATTTTGATTCTTTATTGAGGATAGATGTGGATGTCACAGCATCCACTTACTATCAGGTGGACTGTGTGCTCGTTTGTCACCCTGTCCTATAAAAAAAGGTGTGTTAAATTCTAGTTTGAGCAATATAATTGTTCGTACATGAACATGATGATTCTTTAGGTGATACGATTATTTTTGGGCCTAGCAGTCCTATTCTACTTATTTCTGCCGCCAAACAGTTTTGATTTTTTTAGACAGTATGAAGTTGGCTGCAAGTGTCCATAGACTGCAGTAATCACTTACCATCAGGTGGACATTTCAGTTTTATGATAAAAAAAATTTACTCATGAAAACTTATTTGTGAAGTGTTGGGAAATATCAAGTATATTATATATATATATATATATATATATATATATATATATATATATATATAAAGTTCATACATATATCATTTTAAGAGGTTATGAATCAAGAAAAACTTTTTGCTTTAAAATCTGGTAGCTACTTTGTGGATACTGTGTTTAAATATCACAAATGCTAGCTCTGGTCAATGTTAGTGTAAACACATTAATTTTTAGTTTTTGAGCTTGCATTAATGTATGTTTTTTATTAAACTAAAGTGACATACGAATTTAACTTACGATGGTAAGTAGTTACTGCAGCCCATGCACACCTGCAACCGACTTTGAGCAAAGAACGCTACAGATGCGGGTAATTATACTGGCTCTCTATACAAGACGCCGCACGTAAGTCTAGCGCCGAACGAAACGTGTAGGGGACGCGCACGAATTGAATTGCATGAATGCGAGTGTAGAGCCAATCAGCGCGTGCGAACGATACGCACGAGCCAATCAACGCGACTTATGCGCAATAACGGTCACCGCTAGACTTTCGTGTCGCTACTTATACCCTTCAGACCGGAATACAGCTAAAGAAAAAGCTATTTGTTGAAATAAATAGGTAAGGTATATACTATTAGTAAACTAAAGTGGCAGTGGATCGTGTCCATAGCTCGAATAATGACCAACCGATGGGGAAGAAAGGTTCTCCCGGTAAGTGTAGAGCGGCCCCCCACTAGATGGAGTGACGACCTAGTAAGATATGCAGGCAGTTGATGGATGCAGGTGGTTCAGGACCTTGCTTTGTTTCATTCCTTGGAGGAGGCTTAATTTCAGCAGTGGATTTGTGAAGGGCTGTAATTATGGTAATGATGATGATGATATACTAAGGATGAGTACGGCAATAATTAAATTCCGTGCAGTTGATAGCATCTAACGCCGTTCGAAAGTTGACATCGTGGTTAAAATCGGCCAAGGGGTGTTTATATGCTTGACTCTGCAGGTGTTGCTTCGCGACATGGACGCAGCGCCGATGAGCGGCGAGCAAGATGCAGGTACATCGCATTGCGCACAGCTGGTATGCCGCTCCCCGCACCGCGTCGGCTTCTACTACGCGGGGCCCGCTCTACCCGGTACTCCCTGCGGCCTGCGTAAAGTATGTATCAATTAACATGCTGTTATTTTATGAGTAGTATAAATAAGTAAATATTTATATTAATACGGAGGGGCACACTGAAATGATCGGGAATAGAATATTTCGGATTGAGTTACAATAAAACCTTTTTTAGAATTTGAATACTAGTCTCTTAGAATCTTAACAACATTCAAACAATTAAAAAAATGTTTAAAAGCAAAAACTATATTGGTTTAAAGTTGACACGTCGTTAACAGAAATGGAGCTCACGCATGAACATTTCCGTGCCATAATTTATCACAATTTTCGTCGCGGCTTATCTCAAGTTATATGTCTCAGCGAACTTGATTCAATTTAAAATATTGAAGCACCTAGTTAAACGACAATATACCACTGGTATGCCGAGTTCCAACGCGGTCGTGTGTCGCTCAACACTGTTTCTTCTGCAAGTCGACCAAGAACAGCGGTCACGCCTGAAAACATCGCAGCTGTGCGAACTATTATATTAGATGACCGTCAAGTGACATACGAGCAGATTCGGGATTGGAATGACTGCAATTCAGCCGATATTACAGCTAAGTGTATATACAGCTATGTGTAAGAAAGCTAGTTTCGCGCTGGGTTCCCCACAATTTGTCCGAAGAGCAAAAGGCGGCTTGTGTAGATTGGTGCCGGAATACTCTGCAACGCTTTAACGGAGGGAAGTCAAATGCCGTTTATAATATCGTCTCAGGTGACTATTGATGTTAAGAAAACTGCGGATCTGTGGGGGGTTTCCGTTAAAGTTATTGCGCCGTGGTAGCTCAGATGGTTAGCGCTCGCTGTAATCTTCACAGTACTCGACAACCCGGGTTCGATCCCCGCCGGCACCAATGAAATTGTTAATTGCAATTTTAAGTGCTGATTTATCATGTGCTCGGCGGTGAAGGAAAACATCGTGAGAAAACCTGCATGTCTGAGAAATAAGAAAAAAATATATTTTGAAGACATGTGAAGTTCGCCAACACGCAATGGGGCAGCGCGGCGGACACTTCCTAGCCCTAAAACCCTCTCAGAAATGAGAGAAGGCCTGTGCCCAACAGTGGGACGTAAATAGCCTGCAACTTTACTTTACTTTTTATTGCGTCTATAATAGATACAATAGCGCCTCATTTAGCTATTATTTTTAATACTAGTATCGAATCTGGTGTGTTTCCTGATTTAATGAAGTATAGTAAAGTAATACCTTTATTTAAATCTGGTAGTACATTAGACACCGCCAATTTTAGACATATTTCTGTACTATCAATACTTAGTAAGATTTTTGAAAAAATTATTCTTGATCAAATGTTAAATTTCTTTAATATAAATAATTTACTTCATAAAAATCAATTTGGTTTCACAAGGGGTCGCTCGACAACTGATGCCGGTGTTGAGCTGATTAAATATATATTTAATGCATGGGAGAATTCACAGGATGCTTTGGGTATATTTTGTGACCTATCCAAAGCCTTCGATTGTGTTCACCATGAAACATTAATCAGGGAACTTCAACACCACGGTGTAAGAAGTGATGCTCTTAAATTAATTATTTCATATTTAAGTAAGACAACGCAAAAAGTTGTCATTAACAGTATGAGTTCTTCCGGGTCGATGGTATAGATGGGCGTGCCTCAAGGCTCAATTCTCGGCCCCTTTCTGTTTCTTGTATACCTTACATAGTAGGAGATAACCATGATGTAGTATTATTTGCAGATGACACTTCTTTAATTTTCAAATTAAGTCGACAAATGCTAAAATATGACGAAGTAAATAATGCTATATCTAAATTAGTAAATTGGTTCAATGTTAATAATTTGCATTTAAATGGCACTAAAACGAAATGTATGAAATTTATGACTCCAAATGTCAAACAATTAAATACTAATGTAATTTTAAATGGGGAGAAACTGAGTCTTGTAGATACTACCATTTTTCTTGGAATCACACTAGACGCGAAGCTTCAATGGAGCCCCCATATATCAAAACTAGCAAGCAGACTTAGTTCTGCAGCATATGCCGTAAAAAAGTTTAGAAGTCTAACTAGTGTTGAAACAGCTAGACTAGTTTACTTTAGCTATTTCCATAGCATAATGTCGTATGGTATTTTGCTATGGGGACACGCAGACACTGACATTATATTTGTTTTACAGAAGAGGGCCATAAGAGCAATTTATGATTTAAAGCCTAAAGAGTCGCTTCGACAAAAATTTAAGGAAATTAATATATTAACTTTGGCCTCTCAATACATTTATGAAAATGTAATGTACGTACACAAAAATAAAAGTAGTTTTACAAAAATAAGTGATATTCATTCTGTAAATACTAGGAACATACACAAGCTTGTAGTACCAGTTACTCGACTCCATCGAGTCAGTAATTCATTCTTGGGGCGATGTATACGCTTTTACAACAAAATTCCAGAAAATATACAAAATTTGACCTGCTCAAAGTTCAAAAACTTTATTAAACTAAGTTTGTATAAAAAGGGTTATTATAGTATTAAAGAATTTATAGATGATAATAACCCCTGGAAATGAGGTGATCCCTACCAAGCTATTTCTAATTTGTTGTGTTGTTAATTTGTGTAACATACATGATTGTAAGCTGTTATTTTAAAAAAAAAGTCCCGCTGGGTTTCTTGCTGGTTCTTCCCAGGACAGAGGTTTTTTTTTCGAACCAGTGGTAATAATACAAAAGAGTGACTTTCAATAAGTATTATTTATAATGTATATTGAATAAAAAAGTTTCTGTTTCTGTTTCTGTTTCTGACGAATCATGGATTTATTTAAACGAACCTGAAAGCAAACATCAGTCAGCAGTTTGGGTCTTCGAAGACAAGGTCAAATCTACGAAAGTGGTTCGCTCCCGCAGCGTGTCAAAGAAAATGGTCAATACGTTTGACTCGAAAAAGGGGCATGTTGCTATAATTTCTTTACAGGACCGCAGAACGGTTACCGCTGAATGGTATATCACGGTTTGTTTGCCAGAAATGATAGCCGAACTCCGAAAAAATAACCCGAAACGTCGCATCACCTTACATCACGATAATGCAAACTCCCATACGGCTCGGAAGACAAATGACTTTTTGAAGCTGGAAAACGTTGAGCTGATGAGCCATCCTCCGTACATTCCTGACCTGAGCCCAAACGATTTCTTTAAATTCCCTAGAATGAAAGATTTACTACGCGGTCAATGGTTTGAAGACCCCGAAGCAGCTGTGGAAGCGTACAAATCAGCCATTTTGTCAACATCAACTTCAGACTGGAATTACTGTTTTAATGATTGGCTTGCACGAATGGAAAAGTGCATTAAGTTGAACGGAGAATACTTCGAAAAACAATAAAATACAATTTAGCTATACCGTACATGTGGTTTTTCTTATTCCCGATCATTTCAGTGTACCCCACGTAATAATGCACTAATTAGCCAATCTTGAATCGGTCCTTGTTAGAAATGTCAAAATATAAATGAAAAAGGACATCACTATTAGGACGTGGGGAGCCATTGTGGGATAACATTATTTTTTGAACACGGGTAATATTACGAGATTACGAAGACAACTTGTATTTTAGTTGTTCTATTTCTTGTTATTTTTACCTAGACATAGAGCTTGTTTGCATGTTCCGTTCTAAGATTAAGTGTTTTTATTAAAAATGTGTAAAGCTTATATCTTCATCATCATCATCATTACAGCCTTTCATAAGTCCACTGCTGAAAATAGGCCTCCCCCAACGAATGCCACAAAGCACGGTCCTGAGCCACCTGCATCCATCGACTTCCTGCATGTCTTACTTAAGCTTATATCTTGTTGGTGCCTAAATAAATAAATTATTAGTAGTAGTTCTAAATGGTAACAACGCATCTTCATTTAGATTCTTAATAGACGATAGATTTATACGTGTAAATTATACACTGTACCGTTCTAGAACTTGGGTTAAATAAAAAAAAACCCAAGCAAGGATAAGTATCTACATTGTTTTTAATAATTTCATTTTATGGCATCATATTTATGCATTTGTACGCCTTTGTTAAGTCACAAAAACAGCAATGGCATCCTATTTATTCTGCCAAGCTACATATATATATATATATATATATATATATATATATATATATATATATATATATATATATATATATATATATATATATATATATATATATATATTATGCATGAGCAGTCAAATGCCTGCCTAGGCAGTATTAGGAATGATTTTTCACAAATTCGTGACTTGAAGATAATTGGACAGCTAGCCAATTATTACCGGCATTCAACTAAAATTACAGTTGTACAAATATCTTTAGTTGTAATAAAGTAAACTCGTCAAACTGCAGCCCCCTTAATCGTAACTAAAAATGTTGGTTCCAAGTAACATCCTACGTTGTAGAAGCAGTACTAAACAGCGTTAGAATTTTTTCTCGAGTGGAGATGAAGTCGCCAAGGTAGGAACTAGATTTTTCGGGGGAATCATGTTCCTTTCTTGTTACGTCCATGTCAAGAAGTTTTAACTTATCTAACGAGAACTATCACAATGCTTGGAAATACATAATAACGATTTTCGTAGCTGATGTGACCAAATATTAGTCTCTCTTCTAAATCTAGTACTCTGCTCCTTTACTTATAGCCATAGGGTAGTTATAATTTTGTGTGTAATGTCCCAGTGGTGCCAAGGTGGCGAGTGTGTGGCAGCAGAGCCGTTGCCAGACGCGGAAACTCCCGTGGCAGTTAGCGAGACGGTAGACGGTTGGAGCGAGTGGCGCGCGGGCGAGTGCCGCTCCGGCTGCACCGCGCGCAGTCGGGGCGCGCGCGAGCGACGTCGCTCCTGTGCTAAGGGCAGCGTTTGCGAAGGCACCGCCTATGACGTAATGCTGTGTGACGACACTAAGGTTAGTCTGCCCTTTTTAACATTAGAATACATGGTGGCTCCTCCACTGTCGAGGCGACGGAGAGGTTATGGGACCGATCGAACTCTTCGGATTTGGATCCAGAATGCAACCGGGATTAATCGGTTGCTTATTGTGTTTTAAAACTTAGCTAAATATTACACTTCCCGGAAACATTAAAACGAATACGAATATTGAATACTACTTCTAAGTCATTTTAGAAGATCATCGCATCCTTTTAAAACCTCCTTTATTAGGCGTTTGAGGGTTCGACTTCGATTATCTGTTTCCCTAATCTGGTAAAGAAATCATTAAGAAGAGGAAGAAGAAAAGGTAGAAAAGTAAAAAAAAATGTAAAAAAGGCCTGCCTAGCTCAATTTAGCCTGAAGGTGAATCGTAAGAAAGAGGTTTTGCCTTTATGTAATTATAAGGCACTTATTAGGTAATATATATTTTAACCATTTAGATTTTATTTATCTAATATGAATAAATTTCAATAAAATATTAGCTATAGAAAAAATTCTAAATTTAACTTTAAATACAACAGCCTGGACTCAAGCTATTTTACCTATAAAATTTGGTGGTATTGGTGTAGGTAAGTAATCTTTCTAGCGTTGCATTGCCTGCTTTCCTTGCTTCCGTGCATAGTCTCAGTGACTTATGTAACAATAATTCAAATAATAAAGTAGACCTGTGCTTTGCTACGGAGGCAGGGCAGACATGGCAAACGCCGTGTCTCGGTGAAAATGTTCCACTGGAAGTTAACCAACAAAAACAGTGGGATATTCCGTTGGTACAGAGCGTGCAAAAATATTTGTTTCATAATTTCAATAGTGACCAAGATAAGGCATGCCTTCTAGCTGTTTCGACTAAGGAATCTAAACAATGGTTACACGCTTTACCATCAAATAACCTCGGCACATTACTTGATGGGGAAAGCCGGAAAGCTTACGCATTGCCGTAGGAATCCGACTAGGAGCGGCGATTTGTCAACCTCATTAGTGCCCCTGTGGTAGCAGCGTCGACAAGTTTGGGCTCCACGTAAGTTTCATGTAAGAAAAGTGCTAGTAGATTTTCACGGCACGGTCCTTTGAATGATATCATCTGAAGGGCTCTTCTCTTTATAAATGTTCCCTTAGTGTTAGTCTTGTGGAATATTTAGAGACGATGGCAGGAGACCCGACGGTATGACATTAGTCCCTTGGGAGATGGGTAAAGCTCTAGTGTGGGATGCCACTCGCGTAGATACTCTGGCGGCCTCTCATCTCAGGGGTACCTCGTTTAGAGACGGGGCGGCATCAGAGGCAGCTGAACTGAGTAAGTGGCGCAAATATGAGTCTCTAAGAGACGACTACATATTTGTGCCTTTGCTGTAGAGACTATCGGTCCGTGGGGTCCACGTGCAGTGAAGTTCCTAAAGGGACTCCATCGGCGGCTGGTCGTTGCTGCTGGTGATAAGAGGGCTGGTTCTTTTCTCGCTCAAAGGCTAAGTATAGCCATTCAGCGGGGAAACGCAGCCAACGTCCTTGGCACGATACCGCGGGGAGTAGGACTGTATGACAATTAAGTTACTAATTTTAGTTTATTTCTATTATAGTTTTTAATATTGTATATAATATGATATTGTATATTGCTTAAAAAATATTCGCGTAATTCATAGTAACATCTCAAATAGAAAGTCTTGTGATAAAATAAAAAATACCGTAGTTCAATAAAAAGAAGCAGATAAACTGGGAACTCACTGCCAACTCAAATAAAGAATAACTAAAGTATTACGTTTAGGCAGGAGAATCCAGATGGAGGCAGGAATGATAAACGAAGGGATAGGAGGAAATATAGCTGGTTTTATCGAGTAGGCCAATGATATACAGGGTTATTTTGTAATAGCCGGCCAAATTTGCAGAGAAAGTTCAGAATAAGGAATGTAGGCAAAAAGTAAAGAAAAATTAATTAAAAAAAATCGCAAATATTCCGTCCTTTTTATCTTTAAATTCAAAATGCGTGGTAATGCATTGTTTTAACTGATTTTACTGCGCACGCTACACATTCATAAACATTTCGTAGCCCACACCAACAAATTCGTAACACATTCAATTTGAGATAATCTATACAAATAAATAAAATTGAAGTGTCTGTTTGTAATGTCAAAATACTTTACTAAATGCATATGAAAGTATATACGGTACTTATAACAAAAACAAAATTTTTAAAATTTTTGTCTGTTTGTCTATCTGTCTGTTTGTTCCAGCTAATCTCCGAAACGGCTGGACCGATTTCGACGGGACTTTCACTCGCAGATATCTGATGTTATAATGAGTAACCTAGGCTACTTATATTTTACAAAAATATTTAGGGTTCCACGCAAGATAATTAAAACCCTAAATTACACGCGGGCGAAGTCGCGAGGAACAGCTAGTTTCAAATAAAAGTAGAAGCCTTATTTACTCGTATTTTCAAAAACTGCAATAACGGTATATCATTGTTTATATATTTGAAATTAAATTTAAAATTTGGCTACTCTTTGAAAAATAACCCTGTATAATATAAGTAGAGAAGAATTTTCGGACTAGGGCTGGTATTCAGGGACAATTTCGAGTTTGAATTTATGCTAATAGTAAGCCTCACGTATCAACACTTCTATGGTCTAGACTAGATATAAATTTTAAGATTGTGGAGTTTGAATTGAAGCTCGAGATTGTCTCGAAATGTTTGCGTGGATCATCATCATCAATATCGCTGGCCACTCGGAAGTACTTTCAAGGTTGAACAATTCTCATAATTAATTTTCACGCAGGAGTGCGGGAAGAAGAGACGCGTGAGTGCGAACGAGCTGGCGGCGCGGCGCTGCGGCGAGTACGCGGCACGGCTGCCCGCACTCGACGCACGAGGCGGCGGCCTGCAGGCGCCGCACGACCCCAGTATGTACCAACTTTCTTGTATATGTCACAGCCAACTAGCTTAATTGGCCTTTCAGTAACAGTCTAGACATTACATGGCATGGTCACCCTATTAATGTCATTCAACGAGTTGGTCGCTGATCTGTGTCTTATTAGCGCTATGTACTATCTATATCTATACAAATAAATACAATTGAAGTGTCTGTTTGTAATGTCAAAATAACAGCTTTTTATTAAATGCATATGAAAGTATATACGATACTTACAACATAAATACAATTTTTAAATTTTGTCAATCTGTCTGCTTCTTTGTTCCGGCTAATCTCTGAAATGTCTTGACCGATTTCGACAGGACTTCCAATGACAGATTTAGCTGATGTTATAAGGAGTAACTAAGACTACTTTTATTTTAGAAAAATAATTAAACCTCCGCGCAAAAAAAAAAATTAAAACCCTAAATTACACGAGGAAGAAGTCGCGGAAAACGGTTAGTATTATACAGAGTTACTGGCATCATATTTATGTTACTCTACAACTTCCTGGTGGGACATTATAGGGGAATCAAAATGCTACAAATTTGACTCGCCAAATACTATGACATGAGACATAAAAATATTAAAAAAAATATGCCCATTTAATCAGCTATCCAAAAAGGTAATAATAATACCCGAGTGAAATCAATGAATAGTAATAATAAAAGGGTTTTTTACTTAACGCAGTTAGAGAACGGCAAAGAATGATTGCTTTTAGGAACGAACTTGCACACTTTTAGTCACTTGGTGCCTGATCGGTTGTTGAGAACTATGCAAAAAGCAGACGGCCATTTTAAATTGAGTCGTAGCGACGCTCACTCATTAGTCATGAGTTAGTTTCACATAGTACTTTTTATATGGTAACTTGCTTCTAATAAACTCTCATCGCGTTAATTCATTTGTTATTGTTTTCAGTCGTTATCGTTACTGTTATTATTGCTGTTTCTGTTATCTGTTACTGAATGTTCATTGTTACTGTTTTTGTGCGTCGAAGTTAAAATGGCGTCATATTCTAATAAAGAATATACCGACATCATGTGTTTTGCTTACGGCAACACTGCCGGGTCTCGTAGAGAATATCAACGTCGCTTTCCTGATCCCCGGCTTCCCCACGTTTCTGTCGTCGGAGCTACTTATCGACGATTAAGTGAAAGCGGCACTGTTCATATAAATCAAGTGTATACTGGCAGACCACGACGTTTTATGGCTGACGATAAAGAACTTTACTACATGGTAGAGTCATATTGCAGCTATACCAATAGTATAGTTGTAGCACGAATGGGTCGGCTCGACCGGGGACGGACCACGCTCTCACGGAATACCAGTGTAAAATAGCAGTTTAATGCTGCTGTGTTTTGTATGGTGAGTGTAGAGAATCGGAGACCTTTTTTACTACAAGAGATTCTATCTTAGTCCTGACGGCTGACAACGCATCTGCATTTTAATTCGCAAACGAAGATAGATGTATATGGGCCACAGCAACCACTTACCTTCAGATGGACTGAGTACTCGTTTGTCACCCTTATCCAATAAAAAACAATTATGCAACATTTTATTGACGACCCTAACGTCTTAACGAACATTGTAGCACGCCGGCTCGGTATGTCCCAGTGGAAGGCATGGTCGGTGGTGCACCTGTCAGGCTGACATCCGTACCATTACCAACCGGTACAAATGCTGTACGAGGGCGATCCAGCGAGTAAACTTCAGTTTTGTCGTTTCATGCTGAGCGCCGAAGCAGACGAAGAAATTTTTTTAAGAAACTTTCTATGGACTTATGAGTCCAAATTTGACCGAGATGGTATTACAAACTATCATAATCTTCATTACTGGGCACTGAAAGTGGACGAAAATACAAAACAACTTAAAGAAACAGCGTCACAGCGCAGATTTTCTTTGAATGTGTGGTTGGGTGTTCTAAATGACAAACTTATTGAGCCTTATATTATGCCAATGTATAAAATATGCAAAAAAATGTACAATTTTATTTTCTCACATTTGTGGTGTTCGAGACAACATTTTCTATACAAATATCCCGACATATAGACTATACCATTTTTTTCTGGTAAATCAAATAGATAATCAATTGTTTCTACTGTTAACACAGGGGCAGTAACATTGTCAGGTTGCGGTAATGATGAATTAAAATATGTACGACAATCGTCTGGTTTCATAAGTAACATATCGAACTTGTATCCACAATTAGTATTTTGAGGTTTCCTTAAGATATTGGTTATAAACATCTTATTGAAGGCTGATAATATTAACTAGACGACATGTTAGTTCCTGGCAGTTACCACCCGCCTGTCTGGTTTTTCCAAAGAAATTTTCGAGACAATCTTTGTTGAGATGTCTCGTAAATATAAATTAATTTCATTTCTTCTGATTTTAATTCTTCATGAAGTTTTATCAAAGATTTTATAGACACTTGAAATCCGTGAATGAAATTCATGCTATTTGGAACGTCTTTCTGCCTATCACTTTTTACTGATTTTAGTTTCCTGAAAAATGTTAGCATTTCTCATTTTTTTTGTAAAGGCCGGCAACGCATCTGCAATTCACCTGGTTCCCCTGGTGTTGTAGTTGTTCGTGGGCGGTGGTAGTCACTTACCATCAGGTGAGCCGCATGCTCGTTTGCCCCCTCTCCTATAAAAAAATTCTTCTAAAAACTCAATGTGATAACTATCGCATCGAAAAGTTCTTTTATATTTATTAGGAGATCGCAGTGTACTTGAGTTTAAGAAATGAATCAATGGGCTGAAAAGTTGGAATCGTTTTATAGAAAAACACATTTGTTTGGCAAAATTCGATTTTATTATTCAAATAGTTGCCATCGAGTGCGGTACACTAATTATAGCGATCTTTCAACGTTTTAATACCATTTTTGTAATACGATTTGTGTTTAGCCTCAAAATAGGCCTCTGTTTCGGCGATTACTTCCTCATCGGCTTTAAATTTCTTTCCAGCGAGCATCCTCTTGAGATCTGAGAACAGGAGAAAGTCGCTGGGGGCCAAATCTGGAGAATACGGTGGATGCGGAAGCAATTCGAAGCCCAGTTCATGCAATTTTGCCATCGTTTTCATCGATTTGTGACACGGCGCATTATCTTCATGAAACAACACTTTGTTCTTCTTCAAATGGGGTCGTTTTGTCGCAATTTCATTTCAAACGCTCCAATAACGCTATATAATAGTCGCTGTTGATGGTTTTTCCCTTTCCAAGATAGCCGATGAAAATTATTCCATGTGCATCCCAAAATACGGACGCCATAAACTTACCGGCCGACTGTTAAGTTTTTCCACGCTTTAGATTCGGTTCAACGCGTGCAGTCCACTCAGTTGACTGCCGACTGGACTCCGGAGCGTAGTGGTGGATCCATGTTTTATCAATTGTCACATATCAATGCAAAAATTAATTTCTATTGCTCAACCGCAATAGAAATTAATTTTTGCAAACAGCTTCAAACATTGCTCTGAAGCATCGACACGTTCATGTTTTTGGTCGATTGTGAGCTCGCGCGGCACCCACTTTGCACATTGCTTTGGCATACCCAAATATTCATGAACGATATGTCCAACATGTTCCTTTGATATCTTTAGAGTGTCAGCTATACAAATCAACCACAATTTACGATCTTCCAGCATAATTCTGTGCACTTTTTTTGATGTTTTCGTCCGTAACAGCCTCTTTTGGACGTCCACTGCTTTCATCGTCTTCGGTGCTCATATGGCCCGTACGGAATTTAGCAAACCACTTACGAATGGTTCCTTCGCCCGGCGCAGAGTCCGGATAAAACTCATCAAGCCACGTTTTGGTACCAGCAGTATTTTTTTTTCATCAAAAAATTGTGTTTCTTTAACACACGAAATTCCTTTTTTGTCTATTTTTTCAAAATAACAAAAGTTGCTTGAGTTAATAATCAAACTGCTGTCAAATTTATACATGTTTCTTTTGAAGGCTGGTACTAACTAAAAATGATTTGGATTTTATCCTAGTGGCGCCATCTCATAGAAACGATACGAACTTTTCAGTACACCTAATATTTTTTTTTATAGGATAAGGGTGACAAACGAGCACACAGTCCACCTGATGGTAAGTGGTTGCTGCGGCCCATAGACATCTACATCTATCATCTATTACAATTGAAAATGTAGATGCGTTGTCACCCGTGAGGACTAAGATGGAATGCCTCATTTCCAGTAAAAAAGGGCTCCGGCCACCTGCACTCACCAAGCGAAACGCAGAGGTAAACCTCTACTTCACGCTGGTATTCTGTGAGGTCGTGGTACCACCCCGGTTCCAGCCGGCCCATCCGTGCGACAGCAAAAGCTGCCGCGTGGCTCTACCACTGTTAAAAGAAATATGTATCTCTTGCGGCAACTTGGATAAGGTTTAAATGTACGTAAACCAAGTTTACACTTTTTTATATTTCAGTTGATACGAATTATTCTTTAACAAACAAAATTTTACACTTATTATTTTTACACAACCCTGACTTTGAGCACTGGCCGAGCCGGTTTAAAGCAGTTCCTCTCTTATACGTGCCGAGGCGCCAGTGCTCACGCACACACGCCTCAAGCTTGTAGTAGTGTATCTATCATAGCGCGGTTGTATGAAGCTTTGCCTCTGTCCGGTACGATTTCTTTACTCATGTAGCTTAGGTACATGTTCTGTACTTCAATTGCACACGGTCGGCTGGAGTTGTGTTGAGTGGTGTAGAATCATGCATTCCATTTTTGACAGCGTACAGTTAGTGTGCAGTTACTGCAGTTAATAAGTATGAGTTTGAAGTTTTTTGACAAATTAAAATAGATAAATTCGATACTGTTAAGTTTTTTTTAATAAATGAAGTCGTCATTTGGTATCATAAAAGTTCCGAATAATGGTGTGTTTTAAATTTCATTGATTGATCAAAAGCATTAATTGACATCCTAGTTGTAATAATATAAATAGCGACATAACAGGAATGGACTTATCCACGCTGCTTATTTTAGTTTTTAGCTTCGATTACGTCGCCGGCACCATAACAAGTAATATCCGTTCATCTGTTTCGATATCCATTTTTCTTACTTTCTTTCACTTACAGATCCAACTGCAGATAATTGCGTGCAGTTTAAATATACCGGCTGCGTCTATCTATATCTTAACTTATATCAGCCGACGACGCATTGTGACGCCGGCCGACGGCAAAACGAGCGATTTGCCGATTAGCTGATCGCATGTGTACGGCGCTGAAAGTAGCAGAACGCCTACGTCGACTCGTACAATTTTCAGACTCCAGCCGAAGACTGAAAATATACATTGAAATGATCCTCTCGTAAATAAACAAAAAACAAATGGCCAAACTGCACCATATTCATGCCATAATAGTCGTAAAATTTATTTGTGTTTTGTCTTAAACGAGGATATCGTAAAAAAAATTCTCCTTCCGTCAATCCGTGTTGCCATAGGGAATCGACCTATGGTCGACGCCACGTTCGCTTCATTTCTTGCTCTTCCAGTAAGGCACGTTTTTTTTTGTGCGTCTTTTTATTCTTGTCTGACTAGATATTATTCATATTAGAACACTTACGTCTAAAACTCAAGTTTAGTAACTAACAATAATACGATGAAACACTTTGAGAATATCCTGAACGTCAGTACACGCTATCTGAAGGATTCGACTGTCGAACGAATGTGCACAGTTGAAAAACACATTTTAAAAAAGTGAGAAAATTAAGCATTTACAACTAGAGCCCCTTTCCTTACGCCAAAATCATTTGACAAGTCACTCCTACATATAATGGTAAAAAATAATCACATAGACTGTGTGTGTGTGAATACCAAGATATCCGTGTAGTATTTTTAAGAACAAATTTTGTAGAAAAACTTGGTTAAGACTCCGTATATCTCGTCTGTACAACAAGCTCATCCAAAATATACCCGACCTCGACATTTACCATGATACCCTCACTCAATTTGTTACCAAACTTAAGCATGTGACGTACGTTAAACTGCAGTTGTACAAATTAATCAGCTTTTCTTTTTTATTATTTTTTTATTAAATTAGTTTAACTTTTTGTAACACAACGCATGCTGTGATTGCTTATAACTATAAGAGCAGTTAATCATGTAAAATTTATATTACTGTAATGTTACCAAACATTTATTGCTGTTTCTTATGTTGGCAATCCAAATAAATAAATAAAAATGGCCGTCGCGATGTCCGTTCGGACGAGTCGACTGCCGAACGAAAGAGAACAGCCGTCACGAAGGCCGTTCTGGGGAATCAACTGTCGAATGCAAGTGAACAACCGTCGCGTGAATTTTTCGAAGGAGTCGACTGACGATCGCTTGTGAATAGCCATCGCAACAGCTGATCGGCATTAAGCCGATTAGTGTGGTGATACGCTCGGCTTAAGCCGATCCCGCGTCGATAAATATGGGGACTCCTTAGGCTCGCCACATACATACGGAATTCCGTTTCGGGATCCGTTTCGATATTCCGATTCGAGATTCCGAACGCAGCAAGTTCATACAAAATCTATGACCCGTCACACACGTACGGTAGATTTCCGTTCGAAATTTTGCGGGTAAAACGGGATTCCGTATGTGTGTGGCCGACCCGTTCGGAATTCCGAAACGGAATCCCGAAACAGAATTACGTATGTATGTGGCGGGTTTAACAAACGGGCCTAGAATACGCGGGGGGCAGTGTTCACTGGAGGGGAAGGGGGAGGGATTAGCGTTCCGAGCACGGCACGTCGCGCAATTATTTGTACATTCGTGCTTTGCATCCCTCATCGTGTCCAAAGTCCGCTAGTTTTCAAGTATACTCACGTGCAAAATGCAAATTATCTCATTATCGTTTATTTTGATTCTCGAATATTTTAAGGTGTCGCTTAGAATTTATAAAAAAAATATCCATGTTGTAAGTAAATACGGCATCGAAAATTTTATTACCTGTTTGATGCATTACTATATATTATTCTTCAATACTCCATATTTATTGCTTGAATGTTGGAAAGTTTTTAGAGTTGGTTGCAATTGCCTACACTAACCATCAGGGATTGTTAGCTCGTTTATTAATTTCATCTAAAAAATGCGCTCTTTTTTTGTTCTAAGAATTTGTTGCTACGGATCGGTCGGATCTGTATAGGAACCATCTTATAGTATTTTTTATAGGATAATGGTGACAAACGAGCACACAGTCCACTTAATGGTAAGTGGTTGCTATGGCCCATAGACATCTACATCTATCCTCGATTACGTATCAAAATCTAGATGCGTTGTCCCCCGTGAGGACTAAAATGGAATGCCTCGTTTCGTTACGCCGCTATTTTACGCTGGTATTCTGTGAGGTATTATGTTCTTTTTAGATTAACATTGCAAATTGTTATTAAAAGGATTTTTAAAATTGACTGTCTATGCACAATTGTTATTTTAATGCTCTTACTAAGCTGACTGGTCCACGAACACACCTAGATCTTCACAGATTACTCTTAGGCCACATTACGGCGTTATAGCAGTTATGATCCAGGCCTATATGTAGAATTTAGTATTCTTTCGCTGGTTTCTTAAGTGCGAAAAGCTAGTAAATGTCAAAAACAGAGTAAATACCCAATCTCAACCTGAGATACCAGTTTAATTTCATCTAAAATATTTAATGCCGAATTCCGATAAATGAATGTGTTTAAGACTAAGATATTATATACCAGTAGACTAGAGAAAACGAGATGAATGGATCGCACCCCCGTGGCCTTCAGTCCATTATGATCACGAATCAGCCAATTAAGTCTGAGGTCCTTTGGAGGTCCTGAGGATTTTAAGCTAACTGATGCCCAATTAAGTCTGAGGTCCTTAGGATTTTAAGCTAACTGATGCCCAATTAAGTCTGAGGTCCTTTGGAGGTCCTGAGGATTTTAAGCTAACTGATGCCCAATTAAGTCTGAGGTCCTTTGGAGTTCCTGAGGATTTTAAGCTAATTGATGCCCTATTAAGTCTGAGGTCCTTTGGAGGTCCTGAGGATTTTAAGCTAACTGATGCCCTATTAAGTCTGAGGTCCTTTGGAGGTCCTGAGGATTTTAAGCTAACTGATGCCCAATTAAATCTGAGGTACTTTGGAGGTCCTGAGGATTTTAAGCTAACTGATGCCCAATTAAGTCTGAGGTCCTTTGGAGGTCCTGAGGATTTTAAGCTAACTGATGCCCAATTAAATCTGAGGTACTTTGGAGGTCCTGAGGATTTTAAGCTAACTGATGCCCAATTAAGTCTGAGGTCCTTTGGAGGTCCTGAGGATTTTAAGCTAACTGATGCCCAATTAAGTATGAGGTCCTTGATTTTAAGCTAACTGATGCAAAAAAATTTAAAGCCTTTTGTTCAAGATGTATGAGCGTGTCCTTCTCATATTGTTTTCGACTCCTACAATTTTATATCAATCGTTGTGTCCAAATCTTAAAGAAATCGGTGAAGAACTTTTGGAGATTTAAGACTTTGAACAAACGTAAATTTTTTTAATTTATATATATTGTCTTCATGTTTACGCTGATATCACTCGATGTATAATGTTTTCAAGGCAGACGATAATTTTAGCGGTTAGCAAAAACTTTAAAATGACTATTAAACTCATAATTATGTAACCCACGTTGCCTTCAATTATTTTAAAAAGACGTGACTGTTCAATTTTGTCACTAATATGCGTCACGGTAAGCAGATATCGTATTATATGGCATTACGATCGACATGCTTATAAAATCATGAGATGACAGTGACTTTGCAGTTTTTATGAGCTGTCGATTGATTATTAAATAATTATACAATGCTACAAAACACCAAAACCATTTTCCTTTCTAGACTTGACAATAAGTCTTAATGCACTTTTTGCTTTCACAATTGCTCAAAATAAATTATTACAATTATAACGTTTCTGCAGCGTCATTGTTAGCTTGAGCGCAATTTTCATGTTGTGATTGCATCACGCTAAGATATGTTGTGACCACAGACTAACTAGTAGATTCGTTGTGATTTATTACTAAAAAGCTATTGCCACAATCGTCCGCTATACTTATAATGACATCCAGCCGAATATTATTTATGAAAGTAAAAAATATAATATTGACAGTACATTTTATGGTACAAAAATATTAATAATATTTTCTCGAATAAGTTCTTTTCAAAAGAGTTATTTTAAATATCTTGCATAAAACTTGTCGAGTGGTGACAGCGTACGGGAATGCGCTGGGATCTTATAGGATTATATGAAGACAGTAATCCTCAGCTCTAGCAACTTGTGCTATCAGCAGGAGGCTGACCATCTGTCCCAATGAGGTGTCTTTATCGTTCACAAGTTCCTCTTTAACAACGTTGTAAAGATTGGGAATGTGACGACAGTGGTTGCGTACCTTATACTCAGAAGCAACAAACGGTATTCGTTAAAGGTCATATGGGCTTACGCGCCAAATTTGGCCCATTTCAGTGAGAAAGTAATTTAAGAGGATATCTCCAGGGTCATACACTCCACCTAAGCTCACCATAGGTTATTGATGGGAGACTTCAACGCAAGGGATTTTGAGTGTTATTGAGAAGGTTCTACGATTAAACACTAAGTCAAATATTTTTTTTTTTATTTACGCAAACACTACACATTTAAATAAAACTAATTTTACGGATACGGTGCTTAAGCACCCGAAACGTCGGGAATATAAAATAAGTTAATATACGCGATAAAATCCGTAAAATTAGTTTTATTCAAATATTTTTATTCAAAATTGACTTTCACATAGCACTTTTTAAAGTCAAACGCTACCCCATCGCTTCGACATGTCCCTACTGCGGGAGACCTTGTGAGAAGAAGCAGCAAGAAATTCACAAGTAGACTATATTCTTTCTTTGGCAACAGACTCGTACTGTTGTACTTTTTGCAATGTCAGTAATAAGAAATTATCTCTTATAATAATGTGTTTAAAAATTTCTTCTCAGTACATTGATGCGTTACTTTGCGAAGTATTTGGAAGATTTTGGGGGCAGCTTCAGCCAGCAGACAGTCAAATAGTATCGTAAGGCCCCAAAGAAGACACATTAACTTGAGTCTCACAACACCAATCGGAGCCTAAAAGCAATAGTTCTCATGCGCTGAAATCCTATTTTAGGTATCAAAACCCACTTAAATCCATTATCCAAAGGTCCCTGGATGGTTTAGACTCACGATTCTCGGTAGGTTTAGATTCACGTGCGAAGCTAGGGCGAATTGCTAGTTAAAAATAAAATCTTATAAAGCTTATAACGTTCACGCATTCTTATCTTTTAAATAGTCTTTTGATTTATAATATCCTTTATTTTATAGGAATGTTGCGCTTTGTGTTAATTCAAATATTACAAATCTTGTTGAACTCTAATTATAAATAGTTATTATAGGTACAGCTACCCTAAAATGAACCGTAATGAACCGCTAGTTTTATGGAGTCTGAACTTTGGATAATGTCACACCTATGCCAGTAGTTGTTCGGAGCATTACGCTCAAAATTGTTACAAGATTATGTTCAAGGATAAATTATCCAACTAAGTAAGTCTAACCCCTACCGAGAGATCAACCGACGGTTCAACTGGGCTAGATAGCGTTCGTGATTTTACTACACATCTCGTTGCGTATACCTCAAACTTGCTACTAACACTTCCATATATTTCAATTTTATTAAAACATACTTTAATCCAAACTAAATGTTGTTAAATATTATATTATATTTTTGAAACCCATTTAGTTATCAGCTAATAACATAATCCTGATATTGTATACATCGGTCTTCGTGCAACATTAGTCACTTGACTGTGATAATCACATTTATCATCAATTTTTCCTATATAAATATCCTACTTGGCATCCTGTAAAGTAATTACTTAATAAAATTAAATCCAAACCCAAGCATACCACTGCAAGAATTCTGGCGATAGTGAGCTCATTCTGCTATAGATAAATCGATAGATAGGAATAATCAGAACTGAACTAAAGGTAGCCCGGGTAAACTATGATCTCCTTGGTAGACAGCAGCCCAGTTAGCAACAAAATTCCTAAGTATATTATTTACCGAGACATCTTTCCAACGCTTCATGCGTCTAAATTCTTTTGAGTTTACATTTCCAGACGATTTCAAACGATGAACATAAAGATTTGTTTGCTCGACCATTAGTTCCAACACCGTTAAGTTTTTATTTGACGAAAATTGTATACAAGTCTGTATTTTCATCAAAGTGAATGTTTTGCATTCGCACGGTATGTTTTTATAGGATAATAGTGACAAACGAGCACACATTCCACCTGATGGTAAGTGGTTGCTCTGGCCGATAGACATCTACATCTATCCTCGATTACAAATCAAAATGCAGATGCGTTGTCACCCGTGAGGACTAAGATGGAATGCCTCATTTCCAGTAAAAAGGGTCTCCGGTTCTCTACACTCACCATTAGAAACACAACAGCGTTAAGCTGCTATTTTACGTTGGTATTCTGTGAGAGCGTGGTCCTTCCCCGGTCGAGCCGACCCATTCGTGCTACAACTATACTACTAATATAGCTGCAGCATAGTTCTACCACGGTTTCGATTAACTCTTCTGTCATTAAATCGTGAATTCAGCTCCCCCATTGTGTAGACGACTGAACATTTATTATTTCTTTGGTGATCTTAAATATGTTGATTGAAGTACTGCAATCAACATATTCTATTGGTAATGTTACGAGCTTGGGGTTCGAGACAATTGAAAACTGCCCATAGTATTACCAAAATTGACACTTTAATTACAGAACACTAATACACTAATAATAAAACACAATTTTACTACTGATCACTTTAGTTCGCAGTTGTATAGCTTCGAAGTATTCGCTTGTATCGCCAATTCAATACTGCCTCGGTCATGATCTATATCGGCCTTATATAGGGCCTCAGATAGTTTCCAGAACCTTCTACTGTAGAAACATCTAGTATTTTCGAGTACATATCGGTCCCGAAATTTCTAGAAGGATCTTGACTCTCCTAGTTCTGCTACTAGATATTAGAGGGCGCTAGTGGTAACTAGTGTTGCCACGCACAAGACATTAACAGTGGCGCGTAACACTGCCCCCTCCTAAGTCATGCTCCTCCCGAGCATTATTGGCCCCATAATGACGCGCCAGTCGATCCACATGGACAATCTTAGGAGTACCTCTTCTAACATCAGTCAGTACCCGCAAGTTTCCCTGCTGCTGCTGGGCGGTGCTGTTAGCCACACTACCCTCACGAGATTGATCACCTTCCCTTTCTACAGTTCGCTTAGGGCAGCTAAATCGAAGATGGCCCCTTTCCCCACAGCCGTAGCACCTAGGACTGTATCCTTTATTGCGGTCGCGCACTGTAGCCGCTGGAACCTCTCTGACGCGATATTGTTCATTTTCAACGAATGTTCACTAGTGTGGTTACTCAATCCATTTCTAAAAAAATAAATTAATCTTCTAAGCTTCAAGTTAAATGGAACGGACCGTACCGGATTGTGACAAGGATCAATGACGTAACCTACCGAATACAGAACGGTGCACGAGCTACTCTTAAGATCGTCCATGTGGATCGACTGGCGCGTTATTATGGGGCCCATAATGCGCGGGACGAACATGTCTTAGGAGGGCAGTGTTGCGCGCCACAATTAATGCATGGTACATGGCAACACTAGTTACCACTAGTGCCCTCTAGTATTGAGTAGCAGAACTAGGAGAGTCAAGATCCTTCTAGAAATTTCCATGGAAGAACTTTCTAGAACTATCGACACCTAGTCAGTCGAGACCGGTATGTACGAGGGTGCGTTTTAAGTTTGCGGAATGGGGGGTATGGAGTGGAAATAAAAATCCAAATTTATTTTTCTTTTTCAATATATTCACCTGTATACCAATTAGCTTATGTATACCCTCAAAAAATTTGTCTAAAATATACGCCGAAACTGCTTTCTTCACTTCTTCATCACTTAAAAACTTTTCCCCACGAAGTTCTTTTTCTAAGTTTGGAAATAGATAATAATTACTGGTGGCTAGGTCAGGACTATAGGATGGATGTGGCAAAATTTCAAAGCCCACCTTCTGCAGGGCAGCCTTCGCAACATGGCACTTATGAACAGGCGCGTTGTCTTGCAGAAGAAGGATTCCTTTAGTCAGTTTTCCCTCAATCCTTCAATTGTTCTAGGATTGAAGCGAAGTAATTTTCGGTTATCTTTATAATTAATCAATAGGATTCCTTCTGAGTCCCAAAAGACTGTCGCCACGATTTTCTCAGCCGGTTGTGCCACCTCAAATTTCTTAGGTGGTGGTGTGCCTTTTTTGTGCCACTGCATAGAGTCCTGTTTGGACTCAGGTTCATAATGGTGAACCCAAGTTTCGTCACCAGTAACAATTCGAGCCAACACTCCATCTTTATCTTCCATACAGAGGTCCAAATATGCACGATAACACTCCACGCGCTGTTGCTTTTGAGGCGGCGTGAGCATTCTAGGCACCCTTGCGCTGACTTTAGTCATGCCAAGATGGTCATGAAGAATTTTGAAAATGGTTGCATCTGATAGTCCAACCATTTCTACGAGCTGTTTTTCTTTAGGCGGGCATCTTCTAATATAAATTTTTCGACTTTTTGAATAATTTCAAAAGTAGTCACCTCGATCGGCCTTCTTGGCCGTGGATCGTCTTCAAGTGACTCTCTGCCTTGTTTAAAAAGGGTATGCCACTTGTAAACTATAATTTTACTTGGACAAGAGTCTCCGTAAACGGATGACATCTCTTCCAGTATAGTCTGAACTGATTTTCCGCACTTGGTAAGGAACTTTATAATGGCATGGAACCCGATTTTCTCCATATTTCACAATTTCTTCCCGATTGAGTGGTGATTTACCACATGTTCGGCGGTGAAGAAAACATCATGAGGAAACCTGCGTGTCTGAGAATTAAGAAAAAAATATATTTCGTAGACATGCGAAGTAAGCCAACATGCATTGGGACAGCGCGGCTGACATTTCCTTGCTTTAAAACCCTCTCGGGATTGAGAGGAGACGTATGCCCAGCAGGCAGTAGGACGTATATAAAAAAAAATGTTACATACTGCAAACGAGTAATAAATTTCATACATATTTTAAAAACATTTTAGGCGAAATTCGATCAAAACTTCATATAGTCCAAGTAACTTTCACTGAAACATGGTTAATTCTATGACGCTTCGTTTACCTTTTTTTAAACTTGTCAGAAGTGTTAGCTGGTTTAAGCGCCAAAAATATTTTTTGGACCCATTGGCCATTGGCGCAATCTATGTAGAAAAATTTGCTGACACAAATATGTTTAAATTAAGTATAGTTAGTTATAAGTAGATAGTATAGTAATTATTGGTGTTATTCGGTCACTACAAAATAAAAATAAAGTGATTAATAATGCTGCAGAACTATTTATCAAATAGTAGGTTATAATATTTTGCAATATTTCATGTTTTGATACATGTACAAGAAGAGAAAGCTTAATCCCTAAAAAAATACAGATTTAATTATAACTTCTTGTCTTCATCCGAACTAAGTTTTTGCCTCGTTTTTGTTTCATAATAAAGGGCTTCTAAAAAATTGATTTTTGGCATTTTCTGGTCTACAGAAAACAAGTTATAGTCGTCCGTGAGATATTACAATCAAGCATACTTTTTTCAGTCGTGATCGTGATCGCGAAAGTAATTATAACTAGAAACTCTGCGGAACACAACTAATTTTGTAAAGTAGTAGGTAATTAGTTTGTATATTTGTATACAAAAATAAATTATTACGAGGAATACAGATAAAATATAATATTATTATATTGTTTTTGTGACAGCTCTTGGATATTTTTAGCGACTAGACCTTGATACAGCCTTGTAGGTATTTTACGGCATAACAAAGGAGTTGACCCATTATTAGTACTTATTACACACATATGGTTCAGCAGTGGATTTTTGAAAGGTTGTAATGGAAATGGCTAAAGATGGAGCAGGAAAAACAGGCCGTCATACTATAGTACAAATTAACGAAATATTATTGCTGAAAATATTATTGCTGTCTTTGAAATATTTCTTCAATATTTTAGACTTGCTGTGATAATTTTTATCTGATTTTTTTCCCTTAATCGTTGAGTCCGTAGTAAATCAGTAAAACTAACAATTTCCAGTTTGTGCCAGTAATAGTATAGTTATCCTATTTCATGATGAAGTTTTGACTTTGGTTGTTGTTAGTCGTACACATATACATTGTTTCGGTGTGCGTAGCCTCGCGATACGCCAGTATATTCTAAGTCTATGCTCCCGATGCTTACGCACACTAACACAATGTGTATGTGCACGGCTAACAACAATCAAAGTCAAAACTTTATCGTGAAATAGAATAACTATAATAAGTTACATCCAAAGTAAATTTAAGGCGAGTGCTTAGCCTCAAATCCACTGCGGGTCCCCAGTCTTATGTATTTTACAGTGGTTTAATTTATTTTACTTTAATTTTCTTACTAAAAAGCAAGAAATAAGAATTAATCAAAATGTAACAATATCTTCATTTTGAGTTTTTGGCCGTGGAAGGAAAAGGGAAGACACCCGCCGAGCCAGGTGTTCAACCCACAGTATGAATAATCGACGCTCTGGGAAGTCTGCAGTCTATGAACACGTACGGGATCGCCCCTACCATTACATAAAATTTTATAGATCACAAATCCTCGCGAAGAAAGAAGCACACCAATTCCCACCAATGACGATTCGCTAGACTATTGATATCAAACTTCCTATTTTAATAGAAAAGATGGCTGGCTGGGTGCTACCATCTGCTTGGGATCCTATAATTAATGAAATTAAATCCAAACACAAAAATACTGTAGCAGAATGTGAAGTACTGCACTGCAAGAGAGATACTTTCTTTCTGTGTAGATCGAAACAAAATTTAATTATTTTAAACCGAAAGTAAGCCAACGTTAACTTTGACATCATTGGGACTTCGAACACTTCAGTGCCCTCGTGACTATGGGTTCTGCAATGTAATCGAAACGTCGCGAATATAAAATAAAATCCTTAAAAAAATTGTTTCATTCAATGTGTATTCGCATAAATATAAGTAATCGTTATACAAATGTTTTGTCCGTAGCTCGTATGTGGATGGGGTGTGCAATATTCTGCCGGCGCGCGGCTGGCGGTGGTTTCTATGCGCCGCGTGTAGAACTCAACACGGCTGGTCTCGATCCTTACTTCCCGGATGGAACTTGGTGCCACAATGACGGTTCACAGGACTATTACTGTCTGCAGCACCACTGCTTACCTGAGGTATGTTTTACGGCTATACCATTATGTTTATTAAAATACACGGACCATCTATGTAGAAGTCAGCTTTCTTTTGTATGTTTAATTATACACAGGGATTCATATTAAGACTTATATATATATATATATATATATATATATATATATATATATATATATATAGAGATATTAATATCTCTTTATATATAAAAATTACGTGTCACGTTGTTTGTCCGCGATGAACTCCTAAACTACAGAACTGATTTCAATGAAATTCTGCACACTGTGTGCGTTTTGGTCCAACTTGAGAGATAGGATAGGATGTTTTTATCTCGCTAAATGACCCTCAAAAATTTTTATTGCGAATTTAAGGATTTTTTATATGAAGGTTCGTCGAAAAGGGCAGAACAACGTCTGCCTGGCGAGCTAGCATGTATATATATAAGGTATAACAACGTATTTGAATTCTTAGCTAAAACTAGATGGAGACGTTTATAGGACACATCATCCACTTACGGTCCAGTGGACTGTGAGCTAATTTATTACCAATAACTTGCATAAAAAAACCAAAAACAGATAAAAAATTTCAACTCTTGCTGCGCGCACCAGAAACTATGAAAGACGCACACCGAGGCACGCAGACGCATCCGAGGCGCGTCAACAACATATGGATGAAGTCTGACCGTAGAGAGACATTTGATGCCAAGATATGGATATCTTGGCTCCGTGGCGCAGTGGCTTAGCAATGAGTTGTTGCGCTGGGGGCCGCGGGTTCGAATCCCGCACGGAACAAGTATTTGTATGGCCTACAAATAATTGTTCCGGGTCTGGATGTTTCTCCTCGTGCAATTTATGATTGTAAACTGCCTCCACGATACAGGAGAAAATCCTAGTGTGGAGGTAAAGTTTTTTAAAAAAATGAAAAAAAATTAAATCAAAAATGAAATAGGGACTGTACAATTTTTTTTATAGGATGGGTTGACAAACGAGCACACAGTTCACCTGATGGTAAGTGGTTGCTGTGACCCATAGACATTTACATCTATCCGCAATAAAGGATCAAAATGCAGATGCGTTGTCACTCGTAAGGACTAAGATGGAATGCCTCTTCTCCAGTAAAAAAGGGTCTATGGTTCTCTACACTCACCATACGATACACAGCAGTGTTAAGCTGCTATTTTAAGCTGGTATTCCGTGAGAGCGTGGTCCTTCCCCGGTCGAGCCCACCCATTCGTGCTACAACTATACTACTAATATAGCTGCAGCATGGCTCTACCACGTGTAAATCTTTTGCATATTATCTGAAATTAACCTGTAGAACACCGACATACTAAACGTGTCTCTACTTGGACTGTGAGTTCTTTTGCTATCCTTAAATAACATTAACTCTTATGCCTGTCGTCCAGTGGTGTAGGCAGAGACTTCAGATTTCCATTTTGCACGTTTCTGACACACCTTCCTCGCTCCTTTTGTGTGTGTATGTATGTGGATAACATATGCGCATACATGCTCGTCGGTAAAGGGTACTCTTAATTTGGCCTTAATTTAATCTTCAATATATCGCTAATAGCGTAGTCATCCCGATCTCATATACTTCTTTATAACCAAATGTCTACAACATTAATATGGCTCTCATGCTTCTTCTGCTACACCAAACTTTCGCTACATTAAGTTATCGACTAACACAGCATTGTGAATTGTGACATTTTTTACACATTCTGACTTTCGACAATTGTGAAAAGCCTCATTTACTCTATTTCCTGCATTCGCTTTTCGTACTATATCATTGTCATGTCTATCATCCCTGCTAAAATATCCGTAATACACAAAATCATCCACTTGCTCCCATCCGCCCGCAGACATCGCAAATACGAATATGATACGATTGTCGACTTACAAGAGGACATTTGACAGCTAACTCGCCCATTAATAATCCATATTATTAGAATTTCTTAGTTTTCAAATAACTGTCCATTAACAGATTGAACAGCCTCGAGGAAGTCACACTACCAAGTCTGACACATAGACAAGTATTAGTAGGCTCCGCTGATCCTTTTTTTTTTTTTTTTTTTTCGTGGGGAAATCCTCATGGATACCTCCGGCTGCGGGGGCAACCGGAAGGTTATGCCGGACTTCTACCGGCTAAAACCCCACGTTGCCTCCTCGCACATGCGCGCGGGGCCGCGGGAATCCTAATTCTTCCGCAGCCCCACACTAGTGCTGGCCCGGTCTGTCCGGGCCTCGTCTCCTGCACGGGGTAGCAAGGTGTTCAGCTACCCCCCTCCACAGCCTCCAAATCCACCTGCGTATCGGACCCCCCCGAGTCCGATACGCGGAGGCCATGGGGCCAGGAAAATCGAGCGCTTAGTAGCGCCCGCTTTCCCGACCCCAGCGGCGGATCTGGTCTATGGCACCGCCGCGAACCAAGTTTCGGCCGCGGAGGGTAGGGAGAGCGGCGCCTCGCAATACCGACACTCCTCTCCCCCCGCGGCCCCACCACCACCGCATCAACGGTGCGGCCCCGTCTGAGTCGCGGAGGATAGGGCGAGTGGCGCATCGCCATACCAGCACACCTCTTCCTCCGCAACTCCACCTCGGCTTCAGCGGTAGAGGGAGCACTCACCCCTCTAACCGCAGCCCACCGACACACATCCGAAGTGGGCTTCCCAAGCCCACTCGGAGTGGCCACCTCGGGCCGACCCTACACCACGGGCCAGCCAAGGGGTTCCTCTTCGTTCACCGCGGTTGACCAAGCCACGGCTACTAAGCCCCCCCGCCACGACAAGGCGGGAACCCGTTCGGGGGGGAGGCTCCGCTGATCCTGACTCAACCACTAATGACTATATCAGCTCAAAATTCTATTATACCCTTAGTTCTATATAAAAAAGGTCCTGAATTGATTTAACTACTTTATGTTTAAATAAATTATCTTCGTGATTATAACAGAAAACCGTAAATGAACATTGTATTGTGTACACATATTGAAAAAAAAAATGGTACTTTAGCAATTCAAACCTACATCGGGAGCGGCCCATAAACACCAGTCAACTTTTACGTGTTAATAAAGAAGAGGAAGACTTTAGCGTATTTTGACTCAGTATATACGTCACTTTTTCAAATCTTATGCGCATGCGTTTCATCATAACTAGTGTTCAAGTCCGGATCTTCGTGAATTCATTTAATAAAACATACATTGTTAGGTTTTCGTGTTTCTAATGCGGTTTCGTAGCCTATATCCGATAAGTTTCTGCTAGTTAAAAACAAGTGAATGTCTTTGTTGACTCTTTTTGTTTTTGTGGCTCTATATTATTCCTTTTAGTATTGATAGTTTTCGGCTTTATTTTGAAGTGGTTGTTGTTTTTTAGGATAACATCATAATCATCTTTACTTTCTGCATTCGGACAAAAATTTGAAATCGTACTTATTATTAATTTAAAAGTAATATCTTTATTTTATGCTTAGTTGCTAAGAGACGAACGATAACCATACGTATATTATGGCAGTGTCAAGGTCGCAAATAATAATGTTATCAGTGAATGTCGTAGCTATAAGTGGATTTAGCCTGAATTACACTTTGCAGTAAGTGTAATTGTATCTAGCCATAAAATAACCGTGCGACTCCTAATCCTATTATTTGTCAACACTAGCACGTCATGTCACATGTTTTAAGTAATCGGTGCAGGGCTATAAAGACACGTAACAAGATAGTATGTTATTATACATAACTACAATGCAATCCAGCTTAACAAGTACATCTAGAAACATGTTATTATACTTAACTCCAATGCAATCCGGCATTAACTAGGACATATAGAAACAACTCCCAGTTCCTAAGAGAAATAAAAAGTCATTATCTTGATTTTCTTTTTTTCGTTATGTGTTTTATTTTCTCCTTTACAAAAAAAATCATATTATGCAATACAATTTGTTTATGATTATTATTGTATTTATTTTTGAACATATATTATTAAACAAATTGACAAAAAAATATAATCAAGTTGATTTTTACCAAGATATTTTTAAATAGGGTAACAAGAAAATTTACTAACAATTAGCCTATGAATTATTTCGTTTTTTAATTCTTGGAATATTTTTCGCATCGTTAAAAGAAATTCAAGTTACACATTACAGCTAGTTGGTGTGATTAGTACTGCGCACACTACAAGACAATCGGTCTTTAATGTTTGTCCGTTAAACATCTCGGCGGTTTTATGGCAGTTGTCCGTGCGTCACGGCTTCTATCATATTTGCTTAATACGGTGAATTATACCCTAATTCGTCAAGATTTATCAGCACGTTTAAATTGGACCATGATAAACTATTCCATGTTGTGGCGTGCGGTGCGTTAAAATAAACAAACATGCTGTGATTAATAAACACGGCCATAAAATTTACAAGGCGAAAATTACTTTATGAAGATAAAAAACTTTATAATAAGATACTTTTACCATGTACCGCTATTTGTTGTAAGATTAGGAGGACTCGCAAAAGAACCTTGTAATTTTTTCTATTTCATACTAAAATAAGTGATACTATTTTAACAATACTTCAAATATTTTAAGTCACGTGTTTACTTCGTTCGTATGTAATTACAGAAACTCAAGCAGATAGTAGAGCCTAGCCACTTTCCATATTGAAATTAGAATGCTTTTTTCCGTTTCATTAGCTTAAATCCTTCCTGTAACGTTAATGTAAAGATTGATTGTGAATGTGGTCTTATATTTATAGGGTAAACACAAATAAAATGCCTCATAAAATTAATAATTAAAACAACGGTGAATTAAGATATTTAATGCATTTTTAACATATACTGAACTTACTGTAGCATACAATAAAATGTTATGTAAATATATGCGTATATGATTATTATTTTGAAGATAACAATATAGTTAAGAAAAAGTTGCAAATTTTCGTCTAGCCAAAAGAAAAGATTTCAACGCGCTTAAATTTTTCTAATAATAATGTGAAATTGAAAGTTATTTAATATAATATTAGAACTATATACTTTTACAATGCGGATATCGTTTGTCGGTGGGTAGTTAATACCTTCCGTAGACGCCTAACCATACCTTTTACATCGGAAGTTCGCAAGGACACTGAAGGATCGTATTTACTGCGGTTATTGTCAAGGCTCATATAACTGGCACATGTCGTGTCGTACACGGGAAATGGATGCAGTAATTATTCACTATTAAGCCACGCTAGTATATTCTTCTTAGTTCCTGTTTTTTATTATTTTTAGTATTTAAGATATTAATAATAATAATATGTAATTATTTCACTATATTAATACATGTATATTTATCATTTCCGTTTATATATTTGTACAGCCCAACCAGATGAGAGAACTATTTGAATACCGCCCATAATAATAATAAAGAATCCTAGTGTTACTATATACAAAACTAAAAATAGAATACAGATCCGAATGAAATGGACCAGTGAACTAAGCTCCAAACCCAATGCTGGTGACCTATTTAGAAGCCAGCCGGGACCTTTGCGAGACGGACAAATGTCAGTTTGTCCCAGCCGGATATTACGCAAAAACTGACGGAGTGCATATACGACCTGAAGCACAGAATCGCTGCTTGGGAAAAGCGAATTCGGCGATATACCGAGAGGTCGACACGGTTCAACCAGAATCGTTTCTTCCAGAGTGATCAGAAGAGGCTCTATAAATCATTGGAGAGGCCAATGGTGCGTAGAACGGGCCAGCACCGAAACAGGTCACACTATCGAATTCTGGCGCGACCTGAGCCCGTAAACCACAGCGAGGGCCCTTGGACGGAAGTAGTGGCAAGCCAGCGTGCAAATGTTACGCACATGGACCCCGTCACCATAACGCTGGACGACGTAGCTGAGGCAGTCCGTAGGACCCCGAACTAGAATATTCCGGGACTCGACGGGCTGCATCACTACTGGCTGAAGGGGTTCGTGGTGTGTAACGCTGTGCTCACCCGTCAGTTTCAAGAGGTTCTCGAGCAGAAATCGCTCCCGAGCCTCTTCACTACTGGGATCACTCATTTAGTTCCCAAAGACCAGGATTCCACAGCCCCATCACGTGTCTACCCACCATATATAAGACACTAACATCCATTTTGGGCGCGAGAATCATTTGTCACCTGAACTCAAATCAGGTGATGTCGCGTGCTCAAAATGAATGTCGGGGTGGTGGTCGTGGAATCAAGGAACCACTCCTCCTTGACGCTGTCATTCGCAAAGTGATTAAACGCAACCGTCAGAACTTCTCCGCCGCCTGGACAGAAGAAAGACATTCGACTCAGTCATGGCTGAAGAGGGTCCTCGAGCTGTACAAGATTGACTCTATAGTTAGAGATTTCCTCGGGCAGTGTATGAGCCAGTGGAGTACGATTCTTTGTCATGTAGGCGAGCGAATGACGGCTGCGGAGAACTACATAAGGATAAGAAGGGGTATCTTCCAGGGCGATTAATTGAGTCAAATCTGGTTCTGCCTCTCTTTGAACCCTCTCAGTACCTTACTGGAAGGTTCCGGGAGGGGATTTCAGTTTCGGAAATGAGGTACAAAAGTGACCCACGTTTTTCATATGGATGATCTCCAATTATTCGCCTCCAGTCGCTCCCAATTTATGGAATTGCTAAACATCACTTGTGATTTTAGCAATTCTATTGGAATGGAGCTGGGGACGGATAAGTGTGCGGTCCTCCATGTTGAAAGGGGTAGGGTTGCTAACTCTGAGAGCATAGACTTATCTATACCCATCAACATCAGGACCCTTTCCGTGGTTGAAACTTACCGATACCTGGGTATGTCACAGAACAGTGTATGTTTGCGATGTGTTTTATGCACGCTTGACAAAAGTGCTTAACAGTCTTTTGTCGGGCGTTAATAAGACACACGCATATAACGGTTGGGTCGTACCTGTTCTCATGTAAAGCTTCGGCATAGTCCACCTGACTCAGATCGAACTGAACGCTCTAGATAAAAAGTCCGCACTGTTATGACGTCCTACAGGATGCATCATCCGAGATCGTCAGTAATGAGACTGTACTTATCGCGGAAACATGGTGGGCGCGGCTTTTTAAGGACTCTCACCATGCATAATCGCGAAGTGTGCAGTCTCCAAAATGACATCCTGACGAGATCGGATGATCCATTCTACAGGGACGTCATTTCCTGTGATAAAGGGCTAACCCCTCTATCCTCAGCCAACAAGCAATGACAAAACCCAGCAGTACAGTGCATTTCCGACCGGAAGACCGTATGGAAGGAGAAGGAGCTCCACGGGAAGTTCTACAAGGGTCTCCATGAGCCTTTCGTAGACACAGTTACCTCCCTCCACTGGCTACGTTTTGGTGACCTTTTTTTGTCTGTGCAATACAGAATGAGACCAACAACTATCCGCCATCCCGGTGAGTCACTTAGGCGTGTCATCTCTGGTTGTTCGGCACTTTCTAACTCTGAGTACTTGCGCAGGCACAACCTAGTATCCAGGATTTTAGATCAGGAGCTCGCTCTGAAATACGGTCTCGCGGTTCGGAAACTGCCTTATTATAAGTACTTGCTGAAAGCCGTGGTTGAAAATTACGGCGCCAGGCTCTACTGGGACCGGGCCGTCATCACGAACAGGACTGTTAAAAAGCCTGATATTGTGCTGATGGACCGGGCACAGTCAAGGATATTTTTGGTCGACATTACCATTTCTTATGACGAGAACCTCGTGAAAGCCGAAACAGATAATTTGACAAAATATCTGGACCTGGCTTACGAGGTGACTGACATGTGGGGTGTTCTGGCGACCGAAATTATTCCTGTGGTCTTTTC
The DNA here is from genome assembly GCA_033319125.1 of Parnassius glacialis. Lineage (NCBI taxonomy): Eukaryota > Metazoa > Arthropoda > Insecta > Lepidoptera > Papilionidae > Parnassius > Parnassius glacialis. The sequence goes on along the minus strand of JAVANC010000013.1, from coordinate 36,356,075 downwards.
TGCGAACGGGCTAATCCCGGTCAGCCTCTCAAGTTATCTGCTCCAGGTTCAAATGCAGAAGGCGGTGCTCTTTGATACCGCCCGCATCGTCCGCCGGTTTCTTTCTCTTTCCCCCTAACCCGCGGCCGTTTGGTTTCCCCTGCCGAGGGCTTCCATCTGGTTGGGCTTTCATTTATTTGTATATGTTTATGTATTTATTGATATTTATGTATATTTATCATTTTCATTTACATTTATTTATTTATATAGCCCAACCAGATGAGAAAACTATAGAGATACCATATACTAATAAATAATAATAGCATATAAAGAGGCGTAGGGAAGTGACGACCCTAACACCCACTGACGTAACGGTGGAAAAACTGCTACGTCAGCCCAGTCAGTCAGCACCTTGCCAAGAGGTGTTAGCCCTGTGCCTCAGCGAAATTGAAGGTGCAAAGGCCCGCTTGTGCACATGGCCTCCCCTTGAAACGGGGTCGGGTTTGAGCATCTCCCGATAACTGACGTCCATTAAATTTAAGATGGTATTAAGAAGAACCATCCACCATGATACTTCCCAATTCAACAGTAATGGGTTTGGTTGTCACTCCTTTGTTGGGATTAGTTACGTAGATGTCCTTCAGATCAGTCTCTTTTAAAGTGACATTCACACTTTCCGCCAAATTTAAAAAATAATTTTACTCAAATCAGCTTTTGACTCAATTTTGTCTGTTGTTTTTGGATTCAACGAACTCAATTTTATCTTCTAATGAGGCAATAAGTTTTTGATGTTTTAGTTTTTCCTTTTCATACTGCTCCATTTTAACAAGCATATATCGTACTTCTCCGACTGAAATTTGAGACTTTCTAAAGTGATTTCATGCTGTTTTTACAACTCTTCGAACTGCTTCTCTACTGATTCAGATAAAGTTTTTTTTAACTGTGCTTTCCTCTCTGCTTCTAGGTTACTGGGACTTACTCGGATGGTTATGTTCCCATGGTACTTTTCTATAAGAGACTGATTTATCACTGTTGACTTTTGTATATTGTTAACCGAAGATCCTAAATTTTTGTGTGTCGGTTATGGTGGATTACACTTCGATTTCGGCATTATTGGCACAAAAGGGGTAAAACTTTAGAATCAAGTCACCTTAATAGTGTGATGGGGGGTAGAGTGAAAGGGGTGGGGGGAAGGGTAGATTCGCCCCCATCTTTTTCCCCCGCCGGATGTACTTATTTTTTATATTAAATGTTGAAGATTAAATTTTTTATTAAATGATTTTTGAGAAAAATCCACTGACTAGGAAAAATCACTTTAATAGGGAGGGCGGGGGGCGTCTCCCCTGCGCCGAAATAATACCAAAGTATAGTCGACGGAGCCCCGCTAGGCGGTGCTCCTATTTCTGGATGGTTTATAAAAAAATAACCCCTAAGGGGATAGAGAGGTAAGGCGTAAAATCCACGTTGCTTCAAAAACGTGAAATCGCTCTTTGTAACATATGATGCACAATCTTGAGCTTGGATGACTGGCCTTCGTTTTATTAACTGGCTAAAACCTTTAGATGATCACTACCAAATTAAATGTAGACGCATAATTCTCTTCATTGATAACTGCTCCGCTCACCCTAACGATGTGGAACTAAAGAACATCAAGCTTGTTTTCTTACCTCCGAATGCGACAAGCAAGTTGAATCAGGGCATTATAAAAGTCCTTAAACATGACTACAGAACACAATTGATACAAAATCGAAGACCCTGACAGCAAACGACCCTTGACTGTGCATGACGCGATCTTAAACATTGCAGCGGCATAGCAAGCAATTAAGCCTGAAACCATACAAAATTGTTTCAATAAAGCAGAACCCGCGATACTGCAGTGTTTTTCTGGATATTCTTCCATTGATGACAATATTGCACCCTACGAAACCTGTTCGATCGAAGATCTTATTCAAGATGTGAATAACACACAAAAACAGGCCCTAAGTGATGTTGATTAAGATGAAGGAGAGTCCATTCCGATTTTGCAAAAACAGAGGCATTATCAGCAGTAAACGATGTAAGGCGCTATGTATCTTCTTTCGGGAAAAGTGAAGACGCACTGCAAAAGTTTTGTCATTAATAATGCATCAAAATCTTTTTGTCAAACCAAAATAAGTGATTATTTTAAATAATCATTATAAATAATAATTAACTAAGATGTAATGTATTTAAATACATATACATATGCACAACATCCTTTCTAACAAATTTATAAATACGTATACCTATAGTTCAATACCTACACAATATTTATAAATGATGTTTTATTTTTCCTATCCCGCATAATACGCTTTCCCGCTTAAGTCGCGATTTTGGCTGCGTCCCTTGAAAATCGTCTTAAGCGGGTTTTACTGTATATATATATATATATATATATATATATATATATATATATATATATATATATATATATATATATATATATATATATATATATAAATTAAGTAAGCTTAAGTAAGTGCTTTCCCGTGTATTTGTAGAGTATTCATCTAAATTGTTATTTTTTATAGGATTAGGGTGACAAACGGGCACACAGTCCACCTGATGGTAAGTGGTTGCTGCGGCCCATAGACATCTACATCTATCCTCGTTTGCGAATCAAAATGCAGATGCGTTGTCACCCGTGAGGACTAAGATGGAATGCCTCATTTCCAGTAAAAAGGGCCTCCGGCCACCTGCACTCACCAAGCGAAACGCAGAGGTAAACTTCTACTTCACGCTGGTATTCTGTGAGGTCGTGGTACCACCCCGTTTCGAGCCGGCCCATCCGTGCGACATCAAAAGCTGCCGCGTGGCTCTACCACTGTTAAAATTTAAATCTTAAACTTAAAATTGTAATCATATCATTCCTAAAAGGAAGTTCTGCTCAACAGTCAATTTGTTTCAGTTGCTATTAATTTTATAATAACTAGGTTAGTTCGTCTGGGCTGCCCCCTTTGTCCATGTGTACCTTATAATAATCAGCATTTTGAAGGGTATGAGAATCAGTGTAGGTAGACACAATAAGGTATTCGATTTTACGCATTTTAAACCATAATTGGAGAGCCACGTTGCAACTATATTGTGGCTGTGTTATGAATGGGTAAGATTATTTTTTATAGAATAAGGGTGACAACGAGCACACAATCCACCTGATGGTAAGTGGATTCTGTGACCCATAGAAATCTTCATTTATTTTCGATTAAGAATCAAAATGCAGATGCGTTGTCACCCCTGAGAAATAAGATGGAATGTGTCGTTTCCAGTAAAAAGGGTCTTCGGTTCTCTACACTCACCATACGAAACACAATAGCATTGAGCTGCCGTTTCACGCTGGTATTCTGTGAGAGTATGATCCTTCCCGGTGGAGCCGACCCATCCGTGCTACAACCATAATATAGCTGCAGCGTAGCTCTACCACGAATGTAAATCGCCACGCTCTCACAGAATACCAGTGCAAAATAGCAGCAAAGTGTTCGTGTGTTTCGTATGATGAAAAAAGAGAACCAGAGGTCCTTTTCACTACTAACGAAGCATTTAATCTTAGTCTTCAGAGATAATAGCACACCCGCATTTTATTTCTTAATTAAGGTTAGATTTAGTGTATACGGCTCAATTCTATGTGGACTGTGAGCTCGTTTACCAAATTTACTACAAGAAAAAAAAATCATAATGATTGCAGGTTTCAAGGGTAACTTGCTATCGTGTTTACTATTAGCTCGTTTATCACTTTAATGTTACAAAAAACAGACCGCTATTAAAGGCCTCTTCAAATATTTAATTTAATCTCGCTTTTGTCTAGTCAATTTTATCCATCTGTCAATATTTTACGTCTTATATTTTTATTAACACTCTTTGCCCCTAGATAAATGTTTGTAAAGGTATTCTGATGTATGTTTTCCTGATCTTAATGAGATTTCCCTTGACAAGCTCGATCGTCCCGTCCATAACTTTATCCGTTTTATTTTTCGTCTTCGCAAGTTTAATCATGTATCCTCATTCCTAACTCAGCTTAAATGGCTTCCTATTCATCAGCGAGGAAATATTAGGATATTTAAGACAGTTTTTTCTATTTTATTAGATATCCACTATCTGAATTATCTGAAACATAAGTTTCAGTACCTGCGCGACACTCATGATAGTTAGTCGGAGACTCTTGTTCTCTTTATACCCCTTCACCGTTCGGACTGAAAAGTTAAGACAAACTACCTACAAACAAAAATTTAAGACGAATGTTCAGGCTCATTTCCTATCATCTATATAGTAGTAGGTAATCTCTATTTTAGTTTGATCAGTATATTATATATGTTTATGTATGTTATAAGAGTATTATATTTTATTATAATATATTTGGGTCTCGTTATTTTATCACTGCCCTAAGGTTGACTGCCTCATTTCCAGTAAAAAGGGCCTCCGGCCACCTGCACTTACCAAGCGAAACGCAGAGGTAAACCTCTACTTCACGCTGGTATTCTGTGAGGTCGTGGTACCACCCCGGTTCGAGCCGGCCCATCCGTGCGACAGCAATTCTGCCGCGTGGCTCTACCACTGTTAAAATTAAATTATATATACTGCAGTTATTTTTCAATTTATTTAAAGATTTTTCGAATTATTTTATAATGTAAAATATAGAAATATTATTGATATAGATTACGTTATCAACTATGTTGCATTATGTTAAAAATATTTAATTAAACGCAGAACTTCAAGATGACACCTCAATGGCACATTTGGGATTTACCTAGTCAAGACATTGGGGGAGCCTTCAACGCGCGAGCGCGTTCAATGGACGACGAATCTGCAGCTGATGCGATCCGCGCGTACTTATCGCTCGATCAGGTGGGCTCTCCACTAGCACGCGCAGCTTTACCTCCACAGATGCCTGACGAACCAGAAGTTAACTGGGAAGTTGTCGACTATATAGAAATAAGCAAAAACCAAACATCAGAGCCTGATCTATTTGCCTAAACACAAATTAGTCGTAGGTAAAGAACGTGTCTTGCCAAATTGAAATATTAATGTCCTCATTGTAAGTCAGTTCATAAAACCAAATAAAGATACACACAAGTCACGTACATTTCCTTAGTAACGTATAAATCTTTTAATTTACGATTATTACGAGTCAAATATTACGTTACGTACATATTCAGCTTGTTAAATATTCCCAGTGTGTAAAGGTCAGCAGCAAAAATTTAATTTGCATTTACTAGAATTAAGGTTTTTATTTCAGTATTAATAAATTATAAGATAAATAATAAGCAGTTAAACGTATATCGGCGTTAAATGAAGTGAATAGTACTTACAAACAAAATAGATGTAAGGTTTCATGTCAATATGTTTCGCGTTTGATGTTTTGATCGAAGTTTGATTTCATGTATCTTAAAGCTATTATAATATGTCTAGTATTTAAAATAAGTTAAGTATTAAATTAATGTTTTACCATGTTTTTTTAATTTTCGTTGTCGCGAAGCACTTTGTAAATAGGTGCGAAAATGTACTTTTAATTTCTTTCTTATTTCACCAACCTGAAAATCTAGCGCTAACGCTAAACTAATCTAAAAAAACGCTCGTGTTTCTACTGTAGGAAGGATTTACTATGATCTTCTCTATCAGGGATTATAGTTAGTCTCCAGTTAGTCACCAGAAGTCTTGTAACATTTACACTCCTCCCTGTCGCTGTTTTGTTTATTGTAAATCTGGTGTATACGAGATGGATATCGGATTCTAGTCTATTCGGAGACCATGACATCTGTCTGGCTTAGGTACTCCCACGGGATAAAATAAAATAATAAACCATCTGACACCGCTACTCTACGGCGATTGTTCATTTAAAATATCTACTTTGAAATTAAGACATGAAATTCTGATATATTACGAACAATGCGGCGAAGGAAAAGATTGTAAAGAAAAATGCGCCAACAACCATGGCGCGGTGATATCTTTCCCGCCATAAAACCTCGGCATTGTGAGGTGTCTATGCCCTGCTGTGAAAAATATATAGGCTGTTCACTTTAACTTTACTTTTAATGTTTTAATCTAGTTACTTTTGTACTTAAGTATAATATGTAAGGTAAGTGAGGGTAATATGGTCACCTTAAGCTTTGCCGCCCTATAAAACCAAAACTAGGAGGAGGACAGAGACTAAAATACTAAGGGATATACTATAATTAATATAGTAAAAAAATAGTGAACAAGTTTTGAAAATTATTAGGAAGACTTCGAAAAAGTAACTTAAAATTTTATTATTTGGTTGACTGATGAAGAGCTATCGTACCACAGAGCCATCCATGCCAACAAGGCTGTATTTTTTGAGTTATACCATATTAATCGGATGACCAATGTTACCCTCGCGTACTATATTAATAACATATCTAGCATATTTTCAGCTGTGGACTTGTGATAGGTTGTAAGTATGAAGATAATATGTATTGATTTTTTATATTATTAAAACAATATTACGTTTTTTGTAACTACTATATAGTAATTTCTTTAACTAACAGTTGGTAAATAGTAATAGCGTTTAAGAGACCATGGATATTCTGTCACCGTGGTTTCAGCAAATTATAAATCATGTTTATATTTAGTACGATTTAGAAAATCCGTAAAATTTGTTTTATTTAAATAATCGCTAAGCAGATACCACTGTCCAACATAATACTAATTTAAAACGTTTTGTTTATTAAAAATAAAGAAATAAAATAAGAAACAAGCCTTATGAAGGAAAAATAGTACCTAATGCTAGTCTTATTTAATACACTCATTAATGATAACAATTTTATTTTGCTAATAAATTATTGTTTTCCATCACAAAGTCCTCTTTTATTATTTACCTTGTAATTTTAATGTGCTTTATCTGGGGGCACGGTAGTGCCCCCGCCAAGTCGAGCAAAAAAGAGGCACGGCCGTACCATCCTTTTCTCGAAGCAGTTAAGGCCATTTCCGAAACCCTATAACTTCGTTATGGATAAAACTAGAAGCCTGAATTTTTACTAACCAAGTAGGCATTGTATAAACTCAGTTTATTTCAAATTTTATTAAATTTGAAGCAGTAGTTTAAGAATTATAACTAGTCAAAATTTCTTAATTTTGTCACTCACTGACTGACCGATCATCAAAACTCTGAGGCACTTCTAGCAGACATAGAAACTTCAAATTTGGAATACAATTATTGTTTAATATATAAACCAAGGAAAATTTTAAATATTGTACAATTTCGGTCCAGTTTTCGAGATACACCAACTGCATAAATAAGTTTGTAATCCCATATAAACATATAGTATTACAAAGTTACATTTGCAGTGAATGAATCAATGTACCTATATATGTATAATGGAATAATAGGTGTAAATAGCTACCTAGATATAACTATCTACAAAAAGAAATGAGATGCCATCAAAAACATAACTTGTAAAAAAAAGCCAAGTCTCGCAACTCAGTTCTTCTACCGTAAAAAGTTGTGAGATCCATGTACTAATGCACTAAATAATCTAATTTAATATAATATGTATTACTTGTGAGATATATTGTGTTTTCATGCGATTGCCAAGTCAATCTATGTATCAATCTATGGACTGAATAAATTAACCGACTTGGTATTACATGGATCTCACAACTTTTTACGGTAGAAGAACTGAGTTGCGAGACTTGGCTTTTTTTACAAGTTATGTTTTTGATGGCATATATATTTTTTTCTTCTGTTATATATAAGGCAGGTGTCAAAATAAAGGTGGAAAATCTTTATCACATAAATCAGAAAACCTTTAGTTACAATAATTACAGTAAAGATTTATGTTCAATAGTAACAGATATTCGAAGCAAAAATATTTTGTCACTCGTCTGGAATTTACACGTCTATGTGATTACACGAGCCATGAGGCATTTCTAGCCTTGGTATAGTTGCTTCTTGGACACAGAACGAAATGGAATGATGAACAGAATTGGCTCGTCTGGTGTGGGGCTTTCATTATTTCAAAAATTATATGTGTGACGTATAGCAGCTACGTAATGCTTTCATAGATTATCGACCACTCAATACAATATATAAAGCGTGAATATTGATGATGTGTGAAAATAAATAAAATCTATTGACATTTCCCTATCGTCATCTGAAGAATTACGAAACATACATTGATGGGGATGAGGTGGCGAATACGTGACAAGACGCTTAGATTCCACATGTTAACAGTAAACGCCAACTGTACATTATGCCTTAATCTATCGTCACATATTCCAGTTAAGAACATTTTCAAGAAATGTTACAAGCGATCATCATCATCGTCCTCATTACAACCCTTCACAAGTCCACTGCTCTAAATAGACACCCCCCCCCCCCCCCACCCCATAGAATCCCACAAAACATGGTACCACCTGCATCCGTCTACATTCTACATCCTGCATGTCTCACTCCTTCAAGCAGACGGCCGCATTTCGCTTACAGGTACGAGGCTGCAACTCGAGAACCTTCTTCCCTATCGGATGTTGGCGTTTTCTTTGAGCTATGTTCAATACTCTGGTTTACTACAAATTGTATCATGTATAGCTCGCTGAGCGACCTTTATGCTTAGTTTTACGGCCAGTATAGTATAAGATCAAGTACAAGCGATGCTATAAATTATTTTCAAGATACCTAATTAAAATATGTAAATCACAATTATCAGTTATTTTTAATAAAATCACTTAAATACATCTTAGTAACCAGACATTTTATAAGTCAAATCATTGTTAAAAATAAAGTTTTAGAAGAGTTTTACTACAGAGTATTAAAGACTTCAGCATAATATATGTGTCAGCTCGACCGCGGAAGGGCTACGATTGCACAAAATAGAAAACGTAAAATAGCAGCAGAAGGCTTTCATATGGTGAGTGACGAGACCTATTTTTTATTCCTTATCACATTTTTATATCCGTCCACCCCAATTTTGTTTAACAAAAAAAAGTCCCGCTGGGTTTCTTGCTGGTTCTTCCCAGGACTGAGGTATTTTCCGAACCAGTGGTAAATACAAAATGACTTTCAATAAGTATTATGTAATAATCAATATTGAATAAAAAATTATTCTATTCTATTCTATCCTCCTATCCACACACACCACAGTATCTACTTATCATCAGGTATACTATGTGCTCGTCGTGTAGCAGACTGTTACTGGTACAAACAAACTGAAAGAACAGCACCTGTTCCACGAGGTAAGAAATCCAGTAATAGACAGTAACAAGTTTTTTCTTTATTCATACACACGACAGTTACCTTTGTTAAAATAAGATAAAATATGTTACTGTGACACCTTGTTATTCATAACAAGCTCTTTCCTTTTCTCGCATAGCTTCAAGGCCTTAGTTAGAAATAGAATTACCTACCAAGACTTCAGTAACAGATTGATATTTTGTAACAGATTTTTAGAACTTTTATTTATGCGGAACTGGTATAGGCCGAACAGATATGCCATTTTACCTGTTCCAGCCCACACCTATTTGAAAGATGATGGTATTTTTGGCCTATATTGACCACGGAGTTGACTTCCCAATACAGTCGAAAGCAATCAGAAACATACGAGATATTACATTATGGTTGCACAAGCGTACACTGTAATACAGTATCACTTATTAGTACTAATAACGCACACGCACCAGCAGCGCGGTTTACACAGTGCTCAGTGCGCAATGCACTCCTCTCCCTGGACGTCAACAAATTGAATGGGCCTGATGGGGTCCGTCCCGTTGTGCTGTAGACGTGTGTTCTCAAGTTAACACCGGTTCCAAATTGTTCATTCCGGTACTTCTACTCACTAGGCGTAGTTTCGACCCCTCCCCCCCGGAAGGGGTTCCCGCCTTGTTGTGGTGGGGGGGCTTAGTGGTCGTGGCTTGGTCACCCGCGGTGTACAAAGAGGAACCCCTTGGCTGGCCCGTGGTGTAGGGCCGGCCCAAGGTGGCCACTTCGAGTGGGCTTGGCGAGCCCACTTCAATTGCGTGTCGGTGGGCTGCGGTGAGAGGGATGTCGTCTCTCCCTACCGCTGCAGCCGAGGGGGAGTCGCGGAGGAGGAGGAGTGTTGGTATGACGATGCGCCACTCGCCCTATCCTCCGCGACTCTTACAGGACCGCACCGTTGACGCGGTGGTGGTGAGGCCGCGGGAGTAAAGGTGTGTCGGTATTGCGAGGCACCGCTCTTCCTACCCTCCGCGGCCGAAACATGGTTGGTGGCGGAGCCAAAGACCAGATCCGCCGCTAGGGTCGGGAAGCGAGTGCTACTAAGCGCTCGATTTACCTGGCCACATGGCCTCTGCGTATCGGACTCGGGGGGATCCAGTACGTTGGTGGAGTTGAAGGCCGTGGAGGGGAGCGTGCCTTGCGTTCCTGGTACGCCTTGCCTGAGAAGGAAAATGGGGAGAAGAAGTCCTTCTCCGAGAAGGGGCTGCCATGGGGTGGCCGTGGTTGCTGGGGCCGTGGATGTATGCGAAAGCGTTCCCGTGGCCCTGCCAATATGCGGCGAAGGTGGAACACCACGGGGTTTTAGTCGGTGTGAGTCCGATATAATGACAAGGACGGGCTTTGCCCCCGCGAGGCGGGTATGCGTAGGCATTTCCCCATGTAAAAAATATGTAGTCTCAAAGTCACGGAAAACTGCTTTGGCACATCAGATCCCTAAAAAAAGATGACCACTCGGACCCGTCCAGCTACAGGACTATCGCCATCACCTCCTTGTCCTCCAAAATAATAGAAACCATTATAAACTACCATCTCATGAGGTACATTGAGGACCAGCAGCTAATTAGTGACCACTGGTGATCTTTTGGTTGACCTGACTCATGGCCTTGGGCGTTATTTTAGACATAGCGAAGGCCTTCGATCGGGTTTGGCACAAAGCGTTTCTTTCGAAGCTTCCTTCCTTTGAGCTTCTCGAGTAATTATGCAATTAGATCACCAGTTTTCTTGTACATCGGGGCATCAAGGACGTAGAAAACTGAATTCGAGTCGTTGTTAAACAAAGTCTTGGAATGGAGACGACTAAATCTAGTCCAGTTTAACTCTCAGAAGAACACATGTTTGCGCGTTTACCACAACAATAACCCCTTTGTTGTATCTGTCGATGTTGCATCTCTTTGTATTTTCTATCTCATTTACCAGGGGGAGTGCTCTGAGGAACTGTTCAGAGTAGTTCCAGCCACCAAAGTAGAAGGAGACGTCTCCATATATTCTTGGGCCCAAGTGGTAACAAGATGAAAGTAAGGACCATTTTAAAGCGTATATATAAAGAATTCATATCTGAAAATCTGGCAAAATTTGTCAATCTAGAAGTTGAGTTATTGTAGAATAAGTAAAAGTGAGATTTTGTATTACCTACTTTGTAACAGGTGATTTTTCACTGTTATTACACTGTAACAGGCTACTTTTCACTATAATTACTTAAAGATACAAAAGCAGGATCAGTATAAAATCACCAAAAAAGCTGCGGATAATAATGAAATGAAATGGTGAAACGATTAACGAAAGTTAAAACAACAACAACTAAGTGAAGTAAATATTAGAAGATCTGAGATCAATTACCTGAATTGTTATTGTAACTGTTACTTGTTGGAATGTTGATATTTTGTATTTTTTATTGTTATGTACGCAATCATTTTTTATTTCTCTATTTTACACAGAAAAAAATCGAAAATAGATATTAAAATGCTCAATTTAATCGAGAATCAATTTTATTGAGCTCGTTTCAAATCGAATCGAAAATCATTTTCTTTTATGTAAATAGTTTGAAGTTTGAACTGTCAAGTTTCAAAATGAGAAGTCTTCTATTGGAAGATAACATACATAAACGAGAATTTCAATCGATTTATTGCCATAAAGGATAGACTACAATCGATTTTCTAACTTTTTTCTTATTTGATTGTTTTTTCGAATTATAGATTGTAAAAAGAGCTGCATTTTTATATTTTACTTTTGAAAAATATGGCCAATTTTTTAAAGTATAAACCAATTAGTTAACTTCAGGCCCAAAAATCCCATTCTCCTGTCGCGACATTGCCACACAACTTACAATACCATCCTCACCATCTGTATGCATTTTACTAGTTTTCTTATTCGCACCACTTCTTTGGGGAAACGTTTACCACCGGCGATTTTTCCGGACCAAAAAGACTAAGGGTCCTTCAAGAAACTAAGAGGAAGAGCTTACTCCTTTTTAAAAGGCTGGCAATGCAACCGCAATGCCACTGATGGTGCAGTTGTTCATGGGCGGCGGTAAACCTCTTCCATTAGGTGAGCCACATGCTCATTTGTCCTCTCTTATATATAAAAAGTAACCATGCGTAAGTATACGATGTAGCACAGAATCTATTATTAGTCCTACTAACGCACACAGATCAGTAACCGTGCGTAAGTACGCTTTTATAAAGTATCTCTATATAATTGCTTTATAATTGTGTCATTTATTAGTCCTAATAACGCACATGGACCAGTAACCGTGAGTAAGTAGACGCTATAGCATAGTATCACTTATTAGTCCTAATAACGCATATGGACCAGTAACCGTGCGTAAGTATACGCTTTAGAATAGTGTCACTTATTAGTCCTAATTACGCACATGGACCAATAAGCGTGCGTAAGTATACGCTTTAGAATAGTAACACTTATTAGTCCCAATAACGCACATGGACCAGTAACCGTGCGAAAGTGGACGCTATAGCATAGTATCACTTATTAGTCCTAATAACGCACATGGACCAGTAACCGTGAGTAAGTAGACGCTATAGCATAGTATCACTTATTAGTCCTAATAACGCATATGGACCAGTAACCGTGCGTAAGTATACGCTTTAGAATAGTGTCACTTATTAGTCCTAATTACGCACATGGTTCAATAACTGTGCGTAAGTATACGCTTTAGAATAGTATCACTTATTAGTCCTAATAACGCACATGGACCAGTAACCGTGCGAAAGTGGACGCTATAGCATAGTATCACTTATTAGTCCTAATAACGCACATGGACCAGTAACCTTGCGTAAATGTACGCTATAGCATAATATCACTTATTAGTCCTAATAACGTATATGGACCAGTAATCGTGCTTAAGTATGCGCTTTAGAATAGTGTCACTTATTAGTCCTAATAATGCACATGGACCAGTAACCTTGCGTAAATGTACGCTATAGCATAGTATCACTTATTGGTCCTAATAACACACATGGACCAGTAACCGTGCGTAAGTATACGCTTTAGAATAGTCTCACTTATTAGTCCTAATAACGCACATGGATCAGTAACCGTGCGTAAGTGGACGCTATAGCATAGTATCACTTATTAGCCCTAATAACGCACATGGACCAGTAACCTTGCGTAAATGTACGCTATAGCATAATATCACTTATTAGTCCTAATAACGTATATGGACCAGTAATCGTGCTTAAGTATGCGCTTTAGAATAGTGTCACTTATTAGTCCTAATAATGCACATGGACCAGTAACCTTGCGTAAATGTACGCTATAGCATAGTATCACTTATTGGTCCTAATGACACACATGGACCAGTAACCGTGCGTAAGTATACGCTTTAGAATAGTCTCACTTATTAGTCCTAATAACGCACATGGACCAGTAACCGTGCGTAAGTGGACGCTATAGCATAGTATCACTTATTAGCCCTAATAACGCACATGGACCAGTAACCTTGCGTAAATGTACGCTATAGCATAATATCACTTATTAGTCCTAATAACGTATGTGGACCAGTAATCGTGCTTAAGTATGCGCTTTAGAATAGTGTCACTTATTAGTCCTAATAATGCACATGGACCAGTAACCTTGCGTAAATGTACGCTATAGCATAGTATCACTTATTGGTCCTAATAACACACATGGACCAGTAACCGTGCGTAAGTATACGCTTTAGAATAGTGTCACTTATTAGTCCTAATAACGCACTTGGACCAGTAACCGTGCGAAAGTGGACGCTATAGCATAATATCACTTATTAGTCCTAATAACGTATATGGACCAGTAATCGTGCTTAAGTATGCGCTTTAGAATAGTGTCACTTATTAGTCCTAATAATGCACATGGACCAGTAACCTTGCGTAAATGTACGCTATAGCATAGTATCACTTATTGGTCCTAATGACACACATGGACCAGTAACCGTGCGTAAGTATACGCTTTAGAATAGTCTCACTTATTAGTCCTAATAACGCACATGGACCAGTAACCGTGCGTAAGTGGACGCTATAGCATAGTATCACTTATTAGCCCTAATAACGCACATGGACCAGTAACCTTGCGTAAATGTACGCTATAGCATAATATCACTTATTAGTCCTAATAACGTATGTGGACCAGTAATCGTGCTTAAGTATGCGCTTTAGAATAGTGTCACTTATTAGTCCTAATAATGCACATGGACCAGTAACCTTGCGTAAATGTACGCTATAGCATAGTATCACTTATTGGTCCTAATAACACACATGGACCAGTAACCGTGCGTAAGTATACGCTTTAGAATAGTGTCACTTATTAGTCCTAATAACGCACTTGGACCAGTAACCGTGCGAAAGTGGACGCTATAGCATAGTATCACTTATTAGCCCTAATAACGCACATGGACCAGTAACCGTGCGTAAGTGGACGCTATAGCATAGTGTCACTTATTAGTCCTAATAACGCACATGGACCAGTAACCGTGCGTAAGTATACGCTTTTGAATAGTGTCACTTATTAGTCCTAATAACGCACATGGACCAGTAACCGTGCGAAAGTGGACGCTATAGCATAGTATCACTTATTAGTCCTAATAACGCACATGGACCAGTAACCGTGCGTAAGTGGACGCTATAGCATAGTATCACTTATTAGTCTTAATAACGCACATGAACCAGTAACCGTGCGTAAATGGACGCTATAGCATAGTATCACGCCTCGGCAGTCTTGAAGGTCCGTACCTGTCCATCCTATGGCTGCGCGTAGACAGCGACGACCATTCCCGCGTCTACGGGTGCCGCTATAGTTCCCATAGCGGTAATACCGACACAGACCGTCTCATCAACCACGTCCAAATGGCTGCAGACTCCGTGCTACAACAGGTTTCATCCGCAGAGATCGTGATACTCGGTGATTTTAACGCCCACCACGCTGAATGGCTCTGTTCCCGTTTAACCGATCATGCGGGTAGATCTGTCTATGACTTTGCCTTGGCATATAGTCTAACATAACTTGTTACTTCGCCTACGCGAATCCCAGGTGTGGAGGATTATGTACCTTCCTTGTTGGACCTTCTGCTGAACTCTCATCCGGACGGATATCAGGTCTCCGTCGATGCCCCTCTGGGCTCTTCGGACCATTGTCTGATCCGAAGTACGGTGCCACCACTGTGCGTTTTATTAGGAGTTTTCTTCCTCGTACAACTTCTCTGTGGAATAGTTTACCACCGGCTATTTTTCCGGACAGATACGGCTTAGGGACCTTCAAGAAAAGAACTTACACCTTTCTAAAAGGCTGGCAACGCATCTGCTATTCCCCTGGTGTGCGGTTCTTCATGGACGACGGTAGTCACTTGCCATCAGATGAGCCGCATGCTCATTTTGTCCCCTCTTCTATAAAAAAAAATATCACTTATTAGTCCTAATAACGTACACGCTCCAATAACCCTATCTATTACTTGTATTCCATGCCCAATGCAGTACTTGTGCATAAAATAGAATGTTGACAAAAATTAAATTTCATAGACATACAAATATATGGTACTAGACTCCTACTTGTGTATGGACTTATCTCAATATTGACATGTAAAATAACATTTAATAAAACCATTTTTACAGATTTTATCGTTTTTTATTTTACTTTTATTTTTTTTTCATTTCCGACGTGCCACTGTGGCGTGTAGTGGTGGTTAAGAATACCACCATCCACTACCATATCCACTACCTCATATCTTCCCGTGGGTGTCGTAAAAGGCGACAAAGGAAAACAGGCAGGAGATGGACAGCAGCATCTTCCTGCTAACATCAAAAGTAAAATAAAAACCCTGCGGTTGCCGAGCCGCTAGCCAAGCGTGGCAACTATGGTAAATACCCCCCAATGATGAGAGCAACAAAGAAACGGCCCCCAGTCCCCGGCGGCCCCGCTATTCCTGGCTACGGTGGCGACCATGGTAACGGTGGGGCAGGGGGTGCTAAGAATCTCCGGTGGAGGTTCGCTTGCCACCTACGATGACCTCGACCTGGCAACATACAACGCACGCACCCTGAGGACTGACGAGAAGATCGTGGAGCTGGAAGAAGAGATAGACAAGTGACGCTGTCATATTATAGGATAATCCGAGGTCTGAAGAGAGGGGGAGGTCACAGTAATCCTCGAATCCGGTAACTTGCTCTATCACCGGGAGGGCGACCATCTGTCCCCAGGAGGTGTCGGATTTATCGTCCACAAGTCTCTAGTTAACAACGTTGTAAATATTGAGAGTGGATTGACGAGGGTTGCGTACCTTATTCTCAGAATCACCAAACGGTATTCGTTGAAGGTCATAGAGGTTTACGCACCAACCTCGGCACATCCCGATGAGGAGGTGGAGGAAATGTATGAGGATATCTCTTCTTAAGTCCACTGCTGAACATAGGCCTCCCCCAAAGAATGCCACAAAGCACGGTCCTGAGCCACCTGCATCCATCGACTTCCTGCATATCTTACCAGGTCGTCACTCCATCTAGTGGGGGGATGCCCTACACTTCGCCTGCCGGTACGAGGCTGCCACTCAAGAACCTTTCTTCCCCATCGGTTGTCGGTTCTTCGAGCTATATGGCCGGCCCACTGCCACTTCAGCTTACTAATCCGTTGGGCTATGTCGGTTACTCTAGTTCTACTGCGGATATCTTCATTCCTAAGTTTATCACGCAGAGAAACTCCGAGCATAGCCCTCTCCATAGCACGCTGAGCGACCTTGAGCTTCCTCATACGGCCAGCTGTGAAGGACCACGTCTCAGTTCCGTAAGTCATCACTGGCAACACGCACTGGTTGTAAAATTTCGTTTTAAGGTTTTGAGGTATGTCTGACGAGAAGATGTGTCGTAGTTTCCCGAACGCTGCCCAGCCGAGTTGAATCCGTCGATTGACCTCTTGGTCGAAGTTGGACTTACCTAGTCGGACTATTTGTCCCAGGTAAACATACTCGTCAACAACTTCGAGCTTAGTGCTCCCAACAACTACAGGCATAGGTGTGACATGGACGTTAAACATGATTTTAGTTTTGTCCATGTTCATCTTAAGATCTATCCGTTGGGAGACACTATTGAGATCATTGAGCATAGTGATTAGGTCTTCCAGCGATTCTGCTATAAGGAATATATCGTCGGCAAATCGAAGGTGAGTGATGTACTCGCCATTGATGTTAATACCGAATCCTTTCCAATCCAGTAGCTTTAAAACGTCTTCCAATGCAGTGGTGAAGAATTTCGGGGAATTAACGTCACCCTGTGTTACACCTCTCTGCAGTTGGATAGGTTTAGTACTCTGATTCTGTACTCGAATAGCTATCGTAGCTCTACTGTACAAACACTTCAGCACTTCGATATACCGACAGTCAACTTGGCACCGTTGAAGGGACTGCAACACCGCCCAAATTTCGACGGAATCAAAGGCTTTCTCATAGTCCACATACGCAATGCAAAGTTGCAGATTAAACTCCTCTGTCTTCTGTACAATCTGCCGCAGGGTGTGTATGTGGTCTATGGTGCTAAAGCCCTTTCGGAAACCGGCTTGTTCGGGAGGCTGGAAGTCGTCAAGTCTGCGCGCGAGACGATTCGTAATGACTCTCGAAAACAGCACGTAGACGCAGCTCAGAAGGGAAATCGGTCTGTAGTTCTTCAAGAGAGCGTTGTCACCTTTCTTGAAGAAAAGACTACCGCACTTCTGCTCCACGCCTCCGGTGTAATGCCACTATGGAGGACGGAATTAAAGAGCTTCTGAAGGACTTTAAGTACCGGTCTTCCACCCGCTTTCAGAAGCTCCGCTGTAATTCCATCCTCGCCTGGGGACTTGCCATTTTTAAGGTGCTGGAGAGCCATTCTAATCGCGCTCAGACTGACGTCCGGGATATCTTCGGAATAGTGTCGGATGAGACTCGCTCTTGGATCGTTACTCACACTTGCGTGTGGCTCCAACGATGACGTGTACAGCTGCCCATAGAACCTCTCAATCTCACTCAAAATCTCAGGTGTCCCGGAAACGATGCTGCCACACTCTGTCTTCAGCTTTGACAGTTGGCTCTTTCTGGCAGACAGATCTCTGGCAAAGACTTTGGAGCCTTGGTTCCGCTCGATCGCTTCTTCAATACGAGCTGTATTGAAGTTGCGTAAGTCCCGCCGCATGCATTTGGAGATCTGTCTGTTCAGATGCCTGTATGCTCTCAAGTCTGTTGAAGAATGTAGCTTCATCTCCCGTTGACTGTTTTATAAAAATTACTGAAAATTAATTTGATAAGAAATTTTTGGTTTTTCTTATAAAATTAATTCTAAGTCATTAAAAATGCACCGTTAATAAAACATTTGACGACTCGAGATGGCTTTTAGGATGACAGCAGCGTATAAGGAATAACGACTAAAAAGAACTGCGGTTGCCAGCTAGCTTACCAAGCGTGGCAAATATCCCCCTATAAGGCATTCTATGGGTGAGGCCTATGTTCAGCACTGGACTATAATAGACTGTAACAGTACGGTACGGAATTTAGATTTAAGATAATCACCAAAAACCATTTATTTAGTAATTTTATTTTATTTTCTCAAAAAAACTTCACATTTTTCGGATACAATGTATAGCCTAGATTATTCCTGGTATTACTCGTTATCTATTCGTCAAGTTTTGTTATAATGGGTTCAGCCGTTCCGAAGATTAGCCCGAACAGACAGGCAGACAGAAACACAAGAGTTTAATAAATGGTTGAAAATATTTTAATGGCACGCAAATAGCCTCCTCATCTCCATAAAAGTCAGTTAATTTCATATTACACACAGACACTTCAAGTTTATTTATGTACAGATAAATGAATTGCCACTTACAAAGTCTGGCGTCAGCTTAACGTGACAAAAAATTTAAAATCCAAAACGATTTTTGACGTATGTATATATAAACATTTTTAAAATATCATAATAACACATAATATGTATGTATTGCAAATTATTTTGTATCCATGTGAGCTTGGTAGTTTTGTTTTATATTCTTTGCGCGTTTACTTGAGTAGTTAATAGAATTTATAACGCGCATGTGTAGTTGCTATTTTATATTATCTGATTTGTTACGCAATCGTCGAATAGATAACATTAATATTGCGATGAAAGGCAATGAACAAGATATGCTAATTATTATGTCATGATATTTGCGAGTCGTGGATTTAGAATTTACTAAAGTGCAATTTTTGCGACAGTATGATGATGATTTCCTAATATATGTATTACTAATTTAGTATTCAGGACTTAACAGGACACTGCAATAACTCATTTATTATGATTGCTATTATAACAACCTAAATAGAAAACACCAGGAAATATTTGTGGCAACAGGCAACATTACAATTAATAATTTATTCCCTCCTTGAGAGCCTCAATTTTAACCTAGGAACATTATAGTATGCATTCTCTGCGCATTTTATTTTCTATCAAATTCTTGTTGATATTTTGGATTGTTTAAAACAGTCTCTTGAAATTTAGGTATATGGTACCACTTTCAAAATATACTTTATCTTTAGAAAAATTATAACTTGGTTAACTATTTTTTTTAATCGTTACCCCCACACTAGGATTTTCTCCTGTATCGTGGAGGCAGTTTACAAACACAAAATGCACAAGGACAAACATCCAGACCTGGAACAATTATTTGTAGGCCATACAAATACTTGTTCCGTGTGGGATTCGAACACGCGGCCCCAAGCGCAGCAACTCATTGCTAAGCTTCTGCGCCACGGAGCCGTCACAACTAACTGAGACGCTGTCATAATATACATTTGAAAAACTTAAATTTATAACTCATTTTGAACTCCTTTAATAGGAGTATTCGTATTACTTGAAGGAATGCGGTGACATATTTTATGAAATGGTGGTGAACACTCAAAGCTAATTAAACCTATAAAATATTTCAATACGCCGCCAATGCCATAAAAATTAACAATCGTTGCTTAATTTACTAAAACTTATATTTTTTTTAAACTCATTATTTGATGTTTGTGTTGTTATCGTCATCATTATTACAGCCTATCCAAGTCCACAGCTGATCATAAGCCTCACTTATACATTGCTTCATGGGAGGGATAGTTACCACGCTTGAAAATCGCAATTTTTTATTATTTTGACTTGTTATCCAAAAAAAACTGCTACTCATCTCCTGTTTAGTTTTTCTCTGTTCCCTTTTACGACACCCACACGATGATAGGAGCGAGTAGATTCTTATACACGGCGAAACGTAAGCGAAGTTAGTCAGGAAGCTTTTACAGTTTTATAGGAGGTGGCGCTCATGACTGGAACGTTGCCTGCTTTAAAAAAGGGAGCTCATCAAGGGACCCAACACCAGCAGAAATTAATTCAACGATTTGTGTGTTAAAGACACGATACACGATATTGTTGTTGCAGGACGAATAGATAAGTCGATCAAGAAACAAAACAGATCAATAAAACAGCATCATAACGCTGCTCGGTCTTTTATGGTAAGTTACAAGAATCGGAAACCCTTTTAACCAGTTACAAAGCATTCCATCTTGGTACTTAGTGATTTTTGATTCCAAATTGAGGTTAGAATGTCCACATCTATGAGCCACAGCATCACGGACAATTTCCATCACTTATATTGTGTGCTCGTTTATCATCCTTACTTCTATTAAAAAAAAACCTTATATATTTCATTATTAAAAATTATAACCAGATGAAAACGATAACAAGTTTTACTGCTTAGTATAGTGGTAAATGAATTCTAAAGAACCAATGAGGCACATTCTGTGACCTATCAGACACAAAGGAAATACTTAGTCATTTTATTGTTCAGTTCAAAGTGCGTAACGACGATACTAATAAATGTCGCTAACAAGCAAGTTATGGAGCACAAAACGTGAATTTACACACAATACACAAACCCGTCCTTGTAAATGAAGTATGCGACAGTCGCTTCATAAGTATTATTGAAACGTTTGCTACTAATTATAATGAGACTGTATCGACAATGATTTAAAATCAAATTGTCTTTAGGACTTCATCGTTAATTCATCCAAATATGAGGAACTCAAGCCTCACTACTTGGTCGTACAAATATTATAGAGCATCGGCGCTGTGTCAACCCGCCTGCAAACGTGTTTAGCAACTACTTCAAGGAAAAAAAAGGCTCATTACAAAAATTTTATGTAAAAAGCAGATGTTTTTTAGATAAACCAATATCTTCCTATTTACAAAATTGTATTTTTTGTCCATCGTTATTCTTTCTGAAATATTAATAGTAGGACGACCGACGCGAAAAACCATTTTATACAATTCCATAAAAAACGATTAAAATAACAAAAATATGAATACTACGAGTTGGTTGATCAATAAGTTTTTAGAAACGCAATGAAACTCTAGGATAAGTATATGTAAATTGTATTTATTTTTCAATGTAATCACCTTTTAAGCTAATGCACCTTGAATAGCGTTTTGCAAAGTAGTTAATTTCCTTGGAAAAAAGGCTTGATCCTGGGACTCGAAAAATGCCTCTACGGCACACATCACCTCATCATCGAAGTCGAATTTTAAACCACGCAAGCTGTTTTTCAGAGCTAGGTCTGGAGAATATGCTGAGTGCTGCATCAACTGAAACCCAGCAGTTCAAATGGCAGCGCCTGTAACATAAAATGTTTTTTATCACGATAATACCCCTGCAAAAAACACCTTAGCACGCGATTTTCCTCGACGTTTATTCTTAAGTTCTTCGCGTATTTTTTGATTAATGATGCGTAATAATCTCTGGTTAATGTCTTGCCTTTACTTCATTATTATCATTATTATTCATCATCATTATATCGATCATTATTATACATTCCGCATCTCAGAAGACAAAGACCATTACTTTTCCAGCGGACGCAGACACCTTGAACCTCTTACCTGATGCGGAAGACGGTCTTTTGCCTTGCCTTGGTTTTTCGTCTCCGGATCGGAATGGTGTACCCACGTCTCATCAACAGTTATGAAACAAGCGCAAAAAGAATCTGTATCTTCTTCAATTATTGCTAAATTTAACTTAACTTAAATGTCAACTCTAGCTTTCTTTTCGGCGTCTTTTAACATTCGAGGAACCCAGCGTGCGTCCACCTTTTTAAAGTTTAATGTATGCGTTAAAATAAACTGAATTGGCCCAAACGAAAGCTTTAGAATCTCAGCTAAATAACAGATGGTCACACCTCGATGTTGATCTACCTTAACAATTTCTTTGATTTTCTTAACTTTTTCTTGCGTAGCGGCCGTTGTTTGGTCGACCGTGGCGCGTGTTGTCATTGCAGACGGTTCTGTTTAAATTCGCGCGTTTAAATTCAGCGCACCAGTATACCATTCTATAATAAGAAGTAGAATTTTCTATCAAAGTAAACTGCATTTCGTCAAAAACACTTTTTGTAGAAAAAAAAATTTCAGGCAGAAATATTTAATAACCACATGAAGTTCGAGTTTATTTCTACATTTTGTATATGAATCAAATTCCCGCCAAATGTGAACTTGGAAAAAAAATTAAGTTTAGTTTTTAATTTAGTTTTTTCTGGCCTTGATAACTAACGAATTTAAGATTCGAAAAAAAAATAGATTTTCTATTCCGAAAACTAGTCATCCTAATGTATAAAAGGAAAAACGAAAGGAGAATTTATTGCTTGCTATTCTTCCAGGCAACACAAAAATAAATGAATAAAAATGGAGAAAAATATAAGATAAAATAAACCTGCCTATCACCCAGAGGGGTAGGCAAAGACTAAGGCAAGATTCTGACACAACTCTCTCGCCTCCTTTACCTACGCATACATGCTCATCGGTTAATGGTTCTTAATTTGGCCCATCTTCAATATATCGTCAATTTGCTCGAAAGAGAGAAATATTATTGCATGCCTTAAGCGCAAAGTGCGTAGGTATATTCTACTAGCGCCTAAAAATCAAGATTCCAACGTTTTGTCGCATGAAATCGTATCTAATAATGGTATTGACCATATAAATGATATAAAAATCACATTTTACGAAAGATAAATTAATGTTGAACTTATTATTTTTTTAAATCAAACAATTGCTATTTTTACATTAAAAAAAAGTGGTTTTATTGGCATAAAGCGTAGATTTATCATGTCCGCACGGAAGCGTAAACACGATAACTTTTGAAAATATCAATTATTCAACTCTATCCATTTTTTAAACTCTCCATCTATCATGTGGGAAGCCATGGAACGTAAATGGCAGTTTAATTTTGTTTTGTTTTGTTTAGTTATAATTTTTTTTTTCGGCTGAGAAATAGCGGAATTTTCGGTATTTTGAACAGCCTTGTATTGATTTATTTTACTAAATACACTTTGCCTCACTCCCGGCCACAGTATACTTTTTACTCCGGGCTCATTGTGAGTGGTCGTTTGTTAATAGCAGTTCATGCTGAAAAATATCAATCGCTTTAGAAATACAAAATATTCCAAAAACCAAATTAAATACATATGTACTTGACCAAGATAAAATATTATTATTACTTTTATAATCACAGATTTTTTTTACAATATTTTGTTTCGCTAAAGTTACTCAGGATTTATATATAAATATTCTTTTACGTCTTGGACTTTATGGAGACCTGAAGGTGTACTTTGATATCTGCTACTGGAACTCCTATTCTCAAGTAGAACTAGGTGTGCCGAAATTGTGCTGTCAATGTCAGTTATGATGAGACCTTACCCCGACTTGAAGGTGTACTTCGGTGAATGCTACTGAAACTCCTCGAAGAGTAGTAATAGTAATAAATGTGCTGAGTTTGGGCTCGTTTTGTTAATTATGATGAGACCTTACCTCTGAACAGTGGCGGATTATCCTTAAGACAAACTAAACACGTGACTAGAAGCGCGCAAGGTTAAAAGGCGCGCGCGGAAGTTTTTAAGCGGAAAAAAAAACGTCGTTTTTGATTACTCCTAAATCGCTCTTAGTCTATCATCACATTTTTCATTTATGCCCCCCCTGTTAATGGTATTTATATCCTAATTATTTTGCAATTATTAAACTCTATTATCAATTATAATATAGTTTATTTGTAAAATGATTACATTTAATTTATAATAGATATTATGTGGCCCCTAGAGGGGCGCCAATGAAGTGCTAGGCTAGCTTAGAGCGCAGTCGATATTTAATCCGCCTCAGCCTCCGAACTTGATAGAGTGACCTTAAAGTATACTTTGATGAACTCCTCAAAGGGGAGGACTAAGTGTGCCGAGTTTGGCCTCGTTTTGTTAGTTATGATAAGACCTTACATCCGGACTTGAAAGAGTGATCTGAAGGTGTACTTTAATGACTGCTACTGGAACTCCTCGACGAGGAGAACTAGATGTGCCGAGCTTGGGCTCGTTTTCACTATCATATATAGGTCACAGCAACCACTTATCGTCAGGTCGACTGTGTGCTCGTTTGTCAACCTATCGTATAAAAAGACATCTTTGGGTAGGTATTTGAGACGCGCTGAAAACTTGTCAAATACCTACCTAAAAATATCTACCAGCTCACGGACTATTTGCTGCCTCTGCGTTAATGTCAGGAAATTTATTGAAGGTAGGTTTAGGTAGGCAAAAACGTTGTTGCCCATAAATCACATTCAATTTAGGATAATTTCAAATAAAAGTAGAAACCTTATTTACTCGTATTTTCAAAAACGGCAATAACTCTATATCGTTATTTATATACGAGGTGGATTGAAAAGTACTCGGCCTAACCAAGAAAATAAACACATACTACATCAGTTATATTTTTATTTTTCTACATAATCACCATCAAGTTCAATACACTTTTGCCACCTCCCCTTCCAAGCATTTAGACCGTTGAAAAAAAATGATTCTTCCTTAGAGTCAAAATATGCGTCTACAGCTGCTTTGACCTCGTCGTTTGTCGAAAATCTTTGACCTCCCAAGTGCTTTTTTAGGTTAGGGAACAGAAAGAAGTCTGATGGTGCCAGATCAGGTGAATACGGCGGATGCGGTAACAGTTCAAAGCCACAGTTGTGAATTTCAGCCATTGACTGTACTGACGTGTGAACACGGGCGTTATCTTGATGAAACAGGACTTTTTTTCTGAGCATTCCTCGACGTTTTTCTTTTATTTCCTCTCGTAAACGACGTAGTAAGGTGCAGTAGTAATCAGAGTTTATAGTCTGACCCCTTTCAAGATAATCAATCATAATCACACCTTTCGAGTCCCAGAATACTGAAGCCATCACCTTATTTGCCGACAAAATCGACTTAGCCTTTTTAGGGGGTGGTGAACCAGGTCTTCTCCACTGTTTTGATTGTTGTTTTGTTTCCGGTGTACAGTAATGAACCCATGTTTCGTCTATAGTAACAAAACGATTCAAAAAATCATCTGCATCGGCTTCAAATAACTCCAAACAGTCGCGTGAAATAGTCAATCGCGTCCTTTTTTGCTCAACTGAAAGCAGTCGCGGAACCCACCTCGCAGACACCTTGTGGAAACCCAACTCGTTGACAATGATGTTTTGAGTTCGTTCATAAGAGATGCCTATAATCTCGGCTATCTCTCTAATTTTTAATCTGCGGTCTCCCATTATTAAATCAAGTACTTTTTTAATATTTTCGTCAGTAGTTGACGTCGAAGGCCTTCCAGAGCGGGGTTCATCTTTCACACTCTCTCTACCACGCTTAAATTCTGCTATCCATTTTTTGACGGATGAATATGACAGAGCACAATCGCCTAATGTACTGACCATGTCATCATGGATGGCTTTTGATGATAGCCCCTTCTTATGGAGGTACTTAATGACGGCACGCTGCTCGATTTGCTCCATTCGCGGAAATTATGTCCGATTACTTTGTTAATAAATTTATAAAATCACAACTAATTATCGCACACGTTTCGAACTTCACACAATAAACTAGTCTGAACTGAACTAAATAATGTGGGTAGATTTGATTTTTAGAATTGAATGGATCTGTGTTAGGCCGAGTACTTTTCAATCCACCCTCGTATTTAAACTTAACTTAAAAATTTGGTTACTCTTTAAAAATAACACTGTATGATATACATATATCAACACTTTATAGTAAATATGTTTTATACAATAACCTACCCTACTCGTTTTGTTGTAAATCTTAACTAATACTCGTATAATGATATATGTGTATCAAATAGACGCTAAAGAACATGACACTTAACGATATTAGGAGATTTTTTTAGAGCTATATTGACAATTGGAGTCTATAGGTGTGGGATGTTTAGCGCCAGACATCAAGTAGAAAGAATTCAGTACAGCTTTGATAAAAAAAAATATTTTCGTGTTCTGCTCTAAATATTTATCTTCCATACGTATAATATCTACGACTTCACATAAAATCATAATAAAGGTGTAAATAGCACATGCCTTACATCGTGAATTGATTCCTTGCCAGAAACATTTAGCAACAGTCCTATTTTTATGCACGGCGCAGAAGATGTTTACGCACAATAAAAAAACACAAAAAAAAATCAAGTTGATTCAATAAATTTATGTGTTTTCGTTGACATTTTATGGTACGTAGTAACGATATTTTTTCAGTTTTCAACTGGAATACAGCCAAAAGTCACTCGGTAATTATAATTCAACTCAATAAAAGACATATTTAAGATATAAAGTTAAATTTATATTGTTATTCCTCAATCGCAAAACTTTATTAGACAGAGCAATTCATCTTCCGTCCGTGACACTAGCGCGCATAAATTTTAACGCAAAGATTTCATTCAAATTCAAACACGATCATTGCTTATTGTTGAGAGATTTACAAGGAATAATAACTACTTGGCACTTTTTAGGGTTCCGTTGAAATATTCACCGAATGTGTATTTCTGTCGCCACTACAACAACAAATAATAAAATTTATAATAAATTAAAAATTAAAAGGGCCTATTAGAAACGTGTATTACGATGGTAGGGAACCCTTCATGCGCGATTTCGACTCGCACTTGAATACACTTGACTTACATATTTTGTCAAGAACTAGTAACTAAACACTACGAAATTACAAGTAGTAGATATTAGACAAGTATAACCGTATGTGGACGGTGTAAGAATATCTATTGCCCCATATCGTCCCATGGGTATCGTAAGGAGACGACTAACTGAAACATACGATGGGTAGCAGCATTTTCTGATAAAAACTGAAAATTATGAAAAATATCGTAGCCAACCCACGTGGCAAGCGCGACAACTATGTCAAAATCTGCCCTATAAGATAATCTATGGGGAAACCCTATATATAGCAGAGGAATTTCATGGGCTGTAATGGATGGATGATGTAGACAAGTATCGTCACTGCAAATAAAGTCGCCATTTCATAGGAGTATTTTCGGAGTAAACGCGTATCCCCAATTTTTAATAATCCCTGACTCTTTTCTTAACTTATACATTTTATGTTTTATTAGTACCAAACATATTTAGACATAGACATACCCGTAGATATGCATTTATTCAGCAACTTACACTCAATACTCTTTTGATACAGAAAATAAATAAAATGATACATAAAAACACGAAATATAAAAATAAATAAGAGAAAACAAACATAAAATAATCCGATTGTATGAGTTATGTAATGCTGAAAAGGGCACTGACTGACTGCTATCGCACGATTGCTGTAGCGTTGGTTTTAAGCAATGCCATTGAGGTTGGAATCGCCCAGGAGGATAGCATGCACGCTGTATTTCTATGTTCGAAAAAGACGTTATCAAAATAACAAAATAAAATAATGGAAATGCAAAAGCATGGAAGTTTAATTATGCACTATACATTATATAAGTGTACGTAATAAGTAATATAATGAGTATGTACGACAAAACCGATAAAATAAATATATTTATATTATGCTGTGAATATGTAATGCAGCTATTTTATTCTCCCTAAAAGTTAAACCGAAAAAAATATTATTTTACTTTAAACTTAAAAAGACTGCTGCTTTTAAGTTAACTGACAGGTGGGTGCAAGGTGTTCCAGAATTTAGTAGCTGCATATCGGAAGTTACGGTACGTGTTTTGGTATCGAAAGGACATTTGATTTTGTTCGAATATCTAATATTAATCTTGAAGGTTCTGGATATGTCCTAATTTGCGATTACAGTTTGCTGATAACCGAATCTACGTGACCCTAAAACGCATTAGCCTGCTTGGCACTTACTTTGCAAACGGGATTTCATAAATAAATAAATGCATCGAACACTAAAATGTATTACATTTTAACAGATATTTGTATTTAAAATTAGATGTCATAATATAAATTTTATAAATTTACATTTATTGTATTTTATATACGTATTTTAAATATTTTTATTAAAATTATTATTACGAGATGTCGCTACATACATTAACAACCGTTGAATAACAACAACCACGGGAGAAGGAATTAAATCTCAGTACAATAATTTAGCAATAATAGGGTCATAATTTTCCGCTTACGAGATGTCGCTAGTTGGAACTATGGAATAGAATAGAATGATTTTTCAGCTGACTTCAAAAAAAGGAGGAGGTTCTCAATTCGATTGTGTTTTTTTATGTATGTTTTTATATAATCTTTTCTAAATGAACCGATTTTGATAATTCTTCTTCTTTTATTTGAAAGCTGGTGCTTGTCATGTGGTATTTGATCTTTGTATATTTTCTGGGACTTTTTTGTAATATCGTGTCCGTTGCCCCGTTAATGAATTAGTGAGTCTGTGGAGTCGAGAAACTTGTATCACTAGCTTGTGTTTGTTCCTGGTGTTTACAGATTGTACATTACCTATTTTTATTAAAACTACTTTTGGTTTTTGGGGATACATAAAATTTTCGTAAATATACTGAATGGCCAAAGTAAATATATTTATTTCTTTAAATTTCTCCCTGAGAGACTCTAGGTTTTAGGTTTTAAATAGCTATTCTGCAAAACAGTTTCTAAATCAGCCGCATTTTCCCATAACAAAATCCCATAAGAAATATTGCAATAAAAATAACTAAAATAAGCTAAACTAACTGTCTCGATACTAGTAAGACTTTTTATGTTTTTCAGAGCTTACTCTGCTTGCTACTTTAGATTTACTCGTATGGAGGCCCCAATAAAGCTTTGCGTTGATAGCGATGCCAAGAAAAACAATGGAATCAACAGGGCTCAGTTTTTCCTCGTTTATTTTTATTTTCATGTAGATTATTAACGTTAAACCGATACACAAATTTTGATGTAGCATTATTCAATTCGTGATTTCAAACGATTAGCCTTTAAGTTTAAAAATCAATAATTTATATATAGCGCTGAGAGCCGCGGTTTCAAATTCCGCAGGGAAAAAATATTTGTACGGTCTACAGAAAATTGTTGATTGTGATTGAGATGTTTGTCCTTGTGAAATTTATGTTTGTTAACTGCATCCACGATAAAGGAGAAAATTCTAGGTAACGTTTTTACCCAACTGCCAAGGAAGGGTTATGTTTTTCGCGCGTATCTTGTATGTATTTATGTTTGGCAATTTCTTTATTACTTCGTTACTTTCAAACGGCTGAATAGATTTCGACAATTAAGGTATCGTTATATTCGTCTTAAAAACCTAAGTATTCTTAGATAGCTGTATGAAAAAAAATGGCGGAATATTGGCGCGAGATAGTTTTTTTTATAGAATAAGGGTGACAAACAAGCACACAGTCCACTTAATGGTAAGTGGTTGCTGAGGCCCATAGACTTTCTTCCCCGACTTGACTTCCCCGGTCGAACCGACCCATTCATGCTATACTATTAATTACTACTATACTATACTATTAATATAGCTACAGCTCTACCACATTTTATACGTGGTAGAGGCATGTGCCAACATACGTTAATTAAAAAAATTAACCAAACCTATCGAGTAGGTTATCAAATTAAAGGAAATTAAAAAGGGTTACAGAAATATATATAAGTTTTATGGTCGAATTTAATTAGAAATATTAAATTGGTTTAAAAGTTTTTGATAGTATAAAATGAGCCATGTTTATGTCGGACCTTGTGCTATATGAATTTTAATATGAAATTTAGTGCATAAGAGTGTGTCGGGACATTAAACGGTCTAAAATAAAATTGACATTGATTGAAAACCCAATTGCAAATTATAAACCGAAAGAAAATTAATGGGTCCCACCTGCTATTAAACTTAATGCATGTAATTTAACTTAGGCTTTCAGCTCATAATATAATGTGTTAAACCGAAGTAGAGTACTTTGTTTATAGTTTATTTTAATTTTGTTTTCTATTCTCATTCTTGTTTCGGTCTTTTTAGTACTTTACTTTTAAATTGTCTTTTTTGCAGTCGGGTGTTTGATTTTTTTATCGTTTATTTTATTTCTAAAAGTAAAAAAAAGTATGATCAGCGAATATCATCATCCCCTCATGATTATCCCCTACAAGGGAAGGTAAACCTTTAATATAGACTTGAAATAGGAATAGGATGAGAATTGAACACTGAGGAACACGCATTAATACAGGTAACCCTGAAGAACTTTTTCCATTGATAATAACTTTCTGAGTTATATTACTTAAGTATGAAATAATAAATTTAAGCGCAATGTTCTTAACACCATAATTCTGTAGGTAGTTTCCTGATTAATATTCACTATCGCATATCGACGCGAGGGTGTCTTAAGAGATGACATAGGGAAACAAACCAGGAGATGAGTAGCAGGTTGGGTGGGCTTGGCTGTGGTCGCCAACCCGCCTGCCAAGCGTTGCAACTATTGCGAATATTCCCCCTATGAAGCAATCTGGACTGGTGAACTTTTGATAGGCTGTAACAAATGATAAATAATATCATTGGCTGTAACGGTGACAGTAACTTACACAATCAAAAGACAAAGAAATGCTTTTGCTTTTCTACCGACCTCAAAAAGGAGACTGTACTCAATTTGACTGTATGTTTTTTCTTTTTTTATTATATAACATAACTTTGTTCTACGTTTTCCGATTTCGTTGATACTTTTATTATTTGAAAGCTGGTGTTTTTCGTGTATGTATGTAAATTTGATCAAAGTCTGACTAATAGTCTTTGAGTTATCCTTAATAATATAATACATAATTTTGTATAACCGACTTATCGGCTTCAGTAAGTCGGTTGCACAAAATTTTTAATTTTAAATTATGTTTAAAAATATTAAGATCTTAACCGTGTAACGGCGGTGTAAGAATAACCACTACCCCATATCGTCCCGAGGGTGTCGTAAGAAGCGACAGAGGGAAAACGAAACAGGAGATAGGCAGCAGCATCTTCCTGATAAAAACTCAAAATAATTAAAAACTGTGTTTGACCCGCTTGGCAAGCGTGGCAACTATGGCAAAATCCCCCAATGAGGCAATCTAAGATAAGAGAGGCCTATGTTCAGCAGTAGACTTTTATAGGCTGTAATGGATGGATGGAACGGATTAAGATCTTAATCTGGAATAGCCTTTTGCCTTTACCGACATACGACATAAGTTACCTACGTGGTAGAGCCACGCTGCAGCTATATCATGATTTTAGCATGAATGGGTCGACTCGACCGGGGTAAGACTACGCTCTCACAGAATACTTGCGTAAAATAGCAGTTCAGTGCTGCTGTGTTTCGCATGGTGAGTGTAGAGAACCGGAGACCCATTTTACTGGAAACGAGGCATTTTATTACATTTTAGTTTTCATCTTAGTCCTCGGGTGACAATACATCTGCATTTTGATTCTTAATCGAGGATAAATGTGGATTGTCTATGGGCCGCAGCATCCACTTACCTTCGGGTGGACTGTATGCTCTTTTGTGACCCTTATTCTTTTATTAAAAAAATTACAAACTATTTAAATTTAATCAATTGATCAAAATATCAATGTTATACGTGGTAGAGTCATGCTGCAGTGTATATTACAGTATATTAGTAGTATAGTTGTAGCACGAATGGGTCGGCTCGACCGGGGAAGGTCCACGCTCTCACAGAATACCAGCGTAAAATAGCAGCTTAATGCTCCTGTGTTTCGTATGGTGAGTGTAGAGAACCGGAGACCCATTTTACTGGAAACGAGGCATTACATCTTAGTCCTCGGATGACAACGCATCTGCATTTTGATTCTTTATTGAGGATAAATGTAGACGTCTATGGCTCACCACTTACCATCATGTGGACTGTGTGCTCGTTTGTCAACCTATCCTATAAAAAAATCTATGCAACAATTAATTTATTATAAACTTGCGAACCGCCCCGGCATCTCCTGAATAGGATTCATTAATGTCAAGTTTTCTACTGACTTCACAAATGAGACGGTACTCAATTCGACTGTATGTTTTTATGTGTGTTACCTCCATTACCATTTCAAACCTAGTGCTTCACATGTGGTCCCATATGAATTTTGTCAAGGCCAGGCCAACAGTTCTCCATTAACTTATATCTATATTCTATATCTATTTATATTATAATCTTAATAATTTATATTGAAGTCAGTTGTACAAAACTTTTAATTTTAAATTATTGGGATAAAATACAGCCTAGATCCTCCTGGCATTGCTCTCATCTGTTCGTCGAGTTTTATCACAATCGGTTTAGCCCTTTCCTAAGATACGCCCGGACGGACTAACAAACAGAAAAAAAAGGTTATTTTTGTCTGAATAGTATACAAAGAACTCCCTAGGCTTAAAATAAGACAGTTATTTCAATATTATAGACAAACACTTGAATTTTATTTAAATATATAGATTTAGATTATAATTGTCTAGACTACCATTTTTAACCGACTTCAAAAAGGAGGAGGTTTTCAATTAGAGTTTATATTTTTTTTGTATTTTTGTTACACAATTTCTTCACAGATTTTGGACCGATTTTAATGATTCGTTTTTTATTAAATAGGCTTTACTTCAAGAGTAGCCCCATAAAGAAGAAAAATTCTGCCCCTAAGGGTGACCAATAAGGCGAAAAGTTTCATACTTGATTATTGTTTAAGGAATTTCTTATGATATCTTTGCAGATTGAGAACCGATTTTAATTATTATGTTTATTAAATAGGTATACTTCAAGGGTGGTCCCATATAAAGGAGAATAGGATTTTTGGACCTGAAGTTAACTAATTGGTTTATACTTTAAACAGTTAGCCATATTTTTCTTAAATAAAATACAAAAAGTAGCTCTTTTTTTAACAAACGGTACCCCCAAAATAGGATTTTCTCCTGTATCGTGGAGGCAGTTTACAAACATAAATTGCACAAGGACAAACATCCAAACCCAGAACAATTATTTCTAGGCCATACAAATACCTTGTTCCGTGCGGGATTCGAACCCGCGGCCCCAGCGCAACAACTCATTGCTAAGACACTGCGCTACGGAGCTGCCTTTCGAACCCGCGGCAATTTACAATTATAATAATAGAATTTACAATCTAGATTTTGAGAAAACAATAAAATAAGAACTAAGAAAATCGTTTGTAGTGTATTCTTTATGGCAACAAATCGGTCACCATAAAGAATACACTAGTGAAATTCTCGTTTCTGAACGTTATTTTTCAATACATCATATAATTTTTCAATCATCATATCAACTTATCATTTTGAAACTTGACTTGACAGTTCAAACTTCAAACTATTTACTTAAAAGAAAAAGACAGATTTTCGATTCGATTTGAAACGAGCGCAATAAAATCGATTCGCGATTAAACTGAGCATTTTAATATTTATTTTCGAATATTTTTCTGTGCTAACTAAGGAGATAAAAAGAAATTGCGTACATATATACAAAATAATAATAAATAATACAAAATATCAAAAAAAATCTAACAATTAACAGTTACAACAACAATTCAAGTAATCGATCTCTGATCGATATGCCTAATATTCACTTCACTTAGTTGTTGTTGTTTTAACTTTCGTTAACTGTTTCACCGTTTCGTTTATTTCGTTTCATTAACCACAGCTTTGTTGGTGATTTTATACTAATCTTGCTTTTATATCTTCAAATAATTATAGTGAAAAATAGCCTGTTACAGTGTAATAACAGTCAAAAATCATCTGTTACAGTGTAGGTAATAGAAAATCTCACTTTTACTTATTCTACAATAACTCAACTCCTAGATTGACAAATTTTGCCAGATTTTCAGCTATGAATTGTTTATATATAAGCTTTCAAATGGTTCTACTTTCATGTTATTACTTGGGTCCAAGAACGTATGGAGATGTCTCTTTCTTCTTTGGAGAAAAAATTAAACCCGTAAGGGTAGCAAATAAACATCTTTTTTTTCAGCAAATTAAAGTCTTTTACTTTACTTTTTGTTAAAAGTTGTCTTATCTTATTTATGTGAAAACTACTTAATAGTAAGTGATTTTTTACTAGCCAAGCTTGTTTGGACTGATTATTAACATGATAGTAAAGAATCGTTAAGCGTTATTTTACTTCAAACAAAATAATTATTTATTTGAAAATTATGTAATAAAATAGTTTGGAATGTAATAAAAGAAACCACTCAGAATTCTACTTTCGTAGTGTTGATAAATCTATATCTGACGTGGTCAACCACTTCATAAATAATACGATAACAAATTTAGAAAAAATTATATAAAATTACTGGCTGGCCAGGCAGACGTAGTTTGCCCTTTCCGACGACCCTTGCTATAAAAAATCCTTAAATTCGCATTAAAAAATATTGAGGTTCACCTAACGGGATAAAAACTATTCTATCTCTCAAGTTGGATGAAACTGCACAGTGTACAAAATTTCATTGAAATCAGTTCAGTAGTTTAGGATTTAATCGCGGACAAACAAAGTGACACTGTAACTTTTATTTATAAAAATGTCTATTTTCATCGGCTTAGTAGAGGTATACTCTCTGTTCTGATACTTTCAAAGAAATTCCAGAACATTGGATAAAAGATATTCGATTCTTTATTTTTATTCACATCAATCTATTTAGGAATTTGGACCAGCTGTGACCAAATTATCTAATTTAACGCCTGGCGCGAGCAGAAGAAATCTTAACATAACATTTTGTTAAATACAACAATGTTATTGTTTTTAAGTTTCATTATAATCTTTTTCTTTCAAACTGTCTACAATATCTACAACTAACGTTAATTCACAATATTTTATTAGTCACGACAAGACATGAGTTGTTTTCAAAAGACACAGTTCTCATTAACCAAGTGATAGAGTTTAATGTAACGGTGCGCGGCGTAACGTGATACAAAGTAATCTAAACTTACTTGTTCGATAACACACCTAATCGTTCAAACTTCGTCGTCAACGGTTAGTTCATTCTCACCTACTTTCTTGGCCTCAGTGTGTACATGTATGTGAATAATGTATAACTACAATTTATTGAACACGACTCAAATACAATTTTATAGGTCAGATTAGGTCAGATTTTAAGAATTTAGAATCAGAGCATACAGAATGTGTGCTCTGATTTAAATGTTAAGAATGTTTTTTTATAGACTTAGGGTGACAAACGAGCCTGATGGTAAGTAGTTGCTGTGGCCCATAGACATCTACACCTATCCTCGATTACGAATCAAAATGCAGATGCGTTGTCACCCGTGAGGATTAAGATGGAATGCCTCGTTTCCAGTAAAAAAGGTCTCCGATTCTCTACACTCCCCAAATGAAACATAGCACCATTAAGCTACTATTTTATGCTGGTATTCTGTGAGAGCGTGGTCCTTCCCCGGTCGAGCCGACCCATTCGTGCTACATCTATACAATTAATATACCTGCAGCATGGCTCTACCACGTAAAAACGTGTATTTTCGACTAAGATGACAATTTCTGAATTAGCCATCAACTACGCAGGTGGTATTATAGAGCCAAAAGTTGTGATGGGAAATCACGAATAAAGGAACAATGCCAGGAGTGATCTAAGCAATTTTTGTAGTTATACATCTTTTGGGTCGTTTGGGAAAAATTATGAGAGTGAATTTTTTAACGATGCGCGCGCTCACCGCCAGCTGAAAACGACACCATGAAGTTGTTACGGTGCGCGCGCACACTAACACCACAAAGCGACAACTTCATTGGGTAATTGTCTCTCAAGTTTTCGTGGGAACTGATAACTATATTTAAGGCAGTTATTTTTAGTTATTTCTGTTTTGTTACGCTAAAGAATTATAGCTTCCTACGTGCGTACATAAGTACACACACACGTTTTTTCCTCCAAGTTCATCAAGAAAATTAGCACGGACAAAAAAATATTTTAAAAATGTTTGTTTTAGTCTTAATAACATGCAATTAACCCCATGAGCTTAATAGAAGCCAGTTATTTTAATATTACAGACAGACACTTCAATATTATTTGTATGAGTATAGATACTCGTACATTTCGCTCAGCGAAACCGTGCATATTTGGCCCTAGAAACACGTGAATGAGACATTTTTAAGCTTTGAATTTCTTAGCATTTTTGAAGTGAATACTTCTTAAGCCGTGTTGAGCGATTTTTGATAGAGGAAAAACTTATGGGTTCGCGTCACCGATGACCTCGACGTCACGTGCATGTCTACTAGCGACGCGTAGTATAGCGGCCTGTGTACATGTATACCCATATATCATTGAGTTTTCACTTCTGTCGGCAGTCCTTAAGGCTGCCTCTGTTTTTTTTTATTTATTCATAGGACACCAGCAGGGCACAGATTATTACATTTTTATTGAATTATGTAGACTTAATCTAGGGACTCATGTGTGCACCCTTATAGATGACACAGCATTACAAAATACTATAAAAATTAAGACAGAGCAAAGTTACAATAGCTTATAAAGAAATATGTCACAAAAAATGATACCTAAAGATAATATGAGACAGTAAAAATACGCATATAACCACACAGCAACTGAAGGGAACATGGATATTAGATTATCATCATTACAGCCTTTCATAAGTCCACTGCTGAACATAGGCCTCCCCAAGGAATGCCACAAAGCACGGTCCTGAGCCACCTGCATCCATCGACTTCCTGCATGTCTTAGAACCTATTAGATTATAATAAAATCTATTACATTTTTCCTCATATTGTATTTGTCATAGCAAATGCTACTTTTAATGTTAATTGTTATCAATTAAAATTAAACGGTAGGATGTCTGTTACAATAGAAATGCATGTAAAAAAACAGTCCCTCTCTTAGCTTCTTCTGATATAATTGTGGCTTTTATGTTTGGCATCCAAATTATGAGTTATCGGGTTACAACTTTTATAGTTCTATCTATTATAGTCAACGCGGTGTACACAAAGATCATTTCGTTATTTTTGGAAATTTAATTTCTGTAGAGGAAATTTAACCAAACGTTAAAGCTCGAGACACACAGAGACAGTATAGCGAAAAAAGCGGTCCAGAAGAGAACCCACAACGAGCGAATGCGTTCCGTGCAACACAAAAGTTTTCTCTGCTTCCGCGGCGGAAGAGTGGGCGGTGTGACAGCAAATGCAGCCATATTTAGTTTTACATAATATATACTCGTTGATTGCAAGATCAAGCATCTTCATAGGGCATTACGCATACACGGTGATGAAAAGCTTTTGATATTATTAGCATTATGGCAAAAAAGTATATTTTTTTTTGCAATAGTAGGTACTAATACGAAATTAAAAACGAAATTGGATATAAACGATATTCGAAAAAAATACTGTTTGGGAAGGACGAACTCTGTTCTTATTTAGACCTCTAAAAACCGTTTTACTTACTTTTTTCTATATATATAAAGAGTAAGTCTGTTACGGCCTACGGCTGTTCCTACAAATGTTCAATATTCGGGGCCCATGAGCCATGCCATGAGCCCATGGCCAAATTTAGGCGTAAACAAAGTCTGTTTAGTTGTTTAAACTGAAGATTCATTTAGTAATAACACTGCCCTTTTATTTCCAAAAATAAGTTCCATAAAACGTGAGTATCTTGTTTTCATTTTATAATTTTGCATAAACAAAATGGCCAAGTTCAATTTAAAGATCAAATATTGACTAAATAAATAAAATACTCGTCACGATACAGAAATGTATTTGATGAGGAATTATCATTCTACTAATATATATAAATGAAATACATAGAAATAAAATTCATGTGTCTGTCTGTAACATTGAAATAACTGCCTTTTACCAAGTTTTTTTATCTGTCTGTCTGACCGGGCTAATCTTCTGAAAAGCTCAAGCGATTGTGATCACGAAAAGATAGAAAGCAATAGTAAGTGAACTAGGCCATAATATTTTAACTGAAAAACTTCGATTTTTTTTTGTAAAATCTAAAATTTTTAATTGAAATATGTAGGTTTATTTTTTATTTATTTAAAACGTTACCGCCACACTAGGATTTTCTCCTGTATCGTGGAGGCAGTTTACAAACACAAATTGCACGAGGACAAATATCCAGACCCGGAAAAATTATTTGTAGGCCATACAAATACTTGTTTCGTGCGGGATTCGAACCCGCGGCCCCAGCGCAACAAATCATTTCTAAGCCACTGTGCCACGGAGCCGTCAAAGGTCATTCACGATTATTTATTATATCTATATTATGCCGCATTAATAAACCCCACCCAGGCGAAGCCGGGGTGGGTCACTAGTAGTGTCATAAAATGCGGCCAAAATGATGTCACGCCTTTTTTGAATGTATTGGTAAGAAGTCCAATTCGTTAATACATTTTATACCTATTAATTATAATAATGTCCTCCAGACCGAATTTTGGTCACGGCGGTTAGCCTCAACGGAGACTAGCCATCGGCGTAGGACTGGATTATAGTGCCCAAGTGTATGCGCAAGCACAGGTGCACTCTATATTCCCTCAATCTCATAGTCCGATGGGACGGTAAACCGACACGACTGGAGAAAGACCAGGCGCTTTTACGTAAGCCGTTGGAGCAACGGTTTTACGTGCTTTCGAGGCACGGGGATGAGACACCGCCAACTTCCTGACTCCGGGCACCTACAGAGAATTTCTTGATGGAAAAGCTCAATAACTGATTTTTTGGCCCGACCTGGGTATCGAACCCAGTACCTCATGATAAGCAGTCGCTCAACTACAACCACTAGGCCAACGAGGCAGTCTGATAAAAACATTGAGTTATATGTACTACGTACTAGAGAAGCCTTTCTAAACAAAAAATGTGCACTACTCTATGGAGTTAGTAAAGTCGCGCATGCGCAGTTGATTTAAGCGCTTTGCGCCTGCGCGGTCAGTTTATATAAAGAAATATATTTTTTCATAATATTTTCTTTTCTAATATTACGATATTATTACCTATTTATTCACTTGAACAACAAATAATTTTACTTGACTACTGAATTGTTATTTACGTCCAGGTTTAAACTTTAATTTGTAATATTGTATTATTAGCGCCGATCCACACTGCATGAATATTGAAACCACAGACTAACTAGTAGATTGAAACCACACTAAATGACACACTGTACGGATTTCAGTACAGTTCAGTTGAACATTGTGTTGTACATATAAATAAAAACATTATAACAGTTTACGTAGCACACACCAACAGAAGAATTTTTTTGGTGATTTTTAGCACTATATGAAATAAAAGAACTGTAATTCGGAATAAACTAAAACTTGTTTTTCTAAAAAAATATAACCTATGTCCTGTCCAACTCTGGGTTTTAATCTAGATATGTTATTTTTAAATAACATAGATTAAAACGAGTCGGGAAAAAGTTTCTTCGTATTTTATATACAAATTCAAGACATTTTTATTTCAAAGTTTAATTACATTGAATTATAATATACATATATGTGTCATTTTGGTCAATAACTTGTTGCCATCTTGTAGGTAGTGATATAATCCCGTTGCTGTAGAAATTTTGGGACTTTTGATCAAAAAATGCGACAAGTAGCTTTGACTGTTCTCTCTTGATGTCAACCTAACACTACTCAAAGAATTCTGAAGAGACCGAAACAGGTGAAAATCTTAGGGTGCAATGTCGGGACTATATGGTGGATGCATTAACACTTCTCAACCAAACTTTCTCAACTTTTGCTGAGTGGCCAATGATATGTGTGGTCTGACGGTGTCATGACGAAAGACAACTCATATTCTGTTGATCCATTTCGGCCGTTTTTTCTCAATTTCTTGCTTGAGACTCATTAGTTGTTGGCAGTAGAGATCCAAATCAATGGTTTTACCTGGCGGTAAAAGCTCATAATAAACGATGCACTTCCAATCCCACCATACATACATCATATAAACGTCACAAATTTTTTTCGCGGTTTTAGTCGCACTTTTTCCTTTTTTGTAATAAAACTTCGGAATGTATCGAATTTCTTCATTAGATTCACTCATTTTGGCGAACAGCAAAACAATTGAAAATGGTGGAAAAGTGTTATTTACCTACTTATTATTTTTATTATTTTTAATGTCCTATATGTATTGATATAAAAATCAGCCTGAAACAAACAGTACAACCAAAGGAACTTTCTTCAATGTTATACAAACAAAATGCGACGAAACTTTTCCCCCGACCTATTACTAGCAATACCTACTAATATTTCCTTTAACCACTCCCGGTAAACTTAAAATACTTGTTTTAGGAGTGGTTCACGCCAGTATCCGAATGGCCGTTTCGATTCCACGACCTTTTGAGTTTGTGGTACGCACCAAGCCATTACATTAGGCTCTGTTTTTGCCAAGTTTATTCAAAATTTATTCCATAGTGTTTGTATGTTTATGGCTCAATCACGAAAATCGAAATATACAAACGTCCAAACATCTAAACAAACTTTCAAAAGTTCCTACGTCATCAAGATAATTTTATGGAGAAAAATTTTGCTTCTTATAATATGTTATTTGGACGCGTAGTTTAAGAGATAATGAAAAATTAAAATAATTCAAAAGTCGGCTCGGCACGCGAACGAGGCATAAGCCTAGCCGACCGATGAGAACCGAGAGAAATCAGCAGTGAACGCCGGTGCGCAAGGTGTCATAACATAAGAAACATATAGGCGTAAGCGAGGTGTCCGTCCATGTGTACATTTACCGCGTGATCGGCGGTGAAGAAAAACATCGTGAGGAAATCAGAATGCCTGAGAAATAAAAAAAAAATAATAATGTAGTACCTATTGAGGACTAGCAGGATAGTCGCTAGTTACAAAGTAATGTTAGGATGGAGAATGTACAGAGTATTGTAACGTCAATCAGTTTTTTAATAATATCTAATGATCTAAATAAAAGCCATAAAATTAATTGCGACCATAATGCCACCTATGTGAATGGGGAGAGCAAGTAATACTGCAACAAGTGACCTCGTTTACCTGCAAGGCTTTCCCCACTTTGTAGTTCCTAGAATACAACTTTACAAGGAAAAATACTCGTATATTAAGTATATAATATCGTTCTCGATTATTACGGAGTTTTTTACTAGGTTATTAAATAGTTTTGACAATAATTAAATACTACTGGAAATGGCGAACGGTTATAACCTTTTGATCTTATTCTGTTGTATATCGGAGTTACCAGCGTAGAGAAATCATTCCTTTCATTAAATATGTAACTCTAATAAAGGAATCAATTCATATTAATGTAATAAATGTGTAAATTGACATAATTAAAGACAATTTGCTAAGTAAAGCACAGCTATATTATGGCTACAGCACGAATGGGTCAGCACGACCGGGGTAGGACCACACTTTTGTAGAATACCAGCGTGAAACAGCAGAATAATGCTGTGTTTCGAAGGGTGAGTGTAAATAACCGTAGAAACTTTTTACTGGTAACGAGGCATTCCATCGTAGTCCTCAGAAGTGACAACGGACTTGAATTTAATTTTTAATCGAGGATAGATGCATATTGGACTTGACCGGACTTGAAGGACTGTGGTCGCTTGTGTATAGCAAGTCACCCTACCACATCTTCGTCACATAAAATAAATAAATATATGGCATAAAAATGGCAATTTTCAGTAGTTTAGTTTTTATAATTCAAACTATTTATAGACTGTGTAATTCGCTCAGATCGCGACTTCGCGCACCCACAGTCAACATGTTAATAGTGTCTGCTTTTTTAGTACACAATATGAAAAATAAATCCATTATTGTCGGTCTGTATTCCATAATATTATTCATAAATTTTATATGTATGATCTGTAGAATACGAGTATGTGAAAAAAATTAAAAAATAGCAAATCAATTTTTATATGAAAATAAAAGTTCATTTGTAATTTTTGGACATGTCAGTAATCAAAGATTTGTATCTCTACATACTACATAGTATAAAACAAAGTCGCTTCCCGCCCTCTATACGCTTAGATCTTTTAAACTACGCAACGGAATTTGATGCGGGTTCGGGGGGCGCGGGGGCGCGGGGGCGCGGGGGCCCCCGAAACGCCGATGTATTCGCTTACAATATACAATCTTTTTTCTATTTTAGGAAAAATATAATCCGACACAAAAGCACACATTGCCGAGTTTAGCAGAGAAAGTGGCATTGACAGATTTCTTAGGTGGAAAATATGTAGTTCCACGTTGCGCCGCCATCTAAATGTTTTTTTTCGAGCTGCACAATCGCCTTACTTATAGTCTGGGTGTTTTTTTTTAATTTTCGGCAATCTATGTATTTATATACTTACAGCTAAATAAATGTTAGTTAAATTGAAAATAGGAAAAGACATGAATATAGGTAGTAGCTTAGCGAATTTTAATCGGATACCAGAATAGTTTTTTTTTTTTAACTTTTACTAAACAGTGAATAATAAATAATAAACATTTTAATAATTATAAAAAAAAATATCTAAAAAGTACACACATTGCAAATTCAAGTTTGCAAAATCTTTACAATGCACTACATAAAAGTCGACATTGTGTTTAGTTGGGGGATTTCCCGAAAGGTTAAACTTGTACGGTGAAGTTTGTGGTGTGATTTTGTTTTGTTTCATAGAAATTATTTAAGATAATAGAAAATGTATCTCCTGATCCTGGTACGTATTGTAATGAAATTTTAACAGATGAATTACGCGATATTTGAATACGAAAAGGGCCATTATTTTTCCAAAATAGAAATGGTGACTTCTCCGAAACTTCTGCAAGTTTTCCAGACTCAAGCGGTAAAAAAAAACTAGATATTTAACTATAAATATTTTTACTCGTAAATTGATGAATGGTGAGTCTTTAGAAAGAAAATGTCTCCTTTATTCA
Organism: Parnassius glacialis; assembly: GCA_033319125.1. Classification (NCBI taxonomy): domain Eukaryota; kingdom Metazoa; phylum Arthropoda; class Insecta; order Lepidoptera; family Papilionidae; genus Parnassius; species Parnassius glacialis. The sequence continues at coordinate 36,312,791 of JAVANC010000013.1, read as the reverse complement.
CCGTCGAAGAAATCTGTGTACTGCCATTGCTGCCGTCCATTTAATGCTACTACTGGTACTGGGCATAATTTGAGTTCTTCGAATGGATTGGAAGCATATAAGTAATTTTTAAAATTGAGCATGAGAATTTACAGCACAGGCAATTAATGATGAATTATGTCGCAAGAAGCAAAAATACTGGAGGAGTTGACAGTTAGTTACTGTCTTAATATAATACAGAAGTCAATTAATGAAAGAATGTACTTAGAAGAATTATTGCAACAGATTGAAAGGTTTAGCTTCTAGAGATCTTGTTTTTCGTGGTGATAATGAGATATTGGGTTTTCAAAATAACGGGGATTATTTAGGATGCCTAGGACTGATTAGTAAATTTGATCCTTTTCTTGCTGATCATATACGAAACTGCGGAAATCGTGGAAAAGGAAGAACCTACATCATATTTGTCTGCAAATATTTGCAATGAGTTTATTAATTTAATGGGACAGCAAGTTTTAAAAATAATTGTCAACTAACCTTTAAGGTGAGATACGTAAAAGACGGAGAGCCTATTGAGAGATTTTTGCAGTTTTTGCCTATGTATAAACATTGTTCAGAATGTATAGCAGATATCATTTTAAACTTTTTTGAAAGCCATTATATTTTTTTCTGAAGCTTTGTTCTCAATTGCAAGTCACATCCATCAACCAAGAGAAACAAGAAACGAAGCCCAAAGCTGTGCAAAAAAAATGGAGAAATGAATACTATATTTTTAATGGAGATATGGAATGATTTTTTGGGAATTATGAACAAAACCAGCTTAAGTTTAGAGAATAGCACTACGACCAAGGACGTTGCAACAAAATTTTACGCATCTCTGATCGATTATGTCAATAACACACGCTATGATGTCAATCAGTACGAATCGATCGAACAAAAAAATCCAAATACTGACTATAAAGATAAGTCTGAAAGAAACAGTATGCGCAGCACACGCGTTACTTTTTGAAGGATTGTCTGAGACTGTACATTTAAATGGCAAAGAAAAATTTCGTTACGTTTATCCCTTGTAATCGATACATTAAATTTACAATCATTTTAGTTTTCTTTATCAATTAATAATAATCGATTCTGATGAGTTGACAAAAAATGCAATGAATTTTTAAGAATTCTACCATGAAGACATTAATGCATATGAGTTCAAATCAGAATGTTTTTATTTAGGGCAGTATTTAAAGGACATAGCAAAGGAATCTGTGAATTTGAATATGTAAGGCTGAGTTACATAAACTAATAAAGGCTGATAAATTAGAAGAAACTGTTCCTTTGCTTAATGGTTACCAATTGTAGTGGAGAGCGCGCATATTCACACCTAAAGAGAATAAAAAATGAATTACGTACAAGTTACAAGAACGACTAACAAATTAGTCGATAATTATGTGTGTATAAAGTTATTAAGCTATGCTCGGGGTGTCTCTGCGTGATAAACTTAGAAATGAGGATATCCACAGTAGAACCAGAGTAACCGACATAGCCCAACGGATTAGTAAGCTGAAGTGGCGGTAGGCCGGCCATATAGCTCGAAGAACCGACAACCGATGGGGAAGAAAGATTCTTGAGTGGCAGCCTCGTACCGGTAGGCGAAGGGTAGGGCGACCCCCCACTAGATGGAGTGACGACCTGGTGAGACATTCAGGAAGTCGATGAATGCAGGTGGCTCAGAACCGTGCTTTGTGGCATATAAGATCATATAGAAGAAAAATATTTTTGTCATTCCCTTTTTTTAATTTCCAACAGGGCCCAAACTCTTGTGTGCCCAAGGGCCTCGGTATGGCCTAAGACGGCATTGTCCGTGTATATGTATGTGACGGAACTTCTCCTAAACGGCACGACCGATTTTGATGAAATGTTATGTGTGTGATAAGTTGATTCGAGTATGGTTTATACTCACAATTGAACCCAGTAACCACCTACGGTCTTACTTACCGTCTGTTGGCGAGATACAGATATCACCCGTGCGAAGCCGAGGCGGATTGTTATTTATTGTAGATATAATATGTAGCTGTACTAAACTAAATACTTAAATATTTCCTATTCTAAATATACCTACATCTTAACTGTTTGAACATATTGTTACGAGCTTGGGGTTCGAGACAATTACAAACTGCCGATTGAATTACCAAAATTGACTATTTAATTACACAACACTAATTACAACTTAAAATCACACTAATAATAAAACACAGTTCGCCGATATTTCGCTTCGAAGTATTCTCTTGTATCGCCAATTCAATACTGCCCCGGTCGTGGTCTATACCGGCCTTATATAGGGCCTCAGATAGTTTCCAGACCCTTCTACTGTAGCGACATCTAGAATGTTCGAGTACATATCGGTCCCGACATTTCTGGAAGGATCTCGACTCTCCTAGTTCTGCTACTCGACACTAGAGGGCGCTAGTGTAACTAGTGTTGCCATGTACAAGACATTAATAGTGGCGCGTAACACTGCCCCCTCCTAAGACATGCTCGTCCCGAGCATTATTGGCCCCATAATAACGCGCCAGTCAATCCACATGGACGATCTTAGGAGTACCTCTGGCACCTTTCTGTATCCGGTAGGTTACGTCATTGATCCTTGTCACAATCTGGTACGGTCCGTCCCATTTAGTTTGAAGCTTAGGAGATTTCCCTTTGCTGCGAGCTGGATTGTGTAACCACACTAGTGAACCTTCGTCAAACTCTTTGTCATAGTATAAAGACAGGGAAGTACGTTATCTTCAAACAAACGCACTGCGCGCGGCTTGTATGTGTGCGCCATAGTATCTATGAGGCGCCGCACGCACACTTAAACACAATCTCGGAATGTTTCTCACTACGCCAGTCTGGGCTAACACCGCACGAGGTTCGCGCGTTACGGCTTTTTTACATACATTTACATATTTTTGTTGTATTAGTTGTCTATCAGACAGAGGAAGAATAGTAACTAAGTACCTACTTAAGGTTATAAAATCGTAATTAATTATATTTGCAAAAGTTATTTATAAGGATGCGGATATATTACACATTAAAGTTTAATAACAAGTCGTTTCGTAATAGTCGAAACCGAAGAAAGTATTTTTCTGTAGCTAATTTGTAATTTTGTAATAAATGTGTGATTCATGATTTGTAATTTTGTAATAAATGTGTGATCATTCATATGCTTGTATTAATTAAAAATAAAAATTAATATGGTCCTTTATGTGTGCAAATACTATATTATGCCTATTAACAGTGGTAGAGCCACGCGGCAGCTTTTGCTGTCACACGGATGGGCCGGCTCGAACCGGGGTGGTACCACGACCTCACAGAAAACCAGCGTGAAGTAGAGGTTCACCTCTGCGTTTCACTTGGTGAGTGCAGGTGGCCGGAGACCGTTTTTACTGGAAATGAGGCGTTCCATCTTGGTCCTCACGGGTGACAACGCATCTACATTTTGAATTGTAATAGAGGATAGATGTAGATGTCTATGGGCCGCAGCAACCACTTACCATCAGGTGGACTGTGTGCTCGTTTGTCACCATTATCCTATAAAAAAAAATATTAAAAATAAAAAATAACTAGAATATACTAAGTAAATAATTTAAACACGAGCTCACACACCGCCCCGCCGGTTTATTTTATCCCTTTTTTTATAAATAATACTGCTCTGAATCTTAATACATTTCTGAAATTGTTAGGAAAACCATTGTTGAACTTTATCGACTAATGATCACTGAATTAGTTATACAGAGATGTATTATTTTTGGCAAGGGCCGGGCTTTAAACTAATGATTTGGTGACAATGACAACCCTGAGACAGTAGGCAATTATATCGCGGATTGGGCCGGAGACAGCCTACTTCCCTGTCTTTATACTATGCCTTTGTTGTTCGTTTTGCGGTCATACCGTGTTTTCATCTTCTCAGACGTTTGCTGGCCCGACTGTCTGACGTTCTCATAAATGTCATTCATTTTGTTCCGCAAGTCATTTGCATAATCGGTTATACTGCGTGGGGCATCAGGTGGTGTTCCGGTGATCAGGTCTGCAGGCAGCCGTAATTCTCTCCCAAAGTTTGCGAAAGCTGGCGTCACTGATGTACTTTCGTGAACAGCGCTTCGATATGACAACAAAAATGGTTGTATGTGCCTGTCCCAGTCTCGTTGCTGTTTTTCCACAACTTTTGCCAGGTACCTTTCCAGTGTCTGATTAAATCGTTCTACCATTCCATCAGATTGTGGGTGGTAAGAAGTTGTTCGTGTTTTATGAGTACCCATAACTCTGCAAGTTTCCTGGAATATTTGAGACTCCAAATTCCTTCCTTGATCGCTGTGAATCTCTAAAGGTACTCCAAAACGACAGAAGACTTCATGAACTAGTTTATCTGCAACTGTTGAAGCTTCTTGATTTGGAATGGTGAAGACTTCTGGCCACTTAGTGAAGTAATCCATCACAACCATGAAATACTTGTTACCACTTTCACTTTCCGGAAACGGCCCCGCAACGTCAATGGCTATCCTCTCCCATGGTGCACCAACATTGTACAATTTCAATGCGCCCCTACTACGAATTTGAGGTCCCTTTACAGCCGCACAACTTGTACATTTGCGGCACCAGTCCTCGACATCGTCACGACAGTGGACCCAGTAAAACCGTTCTCGGATCTTCAGTAGAGTTCGTTTAACTCCCAGGTGGCCTCCTGAACAACCATTATGGTACAGCTGTAGGACATCCGGTACTTTAGCCTTAGGGACAACCATTTGCAAATGACATCTGTCTCCCCGACCATTTTCCCATTTACGGCACAGGACTCCATCGCGAATCAGCAAGCTGTCCCATTGAGCCCAATAGCTTTTCGTGGTCGAACTCAGTGCTGAGACGTTGCTCCACTTGGGCTTAGGAGCACTGGCCGTCATCCACTCCAGAAACGGCTTAATGTCCGAATCTTCCTGCTGTGCATGTTGTAGGCTGTCCTTCCACTCATTGCTGAGCTGGACTGTCTTGAGCATCCTCACAGATACCACTTCCTTACCCTCTTGCCTAGTACAATGCTTGCAATCTTCAGGGCAAGGTCTTCTTGACAATGCATCTGCATTGCCATGAGATTTCCCGCTGCGATGTTCGATCACAAAGTCGTATTCCTGCAGTAGTTCAATCCATCTCGCAACTTGTCCTTCCGGATTTTTGAACTGCAATAGCCATTTCAGTGCAGCATGGTCGGATCGTAAGTGGAATTTCTGCCCCAGAAGATATTTGCTAAAATGCTGCAAGGACTTTACCACAGCAAGCAATTCCCGTCTTGTGACACAATAGTTCCTTTCCGACTTTGACAATGACTTGCTGAAGTACGCTATCACAATCTCTTGATCACCATTCCGTTGAGACAACACACCGCCAAGTCCTATATCACTTGCGTCTGTGTCAACTATGAATTCCTTGCCCGCATCAGGGTACCCCAAAATAGGTGTTTTGCACAGACGGTCCCTGAGCTCCTGGAACGCAATATTGCAACTTTCATCCCAGCAGAAATGTCGCTTCTCCTCGGTTAGCCTATGCAGAGGTTTGGCTATATCTGCAAAGTTCTTCACAAATATCCGATAATAAGAGCACAAACCCAAAAATGCCCTAACCTGTGTCTTGTCTTTTGGAACCGGCCAATCTTTGACAGCGGCAATTTTCTCTGGATCCGTGCGGATACCTTCTTCCGACACTACATACCCTAAAAAGCTAACTTGTCGTTTAAATTGTGAGCACTTCTTCGGACTCAACTTGAGGTTGGCACTCTGGATCTTCATGAGCACGCGTTCCAGGTTTTGAAGGTGTTCCTCAAACGTACGGCCAACGATGATGATGTCATCCAAATAGACCAGACAGGCATCTCCAATTAGCCCGGTAAGTACAAGCTCCATCAACCTTTCAAACGTTGCTGGATCATTGCACAATCCAAACGGCATGACTTTAAATTGCCACAGACCCTTTCCTGTGGAGAATGCAGTTTTCTCCTTGTCCTTAGGGTCAATTTCAACCTGCCAGTAGCCACTTTTCAGGTCCAGCGTACTAAACCACTTTACGCCTGTAAGTATGTCCAGCGTGTCATCAATTCTTGGCAAGGGATAGCTGTACTTCTTCGTAACGTCGTTCAGACGGCGGTAGACAACACAAAACCGCATGCTGCCGTCCTTCTTCTTTACCAGCACCACAGGTGAACACCATGGACTAGATGAAGGTTTAATAACACCATCCTTCACCATTCCCTCAATCATGGTTTCCACTTCCTTTACAGGCAGTCTTCTTGGCCGCTGACGAAACAACTTGCATTACGTCAATCTCACAACAATTCTTCCTCATAAAGTCTAGGCCCAGGATGCAGTCGTCCATTATATCAGCTACGATGACATTATGCCGGTAGATCATGTTGCCTAGCTTCAACTTCATCTCCTTCTCTCCACGGGCGAGTATGCGCTGACCGGTGGCTGTCACCAAATTAATGCGTTCGCGGTTGTATGCGGAGTCCCCAAGGAACCGACTTATAAGTTGGAAACTGCAACCGTGCGAGAGGCTCCAGTGTCTATGGACAGTTTACAAGGCGTTCCGTTGACCTCGCTCTTGATGATTAGGCTGTTCCCATCATGGGTTTGTGAGATGGAAATCCTTGGGGCTCTTTTAACATCAGCCAGCACCCGCCCCGCAGTCCTGGCTTTTACTCGTTTCCCTGCTGCTGTTGGGCGGTGCTATTAGCCACACTACCCTCTCGAGATCGATCATCTTCCCTTTCTACAGTTCGCTTAGGGCAGCTGGATCGAAGATGGCTCCTTTCCCCACAGCCGTAGCACCTAGGGCTGTAGCCGTTATTGCGGTCCCGAACTGCAGCTGCTGCAACCTCCCTGACGCGATGGGAATGATGATTCTGCCGCACGGCTTCCACCTCCAGTGCATGAGTCAAGGCGTCCTTAAGCGTCTCGTGGTGCCCGAGCCTCACAGCAGCTCTGACTTCAAGGTCGCGGATGCCGTCGATGAATGTCTGCACCAGGTTCCCTACAATGAGCGCAGGTATAGACTGGTATGCTTTTCGAACCAGCTTCTCTACCTCAAGGGCCCATTGCTGCAGGTTTTCGTTACTGCGTTGCACGCGATCTTTGAGCTGCGCACGAAAGACGTGTTCCAGGTGAGCATCGCCGTATCTCGCCTCCAATGCCTCAAGGAGCTGCTCGTAAGTCACTTCCTTACCGAGAGCTTCCAGAACAGTTAAGGCCTGGTCGCGCAGGCCTAGGGTGAGAGCAGTCATGGCCTGACTTTTATTCCAGCCGTTCGCCTTCATGACAGCCTCGAATTGGATTTTGTAGGCCGACCAGGAAGAAGTCCCGTCGAACGGCGGCACTTTGAATCCACGTAGCGAAGGTGTTGTAGCTACCACGGGAGCTGTTACTCCATCCCCAAGTTTAAGGTCATCCAGCGTTTTCTTCACGTCAGCCATCACGTGGTCAACCCCATTGTACACTTGGTCGATTCGGGTTTCAGCTTCCGACAGGCGGTTGTCATATTGAGCAACCTTATCCTTCACCTCCCTTATCTCTTTCCCGAAGGTAGCGTGAAGGTCCTTCATGAGAAGTATCTGTTCTTCTTTATTGCGTTTAAGCTGCTCTTCCAACCGACGGCCCTGTTCCTCCTGTCGGCGGGCCTGTTCCTCCTGTTGGCGGGCCTGTTCCTCCTGTTGGCGGGCCTGTTCCTCTTGTCCGCGCTGCAGCTGTTCTTCCAACCGACAGGCCTGTTCCTCCTGTCCGCGCTGCAGCTGCTTTTCCAACCGACGAGCCTGTTCCTCCTGTAGGCGGGCCTGTTCCTCCTGTCGGCGAGCCTGCTCCTGCAGCATCATCATCAGAGCACCTAAGTCAGGTGCTGTAGATGCAGGAGCTGATGACGGACCGGCCTCCGTGGTCAGCAGCTGGCCCTCCGATGTTTGCGGCGTTGTATTACCAAATCGTCTCTGGTCCGTCTCCAGCTGGCGTTGACTTCGGGTACGGATACCCTCCATGTCGTCCTTTGGTAAAATCGGCATGATTTGATCCCACTTCTGACACCAATTGTTACGAGCTTGGGGTTCGAGAGAATTACAAACTGCCGATTGAATTACCAAAATTGACTATTTAATTACACAACACTAATTACAACTTAAAATCACACTAATAATAAAACACAGTTCGCCGATATTTCGCTTCGAAGTATTCTCTTGTATCGCCAATTCAATACTGCCCCGGTCGTGGTCTATACCGGCCTTATATAGGGCCTCAGATAGTTTCCAGACCCTTCTACTGTAGCGACATCTAGAATGATCGAGTACATATCGGTCCCGACATTTCTGGAAGGATCTCGACTCTCCTAGTTCTGCTACTCGACACTAGAGGGCGCTAGTGTAACTAGTGTTGCCATGTACAAGACATTAATAGTGGCGCGTAACAATATTTACTCACTCTACCTACTCTCCGGCTACAAATCGAAGATTTCATCTTTTATCTATTTGATACAACCAAACGAATAGGGGTACCATAGTAATTTATAGGATATTTAGGCAAAAAGAATTTTGCAAAATAATTTATTTTTTTAGTATATGTATATATATGTATTTCATTCATTCATTCATTCATTACAGCCCTTCACAAGTCCACTGCTGCACATAGGCCTCCCCCAAAGAATGCTACAAAGCACGGTCCTGAGCCACCTGCATCCATCGACTTCCTGCATATCTTACCAGGTCGTCACTCCATCTAGTGGGGGGACGCCCTACACTTCGCCTGCCGGTACGAGGCTGCCACTCGAGAACCTTTCTTCCCCATCGGTTGTCGGTTCTTCGAGCTATATGGCCGGCCCATTGCCACTTCAGCTTACTAATCCGTTGGGCTATGTCGGTCACTCTGGTTCTACTGCGGATATCCTCATTTCTAAGTTTATCACGCAGAGAAACTCCGAGCATAGCCCTCTCCATAGCTCGCTGAGCGACCTTGAGCTTCCTCATCCGACCAGCAGTGAAGGGCCACGTCTCAGTTCCGTATGTCATCACTGGCAACACGCACTGTGTGTACAGTCTCGTTTTCAAGTTTTGAGGTATACCTGACGAGAAGATGTGCCGTAATTTCCCGAACGCTGCCCAACCGAGCTGAATCCGTCGATTGACCTCTCGGTCGAAGTTGGACTTACCTAGTCGGACTATTTGTCCCAGGTAAACATACTCGTCAACAACTTCGAGCTTAGTGTTCCCATCAACTACCGGCATAGGTGTGACATGGACATTAAACATGATCTTTGTTTTGTCCATGTTCATCTTAAGACCTATCCGTTGGGAAACACTATTGAGGTCATTGAGCATAGTGCTTAGGTCCTCCAGCGATTCTGCCATAAGGACTATATCGTCGGCAAATCGAAGGTGAGTGATGTACTCACCATTGATGTTGATACCGTATCCTTTCCAGTCCAGAAGTTTGAAAACGTCTTCCAATGCAGCGGTGAAGAGTTTCGGGGATATGACGTCACCCTGTCTTACACCTCTCTGCAGTTGGATAGGTTTCGTACTCTGGTTATGTAATCGGATAGCCATCGTAGCTCTACTATACAAACACTTCAGCACTTCGATATACCGACAGTCAACTGTATGTATTTAGGTACGTTTTATTATTAGCAGTGGAACATTTTTAAGAATTTTCCACATTACGTCGAAAATACGATATCGTATCGCATCGTATTTTCTGTTTATTCGCTGTACGAGAATTACGCATAAATTGTTGCCCTTCATATCCTATCTTTAGAATGATCTTCTTTCCATGAATTATTTTGATCGAATTTTTTTGTACACAGGTTTAAAGAAAGGTGACACGCAAATTTGCCTGCGTAGCTTGAAAAAATATGGCAGAATCTCTATGAAAGAAGCATAATTCCAATATGATTGTTTAAGGGCTAATGTAGAATACAAAAAAAAATCTCCTGTATCGTGGAAGCTTTTTACAAGGACAAACATGTGCAATTTATTTATGAAAGAAACACTTGTGTCGTGCGAGAGCCGAATCCGTGGTCTCGAAATACCGTCATATACTCGTAGATACATAATATTAAATTATAATAGTGCCACAGTAACAAATAGTTCAGAGGCTGAACGAGCGTTTCAAATTTTATAGTACCCAGATCTGGTGATAAATGGAATAAAGTATAGCTCAAAGAACTGACATTGGATGGGCAAGTTCTCAAGTTGCAGCTTTGTCTGCCTAGACAAGTTTTTAGTGTACAGATGAGTTATCTAACCGACGTCCGAACAGGGGTTGCGGGCCCTAGCTCTGACGGCTAACTCGTGTCGTTTGAGGTTTTGGGCGGTGAGAACTGCCCAGGCACGCGGGTGTGCAGTGTGTACGCGGTGTGGAGGGGTGTGCAGCATGCTTGTACGTGTGCACGCTGTTTCCCATACACTATGCTAACTATGTTTGTAACGCTGGGGCCCGTATTAATAAACGTTACTCAGCTCAATTACACGCACTTGAGTACAATCTTGAGGTTATGATCTTATTAATAAACATATCTCAAGATGCGGTTTAGGTTTACGATATCAGCTGAGTTTTTTTTTTTATATTATAAGGGTGACAAACGAGCACACAGTCCACCTGATGGTAAGTGGTTGCTGTGGCCCATAGACATCTACATCTATCCTCTATTACAAATAAAAATGTAGATGCGTTGTCACCCGTGAGGACTAAGATGGAATGCCTCATTCCCAGTAAAACAGGCGTCCGGCCACCTGCACTCACCAAGCGAAACGCAGAGGTAAACCTCTACTTCACGCTGGTTTTCCGTGAGGTCGTGGTACCACCCCGGTTCGAGCCGGCCAATCCGTGCGACAGCAAAAGCTGCCGCTTGGCTCTACCACTGTTAAAAACACTGATTAATAAACGAAACACGACTTTCAAGTGTGTGTACTTGAGATGCTAAAATCTGAGTGCGGGCAGTCCGTGACTTAAGATCGTGTTGACATGGAGATTGAAAATATTTTAAGATAAATTAATTATTACGACGACATTGAGTACAATGACGATATTTTACTGCCTTCGCAACATTGTTTACCAAAAATTTATATAAGGGATTCCTCCGATCCTTTTAAGTTACAATGTGAACATTTTAAAAAACGATACAGATTTATAATATATATATATATATATTATAACATTATTAAAAGACTCATTGGTGAAATACAGTAACAGAGGTATACTAATTTCACCAGAAATAGCCGTCCTATTAACTTTAAGGTTTTTTACCACAGCATCATTTCAGATATGTACATATTGTATATTTATTTAAGTAGGTATAATTAATTTCATTATTTAAATAAATATAATGTATGTATTAAATTTCATAGTAGGTAATGAGGTAGGTAAGTAGGGCATACATGATTTGTACGATTTGTAAGATAAAATAAGTGTCATGACTAGGTACATACTGCAGTGGAAATTCAGATTACTATGTTGATATTTAAAAAGTGATATTTGTAGTAATTTCGTTTAAAATAAAAAAGGAGTGCGTTTAAAATAAAAAAAAGGAGAGGGAAACCCCGTTTCACCAAAATTCTTTTCGGCGGTATTGGAGCACATATTCAGGAGAATCAATTGCGACAAAATTGGAATAAATATAAATGACGAAAAGCTAAGCCACCTAAGATTTGCAGACGACCTGATTCTGCTCAATGAAAATCAAGAAGGCTTAGGAATAATGTTAACCCAATTGGAAAGAGAAAGTAAAATTGTAGGGTTGACTATGAATCTAGATAAAACGAAAGTAATGACAAATCATATAAAAACACCTACCTTTCTAAATTCTAATCAAATGGAGTATGTCGACGAAAATACATATTTAGGACAAATTATTGCACCAAAGAATCAGATGCAGAAGGAAAAAATGTCAGGATAAGTAAAGCTTGGAAATGATTCTGGTCTCTCAAAGAAATTATGAAATATTATTAAATGTTAAATTATTATATTATGCCCCCTCTCCTATAAAAAAAAATACCCCTAATAGACAAAACTGCAGTGTTCAACTCATGTATATTACCATGTTTAACCTATGGAGCACAAACCTGGGCCCTCACTAAGAAGCAGAGTAGAGCGCTAACAGTGTATCAAAACAAAATGGAAAGAAGCATTCTAAACATCAAGCTACGGGACAAAATCAAACTTACAAATATAAGAAGCAAGACAAAAGTTACAGATGTCGCATACACAGTGAAAAAACTTAAGTGGAAATGGGCAGGCCATATGATAAGAAACAGGAGGGAAAAATGGACAAAAAATGTTACTGAATGCAAAAAGGTACCCTAGAGATGGAAAAAGACGTAAAGGACGTCAGAAATTAAAGTGGGAGGATGACATCAAGCAAATAGCCACAACAACATCTGAGAGCATCTGTTAATTTAGTTTTCATGTGGATGCTGAATTTCTTGTTTTTTATATTTTTCTCAGTTTCAGTATACTACGTTCCATTGTATGTTGACAAGACGAAATTTAGTGTTTTACTTTTTCAGTGAAGACCTAGGTCTAGCTAGCGTAATTTAAGCTTGGGAGAATGCATGAATCCAAATGAAATATGGAAAACCCTAGGGGAGGCCTATGCCAAAGGGCAAGCTGATAATAATGTTACCGATATCGAAGATTAAATTGAATTGTTATTATAAAAAAATGTTATTATGAAATATAATTTAGTATGTAATTTATACAATTTTGCAATTATAATAATTCTCCAAATGTATTATATTATCAGAAATAAAGGCTATTTGAATTTGTAGTAATATAATTACCTACCTGGATGGTAGTAGGTATGGACTAGCGTTGTATTCTACAGTTATTTTGCTCTAAGCCTCATTTTTATTACGTATATACGTATTTAATACCTAGAGACGTGCTATCGGTCTCCTTATTTTCGACCATAGCCCTATATTTTTTTGTAATTCCGAGAAAGCATTTTTTCTCAATCTGAGTAAATAAATGCTTCTTACTTTCCATTTTTGTGTAAATTAAACTTCCCGCGAGATCAAAGTTAAGTAATCAAGATGTTTTCCAGTGTCAAAGATGTTAAGTCAGTTTTATATTTGACACTGGCGCTGTGGTCGCTTTAATGCGTTAGATTATTTGTACATATTGAATTAAGTAGTAAACATTTATTTCGTATTTAGAAATACCTATATAATAATAATGAAAATTTAAGGTAACGTAAAAAAACGTGGGTAAAGTAACGTGTAAAAGTTAACAGTGGTAGAGCCACGCGGCAGCCTTTGCTGTCGCACGGATGGGCCGGCTCGAACCGGGGTGGTACCACGACCTCACAGAAAACCAGCGTGAAATAGAGGTTTACCTCTGCGTTTCGCTTGGTGAGTGCAGGTGGCCGGAGGCCCTTTTTACTGGAAATGAGGCATTCCATCTTAGTCCTCACGGGTGACAACGCATCTACACTTTGATTAGTAATAGAGGATAGATGTAGATGTCTATGGGCCGCAGCAACCACTTACCATCAGGTGGACTGTGTGCTCGTTTGTCACCCTTATCCTATTAAAAAAAAAGTAGAAAACAACTTTGTAACGTGATACAGCTCTATTTATTCAAGTTTTATCAAAATAAAAATATTCAATAAATCTCACCATATAGCAAATACAAAACGTGATGAATGATATTCTAACCTTCGGTCTATGTGACGTAATCGTTCACGAGATCAGGCCCTCAAGTCACAGAACAGTATTCCTAAGTACAGCATTTTGAGATGGTACTGTTTTTATGTGTTTATTAATTAACAGTTAACGGTGGTAGAGCCATGCAGCAGTTTTTGCTGTTGCACGTATGGGCCGGCTCGAGCCGGGTTGGTACCACGACCTCACAGAATACCGGTGTGAAATAGAAGCTTTGCTTCTGCGTTTCGTCTGGTGAGTGCAGGTGGCCGGAGGCCCAATCCCCCCCCCCCATCAACATGGTAGCGGAATTACTCGAAAGACTACCCCAGGAGGGTACCAGCACCTCAGGAGAATCCCTCGCTGAGCATCCACGACCAAGTTATTCCACTCCAGAGCGTGGGTGCTCAGGCTGCCCCACGTATTCTGGGGGGTGGGCAAAATTCCGCTCAAAAACATAACTGCTCGGGGCAAACTGAGCAACAATACCAAGGCGACCCCTGCCACGCTATCCGTGAATTTCTGCAACATCAGGGGACTTCACTCGAACTTAAACGCCGTCCACTACCATCTCGAGACGGCGAAGCCGGCCTTGCTCTTTCTGACCGAGACGCAGGTTTCCTCTCCGGCTAATATTTCGTATCTCTCCTACCCTGGGTACAAATTGGAGCACTCCTCTGTGCCTCGGGCTGGAGATTGTGTGTATGTCAGAAAGGACATCTGTTCTCGACGCCTCGGCAGTCTTGAAGGTTCGGACCTGTCCATCCTTTGGCTACGCGTAGACTGCGATAACCATCCGCGCGTCTACGGGTGCCTCTATAGGTCCCATAGCGGTAATGCCGAAACAGACCGACTCATCGACCACGTCCAAATGGCTACAGATTCCTTGCTACAACAGATCCCATCCGCAGAGATCGTGATCCTTGGCGATTTTAACGCCCACCACGCCATATGGCTCGGTTCACGTTTAATCGATCATGCGGGGAGATCTGTTTATGACTTTGCCTTGGAATATGGTCTGACACAACTGGTTACTTCGCCTACGCGGATTCCAGATGTGGAGAATCCTACACCTTCCCTGTTGTATCTTCTGCTGACCTCTCACCTGGACGGATATCAGGTTTCCGTCGACGTCTCGGCTCTTCGGACCATTGTCTGATCCGGAGTGTGGTGCCACTCACGCTCCCCTCGCGGTTGCGTTCTGCAGGTTGCCGCCGTGTTTGGCATTACAGGTTGGCGGATTGGGACGGAATGCGGTCTTTCTTTGCATCCTACCCATTGGGGTGGGTTTGCTTCTCGCCGGATGATCCCAGCGCTGTTACTGACTCTGTCACTGATGACTGATGATTCCATCATCTGTGGTACCTATCAGTGGCAGATCTCAGCCTTAGTTTGGTCGCTCCTATAAGACTGCATTACGCAGTAAGCAGGAGTGTTATCCAGCCTGGGCTGCCGCTTCAGCGACTCGGGATGAAAACACCAGCACACTTAAAAAGAAGTATAACTTTGCCTCCAGGTTCTTCAAAAGAGTTATTGCCAAGGCAAAGTCTGAGCACATAGGCAGAATTGTCGAGAAACTAGTTCGCCTTCCTTCGAGAACCCATGCATTCTGGTCTCTCGCCAAGGCTCTCCAAGGGAATTTCTGTAAGCCATCACTACCATCTCCGCACAGGGAGGACGACTCACTGGCCCAAGCCGCAAAAGACAACGCCAACCTTTTACGCTCCATTTTTGCGTCCAACTCGACTCTTGATGACGGGGGGAAAACACCGCCGATCATCCCGCGATGTGAGTGCTCCATGCCGGATGTGCTGTTCTCACAGCGCTCGGTTCGTAAAGCACTTCTCTCCCTGGACATCCAGACGTCGAGTGGGTCTGACGGAATCCCCCCAATTGTGTTGAGGACGTGTGCTCCGAAGTTGGCACCGGTCCTAACGTTTTTTTTTTCGGTACTCCTACTCCCAAGGCGTAGTCTCGAATTCATGGAAGACAGCTTTTGTCCACCCGATCCCTAAAAAAGACGACCACTCAGACCCGCCCAACTATAGGCCTATCGCGATCACCTCCTTGTTCTCCAAAATAATGGAATCCATTATTAACTGCTAGATCATGCGGTACCTTGAGGATCACCAGCTGATTAGTGACCGCCAATACGGTTTTCGTCGGGGTCGATCTGCTGGGGATCCTCTGGTCTACCTGACCCATAGATGGGCGGACGCAGTAAAGTCCAAGGGGGAGGCGTTTGGCACAAAGCGCTTCTTTCGAAGCTCCCTTCCTATGGGCTTCTCGAGAAATTGTGCAATTGGATCACCAGCTTCCTTGCAGATCGGAGCATCAAGGTCGTTGTAGACGGTGCGTGCTCCGACTACAAGCCTATTAACGCTGGTGTTCCACAAGGCTGTGTGCTATCACCAACGCTATTTCTTCTGCATATCAAATGATATATTGCTAACTGGTAACATTCATTGCTATGCGGATGACAGTACTGGTGATGCTCTATACACCGGCCGTGCCAATATTTCTCGGGAAAACGTCACCGAGTATCGGAACAAACTTGCGTCTGAAGTCAAGTCTTTGCTGAACAAGGTCTCGGATTGGGGACGACTAAATCTAGTCCAGTTTAATCCCCAGAAGACATAAGTTTGCGCGTTTACCGCTAAAAAGAACCCCTTTGTCGTAGCTCCTTAGTTTCAAGGCACTCCCCTAGTTGCCTCAGCCAGTATCGGAATCCTCGGAGTCGACATATCGTGTGTTGTGCAGTTTCGTGATCACTTGGAAGAGAAGGCCAAATTGGCCTCTAAAAAGCTTGGCGTGCTCAGCAGAGCGGGACAGTATTTCATGCCGGCACACCGCCTGCAACTTTACAAGGCGCAGGTTCGGCCTCACATGGAATACTGTTCCCATCTCTGGGCAGGGGCACCCCAGTGCCAGCTCCTTCCACTTGACCGCATCCAACGCAGAGCGGCTCGAATCATCGACGACCGAGTCCTTTCCGATCGGCTCGATTCATTAGCACTGCGAAGAGATGTTGCATCCCTTTGCATTTTCTTTTGCATCTACCATGAGGAGTGCTCTGAGGAATTCTTCGGATTAATCCCAGCCGCCAAATTTGACGAACGCACATCGCGGCAGAACTCCCGATACCATCCACACCATCTGGATAATTGGCGGTCCACCACTGTGCGATTTAGAAGATGTTTTCTTCCTCGCACGACTTCCTTGTGGAATCGATTACCATCAGCGATTTTTCCGGACCGCTACGACTTAGGAACCTTCAAGAAAAGAGCGTACTCCTTTTTAAAAGGCCGGCAATGCATCTGCAATCCCCTCCCTGATGTTGCAGTTGTTCATGGGCGGCGGTAGTCACTTACCATCAGGTGATCAGCATGCTCGTTTGCCCCCTCTCCTTTAAAAAAAAACAACGATCTTGAGATGCTGATATCGTAATTAGCGCGTATCAAATGATTACACACTTGAGTTCGTCGTTGAGTAAGGTTTATTAATACGGGCCTAGGTGTGTGTATGTAGTGTTTGTGTGTTTTTTTTTTGCTCGGCCGGTTCACCTTTCGGGATTGCTCATCTTTTGACATGCTGGATCTTTCGGTATGTCACTAGAGTGTGAAGAGGAGTGGGGAGAGGACGGAACCTTGAGGGACCCCAGCCTTAAGGAGGTGCTACGAAGAGCGAGTTCCCTCAACACATAATCAGAGCCTTCCTTCCTGGCAGTCATGCCAGATTTTGTCGAAGGCCTTTGCGACATTAAAGAAGAAGGCACCGGTGTTAATGGTTCGGTAATTGTGTTTGTGTTGTGTTTAAGAAGCCTTTCAGAATGTATTCCGTTAGGCGATGAATCTGATTTGTACACGAGTGTTCGGATCTACAGCCGAACTGTTTGTTGGGAACATCTATCAACGCCCAAACCGCTTAACGTAGAAATCTGAAATATGGACAGTAGATTATTTTTATGACGTAGACATCCACTAAGAAAGGATTTTTGAAAAATTTATCTCTAAGAGGGTGAAATATAGTGTTAAAATATGTATGTCAAACTCAAAGTCTGTTCAATGAGCTCATAGAATGTGAATCTTCTAAATCTAAAGCATTGCAAACCTCCACAACAATCGATTTGACTGGCGATGATGATGTCATATCAATAACAGCAGCAAGGACTACCTGCAGTAGAAGAAAATTAAAGAAATATATAAAAATTAATAAATATATTAGAAAACTGCAAAAATTAATTAAGACTAAGATTAATGTTAAAAATTATATAAATGTATGCAAAGAAAAGCAAGAATTAATTAATAAACTTAAAATATATTCAATTGAGGTGGAAAATATGAATCACTGTTATGAGACATATAGAGTGTTTAAATTCAACAATTTTATCACTTAAAATCTCTCTACAAATTGTATCAAATAAATATGCATCGGCTCAAGATGAGATAAAAGAACACATTTGGTCATGAATGATCTGTTAAAATCATGTAAATATAATGAGGAGCGCTTTGACTCCTTATTAAAAAATCTGAGTGAGTATCAGCGCTTCATACCAGGTTCATCGGAGCAATATGTGTAAATAACAAAGTAAACAGTAAGGCCTCATTATTTTCACCTACACTCTATGACAGTGCCATGACAAAGGATATAAACTTAAAAAGCAAAGTAAATATTTAAAAAAATAAAGTTATTATGTATTGTGTTGACATAGGCAAAAATTTGGGCATGATGTTAAATAACTTTTTAAAAGGACATCTGATCAGTAATTATTGCATGCCTGGAGCATCCTTTAATCATATAATGAATAAAGTTTTAGCTAGTAAATTTATTTATATTAATAATTCTTGTTGGGAGAAGAGGCAATGTAAACAAAAATCAATTATTAAAATATATTGATAATCTAAATACTTGAAATTTACATAAAATTATCTTGTTTACATTGCCTTACATACAGGGTTGGCCGCAGGAAAATAAAATAAAAAATATATTGGTAAGTCCAATTGAGCATGCCTTCGCATTAAAAATAACGTATAGCATGATTAATCGGATTTTTTTTAAAGTAGTTTAAATACATTTCGACAGCACTATCGGCTTCAACACCCTCGAAACCCATGAAAATGACACCCATTATGAAAAAATTGATATCTATATCAGCCGCCATGTTGGATTTACATTTCGACAGCACTATCGGCTGCAACACCCTCGAAAACCATGAAAATGATATCCATGATGAAAAAATTTGGTACCTACTTCAGCCGCCATCTTGGATTTACATTTCGACAGCACTATCGGCTTCAGCACCCTCGAAAACCATGAAAATGACACCCATGATGAAAAAATTAATATCTATTGCAGCCGCCATGTTGGATTTACATTTCGACAGCACTATCGGCTGCAACACCCTCGAAAACCATGAAAATGATATCCATGATGAAAAAATTTGCTACCTATTTCAGCCGCCATCTTGGATTTACATTTCGACAGCACTATCGGCTTCAACACACTCGAAGCCCATGAAAATGACACCCATGATGAAACAATTGATATATATTGCAGCCGCCATCTTGGATTTACATTTCAACAGCACTATCGGCTTCAACACCCTTGCAAACCATGAAAATGACACCCATGGTGAAAAAATTGATATTTATTGCAGCCGCCATCTTAGATTTACATTTCAACAGCACTATCGGCTTCAACACCCTTGCAAACCATGAAAATGACACCCATGATAAAAAAATTGGTACCTACTTCAGCCGCCATCTTGGATTTATATTTCGACAGCACTATCGGCTTCAACACCCTCGAAACCCATGAAAATGATACCCATGATGAAAAACTTGATACCCCTTGCAGCCGCCACCTTAGATTTACATTTCGACAGCACTATCGGCTTTAACACCCTCGAAAACCATGAAAATTACACCCAAGATGAAAAAATTGATATCTATTGCAGCCGCCATCTTGGATTTACATTTCGACAGCACTAGCGTCTTCGACACCCTCGAAAACCATGAAAATGATATCCATAATGAAAAAATTGGTACCTACTTCAGCCGCCATCTTGGATTTACATTTCGACAGCACTGTCGGCTTCAACATTCTCGAAAACCATGAAAAAGACACCCATGATGAAAAATATTATACTTATTGCAGCCGCCACCTTGGATTTACATTTCGACAACACTATTGACTTCAGCACCCTCGAAAACTATGAAAATGACACCCATATTGAAAAAATTGATACATATTGCGGCCGCCATCTTGGATTTACATTTCGACAACCGTATCGGTTTCAACACCCTCGAAAACCATGAAAATTTCACCCATGACAAAAAAATTGATACTACTTACTTTTAGTACGTACTACTTACAGTATTAAGCCAGCTTGTTGGGCTCATAAATTTATTACAGCACTGTAACTATTTAGTTATAACTACATGTGTAGCACATATAAATATATCGATGCCTGTCAGAAATTATGCCGATTTAAATTTAAACTATAAAGTCAATTTGTCTTAAAGTGTAATTAAAATTTTTGTTACATTTACAGAAAAAATATTGGTAAATCCAATTGGGCATACCTTAAGAGCATTAAAAAAATTACGTATAACATGATTATACGGAATTTTTAAAGTAGTTTAAATACATTTCGACAGCACTATCGGCTTCAACACCCTCGAAAACCATGAAAATGACATCCATGATAAAAAAATTGATACCTGTTGCAGCCGCCATCTTGGATTAACATTTCGATAGCACTATCGGCTTCAACACTCTCGAAAACCATGAAAATGACACCCAAGATGAAAAAATTTGTACCTACTTCAGCCACCATCTTGGATTTACATTTCGACAGCACTATCGGATTCAACACCCTCGAAACCCATGAAAATGACACCCATGATGAAAAACTTGGTACCTACTTCAGCCGCCATCTTGGATTGACATTTCGACAGCACTATCGGCTTCAACACCCTCGAAACCCATAAAAATGACACCCATGATGAAAAAATTGATACCCATTGCAGCCGCCACCTTGGATTTACATTGCAACAACCGTATCGGCTTCAACTCTCTCGAAAACCATGAAAATGACACCCATGATGAAAAAATTGATACCTATTGCAGCCGCCATCTTGGATTTACATTTCGACAGCACTATCGGCTACAACACCCTCGAAAACAATGAAAATGACACCCAAGATGAAAAAAATGATATATTTTGCAGCCGCCATCTTGGATTTACATTTTGACAGCACTATCGGCTTCAACACCTTCGAAAACCATGAAAATGATACCCATGATGAAAAAATTGGTACCTAATTCAGCCGCCATCTTGGATTTACATTTCGACAGCACTACCAGCTTCGACATCCTCTAAAACCATGAAAATGACACTCATGATGAAAAAATGTATACCTATAGCAGCCGCCACCTTGGATTTACATTTCGACAACCCTATCGGTTTCAGCACCCTCGAAAACCATGAAAATGACACCCATGATGAAAAATATTATACTTATTGCAGCCGTTACCTTGGATTTACATTTTGACAACACTATTGACTTCAGCACCCTCGAAAACTATGAAAATGACACCCATATTGAAAAAATTGATACATATTGCGGCCGCCATCTTGGATTTACATTTTGATAACCCTATCGGTTTCAACACCCTCGAAAACCATGAAAATTTCACCCATGACAAAAAAATTGATACTACTTACTTTTAGTACGTACTACTATTATACTATTATTTATTCTGTGCTTTTAAAATATTGTAATAAAAAAATCTGTTATTATTATTATAATCAAATATTTAAGAAATACGGTTATTCGAATATTGTGTATTTGTACAGCGATCTTTTTATGCCGCTGCAAACAACCGAAATAATGTCCACTCACGACGGCGACTGACGGCGAACCATAGATAAATATTAATGTAGCAAGCTAATGCGGCGAACTGATATATACACTAATCTATGGCGATGGCCAACTGAGTTGGTGAGTAAACTTTTCTGTGGCTGCAGCTCCCCATTTACGGAAATAATTCTATACGAGGCTACCAAATCAACGAAAATTTCGCCATTTTCGAGCCGAAAAAAATTAATTATAGCTAAACAAAACAAAATTACACTGCCATTTACATTCAGTGGCTTCCCACATGATAGATGAAGAGATTAATAAATAGATTGAGTTAAATAATTGATATTTACAAAAGTTATAGTGTTTACAAGCCTTGGGGACATGATAAATCCACACCATAAGCTACTAAAACCCCTTTTTTTTATTTAAAAATAGCAATTAATCGATTTAAAAAATATATTAATAAGTTCAACAATCATTTATCTTTCTAACAATGTGCTTTTTATATCATTTATATGCATACTATAATTGCTGGATACGATTTCATGCGATAAAACGGTGGAATTTTGATTTTTAGGCGTTAGTAAAACATACCCACGCGCTTTGCGCTCGGCATGCAATATGATTTAAATTTATTAATGAATAACTTGTCATGTAATAATAATTTAAACTTGACATTTAATTGTTACAAATATGATAATAGAATTAATTTAATAGATATAAATAATTTAATTAAGAAATTTTTGACTAGAGATAGGTATTACTTATCTAAATATAATTTAAGACAGATAGCAAATGTGCTATCTTATTGTTTATATATTAACTCAGCCAAGGACTTGGCTACACAGACATCTGCTTCTTTTGAGCAGTATAATGACTTAATATGCAATTTGGAATTAGTTCCAAGTAATTTAAATTAGAAAATGAGACAATAGAGGTAATTTCTAGCAGTTATAATAATTTAAATAATTTAAAATGTGGCTTACAAATATTTAATTGTATGACTTCACAGAAAGATAATGAAAATTGTTTACACCTGGTGCATCAAAATATACAAGGCATGATAGGCAAAGAGCTAGAAATTGAGTTGTTCTTAAATAGCAACAATATTCATATTTTATTTATTACTGAACATTGGTTAAAAGCTTATAACTTAATGTTTACTTTCAGTAATCACCAGGTGGTCAGTTCTTTCAATAGAGATACAGTTTTAAGGGTGGCTCCTTTATATTAGCTAGTAAATTATTATCATGTAAAGAACGTAAAGATATTGTGAGTCTCTCTGTTGAGCGAACTGTAGAAATGGCATGTGTTGAGTTTGAACACCTTATTGTTGTGAGTGTCTACAGACCCCCATGTTCTACATATGATACTTTTGAAAACATTATGAAGGAAGTTTTTGCTAAGCTTAATAAACAGAATAAATCTGTTGTAATATGTAGAGACTTTAATATCAATCTCCTAGAAGCTTCCTCCATCAATATTAAATTTAAATCATTGTTTAAATCACATTATCTTTTTAATTTATTTATAGAGCCAACGCGTATTGCTCAATCTAGTGCAACATGTATAGATAACATTTTTACAAATGTGAAGCCGTTGCATAAATGTATAATTCAAATATTAAGTTCTGATCACTGTGGACAAGTAGTTTCGTTACCTTATGTTCACAAAAAGCAAGTAGATGATAAAGTTGTGTTTGTTCCAGTAAATGCACGTCGCTTGGAGAAATTTAGAAGTAACATAGTAAAAAAACTTCCATCACTTTCATACCAAAATGATCTTAATTTTTTGCATGGAACATTAGTTAAGCTTATTTGTAATGAATTTAATAATACTTTTACTTTTAAAACATTCTCCTTGAACAGTCGGAAGTCATTCAATGAATGGGCGACAGTAGGAGTCCATAAGAGCAAGCATAGGTTACATGATCTTTACCATGAAAGGTCATATGATTATATGATGCGTCCTAGCGTCAAATTTAGGGAATATGTAAAAAAAATATTTAAAATTCAAATTACCATTGAATAAAACTGTTTTTGTTGTTCGCGTAAATATAAAAAATCATTATTCAAATTACCAGTTAAGTGTTAAGAAGAAATTAACTGTATCAGATCAGGACGTAGCAATGGTTTTTGAGAAATATTTTACTGATATTCCGATATCGACCACTAAGTCACTGAATTCTTCTCCTGCCGTCGCCGAGTCATTACTTAAAGAAAATGTAAATGCGTGTACAAAGAATTTTACATTTCATAAAGTATCAACGGATTAGTAAGCTGAAGTGCCAGTGGGCCGGCCATATAGCTCGAAGAACCGACAACCGATGGGGAAGAAAGGTTCTCGAGTGGCAGCCTCGTACCGGTAGGCGAAGTGTTGGGTGACCCCCCACGAGATGGAGTGACGACCTGGTAAGACATGCAGGAAGTCGATGGATACAGGTGGCTCAAACCGTGCTTTGTGGCATTACTTGGGGGAGGCCTATGCTCAGCAGTGGACTTATGAAAGGCTGTAATGATGATGATGATGATGATGAAAGTATCATCAAAAGATATTGTATAATATTTTAAAATTATTGATGTTAAGAAAACTGCGGATCTGTGGGGGATTTCCGTTAAAGCTATTGCGTCTATACAATCGGGCCTCATTTAGCTATTATTTTTAATACTAGTATCGAATCTGGTGTGTTTCCTGATTTAATGAAGCATAGTAAAGTAATGCCTTTATTTAAAACTGGTAGTACATTAGACCCCGCCAATTTTGGACCTATTTCTGTACTACCAACACTTAGTAAGATTTTTGAAAAAATTATTCTTGATCATATGTTAAATTTCTTTAATATAAATAATTTACTTCATAAAAATCAATTTGGTTTCACAAGGGGTCGCTCGACAACTGATTCCGGTGTTGAGCTGATTAAATATATCTTTAATGCATGGGAGAATTCACAGGATGCTTTGGGTATATTTTGTGGAAGGAAACAGGAAACTGTAACACTACGGCTTAAGAAGTGATGCTCTTAAATTAATTATTTCATATTCAAGTAAGAGCACGCAAAAAGTTGTCATTAACAATATAAGCTTTTCCGGGTCGACGATACAAATGGGCGTGCCTCAAGGCTCAATTCTCGGCCCCTTTCTGTTTCTTGTATACATTAATAACTTACATTACATAGTAGGGGATAACCATGATATAGTATTATTTGCAGATGATACTTCTTTAATTTTCAAATTAAGTCGACAATTACTAAAATATGACGAAGTAAATAATGCTAAATCTAAATTAGTAAATTGGTTCAATGATATTAATTTGCATTTAAATGGCACTGAAACGAAATGTATGAAATTCATGACTCCAAATGTCAAAGAATTAAATACTAATGTAATTTTAAATGGGGAGAAACTGAGTTTTGTAGATAACACCATTTTTCTTGGAATCACACTAGATGCTAAGCTTCAATGGAGCCCCCATATATCAAAACTAGCAAGCAGACTTAGTTCTGCAGCATATGCTGTAAAAAAGATTAGAAGTCTAACCAGTGTTGAAACAGCTAGACTAGTTTACTTTAGCTATTTCCATAGCATAATGTCGTATGGTATTTTGCTATGGGGACACGCAGCTGACACTGAAATTATATTTGTTTTACAGAAGAGGGTCATAAGAGCAATTTATGATTTAAAGCCTAAAGAGTCGCTGCGACAAAAAATTAAGGAAATGAATATATTAACTTTGGCCTCTCAATACATTTATGAAGATGTAATGTACGTACACAAAAATAAAAGTAGTTTTACAAAAATAAGTGATATTCATTCCGTAAATATTAGGAACAGACATAAGCTAGTAGTACCAGTTACTCGACTCCATCGAGTCAGTAATTCATTCTTGGGGCGATGTATACGCTTTTACAACAAAATTCCAGAAAATATACAAAATTTGATTTTTAATTTTAACTTTATTAAACTAAGTTTGTATAAAAAGGGTTATTATAATATTAAGGAATTTATGGATGATAATAACCCCTAGAAATGAGGTGATCGCTACCAAGCTATTTCTAATTTGTTGTGTTGTTAATTTGTGTAATACACATGATTGTAAGCTGTTATTTAAAAAAAAGGTCCCGCTGGGTTTCTTGCTGGTTCTTCCCAGGACAGAGGTTTTTTCCGAACCAGTGGTAATCAAACAAAAGAGTGACTTTCAATAAGTATTATTTATAACCAAAATAATTTATATTGAATAAAAAAGTTTCTGTTTCTGTTCCTGTTTCTATGAAACGTTTTATTTTTTAGTAAGTTTCGAATCAACTCATAACTTTGACTCGTAACTTATTGAAAATACTCTGTAAATAAAATAAATGAATTTGTGTATTTTACGATTTTTCGAAATAATCCCTTCACGGGGGCCACAGAGTGTTCAAATTCAACTTTTTAAAGTGGTTACTTACACTTTGAATTAAAATAGTAAAATATTAAACTTTTCAGTAATTTACCCTTAAAGTTAAAAAAGTTATAGTTACAGCTTATATACGTCCCACCTCTGGGCAGAGGCCTCCTCTCATTCTGAGAGGGCAGATGATTACATCTTGCTGTAAATTTATCCTTAAGGTTAAGTAGATGAGGGTGCAAAGTTTATATGAAAAATGTTATATTAAGACGCACAAACCGACCCACTGGATATAGAATCTCGAAATTCGGACAAAAGTTTCTTTTTCTTATTCCATTGAGAAAGTATTATGGAAAATTCAACCCCTAATAGGGTGAAATAGAGTGCTACAGTGTGTATGAATGTTTTTATTTGACGTGGCGATTAACTCGAAACTTTTTGAACTTTTCTGCATTCTGCCGCTGAGCGTCCAATTATGCGAGTTTGATTGAACGTCAACGTCAACCATATGTGTCAATAATTTGTAATGTGTTTATAATTTAATTTAAAAATATTTTGTATCGTATTTCCGAGTTAAATTTATTGTAAAACTGTGAATAGTGATCAAAAAAATCGGTTGTGATGTTATCAAAGACCTCAGTACAATAGTGTTAAAAAAAAAAAAACAGTGTAAATAAATCAAGACTAAATTGTACACAAACTGGAACAATACCTTAAAAAAAGTGTTAATTGCAGTAATAATACATATAAACAAATAACCTACTCGCTAAACAATATCATTTAAGATCCTGATTCATCCAAGCGCGATCTGTATCAATAGAAACCAAAAAAAATTCCGCTTCAAGCGGCCTTTTATTCAAATCTCATATGATTTGCATATCGTTGTTGGGACTGATCAGTGCTGCTGGAATTTTGTTTTGTGTACCAATTTGTACGCGTCGAATATTTGACAATAAGTGCTCTTGTCCTGAGCAACCTATTTGTCCTGACTGCGGCCTCAACTACTAATAATATTCGTTTGGAGACATTGTATTCGGCGTCAACTATTAGTTACCGATAAGAAGACGCTGCTGCCCATCTCCTGATTTAGTTCCGATGATGAAATGGAGTTATGGATATTCTTACGCCACTACACAGTTAAATATCTATGAAAAGTACAAGGTTGTAACACTACCAAGACGGGCCGCCCTACACTACGTCCGAGACTCACTGTCTACTCCATCGGTAGTCGGTTTTTCGAGGTCAACGCCGCCCGGCGAGCCTGCGCATTTCGGGCGGCGTCAACGCCTGACGTCTGGCGGTCATCACGCCGACTTAGAAATACTAAGATTATTAAGATAAGCTAAAATTTTGTTATGGCACTTTGTGCCCATAGTAGTGCGGTGAGCAATGCAGCTTCCCAAATTCTGACGGAGTCGCTGGGGGACATGATACAGTGCCCGGAGTGTCCCCAGGTTCGACTTTTTAAAGGCCGAAAAGGACTCAAAATTCATCGCACAAGATGCCACAAAAAATTTCAAATTCCTCTTTCGGCTCCGATTACAGGCTCCGAAACAGTAGCCAGTAGTAGTTCTACCAGCGCTGCTACTCCTTCCAAACCGTTTTGGGAGGTTTTAAGCTCTTTCAAAAATTCTTTTCCGGTTTTGAAACGCATTCCGCGCGGTGCTCGAATTTCGGTTGCCCGTTGTTTATCATCGGCTATTAAAAATGCTATTTCGAAAAATTCCAAACAAGCCTGGGAACATCTCCTTCTTTTTCCATACAATGTTCTTTACGTACATTTTGATCCCTTAAACCAAAAATCCCTTACAACTAGAGTAAAGGAAAACTGCGTAAAGTATAAAGCATTGGAGGAAAATCCTTTAGATCTTGCTAGCATTATTCCGCCCAAAAAGCGGAATAATCAAAATTCCAAAAAATCTGACGTTTCGGCCACTTTCAAAATAGTAGAGAACAAAATTAGCGATGGCGATATCAAAGGCGCCGCACGTGTCTTGTTTTCTAGCGACTCTATCGCCCCCTATACACCCGACACGGTTAAGTCACTTCATGACAAACATCCACCTGCAGCGGCGAATCTCCACCTACCTGATCCACCAAAGTTAGATGACGTTGCCATTGAAGTCACTGCCCAGGAGATTTCAGCGGCGGTTATGTCTTTCCAGAGTGGCTCAGCTGGAGGACTAGATGGCCTAACCCCTCAACATCTTAAAGATCTTCTATCTTTTAGCTCTGGTGAGGTGGGCGAGACCCTTTTGAAAGACATGACGGCACTGTTTAATCTCATGTTATCGGGGCGGGTCAATGGTGACGTCATTGAAATTTTGTACGGCGCCAATTTATGCGCACTTAAAAAAAAAGACGGTGGTATCAGACCTATTGCGGTTGGCACCACATATCGCCGCCTCGCAGCCAAAGCGGGCTGTAGGAAAAAGGTTGCTCTTTTAAGCAGCCTTTTTCAACCAATGCAGCTTGGTTTTGGTTCGCGGAGCGGGTGTGAGGCTGCTGTTCATTCACTTCGTACCTTTCTCGATCAAAATTGTGGAGAGGTGCTGCTAAAGGTGGATGTGAAAAACGCTTTCAATTCAGTCGATCGAGGTGCCCTGTTGACACAAGTCAAAGACAAAATTCCGGACCTTTTCAACTTTCTTTGGCAATGCTACGGCAGTCCCACCAAATTAACATACAAAAATAATGTTTTATTATCATCTGTCGGCTGTCAACAGGGTGATCCTTTTGGACCCGCGATTTTCTCCCTGGCCATTCATCCAATTATTCAACGTCTCCAGTCCAAGCTTAATGTTTGGTACTTGGATGACGGAACCTTAGGAGGCGACGTGAGCACTGTGCTCAATGATTTGAAAATTCTCATTGACGAATTCCGTCTGATTGGCTTAGAACTAAATTTTTCAAAATGCGAACTCTTTGTTTGCGATTCTTGTCCAGATAAAGATTCGGTTATCAAAAAATTTAATGATTTGGCTCCCAATATCAAATCAGTAGACAGGAGTTCCCTCCGTCTCCTGGGTTCACCGATATTAGAGGAATCTTTTTCACCTTTCGTTGAGGAAAAAATTCAAAAGTTCATGAATGCTTCCGAAAGATTGCTCAAAATTAACGCCCATATGGCTTTTACAATTATGAAATACTGTTTGTTCGTTCCCAAATTTACTTACACTTTACGATGTAGTCCACTGTGGAAACACGGTGAGCTCCTTTCGAGCCTAGACAATGTCGTTAAAAACGCGCTAGTATCGGTTTTGAATGTTGAGATGGATGACAGGACGTGGTCGCAAGCCTCCCTACCAGTGAGGTTGGGAGGCTTAGGGGTACGCAAAATTTCCAGTGTAGCGCTACCTGCATTCTTGTCCTCCATTCATGGTTCGTATAAATTAATAGAAAAAATCCTTGCACCCTCTTTAGGCCATTCCGATGTAATTGTAGCTCATTCAAGTGAGGCCAAGAATGCCTGGAGGCTGGCTTGTCCAAATACTGATTTTCCCAGGACCTTGTCTTCGCAGAGACTGTGGGATCGGCCGATCTGCGATCTAGCACGGAAATCACTTTTAGATACGTGTCCTAGTATCGCGGATCGTGCCCGTATTCTTGCAGTCTCTGTATGGGAATCTGGGCTTTGGTTACAAGCTATGCCTTCTTTTAACACAGGTAGCCTTTTGGACCCGACTGCATTTCGTCTCGCCGTCAGTTTACGTTTGGGTGCAAGGTGCTTTGAGGCCCATCGCTGCCAGTGTGGTACTGTAGTTGATCAGCTCGGTCACCACGGTCTCTCCTGCTCAAGAAGTGCTGGGCGAATGGGTCGGCACGCTAGCCTGAATGACATCATACGCCGGGCTTTTGCCACCGCCAATGTTGCAGCTATACTCGAACCGAGTGGCCTTGCACGTGACGATGGTAAAAGGCCTGACGGTATGACACTTGTGCCCTGGAAGATGGGACGGCCCCTTGTGTGGGACGCGACTTGCGTTGACACAATGGCACCGTCACATCTTTCAGAGACACGGAGTAAGGCTGGCGCGGCGGCTCATTCAGCGGAACAGCACAAGCGGCGCAAATATGCTAATCTCGGTAGTGGTTACATATTTGAGCCGTTTGGAGTTGAGACGTTGGGTCCTTGGGGACCGGGAGCTCATCTTCTTTTCCAAGACTTATCAGAGCGCCTGGTTGACGCGACGCGTGACCAAAATGCTGGCGTTTATTTGGCGCAACGCATAAGCATTGCCATTCAGCGTGGTAATGCCGCCAGCATGCTGGGTACGCTGCCAACTGGTAGTGGGCTTGAACATTTGGATTATCTTTAGACCTTTAATGGTCTCTAGGTAGTACAAATGTTCTTTTTGTGTAGCAGGCTAAGTAGTTTAGTTAGTTGTATTTTGTGCGTATTTTGTTTTATAACGAAATAAATTGTTGTCGATTTTTTAAAAAAAAAAAAACTTTTCTGAATAAAATAACTGAATACTTAAATAGCAATTTTTCAAAACGACACCATTGTTCCCAGTGTTGTAATTTGTATGGAGGCGAGTTTCAATATTTTTGACAATTCTACCCTCAAGGGGATAAAATTAGGAATTGTTCTTTCGATTAAAATAAAATAGCACGTGTTTAAGGATTTTCGGATACTCCATCTCCAAGGGGAAAAATAAAAGGGATGAAAGCAACTTTCAAATTGTAAAGTAATTTGATGCAGTTTTTAATCAATAAATCAATATTTTTTTTATTCTACACCAATAAACATTGAATCAAAAACAAAATGAATCAAGAGGGTATCATAGCCGGTCTTATCGCTCTGGAAGCAATTTCTTCCAGATAACCTTATTACACAAAGGATTGTTTACAATAAATGGGTATAAAGGTTTTTTTTTTATAGGAGAGAGGGCAAACGAGCATGCGGCTCAGTGACAAGTGACTACTGCCGCCCATGAACAACTGCAACATCAGGGAGGGAATTGCAGATGCGTTGCCGGCCTTTTAAAAAGGAGTACACTCTTTTCTTGAAGGTTCCTAAGTCGTATCGGTCCGGAAAAATCGCTGATGGTAATCGATTCCACAAGGAAGTCGTGCGAGGAAGAAAACATCTTCTAAATCGCACAGTGGTGGACCGCCAATCATCCAGATGGTGTGGATGGTATCGGGAGTTCTGCCGCGATGTGCGTTCGTGAAATTTGGCGGCTGGGATTAATCCGAACAATTCCTGAGAGCACTCCCCTTGGTAGATGCGAAAGAAAATGCAAAGGGATGCAACATCTCTTCGCAGTGCCAATGAATCGAGCCGATCGGAAAGGACTCGGTCGTCGATGATTCGAGCCGCTCTGCGCTGGATACGGTCAAGTAGAAGGAGCTGGCACTGGGGAGCCCTTACCCAGAGACGGGAACAGTATTCCATGTGAGGCCGAACCTGCGCCTTGTAAAGTTGCAGGCGGTGTGCCGGCATGAAATACTGTCCCGCTCTGTTGAGCACGCCAAGCTTTTCAGATGCCAATTTGGCCTTCTCTTCCAAGTGACCACGAAACTGCACGTCACTCGATATGTCGACTCCAAGGATTCCGATACTGGCTGAGGCAAGAAGGGGAGTGCCTTGAAACTGAGGAGATACGACAAAGGGGTTCTTTTTAGCGGTAAACGCGCAAACTTGTGTCTTCTGAGGATTAAACTGGACTAGATTTAGGCGCCCCCAATCCGAGACTTTGTTCAGCAAAGACTCGACTTCAGACACAAGTTTGATCCGGTACTCGTCATCACCACACATATAGAGCATCACCAGTGCTGTCATCCGCATAGCAATGAATGTTACCAGTTAGCAACATATCATTGATATGCAGAAGAAACAGCGTTGATGATAGTACACAGCCTTGTGGAACACCAGCGTTAATAGGCTTGTAGTCGGAGCATGTACCGTCTACAACGACCTTGATGCTCCGATCTGCAAGGAATCTGGTGATCCAATTGCACAATTTCTCGGGAAGCCCATAGGATGGGAGCTTCGAAAGAAGCGCTTTGTGCCAAATCCGATCGCAGGCCTTCGCAATGTCCAAACTAACGGCCAAGGCCTCCCACTTGGACTCTACTGCCTCTGCCCGTCTATGGGTCAGGTAGACCAGAAGATCACCAGCTGATCGACCCCGACGAAAACCGTATTGGCGGTCACTAATCAGCTGGTGATCCTCAAGGTACCGCATGAGCTGGCAGTGAATAATGGATTCCATTATTTTGGAGAACAAGGAGGTGATCCCGATAGTGTGTCGTTCTCCCTGTGCAGGGATGGTAGTGATGGCTTACAGAAATTCCCTTGGACAACCTTGGCGAGAGACCAGAATGCACGGGTTCCCGAAGGATAGTGAACTAGTTTCTCGCCAATTCTGCCTATGTGCTCTGACTTTGCCTTGGCAATAACTCTTTTGAAGGCCCTGGAGGCGAAGTTATACTTCTTTTTAAGTGTGTTGGTGTTTACATCCCGAATCGCCGAAGCCGCAGCCCAGGCTTAATAACACTCCTGCTTACTGTGTAATGCAGTCTTACAGGAGCGACCAAACCAAGACTGAGATCTGCCTCGGATGGGTACCACAGATGATGGAATAAATAGTTCCATTCCCTGTAGCACCACATCAGTGACAGAGTCAGCAACAGCGCTGGGATCATCCGGCGAGAAGCAAACCCACCCCCATGGGCAGGATGCAAAGAAAGACCGCATTGCGTCCCAATCCGCCGACCTGTAAATCCAAACACGGCGGCAACCTGCAGAACGCAACCGCGAGGGGAACGTGAGTGGCACCATACTCTGGATCAGACAATAGTCCGAAGAGCCGAGAGGGGCATCGACGGAAACCTGATATCCGTCCGGATGAGAGGTCAGCAGAAGGTCCAACAGGGAAGGTGTATGATCCTCCACATCTGGAACCCGCGTAGGCAAAGTAACCAGTTGTACATAGATTATAGAATTAAATAAAAAAAATATAAATAAAATCACAAGGTGATGACAATTGAGGAAAGTAGGATATATACAAGAAAGGACGGGAAATATGATAGGGAAATATTAGAGTAGCAATTAATAAGCTTTGAGTAGGTTTTTGAAGGAAAATAGGGATTAAGCACGGTGAATATGTAGAGGAAAGAAGTTGAACGTACTCTGTAACACGTGTGTGTAGTGGTATTACGAATAGTTAGAAGTTATATATATAATATTAAAAATATAAGTTATAATAGTTAGTGTATTAGAATCTGCGATCATTATCATTCCAAAATATGAGAAAGTATTCATGTGATAGCTTGAGCTCTCTGTATTATGCCTCCTCATAATAAGCGTGGGTCATGACTCTGGACGTTACAACTTGAGCAACTTTAAACCGAGTGGCGAAAAGCTAGTATTAAATAAATAGCTTTTTTTTAATTTCATTGTTTTTATAACCCTTAGCTTAAAAACATTCTTGATTGTGACCCTCTCCGGTATCAGAAAATAATGCTTATCTATTTGTTTATTTATTCTTTATTGTACACGAAATGGCAGAAACGAGTAGAGTACAATTTAAAGTTATACTGACCTTAAATTGTACTCTACTCGTATGTACTACAGGCAGTCATCACTCTGAAAGTGATCTCTTCGAGGCAACCTTTGCGTAGAGTACTGAAACAAATAATGGTTAAAACGGAGGCGGGTGCACAAAATTGATGTAATAACATATAAATATATACCTATATGTTCAAATGACAACTAATATGATATAATATTTAAATGAGAAGAGTACGAAAAGGTAATGGTAATTTATCTAATAACATTCAAATAATACGATTTAACAAAACTTTTTAAAGAATGAAGAGATTTAGCATGACGAATTTAGAAAGGTTATAAGTTCCAAAAACACACAGCAGTAAAGGATTTCTCATAATAGGAGCAACAGCGCAAAGGAGTAGAGAGAGAAAGATTGTCAAAGGATCGAAAGAACTGATTATGGGTAAGGGAAAGATACTGGAAACGGTATTTTATATATCGAGGAGTGGAAAGATTAAACAGCACGTACAAAGCTATACCATACAGAGCGGGGAGAATGTTAGTATTCCTGCGAAGGCGAACTAGGAGCCATTTGAGTTATTTACGAAATTCGGAGATGCGATCATATTTGTGGATCCCAAATATATTATAGTAATAGGGGTAGGCAAGACTAGTCACTTTTTCCAATTAATCTAGAACTACCATTGATAATGGCCCGAGTTTTCTTAGGATTAAATGTTAAACTATATAAAATTTACTACAGTTCGAAATACAAGTCAGATCAGTGTTAGGTTAGTTTAAGTTAGGTTATGTCAATTGCGTTAGACAAATCTTCAAGAAAGGACGCAATATAGGTTTGTAGGTCGGAAGAGAACAGGTTTTGACTTATAAAGTAAATAAAAATTGCAAACAGGAGAGGAGACAACGTGCCACCTTGTGGTACACCAGAAACTGTAGTAGTGGAAAAAATTCAGCATCAAGGTAGGTTAGATCATTAGGCACACATAAAAGAAAAAATCTGAAGACTACAACGATGTTCTGTGTCGACAATTGTAGCTGCGTTTAATTATTAATATTAAGTAATTTAATTCGTATAGTATTATTAAAAACAAAACAAGATAAGATAATAAAATGAAAAACAAAATAAAATAAACATAACAAAAATTATTGATATCCCACCAAAAATATAATTATTTGAAAACAGAGCCAAGTTCAGTACAAATGATGTACGGGGTTATCGGCTTTACCGATAAAAGAATCCGGTGCGAAGTTCCACAGAAGTTCGTTAAAAAAATCATAGCTCTAGGAAATATAACATCCTCCACTTGATTTAAAATAAAATTTGTTTGACTTTGAATTTAATATAAATTTTTGTTCTAAATCCATTGAATAACGTTGTACATTCCTATAGCTATAATTTAAGAAACTTGTCTATGGAACTTGGCACATGTTCAGATCCTAACTCTCTCAATCCCGAACGTCGTATGTTACGGACTTGGCCCCTTCTTCAAATGCACTTTTTGGATGTGATAATAATTTATTAATTTCATGTCAATTATCTCAGTTTTTTAATATTTCGGTGTTTTTCTTCTTATTTAGTTAACTTATTTATTGTTTATAACATATATATACACAAGTATCAATGAATTTAAAATGAACAATATGTTACTTTTAATAAGTTTCGTTGATTCAATTAAACCGATTTTTACACATTTTATTGCGTTTATTTAAACTTAAGGGAAATTTTAAAATAAACAAAAGTTACTTACTGTCGGGCTATAAAATGAAACCAATTTTTAAGGAATTTTTATTTTAACTAAAGGGAAGTTTTAATATAAACGCTATGAAATTCGTAAAAACCGGTTTTATTCAATGTGTCTAGTGATACCGTAAAATATGCATGTATTCATTATGTTTTGTTGATACAGAAATTTACCAAGTATCAAAATATTTTTTCTTACAACACATTAAATTAAGTAAACAATGACACAAGACTAACGTAAAATAATACAAACAAAGACTTTACAACATTTTTAATATTTTATTACATTTTAACACAAAGAAAACCTGTGCATATCGAATCAATTATTAGTAGTTTCCTCAATTTGAATAGCGCACATCTACTTACATATTGTAATGTGAAACTCTTTATGCTCTTACAGCTCTCCTTTTACACTCTACCATTTACGCGGTAGAGGCACGCTGCAACTATATTACATGTAGGACGAACGGGTCGGCTGGACCGGGGCACGACCACGCTCTCACAGAATGCCAGCGTAAAATAGTAGGTCAGTGTTGCTGTGTTTGTATGGTGAGTGTAGGAAACCAGAGACCCCTTTTACTGGAAACGAGGCATTCCATCTTAGTCCTCAAGGGTGGCAACGCATGGATTTTGATTCTTAATCGAAGATAGATGTAGATGTCTATGAATCACAGCAT
The DNA here is from genome assembly GCA_033319125.1 of Parnassius glacialis. NCBI lineage: Eukaryota > Metazoa > Arthropoda > Insecta > Lepidoptera > Papilionidae > Parnassius > Parnassius glacialis. The sequence goes on along the minus strand of JAVANC010000013.1, from coordinate 36,276,934 downwards.
CTACTTACCTTCAGGTGAACTGTGTGCTCGTTTATCACTCTTATTCTATATAAAAAAACACTCGTCTGGTTATATAGTTAATGCAAATTATTGCATATTGCTACAAAAATTTATTTTACAAAAATATTTTATTTAGCAAAAATTTTTATTAAGCAGAGTTATTTGGGACAAAAATAATTTTGTACTGCTGAACTGCTGAACACTACTTTAAAATTAAGTTGCACTGTGGCGGCATAAGAGAACCCAGTTTATCATCATTTCTTCTTCTTCAGCTTGTTAAAGTATACAATTGCACATGGGTCTGAGATCTCTTGTTCCAGAGAGGATTTCCCTTAATGGGTTGCAATGCAATGAGGTTTCGCGCTAGTTCGCCGTTTCGTAGTTTGCGCTGCTAGCCTTCATCGGTCTAGATATTTTAGGTCTGACATAAACGTGATAGTTATACTTATATCTGTCGGAAGCCGTAAGATCTTTATATTTCCCAAAGTTGATGACACCCATTGAACGAAATAGGGTGATAGATTCGCCACCAAATGCCAATTTTTATGAGTTTTTTTATAAAATAAGGGTGACAAACGAGCACATAATCCATTTAATAGTAATTGGAAGCTGGTACTCATACATTAACATCTATCTTCGATTACGAATCAAAATTTTGATGCGTTTTTACCCCTAAGACACCTAAGATGGAATGCCTAATTACCAGTTAAAAAAATCTCCGGTTCTCTATTCCCACCGGATAAAACGCAGCAGCACTAAGCTGTTATTTTGCGCTGGTATTCTGTGAAAGCGTGTTCCATGCAAGATCGAGCCGACCCAATCTTGCTACGTCCATAATATAACAGTAGCGTGGTTCTACCATGTGTAAAACAAGATAAATACTGAATTAAATTATAGGTACGAATATGTAGGTAACAGTGAGGCGTATCACCCTTATGTATCATATAACTTCTTATCTAGATTTTCTAATTACCAAACACACACATGCTAATTACCGAATTAGTCTTCGGCGATCATTAATCAGCGAGATGTTCATTCAAAAATAGTGACATCCCTCGTTCGGACGATGAGAAGCAGCATTACTAGTCAAAAAGCATCGGTTCTGTTCCAAACAACCATTTTACCTAGCATAGTGAGTGCTAGCATGCCAGTTCGCGCGTTTTTGAATAATGTTATAAATAATTAACTTCCATATTCGTTTCGGAAGTACATTGAAGTTTCCTATTAATCGACATTTAATAGCAGTAAGTCCACAAAAGGTAACCATTGCAGTTTGTACTGCAATTGAATTGATGGAATATTGCGGCTCTAAATCATTGGTATAAGACATACGACAATCTAATTGATGATTAAATAGTGTAATTACAATGAAGTAGAAAGCGTAGAGGGGCTGAGCGTGGTGTGCCGTGCACCGCGAGCGCAGTGGTTCGGAGGAGCGCGCGCGTGCGGTCTGCTGCCCGTCACGCGGCTGGCCCGCTCTCGCCTCCGCGCCCGCCTCAGCACCCGCGTCCGCTACGTGCGACACACTCACTACCTATGTATAAAGCGGAGCCTCCGCGTTCACTCGTACGCAGTCACGACCTAACCGCGTACTCTCGTACACCATCCGCCTTTCACGCGTCCGATACAAACTATCACAAAGCAACTTGTTATCAGTGGTCTCAGAACCGCGACAGTGATGGCAGATCACGAATGGGGATACACGGGCGAAAACGGTGAGTTACCTTTTTCCTCTTCGCAAAACGTTTGACTTATTGCGGTTTACTCCGCGAACCGGTTTGTTTACACCTTAGCACGTGACTGAACTCAAGTAAATATAGTGCCTATGTTAAGGAAACTGTAACTGACATCTGGTTGTTTAATACAAGTGGCACAAGCTAATGATGGCAATATTTCGTTATGTAAATATTTATATAAATATCGTACTGACAACAATGTGAGTCATGTTATCAATTTAATGGAAATGGCACTTAATAGTTGAAGTTTTACCTAGGCTTCGATTAATTACACGCCGATGATGATTTATCTATAATAAAGCATGTCTCGTAAAACTCATTCAACTGTTTTTGCTATTCCAAATTAAGTCTTACCTGATATTAACATAAGAGACATCGTATATAAATAGTAATTAGTTGCTGTTTTGTATAATTTAATGGTAAATTTGAATCATTATAATGGAATCACATTCACGATACCGTACTAAAATTTCACGGTAGTTAAAATAATTGTGACGTCCTCTAGCTCTTTTGTGTTTGTATAAAGTATTTTTGTGCTTCATATTACAGAAAAAAAATGTTCGAAGTGTTAATCCGTTTTTTTAATGAAGGATAATATTTGCGTTTTGATTTGACTACAGTAAGTGGAACCAAAAAACAAACATACGGCATCAGTGTTGGCCCACTTAGCGTTTCTGTAACAAAGCCGGTTTAAGGATGACCCACTGTACGTTCACTGCACTGTTTACTGAATTTTTATCAACGCATCAGTAGGATAAAAGAAAAGTGAAAAGGTTAATAAAATTGCATCCAATGGAGTAGCAAGGCAGACCGGGGACCATGACCCCTAGTAGCAAATTTTAAGAGGCGGCATTAAGGGGATGCAAGTGAGTTCCCCGTCTGTGGGTGAAGTATATAAAATACATTATATTGTTTTATTTTCATTTCTAAATACTACACAAAGACAGTAGAAGACTTTTTAATACACTAGAGGGGGGGGGGGGGTCTTTGACTTTAGCGGCTCCGGGCGCCACCAATTCTGTTACGTCACTGATCCTATAAAATACATAATTAAAATCCTTAAAAGCTTAAGTTTGTACATTTTTAAGTCATCTTTTAAAACAAAATTAAAAAATTATCAGCGAAACGGTGGTAGTTAAAAATACGAAAGGTCGTTTGGGGTAATCACTTGTCTGTAATAATTACGTACTTAACATTTATTAGTTAGATATCTATTTTCTAGATAGGTTTTGCGGTATGTCGTACATGTTAGCAGTAACATCGAACAAGTTTGCAATTGACAAAATTTAGTAATATTATAACACATTAATTTTTTCTCGTTAAATCATTCATATGCTGTTAAATATAATTTATTGGCTACATATACTTCATTTCTAGTTCACGACTGATCAGCAAACGATTAATTTTATAAAATATTGCCATTGACTCACTCAACATTCAGTACTCTTTTGTAGCTGAATGTCTCCGAATCTTAAAAAGTAACTGTATTGTACAAACAAGGACATAAGACCGCGAGTATACTGGTTAAGGAAATTATCAACTGTATTAAAATGATTCCTATCTGATAGTGATACAAATCCGATATATTCCAGAATTAAAGAGCAGCCCAAAGTAAGTGCTTCTAAAACGATAACGTAGCTAACAATCTGATAAAGCTACCTCGCTTAGCTTGGGTTTAGTCAAATTATATCTTCGTCATCTTTTCATCAAGTAAATATTTCAACTGTCATTAATATATAAATTATATTCGTCCCAAGATAATATGCACTTAGTTACAGTCGTACTTTATTTTTAAAATCGACACCAGGTAATTTTTGACATTACTAGATAGATATACATCAAGTATGTACATCAAGTAACAAACAATATTTAAAAAAATATCCCAAATTTTTTTGTAAAACGTCCAATAAATTTTGATTACCGTGTCAACAGAAACTATGCCACCAGTATTTCAAATATTTTCGTATGTTCATCGACTAAAATTGTATATAAAATTATTTGTGCCCCTAGCGAACGTAAATGGAACTATGCTTCGTAATATAAAGTCTTTCGATTGCAATGAAAATTCTCCGGGTATGCTCAGGGAGGTGCCCTGAGCATTCCATACGAGAAAAAACTCATACTCCTACTCTATCATAGCTCACATATCCTTTGTAAGAAAGTTAATAAAATAAAGGAAAGAAATTTGCTTTCCTTTGTTAATGTATCGTAGTAATATTCAGTTAGGTGTGTAGTTTATTTGTGCATAATTTTCATCTCCAAGCGTCAAACGTATTGTCATTTTACAAATTTGAAATGCATGTCACAGCGTTGTCTTACCAGAGCGTATCGAACGAAATTTTATGTTTCTTTTATTTTAAAGTTTTGTATTCATACATCCATCGTTCACTCAACTGTAGTCCGCGAACTTGATGGAAATTACGATGGTTTAGCATTCATATGTCACTCAAAAGCAACTATAGTGTAGCTACAAATTACCTATTCTTTTGTCTATTAAGTTTTTCTTGCGGCTGGGTATTGTAATAAAAAAAACATGATAATTTTCCTATATTTTGTCAGACTATGTGTTTGTGCAGACCTCTACAATTTGTTGATATGTATTTATATGAAAATCTTATATTATTTTCAACAAAAAGATAAAAGTACTAGTGCGTGTTATCAAATATAACTTATACAAAAGAGACGTAGTCTTTCACTGCTAACCCTACGAGGAAAGCGACTACGAGCTATAGAAACAGATATGCTCGTAGTTGTTCTGCGCGATGAAATCCGTAACAAGGACATCCGCAGTTAAATGAGAGTAACTGACATAGCCCAGGGATTAGCAAGCTGAAGTGACAATGAGCCGGACTATGGTTTAAAGAACCCACAATCGATGGTAAAGAAAAGTTGCACTTTCGTAATGGCAAGGATTATCGAGTTGCAGTCTTGTAATCTAAGTGTACGGCGACCCTTTGTTACTATATGGAATATCAACTTGATACAACATGAAGGAATCCTAAAATAATGATGGCAATGAATGTGTACATTTCTTGTTTGAAAATACACTTAGAGTACGGAGAAATTGTTCACCATGACTACTTAGATAACTTAAAACTCTTGTTACTTACCCATTTCTATTTTATTTATTAAGAACTTTGATGTTATAATATCACAAATTATAATAGAAACAAACGGGACGGAGACAAAATAACTTCAAATTTAAATTATTCACCCACTAAGTATTAACACAAAACATGCCAATTTTATATTACTACACCCATAGAAGTACTCTAAGACTACACCGATCTCTTGTCCTGGTTATTGGAATATCTGTCCAAATAGAAGAGCATTTGGATCATTCGTTAATTACTTTTCGTTAATTACACTGCATGAATATAAAATATTTAATAATTATACAATTCACATAATTTATGGATAAGAGTCTATTACTTAAATTGTCTACATGCGTATGATGTATTTGAAGAAAATATACTAACGTCATAGCTTTCACTTTTGGTAATTAACATACAATTTTTTATTTTATTTGTAGAATGTACCAACAGTGTACAGCGTAACTACAAAATTTTGAGAGATCATAGGAATGTACCATCTGGTGTGGGGTAAGATGGTCCATCACCCAATATTCGACAGCTTAGTGGCACAGTGGCTTAGCAATGAGTTACAGCTCTAAGGGTCGCGGGTTCAAATCCCGCATGAAACAAGTATTTCTGTGGCCTACAAGTAATTGTTCCGGGTCTGAATGTTTGTCCATGTGAAATTTATGTTTGTAAACTGCCCCCATGACTGTTGAGAAAATTTTAGTGTGAAGGTAACGTTTTTGAAATAGATAATGAAATGATTTTTTTTAATTTATAACCTTAATTAATTTGCTCTATTAATATTTCCAGTTACAGTAATTTTGAGAATAACATCAACTGACAAAACAGTATATAAAAACAAAGTACATAGGTAGGCACATTGTAATAATAATAATCTTTTGTTTACAGAACAGCGATTTTAATCAATTGTTATCTTTATTTAGTAATGAGTATGAGGTATTTCTGTTAAAAAGACTCACTTCCCAGCCACGCTAGTTATGTAATAAATTTGTTGGTAATGTACGAATAAATTAAAAAGAAAATTCAAAGCTGTAACTGATACTTAGTACAAAAATTATTTATCAAATAAAGTACTATTACACAGATCATTTTCTTCTTAATCGGCATGACATTGATTTGTTGGTATTATAGCGTGCAGATAATATTCAGGTTTAAGGTAACCTGTCTTATAAACTGTTGCATTGAACTATCTCATTTGCGTTTTGTTAAATCAGAAAAACAATTTCAAACAAATCTTTCATAGACCTAATTTTTTTGCTTAATATTTTTAGAATTTTTTTCACAGATACATACGTCTTCTTGTTCTTCATAAGCTTATAAACAGTCAATCTGTGGCTAATGGTTTCTTTTTTTAAGTAGAATTTGCCGTGCTAATTTTGGTATCCGAAATGATAGTCACATAGAGAGATACCTTAATTTACAAAAACTAAATAATTAACTATAAATTAGTTATTATTTAAATAGTAATAAAAGTGTTATGAATAACGAATTGACGGCTCCGTGGCGCAGTGGCTTAGCAATGAGTTGCTGCGCTGGGGGCTGCGGGTTCGAATCCCGCACGGAACAAGTATTTGTATGGTCTACAAATATTTGTTCCGGGTCTGGATGTTTGTCCTTGTGCAATTTGTGTTTGTAAACTGCCTCCACGATACAGGAGAAAATCCTAGTGTGGGGGTAACGTTTTTTTTAAAAGATAAAAAAACTTAATAAGAGACAAAACGATGTCTAAAAATTTCGCCCCTATATTTCACAAAGTAACAATGTTTACTAAAACTAGAAAATAATTACATTTTATATTACATATTCTTCTTTCTCTATGAGTTCCGTAAAGCCAACTGCTGGGCACGGGACACTCCCCTTGAAGGAAGGGTTTCGCTTTATTTAAGATTTCCATATGGTTACGGTTGGCAGGCGGAGTGACGATCGCAGTAGCCGACGTCTCTAATCTTGAACGCTGCTGACCGGCAGCAGTTTGGGTAAAACGCCAGTTATAAAATATACCTGGCGTCAATAAAATGGTCAAATGGCTATGCCGCCATCTTTCGGAAGCTGTAAGATCTTTCGGACATTTCCCATAATCACATCTCACGACACTTACGTGTACCTAATGATGAAATGGTGATTAACTGAAGTCGTGACAATTCTACCCCAGCTTTATAACCGAATCGTACAAAATTGCCTTTACAAACATTGTATTATTCATAAAGGCTTATGAATATGGTATGGTATTTGTGTGGTTAATGTTACAATGAGTTACATCTTCTGCAGTAACTTAGTACCTACGTATGTGTCTATTATCTCAATTATTATATATTATACTAAAATACTACAGTGTTTGTAATATTTTAATCAAAGGTATTCACGTACTGCTCAGTTTCAGATTTTTAATATTTTTACAGACCATTTAAAAAAAAATAAAAAGAAAAGGCAGGGTGCTGACTTTCATGAGCAAAATGCGGCCTAATAAAATCTGCCGCCCAGGGCCATTGTCTCCAGTCCGTACTTGCTAAGGGTTAGGTATAAAAATTATATTATTATTTTTTTACCTAACTATTTATACTTATTGTTCTCATTGTTCATACGGAGAGTGAATTGGCATTTTTGGCTATAGTCACGGCTAAAAGCCGAAATGGGGTTACACCTAGGTTTAACAGGCTCCTATTGGTTACACATGGCCAAAACTAGGTGTGGCCGGTTGCTTTCAGGTAAAACTAGGTATAGTAAAGTCCGAATACTCCTAAATTTCCTAAAAGTTCTTAACTTAAATGACTATGAATTCTATTAACTTTGTTGAAAATACGAGAGCACACATAATACATAATACACATAAAGCAATATCAGTAGGTTAAGGTGCGGCTTGTCTAAATACTCGGACATTTATATTACATATTTATAAATATTTCAGATAAATCAAATACACCTATGTTTAAACAACCGCATTTGGTTGCATCTAGTTGTAACTGGCTGGCTTGCAGGATACATACATAGGCTGCACTAAAAGTATCGGGGATGGAATATTTCCACTGTTCCTGTCATATTAAAATCTTTTTAATTGAAAACTCCTCGGTTTTAAAAATCGAATACCACTTATTTATTAAAAAAAAAATTCTCGGTCTTGTCAAACTTGTTTAGTCGTTGAGAAAATGGAATTGACTCGAGAAAATTCAAGAGCGATGATTTATTATGACTTTCGAAGTGGTTTAACACAAAAACAGTGTGTTGACCGGATGATTTCTGCATTTGGTAATGAAGCCCCATCCAAAACCACAATTTATCGCTGGTTTGCTGAATTTCAACGTGGACGTGTCAAGCTCAGTGATGATCCCCGTCAAGGACGTCCAAAAACTGCAGTCACCCAAGAAAACGTTGATGCTGTGCGTAAGCTGATTGAGGAAGATTATATATAAATTCAGGCAACTTTAGACATTGGCATTAGTCAAATACAAATAATCTTGCACGCAAACAAAAAAGTTGTTTTCCCGATGGATACCGCATTCGCTCTGTGAAGGGCAAAAAGCAGCTCGCGTTACTTGGTGCATCAGAACTCTCGAAAAATTCCACGCAGGATCCTCAAATGCTGTATACAACATCGTATCAGGTTACGAATCCTGGATATACGCGTACGAACCCGAAACAAAAACCAGTCACTAGTTTGGGTGTCCGAAAATGAGATAAAGCCAACAAAAATTGTTCGTTCACGGAGTGTTCCAACAAAAATGGTGGCCACGTTTGTCTCCAAAACCGGCCATGTTACGACTATTCCTCTTGAGGGACAAAGAACGGTTAATGCAGATTGGTACGCTAGCATTTGTTTGCCACAGGTCGTTTCTGAACTCCTACTACTAAAGACAACTGCAACCGCTGCATCATCCTCCATCACGACAATGCGAGTTCTCACACCGCACACAGAACAAAAGAGTTTTTAGAGCAAGAAAACATAGAATTATTAGACCATCCGCCGTACAGCCCCGACCTAAGTCCTAATGATTTCTATACTTTCCCTAAAATAAATAATAAATTGCGTGGACAGAGATTTTCATCACCTGAACAAGCTGTGGACGCCTACAAAACGGCCATTTTGGAGACCCCAACTTGAGAATGGAATGGTTGCTTCAATGTTTGGTTCCATCGTATGGAAAAATGTGTCAAATTTCGCGGAGAATACTTCGAAAAGCAATAAATACATTTTCTGCCGACTTCCAAAAAGGAGACGATACTCAATTCGAGTGTATGTTTTTTTTTCTTTTTTTTTATGTGTGTTACCTCATAACTTTGTACTGGGCGAACCGATTTCGATGATTCTTTTTTTATATGAAAGCTGATAGTTCTCGTGTGTGGTGTAGTAGAATTTGATCATGGTCAGACCAATGGTTATTGAGTTATTCTTAAATAACCTATATTGAAGTCGCTTATATTGAAGTCGGCTGTACAAAATTTTTAATTTTAAATTATTAAATAGTAATGTTGTGTCACTTCCTTGATTCCCGAAATTTTCAGTGCCGCCCTCGTATAATATAAAAATTATAATTTTATTAAAAACTGGTAAGGTTATAAATGATGCTAAAATAACTGCCATTGGTGTTGGTTCAAGACAATCCATTAACTTATTTTCTTTTTAAATTATGTTTTCGTAGGTTTCGTAATAGGCCACTCTTGTAAAGCCCAAAAAACCTTATGTCCTGTGATAAGCGGCGGTGTACCATCTTGGTAGGTTAACCAGAAAGAAAATACCTAGACAGGAGCAGCATCAGATGACTTATTCATCCAATACTGCGATTGCCATTTCATCTACTAAGAGTAGCGATTTCAGTAAAAGTTTTTCTACAAATATGTAATTTAAAATTAAAAATTTTGTACAACCGACTTCAATATAAATTATTAAGAATAACTCAAAAACTATTGATCAGACCTTGATCAATAGTTTTTGAGATCAATGTATATGGGAAGCACATGTGAAGCACCAGCTCTCAAATAAAAAAAGAATCATCGAAATCGGTTCACCCAGTAAAAAGTTATGAGGTAACACGCATAAAAAACATACAGTCGAATTGAGTACCGGCTCCTTTTTGAAGTCGGTAGAAAAGGAGGCCCGTGTCCAGCAGAGGAGTGTTACGGGCTGATAAATAAGAAGATTACAATACTGTAACGTGTTTAACTTCTTTACAATTTTCAATTTGCGGTATCAAAAAAATAGAACTCATAAAACTCATTGAATCAAATATTGCTTACATATAAATTTGGACAAATTCTAAAATTGATTACACAAACGAGTGGGAGCTATCATGCCTCCGGCAAGTAACTCGTAGTAACCTTGTTGCTGTCGTTCTATTGCGGAAATTGAGGCTAATCGCTGATAAATGCACTTTTAATATTTTTTCTTAAACAAGAAAACTATTAGATTGTAATCAGAATAGGAAACAAACGTTACAAACATAAGAGTCACATGTGTTTTAAAGACTGTTCCAATTGTCTTATTTTTTGCGTGTTATGAATAAACAGTAAAATGCATTTACTGTTTTTATTTACATTACAGTTTTAATTCGTTATTATAGATAGTTCTATGTGGAAAATAATAATAATTATAACTTTCCCTTACCTTACTTCTAGTAATAGTAAATAGTAGTATAATTTTTATCGTCTTTAATAAACTATGTTAAAATAATAATATATACAATTAAAATAATATATATTTAGTACATAATAATATTAAGCGATTTCATTTTCAATATCATTAATGCTTCTGATTACGTTTTCTAATACAATGCACTTGATGATTAGTTATTTTCTATTATCTCGTCGGAGGCCATAAATAAAAATCAAAACAAGGCTACGATGCGCTGTAAGATCGAGAAAATTTTCACAACGACCTAAATGCACATGCATTATTAAACCGAACTCGCAGATCATTGTGAACTCGTCGGGCATGTCTGAATTACGAACTCGTTCAGTGCAACGATGTTCAGTCTGTTCAGTATGTTCGATATGCTATATGGTGATTATACAGGTTCAAAATGATAATCTTAAAGCCAACAGACTCGGTAAAATTAAAAACAACTTGTGATTTAATGACCAAAATTACCTAAAAACAAACAATTTAACGGGATGTATTTATAGATCAGTAAATTTTAAATGCAACCTTTGACAACTTCACTACTAATTATAGCCCTATCCAAAAGAAGTACATCAATAGATAAAATACAAATCGTAGTTAATAGGAAATAATTTAGTTCTGCGTAAGCGACCGCAAACGACGTACTTACTACTCTCGGTTGGCATAACCTTGGCATTGGTTAACAGACGGTAGAAAAACTGTGTTACTTCATTACTTGCCCTTTCTTATTTTATTTTAAAGGATAATATAAGACTGAATATTTGATTCCAGTTACTTATACTGTATAAATTTGGACTTATAATGATTTGATATAATTTATCAGCTCATATTTTTCGTGGCTCTACGTAAAATTCGACTGCGACAAGTAAGTCTTCTAGTATCTCAACCGTTATAGAGCTAAGTACTTTAAATACCGTTATGTGAACTCTCCCAAATAAAGAGATATACTACGCATAGGTGCTAAAAACTTTTATATTCAAACTTGATTTAATTCTTATAATTGTGCAATCGATTAGAAGCAAATCAATCAAAAACTGTCTAGTACATAGAATAATTTTAAAGTATGTAAAAGAAATTGGTTCTACATCATTCTGCATCATGAATGTTATACTGATAATATAGTGACCAGTCATGTGTTTATTTGTTGCTCCGCTGATATATTTCACCCCCCCCCCCCCCCACCGGTCTAGTTTATTAGGTGTAGATTTTTAAGCATTATTAAATATTAAAAGATCTAAAAATACTTACATTTTTGGTCTTCTTATGGATTAGGTACGTTTTACTGAAAGTTGTGCGAAATTCAAAATAAAAATAACAAAAGTCCCATATAAATAGTTCAAGCGAGTTACCGTGATTTCTCTGAAAACAATTTTAATCTCGCTATAAAAGGAGTTAATGCTATGTTAAAACGTGATAAATATAACAGCTGAGATAAACAGGGCCGAGGCCGCAACCGAGTGCTTAATTGTAACAGCAAAAAAGATATTATATTTAACGCCATCCTGATTAAAATTAGTACATACATTCAGCATTTTTTATTTTACTTTTGTTTTTAAAGCATTAATTTTAAAAGCGTTGTTGTATTTCACAACAGCGCCCAACATTGGTAAATTGGTAACACTTTTACTAAATCTCTTGTATTCAAATTACTGTAAATTACTACTGGACATCCTTATCTTCATCTTTACAAGCCTGTGTAATCCATTTTTGAACATGGACTTCTTTCGTAGTAATAATGTTTTCCCATTAATCGCCACGACATAACAGTCTGCGTATTTTGCATCCGGTTTATAAGATAGTTTTATCAGTCATCAGTCGGAGGCCATGACATCTTCCTAGCATTCTGTTTGCTCTGATTTTTTTAATCTGCGTGATATGAGATGGTCACGCTATCATCTCTCAGGGATCTTTTGGACGTATCCCTTAATTGGTTATTACGATATCATGGTCCATAATAAATACTAATTCTATAACACCACCGCTTCGCACAAACCCATTCACCTCCTATCATTGATAGATAGATTTGCCGTAGTCATAGATACTACTTGTCAATGGCATAGCGATCTTTAAGATTGTTATGCTATGTGGTTGCAACGCGAGAAAATCCGTCTTGTATTGACTTTTCCACATAACAGAGGCGAAACAGGGATTATTTTGCAAAATGCCTTGTTGCGTTCGTGCGATCGTGGTATTCTTGTGATTATGTGCCATGCCGGTAGCGTAACACTAGGACCATGAGGGCCAAGGCCAAAAGCGACAGGCTGCGAGAGGCGTTTCATAATCGTTAACTATCTTTCATTTTATTACAGAACCTGTTTTCCGTTCCTAAAATAATAAAAAACAATCAACGTTCCTGTATAACCTAAGAATTTTGTATCATTTTAGCCATAGAATTTAATAACGAGTGTCATTGACGAATTTGTCCATATGACGGCTCCGTGGCGGAGTGGCTTAGAAATGAGTTGCGGCGCTGACGGGTGGGGATCGAAACTCGCACGGAACATGTATTTGTATGGCCTACAAGCAATTAATATGGGTCGGGATGTTTATCCTTGTGCAATTTATGTATGTAAAAATCCTAGTTCGGGTGTTACGCTTTTTAAATAAAAAATTGTCCACCGCGAATAATGTAAATATGTATTTATGAAATGGTTATAATCCTTTGTTTGACTTTTTAAATTATTAATGGATATTTGCTTGTTTGTCTAATTACTTAAGCCCTGGGCGCCAAAACCAAAAATACGCCATCGGTGATATCGGCTTAAGGAATTCACTCAGTTTCAAATTTCAACAACAATAGCTTCGTCCCGTTGGTGTCGTAAAGCTACGACCACACACCTTACTGTCTACCGCCCGTTTACCGCAATAATTATATCATTAAATTATTTATTTTATTTTATTTTATAGAATTAGGGTGACAAACGAGTACACAGTCCACCTGATGGTAAGTGGTTGCTGTGGCCCATAGACATCTACATCTATCTTCGTTTGCGAATTAAAATGCAGATGCGTTGTCAGCCGTGAGGACTAAGATAGAATGCCTCTTTTCCAGTAAAATAGGTAACCGGTTCTCTACACTCACCATACGAAACACAGCAGCATTATGCCGCTAGTTTACGCTGGTATTCTGTAAGAGCGTGGTCCTTCCCCGGTCGAGCCGACCCACTCGTGCTACAACTAAGCTACTGACATAGTTGCAGCAAGTCTCTACCACGGTTAAGATACTTATTACTACCTAAATTATCGCGTGAAGTAGTGTGGTTACATTAGAGTTTACCTGGATTACAATGAACTAGGCGGGAAAAATGTCTTATTTAAAGTATTACAACGGTTACCAGAATAAAAGTGCATTTCCTACTTACTAGTTAATAGATACTCGTACTATCTTTATGATTTTTAATAAATTTTAATACAGTCTTACAGAAACCTTATATTTAAAGAAAAACAGGATACATTAAATTGAACAATCTAAAACTAAATTTATAATTAATTTCATTATTTTCTCACGGTTAATCAACCACCAGACCTATGTATGTATGTTCAGCAATGGACTTGTAAAAGGCTGTAATGATGATGATGATGATGAATCAACTACAAGAAAGTGATAGGACCGATTTTTATTAATTTAATCTGGTCTTTACTGCTTCTTTTAAAGTTTTTTTTTTGTAGTCGTTTTATTAAAATTGAGCGAATATAAATAATTAATATGCATCAACGGAACGATCTAGAGATGGCGATCAATAGATCAAAGACTTCCTATGCTTCATATACTTGTATCATATATTTAGCTAGCCTAACTCTTTCATGTGCCTCTTAACGTTATTTATTGGTCCATTCATTAATATTCACTAAAACATATGGATAATTGAATGTAGTAATTTGCATTTCGAGGTCAATTCGACTTCAACAATATAAGGACACCAAGCAGTCCTAGACCGCAAGTTAGTAATTAGTAATAGAATAGAATATTTTTTATTTAATATATAACCCTTAATAAACAATTTTTGCTTAATAATTTTAAACTTTTTGATAGGTAGGTCCTATATATTGTCTGTGGCTATAAGGTATATAATTTAATCTGATATATTACATATTTTACAATATACAGATTGCCAACACAAATAATATTATAAAATATTTATAAATAATATTTTAATTACTAACATAATTTAATAATAATGTAGCCAGGGATGTCGGCTGGTTGCTATTATCACAAAACTAAACAGCTGCATACAGCGAGCACAGTGCATTGAAAAGCAGGTCTTCTGTCTTTCAATTGAATTGAATGCAATCATTGTACTGGTAACAACGTGGCTCCCTACCTTCTATTACAATACCTAGCATAAACACAGACCTATAAAAATAAAGAATATAGCGTGTCTATGCATGCATTATTATGTATTTATCATAAGTTACTGACATTGTGTTTCGTTTATATAATTACATGGAGATCTCACAGCTTAGTTATTGGATCACTGGGCTACTTTTTCACAAGTCTGGGGCTCCAAGCCCTCTGGAACTTTTTTCTGTCACCAGGGCGGCGCCACTTAAAAGTGAGGTATAATATTTGACAGATTACAAAGCGGAGAAGTGAATTTGTATGGATAATGTAAAGCTTAATGTTTCTTTCTGTACTATTATCTCTATTTTATATTACTAAGATTAAAAATAAATAAACCAAACCACAGATATTCATAAAAGTAGAAAAATTAATAAAAAGTTAAAAATGTGCAAAAAATTATAGAGCAAACCACTGAGGCATTATTTTGTGTATTAATATAATACTCTCGAAACTGATAAACGTTTATTAGAAACTAACTACTCAATTAAATGAGATTGTGTAACAAAAAACTTTACCTCGAATTTAGCGACATCTGGTGAGCAGAAAATTATTAGCCCTCATTATTACAAAAGCATAAATTGTTATTTTTCGGGTCGGTTGTAATTGTACCTATGTCCTTAACTCGGCTCCGATCCTAATTATGATCTTATTGGTTATAAGTATGACATGAACTAGGAGAACATTGATACGAGTTAATTCTTCCATGTCAACCCAGAAATTTCTGGCGCTGTAATTTATATACATTTACATAATATCCCAAGTCATATTTTATAGTCTAATCTTGTAGTAATCTGATTTCTGTCACACGCACCGCTGAATTTGTTAATTTCAATTGCTGGCGTGCTCGTATGGAAACAGAAATGTTTGAAAGATCACTTTTTATTTTAACTCAATAAAATTAAGTTATACTTAGTAACGATTAAATTAGACTACATAAGTAACACTAACAAAAGTTTTAACTTTTATGCTTTTGAGATCAACTGTATCCAAACAATTTATTAAGACTGATTGATGAATTTATTGATACGTTATGCAGTAAAACTTTGCCAAATGGAGTAAAATTAAGTCATTTTTGACATCTATATAAAATATTTTAGCATATGAAATTCCAAAATATATGCGGTCGAAAATAACTTTACTAAAACAAAAAGGTGAAAGCAACAACTTTTTACAATAACGATGGCCATTGCGTTTGCCATCGAAAAAAAATATGTTTACATGGAGTTACTAAAACAAAGAATTAAATTTATAAATCCATGATTTAAAATTAATCTAAAAAGTATGAAGGCTGATTTCATAGAACTAAAAAAATATTTTCCAAATATAAGTTTCAAAAGTCGGTGCTGGGACAGTGTAGGAGAAGAATTACAGTATATTATGTAAGAAATATTCTGTTCTTTTAAGTTCTTTAAAGTCGGCTTTTGCTTTTTATTAAATACATAATTATGTATCGTCTAAATAGCTAGATTAAAAACTTCAGCCCCTGTTTTTCCACTATTACGGGTGGATTATTTTCTTCGAATTTATAAAGGACAATCCTTGAAGCACCCTATATAATACATAATATAAAAAGTATTATAAACATCGGTTCACAATAGAAGAACAGAAAAAATAAATTAAAAGAAAAACAGTCGAATTGAGAACCTTCGAATAGAAACATTTGAAATACTCAAGCCAGCCGAAGCATGTACTTTAATGCCACTATACACACAGTTTCCTCGGTAGAAAAAAAAACTAAAAAAAAAAAACGTAGTAACACTAAATTCAGCCCTACGTAACTCGTACGACGTACCTACGTAGCAGATAGGTGACGTCTGTATAGTGAACCATTCAATTGAGTGAATTACTGCTATAATGTCAAAGTAGTTTACCGTTCTCCCAACTTTTTATGATTGCTTTCATTATTTCGTTACGATGCAATATTATTTTTGGCTCTTATTATTATATTATATTATGAAGGAAAACATCCGGTTCCCGTCGAGCATTTATTAATTCATGGCATGATTTATTATTCAGTATTTATTTATTTTCACAGATGAACTGTCGCAGCCTATTTATAAGGAATTAACGTTATTTGTTTTTAGCTTTGTGTGTGATATTTATAGATATTTATTTTATAAAAAGTTTTATAGATCGCTTTGTTTTGTTTATTCCTTAATTTCTGTGAGCAACCTCAGCACAATATAGTCCACAATTTATTAATTTTTAATTAAAATTGTTTAAAAACTGTAATTAGAAAATTTTCAAATTTGTTAATACATTTTATTACTTCATTGTAGCTATCAATAAGATAAGTCACAGAGTTCGTTTCATTTAAATGTATTACGCGTCTAATTCCAATAGGATTCCTAATAATCGCATTTGCATTAAGCGCATACATAATGTAACATTTGAAAAGCAACATTGTAATGTAGTAATTATGTATTTTTATAAACGTATTTATATATAATAATATACATTTTACTAAATTAAACGTATTTTTATAAATCTGTAAAATCTAAGAAATACAAACTTTTTCAACTTCATCACAGGCTGATTCTATGTAGATTATTATTGTTGTGTATTTTGGTTAAAATAAACGTCTGCAAAAACATACTCCAGTCCATGATGGCCTTTCCGTTCGTAGCTAATCGTAATCATTTCAAGCGTCAAGGTTGGGTGACCCTGGCAGGAGCAATGTCGCCAAAAATCACACGACAGAGGTAAGCATTACGAGCTGCCAATTCAATACATGCTCAAAATTATTCGTACCATTTTTAGGCGCAACTATCCCTCTTTACAATTATCAAAAGAAAATTATAGACAAGAAATTTATTATTTTAATGTATCAATACTTTTATTATTGATATTTGAGCCCATTTTTGGTCTTTACGCCAAACTAAAAGTAAAAATAAGGGTCTTTCGAAATATTATTCACTTGACCTTCTCAAATCTTTTTAAGGTGTTTTATTGCTGTAAATATAGGCCGTCGCGCTAAGCGTGTAATAAAATATACGCTCCAAAACGCAATGTAAGGGTTTGATGCTCCTATATTGTTTCAGTTATAAAATCAAAGCATAAGCTATAAAATATTCAGATACGAATTATTCAAGAGCAGTCAGTGCAAGATTAGGTATTCTTTATATCAAGAACTCAAACGAACATAATTAGGTACCTTAGATCTTATTATGATCTAAGGTAGGTAAGGGACACCAATTATATATGTTATTTTATTTCAATTTAAATATTTTATGGGCAGTCAAAACAAAACTTTAATAAACGTGAGCATACCAGTAAATGACGACACAATTTCTTTTAATCAAATAAATTACTTTTATATTTTTCTATTTCATATACCAGATATCCTATTTTTATCACTTCGTACCGAAAAAATTGTAGTGAGAATCTCCTGAGCAGCAATTTTTTGGCTTATTGAAAAATTGGGACGCGCATACTTGCATATGAAAGCTATTAAGGCCAACATAATCTGCCAATCTTCCCAAATCGTGCCTTTAAACCATTTTCTCACATGTAACTTATCGGACAAGTTAGAGTACAGTCACCGAGACGCCTACGAGATGAAAGGAAAATGCCTCAAGATTGACGTTGGTGTGCTCGTTACAAATACAATCCGTTCTCGCAATCCTATTACGTATTATCATCATTTTGGTGAAACAATGTCATGTACATGTCGCGCTAACGTTGGCTATGTTTCACAGCACATAAATATATATATATATATATATATATATATATATATATATATATGTGTGTGTGTGTGTGTATACTAGCTGACCAGGCAGACGTTGTTCTGCCTTTTCTGACGACCATTTGCTTTCCTAAAAAACTCCTGAAATTAGCAATAATAATAAAATTTAGGGTTATCGGAATAAAAACTATCCTATCTCTCAAGTTGGACCAAACTGCACACAGTGTACCATTGAAATCAGTTCAGTAGTTTAGGAGTTCATCACGGACAAATAATGTGACACGTATTTTATATATATATATATATATATATATATATATATATATATATATATATATATATATAGAGAGAGAGAGAGAGAGAGAGAGAGAGAGAGAGCATACATTACACATAATTTCTTTATTGTAAGAACTTAAAATTTTTTATTTGTCTCGCCACAAATTTATTATAAACCAATATTAAATTATATTATGCCAGTACTTAAATTCGATTTTATGTCAACAGTTGTAACATAGTAAATTATTCAGCCAAAAGTTAATACTTAACTTGTCACAATGAAATGTTTCATTAAGCTTAGTTACCGCCCGCTCAGGAGATAAGATAGTTCTATGAAGCACTGCTGCCCAAACAACCTGTCAGCCCCGTCGCTCATACACATATTCCACTGACACCAATATAAATAAACCTAATATTTGTAAAAAAAATGTTTGCCAACTTACACGTTTTTATAATAACAACAGTTTTCCTGTTGTAAACCAAACTGACAAGATTACTTATCAAGGGCTTCCTTTATTATGAAAACAAAGTGACAAGTTAAATTTTTCGAACATGTTTAAATATATATTTTTTACAATATTCATAGATTCAAATATGTATATAAGCATTTTTTTACGCTAAAGTTTTAAGATTAGAAACAAATTTTTTATTTTACGTGGTAGAGCCATGCTGCAGCTATAATATTGATATAGTTATAGCATGAATGGGTCGGCTCGACCGGGGAAGGGCCACGCTCTCACAGAATAACAGCGTAAAATAATAGCTTAACGCTGCTGTGTTTCGTATGGTGAGTGTACAGAACCGAAGACCTGTTTTACTGGAAACTAGGCATTCCATCTTAGTCCTCACGGGTGACAACGCATCTGCATTTAGATTCGTAATCGAGGATAGATGTAGATGTCTATGGGCCACACCAACCACTTACCATCAGGTGGACTGTGAGCTCGTTTGTCACCCTTATCCTATAAAAAAGACTTTAAATATTATTCACTGCCATTAACATCGTCCCTATCCATCGTGGGTTTCCACACCGTTTTGCACTCAGTTCTACAGAGAAATAAAATACAGTCCATGAACTGACACTTTGAGCACACGAAACCCAGTTTACTCATGACCGCTATGTTAAATTTATAGGTTCATAAATTCGGAGGATTCGTGTTTGTTTATTATCATACATTTTGTGGCACTTAACATTACAAGAAGTAAAATTATTTTTAGTGTTAATTTTAATTTATATTTTTAGAAAAAGAATGTTGTTTTATCAACATCATTGGGGCCTTTCACTCTTATACTGCTGGGCTGTGTGGCCAGTTCGTAAATATTAATACACACATTGATAGAGATATTATCCACGTAAATACATAATACTTCAACACGTAAATACTTCAATGTATCAATATAGTCCCAGTACCAGTACAATATATGAATCCATGAGTTAGGATACATTACTCGATGATATGTGAGGTAGACTGAAAGTTTTACGTAACTCGTACATAAAACAATTGATATGTAAACTAATATATTTACTCCTTTGCAAAGTATTCTCCATTACATTTTAAACACTTTTTCACTCGTTCAAACAATTTTTGAAAACATAAGGACCATTGATTTGAGGGCTTGTTTTTCCACGTGCTGGTTGAAAACTATGACGGCCTCTTCTGACTTCGTAAATGTCAAACTTCTCATCAAATCTTTTATTTTTGAAAAAATAAAGAGATCGCATGTGCCGAGATCTGGTCTGTGTTCGTGGTGGTTCTAGGAAGTCGCTTCCTGTAGGATGCGACTTTCTAGTCATTTTTCCCAAACTTTTTTTAAACTGTCACTGGTCTAACAAATGGTGGTGTACCACTCAGCATTAACTCTCTTTTGCTCATTAAGTGGGACCGCGCAGACGAAACCCGACTGGGAGAAAAAAAACGCAATGTTTTTATTCCCAAGCTTCTTGACTACCTCAATTTTGTTGTTTTGCTGTCACCTTCGAACACACACACAAAAGACTGTTGCTTTTTTCCGGAACGTAACAATGTATCCATGTTTCATCTTCTGCCATACTGTCATACACAGCATTTGAACGTCCGTGAACCTTAACAACATTTTTGACACCGATCAACTCGACCTTGTTTTCGTTCTTGGGTGAGTTCATAAGGAATCGAGCGGCAACAAGGTTTTCTATCTTTTAAATGTATTTTTTTTTTGAAGTAGGCTCCTACCGCTGTTACGATACGCCGATTTTATTCAATTAGCCGCCTGTGGCCAATGTCAGGCGACTAATAGAGATATTTTGCTTAGTGATCCCAATTAAGGATCGATCTTCACGAATTTCATCATGGATAGAAACGCGGCCGTAAATGAGGTGCTTTCCTCCCAAAAGCATTTCAAAGACGAACCGAACCGTGCAATCCTACGGAGAGAGTGAACTTTTAAAAAAAATCATTCTTCTAAAGTCTTTTCTCATTAGTTCCATTTTTGTTATACTTATGATAAAAAACAACTGACACTCGTATCTCGTATTCCTCGCCAAAAATTGTTTTAATCAATATATGAGTTTTTTTCTATGTTTAAAAAAATATAACATCCAAAATTCAGACCTTTATGATCTGTCAGGAGCACAAAACTTTCTTTGTGACAGACGACAGGTCAGACTACAACCACTTTCGTTAACCGGGAGGGCGCTGCTTGCAGATGAGGTTAACATTTGAAAAAATAAATTCAGATATTGTCCATCACACCACAAAAACAAACAAAAAGATTTTTTAATTAGAAATCGAGATTATATTGACCAGACGAATAATATTTGTAACGGCCATTTACAGCTGGTTACTAGATGTGGTCAATGACGCAGTATGTTGTATTTATAGGTACAAAATGAACACGCAATCACATACAGACCTACTCGTCCTCGACTTCCTGTATCCGAACTAAATTATACTTATGCGATAAGATCGGATAAGAATGAAATGAAACACATGCAATCACAATTTATTCAAACACAACAGGTGACATTGACAATAATTGCTACGGTGCTCAATATTCAATATAGAATTGGTAATCGTAGTTGTAGACACTGCTTTAGAAGGAAGAGCAGTGTTTGGAACTGCCTTCAACAGCCCTTTAAAGTCTACAGTTGGACATTGGCCTTTTCCATTGTAGAAAAGATTTGCCTTAATCGATATGCTTGGCAGGCACTTTGAAGGTCGCAGTAACAAACATATTTGACGAACTAGCGATGAAAAACTAGTGATCCGCCCCGGTTTCGTACGTGTAATTTCAACAACGCCACCTACCGGGTCCAACTATACCTAAGAACCATCCTGGTGACACCATATATACCCCAAAAAATTTCAATAAAATCGGTCAAGCGTTTTAGGAGGGGAAAAATTACGAACACACACATACACACCGGATTATATACATAATTATACGTATAAACTTTGCTCTTAAATCATTCTGTCTATTCATGAAAACCAAATCAAAATCATTTAAGTAATTTAAAATATCTAAGCGTACAGACGCCGGGAAGCGACTTTGTAGTATGCTATGTAGAGATAGTTACTCTGCGATATCGGTTCATTGTAATTAAGTGTAGATATAAAATGTATAAACCACACCATTGTTTAAGAAAGGTAGTTTCAGTTTTCATAATTTTATTTACGAAAACTGTTATGCTAACTTTTTAGTCTCTTTTGAAAATGGGTAATAAAATTCAACATAAATTAATGTGTGTCTATTAAGACCTTAGCTAGTTTTTCCAATATTTTAATACGTAGCATAAAGGTTGGATTAAATCCTGACAAAAACCTTTTACCGCAACAGGTTGCTTTTAATAATTTTTGTTTTCAGTAAGTCACCCAATAATTTTATTTTTTCCATCTAAAGTAAACTAAACAGCTAACAACTTACGTACGTCTCTATTTCCTGAGAGGGATATGGAGCATGACTGTCCGCCGAGCGGTAGCAATGCGTTGTGGCAGTTATCACATATTATCCAATATTTTATTCCAATCCAATATTACTTTTTTTTTCACCGCCGAGTTCAAAAAATTTCAATGAACAATGTTTCAACAATCATTAGTACCAGCTACGGCTATACGGTTATGGTTTCATCGCGTACTATGAAATTTTAAGGCTTACGCTAATCCCCTGTGATGCCACGACTACCTTTTTTAATTTATCACTTTTTAATTAATTGTATATGACAAACAAAGTTACCTTTTTATATATGAGGAACTTTTTTATTACTATCAATTTTGTTTTGCCTAATGTCATCATAATTATTCAAATTTACCTTACCCTAGCACAACTTAGTCAATAGGCAGTCGCTGAAAAAAGACGATCTTCACGAATAATTAGTTCTTAGATTTATGCGAATACTACACATTAAATAAAAGTTATTTTACGGATTTTATCCCGTTTAACTTTAACTTTTTAATTCTCGACGTTTCTTATAGCACCCATGGTCATTTAATGATTTAACGAAGTTACTTTTTATCCGTTTATGTAATTCCTTTATTACAGTCAATTTTGTTTCACATAATGCCACATTATATTTAATCAGATTCTAGACCACGCCCTGGTCTATTGACCAAGGCGTGGCAATCGCTGGTAAAACTAGGCCTATCTAGTCACCAGCGGTTACGATCAGTCGCGGATGATGTGATTCATCAGCAACTTAATGGATTACCAGGTTGATGGTCTTTAAATAAATAGCACATTTATAGTCTCAGAATATGTTCTCAATCCAGCTGTCTCAGATTGCACCCCGGTCCTAATCGAGATAATCTTAATATGTATCCTTTAGTGGACACTACAACGACAAATAGATCAAAGTTATTACGTTAAGTCTCCTGCCATCTTCTCCAAAAATTCCACTAGGCTTTAAAACTTAAAGGATATTTTAGAGGCAAAAGCGATTCCGCTAACTTTATTAAAATCACTATGACCAAACAGCTGGCCACCACTCTTAATGGTTAAATGCGCTATAATACCACATTATATTTAATCAGATATATTATA
The DNA here is from genome assembly GCA_033319125.1 of Parnassius glacialis. Classification (NCBI taxonomy): domain Eukaryota; kingdom Metazoa; phylum Arthropoda; class Insecta; order Lepidoptera; family Papilionidae; genus Parnassius; species Parnassius glacialis. Next base: position 36,253,167 of record JAVANC010000013.1, on the reverse strand, counting down.
TTAAATACCTACATTATTATTTATGTAATTAGACATTTAAGTAATATATTTCAATAAATTGCTATTATTTTTACATTAATTTTATTTCTTAAAAAACATCAAAACCCAGGCTTCTAATTATTTGCAGAACTTACAAACGTGCATTCATATAATTGAATAATATTGTGTCTTTACAGGCCCAGCGACATGGATAGAAAAATTCCCCGAAGCTCGTGGCGCGCGTCAGAGTCCTGTGGACATCGACACATCACGCGCCAGCAGCGGAGGCAGTGCGCCACCCCTCACCTGGCGCTACTCCGTTAACCATACCCGATCCGTTGTTAATCCTGGATATTGCTGGCGCGTCGATGAGAACGGATATGATTCAGGTTATTATTCCATTTACTGATTAAACGATAGCACACTACTAGAGCCCTGATGATGAAAACTCTTGAAAAACGAATATGACTGTAAAGATGGAGTAGGAGCTCTCCACTTCTTCTTTTTGTGCAGAAATAACAGCGTTTACACCACCTCGATGTTTAAACATAGGTACAATGTGCGTGTGCCAACACAATGCAAGGCAAATTCAGCATGGCGGCCCTCTAGCACATTATACTGTCTCGTCTATTCAACAAAACTATTTTTATCGGATTTTACCGCGTGTAATTTAATCTTTTTAAATTCTCGACGTTTTGAGCGCTTTGTAGTCACGAGGAGACCGAGGTGTTTGACGTCCCGATGTCATGTTAGACCTGTGTGTTAGGCTACCTTTAACTCTTAAATATTAATTTTTGGTTCGATCTACGCAGAACGAGCTTACAGCATCTTAAAAGTTACAGAGGTATGCTTGGGTTTGGATTTAATTCAATTAATTGTAAGATCCCGAGTAGAAGCTGGCAAATATCAATCTCCTCTGTTGAAATTAGGTTTTTTTTTATTTCAATAATTTCACGAATCATCTTTGGTAGGAACCGGTGTTCTTTTACCAAGATTTGTAGTTTATCAAATCATACATAATGGTTGGGACGATCATGAAAATGTTCACAGATTGCAGACTTCCCGGAACATCGGTGCTTGAGGTCAGCGGGGCATATCTTATTTTACGGGTTTTTATCGATCTTTTTATTTTTCCTATGTAAGAGAAACCATATTGACAATCAAGCTCGGTTACTCCTGCATCATGTAATGGGATGAAAAGAACTGACAAATCTGCTTCAGCGGCTTGTAGTATATGTACTTATGAAAGACCGCTTCAAATTATAGGCGATCTTGTTTGTGACTCCTCTGCCATATGTTAGTACATCAGGTATACGTTCGACGGTTATCCTAGGTCACTGCGGTTACGTAGGCGCGGGATCCGAAACTCGTTGTCTTGCAATACTTTCTTGACGTGCTGGAGCTCGACGGCGAGGTGTATACTGTTAAAGAGCTCTTGTGATTTCTGTAACAAAGATTTTCCCACACTAGCTACCCGTGATGGATCGTGGTGAGCTTCACCGTTTAAATATCGGTTAGTACACAGTATGACTAAAGTTGTTACTAGGATTTCGAATGATTAAAACGTCTAGGAAAACTAAAGAACTATTAGGCTCTAACTTCGCGTAGTGTATATTTTCTTTGCTCTAACTCCATTGAGTCTGAGCTGTCATAGACAATAACGGCTACAATAACTATCATTAATTTTGCAGTAAAATCCTATGATTTACTAAAAATTTTCGTAACCTAAAACTGTCAGAGCAATTAATTAACTGCCAGGAAGGTAGACATCAAATTTCCTCCATCAGTCTCGCAAACTGCAAGCGTACTTGATGCTGTCACGCAAGAAGCAATTTGTAGTTCTGCCGCTAATGTTCCCCTTTATGTGAATTATTGTCTGGCTCAGTCAGACTGTTGTTAAAGGGTTGTAATATTTATACTTAATTGTCAGTTTAATTTTATCAGTTTTAGTTTATGTATCGACTTTACCATATTATTTAATCAAAAATAATGTATAAACTCTTCATCGTAACTGATTAGAGTTTATATTGTATGAGGAACACTGCGAATGTATAGCTATTCTTACCTTATAACACAACATAACATTAACACTCATGCCTGTGACACAGAGGGGTAGGCAGAGACTATGGACTTCCATTATGCACGATCCTCACATACCTCTGTCGCCTCCTTCACATCCATATACTTTCACATACATGCTCGTCGGTTAAGGGTACTCTTAACTTGGCTCATCTTTAATGTACTTATCGTCAATTTCATCGATAAACTTCCGTCCAGGCCCTACACTCTAGGGCGTCCCTTGCTGACTGCCATTCACTTCAGCAGTATAAATTTGCTTCGTCACTCTTTTCTAATTCATTCTTTCCACATGCCCAAACCACTGAAGCATTCCTTTCTTAAGCGTTATCACAACATCATCTTGCAAACCACACTTTTCTCTTATCACACAATTTCTCACACTATCATTCAGTCATTCCTTAATGACCGCATTTCTAAAGCATTTCTTGTCTTATACAATTAAATTAGGATGTATTAAAATTATCTTTAATGCAATGTTATTATTATTAATGATAATAACATTGCATTACTAATAATATTAATTAACAACACCCCTAACTTAAAAACCCATCAAGAGATTTGGGCTATGATCAGGAGATCACAAAGGAGCACACAATTATACATACATGCATACCTCAGAAAAACGTATAATACCTCCTTATTTGGCAGTTGGAAAATAAGCAGCATAATTGGTTTACTAGCGTCTACTATATACTATATACTAAAGCTACTATACTTAAGCCAATTATTTAAAAAAATTGCCGAATTTCGATTTTTTCTTTTTCGAAATGCTTAAAAATAAACGTGGAAGAGCCATGCTGTAGCCATGTAATATATTACGGTTGTAACACGAATATGTCGGCTCGACCGGGGAAGAACCTTGCTCTCAGAAAATACCTGCGTAAAATAGCAGCTTAATGCTGCTGTTGTATTTCGTATGGTGGGTGTAGAGATCCGGATACCCTTTTTACTGGAAACGAAACTTCCACATAGTCCTCAGGGGTGACAACGCATCTGCATATTGATTCTCAATCGAGGATAAATGTAGATATAATATATAAATGTAGGGTCACAGTATCCACTTACCATAAGGTGGACTGTATGCTCGTTTATCACCCTTATTCTATAAAACAAAACTCGTCATTTGACTTTTTTTAATTTTTATAGTATTTATATGAATGAATAACACAGAAAATACCAACGTTACTTTTATGACACCCAGGTATACTTACTTACTTCTTACAAAATTCTTGTGTAGTATTAAATCAGTAAAAATACAACCTATAAACATATTTTTCTAGGGCGTAGGCATATATCCTTAATTCTGAAGGTAATAGATTAGATTGTGGTGACCACCACACTGCTTCACTGGCAGCTTAGCTTACCCCACACTCCGCATCCTCATAATCTATTTTTCCATCGATTTTAATAACAATATTAAATTCCGATTATGAATTCAGCAGTGGCAACAGCCCAAATAAAACTGCGATACAGTACAGTTCAGCTTTTATTTTAGAATATGATAAAATTATAACTGGAAAAAATAAAATATTGGGAAAACTACATAGATACATATGGCTTAGGTTCATTTTTAGAGTTCCGTAATTACACAGTTATAGTTTTGCCATGTCCGTCCGTCCGCTGTTTTACGGAGATACCAGATACAAATCTGTAATTTAACATAGTTACACATAATAATCACGCCTACAAAACTGTGAAATAAAATCTTAAAAAACATTGATTTTTTTTAGGTACTTCCCATATAAGTAAATGGAGGATTATTTTTTTTACCCATCATGTAGGGTATCGTTGCATATTGGTCTTTCAAAAACACTGGGGCGTGGAACCACATCTTTTTGATTCAGGGGTCAGTTTGCGAAATATTTAGCTTTAAAGTGGTATTTTTGTGGTTTAAGAAATTTATTCCTCAAAAGAATACAATTCACTTATCATGAGAAATAACAAGTTAATCTTAGATACTAAATACATGAACTTATGAAGAACGACAGGTACTCGTAAATGATCTATTATTTACCTGAGCATGCACAATCTTCTTGCAATATGTAGGGTAATAAGAAAAGTAAGTATACAATTACATATCATTCTTGAAAGCAAGTTTATAGCAATTATATATTTGCAAGCAGTTTATAATTAAGTTTATATTTTATATTAAATGTTTACAAATGGTATAATATTTTAGTTAAATATATTTCATACCTATATATTTCTATTAGTTAAAAATTTAATGTGGTAAAATCAAATTAACTGAAGAAATTACATTCGCCTTTTAAATGCGTTAATATTGGTTTAAAATCGAGAAAAATCTTTTAAGATGTGGTGCTTTAAGGTTTTTTTATATAAAGTTAACGATTGAATCTCTTTTATGTTATTAGGCAATTTGTTATATAACTCTGCTCCTTCGTATAGTATGTTTTTCTTTCCATAGTTAGTTCGTGGTTGTCTTAAGCAAATATTATTTTTTCGTCTAGTGATACGTTTTTGTATTTGTCCTTTCTTTGTAAACGTTATTTTAGAGTGTATATCTTTATTTAATAGTTTATGTACTAATATGCATGTATTATATTTATAAATCTGGGATAGTGTCATTAATTTAGTTTCTTTGTAAATTTTTTCGGTAGGAGTTAGATAATGATAATGGAATAGTAGTTTAATTACTTTGTTTTGACATGTTTCGATTTTCTTTAAATTTGTTTTAGCTGCAGTACCCCACACCTCTATAAGGTAGTCTAGATGAGGTTTTACCATAGAGTTGTATATAATAAATCTCACTGATTTTGGCAGACAGCGAATATTACCTCGAAGCGCACCCATGATAGAAGATAGCTTAGATCTTAGTTTATCGAGGTGCGGCTGCCACGTTAGATGTTTATCTAGGTGGAGTCCAAGATACTTTTCTGAACTAGCTTTGGTTAAGGGTTCGTTATTTATGCATAGAGATGAGTGATTTTCAGTTTTTTTATTCCTAGCACTGAAAATAATGTAATTAGTTTTAGATATATTAACAGTAAGCAAATTGTCTTGGAACCATCTAGAGAGAGTTTCCAAATCTTGCTGGGCTTGTTTAATGATCTGCTCAATGTCATTGCCAAATAAAAATAAACTAGTGTCGTCAGCATATAGTAATATATCACCTGTTAGGTTAAGGTTATGCATATCGTTTACGTATATTATGAACAGTAAGGGGCCAAGAATAGAGCCTTGTGGTACGCCGTAAGTTTAAGATTCGTGATTACTTTGTGTATCACCAATCCTGACAATTTGCTGTCTGTTAGAGAGATACGACCGAAACATATCGTGGGCTGTTTCCCTGACGCCGATATCATGTAGTTTTTGGAGAAGCAGGCTATGACTTATTTTTCATTAGAGTAATGTGCCCCCCCCCTCTAAAAAATAAACTGCTGTTTTTGTAAATGTGAAAGTGTACACGATAGTAGTATATATACAACTCCATAGAAAATGACCTAAAACTAATTGCATTATAAGTTTGTAATGTTATTGTAAACTGTAAAAAATAAACATTTTATAAAGAAAACGACATATTATGCATTACTTCGTTTTTTTTTTTATTTGCGGGATAGGCAGGAAGGATATTCTTCACTTACTTACTACCTTTACTTATTTTTAAGTGGTAGTTATTGTAGGACTCATTCATACCATCGATGTAGTATAATAAGTATATGATTCATAAGATCATAATATAGCCTCATACAGTTTCATTCGTCACACTCCTGGTTTACGCGGGCGACCTCAGGATAATTTAGAGCAGCGGTGATTTACTTGAAGGTTCGTTACGGTCTATCGATTATGTACATAATATATCTTATGAGAGTGACACTGAAAGTTCTTAGAAAATCAAAAACTTAACAAACTAGCAAGTTATTAGTTTTATTATATCTTTTCAAAATAATGTTCATTTACATCAATACATCGCTGCATCCGATGGAACCACTGAGAATAGCACTTTGCCCACTCGTGCTTAGGGATCTCTTCGACGGCACTTTGAAACACAGCCACTGTTTCCTCGGCGTTCATAACGCGTTTTCCCCGAAGTTTTTCTTTTATTTTCGAAAATAAATAAAAATCGCAAGGTGCAAGGTCGGGACTATATGGCGAGTGACCCAGTAATTCCACGTCTGACGTCGCCAAGTTGTCGATTGTTTGCTTGTGCGACGAGGCGTTGTCATGGTGAAAGAGGATCCCACTGCGAGGTCGTTTCTCCCGAACTTTTTCCAAGACAAGTGGTAATCAATTCTTAGTGTACCACTCTGCAGTAACTGTTTTTCGATCCTCTAAAACAATTGTTGCGTAATGACCTGTCCTTCCGAAGAACGACGCCACCATCTTTTTTCCCACGCTTCGATCTCTCTTCACTTTAGTTGGCAACTCCTCGGAAGCAAACACTCAGACAGCAGACTGTCTCTTAGTTTCAGGATCATAACAATAAATCCAGCTTTCGTCACCCGCAAGTATGTCGAACACAGCATTTGAGTCACCTCCGTTAAATCTTTGAACTATTTCACGACACCAATCAACACGACGGAGTTTTTGGGCCTCTGTCAAATTATGATGTATCCACCGAGCACAAAGTTTCCTGACCGCTAAATGTTCATGGAGGATTTTGTGCACTTGACTCATCCCGATCTCCTGATAAGTCACTCTTTTGTCAGTCTCTATCATACGCCGCACAATACTGACGTTATCTTCAGTCGTAGCCGTAGAAGGCCGTCCCTCAAGCAGATCATCGGTGAGATTAGTGCGACCACGTTTGAGCTCATTAAACCAGTTGCAAATAGTGGCACGAGATGGGGCTTCATCGTGAAAGGCCAATCGAAGTCTATCATAACTTTCTTGTTGACTTAAATGACATCGAAAATCATAAAAAATAATTGTACGAAAATTTTCTCGCGTTAAATTCATGCTGACGTAACGTCAGCATGAATTTCAATTTGCCGCCAGAACAGACAATTTTCAATTTGCCGCCAAATCGTAACCAAATAACAAATTAATAAAATACATACACAATAATATTTCCAGAGTTTTCAAAATTTAAAATTATTTTTTTATTGTATCTTTTACAAGTGGCCAGTTCTAAAAATTTTCAGTGTCGCCCTCGTAGGGTTGAACTGAATGATTTGATGTAAATTCTATTATTTTCAAATCTCCTGTTTCAGTTTTTTCTTTAGCATCTTTCGACACCCACGGGATCATATTATGGGGATTAGATATTAAATACTCTTACGCTGTCACTAACTTATTCGCCTCATAAAACATAATTCATAAGTTAGTATTTTGCATTTGCATTAACGCAGACTTTTTCACTACGTTCTGTATGGAAGTGTATTCTTACTACTACTTATTTAAATGAAAGTAAATTTATATGACCATTAACATATAATTCAATTATATCTATATAATCTTAAAAGTGGTTGGTTACGAATTCGTCGGTCAGCGAGTAATATGAACTTAGTCTTGAATTGCGACATTTGACTTTGACTCCCAGATAATGTATCTGCTTATAGATGCATTAGTATCCAAGAGTGATAAGTTAAATATTCGTCATGTTATAATATCTGCAATCACGTATTCACAGTTGGTACAATGTTACAGAACTGCGCGGCGGCCCGCTGGGTTCCGATGTATACAAACTACAGCAATGGCATTGTCACTGGGGTGCTGTGAATGGAGAAGGGTCGGAACATACAGTTGATGGTCGTGCATTCTCAGGAGAACTACATCTCGTGCACTGGAACACTTCTAAATATCACAGCTTCGCAGAAGCGGCCGGACAAACTGACGGCCTCGCAGTACTGGGAGTATTATTGATGGTAAGATTTTATTTATTTAAAATCTTTATTGCATTTCCCATATAAAAAAGGATACAATGGGGCGAACTTAGTGCCTTAACCCATGGAGTGGTGAGAACTTGACATAGGTGTAGCAATTAAAAAAATAGAAAATAACAAAATCTTAAACAAATACACATTATATGTAACAAAATATATTATGATATAATATTTGTAAGTAAATACATTTATATTCGTATCGTAAGAATTCACTTTTCTGTCACCCATTGGGGTACATAATCCACCTGATAGCAAAGTGGATGGTGTAGTCCATAGAAACCTAGGTACATCTATCATCGGTTAAGAATCAAAAGGCAGACGAGTCGCTACATATGAGGACAAGATGTAATGTCTCGATACCAGTAAAATGGTCTCCAGTTTTCTACATTTATCATATGGAACAGAACAATATTATGCTGTATACAACGCTTGAATTCTATGAGGAATAATCCTTCCCCCGATTCGTGCTTCAGTCATAATACGTTTGCACCGTATCCACTTAAAATATTATATAATATATTAGCAGCGTCTTTGTAACAAACAATAAGAGTCAAATCAAGACCTAATAGGATATTATATCAAAATAAGCTCCCACATCTCTGACCAAGCGATTATAAACAATTCATTAATTGTAAACAAACAAACGCCTACATGTGGATCTAAGCATTTTATTGCAGAACTATAAGAATATAATGTCGAGTGCAGCGCCCCGACAAGCCAACCTAACGATCTGTTGATTGAATACATCCGTTATTAGGTATATCATGTATGTAAATACAATTTGAGTTTAAAAGTGTTTGCAAATCCATTTTTAAAATCAACATTGCTTACAGCTGAGACAAAACGCGCTAAACACCAACTACTCAACTTTCAATCAAAACTTTCACTCTATAAACACGTTACCTTCTTCGCGTATGCGCGCGGTAAAATAAAACTTTTGTAATTTAGTCGTATAATATGCAAATTAAGTAAACAGATGAATATTAACTCGAATATCAGAGACAGTTTTTCAACCGACTTCAAAAAAAGGTGGAGGTTCTCAATTTGACTGTATTTTTATGTGACTTTTTTTTAGGTGAACCGATTTTGATGATTCTTTGTTTATTTGAAAGCTAGTTAGTGCCTCTCATGCAGTCTCCTATGATCAAGATCTGAGCAGTAGTTTTTGAGTTATCCTTAATAATGAGTATTATTATAATTAATGCCTTTTCTGAGAGGGTTTTTAATTTTAAAGAAAAAAACGAGCACTGCGGTTGCAGCGATGCGTGTCTTGGAAATACTTTTTATTTAATTTTTTAAATATAAAAATTTCCTTGCGATATTTTTTTAACCAATCACGTGGTAAATCAGCACTTTAAATTGCAATTAACGATTTCAATGGTGCCGGTGGGGTACGAACTCGGATATGCTTGCGTGCTATAAAGTTTTAAAACGAACGCTTATCCCCTGTCACAATAATAATTGAATAAAAATTAAATGTTTTTAGTTTGTGTTTGCACCTCTTACGACTTTTAATATAAGTATGTATGATCGATGGATACAGTTTTAACATTTTTAAGTTCACTGGATACTGTTGCATAACTTGAAACTATTATAAGTTTAAGCGACTCGTGTACCGCCGTGGTTTGTATTCTGCAAGTATAGACATTTTTTTTACCAACGACTAAATATCCCGGAAACTCTTTGTTTATGTAGGCTAGAACAATTATTTTTTTTAAATACAATGTATTTTTTATGTATATACCATGTTACTTTTTTCATATTCTTACAAAGTCATTCAATTCTCAGCTATGTTAAAAATTTCGAGTCTAGTTCATCGGGGAATTAGTTTAAAATCAATTACTAAAGTCCATCCACACAGACATACTACACGAAAACGAGTTAATAAAAACGTGGTAATAAAAATGCTTTCAATAAGAAGTGTAAAGTAGAGCAGTTATAAATAAAAAACAAAGAGGATTTCGCCGATGAAGCCTCACAATTTAATCCTTTTAAAAGCGTAGGATATTACAGACTAGACTGCATACTCATGTAACCCTTACTTTTAATGCATTATGTAAAGTAGATAGACAGCAGCGGCTTTCTAATAAGAACTAAAAATAAAAATAAACCGCCTGCCAAGCGTGTCGACTACATAAGGCAATAGGCATATAAGGCAATCTATGGAGCCTCTCTCAAAATATGTTCAACAGTGAGTTTTGATAGGCCGTGACAGGCGGAAAACTAAATGATGTACCTACTTATATCGCAATAATTATGAAAATTCAAAGTAACATTTGACATCGCCAATATTTGTATAGGCAAAAACATGTCTAAATTTTTTGAAATAAAAATTTCTTTTAATCAATTCATGCAAACAATACCGAAATAAAATTCTTACGATTAAGTATTTAAAACAATACAATAGCAGCAATTATTGCTACACATTACCAATAGTTATAATTAAATGGAGTAAAAACAAAATGTAAATAAGATAACTTACAGTAGTTAAGATTTCTCATTTAAGTTAAAAAATTATTGTTTTTTTTTTATATAGCATAGGGTGGCAAACGAACACACAGTCCACCTGATGGTAAGTGGTTGCTGTGACCCACAGACATCTACATCTATCCTCAATAAATTATCAAAATGTAGATACGTTATCAGCCGTGGGGATTAAGATGGAATGTTTCGTGTCCAGTAAAAAGGATCTCCGGTTCCGAACACACCATATGAAACACAGCAGCGTTAAGCTGCGATTTTACGCTGATATTCTGTGAGAGCGTGGTCCTTTCCCGGTCTTCCGAACCATTCGTGCTACAACTATACTACTAATATAGCTGCAGCACGGCTCTACCACATATACTATTGGTGACTATTTAAACGTAAAAACTATGTTAAAAAATAATTACATTTTCAGGTTGGCACGAAACACGAAGAGTTGGAGAAGGTGGTCCGTCTTTTACCATTTATTCAACACAAAGGTGATAAGGTGACGATGTCTGAGCCGCTGGATCCGGCGATGCTGCTGCCACAGCGCAAAGCCTACTGGACCTACCCTGGCTCCCTCACCACTCCACCCTGTACCGAGTCTGTTACATGGATACTCTTCAAGGAACCGATACAAGTTTCTGCTGAACAGGTTAATGCCTTTTTGAATTAATACTAAAAATAAGCCGTGGTAGCTCAAATGGTTAGCGCTCGCTGTAAGCTTCACAGTACTCGAGCAACCTGTGTTCGATCCCCGCCGGCACCAATGAAATTGTTCATTGCAACTTTAAGTGCTGATTTACCACGTGCTCGGCGGTGAAGGAAAACATCTTGAGGAAACCTGCATGTCACAGAAATAAGAAAAAAAATATTTCGAAGACATGTGAAGTTCGCCAACACGCATTAGGGCAGCGCGGTGGACAATTCCTTGGTCTAAAACCCTCTCAGAAATGAGAGGAGGCCTGTGCCCAGCAGTGGGACGTAAATTTACTTTACTAAAAATAAAAATATGCAATGTCCTCCAGATCGAATTTCGGCTACAAAGCCAGTCTCAACGGAGATTAGCCATCTACACAGAATATGAGTTCACAAGTGTGTACGCAAGCCCAGGTGCACTCTCTATTCCCCGACTCTCATAGTTCGATGAGACGGCAATCCAATACAACCGCTGAAAAACCAGGAGCAGGACTAACGGCTTTGCGTGCTTTCCGGTCCATGGGGGTGAAACACTGCTAACTGCTTATCTTCGAGCTGTTTCTGAGAATTTGGCCCGACCCGCTATTGAACCCAGGACCACATGATAGCCAGTCATGCTTACAATCGCTAGACAATGAGAGTTAATAAAAAAAATATGACTATAAAGCAAGCAACGCAATGTGAGATTTTGACGTCGGTGCAACAATGTAAAATTTTTTTTTTATAAAGATTAGTATCTAAAATAAATACACTTATGCTATGTACTTATATGTACTACTAGCTGTTCCCCGCTACTTCGCCCGCGTGTAATTTAGGGTTTTAATTTTTTTTTTGCGAGGAACCCTTATGACATCAACTATCTGCCAGTGAAAGTCCCGTCAAAATCGGTCCAGCCGTTTCGGCGATTTGCCGGAAAAAATAGACAATTTTTTTTAAATTGTATTTTTGTTATAAGTATCGTATAAACTTTCATATGCATCGAGTAAAAAGCTGTAATTTTGACATTACAAACAGACACTTCAATTTTATTTATTTGTATAGATATGTAATAAAATATGCTATGTTAAAGTATTCTAAATAATACATTTTAGTAAATTATTTTTCAGTCTTAAATCTTATTGAGAATGAAGGCAAGACAAACGGGAATTCAATGTCGGATAGGATGTTTTCATGCTAGTTCCCGAGGCAATTAATAATGATTGCTTCAGGTATACCAGTTTTCAAAGACCGGCACGCTAATGCAACGCCTACGGCTGTATGCAGGTTACTTTACACCTTCAGCCTTTGCGTAGAAAATAATATCCTAACCTATTAATGTACGATTTTTTATAGGATAGGGTAACAAACAAGCACACAGTCCACCTGATGGTAAGTGGTTGCTGTAGCCCACATTTATTCTCGTTTGCGAATCAAAATGCAGATGCGTTGTCACCCGTGAGAACTAATATGGAATGCCTCTTTTCCAGTAAAAAGGGTCACCGGTTCTCTACACTCAAAATACGAAACACAGCCGTGTCAAGCTGACATTTTAAGCTGGTATTCTGTGAGAGCGTGGTCCTTCCCTGGTCGAGCCGACCCATTCGTGCTACCACTATACTACTAATATAGCTGCAGCATGGCTCTACCACGTATAAAGCATGATGAATACTGTATGAAACTATAACAAAACTTCCTTCAAAAGTAATGGCCTGTCATTATTCATTGCTTAGTACCAACGGCTTTAAATTATTTTTGTTTTTAACCTATAATATTTTTCACTTTTTGAGCCCGTTCTTTGTTGTTATTGGTTATATATGACGAAATATATGTATACATGGGCAACGAAAGCCTGTCTCATTGTGAATGTTAATAATCATACATTATTTCCTTTTAAACTCTCGATATTATAATAGTGACTAAATACTTATTATTTTGAACAATTTTTAAGAGTCTACTATACAATTACAGCTGGCGCTGATGCGAAAACTACGATGCGGCGAGGCTTCATGCGGCGTGGAGGCCATGGAGCTGCTGCACAACTACCGACCCACGCTTCCGCTCGGCAACCGCGAACTGCGCGATTACGGAGGGAACTAACCGCCGCCACAACATTGCAACATCCACACAAACACGCGACACACTCGTGACTCTGCTAGATGACCTGCGTGAAATTCACCTTCATATGGACAGAATGTACTGCAACATAAACGAAGCAATGTGCTCTCACTTTGGTGAAAATCAAGAAAATAATAACTACTGTAATATATATTTTTTTGAAATAAAGCCCAAATAGAATCCATAATCAAATGAGATCTCAACGTTTTAAGATTTGAAAAATACATTTATAAAATATATAAAGCAATCTCAATGTTTTATGAGCAAGAATAACTAAGGTGAAAACTGTGAGGTGTCAGATTATATAGGACAATGAAAAGCATTACAATTTTAATATTACCCGAATTATTTTCTAAATACGATCTCAATTATTGATTGAGATGTAAGGTTATTTATGTATTTTAGACTTATGGTTTTTTGAAAAAAACCTTTATAATATTGTTCATTATACTTCCGAACATAGTGAAATGTAAGTCTTTAAAAGTAAACAAGTGCCTTAGGCTATATTAAAATACGTACTCAAGAATGTAAAACCAAGTTATTTTTAGAATTGAACTCGTGCGAATCTCTTTTAGTCGTAAGTGCGAGAGCTTATTTAAATAATAGTTCTATATTTAATATTTATATGTATACTTTTATGTACATATGTTTTACATTTATTACTTATACACATACCAATGATAGATATGCAAGTAATATTGTTGTTTAGACGTATTTAAAGTGTCAAGTGTAAAGTGAAAGTATTATTTGTCGGAAACATTTTCAAAAACAAAGTCGTGTGCGACTAGGGTTACCAGATGAAAAAATTAAATGTCCGGAGAAGAGGCCTGATTTCCATTTAAAAATCCTGAGATTTTTTTACAGTTTGAGAAGAAAACCTTACTTAAAAAGGTATCTTCACATATTAAGTACGATAAAACTGTTTTAGTACCTACTTGGATAAATAAGTTTTGATTTTAATTGTGTGTATAATTGTGGTAATAATACCAAAGGAAAATTATTTTTAGTTTGTTTAACCTTTTATTAAAGAGAACTTTAAAATGAAAGCTGTATTATATTGAAAGATCTAAAAAATCCTGAGATTTCATGAGATTTGCAAAATCCAGCCGCAATCCAGAGAAGAGTCTAAAAATCCTGAAATCTCAGGTCAAATCCTGAAATATGGTAACCCTATGTGCGAGTGGGTCCCCTTTTAGATCAAGTAGTATTTTTCAAAATGACTCCGACTTTGATAATACATATTATTATACCTATAGTTCGCAGCCCGATGGTTTAGATAGTCGGTCAATTAGATGGCCAGGCCATTAGTTAAACGCGGTCATTCATCCAAATTACTTACATAACACATTTAACGTTAAAACTTTTATGTACTTATGCGTTTTGATTCTTAACCGATGATAGATGTAGGTGTCTATGAGGCACAACATCCAATTACTATCAGGTAAACTGTGTGTTTGTTTGTCACCTCTCTTGTATAAAAAATGGTTAAAAAAATTTGAATGCACGAACATTACCTAACCTAACCTAACTGATAGCTATAATTGTTCAGTTAACCGACAGATTAAACCACCAGGTTGCCTGCATTTTTACATTTAAGAATAAATAGTCAATATTGCAAATAAAATACATATTCAATATAATGAATTGTGCCTCCAACTGTAGGTAAACGCAACAGTTATGTTAACTGTTCCGTTCTATGTAAGGATAAAGTAACAAAGCTATTATTAAAATTGACATATTATATAATCGTTAACAAACTGTTTTATTTTCGACTAACGATCCTCCCCGGCTTCGCACGGTTGATTTCTGGATCTCGACAACAACGCCATCTACCGGGTCCAATTGTGAATCTAAACCATTCTCTAATCAACTTAATCATACACAAACTTTCAGTTTTGTAAGAGTTCAGTCACACACACGCTGACAAGAATTATATAATATATAATATGCATGTATCATATTATTATAAACATATCATATTATTATAAACCTTCCTCTTGAATCATTCTGTCTATTGATGAAAACCGCTTCAATCTATTGCGTAGTTGAAAAGATCAAAGCGCACAGACGGCGGGAAGCGACTTTATTTTAAACTATGTAGAGATGCGCTTTTCAACAAAAACATAAATAAATATATTTGTTTTATTGTTTATATAAATATATTTATGTTATTATTTATTGCCTAAAAATTTTATCTCGACTTCCTTAAAACATGACTCTATGTGTCATTTTACCCAAATACTCCAAAGGGAAAGTAATGTATCTCGAGTGTATGTATTACGTTTGTAAATCGATTTTTGCGGCACGCTTTGTTGTATACATACGGCTGGATGGATTTAACATATTACCTACATATAAGATGTCGTTAGATTCGTCTGACTGTGGTATAAAATTTCTGTATTTTGGAACGCCGGAACTACACCGAAAAGAGGAATTTTTATTAGGACCTAACTGAGGAACCGTACTGTGATTTGAAACTGATTTTAATTCCTAAACTAAGGAGTGATGATACATCAGAACCCTTCATAGTTTGGATTTAACTAGGCCCAGAATTCAAAGAAATTATTTTTTTTCAAATAAAGACTTTATCTAGTTTGAACAGTTAGGATTCAAAGCCAAGAATAGTGGTTAGATACGACCACTGAAACTCGCAATCAATATAAAATGAAATTCTTATTCCAATAGCGATGACGGCTCCGTGGCGCTAGGGCCGCTGGTTCGAATCCTGTACGCAGTAGAATCAAAATTAAAGTAAAATGGCAATGTGCCTGAGCCTCGTACCGATTGACAAATTGGAGGACCCCCAAACACCCCTCCACCCCGTACATGATGGTATGACAACTTTTTATTTAAAAAAAAATGCGATTTACCAATAAATATGCCCGTAGATCTACGTTCCGACACGGAGTTTGAGAGCACACAGATCTACGTTGCAGGGGCTACAAATAATGAATTATGTGACGAAATAATAATGCCATCAAAAACATAACTTGTAAAAAAACCAAGTCTCGCAACTCAGTTCTTCTACCGTAAAAAGTTATCAGATCCATGTAATACCAAGTCGGTTAATCTATTCAGTCCCTACTTAAGGGTCCTTCTGTCTTAAGTTATTACGTAATTAGCTAACCTAACAACATCTTATAGTGACCATATCAATATTAAAAATATTTTATGTTTTAAATAGATAAACTTGGCCATCGCATTAAAATTCAATGTATCTCTCAAGTATTTTTTTATAGGATAAGCGTGAAAAACGAGCACACAGTCCACCTGATGGAAAGTGGTTGCTGCGGCCCATAGACATCTACATCCATCCTCTGTTACAGATCAAAATGTAGATGCGTTCTCACCCGTGAGGACTAAGATGGAATGCCTCATTTCCAGTAAAAAGGGCCTCCGGCCACCTGCACTCATCAAGCGAAACGCAGAGGTAAACCTCTACTTCACGCTGGTATTCTGTGAGGTCGTGGTACCACCCCGGTTCGAGCCGGCCCATCCATGCGACAGCAAAAGCTGCCGCCTGGCTCTACCACTGTGAACTGCTTCGAGAAAAGGATGGTACGGCCGTGCCGATTTTTTGCTCAACTTGGAGGGGGCACTGCAGTGCCCCCAGATATTTTAGCTAATGTGTGACGTGATATGATAATCACGCCAACCTTGTCCCACACAAAAATACTTGACGTTGTGCACAAATATATGTATAGAGATCAGTGATGTGCGTGTTTTTTCGGGAAAGGGATACGTTAGATCGGGAAAAGGATCAGAACCAACCAACGAGTTGCGTTTCTCGTTATTAAGAACCGCAGCAACCGGCCTGATGCGCTGTACTGACGAATATATTTTTGATAGTGTTCGTAATATTCATACAATGACTTCAAAAGGAAAGATACACCCATTTAAACATTTTACTTATACCTTCTTCATACTAGCAAAAGTAGCATCATCTGTCATAATCATAACTCATACGAACTACATGAACGCCGCGTTGCATTGGTCGACGACGTAACCAGGGTTGAATTTCGAAGTATAATAATTATTCATAGGGTATATGTAGTATCGTAATAAATAAAAATACATTTATTTATCAATAATACTATTTCATTAATTAGTGGTAAAACCACCCCAGAGAGTAATTTAATTCCTCATGTTGGGGTCTTTCACTCTTACCTTGGAGCTTAACTTTTATATTGTACTATGAAACTATACTACGCGAAAACACCATAATTTTATCTTCAGGTCAACCGACTTGTATTATTGGTGGTCCTTTTACTTTTTAAACTAACCCTATAATGTCGCGAATTTCTGTAAGTTCGGCAACACTAAATCAGGCAACGACAGGGTAGGCGGAATTTTTAATGTGATGTTTTACTATCCCGGTCGTTCTGACAGAGACATTATGTTTATAACAATATTTTTAAATTTGCTATGAACATGATATGGTAATGCAATTTTATTTCAATTCAAAACAAAAACGTCGATATAGATACGCTAGACGCGTGATGCGAAATCCCCGGCGCATGGGAAAACATGAAACGTCAAACGTGGTATAATTTTGGAAAAAATAGTAAGTATAATTTTATTTTTGATGTACAATATTTTTGAGGGTCTGAATTCAACCCTGGTATAAATTAGTCGTGTTGGCCTTAAACTGTGATATTTTAGGGCCAACGCATTTATGCTATTTAGTTGCGCGGTTGGCGCGTTCCTTACACTAGTAACATATAATTCAACAATGTATTCATATCAAAATTCCCGGTGACTCAGTTTTCGGCCCTAACCAAAACTCCTACACTCCAGTATTTGTCATAGCGACTACGGTAACATTTCCATTTGTACATTTCCTCCACCGTGACTTCATACCAAACCAATCATAAAGTCCGGATTCAGAAGAAATTTTACATTCTTTTGCATAAACTCTTATAGTTTGCCAAGCATTTTATTTTATACAATTTTTTCCATTATACTTTTATCCCATATGGCGTAAAATAAGTCGAATGTGTATTAGTAGAGAATATATTCGGGTGTCTGGTTGTTCTAAGTAGTTTCCTCTTTACCAACAAATGTTGAAAAGTTACCGGTCCGTCTCTAGCTGACATGGTCGATATATCGTCCATTAGGTCACCGTCATCATCTCCATTACCGCATCTTTCCTCTAATATCCTTAGATAATCCTGTAAACTCCTTATTTCGTCGGATTTATTATCAGATTCAACAGCCAACGATTCAACTATAGAAAGCGGCAAAAGAATCTCGTCATTTACACTATCGTTACTCAACATAAGATTTGAGCAATTACTATTATTAAATAGATACAGTGTGTCCCTCGGTAAAGTGCAACCCCAAAAAGGGTGAAATTAGACCTTAAATTATCGACGAAAAATGAAAAAAAATATATTTTTCTTTTTATTGACAAATTAAGATTTTTATATCTTATGAGTCTACATTATATATAAAATCTTAATTTGTCAATAAATTAAATATGTACAAAAAATAATGATTTCTTCCAAAGTAGCGGGTAATTAACTTTAAAATAAAATATACTTACCACGTACCGACCTAGCTAAAAAGGATAAAATAACAATTAGCTCGCTAAAAAGTGGCATCATAACTTTGAGTTTGCGTTTTGTAAAAAAAAAAATTTTATGACTGCTTTTTTCAATGATCTCTAATTTTCTCAAAATTATGCCCCCAATACCAGGAAATATTATGATTTATTATTATCTATCATATTTCCTTTCAAATAAAAAAATATACTTTGTAACCCAAATACACGCTGGCTAACAGGCTAAGAGGTGTTAATATTTCACCATTAAAAGTCAGATTTTGATTACAAGTTTTAATCAAGTTAGGACATCCATCCAATCTGCAAAAATATACACCCACCGCTGCCTTGTGGCCAGTGAAGATTCTTTGAGCATAAATGGCAGTTCTTCTCTTAATAAAGTTAAAACACGTTCGGAAGTTCGGATGTAGTGGGTAAAATAACTGGACCAATAAAAAAGTCATCGATTACAGCTGCCCATACATTTATTGAGAGCTACACTTGAAATGTAGATGCCGGCATTAAGGGTGGATTTTCATAATGCCATTCATGTAAATTTCTGCAATTTTTAATTCCATCAGAGTGAATTTTGCTTCATCCGTCCATTTCTTCATTTCTTTGAATCCACGCAGACAGGACGCACCTTGGATGATTGTCTACATTTTCATGCAAGTGCTGGACTCAATGGTCGCCATACCGATGTCTTTGATAAGCCGTGACGCAAAGCCAAGCGTCTAATGCTGGTTGTAGGATCAGCAAACAAATCGTTTAAAACTATTAACTTATTTTTTTATTAATTCCCAACGTTTCGGGTGCTGTTCAGCACCCATGGTCACGGGGGACTGAGGTGACTAACGTCCCGATCGAGTCAGAGTTAACCCGAAGTACCTTCAGCTGATCTGCTGAAGGTACTCCGGGTTAACTCCATGTTATTTTATCCTTACCGCCAAATACACGAGGGGTGATCCAAAAGTAATGATAATGAAAATAAAACACGGTAATTAAAGTTAAAAAAATAATTTATTTTTCTACATAGTCTCCTAACAAATCAATACATTCAGTCCATCTTTTTTCTAAACCCAGGATTCCCTTTGAAAAAAATTCTTTGTCTTGACCCTCCCAAAACGCTTCAACATCGGCCATTACTTCGCTATCGTCTTCGAATTTCTTGCCTGGGAGGCGTTCCTTGAGCCGAGGAAAGAGGTAGAAATCACTAGGAGCTAGATCTGGCGAATAGAGAGGGTGTTCGAGCAGTTCGAATCCCGTTTCTTGAATGACAGCCATCGCAACTGCGGCTTTGTGAGCCGGTGCGTTGTCTTGGTGAAACAGCACTCCAGCTCGCAGTTTGCCGCGTCTTTTTTCCTTAATGGCCTCCCGTGATTTTCTTATTTGGTCTGCGTAGTAAGAGCCCGTAATAGTGGCTCCCTTTTCCAAATATTCCACCATAATTATGCCTTGAGCGTCCCAAAAAATAGATGCCATAACCTTTCCCGCCGAACTTGAAACTTTGAATTTCTTTGGCGTCGGTGAGGAGGCTCGCTTCCAAGTCATCGATTGTTGCTTCGTTTCAGGATCAAAATGGTGGATCCAGGTCTCGTCCATAGTCACAAAACGGAAGAAAAAATTTTCTTGATCTGCTTGGAACTCTTCGAGATTGACCCTCGAAATGTCAACTCGATTTTTCTTTTGCTCGTCGGTTAACATTCTGGGTACCCAACGCGCAGAGACCTTTTTCATATGCAACTCGTTCGCAAGGATTCTTTGAACGCTGCCATATGAGATCCCTGTGACCTCAGCTACATGCCTGATGGTCACTTTTCGATCTGCCAACACAACATCTTCAACTTTTTTCACGTTGTCTTCAGTGAGGGACGTGGATGGGCGTCCTTCGCGATGTTCATCTTCAGTGGATGTTCTGCCCAGTTTAAACTCCTTGGCCCAGCGTGCAACTGTAGAATATGGAGGAGCAGAGTCCCCCAATGTTTCCACTAAGTCACTGTGTATGTCTTTTGAAGACATTTTTTTCAAACAGAGGTACTTGATGACAGCTCTAATTTCGTTTTTCTCCATGTTGATGTTATCTCTTTGACAGTTCGTATTCAAATGAATGTATCTCCCGGAAATCGTGATCTATTTATATGATTTTTTTAGGCTGACGTAGTGAGTATATAAGCAAGCAAAAATATTTTTTTTGGATTTTTATGCGGACCTGAAGTAACCGATTATCATTACTTTTGGATCACCCCTCGTACGTGGCATAATATTTTTTTATTTTAATTTACAGTAATCGACCCACTACTTTGGAAGAAGTCGTTATTTTTTGTACATAGTCTATTTATGATATAAAAATCTTAATTCATCAATAAAAAGTTATATATATATATATATATATATATATATATATATATATATATATATATATATATATTTTTTTTTTTTTTTTTTGTCGATTTTTTGTCCATAATTTATGGTCGTTTCATTTCATCTAGTTGCACTTTACCGAGGGACACACTGTATTCTCTTAGTATGTCTATACCTTAAAATTTATTCATCAGCGTGACAAGAAATAAAACAAAATTTTAGATTTCTTAAAAAATTTTAATTTTTCCCATACAAATTATATAAAAATACAATGTTGAAAATTTACAGCAGAGATACTACATTCAGCAGTTATGTTAAAAATCCAACAGATATAGGCATTATTATCCTGAATATGTTTGGAAACATATTATATTCAATTTAGCTATATAAACCTTACATCAATTATATATATATATATATATATAACTAATTGTATAAGATTCTCACAAACTAATTCACTGAACATCGTGAACTATAACTGATAAATTTATACATGATTAAACTTAGTATCTAGAGAATCGTAAAATCTTACTTAATCGTAAATTTTTGATTACGAAGACGAATCTCGTGTTATATAATCTGCTTAGGCATGAATACTGCACAGGTCTAACAAAGATGTACCAATTTCTGATACTACCCTCACCTGCTGTACATCCAATACAAAAGGTCGAGTTTCTAGAATATTGTAATATATTATTTTTTAAATGCCAACTTAAATATCATCAATTTGTGATGGAAAATAGCATTAACAGTGCGTGGGTACAGACTGTACGAGTACGACTATAGGTTTTGAGTATGAGTATGGAGTAAATCCTTTGCATTCCCGTAACTGCAGCTTGAAACAACCTTATTCTAGTAGTGAAGAGGCTAATAAAAGTGATAAATAATGAATAGACTAAGAGTTATAAGAGTTATCGATATATCGATATAGCCTGATGAATTTGCAACTGAAGTGAATATAACCCATCTAATGCAGCAGAGCAGAATCAATCTGAGCGACTCATGGCATGAACTTTCGGTAAAAGCCGTAGAAAGTGAATACTTGAATCTGACAATCGGGCGAAGCAGCTAAATGCCACAGGCTAAGGTGAAATCACCAATAACTCTAAACATCAACTACCTAATAGTTTAGAGTTCAAACATAAAGACCCATTAAAGCCTTCTATTAGAATATCCTCTACACCATATCATGCCCTGATTCTTGTAAGAGGCCACAGGGAAAAAAAACAGGAGATGGCCAGCGGCGTCTTCTTAATAACAACTAGAAAATAAAATCTGCAGTTGCCAACCCGCCTGCCAAGCGCGGCATGAGAAAAATCTTCCTTATGAGGTAATCTATGGGAGATCTATGTTCCGCATTGGACTTTGATAGGTTGTAATGAATGAATTAATGAATTAATGAAGCTTTTTATGTGTTTTCGAAAAGACTACAATATATAATTTTTATTTTTAATTAAATGTTTTGATCGTCGATGCTCGTAAATCATTCCACTCCATTGGTGCACGCAACACAAAACACGAAGCAAACTGTTTGGTTCGATTGCGTGATTTTCCCAGACATCTTTATTGTGTACTTTTTATACTTATAGTGTGAATGTTTACTTAAATTGATCCTTAGTACTAAGTGCCATCAGAAAATAACGATTTGCGGCTAACTTATATATCAGCTGCAACTGCAAACCGTTTCCCTGTATGGCACGCAGACTACAACCACCACTTGATAAGAAAACGAAATGTAAATAACCACTACTCACATTGACTGCAATACATAAAATGCGTCAGAAGCCATAATTGGTAGATGGTATGATTAATTTATTTATACGACCTTTAATCGATTCAACAGGATACTGTCGGAGCGATACTATTGTTACACGCTCGTGACTAACGCGAGCCAAAAATGGACATATATTTATATTCATATGTAAGACCTTAACTCTGCATATAATCACAATGTCATTAGAGATATGACTAGTTCTTAGTTTGTTTTGTATACAAACTATACACAATTAGTCGTCAAGTCATGCTTAAGCCATAAACATTATCAAGCATAAGAATAAGGTTAAGGCCTCAGTAGAGAACTTTCGGCGAGACGGATAGGATACACACTCGCTCTTGTATTAGGTGTCCTGAGTGAGACCCGCACAAAATGAACGCCCAACATTACACTACACTGCACACGTCGCCGAAAGATCTCCGCTTAAGAGGCTAATGGTCAAATATTCAAACGCTACTCAACTTTAATATGTCGTTAAGTGTCGTGATGTCACAGTCTCTGACTTAGTGGTAGAGACAGAACGAGACACAACGGCATCTTAAAATTGAGCTGCGTTTGAGTATTTGGATATTAAAATTTAGTTTCATATAACTTACGGAGCAATATATTTTTAAATAATGACTTGGTTGAACTGAGAGAAACCAGAGTAAAAATATTCTATGTGACTTTATAATAATTCTATAATTTACGTTCACACATTTCCTACAATATAAAGCGTAATTAAAAAAGTAAACTACTTACAGTCAATCGGGGTAACTTTGACAGATCATCACAAAATTTTTTTCGTTAACTTTTACTATGTTAAATATGAGACAAAAGAGTTTACTTAATCTTTACTCTCAGGTTGGTTTTCATACTTTCAAGACATTTAAAGTCTATAAAAATCATAAAATATATCAAAAACTGGCAATTTTGTTGTGTTTCAAAGTTATAACCCCTATATGGATAACTTTAACACAGATGAGATTTTTCGCAGGCATTTTATCTTTTAAACATTTTATAGCTTTCGGGTAACATAAGTTTAAGTTTTTAACAAATTTCAGATGCAGTGGAGTCATATACAAGCCAATAAAATCATAAAGTTGTAGTTCAATCTTCATTTAAACTCTTTGGTAATTATATTTAAAGTTTTAAAAGTTTAACACTGCAAAAAGACAACAGTTGCACGCTGCACTTTTAAATAGGTTTTTGACATTAATTTCGTAAGACACCTTCTTTTTTTTCCAGACAGCTTGTTGACGAAGTTTATTAAGTATACGAATTGTATGCATTTAATATTATGCACTAAATGTTGTGCATGTAAAAAATAAAAAAGTATTTTGCGATTTGACTGTCAAAGTTACCCTTATTAATCAAAGTTACCCCGATTGACTGTACTTGAAATGTTATAAAAAGAATTAGACAATTACTGTATGATATACTATCACATAATCTCTAATTTGTTTTCTTACTAAAGCGTATTTCTTACTAAAGGGCAAGTATATAAATTATTTGGTGGGAACAATAATTAATATGGATAAGATTATTTGTCAAAATTTAATAAGATCTTCCGTTAATGCCTGTGACAAATTTTCTTTACTAGTATTATTTTCTACACTGACTTCTTGCTTTTCTGTAGGCTTAGGTGACAACTTCCTTCTAGGTGGTATTGGAATATCATCTAAAATACCCGTTACACCCAAATATCTTCCTTGTTCGGCAAACACCCGCACATCTTGACCTATTTCTGCTCGCCGACTTCCAGGTGAATATTTCGTTCTAACTGGAGGACTTGGTGCGGCCCGAGAGTACGTAGGTCGGTTATCAAAAATTGATAGATCAACAGAATTTAAAGTTGATGCAAACACCGCTGATGTTTTGCTTTTCTCCAATGCGAATCCTTGGCTATTACTAACATCTTTGGAATCACTTTCTTTGTTTTGTTCATCAGTATAGAAAACTGCATTTTTTGAATACGCCTCGTGTAAAAGTTTGTAAGCTTGAACATCCGACTTGCTCCGTTCGAGTGTAAAAGCCCCATTGGTATGAAGATGGCAGCTAAAAGAACTGGTATTTATTGTGCAAGCTGGAGCAGTTGAAAAAGGCACTGATGGAGCCCACAGACAGGCACCTTCATTTCTTGGAACCAGCAACAGGGGATCCTATATGGATGGAAATTTCAATTCAGTTTTGTATATAACTTAATGAAATACACGATATGTAAAATAAATATTGTCGTCCCTCAATTAGAATATTGAGGTGTCATAGTAATGCAAAAAAGTTAAAGAACAATGGCAGACTTTCATACGTAAAATTAGTTGAGAAGGAATGGTAGCGTCTATATATCAAAAATATTTTGAAATGTTAAGTGTCAGTCCCTTAATAACTGTGGTCAAAGAATTTTGTCCTGAGAAGGCGTCAAAAAAAGATATTTAGATTTTAACCTTTTTAGGTTATGTCTTATGTCACTTGGAAGAAGTCATGCGTCCTGTGGTTTTTTGATGTTAGCTCAATACATTCTCAACATAATGTACCTACCTACATAATTGAGAGTTTTTGGATTATTGTATCTTTATTATATAATTGCATAGTATAAATGTATATTTCTGGCATGGCTCCAGTGCCTTTGTGTCATACAGTGACATTCCTAGAAGGCCTAGATCCCAGAGCCGTAAAGCCAGTAAAAAACAGTGACATTTTGTTTTAGCTAGTGTTGCCATAACATTAAATGGAATTGTTACATAGTACTATGATTGAGATAATTTATTATTGTAGGAAGTTCTTTGTGAGACTTACTTTCAACCATATCACTTTTATTTTTATTATTACTGATAGTATAGTTATTACTAATAATAACTAAATATAAAAATATATTGTTTGTGTGTTGTGTTGGTAGTCTTACAAAGTATATACCTACTACAATAGTATGAATATAGTAAATGGCAACACTTGAATAGAGTAAAATGATTTAAGCCATTTGATATTCCCAAAAATGTTTGTTTTTTTCTGTGGCTTTAATTAAAATACATTTTTATTTAAAAAATCATAGAAAAATGATAAAACTCATTTTATATATAACTTATTTCTAGACGCAATAATCTTTGTCAACTATTTTTCTGCTATTGATCTTTGAGACTTTCTAAAGTGATTTCATGCTGTTTTTTCGAACTGCTTCTCTACTGATTCAGATAAATGATTTAAGTCATTTAATATTCCCTAAAATGTTTGTTTTTTTTTCTGTGGCTTTAATTAAAATACATTTTTATTTGAAAAATCATAGAAAAAAATTAAAACTCATTTTATATATAACTTAAATAGTATGAATATAGTAAATGGTAACACTTGAATAGAGTAAAATGATTTAAGTCATTTAATATTCCCTAAAATGTTTGTGTTTTTCTGTGGCTTTAATTAAAATACATTTTTATTTGAAAAATCATAGAAAAATATTAAAACTCATTTTAAATATAACTTATTTCTAGACGCAATAATTTTTGACAACTATTTTTCTGCCATTGCTCTTTAGTATGGAGAGTATATATATTGCTAATTTAAGAAATTAAGAATAATAATGAAATATTTATTTGTTAACCGACCCCAAAAAATAGGTTCTCGATTATTTAAACAATAGATAAAGATATGTCTGAAACAAGATATTAAGAAAAGGTACTGCACCAAACAATCCGGTCGGATTTGAGTTTTAGTGCTAACACACGGTCGAATTCAGTCCGCAGTAGACTACGAATTTAGTTTGCTCCGTTCAAAATCTAGTCTAGTGGAGAGAAGTCTGCCGGCAACAATTATTGTCGTTATTAACTCAATTATTAAGTCCGATGGCTTACACGTCGAACTCGGTCCGCTCCGACCTGAATCCGACCGTGTGTGGTGGACGAATTACCATTTGTAACGATCGAAACGTCGTGGAGTCAGTCGTACATGCGCGCTTGACAAATACTATGACGATACAACTAAAGTATGTTGATTTCTAAACGTTATTATACTATTTATGATTATTTAAATGATATAAAAATATTAACCATATTAATCAAATAATTAGTTTAAATTATAATGTGTATTCATTTGGTAAATTACATATTATCATAACAATGAGTTTAATTTAAAACGAATAGTATAATTTAAGATAATAATATTCATAAAATAAAAACAAAATATTGACAATAAAAACTGCGAACATATGAGCAACACAAACTTTACATTGACTGCGTCGTTGGTTTAGGGAACTTTTGGTTGGTTCGAATCCCTGATGTGTATCCGACACACCAACTGCTACAATGACATACAGTAATTCTCAAGCCTGTTACCTATAGTGGTAGGCTAAGCCAAATGTAAGGACTACGGACTTACATTTGGCACAATCCTGAGACATCTCTCTCTCTCTCTCTTCTTTCACATCTATAATACATCTATTGTACCTATGTTTGTTCTATGTATAATGTAATTGTTGCTGTGCCCAACGGATGCCCATGTTCAGCAGTGGAGTTTTGCAGGCCGATGAAGAAGAAATTCGTATATAAGCAATAGAAAAATTAGTTAAAAGTTTAAATCAAATAAGGAAGACGTGACGTCATAACATAATGTACACTCAAGACTCAAGGTGACTGCCAGATCCGACAATCTGTTGCAAACAGCGGACCCGGTTCGCCGCACCAAATAACTTGTCTGGTCCCGACCAAATTCGGCCTCTATTACGTCGCTATCACACGTGAAATGAAATATTTTAAAATTAAAATTTTTGTACAACCGACTTCAATATAAATTATTAAGAATAACTCAAAAACTATTGGTCAGGCCTTGATCAAATTTATATTGAACCACATGAAAAGCACCAGCTTTCAAATAAAAAAAAAACATCGATATCGGTTCACCCAGAAAAATATTATTAGATAATCTGGTACTTGATTAAGTGTAGGGTGACAGATAAAATTATTCAACAGTTAGAAAGCCAAATTGATTGACTAGAAGCAATTGCTTCAATTATCAGTGACGATTAAAGTTGAAAAGTTAAAATTACAGACATTTCCTTGCCCTAAAACCGAACTAAGTTGCTCGCGTACTGTGAATTTTGCAGCGAGCGTTTAGCCCCCGAGCTACCCCGGCTTCAGTAACGATTGGATGAAAGAAATAAACAACGTCAAACGAATCGAAAATTAACACCGGCAAAAGGATATATTTCACGACGATGATAACTTCATAATGATTTCTTATATTTACGCGAACACTACACATTGAATAAAACTATTTTTTACGGATTATATCGCGTTTAATTTACTATTTTAATTCTCGACGTTTCGGGTGCTTTACAGCAACCCATGGCCACGGGGGGGCTGAGATTTTTGAAGTCCCGATGTCACAGTTTGCCCGGCTACCTTCAGTTTTTTAATATTAATTTTTGGTTAACCGGGTAAGGGTAATAACCGCGATAAAATCCGTAAAAAATAGTTTTATTCGATGATAACTTCAGTTTTATTATAAACACGGGTAATAAAATTACTATTTTTCTTTTGAATAACAGTCGATGGAATATTTTAAATATCTACCTAACTACATGTTCTATTTTTATAGGGGAATGCAGCAATGATGATGACGGTGATGGTGATGGTGATGGTGATGATGATGGTGATGATGGTGACGATGATGACTACTGACGATGACAGTAATGCTTTTGTATTTATTTGTAAATAAATATTATCTCAAAAATATCCATTTTACTCACCCTACCTGGTTTGAATTGACAACTATGGCGTCACAATATGGCGCCAGGTCAGCGCTATTAGTATTTGAATCGCATAGTAGTGTCTATTGTAAACGTATACTTTAAGTACTTTTATTTTATACGCATATTTACCTTGCCAGTAATTGAATAAATCTTTGACTGAAGTGTGTGCAAGCGGTTCCTCAAGTATTCATAAGAGCACTGTCGTAGTTTCATTACCCACTGTACAACATTGTCTTCAGAACGTGCTGCAAAAATATGTCGCTTTTCAGGTTCATCTCTGAAAACATAAACAATATCATAGGGACATGACATTGAGGCCTTGTCAAGAAGACTTAGTTCCACTGTGTATGCATAAAAAAAAGGTAAGGCTGTTGACAGATGTTGATACAGCATTACACCAAAATTATTATTAGATTATTTTAAATATTTCCACAATGGATTATTATTGTGAGAATCAGAAACTCATATTAAAAATATATTTATACTACAGAAAAGAGCTATATATGTTATTTACAATATTAAACCAAGGCGCTTACTCAGAGACCTTTTTAAAGAAATAAACATCTTAAAAGTATTATACTATATATATATGTATATATTATGGACAGTATTATTAATGTACTAGCTGTTCCCCGCGACTTCGCCCGAGGGAATTTTTTTTGCGCGGAACACTAAAATAAAAGAAACCTAAGTTAGTCCTTATAACATCAGTTATCTGCCAGGTGAAAGGCCCATCCAAATTGGTTCACAGGTTTTTGGGTGATGCGTGTTCCGCCAAAATAGCTCGGAGATAACAAATTTTTTCAGACTTACTTAACATTTATCGTTATATTTTGGCCCATTTACACAATATTTATATGAATTATAGCTTATGTGTTATTCTGATGTATGAGTTATATTGTTGTTTAAAATCCATTCTGTAGCTTTTCCATGAAATGGTAACCAACATCCATACATGCTCACAAACTTTCACATTTATAATCTTAGTAGGAAGTATGATAAGGAACTATTTTAATACCTTTGCCAAATTACTGATGCTCATAATTTTAACACGCGCAATAAATGTGAACTTACTGAAACAATATTACTTAAAATAGTATTTCGTTAATATTCTATAAGAGCCTATAAAGACACCCTACAAAGAAAGAGTTCATAGCTGAACAGGAGCATCCCCCATTTGCTGATTGTTGATGATTGCCTTATAGGAGGGTTTTACCTAGTGCCTCGTAATAGTGCTTTTGCAGAGTTCAAAACGTGCTGTAAAAGACGTGCCAATCCGTATTGGTAAAATAAAATTTAATTAATATAGTATAATACCAATATAAATGGGTGTAAGTTTATTATGATAAGACATGCGGCGCGGACTGTCGGGTAATAAGACCGCCACGCCTTTCAAGGAACCGTATCCTTTGACCGTGTTACCAAATTTTAAAAATTTGCTATATTTTAAGCAAATTGTAGTAAACAGCTTATTTAAAAAAAAACAATAACCTTTCAAATTCATTCATTTTAATTGAACATGTAGTGGCAGTGTAAGAATATCTACTACCCCTTATTTTACCGTGGGTGTCGTAAGAGGCGACAAAGGGAAACTGAAGCAGATGTCCTGCTGCATCTTTCTGATAATAGTAAAACAACAATGAAAAACTGCGGTTACCAACCAGCTCACCAAGCGTGGCAACTATGGAAATATACCCCCCATGGCTAGAGTTACAAAGAAACGGCCCCCATTACCCGGCGGTCCCACTATTATTGGCTACGATGGCAACCATGTGGTAACTGCGGGGCAGGGGGTGCTAAGAATCTCCGATGGAGGTTCGGTCGCTACCTAAGGCGACTTGACCTGGCAACATTTAACGCACGCGCCCTGAGGACTGACGAGAAGATCCTGGAGCTGGAAGAGATAAACAAGTTGCGCTGGGGACATTCAGGTCCAAAGAGGGGGAAGACAAGGTAGGCAAATTCGGGATATGGCGACGGAACCAAAGCGACCGACTTTCTTCCAGAAGCGGTCCCACAGAAAGTGGACCTGGTCGAGCTCCGACGGTTCGGCCAAAAATGAGATTGACTTCATTATAACAACTAGACGGCAACTGTTCAGTGATGTCTCGGTGATCGTGAGGGTGAAAACTGGTAGCGCTCACCGAATGGTAAGAGGCACACTGAACCTTTCTTTAAGTTGGAGAAGTCACCCCTAACGAATTCAACGCTCCGTCCCCTTCGTACTTTAATCCAAAGGCCCGAAAACTTTCACCTCGAGTTACAAAATTGTTTTCACTGCCTAGAAGACTGCGATATAGTGGAAGATATATTACAAGGTCTTGGAAACTGTCCATGCAGTTGGAGCTAAGTTTTGTATAACCCGTCATAGAAGAACCTTAACACACTCCGATCACACTCTCTCATGGTTGTCAGACAGAAAATGAAGCTGCAGTCTTCAGCAGATGACAGAATACAGACAACTGACCAAAATGATTTCCAAATGCATGCGGCGGGACTTACGCAATTTCAATACAGCTCGTATTGAAGAAGCGATCGAGCGGAACTAAGGCTCGAAAGTCTTTGCTAGAGATCTGTCTGTCACAAAGAGCTAACTGTCGTACCTTAAGACCGAAAGTGGTAGCATCATTTCCGAGACACCTGAGATTATGATTGAGATCGAGAAATTCTACGGGCAGCTGTACACATCATCGTTGAAACCACACGCAAGTGTGAGTATAGTGTCGGATAAGACGTGCTCTTGAAACGTCTTATCCGACACTATTCCGATGATATCCCGGACGTCAGTTTGAGCGAGCTTAGAATGGTTTTTCGGCGCCTTAAAAACGGCAAAGCCCCGGACGAGGATAAAATTACAGCGGAGCTTCTGAAAGCGGGTGAAAACTTGATCCTTCAGAGGCTCTTTAGTACCATAATTTATAGTGGCAACTACTCCGGAGACGTGGGGCAGAAGTGTGGTGGTCTAGTTCTTCAAGAAAGGCGACAACAATCTGTTGAAGAACTACCGACCGATGTCCCTTCTGAGCCGCGTCTACGTACTATTTACGAGAGTCTGGTAAATAAGAGTACTGGAAAGGATATGGTACGAAGGCGACACTGAAAGTTTTTAGAACTGGCCACTTGTAAACGATATAATAAAAAAATAAGCTCAAATTTTGAAAATTGAACTCTTTGACAATATTATTGTGTATGTATTTTATTAATTTTTTATTTTTTTACGATTTCGCGGCAAATTGAAAATTGTCTGTCTCGTCAGCATGAATTTAACGCGAGAAAATTTTCGTACAATGTGATTTTAAGACTTTTGATGTCATTTAAATCAACAGGAAAATTATGATAAACTTCGATTTGTCTTTCACGATGAAGTTTGGACTGATTTAATGAGTTAAAACGTGGTCGCACTAATCTCGCCGATGATCTGCGTGAAGGACGGCTTTCTACGGCGACGACTGAAGACAACATCAGTGTTGTGCGGCATATGATAGAGACTGACAAAAGAGTGACTTATCAGCAGATTCGGACAACCTTAGGCATCGGTATGAGTCAAGTGCAAAAAATCTTCCATGAACATTTAGCGGTCAGGAAGCTTTGTGCCCGGTGGATACCTCATAATTTGACAGAGTCCCAAAAACTCCGTTGTGTTGATTGGTGGCGTGACATCGTTCAAAGATTTAACGGAGGTGACTCAAATGCTGTGTCCGACATACTTACGGGTGACGAAAGCTGGATTTATTGTTATGATCCTGGAACTAAGAAACAGTCTGCTGTCTAGGTGTTTACTACCGAGGAGTTGCCAACTTAAGTGATTGATGTTAAAGTTGTTAACGAGTATGTTTACCTGAGACAAATAGTCCGACTAGGTAAGTCCCGACTTCGACCGAGAGGTCAATCTACGGATACAACGCGGCTGGGCAGCGTTCGGGAGGTTACAACACATCTCGTCAAGTATACGTCAAAACTCCAAAACAAGATTTTACAACCAGATCTGAGACCTAATCCGTCACTGCTGGCCGTATGGGGAAGCTCAACATCGTTCAGCGAGGAATAGAGGGCTATGCTCGGGGTTTCTCTGCGTCACAGACTTAAAATGAGTACCTATATCCGCAGAAGAAACAGAGTAACCGACATAGCGCAACGAATTAAATAAGCTGAAGTGGCAATGGGCCGGCCATATAGCTCGAAGAACCGACAACCAATGGGGAAGAAAGGCTCTCGCAGCCTCGTACCGGTAGGCGAAATGTAGGGCGACCTCCCAGTGGACTTTGAAGGACTCTAATGATGATGATGATAAATATTAAAATGCTTTAACTTTTTCTTTGTTATGTCATTACGGTACCTATATGCCACTTTCAGTACAGAAGAGTTTTCTTTATACCTATATTGTACTTATATAATATACACAGTCAGGTCATAAGTATTGTCACACAGTAAAAACTTTTCTTTTAGAATGCTGGCCACAAAAAAGTTTATTGAATTCGAATTTCGAATTGTTCATGAAAATAAAACTGTATACTTTTTAGAATTTTACTCATTTTTAAATATGGAGTGGACGCTTAAAGAAGACCGTGTTGCAGTTATTGCGTTGCATCGATGCGGTTACGCGCCAATTCAAATTTTTGACATACTGAAAAATTTGAATATAAACAAAAGATTCGTTTATCGTACCATCAAACGATACAATGACGACTCTAGTGTAGATGACAGGTCAAGAAGTGGTCGCCCTCGGTCTGTTAGGACTCCAGCAGTGATAAAAGCTGTGAAGGCGCGAATTCAAAGAAATCCCAAACGTAAGCAGAAACTGCTGGCCCTTCGGATGGGGTTAAGCAGAACCACGGTGAAAAGGGTGTTAAATGAAGACATAGGGCTTCGGGCATAACGAAGAAAAACAGGACATCGTTTGAATGCACGTCTAATGGACCTGAGACTGAAGAGATGCCGCGCTTTGTTGAAGCGGTACGCGGGAAAAAAATATCGGGAAATTCTTTTTTCGGATGAAAAAATTTTTACCGTAGAAAAGAGCTACAACAAACAAAATGATAAGGTGTACGCACACAGTAGTGCAGAAGCGAGCAACCGTATTCCGCGTGTCCAACGAGGTTATTTTCCATCCTCGCTCATGGTATGGTTGGGAGTTTCTTATTGGGGCTTAACAGAGGTACATTTTTGTGAGAAAGGTGTAAAAACGAATGCAGTTGTGTATCAAAATACAGTCCTGACGAACCTTGTGGAACCTGTTTCTCATACCATGTTCAATAACAGGCACTGGGTATTCCAACAAGATTCGGCGCCAGCTCATAGAGCGAAGAGCACACAAGACTGGCTGGCGGCGCGTGAAATCGACTTCATCCGGCATGAAGACTGGCCCTCCTCCAGTCCAGGTTTGAATCCGTTAGATTACAAGATATGGCAACACTTGGAGGAAAAGGCATGCTCAAAGCCTCATCCCAATTTGGAGTCACTCAAGACATCCTTGATTAAGGCAGCCACCGATATTGACATGGACCTCGTTCGTGCTGCTATAGACGACTGGCCGCGCAGATTGAAGGCCTGTATTCAAAATCACGGAGGTCATTTTGAATAAACTTTAATGTCATAAGAATCTATGTTTTGTTAAGTTCATTTTGGTATATAAATAGTTACATAATGAATAAGCTTGTTTCAATTATTTTATATTAAACATGTGACAGAATTTATGACCTGACTAGGTATAAAAGGTCGGGGAAAAAACTTTCTTCGTATTTTATATATAAATTTAAGACATTCTTATTTCAAAATTTTACATTTAATTATAATATAAATATATATGCGTCATTTTGTTTGATAACTTATTGCCATCTTGTAGGTAATGACATAATCCCGTTGCTGTAGAAATCTTGGGTCCTCTTTTCATGTTAACTTATCACTACTCAAAAAATTCTGAAGAGACCGAAACAGGTGAAAATCTGAGGGTGCAAGGTCAGGACCATATGGTGGATGCATTAACACTTCCCATCCAAGCTCTCTCAATTTTTGCTGAGTGGCCAAAGATGTGTGTGGTCTGGCGTTATCATGATGAAAGACCACTCCTTTTCTATTGATCAGTTCCGGCCGTTTTTTTTCTCTCAGTTTTTAGCTTGAGTCTCATTAGTTGTAGGCAGTAGAGATCCGAATCGATGGTTTTGCCCGGCGCTAAAATCTCATAGTAACCGATGCCCTTCTAATCCCACCAAGCACACAGTATTACCTTATTGCGTGTTAGCGTGTCAGGGTAGTCAAGCTCCACAGATTGTAGCGAAACCCGGTTTTGTTACAGTCTGTGGAGTTTGTCTAATATGCCGATATTGCTCCACTTTATCAAAAAGGGCATCGACTTTATCTGTATGAGGGCGATCAGAGCGAGCTGCATCTTTGACATCAAAATTCCCGGAATGAAAACGCTTGAGTCAACTTCAGAGTGTATAGAATTTCTTCGTTAGATCCACTCATTTTGGCGGACAGAAAAACAATTGAAAAATGGCGGGAAAGTGTTTTTTATTTTTTATTTGTCGTTTTCGTAATGTCCTATATAATATTGTTACGCGCCACTATTAATGTCTTGTACATGGCAACACTAGTTACACTAGCGCCCTCTTAGTGTCGAGTAAAAGAAAGTGTTGCGCGCCTTGTACATGGCAACACTAGTTACACTAGCGCCCTCTAGTGTCGAGTAGCAGAACTAGGAGAGTCGAGATCCTTCCAGAAATGTCGGGACCGATATGTACTCGAACATTCTAGATGTCGCTACAGTAGAAGGTTCTGGAAACTATTTGAGGCCCTATATAAGGCCGGTATAGACCACGACCGAGGCAGATTGAATTGGCGATACAAGAGAATACTTCGAAGCGGAATATCGGCGAACTGTGTTTTATTATTAGTGTGATTTTAAGTTGTAATTAGTGTTGTGTAATTAAATAGTCAATTTTGGTAATTCAATCGGCAGTTTGTAATTGTCTCGAACCCCAAGCTCGTAACAATTGGTGTCAGAAGTGGGATCAAATCATGCCGATTTTACCAAAGGACGACATGGAGGGTATCCGTACCCGAAGTCAACGCCAGCTGGAGACGGACCAGAGACGATTTGGTAATACAACGCCGCAACCATCGGAGGGCCAGCTGCTGACCACGGAGGCCGGTCCGTCATCAGCTCCTGCATCTACAGCACCTGACTTAGGTGCTCTGATGATGATGCTGCAGGATCAGGCTCGCCGACAGGAGGAACAGGCTCGCCGACAGGAGGAACAGGCTCGCCGACAGGAGGAACAGGCTCGCCGACAGGAGGAACAGGCCCGTCGGTTGGAAGAGCAGCTGCAGCGCGGACAGGAGGAACAGGCCCGCCAACAGAAGGAACAGGCCCGCCAACAGGAGGAACAGGCCCGCCAACAGGAGGAACAGGGCCGTCGGTTGGAAGAGCAGCTCAAACGCAATAAAGAAGAACAGATACTTCTCATGAAGGACCTTCACGCTATCTTCGGGAAAGAGATAAGGGAGGTGAAGGATAAGGTTGCTCAATATGACAACCGCCTGTCGGAAGCTGAAACCCGAATCGACCAAGTGTACAATCGGGTTGACAACGTGATGGCTGACGTGAAGAAAACGCTGGATGACCTCAAATTTGGGGATGGCGTTACAGCTCCCGTGGTAGCTACAACACCTTCGCTACGTGGATTCAAAGTGCCGCCGTTCGACGGGACTTCTTCCTGGTCGGCCTACAAAATCCAATTCGAGGCTGTCATGAAAGCGAACAGCTGGAATAAAAGTCAGGCCATGACTGCTCTCACCCTAGGCCTGCGCGACCAGGCCTTAACTGTTCTGGAAGCTCTCGGTAAGGAAGTGACTTACGAGCAGCTCCTTGAGGCATTGGAGGCGAGATACGGCGATGCTCACCTGGAACACGTCTTTCGTGCGCAGCTCAAAGATCGCGTGCAACGCAGTAACGAAAACCTGCAGCAATGGGCCCTTGAGGTAGAGAAGCTGGTTCGAAAAGCATACCAGTCTGTACCTGCGCTCATTGTAGGGAACCTGGTGCAGACATTCATCGACGGCATCCGCGACCTTGAAGTCAGAGCTGCTGTGAGGCTCGGGCACCACGAGACGCTTAAGGACGCCTTGACTCATGCACTGGAGGTGGAAGCCGTGCGGCAGGATCATCGTCCCCATCGCGTCAGGGAGGTTGCAGCAGCTACAGTTCGGGACCGCAATAACGGCTACAGCCCTAGGTGCTACGGCTGTGGGGAAAGGGGTCATCTTCGATCCAGCTGCCCTAAGCGAACTGTAGAAACGGAATGGTGATCAAGAGATTGTGATAGCGTACTTCAGCAAGTCATTGTCAAAGCCGGAAAGGAACTATTGTGTCACAAGACGGGAATTGCTTGCTGTGGTAAAGTCCTTGCAGCATTTTAGCAAATATCTTCTGGGGCGGAAATTCCACTTACGAACCGACCATGCTGCACTGAAATGGCTATTGCAGTTCAAAAATCCGGAAGGACAAGTTGCGAGATGGATTGAACTACTGCAGGAATACGACTTTGTGATCGAACATCGCAGCGGGAAATCTCATGGGAATGCAGATGCATTGTCAAGAAGACCTTGCCCTGAAGATTGCAAGCATTGTACTAGGCAAGAGGGTAAGGAAGTGGTATCTGTGAGGATGCTCAAGACAGACCAGCTCAGCAATGAGTGGAAGGACAGCCTACAAAATGCACAGCAGGAAGATTCGGACATTAAGCCGATTTTGGAGTGGATGAAGGCCAGTGCTCCTAAGCCCAAGTGGAGCGACGTCTCAGCACTGAGTTCGACCACGAAAAGCTATTGGGCCCAATGGGACAGCTTGCTGATTCAGGATGGAGTCCTGTGCCGTAAATGGGAAAATGGTCGGGGAGACAGATATCATTTGCAAATGGTTGTCCCTAAGGCTAAAGTACCGGATGTTCTACAGCTGTACCATAATGGTTGTTCAGGAGGCCACCTGGGAGTTAAACGAACTCTACTGAAGATCCGAGAACGGTTTTACTGGGTCCACTGTCGTGACGATGTCGAGGACTGGTGCCGCAAATGTACATGTTGTGCGGCTGTAAAGGGACCTCAAACTCGTAGTAGAGGCGCATTGAAATTGTACAATGTTGGTGCACCATGGGAGAGGATAGCCATTGACGTTGCGGGGCCGTTTCCGGAAAGTGAAAGTGGTAACAAGTATTTCATGGTTGTGATGGATTACTTCACTAAGTGGCCAGAAGTCTTCGCCATTCCAAATCAAGAAGCTTCAACAGTTGCAGATAAACTAGTTCATGAAGTCTTCTGTCGTTTTGGAGTACCCTTAGAGATTCACAGCGATCAAGGAAGGAATTTTGAGTCTCAAATATTCCAGGAAACTTGCAGAGTTATGGGTACTCATAAAACACGAACAACTTCTTACCACCCACAATCTGATGGAATGGTAGAACGATTTAATCAGACATTGGAAAGGTACCTGGCAAAAGTTGTGGAAAAACAGCAAAGAGACTGGGACAGGCACATACAACCGTTTTTGTTGTCATATCGAAGCGCTGTTCACGAAAGTACATCAGTGACGCCAGCTTTCGCAAACTTTGGGAGAGAATTACGGCTGCCTGCAGACCTGATCACCGGAACACCACCTGATGCCCCACGCAGTATAACCGATTATGCAAATGACTTGCGGAACAAAATGAATGACATTTATGAGCACGTCAGACAGTCGGGCCAGCAAACGTCTGAGAAGATGAAAACACGGTATGACCGCAAAATGAACAACAAAGGGTTTGACGAAGGTTCACTAGTGTGGTTACACAATCCAGCTCGCAGCAAAGGGAAATCTCCTAAGCTTCAAGCTAAATGGGACGGACCGTACCGGATTGTGACAAGAATCAATGACGTAACCTACCGGATACAGAAAGGTGCCAGAGGTACTCCTAAGATCGTCCATGTGGATCGACTGGCGCGTTATTATGGGGCCAATAATGCTCGGGACGAGCATGTCTTAGGAGGGGGCAGTGTTACGCGCCACTATTAATGTCTTGTACATGGCAACACTAGTTACACTAGCGCCCTCTTAGTGTCGAGTAAAAGAAAGTGTTGCGCGCCTTGTACATGGCAACACTAACTACACTAGCGCCCTCTAGTGTCGAGTAGCAGAACTAGGAGAGTCGAGATCCTTCCAGAAATGTCGGGACCGATATGTACTCGAACATTCTAGATGTCGCTACAGTAGAAGGTTCTGGAAACTATTTGAGGCCCTATATAAGGCCGGTATAGACCACGACCGAGGCAGATTGAATTGGCGATACAAGAGAATACTTCGAAGCGGAATATCGGCGAACTGTGTTTTATTATTAGTGTGATTTTAAGTTGTAATTAGTGTTGTGTAATTAAATAGTCAATTTTGGTAATTCAATCGGCAGTTTGTAATTGTCTCGAACCCCAAGCTCGTAACAATATGTATTGATATTAAAACCCGCCAGATACAAACAGTACAACCAGAGAAATTTTGCAATGCAATAACATTGTTTTTTTATATAAATAACTTTATAAACATCAGTTAATTTTTTAAACAGGTTACTTGTTTATCTTATTAATCAGGTAAGTGCATTGTAATATTACATAATATAATATAACACACCTACTCAAGCATTAATCAAATGCTAAATAATGTTATGTCATCCATCCATTCTACCCATTATAGCCTATAAAAGTCCACTGCTAAACATAGGCTTTCCCCATAGACTGCCTAATTGGCTCTCGGTTGGCAAGCTTGGCAATAGCAGTTCTTTTATTTTTTAGTTGTCATTAGCAAAACGCTTCTTCTGGTTTGTTTTCCTCTATCGCCTCTTACGACACCTGTGGAAAGATCGTATAGAAAGAATTGTAGGAGATGTTCTCACACCGCCATAAACAGCCAAGGTAAGGTAGGTTAAGACAGCACATTTTCATAAATTCCCTGGTTTTAATATTTCAGAAAGAGTGTTTTTGAATTTAACATTTCAATGTAAAATATTCCGTTTGCATGATCCCAAATATTATTTCTTACTTACATAAATGATATAGAAAACGAGAAAGATATACTTGGTCCATGTTCCATCTGAATTGAAGAATTTTCCATAACAAAAACACCAGCAGGATTTTTTGTATCAAATTTCCCCATTTCACTAATTTTAAAATAAAATAAATAATTGTTTATAAGTCTGAACCACCTTTCTTTAAATACTGAAAATAAAAACAAAACATTATAAGCAATATTATATTTTAAATACTTTTCAATGTTAGATTATGGCTGAAGTGGCAATAAGCCGGCCATATTGCTCCAACAAGTGATAAGAATTACATAAACAGAGAATACAGACATACAGAGAATGAAGGGAAAAAATTTCTCTAGTGGCAGCCTTGTACGAGGGTGACACTGAAAGTTCTTAGAAAATCAAAAACTGAACAAACTTTTGTTGTCGTAAGTCTCTTGTTATTAGTATTTCTGTTTCTAATTATATCTTTTCAAAATAGTGTCCATTTACATCAATACATCACTGCATCTGATGGAATCACTGAGAAAAGCACTTTGCCCACTCGTCCTTAGGGGTCTCATCGATGGCATTTTGAAACGCAGCCACTGCTTCTTCGGCGTCCATAAAACGTTTTCTACGAAGATTTTCTTTTATTTTCGGAAATAAATAAAAATCGCAAGTCGGGGCGGGCGGGTGACCCAGTAATTCCACGTCTGACGTCGCCAAGTAGTCGATTATTTGCGTGGCGGTATGCGACGAGGCGTTGTCGTGGTGAAGGAGGATCCTACTGCGAGATCGTTTCTCTCGAACTCTTTCCAAGACAAGTGGCAAACAATTGTTAGTGTACCACTTTGCAGTAACTGTTTTTCGATTCTCTAAAACAATTGTTGCGTAATGACCTGTCCTTCCGAAGAACGGGACCACCACCTTTTTTCCCACGCTTCGACCTCTCTTCACTTTAGTTGGCAACTCCTCGGAAGGAAACACCCAGACAGCAGACTGTCTCTTAGTTTCAGGATCATAATAATAAATCCAACTTTCGTCACCAGTAAGTATGTCGAACACAGCATTTGAGTCACCTCTGTTAAATCTTTGAGCCACGGAGTTTTTGGGCCTCTGTCAAATTATGAGGTATCCGCCGGGCACAAAGCTTCCTGACCGCTAAATGTTTATGGAGGATTGTGTGCTTTTCACTCATACCGATGTCTAAGCTTGTCCAAATCTGCTGAAAAGTCACTCTTTTGTCAGTCGGTATCATACGTCACAAAACACTTATGTTATCTTCAGTTATAAACAGTGGCACGAGATGGGGCTTCATTGTGAAAGGCCAATCGAAGTCTATCATAACTTTAACATCGAAAGTCATAAAAAATCATTGTGCGAAACTTTTCTCGCGTTAAATTCATGCTGACGTGACACAGACAATTTGCAATTTGCCACCAAATCGTAAACAAATGACAAATTAATAAAATACATACACAATAACATTGGCAAAGAGTTCTATTTTCAAAATTTGAACTTATTTTTTTATTATATCGTTTACAAATGGCCAGTTCTAAAAACTTTCAGTGTCGCCCTCGTAATCAAAGGGTAGGGCGGGGTCCCACTAGATAGAGTGACAACCTGGTCAAAGATGCAGGAAGTCAATAGATGCTGATGGCTCAAAACCGTGCTTTCTGGTACTCCTTGGGGGAGGCCTATGTTCAGCAGTA
The DNA here is from genome assembly GCA_033319125.1 of Parnassius glacialis. Classification (NCBI taxonomy): domain Eukaryota; kingdom Metazoa; phylum Arthropoda; class Insecta; order Lepidoptera; family Papilionidae; genus Parnassius; species Parnassius glacialis. The sequence goes on along the minus strand of JAVANC010000013.1, from coordinate 36,211,875 downwards.
GACTTGTGAAGGACTGTTATAATGATGATGACAATGATAATGTTAGAAAAATATATCAATGGTGAAGTGCGGAAAATAACACAGAGGATTCTCGAAAAGGTTTTTTCAACAAAAAAATTATGTGTAAAACCAATAAGAGACATTTCCACTTTTCACATTAAATAATAATATAATAATACAAAAAAGAGACATGCAGTAATAAATAAAATAAGGCTTAAAATAAAAAAAATATACACAGCCCAGCTATACAGGGTAATTTTTCAAAGAGTAGCCAAATTTTAAACTTATGTTCAAATATATAAATAATTGTATACTGTTATTGCAGTTTTGAAAATATAAGTAAATAAGGCTTCTACTTTCATTTGAAATTATCCCAAATGATTGATTATATGATTATATTAATGATTTATAGGCAACAAAATCTGTTAAAATGATACATTAACCACGCATTCTGAATTTAAAAGATAAAAAATACAGAATTATTGAGATTTATTTTAATAAATTTTTCTTCACCATATGGCTATATTACTTATTCTGAACCCCTCTGCAAATTTGGCCGGTTATTGCGAAATAACCCTGTATAGAACAATTTTACAAAAACTAAGTAAAGAGTAATTGTTATTACAAAATGATAGAGTACACAAATTAAATTAATTAATTAATTACTAAAATTACTTATTCAAAAATAAATTTTAAATTAAATATAAATATAATAAATTATATAAATTTTAAATTACAAAAACATTGGCCCGACAGTAGGATTTTCCTCCGTATAGTGCAGGCGGCTAACATACATCAACTGCACAAGAACACATCCAGACCTGTAACATTTATTTGTAGGCCATACAAATATTTGTTCCGTGCGGAATTCAAACCTGCTGCTACTGCAAAGCAACAGCACGGCAACAACACAGCTAACCACGGATCCATCAAAGAAAGACTGTAGTAGCATAAAAGTTAAAACTAGGTACAAAAAATCAAGCAAGGAGTGGTTTTTTCCCTTGATGGTAATTCACTGAATGTTTGTAAAGTTAATTCAACGCGCGCGGCCTCAGTAGGTCGCGAATAAGCGAAAATGTACAGTTGTTAGACCATAAAAAATATGTGTACCAAAGCTACTAATTTATGAAATACAATAAATTGTTTTCTTATCTTGGTTTGTAATAATAAACTATATGTGAGTACTTCACAAATATACACAGTAGCTTGGCGAGTGGTGCCAAAAAGAGCGAAACCTCGTCACATGCTTGGCTAACTAGATTACAGCCAAAACTTCGAAGATGGGGTGCAGTTCCTCAATATAATTATGTTATACCTATTGAACGAAAACCTGTGTTTCAGAGAGCACGAGGGATCTGTGACAGAAAACATCTGGCCGCCGAGCTTCAGCACGTTGAGCAAGTATTGCAAGACAACAAGCTTCGGGACCCGCGCCTACGAGCTCGAGGCGAGTCGAGCGTGTGCCTACTGTACTACCTTGAAGTACATCTTGAAGCAAGCTTCCATTAAAACATACATCCATTAAAATATTTCTTGGGAAAACGTGGCCGAGTACCGGGACCAACTTGTGTCTGAAGTCGAGACTTTGTTGAACAAAGTCTCGGATTGGGGGCGACTAAATCTAGTCCAGTTCAATCCCCTGAAGACACAAGTTTGCGCGTTTACCGCTAAAAAGAACCCCTTTGTCGTATCTCCTCAGTTTCAAGGCACTCCCCTTGCTGCTTCAGCTAGCATCGGAATCCTCAGCGTCGACATATCGAATAGTGTGCAGTTTCGTGGTCACTTGAAAGGGAAGGCCAAATTGGCCTCTAAAAAGCTTGGCGTGCTCAGCAGAGCGCGACAGTATTTTATGCCGGCACATAGCTTGCAACTTTACAAAGCGCAAGTTCGGCCTCACATGGAATACTGTTCTCATCTCTGGGCCGGGGCACCCCAGTGCCAGCTCCTTCCACTTGACCGCATCCAGCGCAGAGTGGTTCGAATCGTCGACGACAGAGTTCTTTCTGATCGGCTCGATTCACTGGCATTGCGTAGGGGTGTTGGATATCTTTGCATTTTCTATCGAATTTACCAAGGGGAGTGTTCTGAGGAATTGTTCGGATTAATTCCAGCCGCCAAATTTCACGAACGCACATCGCGTCAAAATTCACGATACTATCCTCACCATCAGGATACTTGGCGGTCCACGACTGTACGTTTTACTAGGAGTTTTCTTCCTCGTACAACTTCTCTGTGGAATTGTTTACCACCGGCGATTTTTCCGGACCGATACGACTTAGAAGGCCGGCAACGCATCTGCAATTCCGCTGGTGTTGCGGTTCTTCATGGCCGGCGGTAGTCACTTACCATCAGGTAAGCCGCTTGCTCGTTGGCCCCCTCTTTTATAACAAAAAACGAACTTATAGCCGCCGAAGTATATTAGTCAATTTTTACCATTCGTCAAGTGTCATATCCGTCTACAAGATGCAGGAGTGTACAAACTGGATTGTGAATGTGGACTCTCTTACATAGGACAAACAAAAAGATTTATAAAAACCCGTGTAAAAGAACATATAGCTGACTTGAAGCACCGACGCTCCGGGAAGTCTGCAGTGCGTGAACATCGTCCCCGCCACTACATAAGATTTGATAGACCACAAATTCTCACAAAAGAACACCGATTCCTACCAAGGATGATTTGCGAGGCTATTGAAATTAAAAAACATCTTAATTTCAATAGAGATGATGGATGGGTGCTGCCATCTGTTTGGGGTCATATAATTAATAAAATTAAATCCAAACCCAAGCATACCACTACAAGACTTCAAGATACTTGTAAGCTTATTCTGCATAGATTGGACCAAAAATTAATATTTAAAGCTTTTGTTATCTATTACGTTACACCATGTATGTACATCATTTAATAAGTTGCTGCTACACACTGACTGAACATGATCAGAGATAGGAATCGGCGGTACAAGGAAAAACTTTTATAAGTTTATTTTGTACCGTTGGATGTTATGAAAGGTCTATATTCTATAAAAACAAATTTAAAAAATTAATCACTAAATACTTAAAGTAATTTCATGTAAATTTCTTTCATAATTTCTATAGTGAAGAAGATCAGGTACGCCTTCTAGCTGTCTCGACTATAAGGAATCAAGTCACTGGTTACAAGCTTTACTATAAGAGGGAAAGCTTGCGCATGGCCGAAGGAATCCGACTAGGAGCGGCAATTTGTCAACCCCATCAGTGCCCCTGTGATAGCTGCGTTTGGGCTTCATGGACTTTCATGTAAGAAAAGTGCTGGTAGCTTTTCAAGACAAGGTTCTTTGAACGATGTCATCAGAAGAGCTCATGTCTCTATAAATATTCCCTCAATTTTTTTAGAGACTTGTGGCCTCAGGGGAACTCATTTAGAGCTGGAATGGCATCAGAGGCAGCTGAACTGAGTAAGTGGTACAAATATGAGTCTCTGAGAAATGACTATATATTTGTGCCATTTCCTGTAGAGACTGTAGAGACTATCAGTCCATGGGGTCAACGTGCTGTGAAGTTCCTAAAGGAACTCTATCCGTGACTGGTTGTTATGCTAGTGATAAGAGAGTTGGTTCTATTCTTGTCCAAAGGCTAAGTATAGCCATTCCGCAAGGAAACGCAGCCAGCGTTCTTGGCACAATACCCGGGGGAGTAGGACTGTATGATATTAAGTTATTAGTTTTTTCTTTTATAGTCTTTCTTATTATTATTATATTTTTAGGGTGACAAACGAGCACACAGTCCACCTGATGGTAAGTGGCTGCTGCGGCCCATAGACATCTACATTTATCCTCAACAAAGAATCAAAATGCAGATGCGTCGTCACCCGTGAGGACTAAGATGGAATGCCTCTTTTCCAGTTAAATGGGTCTTCGGTTCTCTACACTCACCATACGAAACACAGCAGTGTCAAGCTGCTATTTTACGCTGGTATTTTGTGAGAGTGTGGTCCTTCCTCGGTCGAGTCAACCCATTTGTGCTACAACTATAGTACTAATATAGCTGCAGCATGGCTCTACCACATTGAAAATCTATCTGTTTATCTAATCTGTTCTTGAATTGGTTAATAGTTTGTGCAGATATCACTTCTGATGGTAGCTTGTTCCATGCTTCAACCACTCTTTGGCTAAAAAAGTGCTTGTGTGGGTGATTATTCGACATGGCTTTGGTTAATTTGAAGTGATGTACCCTTAGATGTGTTTTTTGAGTATTAGAATAAATCTTTGTCAAAATTTTCTAGATCATAGTGTCCATGTATAATTTTATAACTTTTGATCAAGTCTTCTCATTCTCTGCGATCTTTCAAAGTCATAAGTTTAAGTTTATTTAGCCTTTCCTCATATGGTATGTTTTTCAATGCTCTGGGAACCTTTGTAAATCTGTGTTAAACCTTCTCCAGTAACTCAATATCCTTTTTGAAATAGGGGCTCCAGATTTGGAATGCATATTTCAAAATAGGTAGAATGTATGTCTTATGTATTTTTAGCATCATTTCTGGTGTTAGATGCATGAAGGCTTTTCTGATAAGGTAAATAAAACTATTTGCTTTTTTAGTTATCACTGTAATGTGATGTTCCCATTTTAGATCGTTACTTATATGCACACCTAAATCTTTCTGTACTTTAACTTCTTCCAGAGGTATATCATCGATTTTATATATGAAATGAGGGTTCCAGTTTCCTATATGGAGGACTGTGCATTTACTTGTATTTAATTTAATAACCCACTTTTTTGACGAATCTGATATTTTATTTGGATCTGCTTGAAGGCGATCAAAGTCCACTAGTGGATTTGCGAAAATCTTCGTGTCATTAGCGAACATACTTACATTACAACTCAAGCTTTTAGGTAGATCAAAGGCAAACACTATAAACAATACTGGTCCCAGTACAGAACCTTGTGGCACACCGCTATGTATTTCTTTTTAATCTGAGAATGTGTCGCCAATCCTTACTGTGAAGGTTCTTTGTCGTAGAAAAGTCTCGATCCAAGCTAACAGTTTCCTTCGAACACCAACAAATTCCAATTTGTGTAAAAGCCTGTCTCTTGGTACTTTATCAAAAGCTTTTTTGTAATCCAGATATATAACATCTATTGGTTCTCGATCATTTTGACTGGTGATCCAGGATGATAAACAAGACAACAAGTTGGATATCGTTGATCTATGAGGACAAAAACTATGTTGCTGATTGCCGATCGTATGCTGTTTGCTAAGAAACTGCCTCATGTGCTTAACTATTATCTTTTCCATGACTTTCCACACCACACTAGTTAAACTTATCGGCTTATAATTTGCAGGATCTAATTTGTTTCCCTTTTTGTAAACAGAAGTCACTAAAGCCGTTTTCCATAAATCAGGCAATACTCCTTTGTCGTATGATTCTTGCATTACTGATGCTAGGTAACAATCAAGTCCGCAGTTCTTTAAAATATGTACGGGTATTTCGTCGGGGCCAGATGAAGAGTCTATATTCATTTCTTTGATGGCAGATTGTACTTTGAATTCCGTAAATGTGATGTCCTCCATAGCTTCAGTTGCTCTTACCTCACAGAATACCAGCGTGAAGTAGAGGTTTATCTCTGCGTTTCGCTTGGTGAGTGCAGGTGGCCGGAGGCCCTTTTTACTGGAAATGAGACATTCCATCTTGGTCCTCATGGGTGACAACGCATCTACATTTTGAATTGTAATTGAGGATAGATGTAGATGTCTGTGGGCCGCAGCGGCCGCTTACCATCAGATGGACTGTGTGCTCGTTTGTCACCCTTATCCTATAAAAAAAAAATTTGGGTCTAAAGCAGGAAATTCTCATAGTGGTTTTCTTTCAGATACATTAGAAAAATGATCCACAAATACTTTCACTATTTCTTTAGGATGTCACAGATTGCCCATTACTGTTCTGTAAAATTTTTGGTGTACTAACTTTTGAGGTGAGGTGCTTTTTTTATATTATTTATTCAATAAATTAATTATTAAATTTCTAAAGATTAACAAAAACTTGCATAAAATATATGTAAATATAAATTGCACTTCAGACAAGAAATATTTTAAATTTTGCTTTTTATTTAAATATTTCTTGTCTACAAGCTCTCATGACAAATATTTTATTTTTTTAGTTAATCTTAAATTATCATTGAGTGGAATAGTAGCTTATGGGATATAAATTACAATTTTTAAATATAGTTTGCACCATTTGACGTGTATTTATAATTTGTCTTCTTGATGTGGTTATTATTTATATAATTAAAATAAACTTTAAATAATTCCACACAATTATATAGCTATGGTGACTATTTTATTTCAATTTTAATTTTCTATCATATATTAGTTTTATGAAAAATATTACAGAAATAATACTTATCCTATAAGTTTGAAGTAATGTTAACCACTTGAGATCTTGACAGTTCAATAAACAAATTAGTCTGACCTAAGGTCAAGCCAAAGAGTATATAGTATATAGTACATAGTATGTAGTACATAAGGCCAAAGAATTTTTTTTTTAAATGAAGGTAAATATAACTTAGAGTCACTACTAAGTTCTTATCCAAATATAAATATTAATATAAAAAATAATAGTAATAATACAATATTATTAGTGAAAAAAAAAACACATGTTTATAACCTATAACAACAAAGTTATTTTTGCTTTGTCATTTAACAACACCCGTGCAGGGGGGGTACAGTTCCATAGTAATGCATTTGGTCATAGAAAGTAACGCCATCAAGTGTATGATACGGGTCATAATTTCCTCAGTTTAGTTAGTTTAATACTCACTAGATGGCTTTAATATCTTTGTCACCTGTCCATTAAAATTATTTTTACTTATCTTATAAATTCATCATCATCATCATTACAGCCCTTCACAAGTCCACTGCTGAACATAGGCCTCCCCCAAGGAATGCCACAAAGCACGGTCCTGAGCCACCTGCATCCATCGACTTCCTGCATGTCTTACCAGGTCGTCACTCCATCTTGTGGGGGGACGCCCTACACTTCGCCTACCGGTACGAGGCTGCCACTCGAGAACCTTTCTTCCCCATCGGTTGTCGGTTCTTCGAGCTATATGGCCGGCCCACTGCCACTTCTGCTTACTAATCCGTTGGGCTATGTCGGTTACTCTGGTTCTACTGCGGATATCCTTATTCCTAAGTTTATCACGCAGAGAAACTCCGAGCATAGCCCTCTCCATAGCTCGCTGAGCGACCTTGAGCTTCCTCATCCGGCCAGCAGTGAAGGACCACGTCTCAGTTCCGTAAGTCATCACTGGCAACACGCACTGGTTGTACAATTTTGTTTTAAGGTTTTGAGGTATTTCTGACGAGAAGATGTGTCGTAGCTTCCCGAACGCTGCCCAGCCGAGTTGAATCCGTCGGTTGACCTCTCGGTCGAAGTTGGACTTACCTAGTCGGACTATTTGTCCCAGGTAAACATACTCGTCAACAACTTCGAGCTTAGTGCTCCCAACAACTACCGGCATAGGTGTGACATGGACATTAAACATAATCTTTGTTTTGTCCATGTTCATCTTAAGACCTATCCGTTGGGAGACACTATTGAGGTCATTGAGCATAGTGCTTAGCTCCTCCAGCGATTCTGCCATGAGGACTATATCGTCGGCAAATCGAAGGTGAGTGATGTACTCGCCATTGATGTTAATTCCGTATCCTTTCCAGTCCAGAAGCTTGAAAACGTCTTCCAATGCAGCGGTGAAGAGTTTCGGGGATATAACGTCACCCTGTCTTACACCTCTCTGCAATTGGATAGGTTTCGTACTCTGGTTCTGTACTCGGATAGCCATCGTAGCTCTACTGTACAAACACTTCAGCACTTCGATATACCGACAGTCAACTTGGCACCGCTGAAGGGACTGCAGCACCGCCCAAATTTCGACGGAATCAAAGGCTTTCTCATAGTCCACATACGCCAGACATAGTGGCAAATTGTACTCTTCGGACTTCTGTACAATTTGCCGAAGGGTATGTATGTGGTCTATGGTGCTAAAGCCCTTTCGGAAACCGGCTTGTTCGGGAGGCTGGAAGTCGTCAAGTCTGCGCGCGAGACGATTCGTAATGACTCTCGAAAACAGCACGTAGACGCGGCTCAGAAGGGAAATCGGTCTGTAGTTCTTCAAGAGAGCGTTGTCACCTTTCTTGAAGAACAAGACCACCGCACTTCTGCTCCACGCCTCCGGTGTAATGCCACCATGGAGGACGGAATTAAAGAGCTTCTGAAGGACTTCAAGTACCGGTCTTCCACCCGCTTTCAGAAGCTCCGCTGTAATTCCATCCTCGCCTGGGGCCTTGCCGTTTTTAAGGTGCTGGAGAGCCATTCTAATCTCGCTCAGACTGACGTCCGGGATATCTTCGGAATAGTGTCGAATAAGACTCGCTCTTGGATCGTTACTCACACTTGCGTGTGGCTCCAACGATGACGTGTACAGCTGCCCATAGAACCTCTCAATCTCACTCAAAATCTCAGGTGCCCCGGAAACGATGCTGCCACATTCGGTCTTCAGCTTTGACAGTTGGCTCTTTCTGGCAGACAGATCTCTGGCAAAGACTTTGGAGCCTTGGTTCCGCTCGATCGCTTCTTCAATACGAGCTGTATTGAAGTTGCGTAAGTCTCGCCGCATGAATTTGGAGATCTGTCTGTTCAGTTGCCTATATGCTGTCAAATCTGTTGAAGAATGTAGCCTCATCTCCCGTCTAACAGCCATGAGATTAAGAGTGTGATCGGAGAGTTTTTGTGTTCTTCTGCGGTGGGTCTTGCAGAACTTAGCTCCGACCGCATGGACAGTTTCCACGAGCTTGTCATTCATATCGTCCACTTCATTGCAGTCTTCTAGGCACTGAAAGCGGTTTTGTAACTCGAGCTGAAAGGTTTCGGGACTCTGGATTAGAGCACGAGGGGGACGGAGCGTTGACTTCATCAGACGAGACCTCTCCAACTTAACATTTAGGTTCAGTGTGCCTCTAACCATTCGGTGATCGCTGCCGGTTTTCACCCTCGCGATCACTGAGACATCACTGAACAGTTGTCGTCTGGTCGTCATAATGAAGTCAATCTCATTTTTTGTCGAACCGTCGGGGCTCGACCAGGTCCACTTCCTGTGGGGCCGCTTCTTGAAGAAAGAGTTCATCATAAAGAGTCCCTCTTTCTCCATGAAGTCGGCCAGCTGCTGGCCCCTTGGGTTCCGTTGCCCTATTCAGAATTTTCCTACTTTCAGCTCACCGTTCTCTCTTGTGCCTAGTTTTGCATTGAAGTCTCCCATTAACACCGTATATTGGGTTTTGGAGGAATGCATGGCTCTAGAGATATCCTCATACATTTCCTCCACCTCCTCATCGGGGTGTGCCGAGGTTGGTGCGTAAACCTGTATGACCTTCAGCGAATACAGTTTGGTGATTCTGAGTATAAGGTACGCAACCCTCGTCGACACACTCCCGATCTTTACAACGTTGTTAACGAGAGACTTGTGGACGATAAATCCGACACCTCCTTGGGACAGATGGTCGCCCTCCCGGTGATATAACAAGTTGCCGGATTCGAGGATTACCGTGTCCTCCCCCTCTCTTCGGACTTCGGATAATCCTATAATATGCCAGCGCAACTTGTCTATATCTTCTTCCAGCTCCAGGATCTTCTCGTCAGTCCTCACGGTGCGTGCGTTGTACGTTGCCAGGTCGAGTCGTCTAAGGTGGCAACCGAACCTCCACCGGAGATTCTTAGCACCCCCTGCCCCGCCGTTACCATGGTCGCCACCGTAGCCAGGAATAGCGGGGCCGCCGGGGACTGGGGGCCGTTTATTATTGTCATTGCTCATGGGGGGTATATTGCCATAGTTGCCACGCTTGGCGAGCGGGTTGGCAACCGCAGTTTTTTTATTGTATTTATGCCGTTACCAGGAAGATGCTGCTGCCCATCTCCTGCTCGTTTCCCTTTGTCGCCTTTTACGACACCCACGGGAGGATATGGGGTAGTGGATATTCTTGACCGCCACTACACGGCATCTATCTTATAAATTATAAACTATATATTTTGTCATATGTATGCATGACAAATAAAAGTCCATAATTTATAAATTATATATAAATTATACGTTCCGATTATATTTAAGTTCGATTGAAATGAATAGTCTGTACTACAAGCTCTGTAGCCGAAAATATAAATGTATCTGCATCTGCTGTTGCGAAAAAAATAACCTAAATTATTACATATTTTTAATTTTTATGAAATTAAAAAAGAAAAAGTTTCAAAGTTAATTTTTCATTAATTAGATATTATTTTAAACGGGAATGTATCAAACCATTTTCAAAATGAATCGAGTTCGTTTTGTTTAACTTTTCTAAGACAAATTCAAAAGTTTTATGTCGATTTAGTTAATTTCCTATTTCTATTTTATTTTTTCTGCTATTTTAAAGTTAATTTAATCATCAAGATAAATCAAATAATATTTGTAGATCATCAATATCAGCTTCGCCGTGTGCTTGTGCTTGTGCTTGTGAAGGGCCATCTTCAAAAGCAATAGTCATTGGCATCACAAGCGACTCTTTAATCCCTCTAATGTGTTTTAAAACATGTTCGGGAACGTTATAGGAATGACAACATTTTCCTGATCTTTTAAGGCCATATCTGCTGTGTAGGATCGAGTTTAGTGTATTTAGTGACATACGATTTCTTAATTTTGTTTTTACAATATTCATTTGGCTTATTTTGCAGTGGGGCCCCCATATATCCAAATTAGCAAGCAGACTAAGTTCTGCAGCTTATGCTGTAAAAAAGATTAGAGGTCTCACTAGTGTCGAGACAGCTAGATTAGTTTATTTTAGTTATTTCCATAGCATAATGTCTTATGGGATTTTGCTATGGGGAAATGCGGCTGATTCAGAAACTATTTTTGTTTTACAGAAGAGGGCCATTAGAGTTATTTACAATCTAAAACCGAGAGAGTCTCTTAGAGATAAATTTAAAGAAATTAATATATTAACTTTGGCCTCTCAGTATATTTACGAAAATTTAATGTATGTTCACAAAAACAAAGATAGTTTTAGTAAAAAAAAAAGTGATATACATTTTGTAAACACTAGGAACAAACACAAGCTAGTGATGCCAGTTTCTCAACTCCACAGAGTTAGTAATTCATTGTTGGGGCAATGAATACGCTATTACAACAAGGTCTCGGAAAGTGTACAAGTTCTCTCTATTACCAATTTAAATGTTTTATTAAGCTGAAACTGTATAAAAAGGGTTATTATAGTATAAATGAATACATGGTTGATAATAACCCCCGGGAATGAGGTGGTAGCTTCCAAGCAGTTTCTAAAATAAATTTTGTAAATAGTTCGTAATCATTTATATTGTAAAATTTATTTTAAAAAAAGTCCCGCTGGGTTTCTTGCTGGTTCTTCCCAGGACAGAGGGTTTTTTTTCGAACCAGTGGTAAAAATTACTTTCAATAAGAATTACATATGTAATGTATATTGAATAAAAATTATCCTATTCTATTCTATTCTATCTCAGAATTCGAGTGTGGCAAAAAATATATATAGATACGGCCAAAGAAGCTAACTCCGAAAATGGATTATTATCCGCCGAGTCTTTATATTCATGAACCTCCGACCGAAATTCGACAGTTGAACATTTATTTTCCCAGTCGGTATGTCGAATATTCCTCCACTGTACAACTATACGTTCAATTTTATTGGCCTGGTACGTAAAATTCGAAAAATGCTAAAATATGCAATATGCTAAAGCCGATTTTTCGAACCATTTTGAATAAGACAATAAAACTTTTAAGCAACGTGTAATGAATGTAAAGATGTATTAAGTTATAAGTCGTCCACCGCCAATTTAAAAATCATTCATCATCATTCAATCGCCATTTTAAAAATAATTATAATCCCCTGAAGACGCTGAAGCACTACAAATGGACATCGAAAAACCGTAGCAAGATGGTGTACTGATAATCACATGTATTTAAATATTAATAAATGTTTTGTATTGTCGTTTTTTTTGAATTTTATTTTGTTGAAAATTATAATGATGATTGAATAAACACAAACATGGCGAAGTTAACAATTTGACTTCGCCATAATTGTGAGAGCGAGATAGATAATACAAACATGCGCGAGAGACACGATACGCGATAAAATAACGCGATTTCGCAGATGCAGGTAGTCGTGCGTCCGTATTATCTCGTTAATTTTCGCTGTGTGTAAGCGAGAAGGAGCAACCGGCGGTCGGCTGGTTAAGAAATAAGTGAATTTAGACTTAGAATCGTATTATTCATGTATTAAGGTTAATGTTTTTTAACAGCGCGGACCGCCTAGTGATGTTTTAATTATGCATCGCGTATTACTTTATTTATGACTTTATTGCCCAAATATTCAAATGCTATTCAATTTTATGTTTTTATGATGCCGTTATGTTGTCTCGTGCTTTCTATATCATTTTCTTGAATGTCTAAAGAAAAAAAACTATTAAGTACTAATATTATTTATTAGTTGTAGTTAAAATGCTAATACCATGTAAATAAAAACAAAACCGTTAGGTATTTAAAAAAACACAATCACTGTAAATAAAATCGGTTTTTAATTATGCCAATATTCATAGTATTGGTCAATAATCAATATTGCAATCTGTGCTTATTGTCAGTCATAAGCCCGGAATGCCAATTTGGTTGAATAGTTCAGTAGATTGGGATAAAGTGTGAAGAAAAATCGACTTTATGATTTAGACTCGACTCGATTTTGTTATCATATACAAAATCGTCATTTCGCGTCATGTTTGGAGTCATAGTATAACGTAACATTCCTCGGTACGAAATGTAATGTCATATTATATCACTTTAAAACGCACTGTTTTGCGCATCTCGTTTCATAAATTCGTACCTATGTTTTATTGAGCTAAACCATACCTTATAATTATCGCTTACCTAAAATTTACAAATACTTATATAATCAAATTAATAACTTAAGTATAATAACGCATAGGCGTCAATTTTACGCTTGGCATAATGGGCATTGAGCGATACGCGCGCTCTATACCTTGCGTACTCTAAGTTCTGAATACTCTTTATTTATTGTTCTAAGGGGGCCATTAATTAAATTACTTTATTATATACTCTTTGGAGGGATCATATTTCTCATGTCTCATGTCTTCATCATAGGACAGACAGATTAAGGAGCAATTGAAGCAAAGGGAGCAAAAACTTTTATTGACATACAGCAGCCAGTGGAGCATTAGACTAATTACAAAAATATCCTAAAATATTCAAAAATGGCTTCAATTTGTTGCAATTACAGTCAAAGAGAATATAATCACTATGTTTAATTTAAAACTGTAATCAAACTCAAATAAAGCTATTGTGAAAAGAGGAAAATGGGATAATATGGAAGTACCTTTTTCTTACAATCTAGATTCAAGACAGCCCAGCCCAAGACCCTGAGCAAATTTATAGGTGAATATCCCATGTACACATTTATCGTCACTACTAAATTAGATAAATTTAAGTTTCTTACCTGCTTGGTTACGGTATCCACCGTTTGTTATCTTTTTGTAATTCAACCTTCCTTCCATTGAGCACGGTTGGTCGCTCAATAGAGCGAGTTCTCGGATGTTGCATTTCATTTGTATAAAAATAAATAAATAACGGCACCACGTAATTGTTATTTAAAGCCAATTAGAACTATGATTCATTTTCGTCACCAAGCACATATTTTCTGATTTGCACTAATTGGTAATAAAAATCTTCGTAAACAGTAATCATCATTTGGTTGTGCAAAAATTAAAATAAACAGCATTATTCGATCTAAGTCTATTTACAATCATAAAATTTGACTTTTCCTTTAATCTTTCTAACACAAAATACCTAAAAAACAAAAAACTAGCGATGAGCGTTGAATCAACGAACTAGTTGAATCAACCGTTGATCTCCTGTCAACGTATTAACGTTTACCGTTTATGAATCAACTAGTTGAATTCGTCAACGACGTTTATGAATTTAACTCGTGCGTCTCGTTAACGCAACGAACTGAGCTAGTTTTTGAACTCTAAGTAACCTAAAAAAGAGTTTATTTTCGAAAATTTTATTTTAAGAATAGTACTTATGACGATATTGGTGGAATGGCGCGCCCCGCTCGTGCCTTCCGAGAGAAATAGGTCAATACTAGTTTGTTTGTATATTATGCAACCATAGGAAGTTCGCTTTCTTTAATTTTTTGATTGACGGTTAGTGACAAATTGCGCGGAAGGTCAGAAGTTATTTTGCGGCATATCGTAAATGTTTAGAGTTTAGACTTTTTAGTTAATGTTTATAATTACAGTGTGAATTTGTTTGTGTTAATATAGTTGTGTATATTTGCATAAAATATGATTACTTAAGCTAAAAAATTGAAAATTTCGGGACGTACTGGGGTAACAGTGAATCGTGGCTGTATTTCGAAAAATTAAAAAAAAATATTAAAAAAAAACAAAACTATAATAAAACATATTGTAAATAATAATTGATTTGCGCACATAGAAATAGATGATCTTTTAAATACGCCTGAGTAGAATATGATTTATAGATAATTGTATTCAATCAGTCTTAAACCTACAGAAAAAGTATGAAGGGAAGGTCATCTAAGTAGAACCATCAATCAAACGATTTCCAATACATGCATTGAATCAAATTGTTTCTAAAATTGAACGTCGTAACGTTGAATTAAACCGTTCAATGGATTAACTTTTTACGTTGCAAGTTGACATTAGTAGTACCTTAGAGTATTAAACTAACAGGAGACGACATTGGAGAGCGTTCCCCTCTGTCAAAAGTACGAGAGCGCGGATCATTCCCGTTATATAAAACTAGTTGCGCCGCGTACGGCATCAGTTAACATGTAGTCGTAAGCGTGAGTTGACCTCCAGAAAAATGCCGAGTTGCAGTGTGTTTTCTTGTAAAAAAAGATCACAGACCTCAAATTTACAAAAAGACGACGTTACCTTTCATCTTTAAGTATTTATTTTGATTTAAATAATTAATATAAGCATTAAATCACGAAAATTCTGATTAATATAGCTGAGCAGGTTGTGTTGCCAACTTAAAGTATTAACACTATAGTAGGGACTTTTGCACCACTAGGACATAATTAAATTTTGCTTAATTGTAGACAAATGTCGTTTCTCTTTGTTCTTATTACACAAGACAAAATCGTATTATTGAATAGTCTTAAAATCATTAATATTATTGTGATCTATTTGCAAAACTATATTATTTCAAACAACATTAATAATCTTTAATTGTTTTTAACGAAATGAAAACATCAATTTAAATTGTTTTATTGTATATAAAACATTTTAAATAGATATTTTCATTTCATTATGTTACATTATGAAAGGAAAAGAAGGGTAATTTCGAGTGTATAAAATGGTATCATCAAGGCAATAATAGTGATGTTCACTGTAATCTTTAGTGTCGATGTTTTTATTTGACTATAATTAATACCTTGATATATAATACCAAGGTGTTATTTAAAATTCTTTTTTGTACAATGTTTAAAAAAGATCTTTGGTTTTACAGTTTTCCAAAAGATCCTAACAGGCGCCAAGTTTGGATAAAGCATGTGGCAATCATATAACCTGGGTACCTAAACGAACAAGCACTATTTGTTCCGAGCATTTTGACCAATCGGTTTTCGTAATCCAATCAAATAACAAAAGGAAACTAAATGAAACTGCTGTACCGACTTTGAAATTATTGGAAGTAAGTTTATTATTTTGCTACAGGTTTATTTTACATTATGAAGGATAAAATTTAAAACATGTAAGAAATCGAAATGGAAGGTTTAGTGAATGATATTTATTCATTTTAAAATGTTATTTATAAGTATATCGTCTTAGATGGTGTCAACCAAATTGTTGTTTTCAGATGAGACACGAATTATTAGCGCTTAAATAAATAAATAAGGACAAACAAATAATCTCAGTGTCATATTTATAATCTATTATTATTAAATATATACAGAGTACTTCACTTTTGTACTGTAGAACACAAAATATTACCGCTTTTTACGACGAAATTAATTATTTTCAATCCTAAGTAAAATGACGAAAAAAGTATGTTTGGTTAAGCGTAAACTTCGGCCAAGAGATAGCAAATGTTTAATTTTTTTTAATTGCTCCATTCCGTTGCTGCGTAAAGGAAGGACAAAAACAAATAAACAAAAAGTCACACTTTCACATTTATAATATTATATTAGTATGGATTGTCAAGAATGATAGATAAACTTTTGAAACCGGTTTACAATCGGCGTTTTGAGGGTGAAACTATACACTCCCGCTCTCTTTCTTGCTCTAGTAAATAACGTTTCTGAGTGATCAAAAAGGATAGAAGCACACGAAAGTGCGATTCCGTGCTGCCAGATGTAGTTCAACCCTAAGCCTTAAAACGGTTTAACTCTATAGGTTGGGTAAAATCTGTAAAATTAGACCGTTTAAAACCCCTATACAGATAACCTTTCCGGTTGATCATGAGATTAAAAAATGGTAAAAATATTTCATACATTAGGCATATTATATATTTTTAAGCATACAGGAACATTATTTCGACAATGATTACGTTCCACATAACATTGAACTGGCAAACTTGGTGATAGAAAATATGCAAGCACTAGAATTAGCTACCTCGCAAAAAAAGAGTGATCCCAAAAAGTGTATTCGTCACATATATACCAAACTTATTCACTTTAAAAACCTACTACCTACTTTTTAAATTTGTTTTAATTTTGGTAATTTTGTATTATTATTTTGTACCTTATGTATTTATTTAAACTTACTTTGAATGTAATATTACACATTAAACATTTGTTCATTTTTATTTTATTTAATTTGCTAATGTAACTTGCATAAAATTTCATCGACATATCCATATCGACAAGGCCCTCGCACTAGTTGTTTATGGCTTATGCACTGTAACGATGAGACATTTATGAGAGATTTTCAAGGTTGTGTGCGTTTTGCTTAATCGTCTGCTCATATTATGCTGTGTGCGTGCGTAACGACGTGGCCCAATGTTTACGATTTGCTTAGTGTGCGTTACCTCGCCTCCCGCTAGAAGTGACAGACTTTTTTGTTTGGAATTTTATGCGCATGGCGTCTCCTGTTAGTTGAATACTCTAAGAGTAGTACGTTAACTCGTTGACGAATTTAACTAGTTGATTAACTAGTTGATAAAGTTAAATCAACGTTAACGTTTCGTTAACGGAGAAACCGTCAACGACCCATCGCTACAAAAAACTAAAAAAATCACAATACGAAACGTCAAAACTAAAAAACTAAAACACAGACACGACAACGACAAATCATAGAGATATATACCTAAGGCTTGGGTAAAAAAACATCGATACATCAAAATAACGAAACTTTCTTATATAAAAATCGATATTTATCGTTGTAATTCGATATCTCGATATTCAATAGTTATTTAAAGTGTCGAATTCGTATCAATTTCGATATATTTTAAAATAATATATTAATCAATCAAACATTAAGCAACAAAGCAGCTACAAAAGCATTCATGTTCTGTAGTCGTTTTTTTCGTCCAACAATAATATCATTTTGGGCTTTATCATACTACATCATGCAAAACATGTCGATATATCGATATTTAACATGCGATATGTATCGATACTCTACACAAATATCTATAAGATAAATATCAATATTTTTTCCCTATTATTATGGAGGGTAGAGAGAAGGAGAACCATCTCTATGTATGAAAAGTGTCCCTAAAAACGTGTCCAATAAGGGTGGCGCTGCAGTAGCATAGGATAAATTTTAAAAAAAGCTCCAAAATGAATTAAAATAAAATGGAGAAATAAACAAGGACCGACCAATCCGCTTGGTTTTGTACTACGTAAATAGTAGAGATTTTGTATACTGGTATATTATTAACTACTCTTATCATGATTTTTTTTAAATATTTGAATTCAGCTGACTTCACTCCGTTCACAACAGCTATCTTCATATCGTAGTTTTTCAGACGCCAGCGCTATTGTGGTAGGTTTTGGAACCTCTATTTTCCGTAAATTGTAGGACACTTTTTCAACTTTCGCCCCTTATAAGATGGTTCTCCTTGTACTCTACACTCCATACCTATTATAAAGTTTTTTTATTTAGATTTTGGGTTGGATTCTTGTTATTTCAGCCATGTCTTCATTTTTATCTCATTATAAAGTGATAAACCGACATAGCCCAACGAATTTGTAAGCTGAAGTGGCTATAAGCCGGTCATATAGCTCGAAGAACCGACAACCGATGGGGAAGAAAGGTTTTCGAGTGGCAGCCTCGTACCGGTAGGCGAAATGTAGGGCATCCCCCCACTAGATGGAGTGACGACCTGGTAAGACATGCAGGAAGTCAATGGATGCAAGTGCCTCGGGACCGTGTTTTAGGGCGTACCATGGGAGAGGTCTATGTGCAGCAGCGGACTTATAAAGGGCTGTAATGATGATGATTATGTAAGTTATAATCATCCTATGAAGTACACCACTTTACAACATGTTAATTCATCACATGGCGTAGTTTTTGGGAGATTTTGACGGCAACTTGAGCCAGCAGATATTTGGCGATAGTATCTCAAAACGCCTAAGCAGACAGACACTTTAGTACAAATGAACGTGTCTCAAGGCTCAATCCTCACCGCCTTGTCTTTCTTTTATATATTAATGACTTACCTTATATAGTAGAAATAAAAAGTAATTAAATATTTCTGTATTTTATTTCTTTATACCTAAATGAAAATTACTAATGGTTTCAATTTATGTACGTACGTAAATTTAAACTAATAAAAATACATTTTTAGTGGTGGCAGACCTGCTGTGCACCTTGTTTAATTTGTGTTGGGAACTTAAGCGGGTACCGGGAGACTGGTGCAAAGCCGTGATAGTCCCAATATATAAGGGAAAAGGATCACAGCAGGACTGTAAAAACTACCGTGGTATCAGCCTTCTTAGCATTGTGGGAAAACTGTATGCTAAGGTACTAATTGAAAGAGTTATGAAAGAAACTGATGGAAAAATTTGGGATGTGCAAGCGGGATTTAGAAAGGGAATGGGATGTACGGATCAGGTCTTTTCCATGCGCATGATCGCGGAGAAGTTTTTGGCCAAAAACCAAAAAGTTTTTTGTGCGTTCATAGACTTGGAGAAGGCTTATGACAGAGTGGACAGGGATGTGTTATGGCAAACACTGAACTCATTTGGGTTGAGCGCTGGCTTGATACAGGCATTGAAGTCTCTATATAGGGACTCTAGTGCTTGTGTCAGGATCAACGGGGCCTACTCGGACTGGTTTGGCATCCATAAAGGTGTCAGACAGGGCTGTGTGGCTTCCCCGTGGCTGTTCAACCTATTTATGGACAGTTGTTTGGAAAATTTGAAAGCAGAAGAATGCGGGTTAAGAATGGGTGAGTTAACCGTCAAATGCCTTTTGTACGCCGATGATCAAGTCATACTTGCGTCGTCGGCAGCCGAGTTGCAAATGATGGTTACATTAATGAACAGGACATTAAAAGAAAAGGGAATGAAAGTGAACGCAAGTAAGACGAAAGTTATGGTTTTTGAAAGAGAAGAAAGTAAAACGATATGTGAAATAAGAATAGAAGGGGAGTTGGTAGAGCAAGTAGATGAGTTTGTGTATTTGGGATGTGTGTTTAGCAGGGATGGTAGATATGATAAGGATATAGAACGACGAGTAAATGCAGGAAATAGATTGAATGGGGCTCTACACTCTATTGTGAAAAGTCAGAATGTGTCCAAAAAGGCACGTTTGGCAATTCACAATGCTGTGTTAGTGCCTACTTTAATGTATGGTAGTGAAAGTTGGGTGTGGCAGAAAAAGCACGAGAGTAGAATAAATGCTGTAGAAATGCGGTCATTACGTAGTATGCTAGGGCTGAATCTGAATGACAGGGTGAGAAATAGTGTGATAAGAGAAATGTGTGGTTTGCAAGATGATGTTGTGACTAGGATTAAGAAAGGAATGCTTCGGTGGTTTGGTCATGTAGAAAGAATGAATGAGGAAAGAGTGACAAAGCAAATTTATGTTGCAGAGGTGAATGGCGGAGTCGGGAAGGGTCGCCCTAGGCGAAAGTTTATCGACCAAATAGGCGATATATTGAAAATGGGCCAAATTAAGAGTACCTTTAACCGACGAGCGTGTATGCGTAGGTATATGGATGTGGAGGAAGCGAGAGAGGTGTGTCAGGATCGTGCCAAATGGAATTCCATAGTCTCTGCCTACCCCTCTGGGTGACAGGCGTGAGTGTTTATGTTTTATGTTTAAAAATACATTTTCAAACTTCTGAAAGGATTCTATTACCACTGGGCTAAAACAAATAAATGGCTTAGATAAATTTTTAAACCTTAGATAAATTTTTAAAAACAAATGTTAATAATCTATTCTTGCGGCTCGCTATTGGCGATTTTTTTTGTAGGTACGGAAGACCCGGAAGACGATCGCCTGTACGCTAGCACAGAATAAATAGTAGTACTACGTAACACTAGTCACAAACTAATAAATAATAAGTGCTAGTGCAGCTTCCTAGTTTGTGACTCGCTACTACAGTAATCTATGGTGGTTTGGTTTCATTGTTTTTTATTCTACCTTCATATTTTGCAACTTGCGTATTTTTGTAAATTGCAAGGTGTAATTATTATCGTTGTAAGTTAATGTAATCTCCATAATAAGGTTAAATTCTAATTAAGGTAAGTGAGATTATTGAAGTTATTTTATTTTATTTATTTTAATAAACAAGCTGTTTAATTCTTTCGTGCTCATTTCAATGTTCATTTTAAAAGCCGTTATGTTTTAATGTTAGAGTATTGTGAGTTTTGCAGTAAGTAATTAAGTCAATGGAGTTTATTTATAATTCATGGAATTATTGTGTAGTGTATGTTATTATATTGTTTCTTTTAGTTACTTATTTAATTACGAATGAATTTTAACTTGGTATTTTAAAATCACGGTAGTAACCACAGAGTACTTTGAATAAAAGTAGTAACGTAAAAGTGGTAGTACTCATCACACATTTGATAACATTTGGGCAATATGATTTTATTTCTTTATTGAAGTGAAAACTTCTTTAGGCACGTTGGGCACTTTTGGAATGGGGAAAAGTACAACTCGCGTGAACATCACGCCCAGATACATATATACTTTTTATGTAATATAAAGGAGAATGCCAGATCGTGCCCCACCTTGTACAAAAAAGGTTAAAATATGAAAAATAATCTAATAAATTTTGAAGTTTTTTGTGATAAATCGTTATTTCGTACAACTTGCGGTAAAATATTATAAAAAAATGGTATTCAACGATTAATTTCCAGTCTTTTCTATTAACATCTGCGTTTCACGTACGTATAAAGTATCAAACAATACATATTTCTAAGTAAACTTCTACTTCACGCTAGTATTCTGTGAGGTCGTGGTACTACCCTGGTTTGAGCTGGCCCATCCATGCGATAACAAAAGCTGCCGCGTGGCTTTACCATCGTTAAAACGTAAACATGGATAATTAATAAATTCTATTTACTTTTTTTCAGCCCATCATAAATAAATAACCGATACACAAGAATAAATTATTTTCTTCATTATGAGACAAGTCCAGTCTTAACGAATAAACCAAACACAAAGTGAATTGTATTTTTTTTAGTTTTACGTACTTATAATGAATTAAATGTATAAAATTATATGTGAAATGTAATACCATCACTTCTTTTATGTTTATCATCACCGTTGTGACAATATTTTACAACACAAACGGTATTTTTTACAATTTTTCGCGAGCTCTTCTCCGTAAGACGTGACGTTGCGCACTGACGCGTCGCTGAGTCAACTTACGCGGTTTCGCGTTAGTTTGACTTGCTTCACTTTCGGTGCGCGTACTAGTATTCTATGCGTAATAATTCTATGCTTTTACAATTTTTTGTTTTTATTGACACTAAAACTGAGAAAACTGATTTACAGAGATTTGTAGCCGTAAACGAAATTAGGGAGAGATATGGCTTGTTTAACAAGCTGAGGGTAAGCTTGTCCTAAAGAACAACAAAAGTTGCTAACATTCTTTGCATTGAATTCAGTTTGCAATACCTCTTTGGATTTTAAGTCAATGAGACTATTAACATTATACCAATCATTAGAGCCGTGGTATCTCATATGGTAAGTGGTCGATGTAACTTTCACAGTACACAAGCAACCTGGGTTCGATCCCCGCCGGCATGAATGAATTTGATAATTGCAATTTTAAGTGATTTACCAAATGCTTGGCGGCGAAGGAAAATACTGTGAGGAAACCTGCATGTCTGAGTGTACAAAAAAAATATTTCGAAGAGATGTGAAGTTACAAATATAATACATACATACATATACATATACATATGTATATGTATGTATGTATGTATTATATTTATATATACATATACGCACGCGCGCGCGCACGCGCACACACTTCATACAAATTCATACACACTACATCAACTCTTCATATAAACTTCAAACAAACTTCATACAAACTTGATACAAACTTCATACACACTTCATACAAACTTCATACAAACTTCATACAAAGTTCATACAAAATCATACACACGTCATACACACTTCATACACGCTTCATACGCACATCATACACACTTCATACACACTTCAAACACACATCATACAAATTCATACACACTACATCAACTCTTCATATAAACTTCAAACAAACTTCATACAAACGTCATACATACTTCATACACACTTCATACACACTTCATACACACTTCATACAAACTTCATACAAACTTCATACACACTTCATACACACTTCATCAACTCTTCATACAAACTTCATAATAACTTCATTATGTTGTATGAAGAGTTTCTTCATACAAACTTCATACAAACTTCATACATGAAGTTTGTATGTATACACTTCATACACACGTCATACACTTCATACACACTTCATACGCACATCATACACACTTCATACACACTTCATACAAATTCATACACATACAAATTCATACAAACTTCATACATACTTCATACACACTTCATACACTCTTCATACACTCTTCATACACACTTCATACACACTTCATACAAACTTCATACAAACATACAAACTTCATACACACTTCATACACACTTCATCAACTCTTCATACAAACTTCATAATAACTTCATTATGTTGTATGAAGAGTTTCTTCATACAAACTTCATACATGAAGTTTGTATGTATACACTTCATACACACGTCATACACACTTCATACACTTCATACACACTTCATACGCACATCATACACACTTCATACACACTTCATACACACATCATACAAATTCATACACATACAAATTCATACAAACTTCATACATACTTCATACAAACTTCATACACACTTCATACAAACTTCATACAAACTTCATACACACTTTATACAAACTTCATACAAATTTCATACAAAATCATACACACTTCATACAAACTTCATACAAACTTCATACAATCTTCATACATTTTTTATATAAACTTCATACAATTTTCATACAAACTTCATACACACTTCATATACACTTCATACACACGTCATACACACTTCATACACTTCATACACACTTCATACAAACTTCATACAAACTTCATACACACTTTATACAAACTTCATACAAATTTCATACAAAATCATACACACTTCATACAAACTTCATACAAACTTCATACAATTTTTATATAAACTTCATACAATTTTCATACAAACTTCATACACACTTCATATATACTTCATACACACGTCATACACACTTCATACACTTCATACACTTCATACACAGCATCAACACTTCATACAAACTTCATACACACTACTAACACACTTCATACACACTTCATACACACTTCTTACACACTTTATACACACTTCGTACACACTTCATACAAACTTCAATCAAACTTCATTCACACTTCATACACACTTCATACACTCTTCATACACACTTCATACACACTTCATAAAAACTTCATACACACTTCATACACACTTCATATGCAATTCATACATACTTCATACAAACTTCATACACACTTCATACAAACTTCATACACACTTCATACACACTTCATACACACTTCATACACACTTCATACTCACTTCATACAAACTTCATAAACAATTCATACACACTTCATACAAACTTAATACAAACTTCATACTAACTTCATACACACTTCACACAAACTTCATACACACTTCATACAAACTTCATACAAACTTCATACACACTTCATACACACTTCGTACACACTTCGTACGCACATCATACACACTTCATACACTTCATACGCACATCATACACACTTCATACACACGTCATACACACTTCATCAACACTTTATACAAACTTCATACAAACTTCATACACACTTCATACAAACATCATACAAACTTCATAAACACTTCATACACTTCATACACAATTCATACACACTTCATCAACTCTTTATGTATAAAGAGTTTGTAAACTTCATACAAACCTTATACAAACTTCATACACACCTCATACACACATCATACACACTTCATACACACTTCATACAAACTTCATACACAATTCATACACACTTCATACAAACTTCATACACACTTCATACAAACTTCATACACTCTTCATACACACTTATTTTCTTCAAGTCCAGTCTTAACGAATAAACCAAACACAATAACTGCCTTTCTTTCTTAAAAACTTTCATGTTTTACGTAAACGCCAAACTCCCACTACACACTCTGATCGCGACTAAAACAATGTATCGCTTAAAGGCAGATAATTGATAAGTGTACCCACATGCGGCGATGCCGCATAAACACCTCGCAACGAGAATCTACCTGTCCTATGAATTGCCTTTACGTTTTACGGAATTAACCGGTTAATTTGGGTGTCGAAACCGTTATGTAACCGGTAACCTTTATCGTTTAGGTTTAATAAAAACCGGTTAATTTTTTAACCGGTAATTAATCGAAATTAACCGCTCTTTATAAACCGGTTCCGAGCCCTGCCCACAATACAAGAGATAATCCTAGTGTGGAGGTTGCGTTTTAAAAAGGTAAGTAACAGAAAGAAAATAATTTAGAAAGCAATTCAGTGTCATTTTTCATTAATCTAAAGGTTGTCTCACTAAAATAAGCTGATGATTTAATACGTCCCCATAAAAGAAAGTCAAGAGGCGTCAAATCAGCTCATCTGGGAGGGCCATTGCCTGGCTGCCGCGATCTTTATAAGGCTCCAAACTCTGTATTTGTAAAGACTTTTTTAACAGTGGTAGAGCCACGCGGCAGCTTTTGCTGTCGCACGGATGGGCCAGCTCGAACCGGGGTGGTACCACGACCTCACAGAAAACCAGCGTGAAGTAGAGGTTTACCTCTGCGTTTCGCTTGGTGAGTGCAGGTGGCCGGAGGCCCTTTTTACTGGAAATGAGGCATTCCATCTTAGTCCTCACGGGTGACAACGCATCTACATTTTGATTTGTAATAGAGGCTAGATGTAGATGTTTATGGGCCGCAGCAACCACTTACCATCAGGTGGACTGTGTGCTCGTTTGTCACCCTTATCCTATTAAAAAAAAGAAGAAAAAAAGACTTTAATATACTTGAAATAAGGTTCAATTTTCTTTATTTTGTATTGAATGACGGAATTTGTATTAATACAAATAAAACTGCACTTTTAAAAGTCTTGTTATGCGGTCCATTTCAGATTGTTTTGACTGTAGAGGTTTATATAGTGTGACTGTAAATTGCGTAGTTTCAATTATTTTTGGGATAAAAAATTACCTATTTTAAAAATGATAGAAATCGATTCAGTAAACGATTCTGAACAAACTACTTTCAGGATGTGCGTTATTTATGATACGTGTTGTATATATCATTAGCGCCTGACAATTTATATTCTGAAATTACTATAAACTGCAACGAACGCTGTTCATGTAATTATTAAAGTCCAGTTTAAAAAAATCGTAAATTCTAGAGTCTTCAAATTATATAATTTGGATGAAGTAATAAAGTAGAAAAAAAATGTTGCATACGGCATTCGTGTACACCATGCTTTTGGGTTGGGCAAAGTTCTATAGAGAATCCGGCATTCTCCTTTATTTACTATACTACTACATTGATAAAAATAATTTCAAAAAAAAATATTTCCTAAAAAATAATCTTGACAACCCAAAAATAATGTTTACGAATTTATGAAGCTAAGAAGTTTTCACTTGTGACGGTTACGACTGACAGTTTTTTTTATTATTGTTGTAGCTTTATCTATACAAAAAGTGTCTGTTTGTATTAATGACAAAATAACAACGTTTTAATAAATGAATATGAAAGTATACGGTACTTTAACAAAAAACTATTTTTAAAATACCTATTTGTCTGTCTGTTTGTCCCGGTAATCTCCGAAACGGCTGGACAGATTTTTACTGACAAATAGCTGATGTTATAAGGAGTAACTTAAATTACTTTTATTTTAGGAACGGGTCAGGGGGGGGGGGTTATTTGCCATAGTTGTTACACACTTAACAATTATATTTTTTTTATAGAAGAGTGGGCAAACGAGCATGAGGCTCACCTGATGGTAAGTGACTACCGCCGCCCATGAACAACCGCAACACCAGGGGAATTACAGATACGTTGCCGGCCTTTTAGAAAGATGTAAGCTCTTTTCTTGATGGTTCCTGAGTCGTATCGGTCCGAAAAAGTCGCTGGTGGTAATCTATTCCACAAGGAAGTTGTGCGAGGAAGACAACTTATTCTAAATCGCACAGTGGTGCAACGCCAATCATCCAGATGGTATGGATGGTAACGCGAGTTTTGTCGCGATTGCGATGGTGAAATTGAGCGGCTGGAATTAGTCCGAACAATTCCTCAGAGCACTCCCCGTGATAGATGCGATAACATACGCAAAGAGATTCGATAGAAAATACAAAGGGATGCAACATCTCTACGCAGTACCAGTGTATCGAGCCGATCAGAAAGAACTCGGTCATCGACGATTCGAACCGCTCTGCGCTGGACGTGGTCAAGTGGAAGGAGCTGGCACTGGGTGCCCCGGCCCAGAGATGAGAACAATATTCCATGTGAGGCCGAACTTGCGCTTTGTATTGTATTGTATGTATATTTGTATTGTAATTAAGTTAGCAACCATTGTTATTATTATTTTGAGCTGTTATCATGAAGATGTTGCTGTCCATCTCCTGTTTCCCTTTTCCGCCTCTTACTCTTATAGAAACTTTCTGCAATTTCCCATAGCCGCCTATTACGTAATCCACGAGTTTCTTTGTCGTCAACCGCCGTGTGGTGGTAACGTCATCACATCACCATTTAGTAAGAATTCTGTTTTAGTTGTAGGTACCTACGTAATGTAAAATATTTATTTTTAATTTTCAAAAATATCCTATTATTATTTTCGTCACATGTAGATCCGATACGGTGCAAGTGTAACTCGAATACCGAAGCCTTAGCCGCGCTGTAGTCAACATCTGAAGATATGCAGTACAGGAAGTCAATATTTGTACACAGAACTTGCTAGGTGCGTTCAGATGCGTTATCACTTCTACGATCTAAGATTGAATGCCTTGTTTCCAGTAAAAAGAGGTCTCCGGTTCTCTACGCTTACCATACGAAACACAGCAGCATTAAAGTGCTATTTTATGCTGAATTCTGTGACAGCGTGGTCTTACCGCGGTTGAGTCAACCCATTCGTGCTACAACCATAATGTATGTGCAGCGTGGCTCTACCATGTATAATTTGCACGCACACTGATTATATTGCAGGAGTGTGTACGGAAGTACAGGTGCACTTTTTATTCCCTCACTCTCATAATCGGATGGCACTCCGACACGACTAGCGAGAGATCAGGAGCAAGACTAACGCCTTTATATGTGTTTTGCGAGGCACGGGGTGAAACATGAACAGAAAAGGAAGAAACAGTGCTCTTACTGAGAATATCTTGACAGATAAACCCAATAACTGGTTTTAGCCCGACCTGGGATTACGACCACAAAACCAACCAAGACAGGCCGGCAGGGATGGCCACTTCGCTTCACTTCGCTGTCGCTGTCCGCGGGGGGGAAAGTGCAGGGGATGTCGCTCCTCCGAACCCTTTTCCCTCTTCTCCTTTCGCGTACCGGAGGATATTAAAGTAACTCCAATATATTCCTTGCTCCATAGACAGTTTTGGTTTATTATTAGACAACGGACAACATGCAAAGTCCGCTGATAAATTTGGATTCTCACTGTGCTTGCCGACCTTAAACCTCCCCCCTTTAAATCGGCTAATATTGTATTGTTTTATATTTTTAAACTAGCTGTACCCCACGACTTCGCCCGCGTGTAATTTAGGGTTTTAATTATCTGGGGGCACGGCAGTGCCCAAGTCGAGCAAAAAAGCGGCACGGCCGTACCATCCTTTTCTCGAAACAGTTCAGGCCATTTTCGAAACCCTATAACTTCGTTATGGATAAAACTAGAAGCCTGAATTTTTATTAAACAAGTAGGCATTGTATAAACTCGGTATATTTCAAATTTCATTAAATTTGAACCAGTAGTTTAAGAATTATAACTAGTCAAAGTTTCTTAATTTTGTCACTCACTGACTGACCGATCATCAAAACTCTGAGGCACTTCTAGCAGACATAGAAACTTCAAATTTGGAATACAATTATTGTTTAAAATATAAATTGAGGAAAAATTAAAATATTTTACAATTTCGGTCCAGTTTTCGAGATACACCAACTGCATAAATAACTTTGTAATCCCATATAATTATATAGTATTACAAAGTTACATTTGCAGCGAATGAATCAGTGTACCTATATATGTATAATGGAATAATAGGTGTAAATAGCTACCTAGATATAACTATCTACAAAAAGAAATGAGATGCCATCAAAAACATAACTTGTAAAAAAAGCCAAGTCTCGCAACTCAGTTCTTCTACCGTAAAAAGTTGTGAGATCCATGTAATACCAAGTCGGTTAATTTATTCAGTCCACAGATTGATACATAGATTGACTTGGCAATTGCACTAAACAATCTAATTTAATATAATATGTATTACTTGTGAGATATATTGTGTTTTCATGCTATTTCAAGCACTAAGCTTACGATATGTCTATTCAGTCATACGCCCAGATTTAAAGTTTTGAATTTTTTTAGCTGAGTATTTTTAGATAAGGGCCAATAGGTTTTTATAGTAAAGGGTTAAAAAATTCAATTAGGAATCATTAATCCAATAATGATCACATGTTGAAGCGACAGTACCCTAATGGCAGGGTGCGGACCGGGAACTCAAATGGTCGTGGGCTCAAACCCGCCATTCGACTATTGTCGTGCACCACTCCTACAGAAGCATTTTAAGCTTACCAGGAGTGTTTGAAAGGAATATTAGTAATGTTAATATCGTTGCTAGTATTTTATAAAAGAAATGATTTAGTAGAAAGCGTTTAATACTTTGTCTTATCTACCGACTTCAAAAAGGAGACGGTACTCAATTCGACTATTTTTTTTATGTGTTACCTCAACTTTTTTCTGGGTGAACCGATTTCGATGATTCTTTTTTTGTTTGAAAGCTGGTGCTTCTCATGTGGTCCCTTATAAATGTGATCAAGGTCTCACCAATAGTTTTTGAGTTATTCTTAATAATTTATATTGAAGTCGGTTGTACAACATTTTTAATTATTTTATCAAATATGTTTCACTTTGGCAAACAAGATACTTAACAAGTGGTAAATTAAAAATTTAGTTAAACCGACTTCAATATAAAAAAATATTTTTTAAACTGCTCGCCCACTTTCGGTAAAATTTAAATGAGACCACCTGGGAAGTATATACCCTTTGAAACAAAAAAGAATTTTCCAAATCGGTTCAAGCGTCTTCGAGTAATAGGTGAACATACATAAACAAAATCCGACGAATTTAGAATCTCCTCCTATTTATAAGTGGGTTAAAAAAGGACCTATAATTATTCGATACACTATGTCTTAGCATCAACTTCATAAACTATTATGAAAAAAATATTTTACTTTTTGAAGTGTTTTTATTATTTATCTATTCTTGTGTATGAACTAAGCAATTTCTCAAGCTCAAGGCAAGGTAACAACTAGATGTCGTTAACATTAGAAGTTGTCTAAATAGTTACAGTAAAATCGCTATTTTTCATCCTTAGTGGCAGAATATTTACTTTTCATTATTTCTAATATAATATATGAGAACAGCCTTATCTTTTTTTACAGCCTATTTAAGCCCCAGTGCTGGGCACAGGCTTCGTCTTCATTTCAGTTTTAGGGCAAAGAAATATCCGCCGCGCTGCACCAATGCGAACTTCAAGTCTTCGAAATATTACACATATACGACATTCATAGAAAGGGATGTGCACGTAACGTGGTAGAGCCATGCTGCAGCTATATTGTTTAGTTGTAGCACGGATGGGCCGGCTCGACCGGGGAAGGACTACGCTCTCACAGAATACCAGCGTAAAATGGCAACGTGACACTGCTTTGTTTCGTATGATGAGTGTAGAAAGCCGGAAACCCGTTTTACTGAAAAAGAGGCATTCCATCTTAGTCCTCACGGCTGCCAACGCCTCTGCATTTTGATTCGTAAACGAAGATAGATGTAGATGTCTATGGACCACAGCAACCACTTACCATCAGGTGGACAATGTGTTCGCTTATCGCCCTTATCCTATAAAAAAAACTCATAGTGTAAGCTAAATTTTTAAAAAGTTTAAATATATGTATAATAAAAAAAATATTAGAATTACTCATTTATTTTTAACTTTTAGTACAAAATAAAACTAGTACACAGGGATACATCTCAAACCTAGCATTTGCAATGTTGAATAGTCCGAGGCTTACGACAATAAGTCTTCTCATTTGTACTATTTAGACACTAACGTCACACTGATTAGCTTATTTCCCCCATTAAAAGTAAAAGTTAGTCAAAACTGAACAATGTAATCATTCTTTGGGACAATCAGGTCATGTTTACTTTTTATGCCAATATACATCCTATCTTACTACTGGTACGTTCAATCTTTAAGCTTACTTACATTATGAATACATAATTTTGAGGTTTGGAGCGGCATTGGTGAGTTTTTCAGGCACAATCACAAACCAGCACACTCCAATGTTTAGAATACACAAGACGACATAAAATTTCTAATTGGCAATTGATTTCCTTATTTCGCACAGGACATGATTTGTGTTTTTTTACATTCAGTACAATTTATTAATCTTGCCTTTTGCCAAAATATTATAATCGTTTATGTATTCCAAACATGTCTTGAAAATCTCATTCATCAAATGCAATAACTTCATCAGTATCAAATTGTTACCACTTGCTCTTGTAAAAATTATTATTACACTATTATACATTCTTATCAAAATTTCATGACCAATTCTTATCTAGAATATAATACACACGGTATGGGCATTTTGATTAATGTTTCTCGATATAATAAAAAAAATATATTAGCCATATAAACGTTCTTATTGCCTAAATAGTGCACTGGCAAATTTTCTGACAATGTACATTTTGTCTACAGTTTCTAATTAAAACTTAAATAGAGTTTATAAGAAGGCACCGGCATCAATATGCAATTATTCTCGGCGAATTCTGTCTACCCTTAAGCAATCCACTTTTTACGAATTTGAATATGGAAACTATTATTTGTAAGAAATATTTCTACTTCCAAAACTCCTGAACGCAAAAATATAACGATTTTGAAATGCCCACACCTTTTTAGAAGTTGATTAAAATATAACAAATTTGACAAACCATTATTTAGATAAAACCAAGTAAAATGCAAGCAACTGCTTAATTGATTATTAAAATCAATATTACGTTTAAATTGTTGCCATCTCCAAATCTCACCCTTAGCTTAAAGCTTTAAACGGAAATAAATTGGCAATTAATGTTAAAAATTATGTGGGCTTTAAAAAGCAACATGAAATTGAAGTTATATGTTACGCACAATTAGCTAAAAACAGCTAAGTACAAATGAATAATTTATTAACATAATGAGGTTAGTTTTTGTTAAAATTTATATAACATGTTTATGAGGAACACAAAATACCTAAGAAATTAATTTCATAATGATATCCTTATACAAATGTAAACTTTATTTCTAGAAGGCGGATAATCCTCGTGAGCGAATACATTAATTAATTTCATTACCAATTGTGGTCACTTACAACTTTATTGACTTCTAGCGTGCTACACCAATAAGATAATATTTGTATTCTTTGAGGTTGTATTTCTTTATTTTAGAGTTAATTGAATTGTTACTAACTTAAGACTCGTGGCAGTTATCAGACCATAAAAGATAAACATAAAATTAATTATAAGACATTGCTAATTTATTTATAATTTGAAAAAATATACTGCATACCTAGGTATTAAAAATATAGTTACTCAGTTACATATTTTTACTATTACAACTACGTCTACAAAAAAACTTTCCAATCTTTGGTTATTCTCTTTCAGTTATTATTCATACTTATATTTCGTATTTATAAAGGTTTTCAAAAAACAATACTTGTAACATGGAAGTAGGGATATATAATGACCCAATTTGAAAGAAAGCAAATAACATAAAATGTGCGTTTTCTGTAATGAAGACTTAGTCAAAACTAAATTAAGTGTACTCTGATGACTAAATGATCTACAAGTAAATATCGCCTGCTTCTATTTATTTGAACCTCGATAAACAGACACGGCTTATCCAATTATGACGCACGGATGTTTTTTTATTTTTACTAAAACGTGTGAATATATTACAATTTATGATTTGGTATTACTAAACAGATGCAAGTTTCATATAGGGCTAGCAATTGTGAATCTAAACAACGAGTAGCGCTAAGGCACCGGGTTTAAAAAGTTATGTTCATATATATATTTAACACTTTTATTGCAAATATAAAAAAAAAAATCATACCTTTATATGTATAATATTATAGTCAACGCGGACTTCATAGGCATTGCTTTTTAGTCGTTTTAAAGTACACTGCTTTGACCGCAGGGATACTCATTCCATGGTCTGTACAGTTCCAATTATAAGGATCAAGAAGTAGATATTCATAATTTTTTACGTCTGGTTTACTTACTATTATAACCATAAGTATATGAAGCACCATCAAATTTGGTATATTGAACAATTAAATTACACAACTAGGTATTCTCCACGAATTTTTATTTCTGCTATTTGTGCTATCGTTCCTTACACTCGAAAGTGTTAATAATGTGAACATTTTAACAATCATACTACTTAATGGCGATAAGACAATTTGGCACATGCATTTCATGCATATAATCATATAACAGAGTTAATTTTACATAAACAAATGTTGGACAAAATTCCTGTTACCGTCTGCAGAATCCTCTAATTAAAAATAATAGCAATATGAAAAAAAAAG
The DNA here is from genome assembly GCA_033319125.1 of Parnassius glacialis. Classification (NCBI taxonomy): domain Eukaryota; kingdom Metazoa; phylum Arthropoda; class Insecta; order Lepidoptera; family Papilionidae; genus Parnassius; species Parnassius glacialis. The sequence goes on along the minus strand of JAVANC010000013.1, from coordinate 36,178,374 downwards.
TTATAATAACGAAATGAAATTGTCCAAAGATCACAAATATTATTGTTTATATACTTCGTGGAAAATTTATTTCACTATTTTTAACCTGTAATGAGTTGATGTATTATATCATAAGGCAACGGCCGCGGATTTATTAAATAATAACATATTTCATAGTTATTGTATATTACTAGTAAACCCAACAGAGCTATACAATGATCGACCTTATTAATTTTACAAAATATTATTATGTACAAATTCAGTATCGACGACACTCGCCCTCTAAATTTCAAGACTTCCCAAAGAATGATCGACATCGCTCAGACTGAGCTTGCATAACATCATAAAACAAAACACATAACACAACAAACATCCATCAAACGACCGTTGTAAATAAGAACCGCTGCACCGAATCATGTATTTCAAACTCTAAGACCTAAATGAACACATGAAATACAATCCGTCGCGGCGCGAACATCTATCGGAGCGCCCGAATGAAACGGCCACATAAACCTAATATTAAATAATTACAGTTCCTAAACATAATATAAACTCAATAATATACATAATTACATTATAATATATTTCAAAAAAAAAAAATAACAAAATGAAATCGAGGCGCGAGAAGTGGTAGCGTCGCAGGCGGTCGCCGCACACGAACGCTCCGGCGAGCCACGAGGACGATCTATTTACATAGAATACAAACGTACGTTCCGTCGAGTCGGCAGTGTTCGGGCAGTGAATTGCGCTAATGCGGCGCGGTCAGGAGTCGCGGCGGTGCGCGAAGTGGCACACGTCGCAGCGCTACATGCGCGGCCGTCACATCGCCGGCCGCTCCCACTCCACGGCGGCGGCGGCCGGCGGCCCGCTCCACGCGCCCCAGCGCTCGCGCCGGAAGAACCGCTTCTTGAAGTGGTGCGCGGGCGACGGCGAGCGCGCCTCCCCGCCCGCGCCCGCGCCCGCCCCGCTCGCCGCGCACGCCGCGCCCCCTCCGCCCCCTCCGCCCGCGGCCACCCCCGCCCCCGCACCCGCCGCCGCGCGCCCCGGCTCGCCGTGCCCGATGCCCGAGTCGGGCGACGTGTTGCACGTCTCGTCCGACCGCCGCCGCTTGTCCTCCATCGCGGTCGACGCGAACGATATGATCTGATCGAATCGGAATGCGATGCGATCTTGCCACTTGCTCTCTTCCACCTCCTCGCCGCCCTCGCCTTCTGAAACGAATATTGTGTAATTTCGTATCACGAAACTGCTGTAAGGATACAATTATAAAAAAATAACATATTAAAATAGCACATAGAATGGACACTCGCAGCGGAAAATGTGATACAATTCAATGTGTGAAGCTCGCGCAAACCGAAAAAATCATTAAAATGAACAGGCCTTAATCTTATTTACCTAAAGAATCCCGCACACCCCGTGCACAAAGTATGTCACGTTCGACAAAAATATGAAATGCACTGATCTGAAACAAATTTAATTATTCTCAAAGAATTTCCATTAATACACTATTTACGCATTCAAATATACAATCGATTACCAATAGTGCCATAACGATTGAAACGATCACCCTGATTTTTGTATGGGTGATCGACATTGAGGCTAGTCAGGCGAGTGTCCATTGAACGTGCACAGATGTGGCATCGCGCATACCGGGCGGGCGCACGGCGTCGGGCAGCTCGTCGACGAGCGGCGTGGAGGTATTGGAGTGCGGGTCAGGCGGCGGCGATCGGCGGCGGCCCGCCTCCTCCGCGTCGCCGCCCCCCGCGCCCGCGCCTCCCGCCGCGCCGCCCCCCGCGCCGCCCCCCGCGCCGCCCCCAGCGCCGCCGCCGCGCCCGCGCCAGTACTCCGACGCCAACACGCGCGCTTGCAAGCAAGCCGCGAGACCTACAAATTATAACTTTAGTCAGTTGTAACTCGTTTTTAAATAATATGTATTATTATAAAAATAACGTTACAAACATACGTCAATAATAGAGATATGCAAACATGACGCTCTGATTAATTCCGAAATAAATATTAAAAAGCTATCTAACTGTAGTTGTGAAAATCATAGCTTCGAAGATAGAACTTTGTCATTATATGATTGTTGTACATAATAGAGGCACGGTAAATGATTTTGAATTTTAGAAATTAATAAGGTGAATGTTTCTTTCTGGAACATCAGTTATATTTTTATATTATTACATTCAAATGAATAAACCAAACTACCAATATTCCTAAAAGTAAAATTTCCTCACCTTAGACCCTACTAGCAACATCTGGTGAGCAGAAAATTATTAGACCTGATTGAGCGTACCTTCGAGCGGCTGGTGAGGTTGGTGGGGCTGGTGGGGCTGGTGCGTCTGGTGCAGCTGGTGCGGCTGGTGGTGCGCGGCGGGCTCGTGGTAGCGCGCGCTCATGTTGACGGCGGCGTTGATGATGCTCTGGTTGGAGATCTCGAGCGTGCGCTCGATCTCGCCGTTGACGAGGTCGCCGATGGTGCGCGCGCCGGGCGCCGCCAGCCGCTCCTGCGACAGGTGCCGCCGCAGCGCCAGTTTCGCCGGAGACACCTAACAAGTAACAAATACAAATTATACAAACTTTCTGTTTAATATTATGCGATGTTTAATTTACAACTGGTTCGGAAAATACCTTTGTCCTGGAAAGAACCAGCAAAAACCCAGCAGATTATTTTTTGTGAAAAAAGAACGGTTTACAATAATATTATAATATGTTACACAATTAACTACGCAATTCATTTCCAAGGATTAGTATAATCCATAAATTCCGTAATATTGTAACATAATATTATACATAACATTCTGCAATTGCGCTGTAATCTAGTGTCGCTAGTATTAATTTGTTTAGAACAAATCACGTTTACTAGCCTCACCTGAATGCGGTGAATCCTGTTATACAATCGAATAATAGCGGAAAGACCATAAAAAATGCTGAACCAAAATTTCAATAACTGATAAATAAGGAGGAACATCGTGAAGCAAATACAAAGAGGAGACGGCATAAGAAACTGTGCACTGTGATTCTAAGTAGGTCCTGACGTCATCACAGTGGGCGTGGATTTAGTATACTGTCAGCATTCGTCATGTGCGCTTATGTGTTGAAAATGTTAAATCGGTGTATTGTCGTAGTATTAAGAAGAAAAGGATGAAGTGTTGTGTTTTATCGTGGAAAAAGTACTCAGATAGACGCTCTGAGGCAATGGATGGCATCACATTTCATTTGCAAGGTTGGCTGATTCAAATCAGACTGATTTAAATCATGATTTCAATCACAATTTAAATCGCTTGATTTTGATTAAAAAAAATCGTTAATTTAAATCAACATGTATAAATAAATATAATAGGCAGAAAATGATATAAAACTAGCATAAAATAAGGTAAAATCTTTTATTGTTTTATGTTATTCTTATTATTCTACTACAATAGTCTCATAAACTTTGGAAAATCAACAAAGACGTAGCAATGAGGTCTATCAGTCTCATAAACTTTGTAAAAGCAACCAAAAAATTTTTTTTAGAAATTCACCATTAAAACATGAACTGTAATTAATACAGTATTGATTATTTTACTCTTAATCATTCATATACATATGTATTCATAAACTTTTAATCCTACTATGTAAAAAAGTGTCACCAACTCGTGAATTTCCAAATATACAAAAAAATTCCAAAAAAAATCAAAAATATCTGGATTTTTTTTAAATATCTTGAATAAGCATGATTTGATTAAAATTAAAAAAAATCATGATTTTTTCCATCCCTGTTCATTTGTAAGTAATTTTACACCTAATTTATTAAAATAGTTCTAGAAAAATCTCTGCGTCGGCTTTCAAATGTAATTAAATATATTCGACACTAGATGGCGACACTTTGTGCCATGTGAACTAAAAATATAAAGATCCGTAGAGCTCAGTATTGGTAAAACAATCATACAAAAATGCTGAAATGGGTTTTGCATTCAGGCATAAAGAAATTTTAATCGCCAATATATTATTTCTATAGTTTATAATCATTTTGTGAACAGGCCGCCATCTATCGTCAAACTACATTGCAACATCGATATGGAACTATTCGAATAGTTTTACTATTTATCGCTAGATGTAGATACTGTAAACAGGGCGGCGCTTAACATCCTCTCACCCCGCAAATTGTCACGCGTCGTTACATGTGAAATCTAATTTTGCACCTTTTTGTATTTGCTTCATGAGGAACATCGACAGTGCTTTTGCGTTCACTATCTGTCGAATGTGGTAAGTATATAGTAATAAAAATAATAAAATATAATTATAATATTATTTCTTGACCACATTTAAAAAAATACTTACGCTTACAGCATAAAGGGATATTTACTCGATCTATTGACTTAAAAATAGTAAGTAAATGATTAAAATCAAAAAGAGAAAGTAGTATGTAAATAAAGAAAAATGATGAATCGGATATACAATGCACGATTTTCTAATACAGAAATCGTACAATGGGTCCTCTATGGAAGTTTTCGAGCGCCGTTGTGACTTAATAATATAAATCACCAAAATAATAACAATAACATAGTAATAGAAAGGACAAATGATATTATCTACTATCTATGTAGGTTAAGTTACCTCTCGCCACTGCGTCGATGATTTCACGTAAACGAAAAATTCAAAAGTAGAAATACTAACTTGTGTGTAATCCGGTTGTCCGGAATGGTGGTGGCGCTGTTCGAGCAGAGCATGTGGCGCGGGGGGTCCGTGGGGTCCGTGCGGTCCGTGGGGTCCGTGGGGCCCGTGCGGCGTGCGCGGCTCCGTGCGGCGCTCGTACCCGTATCGCTCGCGGCGCAGGTCACGGGCGGGCCGCGCGTACCCGCTGGGCACGGCACTCGCCACCGGCCGCGGCGCAAACGTCGCGTGCTGCCCGCTCGCGGGTCGCACGTACCCGTTCGCGTACGTGTGGTTGGGCGTCGGCTGCCGCGAAGCCTTCCTCTGCTCCTGGTCCTCGTTGAGCACCGACGTTATAATGCTCTTGAGGCGGTCCTCGAAGTTGATCACCTTCGGCGACTCCTGCACCTTGGTGACGACGTTGAGCGGCTTCTGCGGCTTGACGGGCGACTGGCGGTGCGCGAGCGGCGGCGGCGCGTGGCGCTGCGGCTGCGGCTGCGTGCGGTGCACGGGCGCCGCCTTGGCCTGCCGGTGCTGTTCCGCTTCCCGCGTATATCCGTTCACTATCACGTTCGGCTTCGCGATCTTGCCCGCCTCGATCTGGCGTCCCGTCTCCAGTATTTTTTGTGCGAGAATTTCTGGATTCTGCTCCTCGATCTTTCCCACGTCCGGCACGTCGGGCCACTCCTGCGAGCGCGATCGATGCTCTCTCGATTTCCTAGGTTTTGAATTCACCGTGTGCGGTTTCACCGTTGCCACGGGAACGGTCGGTGCCGCAACTTTCTGCTCGCTAGCTCTTTCCATCTGAATAATTTCATTCTGTAAGTGGCCCACCTGCGCGTGCAATCTTTTTCGATGCGCTAGCGTTGCGGAAATCTCTTTCAAAATACAATCATGAGCTATGCTCTGGGTGATCTCAACATCTGGAGGTATTTGGCCCATCTGGCGATACTTTTCAGTTATTTCAAAAGTCCGTTGTTTCACAAGAATTGCTTGTTCCGCTTCAATGTTGTTTACCTACAATAATATAAGAATACAAATGAGTTATCGTAACATTATTATATATAATTAATGTTTTATTAATTAAATATATAATGTATATTTTAACCCTACATAGCTAATGTTCCTCAACTACCATAATAAGCTAACCATTCGACTTTTCACGATCATTTATATGTGTTTTTTATTAAAATTTTATTTCATTTTTATCTAGTTTATTATATTTATAGGAAATATGGGATATAAATTTAAGATAATTATTATAAAATAGAATATTTACATTTTTAAGTACTAAATCACAAATATTAAATGACGTTTTTTTTTGAGATCAGTAAGCTACTTAATATTACAATGACTAAATTAGGAACTATTGTTTAGAAATTTAGTTTTTCTTTTTTGTTGTTATAAAGAAAACCATTAAAATCAAAGGTAATTATCAAATGACTCGGACTTTTTCAGCACAAGTTAGGCAATAGTCGTTCCTTATATTATGATCACCACAAATTGGAACTCTGCAGCTATTGCATTATTCTATGTCATGCGCCTTTTCTTAAAGGAATACAAACTGTAGCTTTTTTCCTTGTTGAGGTATTTTCATTAAAGGACTTCCAGAGGGCTCGAAGTTTCATGTGTGATAAACTTAGAATTGAGGATATCTACGGTAAAACCAGGGTAACCGAGAGCCCAACGTAGTAAGCAAGCAGAAGGTGCAATGGTTCGGCCATATAGCTCGAAGAACCGACAACCGATGGGTCGACAGCCTCGTACCGGTAGGAGAAGTATAGGGCAGCCCCCACTAGATTGAGTGACGACTGAGACTGAGTGAGTGATGATTGAGTAAGACATGCAGGAAGTCGATGGATGCAGGTGACTCAGGACCGTGTTTTATGGCATTCCTTGGGGGAGGCCTATGTTCAGCAGTGGACTTGTTAAGGGCTGTAATGATGATGATAATGACTTCCAGAAAGTCACTTTCCACGTCATCTATCAACAAACCATCCTCAATCTCACTATCAGAAAAAAATCATTTGTGTTGATATTATCTACATCACCTAACAACGCACGAACTATGTCGTCATCTGTGATCGACCTCGCAGCCATTCTTCACAACCCACGTTATAAATAAAAGAAAACAGCCAAAATCAACACAAAATACCGGTAAAAAAGTTACGCATAAGCTAACCATTCGTTATGTTAACGAGTATGCAATAGGTATCTCAAAAACAAAATTACTTACCGGTTAAACTTGACCACTACGCTACGCATTCTAGCGGTCATTAAGTTTAACGCGAAACCGTGAGTGTGTAGGTAAAATCATTAGAAAGGGAGAGGCAGGTTTTTTAGATGCTCGTTATTTTCACGAACGTTAGCTATCTATGGTTAATAACAGTGCCAAGTTTATTACCTGTGCTTGCAATTTGCTTGCTTTACTTTGCAGTTCTTTGTGTCTCCCGACAATTTCCTTAGCTTTTGCTAATAGATCCACGGTGTTATTGGCGTGAATACCGAGCTCACTCATGCGGGCTTTCAAAAGTGCAACGCTATCACTTATCAACACATTTATCTGTTTGTCTAATTGAGACGCACGGGACTTCAGTTTTTGGTTCCTTTCCTGCAAACATAATAATTGTCTTGTTAAAATATTGCCAAGGCCTTAGAATACTGGTTACCTTCAAGAACCGTTCCTTTATTTTGGGAACCCGATGCGCCTCTTGGATTTAACAACGACTTGATGAAATTGATAGCAACATACAAATGCGTATAGAAGATTCGTCAAATATTGTAGAGAGCCAACTCCATTGATTCAGCATTTCTGAATATAAAATCAATATTCCTAAATGAAATTACCCAAATGAAATTGAAAACCAAACAAAAAATTGGGTATATTAAAGTATTATTTTTTTAATATTTTGATTTACTATAAATACGTAAACGTAAATAAATATAATATTTGATATTAGAATAAACATTACACGAACGTATTCTCAATGATTTTACAGATTTCAAATATAAATGGCTCTAGAGCTCGCGTGCAAGAGACTCATCACACACTTCACACTAATGTTACATACAAAACAAAATTAATAGAGAATTAGAATTTTAATTGAGAGAATTAGTGTTTTACAGGTGTTAGAGTAGCATTGGTTGTACCGAGTACCGAGTACCGACCTTCTCCTTGTCGATGTGGTGTCGCACGTCGCGCGCGTACTCGGGCGAGTTGAGGCGCTGTATGAAGGCGAGGTACTGGTCGCGGAACATGTCGAGCAGCAGCTGCAGGCTGTAGGGCGTGTGCGGCGAGCGCGGGATGTCGAGCTCGGAGTGCAGGCGCTCGGCCGGCTGCAGCTGCACGCCCAGCGCCGACAGCCGCTGCCCCACGCAGCCCGGCGGCGGCGCCGTCACCTGCACCCGGCACGCGGCGGTGCCGCCACACCATCCCGCAATTATAATATACTCCTAAATCCTAATGCCCACCCACCAACTCTTTCTTGTCTTCGGAATATTTCAAACTTAATCTTTCTCTCTCTATTATTGCTTATATTTCATATTAATTAAAATAGAAATTAATAAACCAGACTATGGATATAATTAATACTAGAAAAATTAAAAAAAAAAAAGAGTTAAAAAATTAAAGAACAAACCACTGAGTCATTGTTTTGTGTATTAATATAATACTCTAGAAACTGATAAACTATTATTTAAAACTAAATTTTTAATTAACTGACACTGTAACAAAAAACTTTACCTCAGTCACAACTAGCGACATCTGGTGAGTGGAACATTATTAACCTTCATTGCCGCACTACATAACGATCACATTATGCGGAGAACTGCTCGAGTATTTCCCCACTGATAATTCAATATCAGAGTTACATCAAATAATAAAGATATGTTTCAGTTTACTTTTAGTTAATATTAAACAATAATTACAATTAAGTCATATTTCAAAATTTATTGTCATAACTTTGATAATAATGTAGTAGGCTCTACGTTAAATGGTATCTATATCATGAATGAATAATTAATTGATTATTTTTAAAAGGATGATATTTAACTTTCCATGAAAGAATGTTTGGGCAGTTCTCCATTTAGTTTAAAATGAATCTTAGCAAGTCAACATTGACTAGGTACTGTCGCATTTATTTAGGGTGATCACCTTACACGCCATATCCCTCGCACCAAAGGCCTCAATATTATCAGTCAATCAATATCAGTGCTTTTAGAGTGGAAGGCGAGTGAAGCTTGAAAAATGTTAACAAAATAGACAGCGTTGGATAAATGTTCTCAATCCTTATATACTAACCCAACTTTGCTGCGACTAATCCCACCAAAGACCAGAAGACAGCAACTTGGGACCCCAGAATTACCTTTATCGATGTACAAACGAATAAGGGTACTAGTCTTACACGTTATTCACATAACCAACGACTAGTAATAAATAGTTCTCTATTGGCAGACTTGTAGACACCTCACTACAAGATGGTGACCACCTGGGATATCAATAGATGTAGACAACGAAGGACCATATTGTAGCAATCTTTAGGCGATAATGCTCAACAATAGAATCATGATGAGTTATGATAATAGTGATAAGCAAACGGTACTAATGAAAAGATAAGAAGGGCTAGTTCCTGTTTCCGCTTTTAAATACCTCGAATTTGTAACAAGCCATAGTATTTGTAATTTGCAGCATTTTGTATTTCTTACGTGTTAGGCAAATGATTTACATGCCAATTAAACGAATAATGCATGAACAAAATAAGGATTTATTTTTATTTCATGATTTAATCTCGCTCTTATGTAGACACCAATAGACCATTAAAGTACCTACCGAAATTAACATCATTTGAAGACTTAAGTGAAATGTTCATATTATAAGTAAACTGGCATGCTGGAATTAAAATGTAATTTAAATACAAACGTTGAAAGTAATATTATTAGCATTAGCAAGGTGCATTTTTAAAGGTATGATAACCCAAACACTAAAGAGATTGTAATCTAAATAGATTCAGTAGTATAATTCTCATTAAAACTATTGATGATGTAAAATAAAATTACTAAACGATAGAGGAAGCAACGCAAATTAAATGTAATATAAACAAAGACCATTTAAGTAAACTTTTTTTACGTTATTAGGATGGATATCCATTGCTACCACAAGAATCAAAAGAAACAGCGATAATAATCCATTAATATTTTTATTTTCAACAAATTAATCCAACTATCATATAAGAGTTATGAAGACTCGATGCGATTGTTTTCGTGTACGCCTCCGGGTGGTGATGAATCGATGAGGCTTGCCATGCAACTTTACCTATTTAGTCATAGAATTAAAATATAAATATTAAATATATACAAAACAAAATTAATACCAAAGATCTAAAAATGTTGGTAAGTAGTTGGTTCCTCGGTTACTCTGCATTGACGCTGACACATCAATCAATTTTCTTGTTTTTTTCGACATGCTTAATAATTTTACCCAACTTTGTCATCAAACAACGGTAGATGAGATATGGCAAACCCTCGTGCGTTCCTTGGTGGAGATCACCGACGGCCATACTCCTTCGAACCTTAGAATGATTAACTTACTTGAGTTAAGTCAATGTTCAATCATAAAACTAGCTTACGTAAACTTCAATGTAATCAATCTTTCTTTATAATAACAGTAATATGTAAATAGTAATAATATTGTAAATTTAACTAAAGGTAAATTTTGTTTTAGAGTGTTCTGTAATATACTTCACCGTTATACACATTATTGTAAACTAAAAATTAGGTTTCAATTTATATTTACCTGCTAATAAGATTAGCACAACACTATTTATCAAAAAACTCATCCTATGTGCACGTTAATTGAAAACATTTGTAACATTTTTTGACCACAAACAATTATTTTCTTTTCGTATTTTATATTTCGCTGACAACTCGATGATAGAAAGTGGCAGCAAAAATCTCGTGTGCTGGACGTAATATACCCAGATCGGCCACAGGAAGCGCGTCATAGTAACGAAGACGTGTAGTGCTACAATCATCAATCCGCTTGTTAAACGTGTCTCTCATGTCCAGCAGTAGAATCATACGGGATGGATCATAATGAAGATAGATCATTTTTTTTCATACTATACCGCCCGAATGTGCATTAGAAAATGCAAAAAAAGTGTTGTCTTTTACCTAAAGGATAATGGAGTTTTTTTCAAGTAGCATGAGTCGGGTGATAATGCTATTTAGTAAATCATGATAGAATTAATTTACACAGAACAACACATATATATTTATAATTCCGGAGTTAGTTTTTAAAGAAAAGGATATTGAAGGGGGTTGGAATATGCTAATATTTTATTATTGTAGGCCTTTGGTTCGGTTTATTATTGTATGTAATAACATACATATGCAATATTTTGTTGACTAAGAGGCCCAGATGATCGAAAAATGTATGTGTAATGTACGAGGGGAGGTCAAAAAGTTCGAGGAACGGCGGGGTTGGAGAGGGTGAGTTTACTCCTCCAGGTAGTATCTAGTTCGTTGAATATCGCGCCGCCATTACGTTTCTCACTAAACAAGGAAAGACACCTCAAATAATTTTTCAAGAAATCTCAGCTGTTTATGGGGGCTCCACTCCTGGGAAAAACCGTGATTTATAAATGGCACGCCCTATTCAAACAAGGGAGGGACTTCATTGAAGACGACCCCCGACCTGGGCGGCTGATAGAGGCTACCACGCCAGAAATAATCGAAAAAGTTGAAAAACTTGTATCGGAAGATGCCCGGCTAAAGAAAAACAGCTTGCAGCTTTTGTTGGAGTATCACAAACAACCATTTTAAAAATCCTACATCAACACCTTCGCATGGCTAGTCTGTGCAAGATGGGTTCCGAGAATAATTTCTGCGCATCAAAAACACGAACGCGTCGTAAGTTGTTGCGAGTTTTTGGACCGCTGTGGAGAGCAAAGGGAGGAAATTATGGCCCGAATTGTAACTGACGATGAAACTTGGGTTCACCATTATGAACCTGAGTCAAAAAACCTGAATAAAAAAGCACACCCCCTCCTAAGAAGTATAAGGTGTCTCAATCGGCCGGAAAGATCATGGCGACGATCATTTGGGATACAGAAGGTATCCTTTAGATTGATTATAAGGAACGTGGTGTATCCATAACGGATGAATACTAAGCTTCTCTACTAGATCAATTAAAAGAAGCTATTAAATAAAAAAGGCGAGGAAAGCTTACAAAAGGCGTGGTCCTTTTGCACGACAATTAGCCCATGCACACAAACCATTTTGCGACGGCTGCCATTCACCGGTGCGGTTTTGAACAACTACACCACCCATCCTACAGCTGAGACCTGGCCCCAAGCGACTATTATTTGTTTCCAAAAATGAAGAAAGACCTGCATGGGAAAAATTTGGCGACGATGATGAAGTGAAGTCGGCAATTTCGGCCTATTTTGACGCCCAAGACAAATCTTTTTTTTTTAACGGTATTTATAAGTTATTTGACAGACCTAATAAATGTATTAGGGTTAAAGGAGAATACATCGAAAAGGAAATATAGTTTAATGTTTCATTTTATTATCCTTCCCTGTCATTCCGCGAGCTTTTAGACCTCTTCTCGTACATCCCTCTAAAATTATTAGTGCGAAGGTATATATTCTGCATTATTCTTAGCATACAAAGGTGAGCGCCGTTAGTAAGGGCAAATATTTTAAACCTGCATGTCATGCAATCCTTTGACAACAAGACAAGAAAAATTATTGAATTCTAAAACAATTACAGCTTTAAAATGTAATGTTACTATAAATATAATAAATTTCAACATTTAGTTGTGTTCGCAGTTATATTAATAGATGATTAACGAGTAATCGAGTTTTATAACTATCGTTACAAATAATGGCGAATGCCACGTCACTCCTCGTAATGTTGGCGTCGGGTGTTTTGGTGTGTGTGAGTGCGTGTGCGTGTGCGTGCGTGCGTGCTTGCGCGCGACTCACCGTGCCGTTCTGCAGCGTGGAGGCGAGCGTGGTGGAGTGCAGCAGGTCGAGGCCGGCGATGGCGGCGGGCGGCGCGCGGCGTCGCTTGGCGCGCGCCGCCCGCCGCCGCGCGCCGCCCGCACTCGCGCTGCGCTTGCTGCCCGCGCGCCGGCTGCGGTCTGCAACGCACGCACCATAACCAATTTATAATATCGTCGTAACATAACAAAATAACAACATCTTTTATGTCTGAAAATGTCATCAGGAATATACTTTTAAGCCGTATTTAGGTATTTATCCTTGTTATTACACCACACTACCAGAGTATTTGTAGAGTATACGGCAAAGTATAATGTGTAATAGTTGGTATGAATCTATAGACATGGCTTTAGCACCATAGACCACATACATACCATAGGTAAATTGTACAGAAGTCCGAGGAGTACATGATGAATGAGAAAGCCTTTAATTCCGTCGAAATTTGGGCGGTGCTGCAGTCCCTTCAGCGATGCCAAGTTGACTGTCGGTATATCGAAGTGCTGAAGTGCTTATACAGTAGGGCTACGATGGCTATCCGAGTACAGAACCAGAATACGAAACCTATCCAATTGCAGAGAGATGTAAGACAGGGTAACATTATATCCCCAAAACTCTTCCCCGCTGCATTGGAAGACGTTTTCTAACTTCTGGACTGGAAAGGATACGGTATTAACATCAATGGCGAGTACATCACTCACCTTCGATTTGCCAACGATATAGTCCTTATGGCAGAATCGCTGGAGGACCTAAGCACTATGCTCAATGACCTCAACAGTGTTTCCCAACGGATAGGTCTTAAGATGAACATGGACAAAACAAAGATCATGTTTAATGTCCATGTCACACCTATGCCGGTAGTTGTTGGGAGCACTAAGAAGTTGTTGACGAGTATGTTTACCTGGGACAAATAGTCCGACTAGGTAAGTCCAACTTCGACCAAGAGGTCAATCGACGGATTCAACTCGGTTGAGCAGCGTTCGAGAAATTACGGCACATCTTCTCGTCAGGTACACCTCAAAACTTAAAAACGAGATTGTACAACCAGTGCGTGTTGCCAGTGATGACCTATGGAACTGAGACGTGATCCTTCACTACTGGCTGGATGAGGAAGCTCAAGGTCGTTCAGCGAGCTATAGAGAGGGCTATGCTCGGAGTTTATCTGCGTGATAAACTTAGAAATGAGGATATCCGCAGTAGAATCAGAGTGACCGACATAACCCAACGGATTTGTAAGCTGAAGTGGCAATGGGCCGGCCATATATCTCGAAGAACCGACAACCGATGGTGAAAAAAGGTTCTCGAGTGGCGGCCTCGTACCGGCCGACGAAGTGTAGGGCATCCCCCCACTAGATGGAGTGACAACCAGGTAAGATATGCAGGAGGTCGATTGATGCAGGTGGCCCAGGACCGTGCTTTGTGGCATTCCTTGGGAGAGGCCTATGTTCAGCAGTGAACTTGTGAAGGGCTGTAATGATGATGATAATTTAGACGGACACTTGAAGTGGGGGTTTATTATTTTTTTATTATTGCATTCAAAATAGTACGAAAATACAGCTCTTTAGTTTTTATTTATAAACTAAGCTAGAAATCGTCTACTTCACAACTGAAGATCTACCCTACCTAGACCACCTGCTAGGTTCGGCGGCAACTAACCGACGTATCATGAAAAACTACACAATCATATAAAACAATGGTAGGTACTGACTAGTATCCGCGGACGCCCATGGTGCGCCCCACTCGCGCGGCGCGGGCTCGGGCCCGGGCGGCGCGTCGTCGGTGCCGCTCGACTCTTCGTCGCTCTCGTCGCTGGAGCGCCGCGCCGCGCGCCGCTTCGCCACAGCCGCACGAGCTCGCGTGCGCCCGTTCTCACCCCTGAACAATTATTTGCATGTCGTATCAACTGTACCTAACACACCTACTTCACTAGCTCGTAATTGCCCCATCGCTGGACATCGATTTATCCTTACTTCGTCTCCGTCGCCGTATAAATATACCATATCTATCCAAACATTTTCATATTTTTATTCGATCATTTTCCTAAGTCACTTCTTCAGTTATCATCATAATTGGTTCAACCAACGCGAATATAGCCCGGATAATATCTTAATAGCATGCAAGTAACCTCCAAAAATGAATAAAAGAAATTTCAATTATATTCATATGCAGAGGATACATTTCATTTCTATTTTTATTATATATATATATATATATATATATATATATATATATATATATATATATATATATATATATATATATATACGTAAAGATATGTATGACGAAACAAATCCTAAAAATAAAAGGCGAGTGAATTATTACCTAATACTACGAACTAATAAAGTACAAGCAAGTGAAGAGAAGCCATGATATGCCGCATTTAATGAAACACATTAACGAATTATAGAGACTAAATAACTAAATATGTCGTACGAGTATATTTTGGACTCAATGAAAAGACATATAATCAAGATGATAATTCAATCATGAATTTTTTCTTTCTTTGTTTAATTAAGAATATTATTAAAATGATAAAAAGCCTGATGAGCTGTATTAGATTTAGTTAATTTGTGTAAAATTATATAATAAGGTTCAATTGGTAACTATTGGGACAAAAATAGTCTCTTGTGTGTGTTCCTCGCCGCTTCTTCTCACAAGGGCTCGGACAATATGGTCTTGTTGAAGCGATGTCATAGATTTTTAGACTTTCAAATAGTGCAGAAGTAAATACAAAAGGCCAAATTTGAATTAAAATATTTTGATTTTGACTTTGAATTTAATAATACAATTACTGGTGCTGCAACCAATTCAATTTTCAATCTAAAATCATTTTATTTTGCTTCATGTGTTTATTTGGGTCAACAAAACTTCTAATAGCGAACTCACCGGTATCTAATTAGTAAAGTTCATATTGATGTAAACGTAAACTGAATGCTATGGGAGTGATTCTATTCCAAGACGATGTAAGCAAACATTGTGATGTAATATAATTTACGAGTTTCTATTTTCTGCAAGCGACTGATGCAGAAAGAATTTTCTGAACGATACGTCAATAATGAAATAACCACTAGAAAGTTAAACATGTGTTATACTATTTTTCGTGTAGAAAGTTTGAGTCGTGTGATAAACATATACAAAAAAATTGTCAAGTACGAGGCACAAACGAATATGATTCTACAAAGCAGATTAGCTATTTCTCTGATATTTTCCAGAGTTAAGGTATTATTTAAGTTAGAAGGGTGAAGAGGTCTGCAATCATATTTGAAGCCTAACTGCTAAAAGTGGTTTATGGAACCTAAAAGACCAATCCAATGATACCCTTCTCAATTCGAAAAACATTTTACGTTAGGACAGATAAACGAAGCAAAACTATAAGAGATTCTTTGTATAAAGGGAAAATAACTAAAAATGGAAAGCGATTCATAAATTTGCAGCTTAAATTATTATAAATTACGTAAATTAATTTTATTTACAACTGTTTATTAAAACATACAAGTGGTAAAATTAAAATCTTTGTACAACCCACTTCAATATTGTTGACTTTTTAAAAAAAAATTAATACGACCACCTGGGAAGTATACCCTATCAAACAAAAAATTGCAGATCGGTTCATGCGTCTTCTAGTAATCGGCGAACATCGTAAAAATATATTACGACGAATTGACAACCTCCTCCTTTTTGAAGTCTGTTGAAAAGTACCTAACAAAAGGCTGAGAAATGGACTAAGAATTGGCATATTTTAAATATTACCACTTCCAATAACAGTGTTCACATATTACTGGAACGTCGAAGAGATTGGTCGGCGTTTAACAAGATGCTAAAATATTGCTATACAAAATTGGAAACCAATAGCTGAAAACAGAATAAGTGTGGAGAGTTTTACTTGGAGGGCGTCCAAGTATTACGTAAAGCAATTTTTGAAGATTTTTGACCAGAAGCCCATGTAACGCGCCGTAACGTTTTTCTGTAAACCCCCCCCCCCCCCCCCCCCTCCTAAACGTTACGTAGCACCCGAAGGATTATTTTTACCTACTGGAAAGTTGCTAAAATACCTTTGTTATTGTTTTAATCGCGTTTGCCGTAATCTATACAACATTTATACAAATAAATAAAATTGAAGTGTCTGTTTGTAATGTCAAAATAACAGCTTTTTACTAAATGTATATGAAAGTATATAAGGTACTTATAACAAACAACACAATTTTTAAAATTTTGTCTGTCCGTCTGTCTGTTTGTTTCGGCTAATCTCCGAAACGGCTGGAATGATTTCGACAGGACTTTCACTGGCATATAGCTGATGTTATAAGGAGTAACTTAGGCTACTTATATTTTAGAAAAAGAATTAAGGTTCAGTGCAACATAATTAAAACCCTAAATTACACATTGGCGCTAGTAATAAATAAAACAGGATATTTCTAACTCGTAATACATGCGTAGGTACATTGTTTATTTTATTTATTCATATTGTTATTTAATTTAAAAAAATCACATAATGTAATAAGCATCTGCTTAAGTTTGAAATGTGTTAATATGGGCTCAAATTTGTCCTAATAAACATTTACTACTAATCTTACATTTAATTACACCGTTTTTCTGACTTGACCCTGTCCTTACATACATTTTTGGCTTCTTCCACTCTTTTGTTTTTCTATCTTCTCATCGTTTTACTTTATTGCACAGTTGCGCCGGCAAGTCAGCATGAGAGCCTTTATAGGCCAAGAACAGTTGATGATGCAAATTACCCTCTTTTGAGAACATTACAGTATGAACTCATTTTAACAACACTGACTACAATAATGTGTCACTAACGAATACTGACATCTAACAACGAAAATAAAATAAAAATGACGTACAATCGAGGGATTCCCCGTAAAACATACACGAAAAGGGTTGCCAACGTGGGAGATTTTAACTTCATAGTTTTTTTACATAAATAAATAAAACAATGTTATGTAATGCCTTGTTCGAACCCCCCCTCCAGCCCCTGTAACGCATCGTAACGTTTTAAAAGACCCCCTCCCCCAAATTGCGTTACGTAATGCCCCCTTGACCAGGCTAAGGCCCGTCACATACATACGGAATTCCGTTTCGGGATTCCGTTTCGAGATTCCGGACGCAGCAAGTTCAAATAAAATCTATGACCAAAACGGGATTCCGTATGTGTGTGGCCGACCCGTTCGGAATTCCGAAACGGAATTCCGTATGTATGTAGCCGGCTCTGATGATATTTAATAATGGGCTGATGTAAATACCTGACGGCCGGGCGCGGGCGGGCCACCTTCCTACGTCGCTCGGGCAGCGAGACGGTGCTGTGATTGCTGTTGCCGTTGAGCAACTCAGGCGTGGGTGAATTCTGCCGCGTAGGCGGCGCACTCAGGTGCCGCTTACCGCTGCCCTCGCCCTCCTCGATGCCATTCTGACAACCCTGCACACACACCCGCACACACCGCATTGTAATCACGGACATTTTGTTGACAATTTCATTTGTTTGAGGACAAAATAAATGTTATGAACTAACAGTGAACGGCGGAAAGTTTTACTATAAACAACTAATATTTAAAAAACTAAAATGAATATAACTAAATGTAATAAACGAATTAAGTACATTAATTTTATTTAAAGCAAGGTAATTAAATAAATGTTGAACATCCGTTTTAGTTGCCTGAAATAAGCAATTTTATTTATAATTTATATTATATTATATTATTTTAACATTTGATACTTAGATGATTCTTCCTGGTCTGCTTTGGACCAAGATGACAATCTTCGAATAATCTAAAATAGACCCTTTTTACTGAAAACGCGCCATTCCATCTTAGTCCCAGGGGTGACGACACATCTATATTTTGATTATTATTCGAGAATAGATGTAGATGTCTATGGACCACAGCATCCACTTGACATCAGGTGGATTGTGTGCCCGTTTGTCATCCTTATTCTGTAAAAAAAAATAGTGCCACACGCGCGCGCGCTAACAAGAAGACACTCATCCTAACCTATTCTTATCCGATGTAACTTATGACCGTGGGTAGGTTAGAATGTGGTGTCAGGCGCACTGGGACTCTGGGACAATCACAACACAACCAGATCCGAAAAGCAAGAATTTTTTGTTCCGAACAAATTTTGACTCCGGCTAGGTTTCGAATCCAAGCCGCAGCTGCTACGCCAGGTACTCTGGTCACTAGGCCACACAGTCGTAATTTAATATATATAGTAAGGTAGATAATATGATTGGAAACAGACCCTTTTGCTGACCTTGAGTTTCGGATTTTTCAGTCTTTGAAAGTATCTCTCCAATTTGGTCCTATCTATTATATGTAAATAGTAAGATACTGGTTTCCCCGTCCAGGAAACGGAACCCTTGAGTGGTGACATTTCGCTAACATGCATGATGGTCCCAATGTCGCTCAGATTTCTGTCTGTTATCCTGAAGTTAAGCGGGCAGAAACTTTTGGATGACACTATTTTGGCTCCATCTTTTAAGTCCGCGAATCTCTCTTTCAGTTGATGATCGACGTGCGGCCCAAATGCGAAATTATTGACGAAAACAATCGTAGCTGCATTAATTTTCTCTCTGTGCTCATCCAATAAAAAGTCACCCTTTATTAGCTTATAGTCTCCACACTTCTTGCCATACCACCTCATCCACATCCTAAAATGTAAATCCATACTCTGAAATAAAGGATGAAAATAAATAACAGACAACATACATAACCAACAATAATAAATTTTTAATTTTCATTGTGTACAAAAAATTCTTTGTACCTCTGCATATTTACTAGGCACTTCAGCTTTCTCAACACCCAAACACACCCGACAAGGCGTCGCCGCTGCCATCTGCAGCACGACTTGGCCAACTCCTGACCCCAAATCAACAAATACATCTTCTGATGTTATTTCTATCTGATCGATCATTTGACAAACTAACTCGTATGATGTTTCACCATATACCTGAAAAATATGAGGGCAAAATTTTAGTAACTAGTGATTTACATTTTTGTAGTTCATAAGCCAGTTTTCATAAAATAAATACAAACCTCTGGTGAAAAGGGTTCGTATTGGTTAAGCTTGTCAGGATCTGATACAGCTTGATTGTATGTTTGCTGCAAAATATGCTTTAGTAAACCTCGCGACGGGTACTTGTTTAATCGTTGAGCTGGCAATGATGTACCTTTCTCCTGTAACAATAGTGATACACATTAGAAATAACTATTAATAATAACTGTAGGTATGAAATTCTTTGATTTGGTTGAAAAATTAGAACAAGGGTTGTCCTTATTCTCTATTCTATCCCGATGTTTATTAAAGAAGTTTGTGAAATCTGAAAACAAAGCTTGAAAATGCTATAGGTATAATTTAGGTGTATCACGTACAGGTCGGCTCAACCGGGGATGGACCAGGCTCTTTCAAAATTCCAGCGTAAAATAGCAACATAGTGCTACTGTTTCGTATGGTGAGGGTAGAGGAACCGCTTTTAGGGGCTGATATTATATTCGAGTTCGTTATGCACTGATAAGCTCCAAATTTTAAAATCTAGTATTTTTTTTAGTTTGTCCTGCTTTAGTAACCGATGGGTCTATTTACTTGTTCATTTATTACTTATTAAAGTCCTCTGTTAAACATAGTCCTCACTCCTCACCAGAGCTCGCCTCATAAGGTGGATATGTCCCATAGGCACCACGTTTCACCGGCGCGTTGGCAACCGTGGTATTTTATTTTCTAGTTGTCATAAGGAAGACGCTGCTGCTTGCTCATCCACAGTTTCAGCTTTCCTCCGTCGCCTCTTATGACACACACGGAACGATATAGGGTAGGTAGTGAATATATATTGTTTCACAGTCAATACACGTTTAATGATCTATTATAATATAACAACTAAGTCCCATCGACTCTTCTAGTACGTAGTACATATTATTATTACTTCAATTAAACTAAATTATGTACGTAGACAGTTCATTCATCTTGAGAACCGATTTTTGTCTATTTTTGATACCAATAGACGAATGCTATACAATTACCAAAGATAATATTCATTTAATATTATATTATATAATTTTTTTTCTTGCTGGTTCTTCCCAGGACAGTTTTTTTTTCGAACCAGTGGTAAAGTAAAAAATGACTTTCAATAAGAATTACACATGTGATCTATATTGAATAAAAAATTATTCTATTCTATTTTTTATATACTAAACTTATATTAAAACAGTGTAAGCAGTTGGGTAATTAACTATATTCACTAAAATAATTATTTATATGGCTTATTGAAATTTATAAATTACTAGCGATCGACGCCGACTTCGCCCGGGGGATTTCTGGATCGACAAAATGCGCCACCTACCGGGTCCTAAAATGTGAATCTAAACCATCTAAGGGCCCATTTAAACACACATAAATAATCAAAATCGGTCGAGCCGTTTTTGAGTTTTAGTAGTATTCTTTATTGTGTGGTTTTAGCGAGACTAACGAACAGCAAGTAATTTTTATATAATATAGAGATAAGTAAGATAAACTTGATAGTTACTCCGTGAGTAAGACCGAATATTGCTTTAACGAAAAGGTAATTCAGATTGAAGGACAAAGCAATAGTTAAAAATGTTTTCCCACAGATCGCTCTTAATCAATGTCGATACTCTAATAAGTTTGTATTTGCAAAAAAAAAAAACGTTTTTATGCGATATGACTGACTACCAATCACCAATTTTCGGATTTTTCCCTTTACATGTGCTGTGAGACCTTGCTTCTTGCCAAATTTCATGATTCTAGGCCAACGGGATGTACCCTTATAGATTTGGATGAGTGAGTTTGCGAGTATCCAAATGTGTAAAAAAGTGACGATTGATGAACGAAATTTTAATTTCTTACGTCGTAAGTAAATAAATATATTAGATTCCATTAAATTTCGAACCGAATACAATTTTACCGGTACCGCAGAGGCGATATCGCATCTGAATTTTGATTCTTAATCGATGGTGGAGGTGTCTGAACGACAACATATACTTACACCATCAGGTGGACTGTGTACTCGTTATTCACCATTAATTGTTTATGAAATATATATTACATTGATTTTTGGGGTCTGTTGTTGTAACTAAAATCAAATCGTACACATCTTCGGATAAAAGTAATTTTTACATTAGTTTTTATATAGCCATGTGATGTATTCGCGTAAATATAAGAAATTATTTATATATTAATAATCTTATCTTTTCTTCAAACAAAAGTGCGTGTTTTGTATTTAAACCCGAAATATTATCGAACAGCATTTTCGTTATGCTATTTCTCCAATGAGGAAGCGGATACTAATTCGTATTTTTCTGTATCTCAGCAGCACAAATTTCGTTTTTCTACCGACTTCAAAAAGGAGGAGGTAGTACATACAGTCGACTGTACGTTTTTTTTTCTGGGTAAACCGATTTCGATGATTGCTTTTTTATTTGAAAGCTGGTGCTTCTCATGTGGTACCATAGAAATTTGATCAGATCTGACCAATAGTTTTTGAGTTATTCTTAATAATTTATATTGAGGTTGTACAATTTTATTAATTATCTATCATAGAATAACACATTATGGCTACATATAATTTTCATTGCATAGGTAAGTTATAGCTTAATAAGACTGTATTGTAAAAAATATTTAACAGTATAAAAGTGATAAATGAGCACACAGTTCACCTGACAGTACACATCATACACCTATCCTAGATAAAAATTAAAAATGTAGATAAATTATCACCCCTGCGGACTGAATTAGAATGCTTTATTACTAGTAAAAAGTAGGGTTACCATATCTCAGGATTTGTCCTGAGATTTCAGGATTTTTAGACTCTTCTTAGGGTTGCGGCTGGATTTTGCAAATCTCATGAAATCTCAGGATTTTTAGAACTTTCAATATAATACAGCTTACATTTTAAAGATCTCTTTAATAAAAAGTTAAAAAAAACTAAAAATCATTTTCCTTTGGTAATAATTCCACAATTAAAATCAAAACTTATTTATCCAAGTAGGTACTTAAACAGTTTTATCATATTTAATATGTGAAGATACCTTTTTAAGTAACGTTTTCTTCTCAAACTGTAAAAAAATCTCAGGATTTTTAAATGGAAATCAGGCCTATTCTCCGGACTTTTAATTTTTTTCATCTGGTAACCCTAGTAAAAAGGGTCTCCGGTTCTCCACAATCACAACACGAAACAAAGCTGCAATTTTATGCTGTTATTCTATGATAGTGATACTTCCCCGGCCAAGCTGACCCATTTGTGCTGCAGCGTAGCTCTAAAATGTTAAAAAAACTTTCTACGATAAGAAAATAGGTTCTAGCCACAGGCGATGTCGAAAACACATCATGTCATGTGGTAAATAAAAAACCTTAAAATTGTAACTCTTATCCAAATAACTTAGTATCAAAAATGAAATACAACGTATCACAAGCAATACCAAGAAAATAACAGCAGACTTGAATGTTTATAAATATTTTTAAGAGAAACAAGTTGGTGAAATTACTTTAAAAACTATTACGCTATAGGAATAAGACCGCGCAAAGCAATCCAGGGATTTCCCCAAGTTGGTCCAGTTGGCGCGAACTTTTAACGTTGTAATTGTAACCGCGATCCGCGACCGCGTACATAATAATATTCTTTCCTGGCCTTGACATTGCCGGCATGCCGAAATGACCGATCGATAAAAGCAGTCGAACATTATGATTGGAATTATGTTGTTTACCTTGGTTTCAATTATTACGATTCCATGTTGATTTTATATGCTTATTATAGCGACACATTTATGGGTCATCCGTCCGATTGCGTAAATGGGACTGTACCGCGAGAAAGATTTTGGATCATTTTTGAATATTTTTTTAAATATTTAGCTTAAAATTTGCTAAAATAAAAAATATTTGCATAACAGAAAAGGGATATATATACGAGGGCGGCACTGAAAATTTCGGGAATCAAGGAAGTGACACAACATTACTATTTAAAAATATATCTATTGCTTTTCGAAGTATTCTCCGCGAAATTTGACACATTTTTCCATACGATGGAACCAATCATTGAAGCAACCATTCCATTCGGAAGTTGGGGTCTCCAAAATGGCCGTTTTGTAGGCGTCCACAGCTTCTTCAGGTGATGAAAATCTCTGTCCACGCAATTTATTCTTTATTTTAGAGAAAGTATAGAAATCATTAGGGCTTAGGTCGGAGCTGTACGGCGGATGGTCTAATAATTCTATGTTTTTTTGCTCTAAAATCTCTTTTGTTCTGTGTGCGGTGTGAGAACTCGCATTGTCGCGATGGAGTATGATGCGGCGGTTGCAGTTCTCTTTACGGAGTTCAGAAACGACCTGTGGCAAACTAATGCTAGCAAACCATTCTGCATTAACCGTTCTTTGTCTCTCAAGAGGAATAGTCGTAACATGGCCGGTTTTGGAGACAAACGTGGCCAACATTTTTTTTTGCAACACTCCGTGAACGAACAATTTTTGTTGGCTTTAACTCATTTTCGAACACCCAAACTCGTGACTGGTTTTTTGTTTCGGGTTCGTACGCGTATATCCAGGATTCGTCACCTGATACGATGTTGTATACAGCATTTGAGGATCCTGCGTGGAATCTTTCGAGAGTTCTGACGCACCAAGTAACGCGAGCCGCTTTTTGCTCTTCACAGAGTGAATGCGGTATCTATCGGGAAAACAAATTTTTGACACCTAATTTTTCATGCAAGATTATTTGTATTTGAGTCATGCCAAAGTCTAAATTTGCCTGAATGTCGCGGTATGTCACATGTCGATCTTCCTCAATCAGCTTACGCACAGCATCAACGTTTTCTTGGGTGACTGCAGTTTTTGAACGACCTTGACGGGGATCATCACTGAGCTTGACACGTCCACGTTGAAATTCAGCAAACCAGCGATAAATTGTGGTTTTGGATGGGGCTTCATCGCCAAATGCAGAAATCATCCGGTCAACACACTGTTTTTCTGTTAAACCACTTCGAAGTCATAATAAATCATCGCTCTTGAATTTTCTCGAGTCAATTCCATTTTCTCAACGACTAAACAAGTTTGACAAAACCTTGTGACAAGACCGAGAATCTTTTTTTAAATAAATAAATGGTATTCGATTTTTAAAACCCAGGACTTTTCAATTAAAAAGATTTTAATATGACAGGAACAGTGGAAATATTCCATTCCCGATACTTTTAGTGCAGCCCTCGTATATATAAATCAATTGCCGTGCGTTAGTCTCGCAACTCCAAAATGGCTCGACTGATTTTGGTGGTTTTTTTGTGTTTAGAGTTTTTTGACACTGGATGGTTTAGATTCACAAATAGACCGACAGGTGGCGCTGTTGTCAAGATCTAGAAATCACCCATGCGAAGCAGGGGTGATTTCTAGAATGTTGCCATGGAATGTAATGAAATAGGCCTGGAAGGTTTGAAGAGTTAACAAGTAGTTACAATTAATAATTATATTTTTACTAATTTTAATGCAATAGAATCGATTTTGGAAATAAATTGGCAATATGTAATAAATAGCATGAAATCAATCAATAATAATCTTAATCTGATTTTAATGGTTGGCTTATAGAATCAAATATCTTACCGTCAAACATAATATATGCTTCTACATAATATTATGTTAATCTAAAAGTGAGAAAAACGTTAAAAATATTTTGAATTCTGGTCGATTTTGTATAGAATGTTGGACTTGATTTTTATTAATAATTATCCTCTAAAATATTAATTTTATCTGAATTCTTTGTCTTGTTAGTTGTTTATGAGTTCTTAATAAGGTCATTTATGTTTTCTTTGGCACTAGGTGATTAACATTGTTAATATTTTTTTTAAATTCTCTCTGATCATTTCGATTAAAGACAAGAGTTTTTATTTCAGAAAAGCTAAAATGCTATGAGTGAAAAGGTACATTTGCAAAATACATTATTATTTGTACCTAAGGTATTTTTAGCTCTATATTCGGGTGATTCTACGAAGGTAATATGCACGGCAATCATTATTAAGGACATTTTTTACTCTATGTGTTGTCATTTTATTCAATGAATCGGAGCATCTTTTATACGTGGTAGAGCTATGCTGCAGCTATTAGTAGTATAGTTATAGCACGAATGGGTCGGCTCGACCGGGGAAGGACCACGCTCTATAGAATTCATTCATTACAGCCACAAGTCCACTGCTGAACATAGGCCTCCCCCAAAGAATGCCACAAAGCACGGTCCTGAGCCACCTGCATCCATCGACTTCCTGCATGTCTTACCAGGTCGTCACTCCATCTCGTGGGGGAAGCCCTACACTTCGCCTACCGGTACGAGGCTGCCACTCGAGAACCTTTCTTCCCCATCGGTTGTCGGTTCTTCGAGCTATATGGCCGGCCCACTGCCACTTCAGCTTACTAATCCGTTGGGCTATGTCGGTTACTCCGGTTCTACTGCGGATAGCCTCATTCCTAAGTTTATCACGCAGAGAAACTCCGAGCATAGCCCTCTCCATAGCTCGCTGAGCGACCTTGAGCTTCCTCATACGGCCAGCAGTGAAGGACCACGTCTCAGTTCCGTAAGTCATCACTGGCAACACGCACTGGTTGTACAATTTCGTTTTAAGGTTTTGAGGTATGTCTGACGAGAAGATGTGTCGTAGCTTCCCGAACGCTGCCCAGCCGAGTTGAATCCGTCGATTGACCTCTCGGTCGAAGTTGGACTTACCTAGTCGGACTATTTGTCCCAGGTAAACATACTCGTCAACAACTTCGAGCTTAGTGCTCCCAACAACTACCGGCAGAGGTGTGACATGGACATTAAACATTTTGTTTGTTTTGTCCATGTTCATCTTAAGACCTATTCGTTGGGAGACACTATTGAGGTCATTGAGCATAGTGCTTAGGTCCTCCAGCGATTCTGCCATAAGGACTATATCGTCGGCAAATCGAAGGTGAGTGATGTACTCGCCATTGATGTTAATACCGTATCCTTTCTAGTCCAGAAGCTTGAAAACGTCTTCCAATGCAGCGGTGAAGAGTTTCGGGGATATAACATCACCCTGTCTTACACCTCTCTGCAATTGGATAGGTTTCGTACTCTGGTTCTGTACTCGGATAGCCATCGTAGCTCTCTACTGTACAAACACTTCAGCACTTCGATATACCGACAGTCAACTTGGCACCGCTGAAGGGACTGCAGCACCGCCCAAATTTCAACGGAATCAAAGGTTTTCTCATAGTCCACATACGCCAGACATAGTGGCAAATTGTACTCTTCGGACTTCTGTACAATTTGTCGTAGGGTATGTATGTGGTCTATGGTGCTAAAGCCCTTTCGGAAACCGGCTTGTTCGGGAGGCTGGAAGTCGTCAAGTCTGCGCGCGAGAGGATTCGTAATGACTCTCGAAAACAGCACGTAGACGCGGCTCAGAAGGGAAATCGGTCTGTAGTTCTTCAAGAGAGCGTTGTCACCTTTCTTGAAGAACAAGACCACCGCACTTCTGCTCATGAGATTAAGAGTGTGATCGCAGAGTTTTTGTGTTCTTCTGCGGTGGGTCTTGCAGAACTTAGCTCCGACCGCATGGACAGTTTCCACGAGCTTGTCATTCATATCGTCCACTTCATTGCAGTCTTCTAGGCACTGAAAACGGTTTTGTAACTCGAGCTGAAAGGTTTCGGGACTTTGGATTAGAGCACGAGCGGGACGGAGCGTTGACTTCATCAGACGAGACCTCTCCAACTTAACATTTAGGTTCAGTGTGCCTCTAACCATTCGGTGATCGCTGCCGGTTTTCACCCTCGCGATCACTGAGACATCACTGAACAGTTGTCGTCTGGTCGTCATAATGAAGTCAATCTCATTTTTTGTCGAACCGTCGGGGCTCGACCAGGTCCACTTCCTGTGGGGCCGCTTCTTGAAGAAAGAGTTCATCATAAAGCGTCCCTCTTTCTCCATGAAGTCGGCCAGCTGCTGGCCCCTTGGGTTCCGTTGCCCTATTCCAAATTTCCCTACTTTCAGCTCACCGTTCTCTCTTGTGCCTAGTTTTGCATTGAAGTCTCCCATTAACACCGTATATTGGGTTTTGGAGGAATGCATGGCTCTAGAGATATCCTCATACATTTCCTCCACCTCCTCATCGGGGTGTGCCGAGGTTGGTGCGTAAACCTGTATGACCTTCAGCGAATACCGTTTGGTGATTCTGAGTATAAGGTACGCAACCCTCGTCGACACACTCCCGATCTTTACAACGTTGTTAACGAGAGACTTGTGGACGATAAATCCGACACCTCCTTGGGACAGATGGTCGCCCTCCCGGTGATAGAGGAAGTTGCCGGATTCGAGGATTACCGTGTCCTCCCCCTCTCTTCGGACTTCGGATAATCCTATAATATGCCAGCGCAACTTGTCTATCTCTTCTTCCAGCTCCACGATCTTCTCGTCAGTCCTCAGGGTGCGTGCGTTGTACGTTGCCAGGTCGAGTCGCCGTAGGTGGCAACCGAACCTCCACCGGAGATTCTTAGCACCCCCTGCCCCGCCGTTACCATGGTCGCCACCGTAGCCAGGAATAGCGGGGCCGCCGGGGACTGGGGGACGTCTGTGTGTTGTTTTGATCATTGGGGGGTATTTGCCATAGTTGCCACGCTTGGCGAGCGGGTTGGCAACCGCAGTTTTTTTATTGTAATTTTGGCTATTATCAGGAAGATGCTGCTGCCCATCTCCCGCCTGTTTCCCTTTGTCACCTTTTACGACACCCACGGGAGGATATGGGGTAGTGGATATTCTTGACTGCCACTACACGGCGTATATTAATTAGTATTAGGTTAATTACTAATTATTGTAATTACTCTAAGAGTATCCCCATCACTGGAAAATTATGCACTACTAAATAATGTTCCTCTCAAATAGTAATTAGAGTCAGAGAATTAAAAGCATTATTTAAAAAACCCGTCACTTTTATAACTATTATACATGTCTATAATATCAATGCTTGATAATTATTACGTTTCTTTGAAACACAAGTACTAACAAAATTAGATAATAATATTATAAAATATATCAGAACAATAAAACAATTATTGGTCTTAGAAATATGTAAAACTAGCTGTTCTCCGCGATTTCATCCTCGTCCCATTTGGATTTCGTGGGTTTTAATTTGTTTGTGCCGAACCCTAATTCTTTTTCTAAAATAAAAGTAGCCTTAGTTACTCCTTATAACATCAGCTATGTGTCAGTGAAAATCCCGTCAAAATTGGACCAGCCATGTCGTTAGCCGGAACAAACAGACACAAAATTTTAAAAATTGTTTTTTTTTCTGTTATTACGTACCGTATATACTTTCATATGCATATAATAAAAAGCTTTTACTTTTACATTACAAGCAGACAGTTCAATTTTATTTATTTGTCTAATAGTTATTTGTATGTATATGGAAATAGTTGAATAACAGATGTAGCATTCAAACCAACACATTCGTAATCAAAGAGAAAGATAGTATGTAGTTCTTTACAAGATTTTTAAGAATTTAGTGCGTCGTATTGATAAAGGTAGGGTATTTCACAGACGACCAGCTTCAACTAGAAATGATTTGTCCAGAAAATTACTTTTATATGCAGGAATTTCCAAATATGAATCCAATTTTACTTATTATTTATTTATATTAGGTACTTTTTTCAAAATGAATTGATACATTTTTGATAAACAAAGCTTTTAATTTCGAAGAAGCAGTAATGAACGCTGTTAAAGAGTTCATCGATTCTTGTACAATTCTATCAAGGTCATCAACAGACTGCCTATTAAATGGCAAGAATGTTACAGTTTTTTTTCTATTGTAAAGACCTTATAATATGTCATTAGGTAAAGACCTAAACAAATAATATAAAAACGACCTAATAAGATATGTAGGAAATCCATAATAGATTCAGGTGGCTCCGGACCGTGCTTTATGTTATTCTTTAGGGAAAGCGTATGTAGCAGAAGTAGTGTAACTAAGGATAATAATTATTTTTCATTCTCGAAAAATAATTTCGTAGTCTGACTTCCCTTTTATGTTATTATTTAGCACCTTAAACAAAATATGTAGCAGAATAGTAGATGCCATCAAAAACATAACTTGTAAAAAAGCCAAGTCTCGCAACTCAGTTCGTTCTTCTACCGTAAAAAGTTGTGAGATCCATGTAATACCAAGTCGGTTAATTTATTCAGTCCCTACTTAAGGGTCCTTCTGTTTTAAGTTATTACGTAATTAGCTAACCTAACAACATCTTATAGTGACCACGTCAATACTAAAAATCTTTTATATTTTAAATAAATACATTGACTTGGCCATCGCATGAAAACACAATGTATCTCTCAAGTAATACATACTATATTAAATTAAATTGTTTAGTGCGATTGCCAAGTCAATTTATTTATTTAAAACATAAAAGATTTTTGATATTGATATGGTCACTATAAGATTTTGTTAGGTTAGCTAATTACGTAATAATTTACCGACAGAAGGGCCCTTAAGTAGGGACTGAATAAATTAACCGACTTGGTATTTACATGGATCTCACAACTTTTTACGGTAGAAGAACTGAGTTGCGAGACTTGGCTTTTTTTACAAGTTACGAGGGTGGATTGAAAAGTACTCGGCCTAACCAAGAAAATAAACACATAATAAATCAGTTATATTTTTATTTTTCTACATAATCACCATCAAGTTCAATACACTTTTGCCACCTCCCCTTCCAAGCATTTAGACCGTTGAAAAAAATGATTCTTCCTTAGAGTCAAAATATGCGTCTACAGCTGCTTTGACCTCGTCGTTTGTCGAAAATCTTTGACCTTCCAAGTGCTTTTTTAGGTTAGGGAACAGAAAGAAGTCTGATGGTGCCAGATCAGGTGAATACGGTGGATGCGGTAACAGTTCAAAGCCACAGTTGTGAATTTCAGCCATTGACTGTACTGACGTGTGAACACGGGCGTTATCTTGATGAAACAGGACTTTTCTTCTGAGCATTCCTCGACGTTTTTCTTTTATTTCCTCTCGTAAACAACGCAGTAAGGTGCAGTAGTAATCAGAGTTTATAGTTTGACCCCTTTCAAGATAATCAATCATAATCACACCTTTCGAGTCCCAGAATACTGAAGCCATCACCTTATTTGCCGACAAAATCGACTTAGCCTTTTTAGGGGGTGGTGAACCAGGTCTTCTCCACTGTTTTGATTGTTGTTTTGTTTCCGTTGTACAGTAATGAACCCATGTTTCGTCTATAGTAACAAAACGATTCAAAAATCATCTGCATCGGCTTCAAATAACTCCAAACAGTCGCGTGAAATAGTCAATCGCGTCCTTTTTTGTTCAACTGAAAGCAGTCGCGGAACCCACCTCGCAGACACCTTGTGGAAACCCAACTCGTTGACAATGATGTTTTGAGTTCGTTCATAAGAGATGCCTATAATCTCGACTATCTCTCTAATTTTTAATCTGCGGTCTCCCATTATTAAATCAAGTACTTTTTTAATATTTTCGTCAGTAGTTGACGTCGAAGGCCTTCCAGAGCGGGGTTCATCTTTCACACTCTCTCTACCACGCATAAATTCTGCTATCCATTTTTTGACGGATGAATATGACAGAGCACAATCGCCTAATGTACTGACCATGTCATCATGGATGGCTTTTGATGATAGCCCCTTCTTATGGAGGTACTTAATGACGGCACGCTGCTCGATTTGCTCCATTCGCGGAAATTATGTCCGATTACTTTGTTAATAAATTTATAAAATCACAACTAATTATCGCACACGTTTCGAACTTCACACAATGAACTAGTCTGAACTGAACTAAATAATGTGGGTAGATTTGATTTTTAGAATTGAATGGATCTGTGTTAGGCCGAGTACTTTTCAATCCACCCTCGTATGTTTTTGATGGCATCTCATTTCTTTTTGTAGATAGTTATATCTAGATACCTATCTACACCTATTATTCCATTATATTATACATAATATATAGGTACACTGATTCATTCACTGCAAATGTAACTTTGTAATCCATATATTTATATGGGATTACAAAGTTATTTATGCAGTTAGTGTATCTCGGAAACTGGACCGAAATTGCAAAATATTTTTATTTTTCCTTGATAAAATTAATTTATAAATTAAACAATAATTGTATTCAAAATTCGAAGCTTCTATGTCTGCTAGAAGTGCCTTAGAGTTTTGATGATCGGTCAGTCAGTGAGTGACAAAATTAAGAAACTTTGACCAGTTATAATTCTTAAACTACTGGTTCAAATTTAATGAAATTTTAAATATACCGAGTTTATACAATGCCTACTTGGTTTGTGAAAATTCAGGTTTCTAATTTTATCCATAATGAAGTTATAGGGTTTCGAAAATGGCCTGAACTGCTTCGAGATAAGGATGGTACGGCCGTGCCGCGTTTTTGCTCGACTTGGCGGGGGCACTGCCGTGCCCCCAGATAACAGATTTGTCCAAGATGATCATATTAAAGGCGAAACAAATAACGATGTGAACACAACAAAAGCAAAACACCTTATTGCTACGTATTTAAACGGTGCACAGTGAAATAAATCCAAGTGACGGCCTCCGCGCTTTCGTCCAGCTGAGTATACATGGATACAGATTCTATTATTACCTATACAGCGTAGGCTAGTTCAGTTTATCCTAATGCCAAGCAGAGAGTTATGAAAGATTTTACTGGACAAAAGCTAAAAGCTGCTCATACACAAAGTAATAAAATTTTCATGAGTTTTAAATTTCTAAAAAAACATAAAATATTAATATATATAAAAATATATTTACAAACAAGTGGTAAAATTAAAATTTTGTACAACCGACTTCAATATAAATTATTAAGGATAACTCAAAAACTACAGGTCAGACCTTGATCAAATTTATATGGAACCACATGAATAAAAGTAAATAAAAAACTAATGATTAAAATCGGTTCACCTAAAAACAAATATGAGATAACACATCATATAAAAAAACATACAGTCCAATTGAGCACATCCTCCTTTTTGAATTAGGTTAATAAAAATACACACCGTTAAATAAATTTGTACTTCTTAAGCAGAAAGTTAACTTGTCAAATTGTCATTTATGAGGAACTATAGACTAATGTTTTGCACTTGTTAATGGAATGTATTCGAAACAAAATTAAAAGAAATGCTTAAATTTTAAATTAAATATGCTAAATATTGATGTCTTCCAAACCTTTCCGACATCTTCATTATCCAATGAAATCAAATGGTGTACGCGCTGGTATATTATACGAGGGTGCATTTTTATACCCTCAAAAAAAATGATTTGTCTTTGTCTATAAAATACGCCGCAACTGCTTCCTTCACTTCTTCGTCACTTAAAAACTTTTTCCCACGAAGTTCTTTGTTTAAGTTTGGAAATGGATAATAATCACTGGGGGCCAGGTCAGAACTATAGGGTGGGTGTGGCAAAATTTTGAAGCCCACCTTCTGCAGGGCAGCCATCGCAACACGGCACTTGTGAACAGGCGCGTTGTCGCGCAGAAGAAGGATTCCTTTGGTGAATTTTCCCCTTCTTTTCTACTTTATGGCTTCCTTCAATTGTTCTAGGATTGAAGCGTAGTAATTTCCGGTTATGGAGACACCTTTATCTTTATAATCAATCAATAGGATTCCTTCTGAGTCCCAAAAGACTGTCGCCATGATTTTCTCAGCCGATTGTGCCACTTTAAATTTCTTGGGTGGTGGTGTGCCTTTTTTGTGCCAATGCATAGAGTCCTGTTTGGACACTGGTTCATAATGATGAACCCAAGTTTTGTCACCAGTAACAATCCGAGCCAACACTCCATCTTTGTCTTCCATACAGAGGTCCAAAAATGCTCGAGGCGGCGCGACGTGAGCATTCTAAGCAGCCATCTTGCGCGGACTTTAGTCATGCCAACATGGTCATGAAGAATTTTGAAATGGTTCTGACAGTGGTAGAGCCACGCGGCAGCTTTTGCTGTCGCACGGATGGGCCGGCTCGAACCGGGGTGGTACCACGACCTCACAGAAAACCAGCGTGAAGTAGAGGTTTACCCCTGCGTTTCGCTTGGTGAGTGCAGGTGGCCGGAGGCCCTTTTTACTGGAAATGAGGCATTCCATCTTAGTCCTCACGGGTGACAACGCATCTACATTTTGATTTGTAATAGAGGATAGATGTAGATGTCTATGGGCCGCAGCAACCACTTACCATCAGGTGGACTGTGTGCTCGTTTGTCACCCTTATCCTATAAAAAAAAAAATGGTTGTATCTGATACTCCAACCATTTCTGCGAGCTTCTTTTTTCTTTAGGCGGGCGTCTTCTAATATTAATTTTTCGACTTTTTGAATAATTTCCGAAGTGGTCACGTCGATCAGCCTTCCTGGCCGTGGGTCGTCTTCAAGTGACTCTCTCTGCCTTGTTTAAAAAGGGTATATGCCACTTGTAAATCATAGTTTTACTTGGACAAGAGTCTTCGTAAACGGATGACATCTCTTCCAGTATAGTCTGAACTGATTTTCCGCGCTTGGTAAGGAACTTTATAACGGTACGGAACTCGATTTTCTCCATATTTCACAATTGCTTCCCGATTGACTTGTTTGGTTGACGATAACTCAAAGACTACTAATGATCTAATTACAATAAAACCGGGTATTTATACTAATAATGAGTTGCTCAATTAGCACGTAATTCAGCGACGTCCCCACTTATTACCTACCTACCTATTCCGCGAACTTAAAAACGCACACTCGTAGAAAAGAAGGTGCAAAAAACATCTACATATTATGTGTAAAAAATAGTTAAGGATATGATAGGGCTTACACAACCATTATGCACAAATCTTCGAATAAGTAAAAGATTAAAAATACTATTTAGTATATTTACATTCTACATATTAATTTTATAGTTAGAATAAAAATATATTTTATAAAATAATATTTGATTTAACTTTTGCTTCCAAGAAAAGCTTTACATAATAATTTTCAACTATTGAGGCTATAGATGTACCATAGGCAGATCAGAGATTTTCATATCAGTTTTCAGTTTCTTTTTTATAGGATAGGGTGACAAACGAGCACACATTCCACCTGATGGTAAGTGGTTGCTTTGGCCCATAGACATCTACTTTTATCCTCGTTTGCGAATCAAAATGCAGATGCGTTGTCAGTTGTCACCCGTGAGGATTAAGATGCAATGCCTCTTTTCCAGTAAAAAGGGTCTCCGGTTCTCTACACTCACCATACAAAATACAGCAGTGTTAAGCTGCTATTTTACGCTGGTATTCTGTGAGAGCGTGGTCCTTCCCCGGTCGAGCCGACCCATTCGTGCTACAACTATACTACTAATATAGATGCAGCATGGCTCTACCATGTATAAAAGTTGTACCAGTTGCAGTCCAAACGTTTAATTCATAACTTCAGATTGAAAGTTGCAAGTAGTGTGTATAAATGTGAATTAAAAAACGCAATAAGCAATGAACGTAATCGATTGCGGCACCGGGCCGGGCCCGCCAGCGGCCGGGCCGGGGGCAGCGCTCCGTCCCGTGGCCTTGCATGTTTGTTTACGTTCCGCAGGCTTTTCATTCACAAATCACATTTATATCGAACTAGATAGCACACCGTATACGAGTTTTAATGTCACTATTTTATTTATAGATTCACTTCTCCCTTGCGTTCACGGCACGGACTAAAATTTTGTATCTTTCAACAATTGTGTATCTTGTGGAAGATATTTCTAAGCGATATTACAATTTTTTTAACATAAATACGTAGGTACCCAATACACTATTGTAATTTTCAAATATTTTCTTTAAATTATGCCAGTTGACTTTTACAAAATAACTATACAAATCACAAATCGTAATCGCATAGCGTACGTAAACACTATGCATAAACATTAATTACCTACCGTATAGTTTCACTTAGTCTATGACATGTGTGAAAGCTTTAATTGAATAATAGTTGTACTGTATATTTATTACATCAAAAATAGGTATTTATTTTAGTATATTATACAGCGTAGTGCACTACGGTATATTATTATTTATTAATTTATGAAAATAATGCGACAAACACGTTAAAATTACTCAATATAATATTTATTTAATTTATCTTTTCATATAAAATTTAGTATTTAAAGGAAAAAATATAGAAATAAAGTAAGCATCAAAATATAAAGTTAATTCCTAATAGGCAAGAACCGACGCTAGCGCAGCCAAAAAAAAGGTCATTAACACTACGTGAGACATTTGCGCTCGCTCAATATTGCGGTCATCGCCCCCACATACGACCCGCAACGAACCTCTATTACAATTTGCAATCGAAATTATTTAAATGATTTCATATCTGATATTATTATCAAAAGAACATCAAGCCGAAATTTTATCAGCCAACGTCAGATTCGTAAATTCATTTCGCTAGATTAATAAAGAATTATTTATTTAATAGCTTTATAGCATTATATAATAAAAATTGTAATAATATAAAACAAGATGTGAAGGCAATCAAGATTTAGGCGACGCGCCTGTCTGCACGTTTAGGTCAGTCAACTCTAAGATCGACGATAATGTCAAAGACTTGTAATTCATACACTATCACAAGTTCAAAATGCGTCTGCAGCACGTGTGTGTACCTTTTGTTATAAGGTTTTGCCATACGCATAGAATTTTTACCATACCATACAAGTGCCGCACCTGATCGAGATTGCCGCCACAAGGTCAAAATTACAACGGTCAGAGAAAATGTAGCTATTTTAATGTGTTTTTAATGTTTATATTTGTAATTATATTTAAGACATTTACAAATAAGCACTAAAGCTGACTTTCCATAAAAGTATATTATATTTACTTTATTTCACAAAAAAAGTTTACATTTCAATACACAATTATTGTCCTACGATCTATTATTGCATCGCTTTTATCCTTCGTACAAGTTTTACATGCAATTGTTCCGTACTTAATTTTTACCTGGCACCTTTTTTTAAGACAGAATATAAAGAATTAGTTCTATTATGTAGCATTCATAAAATATAAAAAAAAAATTTTAGGCGCTAGTAGAACATACCTACGCGCTTTGCGCGCACGGCACGCAATAAAATGGGTAAAGTGCGTTATAAGTTTGAGTATTATTATCACAATACTATTCAATTCTGTAATGTTGTTCTTTAATGTAGTAATACATATAATAGGTAGAACATCAGGAAAATGTGTGCTGTACAATCAATAATCTAGAAACGTAAAAACGAGTAGAATTAAGTATGTACCTACATAATAGTTGCATGCATAATGTAGGTAACATATTAGTACATTATTTTTTTTAACTTCATTGCGCCAACTTCTTCATATTCATTAAATATGTTGATTGTAAGTTTTTCCATTACTAATTTTAATCTTATCTCCTCTGACCTCTCTTCTACTACATTACTAGTTTCCTCAATTTGTGCAACTGACATTCGAATTAAACAAAAACAAAGATCCGACTATCTTTTGCACCTACTTCGATCGAAATTAACATAAGTTATGGTTACCCTACTAACACTATATTTTAGTGACAAAAAGAATGTGTAATCCTGTCCTGTGATAAGTAATCATTGCATATTTTATATTTATTAAAAACAAACAGATTGTAACAACGTGGCGGGTAACAAATAACATTTCTTACATCGTGATTACAACGCTAACGCGTCAGTAACCTGACGCGTTAAGCATGCGCATGACATCGATCACCACCACCGGTGACATCATTGCCGTTTGCCGATGACATTGAAATCGGAACTCTAACCGAGGAACGATTACATTATTTTTCTTGATTTACAATAAAACATAAAATAAGATGGGACATGAACAAAAACTTCAACTTTTATAACAATGTTATTGGCTTCGCAGTGCCGGTAGTTTCCCACGCTATTTCTTCATATAGTCGTAATGAAAATTGCTAATGTATAATAAACTGCGTTATAAGTAATATAATATATATAATATTTAAGTGCAAATTGTTATCATAAAAATAAAATTTTGCAGGGTCTTTCCTCAGAACTCTTTAACCTACTCCTCAGTCGTTTAACCTTAATAACACGTCTCTTCTGTGTTCTGTGGTAACAACTGTATTCGGGGCAAACTTGAAAGTAGACATAGTGCAAAAAGAAGCAGTTGTTAGTTTGTTAGCAACTGCTAACGAGCAACTTTTTGTCCCTAACCTCTTTATTGCTGGCTAAGCAAATATTATTATATTTTTATAAAATACATAATTGTTCATTTACTAGGAACGATATAGTTCGGTCAAGTTGGCTCAAAAAATAGGGGTAAGGTTACGATTGTTACGAAGGTCCCCATCGATCCCAAATCTGAAAAAATAATTCAAGGTCAAAGTTTGCAAAAATTGGTTTATTTTATTTTTCAGCTAAACAGTAAGTTTTATGATAAAAATAGATCATACAAAAATTGTTAATCATGCAATTATCTATAAAAGTTGCTCTTACCTTCCCTAAGAAACACTATTTCTGAGATATAGCGATTTAAAAAGTTGTGTTCTCCATAATAACATGCATGTCAATTGCCTTTACATACACCACTGTGCAGTAATACAAAGAAAAATAAATGTTGGCTCAACAACAATCGGAAATAGGTATATATATTCATCCAAATTGTTTATCTGCTTTTTCATAATGCCAAAATCACATGCTATTTTTACACGCAATTACTGGCTGCTATACATCAGCACTTTTCTAAACGGGTAAAACAACAGTTTTTAAATTGTTTGAGAAACAAGATCTAGTTAATTTTGCTGAAGTTTTTAAAGAGAGTAACTCTACTCAATAATCTGTAATCACCAACGGAATTCTCTTCCTTCTTTCTGTATAGGGGCAGCTCGAAAAAAAGTTACCAGTTTAGAAAAGTTTCGATACTTATCTTTTATAAAAACTACTCATAACAAAAAACGAGTGCAATTAGCTTGCCATCACCCAACCACTGCTTCTGCTCGTGTGAAGTGAAGTTCAAGTGTGGCTTGGTAATAAACCGGACCTAAAATACTGGGGTTGGAAATTAATTGGCAGTACATTGAAACCAAATCAGACTTTACTCCCACCTGTACTGGAATAACTCCTAAATACATTTTTTTTGAATTGTATGTTAAATGCAGCTGCAAAAAAGGTGCATGAACATTGTCAAGGCCAATTGTGCTCCAATGTTGAATCGTCATTAGAAAAGGATTCTTATGATTATGATATCAGCAAAAAGACATCTCATACATCGGTCTTAGATCAATTCACATGTATCCAACAGGAAGAAGAAGCATAAGAACAAGGCGACATTATACTTTAAGTTTCATTAGATAATTATCAATCAGACGAATAATTTTTCCATTAGTTCTATTTTTTAATTAAACAGGACCACAACAGATCGTGGAATAGGCTTACCAGGGAAACCACGTTAAAAAAATGCGTCAAGTACACTACCTCACAGGTGGCTTGGCAACTTATTCATTTCAATTTTTTCGAATCACTAATCTCAGAAATGGTGATTCTTAGGGTAAAAAGTGTATGAATACAGTTTTTAACCTATTTTTATGATACAACTTATCGTTTATCTGAAAAATGCAAAAAAACCCATGTTTGCAAATTTTGACCTTGAATAATAAAATAAATAATAAAAAATTTTACAGATGTGGGATCGATGGGGACTTTTCACATTTCATTTGTAATAGTAGGTATTCCTCACATTCGTACGAATTTTTAGCTCTATGCGAATTATCGTAACCTTACCCCTATTTATTGAGTAACTTGACCAGACTATATGTATAATGCAGTTCCACTCATATATTATGTGAAATCAGTTCGATTTGTAAATATGCATTATAAAAAAAATTGTAAGAAAAGAGGTAAACAAATCGGGATTTGGTTGAATAAAAGGAGCTACTTGGTTAGGTAGCAGGTTAATGTACAACAACATTTACAACAACAACATTTTTACATGAATACTAATAATCACTCCGGTACTATAATTATTGTGATGTTCCTCTATGTCGCTGTGAGAAATGGTATGCGACGCTTATAAATAGAGTAGCCTCGCTCGTGCGGTGTCTGCTACGGACATCG
The DNA here is from genome assembly GCA_033319125.1 of Parnassius glacialis. Taxonomy (NCBI): domain Eukaryota; kingdom Metazoa; phylum Arthropoda; class Insecta; order Lepidoptera; family Papilionidae; genus Parnassius; species Parnassius glacialis. The sequence goes on along the minus strand of JAVANC010000013.1, from coordinate 36,138,666 downwards.
ATCGTTGCGTCCTCGCCGCCATCTTGGCCCTCGTGTCTCCCTCTTGCACTCCACGCTCCACTCCCCGCCGCAGCCCCTCACTGCCCCACATTCGCTCTTTCATTTCGCATATGCCAAGCACAGTATAACCGTTGTGTGTTGGAGATTACTGGTACTGTATTAAAAGTAGCATTGAAAAAAGTACTATTCCGAGCTTTGTTATCTTTTAAATTGCACACGGTACGAACAAAAATGGGTCATGCTGTGAATTATGCTGTAGGAAATGTTTTTACGCAAAGATTCTTTGACCTGTACATGTAGGAAGTGTGTTATATTTATTATAAAGGTGACATTGAAGATATTTCCGCCACGTGAAAACTATGCCAAGTGTAGAATAGTGTATTGCAGTTTCTTTACATAGAAAATGTATATTATGTTTATTTAATACTATATTGTACATAGTAAAAGTAACAGAAAAATAAATAATTTTACGTTAATTATTTTATATAAATGTCATTGCCAGATTACATAAAATACTTAGTTTAATTATTTTTAATCTTAAAATTTAGGATCAACTATAAATTGGTTGTACTGCACTAAATACCTGACTTACATGTTAAATCTATGATTGAAATAATATTTCCATAAACCGTATATTACAGACGACAGAGGGAAACCGAAGCAGGAGCATATCCTCTGCCGCAGCATCTTCTTAATGAACAACTCAATAGTAAAAAAAAACAGCGATAGCCAGCCCGTGTGCGAAGAAAATAATTGCAATACGATTCCGTATTTAACATGTGTGATGAAGAAATATAATTTACAGGCATAGTTAGTTATTTGCAGCAATTATGTAGCTGTTCTCTGAAGGTGAACATCAGTACAAAAGTGACCTTCCGAGATAACAACAATAATAGCTGGCGATAAAACGAGCGGCATTAAGGCAAACACGTTTACATTAAAACACGATACAATTCGTTCCTTTTATTGGAATAATATTACCTATGTTGTACTGTTAAGTTTATTTAGAAGATTGCTGTGAATGCACTCTTATACACTTTTTAACCTTTTCTTTATATATATATGTACATCGCAAAATATCTAACCAAATATGTAAGTCATAATATATTTTATCACTGCGATCTTGTGTTATATGAATTATATTTCTTAAAAGTTTTTTAACCAATTATTTGCTAGTGCTTGACCACAATCCCACCACGTTTAACAGTGGTAGAGCCACGCGGCAGGTTTTGCTGTCGCACGGATGGGCCGGCTCGAACCGGGGTGGCACCACGACCTCACAGAATACCAGCGTGAAGTAGAGGTTTACCTCTGCGTTTCGTTTGGTGAGTGCAGGTGGCCGGAGGCTCTTTTTACTGGAAATGAGGCATTCCATCTTAGTCCTCACGGGTAACAACGCATCTGCATTTTGATTCGCAAGCGAGGATAGATGTAGATGTCTATGGGCCGCAGCAACCACTTACCATCAAGTGGACTGTGTGCTTGTTTGTCACCCTTATCCTATAAAAAAAAACGTGGTAAATGCTAGGTCGTGATGATGCTCTTTACGGTAAATCACATTGTCTTAATGTAACAAGTCATTTCATTCTTGGCTTGAAGTTACCCAGTTTGTAATTGGACGGAATGACTGAACCCGGAAAATATATTTTACTCCCTTTCTGTACGCAAAACCAAAATTCAAGGAAATCCGCTCACATTTAGTTATATTTTATGGGGTTAAGCGCTCGCATGAAAGGCGAAGAAATTGAGTTTAATCCCGACCCGTTCACCACTTAAATAATTATATGAAATTTTAAGGGCGCTTCCCCGCTGCTTATAATCCGGTACAGTTATGTTACGCTGTTACTATAATCAATTTTCGTAACTAGTTTAATGGTGTTTACTACACAAAACATACAAATATATTACAGATCTCTTAAACATTAACCCGATCAAGTATATTGCGATGACTTTTTATGATCTTAAAAGTTTATTATCTCCCCAAGATTGCACTGCTCGTTTTTAAAATGTTTTTTGGAGAGAAGCACCTTCATTTATTAGGAGTCGGTAAGCAGAATTTAATTGTGGCCGTCAACTGCGACATCTGAGAAAAATATGGCTACTGTCAGGCGACTAATTGAAGAATAGCGGCGCATCACCTATAAGGAAATTTAAGGGCATTTGGTGTGAGCCAAATTCAAAAACTGGTGGACGTGGTCCTACACTGCTAGCCGGATGAGGAAGCTCAAGGTCGCTCAGCGAGCTATGGAGAGGGCTATGCTCGGAGTTTCTCTGCGAGATAAACTTAGAAATGAGGATATCCGCAGTAGAACCAGAGTGACCGACATAGCCCAACGGATTAGTAAGCTGATGTGGCAATGGGCCGGCCATATAGCTCGAAGAACCGACAACCGATGGGGAAAAAAGGTTCTCGAGTGGCGGCCTCGTACCGGCGGACGAAGTGTAGGGCGTCCCCCCACTAGATGGAGTGACAACCTGGTAAGATATGCAGGAAGTGGATGGATGCAAGTGGCTCAGGACCGTGCTTTGTGGCATTCCTTGGGGGAGGCCTATGTCCAATGCTGAAGGACTTGTGAAGGGCTGTAATGATGATGATGAAATTAAAAAAAAAACTCAACATTTAAAAATTGAACTCATTCAATTCAACACATGAATTCGCCCCAGAACAAAAGCGGGCTCTAATTGATTGGTATAAACATTTATGTTAATGCATGATCACGGACCTTCAACGGACGGACCGAAGATGAAATATAGATACATTGTTACGTTCCGGAAAGAAAGCAACAGATCGACATTCTATATGGGTGTTCGAAGGCGACAGAAACAAAATTGAGGCAGGCAAGGAGCGTGGGCGTTTTCTCCTAGACGAGTTGCTATCTGCACAATCCTACGTGATGAGCAAAGATAGTTAATGCTGAGCATTGAGTTATATGTACTACGTACTAGAGAAGCCCTTCCAAACAAAAATTGTGTCCTACTCTATGTCGTCGCGCATGCGCGGGAGTAGCAGTCGCGAATGCGTGAAGACTTTAATTTGTTATAAAATAAGATATTAATATAAAATAAATATAAGAATTTAATATAAAATATCTTATTATAATCTAAACAAACATATTTCTAAATAAAATGTAATAATAATTATTTTATGGAATTCACAAATCTTCAATTTACACAATATTTAGTTTGTATGGACTGCAGGAACTGCACTACAGTTCAGTTGAACATAGTCAATGTTCGGAAGGGCTTCTCTAGTACGTAGTACATATAACTCAATGATGCTGAGTGGCACACCACCAATTGTTTGCGCAGTGTCTTTGAAAAAGTTAGGGAAAACGACCAAGAAGTCGCATCCTATTGCATCATTTTTTTTTATAGAAGAGGGGGCAAACGGGCTCACCTGATGGTAAGTGACTACCGCCGCCCATGAAAAACCGCAACACCAGGGGAATTGCAGATGCGTGCCGGCCTTTTAGAAAGGTGTAAGTTCTTTTCTTGAAGGTTCCTAAGTCGTATCGGTCCGGAAAATTCGCTGGTGGTAATTGATTCCACAAGGAAGTCGTGCGAGGGAGAAAACTTCTTCTAAATCGCACAGTGTTGGACCACCAATCATCCAGATAGTATGGATGGTAACGCGAGTTTTGTCGCGATGTGCTCATGATGACAATGATGTGATCATGACAATGCTTCGAAGCACACCGCGAACAAGACAGTTATTTTTGGCTTATGATATAGTGGAGCTCGAGAACAATTCCGCACATAGTCCTCGGACAATGTGATTTCTATATTATCCCGAAAATAAAAAATTTGATGAGAAGTTTGACATTTACGTGAAAAACCTGCCTTCAGACCCATGGTTCTTATGTTTTCAATAATGGTTTGAACGAATGAAAAACTGTTTAAAAATGTTTTATTTAGGAGTTACGCAAAACATTCAGTGCACTCCACGTACAATTTTTTTTTATAGGATAAGGGTGACAAGCCAACACACAGTTCACCTGATGGTAAATATTGATGTGGCCCATAGACATCTACATATATACTCGTTTGCAAATAAAATGTAGATGCGTTTATCAGCCGTGAGGATTAAGATGGAATGCCTCTCTTCCAGTAAAAAGGATCTCTGGTTCTCTACACTCACCAAACGAAACAGCAGCATTAAGCTGCATGAGAAGTGAGTGCGTGGTCCTTTCCCGGTACGTTCGAGTCGACCCATTCGTGCTACAACTGTACTGTTGATATAGCTGTAGCATGGCTCTACCACGTATAACATATGCAATATTTTCTAAGAAATTATAAAATATTTTATTACAATTGAAATCAGTTATAACGACAATGAAGACAACAACTAACTAAGGACGCTATATCCGATAGTTGTTTTAACTTTCAACAATATGCATTCAAGGCACAAGTTAATATTCTTTATGTAATTTATAACGGTTTCTATTTAAATCTTATTTGCAAATAAAAACTATTTTTGTTTGTGTGAACTCAGCTGGGACTGGGACTTAAACATGTCATCGCATTTAACCAATCCGTCGTTCTAGTGATGTCGATATTCGTATATCTGATTTCACTGTATTTAGTTTTCGCTATCCTGAAATTTACATTTATTTAAATATGGAACTGTCAGCAGTATAATTGTGAAATAAATTATGGAAAACAATTCAAAGTTTCGTCTCTTACAAACAAATGATTTTTAGATTATATTTATTGAGTAATAAGTTGGTATGTTAATACAGGCCTTTGCTCGTTAGTTAAAACAAAGTGAACCTCATATTTACGCGTGTTTTCCGAAGATCACAATGCTGACGTCGGGGTCTGTGGAAACGGTGCTCCGCCTACTATGTTATTTACTGTTAGCATCGTAGGATATTCTTTCCAAATATTAGGACATACTTAACTATTACATATGCTTAGAAGTAACGTATAAGAAGAAAACGAAATGCACAAGAGTTTTATTTGAGTTTAACAAATGTATTTATATCGTTGTGTATTTTATACAAAGTGTCCCAAAATTCAACGATAAGCCAACACCGGAGGATAGACCTGCCCCGGACTAATCGGGGAAAAAAAGAAAAAAAATATATCCCAATTATATTTTAAGTTATATAAAAAAAAAATGAAATTCTTCAGAAATTGAGACCGTTTATGATATTTTTCACTACCATGACCACAATTTTTTAAATATTTTTTTTTTAAAGCAACCTGAATAGTACTGCTATCTACCACAATTCTTAAAAACTCCAGAATAACTCTTGTTTTATCACGAAAATTAATGAAACTTATTTTATTCCCTAAATTTTTTGAAGACTTTTACTTTTAACCAAATTTAACTTATCGTGGTGTAAAAAAAAAGTATGAACACTAGTATGGCAAGTTTTTTAAAAATTGACGCAACTAACCAACATTCCAAAATGGTATATTATATAACGGTATATTATAATACTCTAGGAAAACAAGTTATAAAAAAATATATGCCTATTATTTCTAAACAGGGGCCAAATTCCTTAAATTGTAATTGTCAGTAATCACGTTTACTACATGCCCAAAATGGGTTCCTGTTACAATTTCTAGGAATTCGAATGGGGCATTAATACTTTAGATGTTAGAGAGAGATAGATAGATAGAGATATTTACGTTAAAAAGAGACAACAACAGGCAGGTAGAGAAGCTGTTATTATTCTCACTGAGAAGCTTTCTCAGCAAGTCGGTTCAGTACGCTCTGCTCCTTTGTTTACTGCGCACCGTTCCCAATTCAACTTACGTGGCCCTCGTACATACTATCGACTTTTGGCTTGGCTTTTTGGACTGGAATCGACCTGCAAACTTAACTGACCTGGCATTATTTGGACTGGAAGTGATCTGCAAACTGAACTGACCTGGCATTATCTTGGACTACGATTGTGTGTTTTGTGATTTAAAGTTCTGGCGCATTTTGGACTGTTTGGCGTTTAACATGCCGCAACCGTACACACCACAGGAATACGCTAATATGCATTTAATCTATGGAGAATTACGTATGTAATGCTAACGCTGCTAGCAGACTGTATCGAGAAATATACCCAAATGCTCAAAATATCCTGATTATCGAGTGTTTATTAATGTGCATCAAGCGTTTTCGGAGGGTCGTATGCCATCCAATAGGAGAAGCGCTGGAAGACCTAGATTGGATCGTGATGAAGAAGTTCTCAATGAGATAGAAAATGACTCGACTACTTCGGTACGTGCCATAGAAGAAGCTACAGGAATCCCGAAAAGTTCTGCACATCGAATATTAAAACGTCACAAGCTTCACCCATATCACTACAGGCGTGTGCAGACGTTATTACCGCAGGACTATCCGCTACGGGTCACATTTTGCCGTGTAATGCTGCAAAGACACAGTGAAGATCCCCACTTCCTAGACAAAATTCTATGGTCGGATGAAACAACGTGCAAGAAAGATGGGTATTTAAATCTTCACAACCTACATAGTTGGAGTAATGAAAATCCACACTTGATGAGACAAGACAAATCCCAATATCAATTCAAGGTTGGACAATTCAACCTATGGACCGGCATATTAAATGGAAAAGTAATTGGGCCCTTTGAGTTACAAGGAAACTTAGATGGCAATAGTTATTTAAACTTTTTACAAAATGACTTGCAAGAATTGTTAAACGACGTGCCCTTAAGTGATCTTCAAAACATGTGGTTCCAAAATGATGGTTGCCCAGCACATTATGCCCGTCCTGTGCGAGAATATTTAAATCAAGAGTATCCAGGGCGTTGGATCCGGCGACTTGGTCCTATCTTATGGCCACCCCGTTCACCCGATTTGAACCCCCTGGACTTCTTCTATTGGGGTTGTCTTAAAAACAGGGTCTACTCAAAACCCATTGTGACATTGGACGAGCTTCGTCGAAATATCACTCAGGCTGCTGATTACATTAATAGCAGAAGATATGCAAGACAAATAAAACGATCATTTTTAAGGCGATGTCGTGCATGTATTAATGCTGGTGGCAAACAGTCGAACATTTGCTATAATGTTAATAACTTAATAAATTACACGTGAAACTGTTTGTACCATTTGTTTTAAAATATTAAACATTTTTCAAGAACTAATACTTTTATTACACCCGACCGTCATTTGGCCTCTGTTAAGAAATAATAGGCCCATATTTTTTTATAACTTCTTTTCCTAGAGTATTATACCATTTTGAAATGTTGGTTAGTTGCGTCAATTTTTAAAAAAAACTTGCCATACTAGTGTTCATACTTTTTTTTACACCACGATAAGTTAAATTTGGTTAAAAGTAAAAGTCTTCAAAAAATTTAGGGAATAAAATAAGTTTCATTAATTTTCGTAATAAAACAAGAGTTATTCTGGAGTTTTTAAGAATTGTGGTAGATAGCAGTACTATTCAGGTTGCCTATAAAAAAAAAGAAAAAAATATTTAATAAATTGTGGTCATGGTAGTGAAAAATATCATAAACGGTCTCAATTTCTGAAGAATTTCATTTTTTTTATATAACTTAAAATATAATTGGGATATATTTTTTTCTTTTTTTCCCGATTAGTCCGGGGCAGGTCTATCCTCCGGTGTTGGCTTATCGTTGAATTTTGGGACACGTTGTATATATCGTCGCCCGATCGTTAATTCGAACCTTTAACATAGAATAAATAATAGCCTTTAGTTACTAATCAGAACATTACACACAACCTACTTGTTATAATATTTTATAGAAGAAGTGAACTGAATTAATTTTAACAGCTTTTAATTTTATTTATTAATAGAATTGTATGGTATGGGTAAGATTAACAGCTAATAAATAGACAATAACATATTTATAATAAAGAAGAAAGATTGTATATTTACCAAAGCGACAACGGAATCGATGGCTCGGTTGAATCGGTCACAGAGAGCTCGCATGCTCTCGTAAGAGTGGGTGTCATAGTCGCATAGGATGTGTTTCTCCAGTGCCGCCTTTATTTCCGGCAAGTCGTCGCACACCCACCTGCACAGATTAAGCAATTAAAATATACTTTATATATATTACCTACCGTTACATTAGCGTAATCCGCGGTAACCAAATATCGATTCCCGCCGATACTGCTATGAAGTTTGTGTTTAAGAGCTGATTTACCACATGCTCGGCGGGGACGGAATTTTACATAGCTTAAAAATATATCTAGAACAAGTCTAGGTCCGCCTTGAACTGCCTGCCTAACGGACACTTTTCAGGTTCAGTTCAGCAGCGAGGCGAACGTAGGCTTTACTCTTATACATATTTATTAAAAAAACATATATGTGAAGACCCCATATCCTCCAGTGGGTGTCGTAAAAGGCGACAAACGGAAACAGGCAGGAGATGGGCAGCAGCATCTTCAGCATCAGCGTCATCTGATAATAGCCAAAATTACAATAAAAAAACTGCGGTTGCCAACCCGCTCGCCAAGCGTGGCAACTATGGCAAATACCCCCCAATGATTAAAGCAACAAACAGACGGCCCCCAGTCCCCTGCGGCCTCGCTATGGTAACGGCGGGGAAGGTTAAGAATGCTAAGAATCTCCGGTGGAGGTTCGGTTGCCACCTTAGACGGCTCGACCTGGCAACGTACAACGCACGCACCCTGAGGACTGACGAGAAGATCGTGGAGCTGAAAGAAGGAGATAGACAAGTTGCGCTGGTATATTATAGGATTATACGAAGTCCGAAGAGAGGGGGAGGACACGGTAATCCTCGAATCCGGCAACTTGCTCTATCACCGGGAGGGTGACCATCTGTCCCAAGGAGGTGTCGGATTTATCGTCCACAAGTCTCTCGTTAACAACGTTGTAAAGATCGGGAGTGTGTCGACGAGGGTTGCGTACCTTATACTCAGAATCACCAAACGGTATTCGCTGAAGGTCATACAGGTTTACGCACCAACCTCGGCACACCCCGATGAGGAGGTGGAGGAAATGTATGAGGATATCTCTAGAGCCATGCATTCCTCCAAAACCCAATATACGGTGTTAATGGGAGACTTCAATGCAAAACTAGGCACAAGAGAGAACGGTGAGCTGAAAGTAGGGATTTTCGGAATAGGGCAACGGAACCCAAGGGGCCAGCAGCTGGCCGACTTCATGGAGAAAGAGGGACTCCTTATGATGAACTCTTTCTTCCAGAAGCAGCCCCACAGGAAGTGGACCTGGTCGAGCCCCGACGGTTCGACAAAAAATGAGATTGACTTCATTATGACGACCAGACGACAACTGTTCAGTGATGTCTCCGTGATCGTGAGGGTGAAAACTGGTAGCGATCACCGAATGGTTAGAGGCACACTGAACCTAAACGTTAAGTTGGAGAGGTCTCGTCTAATGAAGTCAACGCTCCGTCCCCTTCGTGCTCTGTTCCAAAGTCCCGAAACCTTTCAGCTCGAGTTACAAAACCATTTTCAGTGCCTAGAAGACTGCAATGAAGTGTGCGAAATAAATGACAAGCTCGTGGAAACTGTCCATGCGGTCGGAGCTAAGTTCTGCAAGACCCGCCGCAGAAGAACACAAAAACTCTCCGATCACACTCTTAATCTTATGGCTGTTAGACGGGAGATGAAGCTACATTCTTCAACAGACTTGACAGCATACAGGCATCTGAACAGACAGATCTCCAAATGCATGCGGCGGGACTTACGCAACTTCAATACAGCTCGTATTGAAGAAGCGATCGAGCGGAACCAGGGCTCCAAGGTCTTTGCTAGAGATCTGTCTGCCAGAAAGAGCCAACTGTCGAAGCTGAAGACCGAGTGTGGCAGCGTCGTTTCTGGGACACCTGAGATTTTGAGTGAGATTGAGAGGTTCTATGGGCAGTTGTACACATCATCGTTGGAGCCACACGTAAGTGTGAGTAAAGATCCAAGAGCGAGTCTTATCCGACACTATTCCGATGATATCCCGGACGTCAGTCTGAGCGAGATTAGAATGGCTCTCCAGCACCTTAAAAACGGTAAGGCCCCAGGCGAGGATGGAATTACAGCGGAGCTTCTGAAAGCGGGTGGAAAACTGGTACTTAAAGTCCTTCAGAAGCTCTTTAATTCCGTCCTCCATGGTGGCACTACACCGGAGGCGTGGAGCAGAAGTACGGTGGTCTTATTCTTCAAGAAAGGTGACAACGCTCTCTTGAAGAACTACAGACCGATTTCCCTTCTGAGCCGCGTCTACGTGCTGTTTTCGACAGTCATTACGAATCGTCTCGCGCGCAGACTTGACGACTTCCAGCCTCCCGAACAAGCCGGTTTCCGAAAGGGCATTAGCACCATAGACCACATACATACCCTTCGGCAAATTGTACAGAAGTCCGAGGAGTACAATTTGCCACTATGTCTGGCGTATGTGGACTATGAGAAAGCCTTTGATTCCGTCGAAATTTGAGCGGTGCTGCAGTCCCTTCAGCGATGCCAAGTTGACCGTCAGTATATCGAAGTGCTGAAGTGCTTGTACAGTAGAGCTGCGATGGCTATCCGAGTACAGGACCAGAGTACGAAACCTATCCAATTGCAGAGAGGTGTAAGACAGGGTGACGTGATATTCCCGAAACTCTTCACCGCTGCATTGGAAGACGTTTTCAAGCTTCTGGACTGGAAAGGATGCGGTATTAACATCAATGGCGAGTACATCACTCACCTTTGATTTGCCGCCGATATAGTCCTTATGGCAGAATCGCTGGAGGACCTAAGCACTATGCTCAATGACCTCAATAGTGTTTCCCAACGGATAGGTCTTATGATGAACATGGACAAAACAAAGATCATGTTTAATGTCCATGTCACACCTATGCCGGTAGATGTTGGGGACACTAAGCTCGAAGTTGTTGACGAGTATGTTTACCTGGGACAAATAGTCCGACTAGGTAAGTCCAACTTCGACCGAGAGGTCAATCGACGGATTCAACTCGGTTGGGCAGCGTTCGGGAAATTACGGCACATCTTCTCGTCAGGTATACCTCAAAACTTGAAAACAAGACTGTACAACCAGTGCGTGTTGCCAGTGATGACCTATGGTATTGAGACGTGGTCCTTCACTGCTGGCTGGATGAGGAAGCTCAAGGTCGTTCAGCGAGCTATAGAGAGGGTTATGCTCGGAGTTTATCTGCGTGATAAACTTAGAAATAAGAATATCCGCAGTAGAACCAGAGTGACCGACATAGCCCAACGGATTAGTAAGCTGAAGTGGCAATGGGCCGGCCATATAGCTCGAAGAACCGACAACCGTTGGGGAAAAAAGGTTCTCGAGTGGCGGCCTCGTACCGGCGGACGAAGTGCAGGGCGTCCCTCCACTAGATGGAGTGACGACCTGGTAAGATATGCAGGAAGTCGATGGATGCAGGTGGCTCAGGACCGTGCTTTGTGGCATTCTTTGGGGGAGGTCTATGTTCAGCAGTGGACTTGTGAAGGGCTGTAATGATGAATGATGATGATGAACAGAACTCAGTAATATTCAAATCAAAATGTATTAAGGTTGCAATATGAAAATTAATTTAATAATTGTTTTAAGTATTTATTGCAAACAATAAAAATGCTACATATTAATAATATATGAAAATTCGTACTTGTTCAACCGTTATGTAAGGAAGCGGCAGGTGCCTTAGCACAATGGCTTAGATGTAATATTATAAGCAGCTGTTAAATAATGAAAGTGGCTTGCTCTGAACACTCAAGGTGCATTTGAAGACGAATGGATCGTAGTCATAGTTATATGCTCGTAACCATTGATGATTCAATCAACGAAACACAACATATAATAAAAGAAAAATATTTTTATGAAAACGTATGTCATATAACAAAATATATTGGTTAATAAATAGGGTTTTTTTTATAAAGAAAAGTTTGACACAACTATAGGTTTAGCTTTATGGCGATGTTTGCACATTGCGTTATGGTTTAGGCGAAAATATATCGCAATACTATCTTACTTTAACTTGAATGCTCGCAAATAAATTATGCTAAAATTTGTTCTAGAAACCATATTTGATATGTTATTTATAATAACGTCTCCAGAGCGATTTTGACATTTTGGTTTTACCACAGAATAAATAATACAAGAAATTTTACGAAGGAATAAGTTTAAATTAACTTTATTTTTAATAATTTGTGTTCTCGGCGTTTAGGCGTAATCATATTCCAATATCTTCTTACTTTTTTAATTTTAGTTTTAATATTCGCAAATAAGAAGTGAAACCATAACCGTATCTACCGTGTATTGGTAATAATATACTTATACCTAAACTTTATTGAAAAATTCTAGAAACTCAAGTTTTCAAATTCAATTCTAGAAGGTCAAGTACAAGTTCCTGTACCTATAACTACTTTGCCTTATTTTTTTTAATTGGGAGTAGCGATTTTGAATCCGATTTTCGTAAAATTTTCCGACACAAAATAAAGAACAAATACACAAAATAAGGAAATACATTTTTCGAAGGTCCCAAAAAATAGTATATTAATTATTATGTATACCTATTAATTAGGTAAGTATATTAATAATTAAATTTTGAATTTAGTTTGCGTCTGGGTCAATGTAAATTATAACAATGCCAGATTGTCAGTCATTATTGTAAGATCTGTTGATAACTAATACTGAATATGTGATTTGTTTATTAAGGTTAGATAAATTAAGCAAGTTTTTCTATTTATATTTATAATTTATTAATTGTTTTATAAAACATTATTTACGTAATCATGAAATGAGATTAAAAACATGATATAAAATTCAGCGTTAAAAAAACAGCATTCCTTTTTAAAGGAGAGTTTCAAGGTTACAAAAGAGTGAACGCGTCCGGTCGAGAAGAGGTCGCAATGTCGGCGGCACACAGCCCTTGCCTCGCTACCCCGGCCGCTTGGGACTCAAACGGGTCAACTTGCCAAACAAGTTTCATTTCCGACGTGCAAGAACAAGTGATATTTTTTAAGTTCCGTATCATCATGACAAAACATTAAGGGTATAAAATGTTTTGTAATTTTATTACCTATGTCTAACATATTGGATTGGCATTTTAACCTATTCAACGTCTGTCCTTTACTAAGATTATAAATTATAACGACTTTTTTTTGGAAAATCTGACAGAGAAAGTGTTATATTTATTAATAGTAATATTGTGTATAATATATGGATTAGCAGAAGGGTTGCCAGATGGCCGGGCTCTATAAGGACTGTCCTGGAATACGCGCCCATATCCAGGGTCTAAAATCCCGAAATGGCCAAAAAACCCCATATTAATAAAAATCGTATTAAAATGGAAAACAGTTTAAAAAATCCACGTGTCTCACGTCATCGCGTGGTTGCGAAGGTGGAGGTGGGGGATAGCCTATTTACTAATATGTATTTCAGAAAACTTTTATATTGATACCGATATTGATTCTGACCAACTGTACGCCGAATTTCGCTGCTTGAGGGGTCTATTGCAGTATTAGAAAAACTGATAAAAGAAATGACATTATGGGCAGAGATTTTAAGCAAAAAATATGGCCCAAACCTTGAATGGGTGATTTCGTTTATCATGTCTATACCAATGTGCAATGCTTTTTGTGAAAGAATTTTAAGTGGCATGTTATACTTATGAACGAAAGAATTGGACCTCCTATCTACGAGTATGATACGTACTAGTAAAGAAAGGACTGCAGTTTGAGTTGTTCTGAATTTATAAAAATGATGGATGGACCTGATGGCACGAAATTAATTGCAGCCAACAGAAATAGATAATGAGATATATAATTAAGTACGAATGAAAATAATAATATTAATTAGATAAAAAAAGGTATTTTGTTATCCGTACTTTTGCTTGTCCGGGAATTTACGCTTTCACATCTGGCAAACCCACTCAGGTTTATGTTCTGGAGCGGACTTGTGAAGGGCTGTAATGATAAAGGTGATAATATATGCATTATCATTAACAACCGACTTGCTAATGAATACCGTGGTGCTAAATTACAATTAGGCGAAATTATTACTTGTGCAAAAGTATTTTTCTCCGATCCTGGTGTTAATCACACAGCAACTAAATAATTCTCCGTTTAAATCAACAACTAAAAAGGTGTATTTTTGCTACAGCAAAGTAAAAAATTATTATCGTTCTTGCTGACGAAATAATTTTCGTTCGGTCGTTGCACCACACGTCATTCGCGTTAAATACGAGTACGTACGTTGATGCAACTACCTGACAGTAACTAGAGCACAATGTCAATTAAATACTATTAATATACACTGTCGCATAGCGTATATTATATTATATTGATTGTGTCAAAGTTGATGAACTCGATCATGACAAAGCTGAATATTCATTTGAGAGTATACTTAGGCGTAATGACGACAGCCATGCGGTCTTTATTATAAGTCAAATGAAGAAAACCTCGACTAGATATTATAATATTACAAGTATTGCTAACATTTGTATATTGATATAAATGTGCAGATACTTTAAACTAAAGGTGACAAACAGATACATAGTCCACGTTACGGGAAACGGACACTAGTGGGATAAATCCCACGGACATCTACATATGTATATCCTCGATTAAACAGATGCGTTGTCACTCTTGATGACTAAAATGAAATCCCATTCTCGTCACTCACCATACCAAACAAAGCAGCATTATGCTGTTTTTCCACGCAAGTATTCTGTACGAATGTTGTCCGGTCGAATTGATCAATTCGTGCGGCAGACATAATACGCTGCAGCATGGCTCGACAACCAATCTTCATGGATACGATAGAATAGATAGGCATCCTACGAACACTAAAAACTAAGTACATTATATCAGGGCGGATGTAAGGTTCGTCGGTGACGGCGTGATTTATAGATGAAGTACCTGGCTACTACGTCAGGGGTCAGTCAGTCACAATCAGGGAATCCTAGTTTCACAAAAGCCTTACTAAGTAGGTAAGGATTAGTTCCCTGTGCTTATACGAACTTAGGCAAGCATGGATTAGAAAGTCTTTTATCACACGTAATGAAGTTATTGCGGAAGCTACACACTTAGCGATTATGCATTTAAGAGTGCTTAACGAGCCACGTTCACCATGTTTCCGTAGCAAGTACATCCACATTACCGACGATCTCGGATGATGCATTATGTGGGACTAACAGTGCGGACTTTTCTATCCAGAGCATTAAGCTCAGTTTGAGACAACTTGAATATGCCAAAGATATACATGAGAACGTTCATGACTCAACTGTTATATGCGCCTGCCTTTTTCACGCCTAACAAAAAGCTGTCAAGCACTTTTGTCAAACAAGCCAAAATTATATCGTGAACTAATTTCTTCATGTCCGCCTCATTTGATACCTATGTTGTAAGCTGATTCCTTTAACTGTGAAGTATGTGGGTACATTTATGACATTAAGCATTTATAAATAAAATGTGTTAAGTTGGAGAAAGAAAAAGAATTATTGATGCAAAGTGTAAAAATACAGTTGTACGATTTAGTTTAAAAATACAGTTGTTAGATTTGTTTAACTGTGTTACCAGAACCACTGTAAAATACTGCAAAATTATTTGTGTAATATGGTTATGAAACACCAATAATTCTAGTTCTTCACAATAAGGTTTTTATTTCAACTGTGTGTCATTAAGATTAGGGTATGATGGGGCTGAAATATTCGTTAGGGATAATATCCCCTAAATAAAGAGAGGGAAAAAACCTCTGTTTTATGATATACTCAAGTATAGATATGTTTAGGCCTCGGAATGGGTTCTAAGGTCGATGGGCATAATTAAGTTTATGCACTCAGAGCTAGGGACCTTCTTCGAACATAGCGACCGCACATTTACTTATCCGTCCCCAGCTCCAATTTTATAGAATTAGTAAAATTCTAAGCGAAATGTGATCGACTCTAAGAAAATCACTTAAGATCATCCATGTAGAAAAGGTACCCACCTTGTGTCTTTCTGTCCTTTTGTCAAATTTTAACCACAGTGGATGGACACAGATTTCTTGGCATGTTTTTTTAAGACTGTATTATTCAGAAACCGACACACAAAAACTAACAAAACTAGACATTGAGGACAAGGGGAATTCTCACCCATTAACATTTTTCATATTGGGATACACATTATCGAATCGCCGCCAAAAAATGGAAACACAATATTACCCGCGTTCGGATACACGCCATAGACCTTCAAGAGCAATATGACACACAGTTATTCCTGTTTATCATTGATAATTATCAGTACATTATTATTATGATCATTATCGTTGATAATCCTGTGTAACCCTAGTTCCACCACCGCTAATGATGGATACCAGAACCTCGCTTTCAGATGGCGACCCGTATGGTGTCGCGTCCAGCGAAAGAAATATAGTAATAGACTCCTTATTGGCAGAGGAAGAAGAAAATAAAATTCGAAGAAACAGAATATTCTTGATTCATAATATTAATTTAAAAAGTCTATTGTATGGAGAATATGAAGGGGATATACCTTATTTAAAGACTTATTAGATGATGAACGATTTTTTAGATATTTGCATTAACATACAAGAAATTTCAAGAATTTCTACATATACTAAAACCATATCTTTCTATGGAAAACTCAAGATTTAGAAGGCCAATTGAACCAGAGAAAAGACTTGTAGTATGTTCGAGGTAAGTATTTTGGCTTAGCTTTCCATTGACGTCCGTCGAGTTGAGTGTTGATACGTATTTTATACGTATTTTATATGATAGTATCAGTGGTTACGAGTATTTTTATTGATAATGAAGTAATCAGGTTATAGTTGGATTTTTTAATTAAATTAAAAAAATAAATTTAGTTCAGTATTTAATGATTTCTTATATTTCCGCGAACACTACACATTTAAATAAAACTAACTTTACGGATTTTATCGCGTATATTATCTTATTTTTATATTCTCAACGTTTCGGGTGCTTTCCAGCACCCGTGGTCACGGGGGACTGAGGTGTTTGGTCAGGAGTGTACAAGCGGGATTGTGAATGTGGTCTCTCGTACATAGAACAAACAAAAAGATCTATAAAAACCCGTGTTAAAGAACATATAGCTGACGTGAAGCACCGACGAATCGGGAAGTCTTCAGTTTGTGAACATGTTCAAGATCGTCCCCGCCATTACATTAGATTTGATAGACCACAAATCCTCGCAAAAGAACACCGATTCCTCCCAAGGATGATTCGCGAGGCTATTGAAATTAAAAAAACATCCTAATTTCAATAGAGAAGATGGATGGGTGCTGCCATCTGCTTGGGATCCCATAATTAATAAAATCAAATCCAAACCCAAGTATACCACTGCTAGACTTCAAGATACTGTAAGCTCATACTGCGTAAATCGAACCAAAAATTAGTATTAAAAAACTGAAGGTAGCCAGGCTAACTATGACAGCAGGACATCAAACACCTCAGCCCCGATCACGGGTGCTGGAAAGCACCCGAAACGTCGGGAATATAAAAATAAGATAATATACGCGATAAAATCCGTAAAATTAGTTTTATTCAGTATTTAAATAATTTATCACTGAGCATTCATATTAATAATCGATGCATAAAGAAAATCATATGTATAATTAATAACGAATTAATTAAAAGTTATAAAAATACAAAAACTATCACGTAAGTCGAAACCACCAGTTATAGTGGAAAATCCACTAAGTTGGCAACATTAGACGACACCGAGTATCAACACGCGCCGCGTTATAAGACGTCATCAGCATGCGTCCTTCAATATTCGGATACCTATCGCATTTTATAAAAGTCTAATGCCGCCTCTACACGTTGGCCAACACGCTGGCGAATGTGTTGGCCAACAACGATGGCCATCGTGTGGAGCGGGTGTTTAAGCTACGTTGGTCCGTATTGGGACGATGGCCCACAAGTTGGCGCGAGATCCGTCTGGTGTCGGTTTTTTATAAAAGATCAAAGGGTTGTGGCAGAGTATTGGCCGCCGCGTCCACACGTTGGGCGCACGTTTAGTTTGCTACGAGCTCTCAGAGTGATCGCACGCACGCACGCTTAAATTTTATATGCACGCATCGTAACTAGTGTCTACATAACGGCAGTAACAATGACCAATGAATAAACTTTTCGCTTTATAGAGCCCTACCAAGCTGAAAATTGTTTGTAAAACACAAGTCTTTTAAAAAAAAAATGTTATTATACACAGGATTTTCTCCTGTATCGTGGAGGCAGTTTAGAAACATAAATTGCATAAGGACAAACATTCAGACCCGGAGAATTTATGTGCAGGCTATACAAATACTTGTTCCGTGCGGGATTTGAACCCGCGGCCCCCAGGGCAGAAACTCATTGCTAAGCCACTACGCCACGGAGCCGTCAAGAAATAAAATTTCTTTTTTCCATTTCTTTTTGATCACCCTTATCTTATACACATTCACGTTGTAGTGATTGATGTATTCATTTATTTATTGATGTATTAATGCTATATTATAGGTAGCATACTAAAATCAAATTAAAAAGTAGGATACTAAAATCATGTTTGTACTGTCTTTATTATTCCCTATTAGTTTCTTTATTTCGTTAATAATACTTTAATTTTTAGCTATGGAAGAGCGAAGCCACCTGTTACAGGCATTATTTTGCTTACTAGGTGACCTCGATCACTGATCGTATAATGTAACTTTAATGTTTGACAAAATAAATTATTTATTATTATTATTATTTAGTTTTATTCTATAATTATATAATAAGAATAACCCTTTTTAAAAAGGCTTTGTTTAATAAAATTTTACAACAGTTTTATAGACAGGCTTCGAATATTTTCCAGGCCTTAGTTGTAAAAGTGTTAATTATACCTATGCCTAGGTGTGTTAATGTTTATATAGTTTACTTATCTGTATAACGTTAGTGTATAATAAAGAAATATTAAAAATTTATATTAAAAATATTAAATATTAAAAATAATGAAAATTAAATAAAAAAATAGTGGTATGCTGTGAAAAAATAAACCGCAGCAGCCGTTAGCGCTTCAATAATCATTTTAATAAATTCGTCCGCACATTGGCCTGAACCGAAGCAAACTGAACGACCTTCCAACGTGTGGACGCGATCACAATTTCTTGGCCAATATCTCTGCCAACACATTCGCCAGCGTGTTGGCCAACGTGTAGAGGCGGCATAAAACGAATTCTAAAATTCGGTGAGTACGGCGTGGACAAATGTGCGTTCAGCTTAACCGTTACGTCAACGGACGATGGGATCGTCACTTCCCTACGCCTAATATATTTATTTTTGTATAAATTATTCATTATTCAGCCCATCACCACTCCACTGCTGAACATACGCCTCCCCCAAGAAATGCCACAAAACAAGGTATGCTTTGTAACATTTACCTACCTACATCCATCGTTCATGTATCTCTTACCAGGTACCACCATTCTTTCTCTCTTTCTTCAGCATTGGTTATCGGTTCTTCAAGCAATATGGCCAATCCATTGCCGCTTCAGCTTACTTAGCTTGATTGAGCTATGTCGATTACTTTAGTTCTAGTGCAAATATTCTCATTTCTAAATCTATCACGCAAAGAAACTCTGAGCATAACCCTTTCAATAGGTCACTGAGCGATCGTCTACTTTCAACAGAGACGGAGCGCGCTTCAGATCCATTTGTCATCACTGGCAACACCCACTAGTTGTATACTCTTGTTTTGAAGTTTTGAGTTATACATGACGAGAAGACGTGTCGTATCCCCTGAACGCTGCCCAGCCGAGTAGGATCCGTCGTTTGACCTTCCGGTCGAAGTTATACATACCTACCTAGTCATACAATTTGTCTTAGGTCAAATGTACTACCAGAATAGGTGTGACATTTTTAAAGCTGTGCATTGTGAGACACTGGTAAGGTCATTGAGCAAGGTGCTGAGGTTCTCCAGCGATTCGGCCAAAATGACTATATTGTCGGCAAATCGAAAGTGAGTGATGTACTCGTCATTGATGTTGATACCGTATCCTTCCCAGTCCAGTAGTTTGAAATTGTCTTCTAATGCAGCGGTGAAGAGTTCAGGGAGATAAGTTCAGCCTGTCTTACACCTCTCTGCAGTTGGATAGGCTTCGTACTCTGTTAAGCACTTCAATATACCAACAGTTGACTTAGCACCACAGAAAGGACTCTAGCATTGCCAAAATTTCGATGGAATCAAAGGTTTTCTCATAGTCCACATACACACAAGACAAAGTGGTAAATTCTTCTGTCATTCAGTACAATTTGCCGAAGTATGTGTATACTTTTTTTTTTATAGGATAAGGTCTTAGATACTAAAGCCATTTCAAAAACAGGCTTGTTTGGAAGCTCTGAGTCTTCAAGTGCATGCAGATGCAACACAATTTATAATGACCCTCGAAAACTTCACGTGAGTGCAACTTAGAAAGGAAATCGGTCTGTAGCTCTACAGTAGAATGTTGTCACCTATTAATTATTATCAATTGTCATATATAAATTATTATTATTCATCAATGACCCTTAGGTCCACAGCTGTACATAGGTTTTTAAAACAATATTCCAGCTGGTGTTCCTTGACATAGTATTCAAAGTAGTTTGCATAATAAGTAAAAAGATGTAGTAAATGCATCATACATTTTTTGATTGTATATATATCTCTTATTAGTTATGTAACAAGATATTATACATTTATTACTATTAACAATCTTACCTTATTGTCTCTACTATTTCTAAAGCTCCATCGTGTTTGTCCTGAAACAAACAAATATATACCACATAAATCTTATGTAAAAAATCCAACTGTGAAGAAATTAAATAATATACCTATGTAATATTTTATTTATACAGAAACAAACTATGCACACTAAAAACATTCTAAACTATGTTTTAAGCCTTTAATTGCTTCTAGAGATTTTGTTATTTTTGAAATTTCTTTTCAAAAGTGTATGTACATAGAAAAAACATCACTGATTATAAAAATCAAGAGGTGAACGCATAATCTAAGTGTGAATTTAAATTTTTAGGTTGAGAAAATTGCTGATTATAAAATCAACTATTGTAAGAATAACAAGCAATAATAACCACATAACAAAATAGGGTCTAAATATTCAGATGGTGTTACTGTTCACTGTCCTATGAAAAAATATTAAAATAACATAGGTAACTAAAATACACATTCTAAAATAAACAGTTCTTCTAGTACTGATAGTAATTCAGGAATGGTGCTACTGATTAAAATGCACTGAATTCAGGATTCTATCTCAGTCTGAGAGCAAACGTCTTTTGCGGATGCACAACTTTTACAAAAAGGCCTCCTTTATCTAAGCATCAAAAAATTATCAAATATTCACATTACAAAAATGTTGGAAGCCATCAGATTGAGAAATAATTTAAGAATGGAATCTACACATTTCAATAAATTATTAGTGTCCAACTATACCAAAACCAAGCACTACTTATATTTTTACATTAAGTAAAATGATGGTTTATGTCCAGAGCCAGAGCAGTTTAGGCCGAGTAAGAAATGATGGTTACATTAATGAACAGGTCATTAAAAGAAAATGAACGCAAGTAAGATAAAAGTAATGGTTTTTGAATGAGAAGAAAGGAAAGTAAAACAATATGTGAAATAAGAATAGAGTGGTTGAGCAAGTGCATGAGTTTGTGTATTTGAGATGTGTATTTAGCGGGGATGGTAGATATGATAAGGATATAGAGCGACAAGTGAAGGCAGGAAATGGAGTAGATGTGGCTTGACACTCTATTGTTTGAAGTCAGAATGAAAAAATGTTTAATGTATCAAAATTCAGAATGTGTCAAAAAAGGCACATATGGCAATTCACAATGCTGCGTTAATCCCTACTTTAATGTGGTAAACATGGGTGTAACAGAAGAAGCACGAGAGTAGAATAAATATGCTGTATTAATGCAGTCATTAAGGAGTATGCTAGGGCTGAATCTGAATGACAGGGTGATAAGAAATTATGTGATAAGAGAAGAGTGTGGTTTGCAAGATGATGCTGTGACCAGGGTTAAGAAAGGAATGCTTTGGTGGTTTTGTCATGTAGAAAGAATGAATGAGGAAAGAGTGACAAAGTAAATCTATGTTGCAGAAGTGAACGGAAGAGTAGGAAAGGGGCACCCTAGACAAAAGTTTATCAACCAATTTTGTGATATATTGAAAATGGGCCAGATAAAGATTACCCTTAACTAACAAGCATGAGTATAAGGTATGAGTATGAGTATAAGCATGAGTAAGGAGGCGAGAGAGGTGTGTCAAGATCATGCGAAATAGAAGTTCTCGAAGTATTTCTTTTAAAACCTCCAGAACATTTATCATTACTCATTACAACTTATCAAAAGTCCAAGGCTAGACATAGGCCTGCTCCACCAATTGCTTCATACTGTTTTACCATAGTTGCCACACTTGGTAACCACTGGTTTTAATGAGTTGTTTTAGGAAGATGCTGTTGCCCAGCTCACCTCTCTGCCACTTTTTACGACACTCACAGGATGTTTTCATCTGTTGCATATTAAAATATTTGAATTTTTCTAGCATCAACTACATATAATCTAGCATGGTTCCGATCCTGATTTGCACTAGGAAGCAACCGGATCATGCTTGTGTTCCTTTGGACACCCGCAACATTATGTTGCCACACAATAGGAACACTGTGAACAATTCTATTTCTAAAGCTTAACACAAAATCTCAACTAAAATATAATTTTTACATTTAAAAAAAGTTTAGTGGAATAAATTTTCCACCATATTCCAAGTACAATTCTGAAACATCTTCATTTAAATATTGATATTATTATGCTTATGTGATGTGGGGAATGATTAAACTTAGGGTACGCGTACACTTAATCAGCCAACGGCCGAAGTTTGCTTGGGCGATGGCGGCCGAACTCGGACGATCGAATCAAACACTTGTAAAAAAAAGAGAGTGCGTACATAAACACGACCGTCATCGTCCGATGACGCACGAAATCAGCCGATCAACCCAATGACGGCCAAACTCTGGACGATCGAATCAAACACTTGTAAAAGAAAGAGAGTGCGTACATAAACATGACCGTCATAGTCCGATGACGCACGAAATCAGCCGATCAACCGTTGAGTCCGAATTTGTTGCGATTTCTAGCCAGATTGCCGGCGTCTACAGTGAAAATTGATTGTATTTATAGTTTAATTTAAGAGCCCTCTTACATTTCGGCGTTTCGCAAATTTAGGTATTTTACACACCGAGCGGGCGGCGAGCTACGCGACCGATACTTTCTTTCATATCTATTCACTCGCTCGCACTATAATACTGTGAGTATGGTGATTAAACGATCTTGATCTTCCATAATACAAAGTTTTCTTAGGATGGATTTCAGTGGATGGAATATTTTTTGGTGTGTCATTTTAATGTTATCTTATTAATTTATTATTATACAATTATATAACTTATTATTTATAATTATATACCATTTTGATATATTATTCATTATTTATGAAATTTAGTGTCAAAATAAGTACACATAAATATTTTAATTGTTACGCCGTAATCGAATGTTAATAATCGATTATATAAACTACCGGTAGAATAGTAGTATAAATAAATAAACGGTTGCAACCTGTTTTAATAAATATAATAACCAAATGAAATAATATTTTTTTAATCGGTACTTACAGTCAATTACCATATTTTTTATTAGAAAAATATTTGCCGTTTAAAAATAATTGGTCGTCTTTCTAAATGTTTAGTACTTTTACTGCATAATCTGGGCCAATACATATTATGGCAAGTATTCAGACATTTTTATTTGTTAAATGAAGCTGGCCTTGGATTTGGTAAAACCAGTCATTATTTTGATTTAATGTTACACTTGAATCACTGAATTTATAACATTTAACTTTTTTTTGTCGAAAGGCCGTGTCAAAATCTATTCCGAAAGCTGAAATAAGACATTTAACTTCAATAAGACCGTCGCTGTATAAACCATTAGGTGAAGCCCTCAAATAACAATGATCTAGGTCAATGAATAGACCGCATTTTTCTATAATAATATTTTCTTGTTTGCTCAATTATGCCAATCCTACAGACTCGTTATCCCTACCATGTTTAATGGAAGAGACGTGATCTAAATTATAACTATATAAAATAAACCGATCGATCAAAAATTGTGGTCGTAGTTGAAGATGCTCTAGCTTGCAGGCAATCGACGCACACTACCGTAGTATCGAAACGATGCAGCGCCCGAAATCAACGGACGCAGGTCTACCCTCGGCAACCGCTCGCGCGTTAATGATCGCAGATGGCCGGAGCAGTGAAATATATAGTACTTTTATTTAATTAATTAAAATATAATAGTAACGATTTAAAAAGTAAAAATAATAGTATAGTTTAAGCAAATGTTGATGATTATTTTGGTATAAATTTTATGTCTAAATGATGTAGAACTTCGGAAATATAGAGGCTTGTATCAAAGCTTTTTTGGTCGTTTTTTGAATTATGTCGATATTTTTTTCCTAGTGTGAAAAGCATATAACGAAAATCTATTCCATTATTATTAAAGTGTAGGATATTTGGGAGATAAAAATATTTTTTTTGATGGTCGATATTCAATAGAATCTACAAATTAGAGCTCCCAAATCATGTCTTTGAGAGTTTTTGCCTAAACATGCATCGGGAGAAAGATTATTACTGATTAAATAAATAAGTTATCTAAAATCCGCTCAGAGCTTATTTGAGGAGAGAAAACGAACTAGTTTTACCAAGTAATTGTTATTTCAAGCAACAAACAATAAACATACAATTTCAACGAGGAAACCTTGTAATTTCGCGTTTTTTTGTAATACGCCTCTTAATCATTTTGTCTTTATTGTTCTTTTTGTCAGTGTTGTTATCTACCTAAATGACTATTAAATGAATATTGAAAAATTAATTAGTTGTGTTTATATAGTGTATAGACAATTACAATAATCGAGAGGTTCCGAAACGGTTATGGACTGAAGTTGGATCGGAAATGGATATAGCGGTTCCAGATATTTAAAAAAATGTGTCTTCACTCTGTTAAGCAACACAGTAAACTACAGAATACCGGCAACGTTCAATGTCGGCACACGTAGTATACTGTTGCAATGTAAGTACATACACATCCAAGTTCCTCGTCCGGGTACAAATCTGTTTTGGTGTACACGTACCGTTACAATTGGAAAAAGTGTAAAAATTAAATTCACATTTTCCAAGTAAATCTTCTGAATCCAAGAAAATTTACAAAATAAGTATTCAATATAAAAAACTATTTTTAAATATACCAGAAATTTGGACAATGCAACAAAAACTCCACACATGTCAGATTGTTTTGTTATCAGCAGTGCAATTGAATGACTGGTGGGGTTGATGGTTGGCTACTTTTAAGATATGATGTTCAGTTTCATTGTACTGTGTAGTTGCATTGATATTAAATATAATGAGATGTCAAAGAAATTATTAATTTTTCATTTCAGGTAAAAAAATATTGCAGTTGCAGAGTGTTTACTATTGTGATTTTTTACATATTGTTTGCATATGGCAAATTATACTATCAGGGTTACACAATCACACTGCAGATTGTTAATTATAAAGGTATCAAATTGAAGAGCTTATGCAGTAAAACTATAACATTCATCCAAGTACTAAAGCAGAGAACAAATGGTGCATCTAATTTGTTTGAAATACATTTTGCTTATTTTCACTTCAACAGCATTCACTATGTATAAGTGACATTGGCTGTAATTTTTCCAATAAAAATTGACACTAGGGGTGCTATTACTTTAGAGTTGTTATCAAGAAAATGCTGCTGCCCATTTCCTGTTTTTGTTTCCCTCTGCAGCTTTTTACGACACCCACGGGACAATATGGGGCAGTGGTCGATTCTGCATATAAGACGATTCATAACAACTTTTGAAAACAGAAATGCAGTCAGTAGTTCTTCAATAGAGCATTGTCTTTAATATTTCATATACAAATATATACATTCTTTTCATGTGTACTCATTAATACTTTTCTTACACATATTGAGCTGTAATAAGTACTAGATTGAAATGACATAATATGAAATAAGTATATAATATAATATCATAACACTTTGGACACTAAATAATTGTGATATTTATAATAAATATCAAATATATTTCAGAACACCATCAGTAGAATAAGAGTCTTTAGTTAGAAGAAGTATGGCAGTATGTCACACTACTAATTAATTTGTTTTATATATCTGAACTAAAAGAAGTATTAAATTATATTTTATATTAATTTTTTTTTTATAGAATAAGGGTGACAAACTGGCACACAGAACACCTGATTGTAAGTGGATGTTATGGCCCATAAACATCTAGATCAGGGTTTCCCAACATTTTTTTGACCAGGGACCACAAGGTGAAAGACTAATCTGTTAAGCTAACAATAAATTATAGTCAGAATTTTTAACATAATTATATAATAAACTGAAAAGAAGTATTCATTAACAGTAACTATTATTTGTGTATTTATTGTAAAAGCTAATAGGTACTTACTAACCTGACGTGTGGTATTGCACTGCCCACATAACAAGAAAATAATGTTATTTAAAGCGATTAGGTAGGTAAAATATTTAAATCTTTCACGGACCATATTTAAGCTCTTGCGGACCTCTTGGGAATCACTGATTTAGATCTATCCTCGATTAAAAATCTAAATGCAGATGCACTGTCACCCCTGAGGACTAAGATGGAATGCTTCATTTCCACTGAACAGGACATCTGGTTCTCTACATTTACCATATGAAACACAGCAGCATCAAACTCCTATTTCATTATGGTGTCAAGCCAACTCATTTGTGCAAGAACCATAATATAGCTGCAGCATAGCATACATATATTTACTACAGGTAATATGAATGATGTTTCTCTGTTAAAATGTTATAAACACCATAATAAAAATAATAATCCTATAGTCGGACAAGATAATATTTCTATGTTATTCATATATTTTTCTTTTGTATGTCAGTTTACCAGGTGAGGTTAAAATTTCCAATATGGACCATCGATTTAAATGTCCATATTTTGTAGATAGTACTCACTAAAAGAAAGCGTTTTGCAAAGTTTCAATATGCGGAAATGCATACTTTTTGAGAAAATATTATTGAAAATCAGTTATTTTTGCAAATTTATGTCAACTCCTACGGTACAACTGACGCTATTTTATATTGTTATTGTCATCGTCAGTAGGGATGTCGATTCTTTCCGAAAAAGATCGATTTTATAAATGGATTCGAATCGTAAGCTGATGTATTGATTCACAAAAAAATCGATTTCTAAAATTTCTATATTCTTTCATGTTTGCATTTATAATGGAAATATAAATCCATTTTATGAGAACAAAATCCCCTTCATCAGACATAAAATAGGGGGACTGATTAAAAGGGGTTTCTGTATCTATTTTGAGACTGCAACGTCTCCGGCGCTGCGGGAAGAGCAGTCTCTATGCCTTTGCGTAACAAATCGCAGGCATCCCTCCTCGCCTCAGCCGCTCCGGCTCGTTCAATGCCAATGACTTGTTACAGCAGGCGGAGGCTGCTCCCCCTACGCTCCTCCAGCTCTTTTAACCACTCTAGGGGTAGGACAGACTCGTACCAGGTGGAGTCGGGGTCAATCAATTCGATTCTTTGACATAAGTTGAACCTAACCTATTTTATTTGTTATCTGCCCTAATAAAAATAAATAAATTAAAATAAAACAAATTTCAATAAGAGATTATTTACTATGGTATCTTTCTGGTTTTTCATAAAATGGATTTATATTTACATTATAAATGCAAACATGAAAAAATATTGATATTTTAGAAATAGATTTTTTTGTGAATTGATACATCAGTTTACGATTCAAATCGATTTAAAAATCGAAATTTTTCGGAAAGAATCGACATCCTACCAATGATGACAATGACAATACAAAACAGTGTCAGTTTTACCGTAGGAATTGACATAAATATTGCAAAAATAATTGATTTTCAATAATTTTTTTCTCAAAAAGTATGTGTTTCCGCATATTGAAACTTAGCAAAACGTTTTCCTTTAGTGAGTACTATCTACAAAAAAATATAAATATAATATGGGCATTTAAATCGATGGTCCATATTGGAAATTTTATCCCCAGGTGACAGAGGCCACCTTCTCAATTCCAATCTCCATTCTGGCCTTTTTATGACCATACCTACCTATAAACTATAAACACCATACCTATCCTTTATTTGACATTTATTGTTGCAATTTGAAATAACATTCAAACAAAAATAAAATATTTTCAGTAATAAGTACTAAGTAGTTAGTAAATATAAATTTCATTTATAGTCATTCTTACTTTTAAACACTTAATATGCTTTAGTTTTCATACATGTAATTTTTAATTTTTAACCAACTTCAAAGTTTCTCAATCTATGGTAAATTTTTTTGTACATATTTTATGTAACATCTCCGCAAATTGTAAACAGATTTTCGAAATAAAAGTCTTCATTACATGTATCAAAAACTACTTACATTTTACATTTTTAGAAAAAAGATTACCCATTTACATAAATAAACATTAGAAGTTTAACTCTTTAACTATTTCGATTTGATAATATGGTATGATTAATCCATTTAAAATATTTCTACTAAA
Organism: Parnassius glacialis; assembly: GCA_033319125.1. Classification (NCBI taxonomy): domain Eukaryota; kingdom Metazoa; phylum Arthropoda; class Insecta; order Lepidoptera; family Papilionidae; genus Parnassius; species Parnassius glacialis. The sequence continues at coordinate 36,110,075 of JAVANC010000013.1, read as the reverse complement.
TTGCTATTTATCTGCAAAAATGGAACAACTATTATCTTCTATTGGTAATACATGTATTTGAAAAAGTGCCACAGCTAATAATACAATGAATACTTTGGAAGCATTGAATGTAAATAAAAGATGACGATTGAAGACTGCGCAACAGTGTGTACATATCTAAAAAAAAAGCCGACACCTTGACAAAACACGAGGTCAATACACTCTGTACTACCCATGTGATGTGAGCACTATCCTATACTCTTTTCGTGATCTCCTAACATTAGGTATAGTCTCTTCTAAGTCCAATGAATATTAGCCTTAATTAAGTAGTAAATGGTTCATAACTTATGTAAGAAGGTACCAAAAACAAAACGCATAAACCAGAATTTTTCATGGATTGATAATACATAGCAATTCAAAACGCCAGCATTTATAATATATTATCACTCTATTTGATTGTATAATTATAGTTCAAACAATAATTTCAATAAGATTTAATATATTTTGGGGTAAGACTACAATTCAAAATAAAAGTTTATTACCGAGCCATGACCCGATGTGAGGGGCCATGTATAAACAACAGGTTCCGCGCCTGCAGGAGAGTGCAAGCGTAAATCCAGAGCCATGATAAGATAATCGCTGCATTAAAGCACACTGTTTTCACTTAAACACTAAAATTATCACTAAAACACTTGATACTAACATAATTTCACTGCACTTTCACACACACACATTCTGAACAACTAGGCTAGACGCCATGTTGAAAATATATTTTACCAATCAAATCATGGCCGCCTTTCGGTGTTGACATATTTATAATAAGTATTTATAGTAGAATTTTAATAAATACTTTGAGGAATATATGAATTATATATAGTTCATAAAATAAAGCGAATCAGATTTTTATTACAATAATCACCAATAAATTCAGGTTACATTTAATAATAATCTCATAAATGGTCATAAAAATATAATATGTAAATTAAAAATTAAAACGCTAAAGTAGCTAAAAGTTAAGCTCTCTACGATTAATATTACATTTTTATTTATAACACATTTATAACACATTGATAATATAAAAATATATTTTTAAAGTTATACTTCTTTTCGGGCGTTTGGAAAAAATGATGAGAGTGAATTTATACGACGCGCGCGGACACCGACACCTAAAAACGACACCATGTAGTTGTTCCAGGCTGGTGCAACCATTGATATAAGAAAAATAGAGGATAAGCAGTAAATTGCATATATATTTTTTGGTTATACAAATATCATGCAAACGTGAACCTTGCCAACAAAAATATATCTGTCTCATTCTCACACGTTATGATTTTCAAATGTAAAAAAGATAAGTACATATCTTAGACTTCAATTTTCTGTTGATAGTTTTCATAATTTCACCAAGCTCCACCTTGAAGCATGACGCCATTTTAGGATGACGTTCATTTGTGATAATTCGTCTGTCATCTAAGCCTTGTTCGGAGTTATTTTGCAGTGTTACAGTCAATTTTGACTATTTTGGAGCTTTTTTGTTCATTAGTAAAGGGTAATTGAGCAAAAACAACTCAAATTCTTGTAAAAATGAAGAAGGATTGTCATTTTTTACGTTAGTTGTTATTTTTTTCCATAATTGTATATTTTTTCGTACGAATTGCATTTCGTGTTCATGTTATGGGTTCTAAATCGCATTTCCCGCTATTATCTAGAATTTCCAATGACTATTATCATGTAAATTTAAACTAGTAAACATTTTGATTGTTTACATTTTTACATAGTGTTGCCCTTACGTGCTGTTATGTTTTGAAATTATCGATATTGAGGTGGCCGGAGGCCCTTTTTACTGGAAATGAGGCATTCCATCTTAGTCCTCACGGGTGACAACGCATCTGCATTTTGATTCGTAATCGAGAATAGATGTAGATGTCTATGGGCCGCAGCAACCACTTACCATCAGGTGGACTGTGTGCTCGTTTGTCACCCTTATCTTATAAAAAAAAAAATCGATATAATTTTTAACAATAATATTAATGTAGTCCTATGATCAAATAACGTTTTAGATACGTAAACTGTACATTTAATCAAACGATTGAGAGCCTTTCATTTAAGAAAAGAACTTGAAAATAGTATAAATTGTAAATTTTTTATAATAGTTTTTTTTCATCAAAATATTTGATGACGTTATGATTATTTTTTATTGGTACTTAAGGATGCATAATATTTATTTTAGGTTGCCAAAAAATGAAGGCCTTCAAAAATTGTGGATTGATAATATAGGCCAGGAAAACATAAAACCTACAGTAGTAAGAAAAATATGCTCCTTGCATTTTGAAAAAGAATGTATAAATAGAACGCTGGATGTAGTTCGGCTTAAGGGTGATTTGGTTCATGTGTCTAAAATAAATTTTCTGACTAAATAATATTATATCGTCAGGAATAAATGATTTTAATCAGTATACATTATTGTTATTTTATTTTTTATATTTATTTTTAATCCTTACTCTCTCGTTTACCTCCAGTATCCACCACTAATTACGCCACTGGTTGAAGTAATTACAACTTGCAGGTTGTAAACACTATAAAATGGATATTTTTTGGTGTTACACAAATGGGATATAATGAGAAATGAGTATGGAAGTGGAAGTCTGAAGTGGTGCAGCCACCCCTATTGATCGAAATGTTGCATGGAAATTGGTTGTCATATGGTATGAACATGGGATGCTGAAGATTGAGGAATATGTTAAGATAGTTAAATGATTAATGGATTGTGTGAACGGTGGTATGGTTAGAAAGGGGCTGCTCAACTCGATTAGATTACTGAGATAAATAAATAAATAATCTTTATTATCAAAAAAAAGAGAGATGACGGCTAGTTACTATGTATGAAAGAACACATGCTCCACAAACTTTAAATAAATCAAGATAAAGGTCAGTCTACTGCACGTTCATGGTGACTTGAACTGGTAACCGACCATTACCATAAAAGAAAGGTGTTTTCGAATCTTTATGGCGGCTTGGAAGTTAAGAGCGAGCGCTAGTCCGTGCAGATATAGTTGAAAGAAACTCAGATCACAGTACGTAAAGCGAAGCGTGAAGGTACAGGACTTGCGCTCGCAACTAACTTCCCAGCCGCTATAAAGTCTATATATATATGATATAATTCACGCAACCTGGACACATACCGTTGGTGCTGGTTCGATGTGGTGCAGGACAAAACCACTGGGAAAAACCAAGGGGAGACTTCTGCCTAGTAGTGGGACAGCATGGGCTGGACAAAAAATCATACATTGCCTATAATGGTGGTTTCGTTAATCTCTGCACAGGAGAAAAAAAATGCATGCGTCGACCCAGGCACGCACGGATGGAGTGCTTATGTGCAGATTGCCGTCATTACGATAAAACGTTAGCTCGTTGCACGAACTCAGTATAATATTCTGGTGCACGTCGTACACGTGTTCTGAAAAGAAAGGAGTTAAAGCTCCAATCAAGTGCTCTTTCCTTGATCTCTTCGCGAATTTAAAATCGAATAATAATAATAATACTAACTTGGTTTCTAAATTTATTAGTTTTAATTGTAAAAATGTGAATAGATCTATTGAATGTATTCGAACTCTCTATAAAACTGCTTATATTATAGCATTGCAGGAGACATGGCTATTCCCTACGGAAATACCAATACTGGATGATATTGGCGAAGACTTTGGTTATTATGGAAAGTCTTCTATGGATGCAACTAACCTAGTACGAGGCCATCCATACGGGGGGGGGGGGGGGTAGCTCTCCTATGGAGAAAGTCTATCTTTAATACCGTGTCTGTGGTGCAATGTAGTAAGAATGGATTTAGCGGATAGATCAATTTTAGTCATGTGTATATATATGCCCACTAATAGTTACGATAATTTAGCTGAGTTTTGTGAATTATGAGTGAAATGGCAGCGATAGTAGAAAGTTGTAATTTAGAGTCTGTCTTTATACTAGGTGATTTTAATGCAGATCCTATGGAGTTATTTGGTAAAGAGATGCAAAATTTTTGTATGGATCAGAAGTGGTATTGCGCGGATATTTGTAAACTGGGGGTTGATTCAGGCGCGTATACTTTCGTTAGTGATGCATACGGCACTACGAGCTGGCTGGATCATTGCCTGGTAACCGATGCGGCTTGGCGGTCTGTAGATAGTGTTGACATTTACTATGACGTCTACTGGTCAGACCATCATCCACTGGTCCTACAAATTAATCTGGGTACGATTGGGCCAACTATACCTACTCTTTTAGAAAGCCAAGTTACAAATAAGGTTATTTGGGGGGAGAGAGATCAGCATCAAGTAGAGTCATACCGTAGGAAGTGTACAGAATTATTACGTGATATTGACTTTCCCGAGGAGTTAAGCGCATGTTGTGATAAAATGTGTTCTAATATTGAACACAGAATGGTCATTGATAATCTTTACAATAAAATTGTAAACGTGCTTAGGGAGGCTGCTGAGTTTAGTTGTGCTGCACCGAATATTAAAAAGAAGAAGCGTTATGTTGCTGGCTGGAACAAGTTTGTGAAGGGTGCGCATGAGACAGCTAGGCAGGCTTTTCTTAATTGGGTATGGCATGGTCGGCCTAGAGCCGGTCGTCTATATCAGTATATGTGTGAGTCACGTAAAATTTTTAAATCAAAATTAAAATCATGTCAAAAAAATCAGGAATAAATAAAATTAGACATTTTGGCTTCCCAACATAAAGCAAAAAAGTTTGGAAAGTTCTGGAAATATACAAAAAAGCTAGGCCCTAAGCCGGCTGTTTCTGTAAGTGTGGGTGGATTATGTGACCCAAAACAGATAGCTAATCTATTTAAGGACCATTTTAAATTAGAGGCAGTATTACGGCAAAAAGCAGAAGTGGCGATAGTGGGGTTGTCGGGACTGGTGAACCTATCCGTATTACAGCTAAGGATATAAAGCTGGTACTAAAGCAGATGACCAGAGGAAGGTCACCGGGTCACGATAGCCTCAGTGTCGAGCACCTTCATAATGCATGACCGCATCTTCCAAGGGTTTTGTCACTACTTACCATTCGAGCTAATGAGGACCGTTGTTGTACCTATTTTAAAAAACAAGACTGGAGATATTTCTGACAAGACAAATTATAGGCCAATTTCTCTGGCAACTGTATTAGCTAAGGTGCTTGACGGCTTGCTTGAGCGACGGCTTAGTAACTTCATACAATTAAATGATGCGCAGTTTGGCTTTCGACCTGGCCTATCAACAGAAAGTGCTATACTGTTGCTGAAGCATACCGTCAAATACTACACCCAGAGACAAACGCCAGTGTATGCTGCGTTTCTGGATCTCTCAAAGGCATGTGACCTGGTTGACTATGATCTGCTTTGGTCAAAATTACGTGACATAGCTGTTCCAAATGAATTAATCACCACGTTGAAATATTGGTATGGCCATCAAGTTAACCAGGTCAAATGGTCTGGTGCGCTATCTGACGAATATATTTTGGAATGCGAGGTGATGCAGGGGGGGTTATTCTCGCCTTTGCTGTTCAGTCTCTACGTTGACGGGCTCATTGGTGCACTCAGTAGCACCAGGATAGGCTATTCCATTGACGGACAAATGGTTAATAGTATTAGGTATGCTGATGACATGGTGTTGCTGAGTCCATCGGTGAGCGCATTGCGTAAGCTGTTGGCTGTCTGTGAAGTATACGCTGCTAAATACGGTCTCCTCTATAACACCAAAAAGAGTGAGTTAATGGTATTTCAAGTTGGTGCTAAAAAACCCCAGGTTGTGCCTCCAGTCAAGCTCCTGGGGGGCCATTAAGTAGGGTGTCAAAGTTTAAATATTTAGGACACATTGTTACAGAGAATCTCACAGACAACTGTGATATAGAGAGGGAGCGGAGGGCATTGGCGGTTCGATGCAATATGGTTGTCCGCATGTTTGCTAGGTGTACTAGAGAAGTAAAAATTACTCTTTTCAAGGCTTACTGCCAAACCTTTTACACCTGCAGCCTGTGGTATAGCTATACGCAAAGGGCCTATAATGCACTTCGCGTCCAATATAATAATGCCTTCAGGATGCTGATGGGCCTTCCCGTGTTCTGCAGTGCATCTGGCATGTTTGCTGAAGCGGGTGTTGATGATTTTCATGGCATCATACGGAAGCGAATATCATCTAGCTGGCACAGATTGCGGGGGAGCTTAAACGGCGTCCTGAAGGTAGTTAAAGATAGGCTTGATTGTCCCATTCAAGGGCATTGGACTCGAATGCATATGGGTGGGACACTTAAGTATCTTAATTAATATTTTTAAGTTGTAAGTTATTTAATTTGATTTAATTTAATTTACTAACATAGCTTTTAAGAAATTTACTAACAAATTTGTATGGATTTTTAATCTGAAATAAACGTTTTATTATTATTATTATTACCCCAATGCAATAGTGTAGTGATGTAATATTTGTTTATTTAATATATACCTATGAGATGGACAATACGTCGTAATTTATATAGCATCGATACTGAAAATATCGACAAAAACAACGCTATTTCTAGTGGGTGGAGTCGTCGCCATATTTGAGAAACACTTAACTTTAGATCACGTGACCACATGCCATATCCCTTTTGTTTTTCTTTTACCTATGGGTGCAATTTCCAAAGTAAAAATTATATATACTACAGGGCTCAAATTTTAATGACGGTTATCTCTTCTTTCTGCTTTGCGTAATATGTCTATCAACGACATTGTAAAATCAAATAGGGTCAAATGTCAAATCAAACAATTACATTTGTATACAGGGTCATTTTTAATTTACTAAAAACCTTTTGTTGCATCATTACAAACAATTTTAGCGAAATCATTCTTTACAGAATATAATGCATTGACAAAAAAAAACACTTTTAAGTTTTTATTGTCATGTCTGATTCCTAGTAAGTCTATAATTTTGTAGTACCCAAACAATTTCTGAATAAATCGTCGAAGAAAATGCCTTTTTTATATCAGTATCACATATTGTGTTGAAATCAGAACACATAATTATATAAGATTAAAAAAATCACATATATTAAAATGTATAATAGGTAATTAGGAAGTATGATCTCTGAGACGCAAATTTTCGACATTCGCAATATTAATCTCTCACAACGGAAGGACAAGCGACGCGGGCGCATCAGAGGCGACTGACCTCATAATAATAATAATAAAAAATTTATTTATTTACCAGAAACACTTAGCCAAAATACAAAAAAAGTTCTGTGACTCCCATACTAGCCATGGCATGTCTCGTAGGGGTGAAACACAACGGGTGAGCGTGTGCGTGTGTGTGCGTGTGTGTGCGGGTGTGTGCGTGTGTGTGCGTGCGTGTGCGTGCGTGTGCGTGCGTGTGCGTGCGTGTGCTTGCGTGTGCGTGCGTTTGCGTGAGTGTGCGTGCGTGTGCATGCGTGTGCGGGCGTGTGCGTTCATGTGCGGGCGTGTGCGGGCGTGTGCGGGCGTGTGCGGGCGTGTACAGGCGTGTGCGGGCGTGTGCGGGCGTGTGCGGGCGTGTGCGGGCGTGTGCGGGCGTGTGTGGGCGTGTGTGGGCGTGCGTGGGCGTGCGTGCGTGCGTGCGTGCGTGCGTGCGTGCGAGCGTGCGAGCGTGTGTGAGCGTGTGTGAGCGTGTGTGAGCGTGTGTGAACGTGTGTGAGCGTGTGTGAGCGTGTGTAAGCGTGTGTGAGCGTGTGTGAGCGTGTGTGAGCGTGTGTGAGCGTGTGTGAGCGTGTGTGAGCGTGTGTGAGCGTGTGTAAGCGTGTGTGAGAGTATGTGAGCGTGTGTGAGCGTGTGTGTGAGTGTGTGTGAGTGTGTGTGGGTGTGTGTGAGTGTGTGTGAGTGTGTGTGTGTGGGTGTGTGTGGGTATTATTATTATCGTATTATTATTATTGAAAAACGTATTGTATTATTGATTAACAAATACAATGAACTACTAGCGTCTATTAAAATTAAGCGTCATTTAAAATAAAATAATATTTCTTTCATGGCAAAATAAGAAAAATTGCGAGGGAGATGTATATTATTCCATCTCGCTTTTTTATACGTCAGAAGGGGTCGTGACGGAAAAATCTTACATTTTTTCTCGCCTAGCCGTCATCCGCCAAATTCATACCGTCCGATAAGGAACTTCGTTCCAATAAGTCTACCTTGTTTATTTAATTTGTTTGAATTCCAGGTTGATCTTGCACATAAATCATCCACATATCAATACAGAGTTAAACCTCTACTTAGCTTATCTCCTTATACTACATCAATCAGTAGTATTGAAGTGAGACCAAGAAAGGCGACAATGAAAAGATTTATTACATGATGATTAAAAAAAATGGACATGCTCAAAAGAAAGTATAGGATAGATATAAAAGAATTCAATATATATGTATATTATATTTATATAATTCAAATTCTCCGCCACTTCAAAGTATATTAGTATCAAGTGATTTTCTTTTCATGCACATGTGAAAAGAACATTGTTTTGCAATATATTAAATGTGGATAGAGAGGAAGAGTTTTGCTAAACAAACTTAAGTGTGGAGATTGTATCGCAGTTTGACATTCTGAGCTTCTCAGCATAATGATGTAAAATCCTTAATATATTTATTTATATCCTTAAAGATAAAAAAAGGTTAAATTTACCCGTCAAAAGACGTGATTGATGTATACGTGATATTTTGTGAAACAATGTTATGAGTAAAAAGTAAGAATAATAAGGTTTAAAAATCTTTATATATACAAATTATATATATTTTTCAAAAACGTTATTTCCACAAATTTTACTTTTATAATTAGATTTTCTCCTGTATCTCAGGGGACGATTACATACATAGATTTCACAAGGATAAACATCTAGACCTAGAACAATTATTTGTAGGTCATACAAATACTTATTCCGTTCGGGAATCGAACCCGCGGCCCTTAGCGCTGCAACTCATTGTTAAGCCACTGCGCCGTCAATTAATTGTCACAAGGATCCTATATAAAAGTGTAAATTCCTACGTGCGTATATATATATATACACTTTTTTATTACATTAAGCATCTTTCAACTAAAAAAACAGTGCAATTTTTAATAAAAATCCCTTCAGTAGTTTTCAAGATATGTTCTGTTAAGCGTAAAGTGGGTTTGAATTTTTAACCGACTTCAAAAAAGGAGGTTATCAATTCGACACGTATGTATGTAATATTATTGGAACTGCAAAATATTCACATGTAATTATTTTTTAGGGCTTCCAATCAAATATACAAATTTTATAGGTGTATATATGTATGTATGTTTGTCCACGCATTTCTCCGAAACTAGTCGAATCGTGATCATTCGTTTTTTATTTATTTCACCTTAGGTATTATTTGCTTACATTTATTTCAACTTAGGGAATAATATGGCTTTCATCAAAATCGGTTCACTAGTGTGATATTAGCTAAAATAATATTGCTTAGTTACACAATTAATATTTTAATTTTCTTTATGGTTTAGTTATACATATTAAAATAATAACAACACTAATTATTAATATTAATTATTCAACTTTACTTTAACAACTATATAATGCCTTTGAGACGTCTAAGACCAAAATCTCTCATGTGACCATGATTGCTGTAAAGCATTCGAAACGTCGGGAACAAAAAATTAAATAAAATCTGAAAAGATAGTTTTATTTAAAATGTCAAATATTTGCGTAAATCTAAGAAAGTATAATGCATAAAGATATGAATAGGTACCTATCTAATAGGTAAATATGACAATGTATGATGTGGTAGAGCTATGCTGCAGGCTGCAGCTATATTAATACTATAGTTGTAGTACGAATGGGTCGGCTCGACCGGGGAAGGACCACGCTCTAACAGAAGTTAAAGTAGGTTGATGTCCTGTTTTCTAGTAGACACTGTACTTATATAAATACAATATTTTTCTTAATAAAAACTGACTGGAATGGGCACATTCTTCTACACGTTATCTACAATTTTTGCTTAACTTACCTTCAAAACTTTTTCTTGAAGTCTTACTATTTTCATCAAGATTAAAATATCTATAAGATTTATTAATTTTTTGAGATCCATTTCCAATATTTGTAAATAAGTGTAGTTCGAATCAACTTAAAAAAAAATAAATAATTTTTAAAACTTTAAAAACTTTAATAAAAATAAGTAATATGATATTTATCTAGGTATAATTATTAATACGTCGCAAATCGCAACTCGCAAGCGGTTGATACTTGATATATATCAAATGTTCATTCAGTATATATGTGTATTATCTCATTATCTATATTATATTATATTTTTATATTATTATTATCATATATATATGTATTATCAAATGTTCACTCACTTTACAACGTTGCCAGTTCGCTTCTGGAGTGAGTGCGGTGCGAGGAATTCCCCGTCCGTCCAAGTTATCGAGTAGACCAATTGGATCTCAGGCCCCACCCATCTTGTAAGTCGCGCGGATTCGCACGCTTTTGAAAATGAATAGGTTTGGCAATGTCGCGTCTTTATCGTTATAATAACGTTAACTTGCCTGTCACTATTTTGTTCTGTTACTCTTAAAACGTTATACTAAATATTGAAAACGCTATGCTTGCTGAGGTAACGATACCATTATAACGTTATTATAACGTTATACATTGTTATTTATAACGTTTTAAGTCCCTGGTTTTCTCTGGTTTTACGTTTCGTACGTTGGTTAGTTGATATTGGGTTTTGGTTGGATATGCGATAACGGTTATGTTCTTTGGTTTATCGATATGATATGATATTTGATAACATAAAGTTATTAGTTACGTTTTGATATATCGGTCTAAACTCGAGTTAGGGTGATCCAACTCGAATTAAGCGCAACTCAAGTTCACTCGAATTAAGCGCAACTCGAGTTAACTCGAGTTGACCCATCACTAAATTTGACAATATGTGATTTTGTGATATTTCCATGAAGCTTTGTATTAGCTTCATGGATATTTCTATTATGCCTCCTCTACACTACTCGCGAAGTAGATCGAAGTTGGACGAGGCGAATAGTGTAGAGAGGTACTTCGATTCACTTCGTCCAACCTCGCTTCGCCTCGGGCGACTTCCGATCGCTGTCGGTTTTTTGCGCCAGAGTCAAAGGACTTCACGAAGTACCCCGAAGTTACACGAAGCGTCTCACTACACTACTCGGCGTACGCCAGTTATAAATATTTTTTTTATATATAAATATTAAATATGTAACTTTCTACATAATTATTTATTTAGTTAACGCATTGACGTCGTACTGTTCACACAATTAGGTACATATAGCAGCTGCCTCTTAAACGTCATTCATGTTAACGGTGCGGGAGACTCAAGACGACTGAGCTCTTCGCGAAGTAGCACGAGTGTGTGGTCACGTTGTTCGGACTGCGATCGACTTCGACGAGCACTTTGTCGAAGTTACTTCGCGAGTAGTGTAGAGGAAGCATTAGAATCTACTCCCCTATATATAATGTACTCTGTGGAATCTACTAGTTAGTCTGTGATATTTCTACGCTTATTTGTTCAAAGTAAAATAGTTAAATCACGATATTTTAACTTTATTGTCGGTTATTTGCGTATTACTTTTAAAAATCGCACGGTGTGTTGTGTTGGCATTATAAGACAACTTTCGAAAATGTCTGATTCCGAGAACGAAGAGATATATGCTCGCAATTATCAAGAAATTACCGACGAGATTGAGCGTTGTAAAAGAAATCCAGACACTTCTGGGATGTTTGTGTCTGGATGGGATGATGCAGATCAAGACGTTGACATCGTAAAAAATCCTAAAGGTGGTGCAATATCTTACTAAACTATATATATATATATATATATATATATATATAAATAAGCAAGAGTTCTACGCCGATTACAATATTTCTTAGACAAATGCGGCGGGCATTTCCTTGCAGGCCCAGCTGTGGGACGTATATAAGCCTTAACTTTAACTACACCAATTAATTTTAAAAATGTCTATGAATTCAGTGGTCCCTAATGTAGGTGAATGTGTCTCTCAGTAGCCTCTTTCCCAAAATAAATATATACATACTAGGTAAATGTTGGTGAAAATAATAATAAACCTACAGCATAATGATTTAGTAAAATATATATGTATATATATACTAGCTGACCAGGCAGATTTCGTTTTGCCCTTTCCGACTACCATTTGATTTCCTAAAAAAACTCCTGAACTTAGCAATAAAAAAATTGAGGGTCACTTATTGGGATAAAAACTATCCTATTTCTCAAGTTGGACCAAACTGCACACATTGTGCAAAATTTCATTGAAATCAGTTCAGTAGTTTTGTAGTTCATTGCGGACAAACAATGTGACACATAATTTTTATATATAAAGATATATATATATATATATATATATATATATATATATATATATATATATATATATATATATATATATATATATATATATATATATATATATGTATTGTTCTAAGAGCTAGGTAGTGATGATTAACAATATTATGTAAGTACCCATATCCATAACTTTATGACAATTTATGATATAGCATACCTTTCCCCCAAGTATGTTACAACATACAATATTAATTGTTAACAAACTCAATAACCAGCTTCTAATACTTAACATCATCTAACCAAGCTCATCAACTCAAGCGTCCAGCCCGGCCCTCACAAAAACTAGACATATTTACCTTTCTTATGATGCATAGGTGTTTATGTTTAATTAAAACTAAGTACTTAGTTAAATAAATCGAAAAAAAAAAAACACCTACTCCTTGTAATTTTACTGCGAGGTTATCGAGCGCTTTCAACTTGCTTGCGAAGGCAAAATATAAGCAAGATGGCCACCTATCTAAGGTGTGTGAATGAGACACTTTGTAATTTAAGCAACTTAAAAAAAGGTAGTTATGAGTTTTTTTTAGTTGAGGTTTTAAATTAAACACCAATAATACAGTAGAAACTCGATTATCCGGCCCTCAGTTATACGGATTCGCTATTATCCGGACTATCAACCGCGGCCAATTAAATAATTAAGTCATATTGAGCCAAGTGACAAATTGTTTAATATAAAATGTACTACAAGTCGAATTTATGCAATTATGAACGTGTTGGAATTGGTGGAACTTTTAGAAGACGCTTTGTATTGTTCGTTTTTACACAAAAAAGATCAACTGGGCGACCGATATTTGGCTTGGCCCTTGCTCTGTGAAAAAGCATTACAGTTAAATAAAAAAATATGTGGCGATGAATCGTTTGTCGCAAGTATCGGATAGTTCATCATCATCAACATTACAGCCTTTCATAAGTCCACTGCTGAACATAGGCCTCCCCCAAGGAATGCCTCAAAGCATGGTCCTGAGCCACCTGCATCCATCGACTTCCTGCATGTCTTACCAGGTTGTCAGTTTATCTTGTGGGGGGTCGCCCTACACTTCGCCTACCGATACGAGGCTGCCACTCAAGAACCTTTCTTCCCCATCGGTTGTCGGTTCTTTGAGCTATATGGCCAGCCCGCTGCCACTTCAGCTTACTAATCCGTTGGGCTATGTCGGTTACTCTGGTTCTACTGCGGATATACTCATTTCTAAGTTTATCACGCAGAGAAACCCCGAGCATAGCCCTCTCCATAGCTCGCTGAGCGACCTTGAGCTTCCTCATACGGCCAGCAGTGAAGGACCACGTCTCAGATCCGTAAGTCATCACTGGCAACATGCACTGGTTGTACAATTTCGTTTTAAGGTTTTGAGGTATGTCTGACGAGAAGATGTGTCGTAGTTTCCTGAACGCTGCTCAGCCGAGTTGAATCCGTCGAATTACCTCTGGGTCGAAGTTGGACTTACCTAGTCGGACTATTTGTCCCAGGTAAACATACTCGTCAACAACTTCGAGCTTAGTGCTCCCAACAACTACCGGCATAGGTGTGACACGGACATTAAACATGATCTCTGTTTTGTCCATGTTCGTCCTAAGACCTATTCGTTGGGAGACACTATTGAGGTCATTGAGCATGGTGCTTAGGTCCTCCAGCGATTCTGCCATAAGGACTATATCGTTGGCAAATCGAAGGTGAGTGATGTACTCGCCATTGATGTTAATACCGTATCCTTTACAGTCCAGAAGCTTGAAAACGTTTTCCAATGCAGCGGTGAAGAGTTTCGGGGATATAACGTCACCCTGCAATTGGATAGGTTTTGTACTCTGGTCCTGTACTCGGATAGCCATCGTCGCCCTACTGTACAAACACTTCGGCACTTCGATATACTGACAGTCAACTTGGCACCGCTGAAGGGACTACAGCACCGCCCAAATTTCGACGGAATCAAAGGCTTTCTCATAGTCCACATACGCCAGACATAGTGGCAAATTGTACTCCTCGGACTTCTGCACAATTTGCCGAAGGGTATGTTGTGGTCTATGGTGCTAATGCCCTTTCGGAAACCGGCTTGTTCGGGAGGCTGGAAGTCATCAAGTCTGCGCGCGAGACGATTCGTAATGACTCTCGAAAACAGCACGTAGACGCGGCTCAGAAAGGAAATCGGTCTGTAGTTCTTCAAGAGAGTGTTGTGAACTTTCTTGAATAACAAGACCACCGCACTTTGCTCCACGCCTCCGGTATAACGCCACCATGGAGGACGGAATTAAAGAGCTTCTGAAGGACTTAAAGTACCGGTCTTCCACCCGCTTTCAGAAGCTCCACTGTAGTTCCATCCTCGCCTGGGGCCTTGCCGTTTTTAAGGTCCTGGTGAGCCATTCTAATCTCGCTCAGACTGACGTCCGTGATATCTCCGGAATAGTCGGATAAGACTCACTCTTGGATCGTTACTCACACTTGCGTGTGGCTCCAACGATGACGTGTACAGCTGCCCATAGAACCTCTCAATCTCACTCAAAATCTCTGGTGCCCCGGAAACGATGCTGCCACATTCGGTCTTCAGCTTTGACATTTGGCTCTTTCTGGCAGACAGATCTCTGGCAAAGACTTTGGAGCCATGGTGCCGCTCGATCGCTTTCGATTGAGGCTGCAGTATTTTAGTATGTTTGTGTAATCTTAAAAAATATGTATGTCGTATGATAGTAAATGTATCCCTTAATATTTTTCATTTTTTAATTTTATTTGTTGTTTTTAATAAACACATAACATTATGTATGTATGCACAAAACCCGCTTTTCTTCATACATTCGATTATCCGAATCCCTAACGACAACAATTAGTCCGGTTAATCGAGTTTCCACTGTAAAATAAAGTTTATTGACATATATTTTTTTTCACAAAACCATATTATCATCCACTTTTTAAGCAAATTGTGCAAAGCAAAAACCATATACTGAAAAATGAATGATTTATATTAAATATGAGAATTAAATTATTGTCAATACACAACAAGCAAAATTAAGTGAGTAGAAATCGTAGAACACATCCTCCATATAAGTAAAGTGAACTTAATTAAAAAATCGTAAAAAAAAATAACATGATTATAACACAAGAACAAAAACTATGAAATAAGAACATGAAACACCAAGTGAAAAAAAAAACTCATACCCCAAACCAACCAAGACCCAGGCTGCAAAAAATAACAAAGCAAAACATATTGCAAACATATTTTACTATTTTTACCGACCCTTATTTAGAACCATTGTGGTTACGTCCATGGATACCAAACTATCCACAACAAAAGACCTGAGGAACACAATAACATTTTTAAGGAATCTTCAGTGAATACAGTTTAATTCTGTTTTTAAAGTGCATTATTATATTTATTACGAACTATCACTCCGTGCTTAAATATAATTTTAGAGAAAAACAAAATTAAAATTGGGCCGACGACTTCACAATGGCCATTTTTTTAAACAGTTATACTTTGAATTTAAAATATGACTCGATTTTATACTTAGAATAGAACTGTGATATGTATATTATGTAACTGTAAAGCCCAAATCATGTAGTTTACTATGATGTATAATAATCTAAGAAATATAAAAAAAAAAAACTAAAATACTTACGACATAATCGCTGGCACTACAAAAACACTTGTTCACAAAACACCGAGTGTAGAGTTAACTGAAGCACTGAAATTAGATAATTATTTGTTCATTCGTCAAGGCTTTTGTTACATTGCCATCTCGTATTTAGTACGTAAAATAGTTAGTTAGCTATCGACTCTGTATACAAAACTCACAAAAATAGCCAAAGCTGTCCATAGATGTCAGTTTTATAAAACTTGGCCCTATGGATACTATAGTATCCAGGACGTGCAACGCTACTTTTATTTTGGATACCGTAGTATCCATGGACGTTTGAGTGGTTAATAAACTAAATACGTATTTAAGCCATAAAATTATTGCATATTCTATCATGGGGTGACATAGAATAAACTCTCATTTTATTCCTAATTTTTCCCCCAGAATAAGTTATTTCCGTATAAGTTAACATTTCTGCCCATTTATCCTCACTAGTTATAGAGTCACTCATTTCCTCTGTTAAGTCATTGTCCAATATTTCACTATTATCTGCAATATCTTGCTTCTCAGACATGTCTTCATCCTCTCTCCAGTTACAGCACTCATGTCAGACTGTTTTATGTTAATTAATTCATCCATATGTCTATTTAATAAAGATCTATCTTTTGTAGCAATCTCATAACTAGATGGTCCATTTCTATTTACCAGAGTTCCTGCTAACCATCTTGACCCATTACCATAATTCCGATACATCACATTTTGGCCCGTCTTTGATTTCCTGTTAATTTTTTGAGTGTTTTTTTTTTAAAGGAGAGGGAGTAAACGAGCATACGGCTCATCTGATGGTAAGTGATTACCGCCGTCCATGAGCAACTGCAACACCAGGGGCATTGCAGATGCGTTGCCGGCCTTTTAAGTAGTAGGCTCTTTTCTTGAAGGTCCCTAAGTCGTATCGGTCCGGAAAAATCGCTGGGGGTAATCGAAGTTATGCAAGGAAGAAAACTTCTAAATCGCACAGTGGTGGACCGCCAATCATCCAGATGGTATGGATGGTATCGCGAGTTTTGTAGTGATGTGCGATGGTGGAATTGAGCGGCTGGAATTAGTCCGAACAATTCCTCAGAGCACTCCTCGTGATATATGCGATAAAATACGGATAGAGATGCAATATCTCTACGCAGTGCCAGTGAGTCAAGCCGATCAGAAAGAACTCAGTCGTCGACAATTCGAACCGCTCTGCGCTGGATGCGATCAAGTGGAATGAGCTGGCACTGGGGAGCCCCTGCCCAGAGATGGGAACAGTATTCTATGTGAGGTCGAACCTGCGCCTTGTAAAGTTGCAAGCGGTGTACCGGCATGAAATACTGTCCCGCTCTGCTGAGCACGCCAAGCTTTTTTGAGGCCAATTTGGCCTTCTCTTGCAAGTGACCACGAAACTGCACGTCACTCGATATGTCGACATCGAGGATTCCGATACTGGCTGAGTCAACCAGGGGAGTGAGTGCCTTTAAACTGAGGAGATACATACAACAAAGGGGTTTTTTAGCGGTAAACGCGCAAACTTGTGTCTTCTGGGGATTGAACTGGACGAAATTTAGTCGCCCCCAGTCTG
Organism: Parnassius glacialis; assembly: GCA_033319125.1. Lineage (NCBI taxonomy): Eukaryota > Metazoa > Arthropoda > Insecta > Lepidoptera > Papilionidae > Parnassius > Parnassius glacialis. The sequence continues at coordinate 36,092,536 of JAVANC010000013.1, read as the reverse complement.
AGACTTTGTTCCACAAAGTCTCGACTTCAGACACAAATTTGTTCCGGTACTCGGCGACGTTCTCCCGAGAAATATTTGCACGGCCGGTGTATAAAGCATCACCAGTGCTGCTCGTCTGATCGTCTGCATAGCAATGAATGTTACCAGTTAGCAACATATCATTGATATGCAGAAGAAACAGCGTTGGTGATAGCACACAGCCTTGTGGAACACCAGCGTTAATAGGCTTGTAGTCGGAGCATGCACCGTCTACAACGACCTTGATGCTCCGATCTGCAAGGAAGCTGGTGATCCAATTGCACAATTTCTCGGGAAGCCCATAGGAAGGGAGCTTCGAAAGAAGCGCTTTGTGCCAAACCCGATCGAAGGCCTTCGCAATGTCCAAACTAACGGCCAACGCCTCCCCCTTGGACTCTACTGCCCTCCGCCCATCTATGGGTCAGGTAGACTAGAAGATCACCAGCTGATCGACCCCGACGAAAACCGTACTGGCGGTCACTAATCAGCTGGTGATCCTCAAGGTACCTCATGAGCTGGCAGTTTATAATGGCTTTCATTGTTTTGGAGAACAAGGAGGTGATGGCGATAGGCCTGTAGATGGACGGGTCTGAGCGGTCGCCTTTTTTAGGGATCTGGTGGACCAAAGCTGTCTTCCATGAATTCGGGACTACGCCTTGGGAGTAGGAGTACCGGAAAAGACGCGTTAGGACCGGTGCCAACTCCGGAGCACACGTCCTCAGCACAATTGGGGGGATTCCGTCAGGCCCACTCGACTTCTGGATGTCCAGGGAGAGGAGTGCTTTGCAAACCGAGAGCTGTGAGAACAGTACATCCGGCATGGAGCACTCACACCACGGGATGGTCGAGTTGGAAGCAAAAAGAGAGCCTAGCAGATCGGCTTTCTCCTTTGCATCATGGGTCAGTGAGTCGTCCACCCTGTGCAGAGATGGCAGAGATGGCTGGCAGAAGTTCCCTTGGACAGCCTTGGCGAGAGACAGACAGAATGCACGTGTTCCTGAAGAGAGGCGAACTAGTTTCTCGCCAATTCTGCTGATGTGCTCTGACTTTGCCTTGGCAATGACAGTTTTGAATGACTTGGAGGTGGAATTAGATTTCTTTTTAAGAGCGCTTGCGTTGATGCGTCAGCCCAGGCCTGCTTATAGCGTGATGCAATTTTACAGGAGCGACCAAACCATGGCTGAATTCTGCCTCCGATAGGCACCACAGATGATGGAATAAATAATTCCATTCCCTGAAGTACCACATCAGCGACAGAATCAGCAACAACGTTGGGATCATCCGGCGAGAAGCAAATCCGCCCCCAAGGGTAGGATGCAAAAAAAGACCGCATCCCGTCCCAATCGGCCGATCTATAGTGCCAATCACGGCAGCAAGCTGCAGATCGCAACTGCGATGGGAGCTTGAGTGGCACCGTACTCCGGATCAGACAATGGTCCGAAGAGCCTAGAGGAGCATTGACGGAGATCTGATATCCGTCCGGATGAGAGGTCAGCAGAAGGTCCAACAGGGAAGGTACATGATCCTCCACATCTGGGATCCGCGTAGGCGAAGTAACCAGTTGTGTCAGACCATATGCCAAGGCAAAGTCATAAACAGATCTACCCGCATGATTGGTTAAACGGGAACCAAGCCATTCAGTGTGGTGGAGGTTAAAATCACCGAGCATCACGATCTTGCGGATGGGACCTGTTGTAGCACGGAGTCTGCAGCCATTTGAAGGTGGTCGATGAGTCGGTCTGTGTCGGCATTACCGCTATGTGACCTATAGAGGCACCCGTAGACGCGGGGATGGTCGTCGATGTCCACACGCAGTCATAAGATGGACAGGTCCTCAAGACTGCCGAGGCGTCGAGAACAGATGTCCTCTCTGACGTACACGCAAACTCCAGCCCGGGGTCAAAGGAGTGTTCTAATTTGTACCCCAGGTAGGAGAGGTACGAAGTATCAGCCGGAGAGGACACCTGTGTCTCGGTTAGAAAGAGCAAGGCCGGCTTTGCCGTCTCCAGATGATAGTGGACGGCGTTAAGGTTTGAAAAAGTAAGGTAGCTTGGGCGTAGATTCTCAGCGAGGAATTCTCCAAGGATGTGGGTACTCTCCTGGGGTAATCTTATATTTAAATCCGCTACCATGTGGGGGTGGGGTGGGGGGGAGAATTGGGCTTCCGGTCACCTGCACTCACCAGGCGAAATGCGTAAGTAAACTTCTACTTCACGCTGGTATTCTGTGAGGTCGTGGTACCACCCCGGTTCGAGCCGGACTCTTTTTAGTCACTGTGCCAGGTGTGACATGTAAACCTAGTAAAATGTTAGAGAGTTTGATATCCCATGGGGTATTATCCATTTTGCTCAATTTATACTTATTGGTTTAGACCATCCTTTCAGTCAAACCATTGGTAGCCGGGTGATAAGGTGCTGTAGTGACATTTATTTTTATTGGATTCAAGAAATATTTTCAATTCTCTCGATAGAAATGAAGTTCCATTATCTGAAACCAAAGTTTCACACAATCCAAGTGTTGACAACATATTCCTTAAAGGTTGAATAACTGTTCCAGAAGTCATATTGTTTACATTATCTTGCACAATCATTGGAAAATTGGCAAACGTCTTCGCCATACGCAAAACATCAAAGCTGTTGTTCTGGTTGTTTCGACTTCAGCATTTCCAATTTCTCTACCTGGCATATAAACAATATTATAGTTGTGTGACGTAAGTATTAACACAATTCTAGTTAACTGAGGTGAGAAGATCGCTGGCATTAGCTTTTGAGGATAAATATACCATTCTTACGTGTTAGAGCCATGCTGCAGCTATATTATGGTTGTAGCACAAATGGGTTGCTTGACAGGGGTGGGACCACGCACTTATTAGAATACCACTGTAAAATAGCAGCTTAATGCTGCTGTGTTTCGTATGGTTAGTGTAGAGAACCCGAGATCCTTTTTACTGGAAACGAGGCACTCCAACTTAGTCCTGAGGGGTGACAACGCATTTGCATTTTGATTCTTAATCGAGGATAAATGTAGATTTCTATGGGCCACAGCATCCACTTACCATCAGGTGGACTGTGTGCTCGTTTGTCACCCTTATTATAGCTTGTGGTCTGTAACTATTGTGAAAGACCCTCCCATCAAGTAATTGGGAATAGCGCATATCATGCGCATGCAAAGTCCTAAAGCCCATCGTAAAATCAATGGCTTATTAACCCTTTCGCTGTCCCATACACTACATATAGGGCACTGCTATTGTCTTACTATTGTGTCTGGAAACAGGACAGTGAAAGTGTTAAGATTGTAATGAACAAGAGTCTACTCTGAAGAAAGTAATCACTTGGTGGTTTCAAAACTATTTTGTTCCAAGTCATTCCTTTGTGAGGTATGAACCTTGTAAAAGTTGCAGAGGCCTAAAAATGCGTGTAACTGCTTTATATTTCCAGGTTCCGGAGCTTTAAGAATTGATTCAACTTTCGACGCAATCCTGCTCTTTCAATGCGGTCCAATCAAATGTGCGGCCGCTGATGATTATGTTATCAATCAGCACGGCTACACCTGGCACGCCGGTTAGCAGTGCTGTCAGTGCAGTGTGCTTGAAATATTCCCAGACACGTTTTCACGCCGTATGCCAATCTATACGGCGGTCAATCCTTTACATATATTCAAAGCTAAGCTGTGGCATCTGTGACCATCACTTGCATATATGCTCTGTTAAATTCGATTACTAGTCGTGGGTATTGGGTACGTATCTAACTCGGTAGCTTGATTCACCTTACTTCAATAATCTCCGCAATGTCGTATGTCTCAATTTTTCTTTACTATAGGAAGTACTGGTGTCGCTCATTCTGATAAAGATAAGGGGCGAAGTACTCTCTCTCCCACTAAACAATCGATTTCTTTTTCCATCCTATCTTTTAGCGCGATAAGCACTGGTCGAGCTTTTAAAAATTTAGAAACACTATTAGGCTTAATTTGTATGTTTCACAAGGTTCCTTTTATATGTACGAAGCCCTTCCTGAAAAGTCTACTATATTTATTAAGCACTTTATCAATATATGTCATATGAATGTCAATAAATTAATAGTATTTAAAGTAATATCCAATGCTTTAAACCAGTTGCGACCTATTGGATTTCGGCCCGTGCCCTTTGCTATACCAACATTCAAATTACACTTAATGTCTTTAAATTGCACTTGTACTGTAGTAGCCTTTCCTCTTACTTGTACCTGGGATTTTTTCCACGTACGTAACTTGTTAGGCATTATGTCTAGTATAGTTCTAGAGTGTAACTCAAGATTGAGAAAGCAGACCTAGAGTCCACCTCCATGATCACTGGCACACCATCCAATAGAAGTTTTATTCTATACATCGTCGGTACCCGTGAAGTCAAACTGTCCAAGTTTTAAATGCCGTTTATATATAGTCCTCCTTATCGATTTCGATGACGGCGACCCTAGAAATTAGGATGTTTTCCTATCATGAGTCCTGATATGGCTTGCTAGGCCGAACTTAGTCTTAAAAGCTCTTTGACATGCGTGGCAGTAGAGTTGTCCAGCCGAGTTGTAGGTGTATGTGTAGGAGGGCCTAACCCTCTCTTTGCGCAGTTGGCGTTTTGCGTCTAAAGTCTTGAGGCGGCTTTCTTCGAATGATTTTACACTTTTGAAGATGGTCGACCGCCAAGATGACCTTTCTGCTGCAAGCTCCTGCCAACATGCGGGGTCGATAGCGCAAGCGTTAAGGTGTCTTTTGAACACATCCTTATAGCGCAAATGCTGACCACCGTGCTTTCGTTTACCTTCCGCCATCTCTGAGTAGAAAACAGCTTTCGGTAAACGTCGATCATCCATGCGAAGGACATGCCCACACCATCTGAGCTAACGTAGCATTAAAAGAGCTTCCATACCGTACATCCCAGAGCAACGCAGAACCTCAGAATTAGGAACATGGTCCTGCCACTTGATCTTTAATAGAGTTCTTAGACACCTTAGATGGAAAAAGTCAAGTTTCTTTATATCTGATTTGTAAAGGCACCATGTCTCTGCGCTATATAAAAGAACAGGAATGATAAGTGCCTTATAGACACTAATCTTTGTCTCCAGCTTTAGATCATGGGACTTCCAGACACGATCGGTGAGTCGCCCGAAATTGGCAGCAGCATTAGCAATACGAGATGGTATCTCTGAAGACAAGGTGTTGTCACGCCGGATATTGCTACCAAGATATTTAAAGTGAGCGACCTCATCTAGTGGTTTCCCATCTAGATTTAGCGCTGTTGGATCATCTTTACCTCCCCTGGGTGGTTGTTTTAAGACTCGAGTCTTAGAAGCGCTTATTACTAGGCCAAATTGTTGACATGATCTATATAATGCGCCATGACGCATCCTTGCTTTACTCCACTTGTGATTTGGATTTCCTCAGAAAGTTCGTATTCGTGCTGAACTTGCGCTTTCATACCAACATGGAATTGGCGAATTAGGTTGATGAACTTCTTTGGATATCCAATTTTTTTAAGAACAAGCCAAAGTGCCTCACGTGGAACTCTATCAAATGCTTTCTCCAAATCGAAAAAGCACATGTAGAGGGGCCGTTGATGTTCAAGGCTTTTCTCTTGGAGTTGTCTTACGACAAAAATAGCGTCAATAGTGCCTCTGCTTGGACGGAAACCACATTGACTCTCTGGTAGTTGTTGTTCTGCTACCTCATTTAGGCGGGCGTTAATTATGTGCGCAAGAATTTTACCGGCGCTGGAAAGAAGCGATATGCCTCGGTAAGAGCTGCAATCGGAGACATCCCCCGTCCCTTTGTACAGCTTACAAATAACTGCATCTTTCCAGTCCTGAGGCACCTCTTCACTATCCCACACTCTCAAGGCAAGATAATAAAGCCTGTTAAGGACATGTTTTCCGCTGTATTTATATATTTCGGCTGGAAGTTGGTCCATTCCGGGTGTTTTTAGGTTTTTGAGACGCTTGACTGCCCTCACGAACTCATCGAAAGTTGGTGGATCATCTAGATGTTGGCAAACCGGCAGTTCCTCAAGCGAGTTTATGTAGGACAGGTTAGCACCGAGCGCACTGGGATTCAAAACATCATTAAAATGTTCTGCCCACTGTTTTATTACGTCATTTTTATCTGTAACTCGATGTTGCTTTTCCCTTGAGTACATTGGGGCTGATTTTCTGACTCGCGGACCGAAAATCGCTTGAATGCCTTCGAAGAATTAGCCAGTTTGTTGAGTATCGGCGTAGTACTGTAATTCAGCAGATTTTTCCTTCCACCACTTATCCTTCAGTTCACGGACCTTATATCTAAGTTGGTGTTGAGCTTCCTTTTTTCTGTTGGCATTCGTTGACTTGGAGTTTAGTTCATGTCTGTACTTTTTAACAAGCATTCTGATGTTGTTATCTGATGCATCAAACCAATCTTGGTTTTTTTTCTGTGGTTTGCCAATAGTATCAACAACACAGATATGAAGGTGCTTAGCAAATGATCGCCACTCGTCATTTGTTGTGGTAAATTCAGTTTGTGGAACACAAGCAGCAAATTTTGAGTCTAACTTATTAACCAACTCTGGGGAGGTAATAAGTTTTGAAAATGCCAGTTTAGGTAGAATTTTGTGAGGTGCTCGCCGTGGGGCATTAAGCTCTAGTTTCATCTTCGATCTAATGAGACGATGATCAGTCCAGCCCAGCGCTCCACGCATCGCTCTTGTTGTAAGAACATCGCGTAAGTCTTTACGGCGGACGATGACGTAATCTAAAAGATGCCAGTGCTTAGTTCTAGGGTGCATCCACGAGGTCTTATACTTATCGGCAAGACGGAAAAACGTATTGGTGATACTAAGATCGAACTGCGCACATAATGATAAAAGACGCAATCCGTTGTCGTTACATTTACCAACGCCATGTTTGCCAACGACACCACTCCAGAGATCATGGTCGTTGCCGATACGAGCGTTAAAGTCCCCCAACAAAATGATCTTATCGTGAATAGGAACACCTTGGAGAGTTTGGCAAAGTTGTTGGTAAAATGCCTCTTTATCTTCCTCCGGTGAGGGAAGAGTGGGCGCATAGGCACTGATAATATGAATATATTTCTTGAGAGCTATTGGTAAGCGCAGAGTTATCAGGCGGTCATTGACACCCTTTGGTAGATCACTCAGATCTCTCGCCAGATCTAAGCGAATAGCAAAACCAACGCCATTACCCGCCCTTACACCGGTAGGACGTCCACTCCAGTAGTATGTGTAGCCGCCAAGTTGTTCACAAAGCTCTCCGCAGTCACTCAGGTGGGTTTCACTAATTGCAGCAATATCAATTATGTATCGTGCCAGTTCTCTTGCTATGAGAGCAGTTTTTCTCTCTGGACATTAGTTACCATCACTATCTAATAAGGTTCGTACGTTCCAGGTGGCTATGCAAAGTTGTTGTTTGGTTCTTAGCTTTTGCTTATTTTTAGAAATCTTTCGACCGCATTTGTCGATGTCCAAGTGCCCGCGGTTAGGCACTTAGATGAAGAACGAGACGGACTATGTTTGGGCCACCTTTTCTAGGCTGCTTTGTCGCCAGTAGTGCTGCCGAACCCAGAGTCCCGCCTCAATCGACTCCGGGAGCGACCACTCTCTTCTGGCCGCCTACGTGCAGGGTGTCAGCTAAAGCCTTGGCACATCGATACTTCAGCTCCACCGCCTCCACCCCATCGCCGCAGGACTTCTCTAGGAAGCTCAAATCCGAAAAGAATAGCTAGGGTCATCTGCGCGTGAGTTTATTTATAGTAGACAAGCAGTTGCGCTGGTACAAGTCCACTTCACTCGTCCCTACCTCTGTGCCCCAATGGACCGGTACACCGATACGATCGGCAGAGGTCGAGATGCAGCAAAAAGGCCATAAGTCACTACATAGCTTCTGACGAACGCCCTTGAGGTTTTTCGCACTACCCTGCTACATCGATAGTCAATATCGTGTGCCATATCGATGTAGACTTTTTTTTACGGGAATCATCCGTTAACTAATCTACAAGATGTTCGTAGATGTAGTCCCCTTCTCTAGGTTTAGCCCACTGACGTGGTTGCCCGGGGTGTGGCCGCTGTGACTACAGCTTCTTGGAGCCACTAAAGAAGAGATTGCGGAGGTTAATAAAGAGAGAACGCTCCGCTACACCCTAAATGCCGTTTAGATGTGTGTTAAACTCTTGTGTATAATTCACATTGCCCCTTCAGTTTATTTTTAGCTGAGGCTATTATTTCGATATGCTCCTTTTTCTTGCAAAAATTACAAACAGCATTTATGAAACGACACACACCGTCAAGACAATCGCCACATCAATAACAGAATGTAATATTAGTTTGCGATTTCACGGCATTGATATCCATCGGTTGCAGCTGGTTATTAATTATCGTTAGTTTACATACGTCATGCATCATGCGTAAATTCCTCACTGCACTTTCAGATGATAGCATAGCATCCACTACATCCGCATACCGTAAATTGTCTTTCTGCAACTGCTTATCACTTATACCGCACATAAGCCTGTCACGAAGCATACCTGAAACGGAAAAGTCCGTAAAATTGCACCCTGTGCTTATTTTTCTAATATGTGCGATATATTCTGATACTGATTTATTTCCTTTTTGATCGCGTTTATAAAATTGAAGATACTGAAATCTCTTTTGGTTTCGGACTATAATGCTTCGTAAGAATCGTTACAATGTCCGCGAAAGTCACATTACTAGATTTTTTAGGCGTCATTAATGCCAAAACTCTCTTGTTATGTACAAATTTAATTAAGAATAGTTCCATTCTTTTAAGTAGGTACTTTACTACAATCAGCAACTATTGCGATCATCAATCCGCCTTACCAAGTGTGAGAATAAGGCAAATCCTGCCTACATGAGGTTCTGCTCTGAAATTTAACTGGGGCTAATGAAGAAGAAAAAGGTTTTGCATTATGATCCTAATATTTTTTGGTAAAATTTTACAGCCAATCCAATTGATCATGTGTTATGGGCAGCTGAAAATGGTGAATTAGAAGAGTTAAAAGAACTTTTAACAAGTCAACCAGGCCTTGTACATGCAAGAGACTCTGATGGATATACTCCACTTCATCGAGCTGCTTACGGAAACCACATAGCTTGTATTTCATATTTATTAAGTGCTGGTGCAAATGTTACAACAAAAACTGAATTAGGTTGGACTCCATTGCATTCTGCATGTAACTGGAACAATTACGCTGTGGCTGCAAGACTATTAGCGGCAGGTGCAGATCCCGCAGCTCTTTCTGATGGAGGTAAGGAATTACAATTTAAGATGTAGCTGATAAATTGAGCTTCTACTGCCTTCTTCCTTATCATTCAGTGCAGGCACTGTGGAAATTGAACATTTAAATAACATAAACTTTACCGTGTTGTAGCGGTGTAAGAATATCCACTGTCCCACGTCGTCCCGTCGTTGTCGTAAGAGGCGACAATAAGGAACAAACCAGGAGCTGGGCAGCAGTATTTTTCTGATAACAACAAAATTTCTAAAGAAAACTGCTCAAAAAAAGCCGCTTGCCAAGAGTGGCAACTATGGCTTCATATCGCCTATGACGAAAGGTACAAGAAAAATTTCCTCCAGTCCCCAGTGGCCCCGCTGTGCCTGGCTATATTTACTTGAACTGGCTGGAATATATATACTAGATTTCCCGTAGTTACGCCCACATTAAATCAAATTTAGTGTATAAAGTATCCGAAGTAAGTTTCGGCTATCGCCCATGCACAAATGCAACACCAGGGAAATTGCAGGCGCATTGCAGGTCTTTTTAAAAGGAGTAAGCTCGTTTCTTGAAAGTCTTGAAATCGTATCGATCCGGAAAAATAGCCGGTAGTAGATGATTCCACAAAAAAGTCTTGCGAGGAAGAAAACTCCTTGTAAATCGCACAGTCATAGTGGGCCGCCAAGCATCCAAATGATGTGGATGATATCGCGAGTTTTGTCCCGATGTGTGTTGGTGCTATTTCGGCGGATGGAATTAATCTGAATAATTCCTCAGAGCCCTCCCAATTAAACTAACATAAAATAACATAAAAATAACATCCCAGAAATTGCAATGGGATGCAACATCTCTTCGCGGCGCCAGTGAGTCGTGCCGTTCAAAAAGAACTCGGTCGACGACAATTCGAGACACTCTTCGTTGGATGCGGTAAAGTGGAAAGAGCTGGCATTGGGGTGACCCGGTCCAGAGATGAGAACAGTACTTCATGTGAGGGTGAACTTGCGCCTTGTAAAGTTGCAAGCGGTGTGCTGGCTTGAAATACTGTTCACCAAGCTTTTAGAGGCCAATTTAGCCTTCCCTTCCAAGTGACCGCGAAACTGTACGTCATTCAATGTGTCGTTGCCGAGGATTCCGATGCTACAACTAGCATCGGAATCCTCGGCAGCTTCGTGAGTGCCCCGAAATTGAAAAGATCGGAAAAAGGGTTACTTTTAGCGGTAAACCTGTGTCTTCTGAAGTTTAGACTCGAGTAGAGGAATAGTAATAAATATATATATAATAAATATAATATAATAAATAATAGTAGGAATCTCGGATTGGAGATTTTGTTTATTAACTTTGTTTTATAAGACTCGACTTCAGACATAAATTTGTTCCGCTACTCAATGACGTGTTACCGAAAAATATTAGCATGGCCGGTGTAGAAAGCACCACTAGTGTTACAAGCAGTAACAGTAACATATAATTCATATAAAGAAGAAAGAGCGTAGGTGATAGCACATAGCCTTGTGCAACACTAGCATTAATAGGCCCATAGTCGGAGTATGCACCGTCTGCTACCTTGATGCTCCGATCTGCATGAAACCATTCAATTGCACAATTTCTCAGCAAGTCCATAGGAAGGCAGCTTATAAAGAATTACTTTGTGCCAAAGCCCATAGAAGACCTTCGCTATGTCTAAAGTAACGACCAAAACCTCCCTCTTGAACTCTATTGCTTATGCTTATCTATAAAGTTAAAGTTACAGCCTATATACGTCCCACTGGTGGGCATTTGCGAGCCTGATCGGTCGCCTTTTTAGGGATCGGGTGCACCAAAGCTGTTTTCCTTAAGTTCAGGATTACGCCTAGGGTGTAGGAGTACCGGAAAAGACGCATTAAAACCGGTGCTTACTCCGGACCACCCGTCATCAGCACAATAGGAGGGACTCCATCAGCCCCACTCGACTTGTTGACATCCAGGGAAAGGAGTGCTTTGCACATCGAGCACTACGCAAACCACACCTCCAGCATGGAGCAATTCACACCGCGAGATGGTCAACGCTGTATAGACCCCGTCATCGCGAGTCAAGTTGGACTCAAAAAGAGAAACTAAAAGATCAACATTATCGTTTGCGGCATGGGCTAGTGAGTTGTTCTCTCTGTGCAGAGATGGAACAGATGGCTGACAGACGATCCCTTGGACAGCCTTGGCAACACATCTTAATAAAATAGAGGTTGAGAGGAGAGCTTGAGCAGTTTAAAATCTTTGAATCACGTCCTGTCAGTTAACATAAGTCGAAAGGTACAAAAGAATTGGAAGTCTTATTTTTACAATCTATTTATATATTTTGTACGAAAAATAAAGAAAGAGCCACAAGTAAAATGTTCTTTCGCTATTATTCATTAAGAATATTCTAGTTAATTTTTATTATTCTGTACATAAGTGGTGCTTGCAAATGCAAGCTGAGCGCCCCCTCAAACCTTGCGCCCTAGGCGGACCAGTCTAGGGCGCAAGGTGTCCACAGGTAAACAGGCTGTTATCCAGCCTAGTTATTCTGTGTTTATTTCAGGCCCTGGGTATAAGCGCAGTCTGGTAACACTCGCACTGGCAATGCTGTTTTATGTGATTAGTAGTCATGTCGTATCTGTGTAATATATAAAATAAGGTTTAGCATTTAAGTAATCATATATGCAAAATATACTGTGTATAAATGGCTCGTTCCGTGTCAGGTGAGGCTGACTTAGAGAAGTAAGCAGAGTCTATGGCACATTCCTAATATGTAATTATATAGTTTATTTTAAAATTCAAATAATTTGTTACAGACCAAACACCATTGCATCTAGCGGCAGCAATAAGCCATTGTAAATCAACTGTAATTATATTATTGCTAAGAGAAGATTCAGTAGACATTGCTCACAGAAAAAATAAATCTGAAGAAACACCCGAACAACTTGCACGAGGACATGGAATATATGGTCCATTATTTGAAATGGCATTACCCGCGGCAAATTTTATAAAATCACTAGCTTTTACTTGCAACCCTTATATTTGCGCCTAGAACATTAAAGTGTATGTCAACGTCAATTTATTTAAAAATACATAATATGCTCTGACCTTTATAATAATATGTTAAAGAATTCCAACACTAAATAAATGCAATGTTGTTGAATATTGGTAATTATTATTATTATTAAACTAATCTACTGTCATATCATAACGCAGTATGTGATTTGAAGTGAATTTTAGAGGGGACAACAGGTCCCATCCGCAGAGATCGTGATCCTTGGCGATTTTAACGCCCACCATGCCGAATGGCTCGGTTCACGTTTAACCGATCATGCGGAGACATATGTTTATGGCTTTGCCTTGGCATTTGGTCTGACACAACTGGTTACTTCGCCTACGCAGATTCCAGATGTGGAGGATCATACACCTTCCCTGTTCGACCTTCTGCTGACCTCTCATCCGGACGGATATCAGGTTTGCGTCGATGCCCCCCTCGGCTCTTCGGACCATTGTCTGATCCGGAGTGTGGTGCCACTCACGCTCCCTTCGCGGTTGCGTTCTGTAGGTTGCTGCTGTCTGGCATTACAGGTCGGCGGGTTGGGACGGAATGCGGTCTTTCTTTGCATCCTACCCATGGGGGCGGGTTTGCTACTCGCCGGATGATCCCAGCGCTGTTGCTGACTCTGTCACTGATGTGGTGCTACAGGGAATGGAACTATTTATTCCATCATCTGTGGTACCCATCGGAGGCAGATCTCAGCCTTGGTTTGGTCGCTCCTGTAAGACTGCATTACGCGGTAAGCAGGAGTGTTATCAGGCCTGGGCTAAGGCTTCGGCGACTCGGGATGTAAATACCAGCACACTTAAAAAGAAGTATAACTTCGCACCCAGGTCCTTCAAAAGAGTTATTGCCAAGGCAAAGTCAGAGCACATAGGCAGAATTGGCGAGAAACTAGTTCGCCTTCCTTCGGGAACCCGTGCATTCTGGTCTCTCGCCAAGGCTGTCCAAGGGAATTTCTGTAAGCCATCACTACCATCTCTGCACAGGGAGGACGACTCACTGGCACAAGCCGCAAAAGAGAAAGCCGACCTTTTAGGCTCCCTTTTTGCGTCCAACTCGACTCTTGATGACGAGGGGAAAACACCGCCGACCATCCCGCGGTGTGTGTGAGTGCTCCATGCCGGATGTGCTGTTCTAACAGCGCAGAGTTCGCAAAGCACTCCTCTCCCTGGACATCCAGAAGTCGTGTGGGCCTGACGGAATCCCCACAATTGTGCTGAAGACGTGTGCTCCGGAGTTGGCACCGGGCCTAACGCGTCTTTTCCGGTACTCCTACTCCCAAGGCGTAGTCCGGAATTCATGGAAGACAGTTTTTGTCCACCCGGTCCCTAAAAAAGGCGACCGCTCAGAACCGTCCAACTATAGGCCTATCGCGATGACCTCCTTGTTCTCCAAAATAATGGAATCCATTATTAACTGCCAGCTCATGCGGTACCTTGAGGATCACCAGCTGATTAGTGACCGCCAATACGATTTTCGTCGGGATCGATCAGCTGGTGATCTTCTGGTCTACCTTACCCATAGCTGGGCGGAGGCAGTAGAGTCCAAGGGGAAGCGTTGGCCGTTAGTTTGGACATTACGAAGGCCTTCGATTGGGTTTGGCACAAAGCGCTTCTTTCGAAGCTCCCTTCCTATGGGCTTCCCGAGAAATTGTGCAATTGGATCACCAACTTCCTTGCAGATCGGAGCATCAAGGTCGTTGTAGACGGTGCATGCTCCGACTACAAGCCTATTAACGCTGGTGTTCCACAAGGCTGTGTGCTATCACCAACGCTGTTTCTTCTGCATATCAATGATATGTTGCTAACTGGTAACATTCATTGCTATGCGGATGACAGCACTGGTGATGCTCTATACACCGGCCGTGCCAATATTTTTCGGGAAAACGTCGTCGAGTACCGGAACAAACTTGTGTCTGAAGTCGAGTCTTTGCTGAACAAGGCTCGGATTGGGGGCGACTAAATCTATTCCAGTTTAATCCTCAGAAGACACAAGTTTGCGCGTTTACCGCTAAAAAGAACCCCTTTGTCGTATCTCCTCAGTTTCAAGGCACTCCTCTTGTTGCCTCAGCCAGTATCGGAATCCTCGGAGTCGACATATCGAGTGACGTGCAGTTTCGTGGTCACTTGGAAGAGAAGGCCAAATTGGCCTCTAAAAAGCTTGGCGTACTCAGCAGACCGGGACAGTATTTCATGCCGGCACACCGCCTGCAACTTTACAAGTCGCAAGTTTGGCCTCACATGGAATACTGTTCCCATCTCTGGGCAGGGGCTCCCCAGTGCCAGCTCCTTCCACTTGACCGCATCCAGCGCAGAGCGGCTCGAATCGTCGATGACCGAGTCCTTTCCGATCGGCTCGATTCATTGGCACTGCGAAGAGATGTTGCATCCCTTTGCATTTTCTTTCGCATCTACCATGGGGAGTGCTCTGAGGAATTGTTCGGATTAATCTCAGCCGCCAAATTTCACGAACGCACATCGCGGCAGAACTCCCGATACCATCCACACCATCTGGATGATTGGCGGTCCACCACTGTGCGATTTAGAAGAGGTTTTCTCTCTCGCGCGACTTCCTTGTTGAATCGATTACCATCAGCGGGTTTTCCGGACCAATACGACTTAAGGTAAGAGCATCAGTAAATGACCATTCAAGGGCACAGACTTTCCTTTTTTAATGCTGAACCTTAATTTTCATGCGAATCTAATGCGTGTTTCCTTTTGTAAACTCTGCGGTAGTTTTTTAACGAAACAAAACGAGTGTTTTTTTCTTGTACAATGATTAAATAGAAACAATTATGTTTTTTTTATTTTCAAAAATTAGATTTAGTAGTTGACCATCTAACAAAGTAGTAGATGACCATATATTGCATCAGTAGATGACCATCCAGATGCTCAAGTTTTAATAGGTTTATCTACATAATATATAGCAGCTAAGTATTGAGCAATAGGTAAATTAATAATGTTTCAGGATTTTTGAGATCACATTTTAAGGAGGGGGGGGGATATGGAAGTCTGTGTAGGAATATCGGTTTTTTAAACTAGAGAGAGGGAGAAAGTGAACTAGGGTGGGACAGAAGGATGGGAAGGGATATAGAGGGGGGTAAGAAGGAGGAACAGTTGAAAACGTAAACCTACATGGAACAAGTCGTGGGCGTCCGCTAGTTTGTTAAATAAGAAGCAAATTACAACAACTTGCGTGGTATTTGAAATATATCCATATATAATATCCATCAACCAAGGATAAAATATATCGGCAACATATTCAAAAAATGCTTCACATGTTATCCAACCTGAGTCGGTTTTTCCAATACCCCAGTCTGAAGGTAATTTGTCTGCAATATCTTGAGGTATCCTCTTGTAGCTGAACACTTTAGTGGTAGGAACTAGGGAACCATCTGCATTTCCTGTTACCAACACAGTTAAACATTCCTTGTCGTCGGCATTTACCTGCTGGTACACATTTTCCTCACCTCTCTTTGCAAGCACTTTAGGTCCTTTTGGTGCCAAAAAAAAGCTATCTAATCGCAATTAAAAATTCGCGAGGGATCATTCAATATATCAACATGGCCACTATCTTCTAACTCAGTATACACACGTTTATACCACCCTAATAGTTCAGCACTTGTTACCCCCGCTCTGGGCGCCGTCAATTTTGTGATATCCTCGTAGAAATGGTTGGGTTCCTCCGAATAAATGCTTTTAGCCATGTTCTACCTGGTCTTCCATTTTTAAATAAGCCACATGGACATTTTATATCCTTCAAGTATCTTTCAACACTTACAATTAACTGTTCAGTTGTCGCCGGGAAACCCGCTTTTGCTGTATTCTGCACCCAGTCGCATATTTTTTTCTCTTCTTCTGTTGTAAGAATTGACGCTGGGCCCATCTTTCGTTCCATTGGTGACTTCCCTTTTACTTTATTTGTAAGCGTTATTCTTGGTAGACCAAATTTCTTTGCAGCCGTTCTTATGAAGACGAACATCGTTCACTGCTGAGAGCATTGCAGCTTCAGTATAATTTAGGAATCGCCCTTTTTCCCAGACATCTATAATGTCAAAAATTGCTTTTAGTATTATACTTTACAATAAAGGTGGTCAACCACTAAATAAAAGTAACTTAGAGTACCATCCTTTTCTCGAAGCAGTTCAAACCATTTTCGAAACCCTATAACTTTGTTTTGAATTTTCAGTAACCAAATAGGAATTGTATAAACTCGATATGTTTCAAATTTTATTAAATTTGAACCAGTAGTTTAAGAATTATAACTAGTCAAAGTTTCTTAATTTTGTCACTCACTGACTGACCGATCATCAAAACTAAGGTACTTCTAGCAGACATAGAAACTTCAAATTTGGAATACAACTATTGTTTAGTATATTTATTAAGGAAAAAATAAAATATTTTGCAATTTCAGTCCAGTTTTCGAGATACACCAACTGCATAAATAACTTTGTAATCCCATATAAATATATAGGATTAGGGTAGAATGTAATTTAATAATAGTAATCATTGTTTTGGTATAATAAACATTTAAAAAAAACACGTGTTTGACTGGTATTACACGCAATGTAAGGTAAAACCAGTCAGCTGTTGGTTAATACCAGTCAAGCTTAATGGGAGCATAAATCACATTTATAATCTTTTGCAGAGTCACGTCCTGAACATTCCGAGTGGGCCCAACGTCCACACAGTATACATCTGTACCACAACTCGTTGTCTCGTCCATAGTCATCGCAGATTATACATCTGTTCCCGACATCGTCTAAATCCGTGTCATCGTCTTCGCGTAAATCTGTCATCTCTATTTCAGAGTTTGAAGTACTGTCTTCGTTCATAGACTCATTCTGTAATACTTTCCTCTTCACTCCTTTCAATTCTATACCTTTCTTCAAATTCCTTTTCATTCTTGTTGGTTTTTTACGATTATTTTCTTTTTTGCTATCCAGATCTTCACTTATATCAGTTTCATCTTCACTATAATCCATCTTGTTCACTTTTTTCACCTTTGTAGTTTTCATTGTTCTCTCCTTTTATTGTAATATTTTTCTTTATTTCCACTGTTTTATTTTTCTTTTTTTCAACTTTTATCTGAGCTTTTGCTAATTTTGCTAACTTTTTTTGCTCTTTCTCAAATAAAACTATTTTATTCGGAGTTCCTGTTATTACCGTAGCATGTTGTTTACGCATCGCTTTTATATTTTTCTGTTCGGATTTTTTTGGCAAAGGAAGAAGTTCCTTCACAGTAACTTTTTCAATATTTTCAATATGGGTTTTAACTGAAGATATTCCAGATGTTGAGGGAATAGGATTGTAATAATTGACATTGGACTCGGTTTCATTTACAGCTGGTGGTGTTACATTATGCAAATCAATATGAGAGATATCGTTAATTGTGAAGTCTAGGTTTTCGAAATCTAGGTCGAGCTGTGGAATGGCAGGCGAAAGTGTTGCGTTGCGTGGTGCAACAGGAGGCATTTCAGAAGATAACATGGCATCGTGGTGATCATTTAAGTTGGGTTGAGAGATTTGTAAGGTTGCTTTTGAATCGTCAAGCAGAGATGGTTAATCTTGTATTCGATTATCATGATCGCAACTCTCTTCATCAAGAAGTTCGCTATTGTTCATTATCTCAGCTGGTAGAAAATCTTCATCGGTAAATATATTTGGGTTGTAAGGATATATCCCTGAAGCAGTAAATCCTGCTTCGGCTTTCGGAATTGTTGCTACTCTTTGGAATGCTTTTCTGAACAGCGAAGCTATGTCACCTTGTGTAATTTTTCGTCCCAAATTGCATTTCATAAATATGTTACATTCCTGCTTATATGCGGTTTTAAGGGGACCATAAATGGAAATATCTAATGGCTGTATTCGATGAGATCCGTGTGGTGGCAAAGACAACATCACAATGTGGTTTTCTTTGCAAAAGTTATACGAATTCCAAGAAATGTGGCTAGAATGATTATCTAAGAGGAGCAAAACCGGATCACTTTCCAAAGGTTTTGCATATTTCGTAAAGTGCTTAAGGCATTCTACAAAGAGCTCTTCGTTTATCCACCCGTTTTTGGAACACCTATATACTGCTTCACGTGGTCCATCATTTTCCAATGCTGTCGAATGCCGTTGACGTGGATAAATAAACTGCCCTGTGGCACTCATAGCGCATACTGCCGTAACATTTTGGCACCTTTCCCCACTGGTAATAGAGCCCACTCGTTTTTGGCCTTTTTCGGCTACAACTTTGCCAGGATCCTGTACCGATGTTACGCCAGTTTCATCCACATTATATATGTTTCGAGGTGGAAACTTATATTTTTGCATCAAGTTTCCCAGCAAGTCAAAAAATCTTCCTACTTAAAAGCAGAAGCTCTATTTAAGCTTGTGCCTTCAGCCTTACGCACTGATAAGTTATTTCGTTTTAAAAACCTCTCAAGCCAATCTCTACCAGCTGATTCTGAAGTTTTGCTGAAGTTGTGCTTGATGTTATTTCTTTCTGCGTACTTAAAAGCCATCTTCCTTATTTCTATAGCAGTACACCCGTAAAATATATTCGCAAACAGTCTAATTTGAGAGGCCATACTTTCTTCTTGTTCTTTGGTAAAGGTAGTATTTCTTCCCAGTTGTGGAATATCCAAATTTTTCTTTTTCAGCCTCTCTTGTAGTGTAGAAAATGGAATGCCAGTACATCGGGCGGCTTCTCTTATCGGGTTTCCATCTTCAACTAGTTTAAAAGCAGCTTCCAATGATTTTTTGCTCCATTTCGCCTTTTTGCGCGCTTGTACATGTTTTGGCAGCATTTTGAAATTACCCTGAAACAATAAAATACTAAAAGTTTTAATGACACTGACTATTTAATTTGAAAACTTTAAAAAAAAATTGATGTGGGTGCGTGGGTAATGCCGGTCTGCCATGACCGGTATTACCCGATGATTGTCTCGATCGATCGTCGATTTCTAAATATTTAAAATTTATTTAAAAATCTGCAGGCTAATCAACAAAGATTGATTTGACGATTGCGCACAAATAGTTAGGCAACACTTTTATTAACATTACATTTGAAAACTATCGACTAAAATTTACTTACTTCTTATTTTCGGACCGCAAAATTTTACAACAAAGTGGCGCGAAAACTTTCGACGTGCCTTCTTCCCAAACGCATGCATGGAATTGAACGGGGTTCGGCGCTCCTGCGAGGGGAATAGTCACGCCACCCGCTTTGTATGTGTGCGTGCTTATAATCACCGTAACATAATTGGAAGTGTGCTGACCGGTATTACCATCTGACCGCCATTACCCGATTTTACCCTACAAAGTTACATTTGCAGTGAATGAATCAGGGTACCTATATATGTGTAATATAATGGAATAATAGGTGTAGATATGTACCTAGATACAACTATCTACAAAAAGAAATGAGATGCCATCAAAAATATAACTTGTAAAAAAAGCCAAGTCTCGCAACTCAGTTCTTCTACCGTAAAAAGTTGTGAGATCCATGTAATACCAAGTCGGTTAATTTATTTAGTCCCTACTTAAGGGTCCTTCTGTCTTAAGTTATTACGTTATTAACTAATCTAACAACATCTTATAGTAACCATATCAATATTAAAAATATTTTATGTTTTAAGTAAATAAATTGACTTGGCAATCGCACTAAACAATCTAATTTAATATAATATGTATTACTTGAGAGATACATTGCGTTTTCATGCGATGACCAAGTCAATCTATTCATTTATAATATAAAAGATTTTTAGTATTGATGTGGTCACTTAGAGTATTAAACTAACAGGAGACGACATTGGAGAGCGTTCCCCGCTGTCAAAAGTACGAGAGCGCGGATCATTCCCGTTATATAAAAGTAGTTGCGCCGCGTACGGCGTCATTTACGTAGTCGTAAGCGTGAGTTGACCTCCAGAAAAATGCCGAGATGCAGTGTGTTTTCTTGTAAAAATAGATCACAGGTCTCAAATTTACAAAAAAACGGCATTACCTTTCATCTTTAAGTGTTTATTTTGATTTCAATAATTAATATAAGCATTAAATCAGGAAAATTCTGATTAATATAGCTGAGCAGGTAGTGTTGCCAACTTAAAGTATTAATACTATAGTAAGGACTTGCACCACTAGGACATAATTAAATTTTGTTTAATTGTAGACAAATGTCGTTTCTCTTTGTTGTTATTACACAAGACAAATCGTGTTATTGAATAGTCTTAAATTCATCAATATTATTATGATCTATTTGCAAAACTATATTATTTCAAACAACATTAATAATCTTTAATTGTTTTTAACGAAATGAAAACATCAATTTAAATTGTTTTATTGTATATAAAACATTTTAAATAGATATTTTCTTTTCATTATGTTACGTTGTGAAACGAAAAGAAGGGGAATTTCGAGTATATAAAATGGTATCATGAAGGCAATAATAGTGATGTTCACTGTAATCTTTAGTGTCGATGTTTTTATTTGACTATAATTAATACCTTGATATATAATACCAAGGTGTTATTTAAAATTCTTTTTTGTACAATGTTTAAAAAAGATCTTTGGTTTTACAGTTTTCCAAAAGATCCTTACAGGCGCCAAGTTTGGATAAAAGCATGTGGAATTCATATAACCTGGGTACCTAAACGAACAAGCACTATTTGTTCCGAGCATTTTGACCAATCGGTTTTCGTAATCCAAGCAAATAATAAAAGGAAACTAAATGAAACTGCTGTACCGATTTTGAAATTATTGGAAGTAAGTTTATTATTTTGCTACATGTTTATTTTACATTATGAAGGATAAAATTTAAAACATGTAACAAATCGAAATGGAAGGTTTAGTGAACGATACTTATTCATTTTAAAATGTTATTTACAAGTTTATCGTCTTAGATGGTGTCAACCAAATTGTTGTTTTCTTTATTTCTTTCTTTATTCTTTATTGTACACACTATAGGTTGGTAACAATTATTAAATATTTAAATAAAATGTACAAAGGCGAGCTTAACCCTAATAAGAGTTCTCTTCCAGCAAACCTATTGGGAAAGAGAAATAGTTTTATATATAAAGTAGGTAGCAGCGTGCGTACTTAATAATTAACATAACATTACTTAATAGAAAGAAAATTGGCTATAAGTTACAATTAACAATTAACATATAAGTGTATAAAATATAAGTATAATTGATTTTCTTGTTTCTATTGATTTACATACATATACATTAATAAATACAATAAATATATACATATATACACATACACACACATATACATACATATATACATATACATATATATATATATATACATACTCATACATATATATATATACAATCATACATATAAATACATAAAATGTGTAAATATTTGTAATTCTAAGTTGACAGATAATATTTCTTTACTCTGCTCCGAAATATATCAAGAGAAGAGCTAGCACGTATGTCATGTGGAAGTGAGTTCCATAGCTTGACCGCCCTTATAGTAAAGGAACCACCACATCGGCTTGTGAAATGAGAAGGAGTTTTGAGAAGCAGCCGTTTAGTGGTCCGGCACTGAGTTTCACGAGGTACAAGATACTCAAAACGCTCGCGGAGATATGGAGGTGCAAGAGGATTAAAGATTTGTTGATGATTGAAGATGTTTTCAGATGAGACACGAATTATTAGCGCTTAAATAAATAAATAAGGACAAACAAATAATCTCAGTGTCATATTTATAATCTATTATTATTAAATATATACAAAGTACTACACGTTTGTACTGTAGAACACAAAATACTACCGCTTTTTACGAAGACATTAGTTATTTTACCATCCTAAGTAAAATGACGAAAAAAAGTATGTTTGGTTAAGCGTAAACTTCGGCCAAGAGATAGCAAATGTTTATTTTTTTTTAATTCCTCCATTCCGTTGCTGCGTTAAGAAAGGACAAAAATAAACAAATAAAAAATCACACTTTCACATTTATAATATTATATTAGTATGGATTGTCAAGAATGGTTGATAAACTTTTGAAACCGGTTTACAATCAGCTTTTTGAGGGTGGAACTATACACTCCCGCTCTCTTTCTCGCTCTAGTAAATAACGTTTCTAAGTGACCAAAAAGGATAGAAGCACAGGAAAGTGCGATTCCGTGCTGTCAGATGTAGTTCAACCCTAAGCTCACAGAGTACATTATATTGCCTAAGCCTTAAAACGGTTTAACTCTATAGGTTGGGTAAAATCTGTAAAATTAGGCCGTTTAAAACCCCTATACAGATAACCTTTCCGGTTGATCATGACATTAAAAATGGTAAAAACATTTCATAGACTAGGCATATTATATATTTTTAAGCATACAGGAACATTATTTCGATAATGATTACGTTCCACATAACATTGAACTGGCAAACTTGGTGATGGAAAAATATGCAAGCACTAGAATTAGCTAGCTCGCAAAAAAAAAGAGTGATCCCAAAAAGTGTATTCGTCACATATATACCAAACTTATTCACTTTAAAAACCAGTTAAAATATAATATTATACTTTTTCAATTTGTTTTAATTTTGATAATTTTGTGTTATTATTATGTACCTTATGTATTTTTTAAATTTACTTTGAATGTAATATTACACATTAAACATTTGTTCATTTTTATTTTATTTTATTTGCTAATGTAATTTGCATAAAATTTCATCGACATATCCATATCGACAAGGCCCTCGCATTAGTTGTTTATGTCTTATTCACTGTAACGATGAGACATTTATGAGAGATTTTCAAGGTTGTGTGCGTTTTGCTTAATCGTGTGCTCATATTATGCTGTGTGCGTGCGTAACGACTTGGCCCAATGTTTACGATTTGCTTAGTGTGCGTTACCTCGCCTCCCGCTAGAAGTGACAGACTTTTTTGTTTGGAACTTTATGCGCATGGCGTCTCCTGTTAGTTGAATACTCTAAGTGTGGTCACTATAAGATGTTGTTAGATTAGCTAATTACGTAATAACTTAAGACTGAAGGACCCTTAAGTAGGGACTGAATATATTAACCGACTTGGTATTACATGGATCTCACAACTTTTTAAGGTAGAAGAACTGAGTTGCCAGACTTGGCTTTTTTTACAAGTAATGTTTTTGATGGCATTTATTTTTCACGAATTTCAAATCCGTGTACACCTTGACCACAAATGAATTATGTAATTTCGTCAGTTTTTTTGTTGATAATGTTGACGTTGTTATGACCAGATAAAAATATTGTAGATTTTACAAAAAATAAAATAAATTTCGTTTTACGGCATTGAGTTATATGTGCGCTACTCTATGTCTTCGCGCATGCGCGGGAGATAGTAAAGTCGCGCATGCGCAGTTGATATAAGCGCGTTGCGCCTGCCCGGTCAGTTTTTGTCATCATAGATTAGGGAAAGGTAGAATGATCGGCATGTAATCATTGTTTATTTCTATTGTATTGTTAATTATATCGAGTACAATTCTTTTATTGTTATATTTATTTTGCATATGTGCTAATTGCATGCCGAGCGCAAAGCGCGTGGGTATGTTCTACTAACGCCTAAAAATCAAAATTCCACCGTTTTGTCGCATGAAATCGTATCCAGCAATCATATTATACATATAAATGATATAAAAAGCACATTGTTAGAAAGATAAATGATTGTTGAACTTATTAATATATTTTTTAAATCGAATAATTGCTATTTTTAAATAAAAAAAGGGGTTTTAGTGGCTTATGGTGTGGATTTATCATGTCCCCAAGGCTTGTAAACACTATAACTTTTGAAAATATCAATTGTTTAACTCAATCTATTTTTTAATCTCTTCATCTATCATGTGGGAAGCCACTGAATGTAAATGGCAGTGTAATTTTGTTTTGTTTAGCTATAATTAATTTTTTTCGGCTCGAAAATTGCGAAATTTTCGGTGATTTGATAGCCTCCTATAAAATTATTTCTGTAAATGGGGAGCTACAGCCACAGAGTAGTTTACTTACTAACTCAGTTCGCCATCGCCATAGATTACTGTATATATCAGTTCGCCGCATTAGCTTGCTACATTTATATTTATCTATGGTTCGCCGTCAGTCGCCGTCGTGAGTGGACATTATTTCGGTTGTTTGCAGCGGCTCAAAAAGATTGCTGTACAAATACACAATATTCGAATAACCAAGTTTCTTAAATACTTGATTATAATAATAATAAGAGATTTTTTATTACAATATTTTAAAAGCACAGAATAAATAATAGTAGTACGTACTAAAAGTAAGTAGTATCAATTTTTTTCATCATGGGTGTCATTTTCATGGTTTTCGAGGGTTCAAAAACCATGAAAATGACACCCATGATGAAAAAAATGATACTTATTGCGGCCGCCACCTTGGATTTACATTTCGACAACACTATTGGCTTCAGCACCCTCGAAAACCATGAAAATGACACCCATTATGAAAAAATTGATACTTATTGCGGCCGCCGATAGTGCTGTCGAAATGTAAATCCAAGATGGCGGCTGAAGTAGGTACCAAATTTTTTCATCATGGATATCATTTTCATGGTTTTCGAGAGTGTTGCAGCCGATAGTGCTGTCGAAATGTAAATCCAACATGGCGGCTGCAATAGCTATCAATTTTTTCATCATGGGTGTCATTTTCATGGTTTTCGAGGGTGCTGAAGCCGATAGTGCTGTGGAAATGTAAATCCAAGGTGGCGGCTGCAATAGGTACCAAGTTTTTCATCATAGGTGTCATTTTCATGGTTTTCGAGGGTGTTGAAGCCGATAGTGCTGTCGAAATGTATTTAAACTACTTTAAAAAAAATCCGTATAATCATGCTATACGTTATTTTTAATGCGAAGGCATGCTCAATTGGATTTACCAATATTTAATTTATTATTACATAATATTATGTCACAATTATATTTTAATGATTTTTTAAAAGGTAGACACGTAAAATATAAAAATATACATTTATATTAAATTATATTATTTATTTTTATATTCGTAAGAATCACATTTTTCTGTAAATAAATATTTTCTCTTTGTATTTTCTTAAATTTCTCAGTAATTTTCTTTCTAGCTGAAGCTTGCGTAATTTATTTTTGAGTACAATTTTTGTCGGACTATCAAAAATGGAATTTAAACTGCTTACTGATTCAGACAACGGTTCTAATACTTCTTGTTCACCACATTTTGTTGGCTGAAAAAAAAAGATACTAGTTATCTGGGAAGCCTGTAAAAATTCTAGCGTTACAGTATTAAAAACCCGCCATATACTAGTGCGACTCGCGCGCCGAGGTTACCGCCTCTCTTAACCGATTCGTTGCGGTACCGATTTTCGACAACTTTTAGCTGTGGCGGCGAACAAATATTTCATGACACGCCTGGCATGGCAAGCGCTACAGACATAGCTTTTTTCACTTGTTTAGACCTAATTAAGTTTATTTGATATCAAACATCAGTTACAAACGGAAGGATACTTGTTTTTAGTGGGTAACTACGTGTTTTTCTACGTGTTTTCTTTGAAATTGAGAGTAAGTGACATTTTTTATGCAGAGATTACAAACCTTTTGTACTATTTTTTTGTTTTATAAAAAAATCATTTATATAAGTAGGTACAGCTAAATCATCCTGGAAAACCTTAGTCTTTATTAAATTAAATTTTCACCTAATAATAACACATGGTACTTCGTAAGTCCGTTCGGCCATATGATAGTAATAAGACGGCAGTTCAACCATTTTAAACAATAAGACAAACGCATTGTTTTTTAACAGGAGACTTGTTTTCCAGAAATTTATTTACAACTTGAATTTGTGAGCGATTGCAATGAGTGCTATTATTTGTTAGGTACTTATTAGACTATTTTTCCACAACATGATAAAGTAAAAAGAGTACCATGTACAAGTTAAAAAAAGGTTAACAACCCCTAAAAATTTCAAATTTTCTAAATATCCAGAAACGAAGCGGCAGGCATGAACTACTTGCAAAATAATGAATATTTTGTTCTGGATAAATTTTGCAAAAACGCAATTTGAGCGAGTTATAACGATTTTTAAAAAGACACGACTCGTGTGTCATACGCCACACACAAAAGTAATCGATGGCACGCCTGGCGTGTCGCCCACACTGAACCGATTAAGAAAAATCCCAGCAATATTATATAATAATATAATTACGTTTTCGCATGGCACTGCAGATTTCTTTAAGTATACTCTTTTAGTGAAGTATTAGTCGTTTTCTTTGAAATGTACGGAACATATGCGTGAATAATCTGACGGTAACCACGTTTGTTCGCTGCGATTCTTCTGAACATATTTGATCCATGATTCTCTTTCTTTTTTTTTGATTCAGGAAACCTTTAAATACAAATAATAATAAAAACTATTAATTTTAATGCGTTAACATTTCCTACCGTGATTATACTACTCTGTGTAAAAAGTATCGGGAATATGTCAATAAAAAGACCCGCGTCAAAGAGGTCGTTCTAATTTTTTTACTGCATGTTGGTAGCACTGTACTGATTTAGCGCGCAAAGTTTGAGCGGGATCTGTCATTTAATTTTTGTTGGTCATAGTTTTGAGTTCTCGGCGATTTTTACAATGGAAAATATTGTTGAACAAAGAGTGTGCCTTAAATTTTGTGTTTCGAATGATATTTCATGTGGTGAATCACTAAAAATGTTGCGAAATACCTACGGCGAATCGTGTATATCGAAACCAAGGGCTTATGAATGGTATAAGGCTTTTAAAGAAGGCCGAGAAGTAGTAGTAGACTTGCCTCGTTCTGGTAGACCTTCAACCGCTACGACCAAAGAAAACATCGACAAAATCAAGAAGCTAGTGCTCGAAAATCCACGTATGAGTCTGAGAGAGTTGGCTAGTGAGGTGAACATATCTTTTAAGTCCGTCCACAACATTCTCATTGACATTTTAGGCATGAAACGCGTCGCCGCTCGACTAGTTCCAAAAGAGCTCAATTTTGTTCAAAGAGCGCAGCGAAAGCATGTCGCTGAAGACATGGTTTCCCGAGCTTCTACGGATCCGACCTTTATGAAACGTATAATAACTGGCGACGAGACATGGGTTTATGAGTACGACATGCAAACAAGCCAACAGTCTTCAGAATGGCGTCTCGAAAACGAGCCGAAACCTAAAAAACCGCGGCAAAGTCGCTCCAAAATCAAGGTGATGCTGACAGTTTTTTTTGACTACCGTGGTGTGGTTCACTCCGAATTCCTTCCAAAGGGAGAAACAGTGAATAAAGAATATTATTTAGGCGTCATGAAGCGTTTGCGTGAGAGTATCCGCCGAAAACGTCCAGATTTGTGGCAACACAACTCATGGATGCTGCACTATGATATAATGCACCATCACACACAGCCATTATAGTGAAAGAGTTTTTAGCGAAAAATTCAACAAAAGTTCTCGACCAAGCACCGTATTCACCTGATATGGCTCCGTCTGACTTTTTTTTATTTCCCAAGTTAAAATTACCACTTCGAGCAAAACGTTTTGAGTCGATAGAAGCCATAACAAAAAATTCGCTGAATGAGCTAAAGGCCATACCGCAAATAGCCTATGAAAAATGTATGGAAGACTGGGTGAAGCGTTGGAGATGTTGTATTGCAAGCGATGGGGCCTACTTTGAAGGCGATAAAATAAATTTAGATGAATAATTTGTATTTTTTGTTTTATTGACAAATTCCCGATATTTAGTACACAGAAGGTATATTAATATTTACTATCCATAATGACTTAACATTATACGTCAATAGTGTTAAGTCTGCGCATAAAAATGTTTTACTCTTTGACATTCCCGTATATGTTGCAGTTGATAAAATATAAATAAAATAATATGTTGAACTTACTGGTGAAAAGTCACTTCTTGACTTTTATGGGGGCTACACACGATCACTTTTAACTGTCAGTTTTGACTGACCAATTTTAACTGAGAGTGAAAACTGACGTCCTTTGCACCCACACACTTTCATTTTTAACTGTTCTCTATGACCACAAACAACATTACCATCTCAAGATGTCATCAGCCGACGACGACGCTTTAGCCGTTCTTAGTTTATTATTAATTTTAAAATATAAAAATTAAAAAAATATACGCAAAAAGTGGTATAGAGTGGTTAAAAAAAAGGAAAATTTATTACATGTTAATTTATTAACCGAACTAAAAATTGTTTCGAAGGATTGGCACTATCTCAGAATGAGTGAAGAAATTTACCTCAATCTCGTGATCGCAACACGACTGAAGAAACACCGCCTACACACGCACAGTTTTAACTGATCAGTTCCGTCATTTCAGTTAAAAAATATGTATCAACAATATATCATCAGTTTTAACTGATAATAAAAAAACTGACAGTTTTCATCGTACACACACTCAGTTTTCACTGTCAGTTAAAACTGGTCAGTCAAAACTGACAGTTAAAAGTGATCGTGTGTAGCCCCTATTACTTATATTTCTCGAGTTGTTTGAACAGTATCTCAGTGCACACGATGGCATATTAATTTAAAAATAATTCTTCACTCAAACTTCTCACGTTGCAGCAACCGCTTGACACAGACTAAGTGAGTTTGAGAGCGCGCACTCTAACGCGTGTTACAAACAATCGAGTTGAGGTGTCTCCTCTAGTACGTAGTACATATTATAACTCAATGTTTTTCGGATATAATTTTGTTAAGACCCGTGCGGTTAAAGAATGGGATGGAAAATGGCGTCACTTCTATTGACCTCTCTCTTGCATACTGTCGTTATTTATACTCCATCTATACTCACATCCGTCGGTGAAAATTGAAAAAAAAAAATAAGTTGCGATATGCGTATTACGATTTACGAGACGTTTTAAACTTAAGTCCAACTTGTCATTGGAATTAATGATAACAAATTCCCATATCCTACAAAAAAAATTCAGTCCGGTTTTGTTAAATTTGTGAGCTAGACGCGTTCTGAACGTTTTCTTCATAATTATTGTAGATTTTGTTTGTTAATATTTTTGTACAAAATATTTACATACCATTGAGACATGAGCAACATTTTTAAAAAATGTCATTCGTCCGTCTGTCCGAGCTAATCTTCGGAATGGCTGAACCGGTTTTAATATAACTTCAAGAAGAAATAAAGAGTAGTACCCGAAGTGGTCTAGACTAAATTTTATCCGATAAATTTAGAGATTTTATTAAAATAGAAATATGGATTCTTATCCATAATATAATTTGGAAGCATAATAGATAGGTATAATTTGCATTTAAAGCAGACCTGCCGCCAAGATAAGATGCGAAGAAATGCCGCATATCATCCCAATCTGCTGACTTGTATCGCCACATACCTTGCAATTGTAGTTAGCTGGGGAATATACTGATACAAACTTCACCAGACAGTGGTCAGAAGTTCCCAAGATTGAGGTAACATGAAAATCGTACCTGTCCAGATCTGTCGTCAGCAGAAGTTCGAGGCAGGTGGCTGTGTGCCCATCCACATTGAGTACCCTAGTCGCGCACCGTAGTAGCGACCAGGCAAAATTACACTCCTCTCTCCAAGCGTGGTCGGTCTTTAGGTATGGGAATAGCCAGTCCTGATGACAGGCATAAAAATCCCCCAGAAAAACCAACTGTGCAGTAAGGTACCGATTCAGCGATCGATAGACACAAGAATACATTATTTTATTCATTCCACATTGCGGCATACACAAAGGCTCTGGCGCGCTAGTGGAAATTATGCTCCAATGTGTACCCAGGGTAGCCAAGGTACGCCATATCTAGAGGACATGTCATCTGCGTCACAGTCAAGAGGAGTAAGTGCGGCTTGTCAATCTCAAGGTGGTAGTTAAAAAGGAGGTTCTTTAAACCTTGCGAAGTCTAGACTTGAACAAAGCTAGTGAGGTTGATGGTATACCAGCTATAGTTCTAAAGACTTGTGCGCGTGAATTATCTAATGTGTTGACGCGCTTGTTCCGCCAATCATTCAGGATTGGAATAGTGCCCAAATCTTGGAAGCTAGGCCAATGTACCGCCTGTGCCTAAAAGTGGCAGCCTTGCCGACCCTGCCAACTATCGGCCAATTGCAAAAGAGAAATTGCATGTTTATTAATTTAATTTTTTTTGTAAGTTAGCTAAAAATTAGAAAAATAAAAAAATTAACAATTGATTTTTCATGTAATTATACAATTAAAAATGGTTTCTCTAAAATGTAAATTCAAACGCCAGTGACGTCATTATATCGCTTGAAAATTCAGGCTTCTAGTTTTATCTACAAATAAGTTATAGGGTTTCGAAAATGGCCTGAACTACTTCGAGAAAAGGATGGTACAGCCGTGCCGCTCTTTTGCTCGACTTGGCGGGGGCACTGCCGTGCCCCCAAATTGGTACCTATTAGTATCTTTTAAAAAAATCATATACAGGGTACTACATAGGATATTTTTTTGAACGGCGATTAGTACTGTAAGCGTCAGTTCAATTTAAGAATTAACAAGAAATGTAAAACCAAACTGCCGTCCATTGGTGAGTTAGGTAGACTAAAACATCGTTATACGCCAGTAGAGCGAAACCAAAAAAGTAAACCTTACTGTCGGCTGATTATTACCAGTCAGCTAATGTTAGTTTAGATACCTTATGAGCTGACAATTTTTAACGGACTACATTAATTTGGAGGACAAAGAGGCGACGGTGTATGCCAGTATTCTTTTTAGAGATCAGAAGCACTAAACCTGACTTCTTTGAGTGCAGGAGTACAGAAAGAGATACCTTAGAACCGGTGCCGAGTGCCTACCTTGGTACCACACATGTTTTAATTGGGGGTTTCTCAGGGTCCACTTGAATAGTGTGCGTCCATGAAAAGGAGTGCTTGTCAGTACTCGAGATCCTTTCTTTTTTATCGGTTGTTACCTCAATTTGGTCATCTCGAATGGCTAAGTCGTCTTTCCCTTACGACACCCAAGCCATTGATGGATATCATTCGCCGCCACCACAATTTTTATATTATGATTAATGCTAATTTGAGCTGTGGTAGCTCAGATGGTTAGCGCTTGCTGTAAGTTTCACAGTACGCGAGAAACCCGGGTTCGATCCCCGCCGGCACCAATGAAATTGTTAATTGCAATTTTAAGTGCTGATTTACCACGTCCTCAGCGGTGAAGGAAAACATCGTGAGGAAACCGGCATGTCTGACAAATAAGAAAAAAATATATATTTCGAAGACATGTGAAGTACGCCAACACGCATTGGGGCAGTCCGGCGGACCTTTCCTAGCCCTAAAACCATCAGAAATGAGAGGAGGCCTATGCCCAGCAGTGGTACGTCAGCCTATATACGGCTGTAACTTTAATGCTAATTTTGTCACAATCAATAATTGCTAATGCTAATATATTTTCAAAACGAAAAATTTGAAAGAAATTAAATACAATTTTTATAAATACTTATAAATTCTTTAATAGATTTATTACATAATTATTTACATACATACATACATGTGACATTTTGCAAGAATTATTTATCACTATTTAATGCAAAATTGCATAAAGCACTTGATAATAGACAAAAATCATAACCAGTTTTGAAATTTATAGTCCGGCAGTTTTCAACTTAAAAAAACTCTGCATTGGATTTACTGCCAAAAGATGACAATCTAGGTAGTGAAATTTGAGAAATTTAATTTTTGTATGAAATTTGAGAAATTTGCACACAATCATAATTTTGTCTATGTTGGGTTGGGAACTAAAAATAAAGCGAAAAAAAGATATCGCTATTTCTTTCTTTCACGTTATTTAAGATTGCCATTTTAAAAATTAAATACAAATATATCTACATAATTATTATAACGGAAGAAACTGAAAATGTTAATTCTGTGCTATAGGTATTCATTTTTGTTTGCACTTTACAGTAATTATTTACATATTACTCTGAGCTTTGCATAATTAATTGACCTATTAATTAATTAAAATTAATTTAAATATTAGCAGAATTCTATCAAGAGAAGCTATGAATTAAAAAAGAAAACATGACATTTGTTTGTCAACTTATTTCATGTTGAAAAAAATTTCTCAAATTATTTCATAGCTAAGATTTTAATATTATGTTGATTCAGAATACTAAGTTTTCGTTTGTGGGCATTGTCTCTCACGATTGTGTATATAAAGATTTTTTATTTATTTGGGTTGAGTTTTTACCATGAGAATTTTGCTAATTTGAAGTTTAAAGTCTATGAAGAATAACTGTTTGAGAATAACATATGAAGGGCACAGGGAAAAAAGGAGCTCATTGACAATTTTACGTTTTTGGAATGAACTATACCATTTTACTGCGTTTTCTATGGCCAATCAGAGCACGTTATTTTAAAAACGATAAAGGGCGCTGATTTTGTGTAAAGTGAATTTAAAAAAATTGTACTTTAGGATAAAACGCGCTCATTGCATTCTATACCGCGTAAAAAGGTGCCCATTGTCTGTGAAACCACGCTAGAACGGGCTGATCGCAGAGATTGTCACAGAAAACGCGCTCATAGTCGGCCATCTGTATTATTTTGTCATACAAATGACAGCTGCCAGATAAGCTTCCCTGCATAAATTTTACGACTCCTTTAGTGTACGTTAGGTTTTTAAAAGTTTTTGCCTATTTATCTCAAAATGTACAATAATACGTAGGACACTCAATAAGTTTTAGATATACGAAAAGTGTTCTAGATATTATTAATATTTATTTGACATCTTTTCAAAATATTCTCCATCATGCTTTATACAAAGTTCCATTCGCCTAAGTTAACTCTGAAAACACTTTTGTCAGTCTTGATTGGACAGTTCGGAAATCGCTTATTCGTAGGCAGCCACGGATTCAACACCAGATTCCTCAATAAATGCTTTTGTTCTAAGGGAGGTTCATAACGTGGTAGAGCCATGCTGCAGCTATATAAGTAGTAGCACGAATGGGTCGGCTCGACCGGGGACCTACGCTCTCACAGAAAACCAGCGTAAAATAGCAGCTTAACGCTGCTGTGTTTCGTATGGTGAGTATAGGGAACCGGAGACCCTTTTTACTGGCAAAGAGGCATTCCATCTTAGTCCTCACGGGTGACAACGCATCTGCATCTTGAGTCTTTATTGAGGATAGATGTAGATGTCTATGGATCACAGTAACCACTTACCATCAGGTGGACTGTGTGCTCGTTTGTCACCCTATTCTATAAAAAAAAGATATGTGAAGAGGCGTTATCGTGATGCAGCATGATTCCCCGAAGCCCAGTCTTTGGTCTTCTCTCCCGCACAGCTTGAAAAGCTTTGGGTAATGCAACTGTAGTATAGCATTCAGAGTCGACTGATTCACAATTTTCCAGCATTGACGTCGACAAATGTCCGCTCCGCGAAAAAAAACTAGCCACCATTTTTTTGCCGACGTTGCGAGGTCTTTGCAGTATTATCAGTAACTGTCCTTCTGAATAGACCTATACCGATGATTGCCTTTTATTTTCCGGATCATATTGATAGATCCATGTCTTGTCACCAGTAACGATTTCTGAAACACGCCTAGTTGCCCCGTTTTCAAAACGTAGACGCATTTCATGGCACCAATCGACAGGAGTCTGTTTTTCGCTTTCGGAGAGCAAACGATGGATCCATCGACCACAAAGCTTCCTCACTTCAAAATGTTGATGTAGGATGGTATGAATGCTGCCCGAACTAATGTTTACAATCTTTTCAATGTCCGTATATGTGATTCGTGGGTCTTTTCGCACCAACATTTTAGTAGTTCATACATTTTCTGCCGTTACTGCTGTTTGTAGGGCCCCGGTTCTTTTTTCATCTTTAAAATTTATTTTACTCAAATATATTAACTTACCCAACAAATAAATTTCATGCTAATTAACATGTATTTTATTTCATTAGTGTGTTTATGTAATTAGACATTGTTTATGATCACCAATTAATTTGTAAAATGTAAAAATGAGATCATTGTGACAATGAGCACCTTCTTGCCTTTTACATTTGGGAGTTAGGTAACTAAATTACAAACCATTGTTTATTTACCAACCCAATCTTTTAAAATAACAATATATTATATAAAATATACACTGTTCCTTTTTTATATGGGTACAAATCATATTCTAGTAGAGTTGTAAGTGTAGAAATTGAAATTTTAGGTTTAATTCTTTAATTACTCGAAACAATGAGAATGTTAATGAGCTCCTTCTTTTCCTGTGCCCTTCATATGTTACATATCAATAACCTGGATGTAAATATTACGTGCAAAAGCAATATAAAACATCAATAATAATGTATAGTGGTGAGTAAAATAATCTGTCTTCCAGAAAATAAAATTACATAACTATACTTACTTATTTATAGTTTCATTTTATCCCATATGTTAATCTAAAATATATTCGAGTAATTTTGGTACAACCTCTCAAATGTACGGCAATTCACCCCATAGGTTTGTGAGGCTGGAGCCAATATTACTCGAATATGCCTTAAGTTACAGAATACAAAGGTTTGAAATTCTCGCGAAAAATGTTTCATATGGGCCCCCACTGTGGCACTATAGTATGTGCCATATCGATTGAGAAAAACGGACAATGACCTCAGATATGAGCCGAGTGTCAAAAGGCGTAACTTACAAAATCTCAATTTAGATGTGATAACAATATTTAAATATTGATATTATTCCCACTTCTAGGTCAGCACATATGTTTTGTTTTTTTGTTTCTTAAATAATATTGTCTGTGGTTCCTATAAACATAGTAAAATCTTACGGTACATCGCGAAAAATGTGTTATATTTTATATTTCAATTTATGGTAAGTAACGCAGCAATTCATTTAATAACAGTTTCATATTAAAAAAATATTTGAAGCAATATAATCACCATATTGAGCTTTTGCAAATTCATCCCTTTAAAATAAACAAAACGCGCGTTACGTCAGTTCGTTCTAAAAGAAACGTGACAATGGCAGCCAGAGATGCGTCACCTTTTTTGGGCCGGTCCGCCATTTTGTTTTCATTCGTGTTCGGATAGCGCTTGCGTGTGTACGTCTCGGGTAATTCATAGCATTCATTGCATTGTTTTAGTTGAGTTTTTACTGTTAAATTTGTTATATCGTTAAGTTTTTGTTTTTTGAATCTGTTATATTAGTTTTACTGTGACGGTCGTTACTAAATCGACATGAGTTCAGGAGAATTTGGTGAAGGACCCGGTCCTTCAACATCAAGTGGAAAGAGACGTCGCCGACCCATAATAAACGTAGCAGGTACGTACAAATAGGTACAAATGCGACGACGTAGCCTTTCTATTTCTTAAAGCGCTCTTTTTATGTGACCATGTGGTATTTATTTTCTAAAACAATATGTATTTATGTGATGTAGTACTATGGTAGTATATTTTTGTCATTTATTTACAGGCCCATCTTCTGGAGCACCTTTAACGTCACCAGTAAAAAAGAGAAAACCTACCACTTTGTCGGTCGGGGAACAAGAGATTATCATTAATGTATACAAATATGTCAAAAACACCTGGCCCGAAGACGTGTATCCTTCAAACGTTAATATGGTAGAAAAGGTTTCGGAGATCTCAGGAGTCAGCAAGAGCACTATATATCGCGTATTAAGCGTGTATAGAGATTCCCATAAAATACCAGAAAAGGGAATAATTAATAAAAGAAAAAAGTCTGTAATTGACAAGTTGGACGATTTTGATAAATCGGCTATAAGAGCGAAAGTGCATCAGTTCTTTCTTGCAGGAGAATTACCGACTTTAGACAAAATTTTGCTCAGTATAAATCAAGATGACCAGTTGCCAAACTTGAGCAAAACTTCCCTGCGACGTGTGTTGCGCCATTTAAAATTCAAATATATAAAGAGAAACAGAAAAAGTGGTCTAATAGATCGCCCAGAGATAGTTCTGTGGCGTACCAGATATTTGAGAGAAATACAAATATTAAGAAACGAGGGACGTAACATTTTTTACCTTGACGAAACATGGATTAACGCAGGTCATACTATGGGAAAGGTATGGGAAGACACCACAATTGAATCTTCTCGTCAATCACGGTTAGAAGGCTACTCTACTGGCGCGAAAGCCCCTTCGGGTAAAGGAAAGCGATTAATAGTTGTACACGTTGGCAATGAAAATGGCTTTTTGGAGGGATGTGATTGGGTATTTGAATCATCATCTACTGGTGACTACCATGAGAGTATGGACGCTCTCCATTTCGAGGACTGGTTTAGAAAAGTAATAGAAAAACTGCAAAGCGGCGATGTCATAGTTATGGATAACGCTAGTTACCACTCCAGACGTTTAGAAAAAACCCCAACAATGTCTTGGCGGAAACAAAATATGCAGGAATGGCTAGAATCTAAACAGATCGCATACGTGCCCTCGGACACAAAGACCCACTTAATGGAAAAAATAAAGGCAGTTAAAGATAACTATCGAAGTTACGTCACCGACGAGATGGCAAAAGAAAAAAGCATCACAGTGGTAAGGTTACCTCCTTATCACTGTGAGCTTAACCCCATTGAACTTGTGTGGGCAGATGTGAAAGGGTACGTTGCACGAAAAAATACAACTTTCAAGTTAAAAGATGTTAAAAATTTACTTAAAGATGGTTTAACTCAAATCACGCCAGATAAATGGAAAAACTGTGTTCAGCATGTCCTTAAGGTTGAACAAAAAATGCGTGGCATGGATGATAGAATTGACCAAACTGCAGATCGCTTTATAATTAATGTTACAGATAGTTCATCAAGTGAAGATACGAGTGATGATTGCACCGAATAAAAATAAAGTTCTTATATAATATTAAAAATAAAGTTTTATCTTTTGCATAAGTACGTACTTATTCGGTGTCGTTATCACTCGAATCTTTATATGTGTTATAAATTAATGTTTTTTGTTGTTAAATGAATAAAGTACTTTATAACAATAGATGATTTTTCTTCTACAGCGATCTTTCACATAACTTTTTAATAATAGTTAATAAATATATATTATATCAATCATTATAAAAAAATCATTATAAATAAAGAAAGTACTACATATAAAATGTGCCTATATATTGAAGGTTTGTAACCCCTGGTTAAACGACCGAAAGGTCATTGTCCGTTTTTCTCAATCGATTTGGCACATACTATAGAATTATACACTTATAGACGTGTTTCATTTTTTAATTTGGCTTTCTTCTCTCGGTAGAGTTATTGTGTTCTATGGCAAAACAATCATAATTGCAGACTTCAATAATTTTTATGTTAAGATTTTTAAACTACTAACCAAATAATTTGAAGGATATAGTGGTTTTCATTTTTTCGAACATATTGAAAATAATAGTAAAAAAATTGCTTAGCTTAAAAGAAACTTAACTTACTGATAATTATTCTCGTGGACTTTTCATATACTTATACTACTGATTAATAATTGAGACTTTTGACCTTTTCTCAATTCATGAACTCACAAGTTGCAACCTAGTCGTTTTAACTTATCTTAAGTTAAATCTAAATGTTTATCTTATCTATAAGCTTTCGATCCCATGTTTTCAAGAACAATCATTGCTCCAGAAACAAGATATGATTCCGCTTGTAAATTTTTAAGACTTATGATGAGGTTTCTTCTATCAATTTTTTGTAGTTCAGTTAATTTTTGCCTAGTCTGTGAAGTCATGTATGGCAAAACTAAGCAGCCAAGGCCAAGGCATTTACATCGAACACAATTTTTCCATATTTCTATTAAGTCTTCATCTTTTATTAATGGGCATATTGGTAACAAATTTAACACATTGAGACATTTTTTCCTTTGTCGTTCTGTTATAGGATAATCTGCGCGCTGAAAAGGTGTTAACAAAACTGCACGCCAAGCAGTGCACATAATATCATCTGGAGGATGATAAACTTTTAGTAATAATGGAATAATATCTTCATACAAGGATGCACGAAGAAGTAATGGAATTATATCACGGATAATTTGCAAATTTCCGTATCTATGTGCCAATTCTGCGGCAATTTTCAAACCTTCAATATTTCCACTAGCAACTTGGAGCAACTGGTGGATAGCAAGAATCTTATCTTGTAAGAACGTGGCAACTATCCAGGGCATATCGATTGATTCAAGATTGACTATATATAATAATTCCAGAAGTGACGACCAAAGCGAATCACGTACACGGTTAGTAACTTTGACTGAAGTGTCAGGATCCACAATGCTCATTAAACACTGAAAAGCTCTAAGTTTTTTGCATTTGTTAAAGTCACTTTCATCGTCGAAAGCGATCCGCGACAAATAAATAGCTCCCATCTTGGGGCAAGTAGCTTTTAGGATATATTTTGCAGTAATCAGCTCTTTTGTATTAAGGCCTGGAAAACTCATTCTTTCTTTTTGATTTTTTTCGAGAATGTTTTCTAAAATTTGGATTCTAATAGAACTTATATTGATACCATTTTTGTCCGCTATTTCATTTGCTGCCCGATTGACATTATGTCGTGCTATCTTATCTACGAAATTAGGATGAAGATACATGGCGTGTATAAGCTGAGCTGGTTCAGTAGACAGCCGAATAAATTCTTCGCAAGCCCAATCTATTTTATGCAAAGCATGACGCGTGGAAAGCGTTGAATGTAAACGTTCCATCTGTCGAACCGCGCGGTTGTCTGGCTGAAGTGCAGCCCAACGTTGAGAATATTGGAAGCACAAATGAGCTGCGGCTACTTGATCAGCTCCTCGAGCACACCCTTGTAAGACATAGAAAAGACATGCACCCGCCCATTCCATATTTGCGATATGACGTACACATCTATGAGCTGTACGAAGCAAAGGCTCTTCTCGAGAAGTCAACAGCCATGGTTCGTTGTTCTTTGAATTTAAATCTGGACCGTCATTACGCGTTCTTGAGGTCATCGTTTGCTTCACGGCGTTGCTACAAATCATATCTCTGGCAGTTTGTAAATCATTATCAAGTGATAATATCGCAACAATAGGCAGCCATCGTTCATAAGTTTCTAAAGTTATCTCAGTTTTTAAATGAGTCCACATATCATCGCGCATGAAGAGGTGAAAAGGTAGTCGATAATACCCAATTTCCGGAAACATGCCTTTTACTGAGAATAATTCAAACTCGTATTGTTTTGGCGTACCTTTTCTCTTATATTCTTTTAAAAAATTTAACAGGTAATACTGCTTGATGTTGCGAGAATTTGAAGTTGCTCTAAATATGAGATGATATATACAAAAGTATAATTCGTAATAGTATGGGTTGATTGAGACCACACAACCGTGCAATATCACTTCGCCTTTTGTCCAGAAGTCATTTAAAACATCTTTAAGAAAATCCCTATTTTCAATACTTTCCCAGATTATACAGCACTTAGAAATAATTTCCGTTTCATTATTCAGCAATTTTATTTCACGACAACCAAGATCATCATCTACTAATCTATACTTTAGATCCCAATTAGTTAAGAGTGATATAAGTAACAAAGATAAGCCATCATTAGAAGATACGTTCAATGTTCGGCATAAATCAAGCAGACGATCTAACTCGATGTTAGAATAATGCCGTAAAACATGGAAAAGCACAACTTTCACATCCCATGTCTCTTCAGTACTATCTGGTAAAGCAATTTCTGACAAATCAATATTGAATTTCGACTTCAAAATATATTGAGGAGGATAAGTTATTATGTTTCCTGGTGAAATGCTGTCTAGTCCAAATATAAGACGTGTCACTGAAGCTGATAGATAATACATAACGGAAGGCGCAATAGAGTCAGACTGACCACGTAGTGTTTCTAAAACCCACATTTTGTCTTCCATTACTTCAAAAGAGGTTAAAATTATTAGTAAAATTGTTACTAGAGCATTATCTAGATCCTGTGAAGCAACTATCTTAGTAAGCAGTTTCCTTGCTAATCTATCTCTCATTTTCAATAAATATTCACAAGAACCCTTTTCCATTTTAAACACTACAGTCATATAGTATGAAATCAATCTAAATGGTATAAAATCACTTCTATTACAAATATCTGAAATTTCACATTCCAAATTGATTTCATTTGTGGGTAACTTGCAATAGAAGCTAATTAAATCATTTAAGCCATTGACAGAGGAAATGGGTAAAAATATGTAATGAAATTTCCATGCCACCGATAAATTCTTTAAAACAATATTTGTGTTTATTAAAGAATGCAAAATAGATAGTCTTTTAATTATGTAGTGTAAATATTCTTCATTACATTTTGAAACTAACTCCGACAGTATATTATAGCACTCTATCAAAAGGCTAGAATTATTTCCATCTTTAAATGATGACAATATTGATGTCATATTAGAATCACAAGGATCAGATAATAATATACATTCAACAAATTCTCGGACTTTTTGGCTTGTTGAAGTTTGACGTAACTGAACTAACAAAGCAGAATTTCTTGACAGATGTTTATTTACCAAATGAGTTATACACCTACCACGTCCTGAACTTGCTAACGCACCATCACTTTGAATCCATGTATGCAATTTGTTTTCACAACAATTTTCTTTATATATTTCATTCATGCTTAACGTAATATCATATGAATTTTTAAGGTGGTATAAATTCTCTATAGTTGTCATTTGCGTATCATCTACAGACTGAGTACCTTTTAAGAAGTCAAGATAATTTCTTTCAAGTTTAACATTAGACTTTGTTCCATTAATGATGATTTCAAATTTGTTAATTATAGTTTTAAGCAATTTCCTTTTTTCCATATTTTGCAATTGCTTGAAATAGTTTAAGGCTTGCTTTGTTTCACAGTTCTGTAGACATTTATCAATATACAAAATGCTGCTAAGATTTGTATGTGTTGGTAAAACACTTGTTATAACTCTTAAATCAATAAGATCAATAGATGGAGAATCAATTATTTTATGAAGCACTAAATTGTAATCAGTACATGTTAAAGGAAAGTTATATTTTTTTAATACAACCTTTAGTTTTGCATAGTTCAACTCTTTATGAATTTCTTGTGCTAACAGTCTATCTGCATCGTTGACTGTAAAATCTTTTTTTGCAGAAGCAGCAGCAGTAACAGCAAGATCGACTATATTATTATTCCATGGCACATCCAACACTTTTAACACTTGAAGGAGACACTCAAGTCTATTACTAGTTGAACGGAAAGCATTCAATAACATTTGCAAACGAATACCATCAACACTACCTCCACTCATTGCTGCTTCAGTTTCTATAAATGATTGTAACATATCGTCTAATTCAAATAAATGACGGGATGCATAACTTGGCAAGTTGTTTTGGAGAAAATGTTCCAAATCCTCTGTGTAACAACGGCGCAACATTATGATAGCTACTTCAGTTGGATTCTGGGAACTTAACTCACTAAGTAACATATTTATTCTATACTTCTCTTTCAACTCCATGATGTAATTAATATGATCCTTCAAAAGATCTAGGTCATCTAAAGATGTTGGCCTTATTGAAATAGTTTTAAAGGAATTTCCTAGCACAGAGATGACTTCCTGAATAAACTTTAAACCTATTTTAGGCCAGTATGGTGACTGTTCTAAATCAAAAACTCTTTCAGTTGTCCATTTGACAAATAGGTCAACATAAAATGGGTTTTCTTCCAAAATAGATGGAACAAAATTGTGTAACCAAATAATAAGAGTCCCTATTTTAATATTATATGGTATAGCATTTAAAATACTCACAATATCGTTAGGTTGGATTGGTAATTTCAATTCAGAATACTTTAACCAACAGATTGAAGCTAAATCTAAATCTGATTTAGAAATAAATAAAATACTAAGTTGTATAAAGTTTTTCTCAAACAATTCAATGTTTTGGTATGAATTATCACCACGAAAGAGAATGTACTCCAACAGATCTATTTTAATTGTTAAATCACTGATAAGATTGATCAAATTACTATCATTTGTATTGAAAACTTTTGTTTGCAAAGGATACACAAGTGCTTTATATTTAATATTAGTTTTACAAAGTTTTAAGGCTGCTTTTATGAGATAGTTACAATCTAATATGCTATTAAATAATGAGTGCAACTGGGGCAATACCTGACTAGGTTTGACATTGGATAGGGCAGTCTCAATTAACATATTTAACTGGACCTTAAGATTATCTTGTGATGATTTGTTTGACACACTATTATTGGAGATATCAGTTATGTCATGATGAGCAGGTAGGTTTGAAGCACTATAAACTTGCACCTGAAAATAAAACAGTAGCATTACCTGCATTTGCATCATCTCAATTTTAATTCCTGCTTGAAGTTACTGATTTATGAATTTTTTATTATAATAGTATAGTAACAAATAAGCAGGCTGTGGCATTTGGACACCTGCAACCAACTTTCAACAAAGAAGGCCACACATGTATTGTCACACCTGAAGATTAGGATGAAAACCTCACAAGGTCTAATTGTACTGGCTTTGTCTTACCATATAAAAAGAAACAGTAATGGGTGTAATCTTATTTAGTGGGAATTTCATTCATAGGAAGAAAGGGACACCAACCACCTTGTAAAATCTGAACATATTAGACTAAAAAATATTAACGGTGAGATGATATCTTATATCAGAAGAATTAAAAGATTATATATAATAAGATTACTGTCCTACATTTTCATTTAACAAACCCTTTTTAAGATAACAGTTGGGCCATAATATATGATTCCATATTCTTGTTTAAGATTTTGGTACTTTTTTAATTTATTTTGTTTCTGGTAAATTATTATAACAAATCTAACAAATGTAAATCAACCTCAAATTGGACTACATATCAGCATCATTACAGCCCTTCACAAGTTCACTGCTG
This sequence comes from Parnassius glacialis, assembly GCA_033319125.1. NCBI lineage: Eukaryota > Metazoa > Arthropoda > Insecta > Lepidoptera > Papilionidae > Parnassius > Parnassius glacialis. Next base: position 36,049,448 of record JAVANC010000013.1, on the reverse strand, counting down.
AACATAGGCCTCCCCCAAGGAACGCCACAAAGCACGGTCCTGAGCCACCTGTATCCATTGAGCATCATCCAACAGCCTCATCCATCCATCCTCAGTAAGCTATGCAGAGGACGACATATACTATTTAGACATTAATAATTTAAAAAATATTAGTCATATAACTAAACACATTTGAAATATTTAAAGGAAACAAACTATAGAAAATAATCAAGAATAATTTTTAATCTGATAAGAAGTTTAACCAAATTTAGTTTCTTTTTAAGGAAATAGAATTGTCTTACCTTTTCTTTATCCCATAATAAGTAATATAATGTTTTATTGACAGCTTTTAAGGGATAATAATTACACTCAACTTTTTGAAATTCAAATATTGTATTGAAATTTCTAAAATCTATTACCCACATTTTTGATTTATTTCCCAATATGACCGACTGGCCCCATGGAACAACATACTCTAATTTAACACTTGCAGATAACATCTCTGATAAGCCTGTAATACTACAGTTCAAAATTACTTTGCCCGCTTCAATGTACACATTAAGACCATTCATATCAATTTTTGTCTTCTGAGATATCACAACAGATCTACTAATGTTAAGCTTTTCAAGCGAAACTGTAATCTCTTTCTCACCCTCCTTTATTTTATTGTCTAATTCAACAGTTGTAAAAGGCAAAGCCAGATATTCCCCGCTTTCGCTCATCAGAAGCATATTATTTTCCACTTTCCCAAACTGCCTAATTCTGTAGTAAGCATAATTATTACAGTTGATTTTGATTAATTTACGCATATGAATGTTGATAGCTAGAAGTTCATAGGATTTCAGAGTAAGCCAAAGAACATGGTCCTGCAAAATATCGTCAACAATATCATATTCTAAATCAAATGAAATGATTTCGTCTTCGTTACTTGTGTCCTCAATATCCACAATTGTCACTTTCTTGGTCTCTTCTAAAATCACTAATTTAGGATACAAGAAATGGGCTTTTAAGCTGTTGTTCAACGATTTTGTTGCAACAGTCTTTACATGAGTAGACTGTATAACATTCACTGATGACATGATGCTATTAAGTTTCCATAAGTTATTATAAACTAAACTAATTACAACATAGATTACTGTATAAATTTAATTACAAGTTACAATGAAAAATCCGTTTTCGGTTTATAAATTTAAAATTTTTAAATGACAATGACAAGCAAATCAGTGTTACCAGATAGACTGTAATTACCGTAAATGCAAGGTATTTTTTTACCAAAACACGGTCTAAAGTAATTATCTATTTTCGTGTCATTTCCTAAGGATTTTTTAATATAAATTACCGTGTAAATAATAGTTGAATTTGAATCCAAAATTATAAAAAATACCTAAAATAAAACGCACCTTCTAATTAGGTAGACTTAATCAGCAACATCGGCCGCCGCTGCTCGGTAAATCTCAAAATATTTCATTGCTTGTCAGCTGAAAAATTCCGGCATAATAAAAAAGATTTTATGGCAGTGGTTTTTCTCATTGTGTAACTAATATTAAAATAAGTAGTATATTAATGATTGGATGGAATTGAAGCATTGGGTGCAACAAGGGCGTTCGGTACCCAAAGCCCGTTTTGATGTTATTGCATTAAAATATGTAATGCGTCATCTAGTATTTGGTGACGAAAACTCATTTCGATCTGTCGTTTCTAGGCGGCGTGGGAATCATTTATTTTGAAGGAGGCGCTCCACCCTTGTTGCATAGATTACAAATGTGTGTTTAAATTTCAAACACTTTACGACCTGCAGTTTTTAAAAACTTATTTAAAGTTAAAAAATGTCTGAAATTAGTGATTTTAGTGAGTATGATGCAAATTAGGACCAGAGTGAATATGTTAAGAAAGAAAAAGAAAGGGAAAAAAAGTTAAAGGAATGAATATTCATGGAAAAAATGTGCGAAAGGTGAAGAGAAATTTGGGTGAAGAGTACACATCGGCTCGGGGTAAAAAGATACCTAAAAAGATTTTTAAAGATATCACCAAGTGTTGTTTCAAAAAGCTTTGTGATATCCTCGATTCTCCATAATAAGCTAAGCTTAGCGGTCAGCCATCGCAGTGTCTACGTCACCTAAAGATGCCTCGTATAGAGGCGAAACACTTGTCGTTTTGTCGGAAGTGGTGTGTCTTTCCTAGTTTTTTTTTTATAAGATAGGGTGACAAACGAGCACACAGTCCACCTGATGGTAAGTGGTTGCTGTGGCCCATAGACATCTACATGTATCCTCGTTTGCGAATCAAAATGTAGATGCGTTGTCACCCGTGAGGACTAAGATGGAATGCCTCTTTTCCAGTAAATAGGGTCTCCGGTTCTCTACACCCACAATACAAAACACAGCAGTGTTAAGCTGCTATTTTACGCTGGTATTCTGTGAGAGCGTGGTTCTTCCCCGGTCGAGCAAACCTATTCGTGCTACAATCATACTACTAATATAGCTGCAGCATAGCTCTACAACCTTATAAAGTGTGCGGTGGTAGTGTACTGGTATTGGGAGTGGTGGTGCTGGGATTAGTGGTAACGGGGATAGTGCACGCAATTGAGGGAGGACGGGAGGTGCTCTTCAAACTAGGTACGACACATCATTTTATTTTATCGACCGGATGTACGCAAAGTAATTTTTACCAACTTTAATATAATAGATTTCCGCAAAGTAACACCTGATTCTATTAACTATATTATTGTTATTTACTTTCAAATAAAACAAATTCATATAAGAATCTAAAATAGTTGTTATTTATAGTCTTAAAACCAGTTATAAACTAAACGCCCCATTATTTACGAGTTGGGTGCAACAAGGGCGGATAACACATGTAAAAAAATATGTTTTTTCAATAGCTTCTAAGTATTTTAAAATGATAATAATATCTGAATTATTAAATTAAATCACAGCACAAATGAATAATCAAGTATATAGGAGTTATACTATAAACATTAAAAAGTTTTAAGACATTAAAACCTTTATTTACAATTTTCTCGAAATTTACTTTTACCAGATACGCCCTTGTTGCACCCAATGCTTCAATTACATTTCTTTAAATAATTTTTTTCTTTTACTGATGTATTAAATATTTTTCTCTAGAAAATCGTACAATAAGAATTATAATTGGCAGTGATAGTTACGAGACTGATACTGAAAGTTGACCGACATCCTTCAAAGTAATAAAAAGGTGAGAAACTCAAGCAAAAAATCAAATATGAATGGTTATGTGTTATTTTATTAATTTTAAATTATTTTGATCGCCTCTTTCTTGGTAACAGACAGTTAAGTAATGTTTTCATTAAACACAGATAGCTCATTTGAAAGACCAAAGTGGAGAAAATGTATTTAAATTTTAAAGTAGACAATTTATTTTTGTATGGAGAATGGACCCACTACAAATTGTGACGTAACTTAATAAAATACATGTTGATTTATTCCTTATAACCTATAGATTACAAAAGTTATAATAGTTTTACCGTTTTATCTAAGGAGAAAACTGACAAATTAACAATTAAAATATGAATATCACAATAACCTAAAAACAAACTAAAAGCGATGTTTAGTACTTTTCACCGGTATTATAAGTTGAAATAGTGCACTGGTCAATAATTAATAGTATTAAATAAAGTTGTAGGTACATTTAACATTTAAAGGTAATTTAATATTGATGGAAAATCCTTTTAGTAGTTCGTTCTTCGTTACCATAGATGATATACTATATAGGGCATTCGTTACACGTATTTTTTTTTTCATATTATATTAGCCAGAACACGAATATCAAAACAATTCTTTTTTCTTCAGATCTCATGATTCCGGTTTGATTTTCATAAGGTCTTTATGCCGTTTACTACAATAAATTGACATTCGATGAACATTCTCTGCTTACCCCACTTCAATGCTGTGAAAGTCTGTTCAGTCTAGTAAATGACATCAAAACGTAGAAAAGAAACACTGAAACATACTGATTACGAAGACGCTAAATGGAAACACTCTGGCTAAACAATCTATTCACGGAAATGGAGATTGTATTGATATTACACCATCGAAAGACATGACTTCGTCAATTTATGACCAAGAAGTGGAACTTTTTGAAGAAAAATTTATTTCTAATAATAAGAATATTAGAAAAACCTTTTATTTTGTTTCACATCGATACGGTAATTTTAGTCTGCTGACACGGTAGTTTGCAATTTGCATCTGGTAACACTGAGCCCGTCATCCAGTCTAGTGATTCCCATAAAATATCGATTTATGGAATTGAATACTCGATACTCTTTATCATAGATTACTGTATATATTCTAGATTTATTACGATACTTTAATATACATAAATCACTGATCTCTATATACTTGTATATATAAAGGCCAGTGATTATTATTATGTCCTATATAATTAGAGAGCCGTGGTAGCTTAGATGGTTAGCGCTTGCTGTAAGCTTCCCAGTACGCTAGCAACCCGGGTTCGATCCCCGCCGGCACCAATGAAATTGTTAATTGCAATTTTAAGTGCTGATTTACCACGTGCTCAGCAGTGAAGGAAACATCGTGAGGAAACTGTATGTCTGAGAAATAAGAAAAAATATTTCAAAGATGTGAAGTTCGGTACTACTACAAGCATTGTGGCAACGCGGCGGACATTTCCTTGCCCTAACACTATCAGAAAATGAGAGGAGGCCTGTGCCCAGCAGTGGGACGTAAATAGGCTGCAACTTTTAACTTTACTTTTACTATATAATTATACTTATTACACACACATACATATGTATATGTATACATCAATTGCTGTCCGTTAGTCTCGCTAAAATACAAAAATGCCTCGATCGATTTCTGTGTATTTGAATAGATAGATTGTTTAGATTCACATTTGGACCCTTTTCGGACATCACCCGTGCGAAGCCGGGACGGATCGCTAGTTTATAATATATTCCTTGGTTATAAAAAGATACTCTGTGATATATATCATATATGCTTGAGAAATAATTTGAGATTTTATTTTGATTTTTGAGACAATTATTAAATAACTTGAGATTTTTATCACAAATCACTTGTAATTTACATCGTTTCTATGCGCAGACACTTAATAACTAAAGTTCTAGCTCTAGTAGCTGCTGCTTTTCTTAAAAGAAAACCTCAATAATTGTTTTTCGCCAGACCAGCGGTTCGAATCAGGTATTTCTGCTCATTAACATTCTTTGAAAGACGTAATATGTCCAGTAGTATATCTGATCGGTAGCGAAGCCTCCATAGAGAAGTCGGGCTTGCCCTATCAAACTGCTCTATCCATAATATCAACTAATAAAATAACTCGAAAACTGTTTCAAACTACATATTTCAAATTTCACGTGCGCTCCTCTGTTCTACACAGGTCATTAATCGTCGCGGCAAAAGTGCGCGATACTGTTGTCATAAAAAAGGAGTTGAGTTGACAGATTAGTCGTCTCGCATGCGTGGGCCTTTTACCGGGCTTTCGAGAAGACCATCGCTCCCTTTCTAACCTGTGGCAAAATGTTCTATAATTAAATATTTTTTTTTGCGCCCATAAGCAATTGGAAATGGGCTACTCCGATACGCGAGGAGCCGGTAAATGCTTTATGCATACCACGACAGGTGGTCTGTGGTGGTTATATGGGACCCCCTGTGTCTAACCTAACTGGGAGCCTAAGTGATATCCACTAAAAACCGCCTGCGGGACTGACAATTGGCTGATTAAGCCGCTTTGTCGGATCAGAAGCGACCCTCTTTTGGGAGAAGAGGGCGCTTTAAATATAACTAGGTACGACTGTTTATATAGCAATTAGTATGGAGCCATACGCCTGGCTTTTGGTGTGAAGTTAGGGGCGCGTGAGCGATACGTTTGCAAGTTCACTTCACATTTCAATGTTTACTGTGTGTTTACTTGAGCGAATGAATATTGCGATTTGAAAATTTAATATGCTTTTTTTAAAGATTTTTAGTGAAAATAGACGATAATGCTAAATGCTTATAAATGCTCCTTGTGATGAATTGAAATGTGTTAAAAGTGCTCTTCGGCGAGGAAAAGGTAAAATCTTTAAACTTTGTTGAGAAATATATATGCATATGTTTTCAACAACATTTTACGCGGACGTAATCAAATCTTTGCTTAAGAAAGAGAGACGATTCGATTTAGAATATAAATATATATATTTTTTTAATTTTGTACATTGTTTGTACTTTGTCCAAGCTTTTCTTTTGTCTATGTATTGTATTGTATGTAAATATCTTTTTCTTTCGCTCAAGCAAACCCAAACGGATTTTTTGAAAGCCAGCGAAGGTATGCAATGAGGGCTAATAATTTTCCACTCACCAGATGTCGCTAGGTGTGACTGAGGTATAGTTTTTTTTTTACACAGTGTCAGTTAATTGTGAAATTAGTTTTAAATAATAGTTTATCATATTCTAGAGTATTATATTAATACACAACACAATGTGTCAGTGGTTTGATTTTTAATATTGTGCACATTATAACTCTTTTTTTAAAAAGTCGTCTTTTAGTCATATTTATAGCTTGGTTAATTCATTTCCAACGTAATTAATATAAAATATAACTAATAATACAGAAAGAAACCTTAAATATTACATTTTCCTAAGAAATTATTGTCCCCACTATGAAATCTGTCAAATATTTTACCTCACTCTAAAGTGACGCCGCCCTGGCGGCAGAAAAAGTCGTGGATGCCCTCATTGCTCATATATATCATACAATCTATCTAGCATTAGTATGCCTTCTGTGTGGTTTGTTAAACACGTCCTCGACATCACTGAATATGAAACTAAAGAGTGGAGACAGATCAAGATTGGTGTATTTTTATAAAACTGCTAAAAACAACCAAACCATATCTTGGGCTTGCCCTAGCTTCGCCACTGGGGCTGATAGTGTGTTGACTTTTTAAGAAGACAATTTTATTTTTCTATATTTAAAAATAAAGTTTACATTTACAAAGTTGTGTTAGAAATTTTCGAATATACATAGTTGAAAACTAAATAGGAGTAAGAGAGTAAGTACAATTACCCAGATTTATCATGTGGTGGAGGCAGTGTGAATCTCCGTCACCAGATCCTATTCTAGTCTCACAGAATACAATCGGAAAATACCAACGTAACACTGAACACTAAGTATGGAAAGCTGCATCAAGTGTGAAACGTTTGGGACTGCGATCGCCAATTAACTTGCCAAATAAGTAATCAAACAATATGTAAATTTTACAATTGTTCAATTGGGTAAAATTTACGAAAAAAACTGTTGTTACTACGAAAAAGATTTGTTTGTTTTTAATTAAAAAGCCATAAATAATATTATCAAAGTTGATTTATTTTTAACCACATTGCTTCTTTCATAAATGCTTTTTAAGAGCTGTTGCTCCTGGGCGCAAAGCTAGATAAGAAATAAGATTGTTATTGTATACTTTTGTCACCATATTTTCTTTTCTTTGCTTTTTTCTTTGTACCTCTTTTAAGCTCAATTGACTTTCTTACTTTATTATTAATTTCTGTATGAATTATTTTTTTCATTTCTAGAATTGCTGTTTCATAACCTTGTAATAAATGACTGTACGCTTCCTCTGGAATTTCCATTTGAGGTATTTCTGACTTTTCTCCAGACTGCAGTAGTTCCTGAAATACAACAATTTTAATTTTAAATGAAAGTAAAAAATTAAGAAATTTTGAAGCCACAGTAAAAGTCATTACACATTATTCGTGGTCCACTCAAAAAGTTTTGAGAAACTAATAAAAAAGGCTCTATTGTTAAAGTTTTTATTATTAAATGTTGAAACAACTATCCATCTACATTTACTCGTATATGAATCAAATGCGTCTAAATCAATTTTCGAAACATTATTTCCAATCCACACCACACATTTCTTCTACGGCCTGCTCGAACGTTGCTAGCGTACCTTCCGCCGATGAAGACCTTTCAGATGATTTTTTTTGAAGTGAAAACTTCTTTAGCATCGTTGTGATTTCAAATTGGATGAAACGAAAAAGCGAGAAGAAACAAACGTATACATCTATAGGTTTTAGCCTGCGTGAGAATGAGATAGAATACAGTGTAGTAAGCGACAGTAGCCTAATGGCAGCGCGCGCGCGAGCGCGAGCGAAATCAAAAGGTTGTGGGTTCCAATCTGCCATTCGATTATTTTTAAGCTTACCACTAGGGGTTAAAGGGGATTTTAGTAATGTTTATTTATTTGCTATAAAATGTAACTTTTATCTTATATTTTATACTGCTTTTGTGGTCGAAAATGATCATATTAAATAAATAATTTGCCTTGAAATATATTTATTTTATATTTCATTTCGTATGAAGGTTTCACTTCTACCACGTATGAACTGCACACATGTTTTATTTTTTTTATTTTATAGACAGCACACAAAACGAGGGATTTCCCGTTCAGCACACCTTCCTCATAGTCTTGATTTTTCTAAGAGCGCGAGAGTGTTGTAAAGGTGAAGCAGGAAGCAGACGTTCGGCCGCTAGCGTCTCACAGTAGTTACTATTATTTATGCTGTGCAGTAATGAACACTTCTGTTAAGCATTTGGTAGTATGCCATTCGGCATTGTATAATTTTCATTATCTTCATACCTCTGTAGCGGTGACAAGAAGGAGCATGCTTTCCCAACTTGGGTATTTCACATTGGGCATAAAATATGAGATTGCTATACTGATATAATATACTGGAAGCTGCAAGACCTTTTTAACCCCACAGAGAGGTGTTATATGTTTGTAGTATGTTTTTTTTTATATTTTTTTTATGTGTTTTGTTGTATCTCTGTATTTGTGTGTCTGTGTATTTGTGCATAATAACTCCTGAACGGAAGAACCGATTTTGATTAAGTTTTTTTCGTTTGAAAGGTGTCTTAATCGAGTGTTCTTAGTGATTTTTCAAAAAATCTGTTCAGCCGTTTTTTTTAATTTTTAATTTAAGTTACTGACAAAGAGAGGTATTGGATTCACTTGTGATGCAACTACATGGGGCCATCATTCTATATTAATTCTTTGTTACCCCTAGAATGTCTGTTTTATCTCAATGAAAATATTTAAACATCATTATATTAAATTCACTTACCTTAAACATATTTAACTGATTATGAAGTAATATAGTCACAGCAGTGCCTACTCTTCCTGCTCGACCAGTTCTTCCAACTCTATGAACATAGGTCTTTATATTTCTAGGAGGGTCATAAGATATAACGTAACTACACTCTGGTATATCAATTCCTCTAGCTAAAGCATCAGTGCTGATTATCCTAAAAATATTATTTTTGTTTTTAATATTTAATCTATTAAAATACAAGTATATGCAGATAAAATACATAATATGTAGTCATCTAAAATGTAAACAAATTTACTTACACATTAACCTCGGACTGCGTAAATTTTTTAAATACACTCTCCCTACTTGTTCTGTCTAAGGCTGATGATAATTCTACGACTTTGAGTTTCTCTTTACCCCATTCATTGAGTAAAACTGTTAACCGGTGTGCCGATTGTGCTGAATTTGTAAAACATAGAACTTTGTCCCATTTCTTCTCTACTAATAAATGGAATAATATGAGAGGTTTTTCTTCAGCACTGCAAGTCACAAATTGCTCAATTAGTTCATCAGGTGTTGTATACTTTTTAATAAGGTGTTCACCTTCAAAATCTGAAATTGGGGCGGCTGAAAACAGTTTCGGTTGATACAATCCCCATTGTTCTAACAACTCAGGATCAGGGGAAAGAGTAGCAGAAAAAAGTAATTTTTGAGGTAATGATTTTTGATCACTTATACTGTTCCAATTCAATGGGGGAACTTTACTTGTCACTAAATCATGTTCTAGCCGTATATGCCTGTCCATGTGATAAAGCCAATCATTTTGAATATTGTCCATGATCCTATCAGCTTCATCTATAACTAGAAACTTTAAATGTCTTAATGAAAACCCTTCAGTATTTTGTAAGTGCTCTACCAATCTTCCAGCTGTGCACACTATGATGTCCACTTCACTAATCCATCCTGATGATTCAGCTAAAAAACGGAATAGATTTAATACTTTAATAAGACACTTATAATACTAATACTTATACTAATACTTTAATAATACCTTTATTAATAATTTTTATATACAATAGGAGCAGTTAGTGCTGCTAGTGATGGATATAAAAGACATGGCACTTCATTGCATGCTGCTTGAGAGATTATAAAGTTGCTTCTTGTAAGTAAGGAAGAAATTCATAACCTTATTTAAACGAAAGAATCCATAACCATAATAACTTTCATAGTAGAACTTAAGTAGTAACCAACTCAACCATTCGTTGAGCTAAAGCATAATATATATTTTTTTTAATTGACCAGCTTTAGCTAAGTAATCATAGTACATATATAAATACATATACACTCACACCTGTCACCCAGAGGGGTAGGCAGAGACTACGGACTTCCATTTGGCACCATCCTGACATACCTCTTTCACCTCCTTTACATCCATATATCTATGCATACATGCTTGGCGGTTACTCCTAATCTGGCCCATTTTCAATATACAGTGGTGGTCACATAATTAAAGACACTAAAGGGATATTAAAATAACAAAGTTTGTCTACTCTTTATTTACTTGTCGAAATTTAATACGAGATAGTAACAATATTAAAATCATTCGGACATTCATTGTGAAATGTGGGAATTAAACATTGAAAATAAACATCATGCGTCCCGAATATTTATTCAGTTTAACTACATTTAGACCACCATGACCTAAGCAAAGACTTGGCCGACTAATTAAAGACGTACAAACTAAGTAATTATAAAAAAAAATAATATTGTAAATATTGAAATCAACTTTATTTTGATAAATTTAAGACATTATAAAAACAAAAAACCACGTTATTAATATTTTTTCGCGTGTCCTTTAGCAGCAATAACAGTCTGACATCACCTTTTGGCATTGATACAATCAATTTATTGCAAGTTCAATTGAAATTTGTTCCCATGCATCTTTAAAAGCCGCATAAAGTTGGTGTACGTTAGTGGTATGTTTTGATGCCACTATTTTCTTGACGCGGTACCACAACTTTTCAACGGGGTTGATGTCAGGGCTGTACGGTGGCCAATCTAACACAGTTACTGACAGGCTCCTTAGGAATTCTTTGAGAACTTTTGCTGTGTGTTTCGAGCCATGGTCGTGTTGGAAAGTCCAAGCCACCGGCAAACTTTCCGCAGCATAGGGTATCATGACTTCCTCTAAAATATTCTTGTACTGGAATTTATCTATGTTCCCTTCTATTTTCTTGATATGTCCTATACCATGATCAGAAAAATAACCCCAAACTTTAATGTTTCCACCTCCATGTTTTACTGTTTTCTTCATGTACTTCGGATCCATTTCTTTTTTAGGAGGATGTCTCACATACATTTTTCCATCAGGAGTAATCATATTAATTTTTGTTTCATCAGAAAAAAGTAAATTTTTTCACTCACATTCTATCCAGTGTTCATGTTTTTTGGCACCTTACGAGATATTCTTCCGAATAGATTTGCTTCACACAATCGCCTTCTCATCGTTCTTGTAGACACTCCTCTCAATCTTTCCTCACAAAATATTTCTGAGCAAATCAGTTCTGATCCTTTAAATGGTTCCCTTTTTGCCAACAACACTATTCTTGAGTCTTCTCGTGGGGTTGTTTTTCTAGGTCTAGTCTTCCTGGGCACATTTTCAGTAGTATTAAAGTTCTTAAAATGCCGGATAGCATTCATAACCATATCTTTAGAGAATTCTAACTGATCTGCAATCTTCCTATATTTATTTATTTTAAACAGTGCACATGCTGGCTTACAGTATGCCCAAAACGTCAGCATGCTAATTTACAAATTACACTTTTAAATAATAAGTAATTGATTAAGATACATGTCCAAATAAAATAAAAAATACATGCCAAATAGATTAAAAAATACATGCCAAATAGATTATATTATGTCAAATAGAGTAAACAAAATATCATTATCAAATTAACTAACCTAAGATTAAATTAATATATTAATATAATATATTATATACATATGACCAACCTATACCATAAAACTTGAGGATTCCCATAATAACACTAATAAAATTTAATAATTTCTATTGAGTATAAAGCTAGTTTTTATTTTTATTCTATGTAACGTGAAAATTCGCGCCAAATGAAATAAAATAACATAATTGTTTTAATATTATATTTTAAATTTAGAACACGAAAAACACATTTCTTTAATTAGCTGGCCAGCGGTTAATTTGTCGAAAAAGTTTTTATTTTGTTCAAAAAAGGAAAAAAATTTCAACTATTGCTAAGTACATGTTTGTGATGTTTCCATTTTAATAATACAATCTCCGTGTAAAGATTAGTAACTATGAAATATAATTAATACCTACTTTGGGTACTCTACATTTCTGTAATACTGTGGTATGTGGTCACACAGAAGAGTGTCTTTAATTATGTGACCGCCACTGTATTGCCAAGTCGCTTTCCGACTCTGCCGTTCACATCTGCAATATAGATTTGCTTTGTCACTCTTTCCTCGTTCATTCTTCCTACATGGGCAAACCACCGAAGCAGTCCTTTCTTAATCGTCGTCACAACATCATCTGGCAAACCACACTTTTCTCTTATCATACAATTTCTCACCTTGTCATTCAGATTCAGCCTTAACATACTCCTTAATGACTACATTTCTATAGCATTTATTCTACTCTCATGCTTTTGCCACACCCAACTTTCACTATCATACATTAAAATAGGCACTAAGCATTATGAATTTCCATATTTTTAGACTACCTGATATGTTATTTTGTCTAGGCCTAAATCTATATCTATTACAAATAAATAAAATTGAAGTGTCTGTTTGTAATGTCGAAATAACAGCTTTTTACTATATGCATATGAAATTATATACAATACTTATAACAAAAACACGATTTTTAAAATTTTAGTCTGTCTATCTGTCTGTTTCTCTGTTTGTTCCAGTTAATCTCTGAAACTGCTGGATCGATTTTGATGGGATTTTCACTGGCAGATAGCTGATGTCATATGGAGTAACTTAGGCTACTTTTATTTTAGAAAAAGAATTAGGGTTCCGCGCAAAACTTAAAACCCCAAATAACACGCGGGCGAAGTCGCGCGGAACAGCTAGTATTACATAAATTTAATGTAGTTACAACATTAAAGAATGTAAGATATATTAAACATTATATTGATTTAACCTACTTACTATATTTCATAAGGTGTTGTTGCTCCTGATGCAATGGTGTAGAACCACTCAACAAAGCCACTCTTAAGCCTGTATTTGTACAATATTTTTTACAAACTTTGGCAACCTGGGTAGCTAGCTCTTGCACTGGTAAAACAATTAAAGCCCTTATGTAATGTCCAATTTCACTCATTAATATCTGAAAAATAATAAATAATACTCTTGAAAAATAAACATAGATGTTTAATATTTTGTATATATTTAAGTTTTTTAATATTACCTGAATTATTGGGAGAATAAATGTCAAAGTCTTTCCACTGCCTGTAGGTGCAGAAACACAAATGTCATGTGGCCATAGTGGATAGGGTAATTTGTGTTCATTCAATATAAAAGGTATTACTTGTTCTTGTACAGGAAAGAAGTGAGTTATACCTTCATTGAGCAATGTATTTTTTAAGATGTTGTGTAACCAAAGTTGATTATCCACTTTGCAAGTTAAATTTTGTAAATTTTTTGAAACACTGTATGGATGAGATAACCAATGTGGTAAAACTCTTTGCACCTGTAATTAATTAACTAAAGTTTAAGCAAATTAAGCACTAACACATTTTGCAAATTAATAATATGCCAAAATTGGCATTGTTATTATACGTAAATCATTCTATTAGTGGGCTTAGGTCCTCTGCCAATTTGGTGGATATGCTTTATTCTATTATATGTTCTCAGGACCAAAGGCACCATGAAAATGATTCCCCAACAACATCCAATAACTAAATATTACATATTATGTAAGAATGAAATGTGAGACTATTTAAAAATGGAATATTATATTGTAGTGGGTGAAAAGAATGAATGAGGCAAGACCGGCAGGACATAATAACAGAATAAGAGAACATGTGTAAGAGCATTATACATAGACAAATTCAGCGAGAATGTGCTTTTATTTCAAGACCCAAAGTTAAAGCTAAGCATCCATTAAAGATGGGGCAGGTGGCAATGGTACAGTGAACATTATGCATACTGCATCCATTATATAAGGTGGCAAGCCGAAATACTCAGAAAATTTTACCCGATTATTCTTTAGATCAAAGAAAAAGTAGTAGTGAACATTCACCTTTGGGGCTCAGTCCGTTTTGGTAATGGACACGGTACTCAAAAATACTTTTTACATTGTTACATCCTACCGTCTTTTTACATGTTTGCATGCACACATGCACACACACTGACACACATATTATATAATCAATATAACAGTTTTTATAAAATCATACCATTTTTCATTTCATCATTATTACCTTAGACTTTTTTTCAAAATCATTTATCCCTAAAACTTTGAATTCAACTCTATCATTATTAGATTTTTTTCTTTTAATTCCCTTATTTTCATCAGTTATTTCTTTGTCATTATTGTCTGCAGAATCTTTTAGGTTTTCAGTTTCAAGTGGCTTGTAACATTCAAAATGCTTTTCTGTATCTTCATGTTTAAGTGTAATTGTATCTGAAGCCTTTTGATTCCTATGTGTCTTCTTTCTCTCTTCAATTTTTTGTTTTAATTTTTGTAAATGTTTTGTTTCTCTATCAATTAAATCATCATCAACATTCTCTCCTATATACCTGTGTGAATGCAAGTAAATTATATTTAAAATAACAACCATAACTTTAGTTTTCCTCAAATAATAACAAATGCTTAACGAAAATAATTTGGTCCTCAAAACACTCTTAATTTAATTATTATCACAAATTAATAAAAGTCAATATCATTTCTAAGAACAACAATTAGTTTCAAGCCGTGTGATCAGTGCAACAAATGAGACAGTTACAACTAAGATTTAAAGAAAAGGGGATGTGCAGCAGTTTTTTGAATCATACAGAGCTGATAGCCACAATGGTGGTTTTGTTTTTCAAAGTAACATTGAAATTGATTTTTTGATTATGGATATACAATACAATTCGAAAAATTGCATTTAAGCTGGAGCAGCTCTATATTATATGTTGTTTCAAAGCAGTCAGTCATATTCATAAAGACGAAGTGAGCCAATGCACAATATCTATCCTGAAGTATTGTATTTCATCTTCATGCTCAGGTGTCAACATTCTTCAGCCTTCTTAACATATAATTATCATGTAAAAACAGTTGGGCTGAAAGGTACAAAATTTACAATAGATTTGTAAGTCTAAACTTTTATGATGGATAGATTTTGTGTATATTAGACTAGTCCTTAGAATATTCACTACCCCATATCATCCCAAGGGTGTCTTAAGAGAAGAAATCGGAAAACTGTAACAGGAGATGGGTAGCAGCATGTTTCTGCTGTTGTCAAAAAAACTGCAGTTGCCAACTTATCTGCCTACAACTATGGCAAAATCGGGGGGATTTTTTGCCAATCTAAATCCCCCAATCTATGGAGGAGGCCTATGTTCATCACTTTTAAAGGACTTTTATAGGATGTAATGAATGGAAAATAGATAATACGTGTATTAATACATGGAAAATAGGGGTTGATGTAGATTTTGAGACTCTTAACCTCCAAAACATAAATATTAAAGGACCAATGAGTTTTAGAAACCAACGTTAAAGACGGTGTTGTTAGTTTTTCCACCTCAAATTCGATGTCTGGTAAATATCAAACAGTGAATTAAACAGTCCCAAAAGTTAAAATGTGAAGTTACAGCCTTTAAACATCCCTCTGCTGGGTACAGGCATATTTTCATATCTGAGATGGTTATGGAGTGATAAGTCAGCCGCGCTGCTCCATTGTTTGTTGGCGGAGAGAAGAATAATTTGGCGTAATAAGTACCTGTTAATTATAAACAAATCCATGTTATTCTCTTAATCACTTAACCTGAAATATGTTTTTTTTTTACTATTGACCAAAGAGAATATAATCAGTAATACCTACCATTGATAAACAAAGTTAGACCATAGACATTAAGGCCCGCCAGATACATACGGAAATCCGTTTCGGAATTCCGAACAAGTCGGCCACACACATACGGAATCCCGTTTTGCCCGCAAAATTTCGAACGGAAAAATACCGTACGTGTGTGGCGGGTCATAACTCGTATAATGATTCTTTTTTTATGTTATAAGGAATTAACTTTTAAAAACAGTGTAATTACTTACCTTTTATATAAAAACTAACAAAAAATTTTCTATTGTACCCACTTATTTAAAAAAAAAAAATGTTGTTTCCTCTTACAGTCACGCGGAGAAGAATATAAGACTAAAGTATGTAACTTAAACGCGACGCGTAAATAAAGGCGGAAACTCGTCATTTGAAGTAAATTTTGTTAATTTAAAGAAGCGTAATTTTTTAACTAAACTAATTATAATAAAATTTTAGTTTTATAATTCATATAAATAACATTTAAAAAATAATTGTTCTGAGCACAACAACTATGGTTCTGAATAAACGTAGAGATCATATATATACTCTTTGGTTCTGAGGGGTCCTTTCTAAATATAACCATACTCTTTGGAGCGTTCTACAAAAGTGACCTTGGATTATGTCATGTGGATTTCAAAGATTTGACAGATTAATAGCGTTGAATCAACCATTGATATAAGAAAAGTAGAGGATAAGCTGTAAATTGCATATATATTTTTTGGTTATACAAATATCATGCAAACATGAACCTTGCCAACAAAAATATATCTGTCTCATTCTCACACGTTATGATTTTCAAATGTAAAAAGAGATAAGTACATATCTTAGACTTCAATTTTCTGTTGCCAGTTTTCATAAATGTCACTAAGCTCCACCTTGAAGCATGACGCCATTTTAGGATGACGTTCATTTGTGGCACAGAATACATGTATCATGTACCCATTTGTGGTAGTTCGTCTGTCAACTAAGCCTTGTTCGGAGTTATTTTGCAGTGTTACAGTGAATTTTGACTATTTTGGAGCTTTTTTGTTCATTAGTAAAGGGTAATTGAGCAAAAACAACATGACAAAGTGTTATATCAATGGATGTAATTCAAATTCTCGTAAAAATGAAGGATTGTCATTTTTCAGGTTAGTTGTAATTTTTTTCCATAATTGTATATTTTTTCGTGTGAATTGCGTTTTGTGTTCATGTTATGGGTTCTAAATCGTGTTTCCCGATATTATCTTAGAATTTCCAATGACTATTATCATGTAAATTTAAACAAGTAAACATTTTGATTGTTTACATTTTCCCATAGTGTTGTCCTTACGTGTTGTCATGTTTTGAAATTATCGATATAAATTTTAACAATATTTTTTTATTAAACTGGCTTTACGGCTCTGGGTTCTAGCCCTTCTGAGTCCGTTTAACAATAATATTAATGTCGGAGAGACGGCTCCGTGGCGTAGTGGCTTAGCAATGAGTTGCAACGCTTGGGGCCGCGGCTGCGAATCCCGCACGGAACAAGTATTTGTACGGCTCACAAATGATTGTTCCGGGTCTGGATGTTTGTCCTTGTGCAATATATGTTTGTAAACTGTCTCCACGATACAGGAGAAAATCCTAGTGTGGGGGTAACGTTTTAAAAAAAATGTAGTCCTATGATCAAATAACGTTTTAGATACGTAAACTGTATATTTAACCAAACGATCGATTGAGAGCCTTTCATTTAAGAAAAGAACTTGAAAATAGTGTAAATCGTAAATTTTCTATAATAGTTTTTTTCATCAAAAGATTTGATGATGTTAAGATTATTTTTGATTGGTACTTAAGGATGCGTAATATTTATTTTAGGTTGCCAAAAAATGAAGGCCTTCAAAAATTGTGGATTGAAAATATAGGCCAGGAAAACATAAAACCTGCAGTAGTAAGAAGAATATGCTCCTTGCATTTTGAAAAAGAATGTATAAATAAAACGCTGGATGTAGTTCGGCTTAAGGGTGATTTGGTTCGTCTAAAATAAATTTTCTGACTAAATAATATTATTTCGTCACAAATAAATGATTTTAATCAGTATACATTATTGTTATTTTATTTATTTTTAATCCTTACTCTCTCGTTTACCTCCAGTATCCACCACTAATTACGCTACTGGTGGAAGTCATTACAACTTGCAGGTTGTAAACAATATAAAATTGATATTTTGTGGTGTTACATAAATGGGATATAATGAGAAATGAGTATGGAAGTGGAAGTCTGAAGTGGCGCAGCCACCCCTATTGATCGAAATGTTGCATGGAAATTGGTTGTCGTATGGTATGAACATGGGATGCCGAAGATTGAGGAATACGTTAGGATAGTTAAATGATTAATGGATTGTGTGAACGGCAGTATGGTTAGAAAGGGGCTGTTCAACTCGATTAGATTACTGAGATAACTTGTAACAGTGGAGCCACGCGGCAGCTTTTGCTGTCGCACGGATGGGTCGGCTCGAACCGGGGTGGTACCACGACCTCACAGAAAACCAGCGTGAAGTAGAGGTTTACCTCTGCGTTTCGTTTGGTGAGTGCAGGTGGCCGGAGGCCCTTTTTACTGGAAATGAGGCATTCCATCTTAGTCCTCACGGATGACAACGCATCTGCATTTTGATTCGCAAACGAGGATAGATGTAGATGTCTATGGGCCGCAGCAACCACTTACCATCAGGTGGACTGTGTGCTCGTTTGTCACCCTTATCGTATAAAAAAAAATAAAAAATAAATTATCTTTATTATCAAAAAAAAAAGAGATGACGGCTAGTAACTATGTATGAAAGAACACATGCTCCACAAACTTTAAATAAATCAAGATAAAGGTTAGTCTACTGCACGTTCATGGTGATTTGAACTAGTAACCGACCATTACCACAAAAGAAAGGTGTTGTCGAATCTTTATGGCGGCTTGAAAGTTAAGAGCGAGCGCTAGTCCGTGCAGATATAGTTGAAAGAAAACTTGATGGTGTCTCAGATCACAGTACGTAAAGCGAAGCGTGAAGGTACATGAATTGCGCTCGCAACTAACTTCCCAGCCGCTATAAAGTCTATATATAGAATAGAATAGAATAATTTTTATTCAATATACATTACATGTGTAATTCTTATTGAAAGTAATTTTTTACTTTCCACTGGTTCGAAAAAATACCCTCTGTCCTGGGAAGAACCAGCAAGAAAACCAGCGGGACATTTTTTTTAAATAAATTTTACAATATAAATGATTACGAAATATTTACAAAATTTATTTTAGAAACTGCTTGGAAGCGACCACCTCATTCCCAGGGGTTATTATCAACCATGTATTCATTTATACTATAATAACCCTTTTTATACAGATACAGCTTAATAAAACATTTAAACTTGGTAATAGAGAGAACCTGTACACTTTCCGGGACCTAGTTGTAATAGCGTATACATTGCCCCAAGAATGAATTACTGACTCTGTGGAGTCGAGAAACTGGCATCACTAGCTTGTGTTTGTTCCTAGTGTTTACAGAATGTTATCACTTTTTTTACTAAAACTATCTTTGTTTTTGTGAACATACATTAAATTTTCGTAAATATACTGAGAGGCCAAAGTTAATATATTAATTTCTTTAAATTTATCTCTAAGAGACTCTCTCGGTTTTAGATTGTAAATAGCTCTAATGGCCCTCTTCTGTAAAACAAAAATAGTTTCTGAATCAGCCGCATTTCCCCATAGCAAAATCCCATAAGACATTATGCTATGGAAATAACTAAAATAAACTAATCTAGCTGTCTCGACACTAGTGAGACCTCTAATCTTTTTTACAGCATAGGCTGCAGAACTTAGTCTGCTTGCTAATTTGGATGTATGGGGGCCCCACTGAAGCTTTGCGTCAAGAGTGATGCCAAGAAAAACAGTGGACACAACAGGGCTCAATTCCTCCCCATTTAAAAACACATTGATATTCAGATTTTTAACATTCGTTGTTGTAAATTTAACACAATTAGTTTTATTTCCGTTCAAATGCAGATTATTAACGTTAAACCAATGCACTAATTTTGATATAGCATTATTCACTTCGTCACATTTAAATGATTGACGTTTAAGTTTAAAAATCAAGGAAGTATTATCAGCAAATAATACTATATCATGACTATCCCCTACAAGGTGAGGTAAGTCATTAATATACACCAGAAACAGGAATGGGCCGAGAATCGAGCCCTGAGGAACACCCATTAGTACAGGTGACCCGGAAGAACTTTTACCATTGATAATAACCTTCCGCTTTCTATTACTTAAATATGAAATAATAATATAATATAATTCACGCAACCTGGACGCATGCCGTTGGGGCTGGTTCGATATGGTGCACGACAAAACCACTGGAAAAAACTTAGACTTCTGCCTAGTAGTGGGACAGCATGGGCTGGACAAAAAAAATCATACGAAGCCTAATACATTGCCTATAGTGGTGGTTTCGTTAATCTCTGCATAGGAGAAAAAAATGCATACGTCGACCCAGGGACGCACAGATGGAGTGCTTATGTGCAGATTGCCGTCGTTACGAAAAAACGTTAGCTCGTTGCACGAACTCAGTATAATATTCTGGTGCACGTCGTATACGTCTTCTGAAAAGAAAGGAGTTAAAGCTCCAATCAAGTGCTCTTTCCTTGGTCTCTTCACTCACTTAAGACTGTTGCTTCACCATATCATAAAGCAATTACAGTTTCAAAACTTTCCTATTCTGAATTGAACGTAAGATTTATTTATTTATGATCTCAATACAACTATTATTACAGGATTAACCCAATTGAATAGTGTAGTGATCTAATATTTGTTTATTTAATATATACATATGAGATGGATGATACGTCATAATTTATATAGCATCGATACTGAAAATATCGACAAAAACAACGCTATTTCTTGTGGGTGAAGTCGTCGCCATATTTGAGAAACACTTGACTTCAGGTCACGTGACCACATGCCATATCCCTATTTTTCTTATATCTATGGAATCAACGAACTAAAACTTTAGTCGTATTTTTAATTAGACGAAGCCAACTGACAGTAGCTAATGTCACTTTGTAAAATAATGTTGCCATATTTAAAGTAATAGTGATGCGTTCATTTCTCGTTCAATCAGATGAATGAACAATGAGTGTGAATAGGCAATCATTTCAAACTATAAAAGAATATTATTTCTATTTTAATATCGATCAACGCCGAGCGCGTCGGTCGCCATGTTGTTTGTAATTCGGCTTCTAACCTCTGGTCTGGTGTTTTTTGTGCGCTCACGCTGTTTAGTTATTGTTTTTGTTAAGTTTTTCGTTACGTTGTGTTTGTGGTAATTGTTGTGTTTATTTGTTGCTATATAGTTTCGTACAAACGATATGGATCCTCAACTAAGCAATTCAAGCCAAAGCTTATCTCCAAGAAAGAAGAGACCACGGATTTCTTTAAGCGTTACCGAAAAACTTATGATACAAAACGTCTACAAACACGTACTTGAGAAGAAAGCTGCTTCACTATTACTTATAGAGGCTCCCCAAAAAAAAATAATGTGTTTAGAAAACAGCTGACATTTTGGGAATTGGTGTGACCTCAGTTTACAGTGTGTTAAAAGAATGCAAAGAAAATGAACAATTTAAGTGTCCCGAGAAACGTGGACCGAAACACAGTTTCAAAGATAAATTAGATGATTTTACTTTTGCTGCTATAAGGCGAAAAGAACATAATTTTTTTTTTATACAAATGAGTCACTCACTATTATAAAGGTAACTTAACTTTATTCCTTCTACTGCATTATATTCTGTGTCCATCATAATGTTCTTTGTAAAACCAAAGTATTAGATTGAGTAGACTTCCTAACTCAAAAACTGTTTTATTATTACTTTACAGATTCTTAAGGTTGTCAATGAAGACTCAGACTTACCGAATTTTTCTTGGAGTACATTAAGAAATGTTATGAAACATTTAAATTTCAAATATGTCACAAAATCAAGATAAAGCATTTTAATTGACAGACAGGACATTATTTTATGGCGCCAGCGATACCTTTGAAAACTCAAAGAGTATCGAAAGGAAGGAAGATATATTTATTACCGAGATGAAACCTGGATCAACGAAGGTAATTACAATTTTCTGTTTTCTTTACATTAAATTGTACTTTCAATAATTAATTGATATTTTTCACTATCTTGAAGGTCATGCACCGAAGAAGACATGGATTGACCAGATAGTGTAATCGTCCCGCTAGGCCTTCCTAGATGGCTTCACCACTGGTTTAAAACAACCTGCAGGAAAGGGCAAACGATTAATTATTGGTCATATAGACGGGGAATAAGGATTCGTAGAAGACAGCTTATTAAGGGGCTACTCCATGCGAACGACCTTGAGCATTTGGCCGGCGCGGCGCGCGGCTCGCTACAATATATTGCGAAGAAATATGTAAGACGCCACCTATTGTTCGAACGTAGTATTATTTTTTCAACATCAATAAACTATTTTATGGAAATACACACAGCATACAACGATAAATGTATTTTAATTTTTTTATTCGGTATATTAGTTGCATTATATTAGAATTATGTATTTTCATATATTATCTAATTATGAAATTTTATAATTAATTATATATTAAAAATGAAGCATTGAAAATTGTGAGTTTAAAATCTATTCACTATAGGTAAATAAATAGATAGCTCGCCTTTTGTACAAATATTTGGTGCAATAAAGAATAAACAAATAAATAGGATGTTTCGCAGAGTGAGAGTAATATAGAATAAGAGTCGTGGAGGCAGTTTACAAACATAAATTGCACAAGGACAAACATCCAGACCCGGAACGATTATTTGTAGGCCTTACAAATATTTGTTCCGTGCGGGATTCGAACCCGCGGCCCCCAGCGCAACAACTGATTGCTAAGCCAATGCGCCACGGAGCCGTCGCCGGTTTATAGGTAAAGTGACCATACGTCCCGTTTTGAACGGGACTGTCCCTTTTCTCGGTCACCTGTCCCATTGTCCCCAAATAAAGCCCCGGGACACAAAATTGTCCCGTAACTCGTTGGATGGAAGTATTCAAAGCCAACAATCTTCAACATAATTTTTTTAATCGAATATATTTTATGTCTACCTGGTACAAATGCTCCGATAGAAAGAGTATTTTTTTATTTTGAATAAATTGTGGACGTCTGAAAGAAACACTTACGGTTCCAGTTCTAAAGGCGATGTTGAAAGATAACAATAAAAAAAATTGAGCAGAATTTTATTCTTATTTAAAATCATCACCAACTTTATTAAAGCAAATTTAATCCACTGACAAATGTAATTCATAATTAAAAAAAATGTTGCATTTAATAATTACCTATTTTTAAATGCAACATTATTTTTTAATTTATTGTATAAAGTTATAGTTTTTAGAGTATAAATAAACCCATGTCCTGTTTTGAGTTAAAAAATAAATGGTCAGCTTAGTCTTTTTAGTTAAATTTAGTTTTAAAAATTTTTAGTTTATAGTAAAAAGTAGGTATATTAGTACTTACTTAGATACTTTTTATCGAATTATAAGTATAGAACACCTTATGTACTCAATTATTTTTTGAAAAAGAAGAAAAAACAAGCAATAAATAATATACTATATTTTAGCAAAAAAACTATAACTTAGTAATACTAATTATAACTTAGAACATAAATGAAAAACTCATAACTGACTTTTTGGCCCGACCCAGGATTCGAACCCGGGACCTCATGATCAGCAGTCGCACAACTACAACCACTAGACCAACGAGGCAGTACTACACCTGATAAGATATTGTAGTTGGTTATTACGTTTACTTTTAGCTGTATACTATACTGATAATATTGAATTAGCCTTTTATAGTGTAAATTATAATATTTGTCGAAATGTTAATTATGGATTCGAACCTTACATGCTAATGGTGCTTCATTTTTTTATTTGCATTTACTTCAAAGAAAATACACGCAAAAAGCTTCATCGCGCAGTAAAAACACAACAAATATATGTATAACTGATACGAAAAATTATACCCAAAACAAACAAATAATACTACCTATAAAATAACCTAATAAGTAATAATATTATCGACTGTCAAGACGTGAGCGTGTGCGCAGGCCGATGCTCTGACGAACGACACGGGCTCCACGTTCGAGAGCTCAACGCTCAATGATCCAGCAAGCCCTTGGGCAGTGAATACGCCCAGATTTTAAAATAATTTCTTAATAAAATCAAATTTTGGTCTTTTGAAAAAAATTTTACAATAGAAATGTTCATTAATAAATTGCCTATCCATTGGTGTAAATCGCAAAATAAAATAATACTTACTTTACGAGAAGATGCATGTTATCAATAATAATTTCACATTTATGTGGTTTCGTTGTAAGGAGATTATATTAATATTTATTCCTTTAAAAAAAAATTGGATACAGCTCTTATGAAATCAAGATTATGTAGAAATATAATGTGTTTTTTATTTGTTGATATATCTTTTAAATAAAAAGTAGATAGCTCCTAAAAACCGCACAAATAACGACTAGCGCGACATTTTGCTCAACCCGCGCCTTAATATTTTGTCGTGAAGCGACAATTAAAAGAAAAGGAAAACCTAACCTACGATCAGCAAAACAACCAAATAGACCAAGACAATAATATATTTAAGTTTTTAAAAGAGTATTTACAATTTTATATATCAAAAATGGAGTATGAATGTGAGGATGGATGATGTGATTTACAAATTATTTTTAAAAAAAAAAAAAAAAGGTAATAAAAAAAAGATTTATGTCGTAGCTGAGTCCGAAGATCCCAAGCGTGCTCTCAGCGCCTGGAACGAGCACGCACGGCGTAGGTGGGTAGGCGTGGGCGTCTCTAGGGGACGACCTCAGGTGAATGCGGCGATTGCAGGATCGGCGACTTCAGCCCAGACAGGAGCTTGCAGGATCCTCAGCAACTTCAGACAGCGCAGTGGCCTGCAGGATCCGGTGACTGCAGGCGGGACAGAGGTTTGTAGGTTCCGGTGATTTCGGGCGGAACAGAGGTCTGTAGGTTCCGGCGACTCCAGGTAGAGTAGAGACTTGTGGGATCTCGGCGACTTCAGGCAGAGCAACGTTTTGTAGGATCCGGCGACTTCAGGCAGAGCAACGGATCGTAGAGTCCAGTGGCTTCAGGCAGGATAGAGGCTTGCAGGATCCCGGGGCTGAGCGGCCCCGGGATAAGGCCTTTAGAAGATGCTTCCGATACGAGAACTGAAGCAAGACTGAATTTCTTCACCGATTGTTCGGCTTTTATATCTTTCTAGAGAGAACGGAAAAATTATTTAAATTAAAAGGAAATTTATTGTAAATGACCTAGAGCAAAAGAGTATTTATGTGAAAATATCGAGATAAAACATTATATCGGTAACGAATTTGAATAAAAATTGCCATGACAACGGTATAAATAGTAGTTGTCATAAAAACCAATTTTTGGTTTTTGGACTTTTATTAAGAAATTATTACATTTAAGTATGAATTGAGATATGATTCACATAGGAAAAACTTATGCACGGCTGCGTGCATGAAGCCTGAAATTGTAGAGTTACAGAGAATTCAATAAAATACCATAAAAGGTAAGACTTCATTGACAGCTATTTTAAAAGTGATAAATAGTGTGAAAATACGAAGTAAAATGATATGTTATTGTGTAAAAACGTTACAGGATCCTATAGAAATAAAGGTGATGCAAAATATAAATGCAGAAAATCAAAAACAGAATGAAAAAAATAGTATAAAGTGATGCAAAACATGAATGCAGAATATCAAAACAGAATGAAGAATTAGTGTACAATGAAATGTAAGTAGTATAACACTACAATTTGAAGCCAAAAAAATAAAGAAGATTATCATCAAGAGACGAATGAATTCCTTTGAGAAATGGTTTAGGGTGGTCTTGCCAAAACTAAAACCAAATTACGAAGTAGTGATGGATAATGCCCCCTACCACTCCAGGAAACTAGAATCGCTGCCTAAAATGTCTTGGACTAAACCTAAAATACAAGAGTGGCTAACGAGCAAAAATATTTCATTCGAAGCAACAATGGTTAAAGCTACTCTTATTGACATTGTACGGCAGCACAAACAAGAACATTGCGATAAGTATGTTGTGGACGTGATGGCAGCGCAGCAGGGGATAATTGTTTTACGTCTGCCCATATACCACTGTGAGGGTGTGAGCTCAATCCCATTGAGTTGTTATGGGCGCAGTCTAATGGATATGTTGCAAGAAATAACAAAACCTTCAAAATGACAGAAGTAAAAAAACTTTTTGGAGAACGACTTTAACAAATCACACCTGAAAAATGGAGTAGCTGCGTGTCTCATATAATTAAAGAAGAAGACAAAATGTGTGGTCTCGACCACATGATCGACAATGTTCCAGACAGATTTATAATTAATGTCACCGAAAGCGATAGTGATGATTTTTTATCTGATGATGAATAAAAACAAATTATGTAATAAGCGATGTTCTTTTTTTTTTCATTACCTACCTATTTTTGTTATATTTATACATCTATAGTTTCAACTACATGGTCTATTGAAAATAGGACAGTCTTACAAGTTTCCTCGCTATGTTTTCCTTAATGTTTAAAACACTCGATATTCAGTATAGGTAGATACTATAGGAACATAGTCGCCGAAAACTCGTTGGTATGTACAAATCACGACTAAAATTCAAACCCTGTACTCGATATCGGCAGTTCGGCACACTAACTATTCACTAGACAATCGAGGCAATTTAATTCTTTCAGGAGTTTTTTCAATCATTCACTTTGTCACAACACTATTTTTATTTCATCAAAAACTGACAACACAGTAAACGTCAGTTGACTTCGTCTAATTAAAAATACGACATAGTTGAATTCGTCAACAACGTCGACATTTTTGAATTTAATTCGTGCGTCTCGTTTAATAATCGAGAACGCAAACGCAACGAACTGAGCAAATAAAGAAACTTACGTTGAAAATAACGTCATAGATTGCGAGCGACGGTTATTTGAACTCAAAAAAACGTACAAAAGAGTTGATTTTCGAAAAAATTATTTTAAGAATAGTACTTATAACGATATTGGTGGAATGGCGCGTCCCGCTTGTGCCGCCTGAGAGAAACAGACCGGGTACGTTCCGGCCTACAAATATTAAAATTGCGAAATAAAAAAATCTCATTTTATAGATCTTAATTTGCCCTTTCGACCTACGTTAATTAGTTTATAAGCCCGTTTTTAGTTTTCCCAGGAAAAATAGAAATAGAATTTCCCATTTTCTTATATTTCAAATAGACACATCTCTTTGAAGAATGATTATTGTTTACTCCACTAAGCTAAAAAAATTGCCCTTGGGCTACTTTAATTTGCCCGCGTGCAAATTCTTAAAAATATTCAATAATTAATAAATAAACAATAAAAAAAAACTGTCGCGGCATTTTCAATCCAATTATTTGCGCATTGCGACAGCCATTTGTTGGTTTGGTTTTGTTCCAATGTTTTGACCACATATCTCTATACAATAATTTCGTAGTCCTTATAAGATCATAGCAATAATTTTTAAATAGGAAAGTATCCCACAGACTATAGCTTGTTTAGCAAGTTTGTCAGCATATTCATTTCCAGATATACCAATATGACAAGCAACCCAAACAAGACAAATGTTGATGTTTTGAAATTGGTATAAGAATAGGAGTTTCCTAATTTCAAATATCAAAGGATTGCGAGAAATGTCATAAAAAGGATTGCATAACAATGTCTGTAAAGAACTAAAAGAATCTGAAAATATCACGCTTAATTTTAATTTAAAACTATAGCAATATTTTATTGCTAACGTCTAATTTTTACGGCTAACGTTTCACCTGTAAAAACTGAAGATTCGGGAGGACTAGTCATTTTTTGAACTATTCTCCAATTTTGATGGAATATTGCGTAGCCAGTGCAACTTTTAGAGTTAATTTTAGAAGCGTCTGTAAAAATATAATGATAACCTGGGAAGTTCTTGTCCAACGCAAATACAATTTCTTTATTTGGTTCAATAGAAAATTTATTTACTCCTATATCTAATATAACATTGGGATTCAAAAGTGCGACATCAAACGAATTGGAGAAAAGAGGCAGAGTCACCGACCTAGAAATAGGATCTAGTAAGGAATTATATTGTTCATAACTTTTTACTAGGTTAGGTGTTACTTTATTACACCAGTATTTTCCTAAATTAATTAAAATATAATGAGAAAGAAAACTAATTTTAGGGATTAGTGGATGATTGGACAATTAAAGAACACGAAAAAAAGCATCTGATGAATATTGTTGTCTAATAAAAAGTGGAAGTTAAAGTTAAATAGAGAGTGGAGTTGCATTCAATCTGCAAGGCATTTATAGGCGATGAATTCATAGCGCCTATAATTAATCTTAAAGACTTGTGTTGAACGAAATCTAAAATTTTCAATCCGTTTTTATTAGCAGGTTCAAGAAGAAATGAGGCATAATCTAATCGATTTCTTATAATTGCATTATAAATTAATTTTAAAGAATATAGATCGGTGCCCCACCAAACCCCGCACAAAGCTCTTAGAATGTTTATATTTTTTTCGCATTTTTTTGGGTATAAATGATATGAGGCATACCGGATAATTTATTATCAAGAATTGCACCAAGGAATTTAACTTTGTCAATATTATCGGGCGGATAATTAAAAAGGCGAACCTGTATTAAGAGTAAAACTCTTTTGCGGGAAAAATTACTGTATTACTTTTATTTGGGGAAAGTTCTAGTCTATGATCATCTAGCCACGTGGCCATAGAGAGGAGATCTTGTTCTATCGCATTAGCACAGGATTCTACACATTTATCATTTACATAAACTAAGTTATCATCAGCATATTGCAAAATTCTACACTTTGAAATGGACTGGTCTAAATCTGACGTATAAAAATTATATAATAAAGAACTTCAAACGGAACCTTGCGGGAGGCCTTTGAAAACCTTGCGAGTATATTTCAAATCATCATCAATTTTAATATGTATATCTTTTTTATAGGAGAGGGGGCAACGAGCATGCGGCTCACCCGATGGTAAGTGACTACCGCCGCTCATGAACAACCGCAACACCAGGGGAATTGCAGATGCGTTGCTGGCCTTTTAAAAAGGAGTAGACTCTTTTCTTGAAGGTCCCTAAGTCGTATCGATCCGAAAAAATCGCTGGTGGTAAACTATTCCACAAGGAAGTTGCGCGAGGAAAACATCTTCTAAATCGCACAGTGGTGGACCGCGAATCATCCAGATGGTGTGGATGGTATCGGGAGTTCTGCCACGATGTGCGTTCGTGAAATTTGGCGGCTGGGATTAATCCTAACAATTCCTCAGAGCACTCCCCGTGGTAAATACGAAAGAAAATGCAAAGAAATGCAACATCTCTTCGCAGCGCCAATGAGTCGAGCTGATCGGAAAGGACTAGGTCGTCGACGATTCGAGCCGCTCTGCGCTGGATGCGGTCAAGTGGAAGGAGCTGGCACTGGGGAGTCCCAGCCCAGAGATGTGAATAGTATTCCATGTGAGGCCGAACCTGCGCCTTGTAAAGTTGCAGGCGGTGTGCCGGCATGAAATACTGTCCCGCTCTGCTGAGCACGCCAAGTTTTTTAGAGGCCAATTTGGCCTTCCCTTCCAAGTGACCACGAAACTGTACGTCACTCGATATGTCGACGCCGAAGATTCCGATACTGGCTGAGGCAACAAGGGGAGTACCTTGAAACTGGGGAGATACGACAAAGGGGTTCTTTTTAGCGGTAAACGTGCAAAGTTGTGTCTTCTGAGGATTAAACTGGACTAGATTTAGTCACCCCCAATCTGAGACTTTGTCCAGCAAAGACTCGACTTTAGACACAAGTTTGTTCCGGTACTCGGCGACGTTTTCCCGAGAAATATTGGCACGGCCGGTGTATAAAGCATCACCAGTGCTGTCATCCGCATAGAGATCAATGCTACCGGTTTGCAACATAATATCATTGATATGCAGAAGAAACAGCGTTGGTGATAGCATGCAGCCTTGTGGAACTTATAGCGCTTGGGTCACTGTTGTAATTCGGTTTACCTTCATCATCATCATTACAGCCTTTCATAAGTCCACTGCTGAACATAGGCCTCCCCCAAGGAATGCCACAAAGCACGGTCCTGACTCACCTGCATCCATTGACTTCCTGCATGTCTTACCAGGTCGTCACTCCATCTCGTGGGGGGTCGCCCTACACTTCGCCTACCGGTACGAGACTGCCACTCAAGAACCTTTCTCCGTTGTCGGTTCTTCGAGCTATATGGCCGGCCCACTGCCACTTCAGCTTACTAATCCGTTGGGCTATGTCGGTTACTCTGGTTCTACTGCGGATATCCTCATTCCTAAGTTTATCACGCAGAGAAACTCCGAGCATAGCCCTCTCCATAGCTCGCTGAGCGACCTTGAGCTTGCTCATACGGCCAGCAGTGAAGGACCACGTCTCAGATCCGTAAGGCATCACTGGCAACACGCACTGGTTGTACAATTTCGTTTTAAGGTTTTGAGGTATGTCTGACGAGAAGATGTGTCGTAGTTTCCCGAAAGCTGCCCAGCCGAGTTGAATCCGTTGATTGACCTCTCGGTCGAAGTTGGACTTACCTAGTCGGACTATTTGTCCCAGGTAAACATACTCGTCAACAACTTCGAGCATAGTGCTCCCACCAACTACCGGCATAGGTTACACATTAAACATGACATGGACATTAAACATAATCTTTGTTTTGTCCATGTTCATCTTAACTTATCCGTTGGGAGATACTATTGAGGTCATTGAGCATAGTGCTTCGGTTCTCCAGCGATTCTGCCATAAGGACTATATCGTTGGCAAATCGAAGGTGAGTGATGTACTCACCATTGATGTTAATACCGTATCCTTTACAGTCCAGAAGCTTGAAAACGTTTTCCAATGCAGTGGTGAAGAGTTTCGGGGATATAACGTCACCCTGTCTTACACCACTCTGCAATTGGATAGGTTTCGTACTCTGGTTCTGTACTTGGATAGCCGTCGTAGCCCTACTGTATAAGCACTTCAGCGCTTCGATATACCGACAGTCAATTCGGCACCGCTGAAGGGACTGCAGTACCGCCCAAATTTCGGCGGAATCAAAGGCTTCCTCATAGTCCACATACGCCAGGCATAAAGGCAAATTGTACTCCTCGGACTTGTGTACAACTTGCCGAAGGGTATGTAATTGGTCTATGGTGCTAAAGCCCTTTCGGAAATCGGCTTGTTCGGGAGGCTGGAAGTCGTCAAGTCTGCGTGCGAGACGATTCGTAATGACTCTGGAAAACAGCACGTAGACGCGGCTCAGAAGGGAAATCGGTCTGTAGTTCTTCAAGAGAGCGTTGTCACCTTTCTTGAAGAATAAGACCACGGCAATTCTGCTCCACGCCTCCGGTGTAATGCCACCATGGAGGACGGAATTAAAGAGTCTCTGAAGGACTTCCAGTACCGGTTTTCCACCCGCTTTCAGAAGCTCCGATGTAATTCCATCTTCGCCTGGGGCCTTGCCGTTTTGAGATGCTGGAGAGCCATTCTAATCTCGCTCAGATATATCCGGGATATCTTCGGAATAGTGTCGGATAAGACTCGCTCTTGGATCGTTATTCAAACTTGCGTGTGGCTCCAACGATGACGAGTACAACTGTCCATAGAACCTCTCAATCTCACTAAAAATCTCAGGTGCCCCGGAAACGATGCTGCCATACTCGGTCTTCAGCTTTGACAGTTGGCTCTGTCTGGCAGACAGATCTCTGGTAAAGACTTTGGAGCCTTGATTCCGCTCGATCGCTTCTTCAATATAAGCTGTATTGAACTTGCGTAAGTCCCGCCCCATGCATTTGGAGATCTGTCTGTTCAGTTGCCTGTATGCTGTCAAATCTGTTGAAGAATGTAGCTTCATCTCCCGTCTAACAGCCATGAGATTAAGAGTGTGATCGGAGAGTTTTTGTGTTCTTCTGCGGCGGGTCTTGCATAACTTAGCCCCGACCGCATGGACAGTTTCCACTAGCTTGTCATTCATATCGTCCACTTCATTGCAGTCTTCTAGGCACTGAAAACGGTTTTGTAACTCGAGCTGAAAGGTTTCAGGACTTTGGAACAGAGCACGAGGGGGACGGATCGTTGACTTCATTAGACGAGACCTCTCCAACTTAACATTGAGGTTCAGTGTGCCTCTAACCGTTCGGTGATCGCTACCAGTTTTCACCCTCGCGATCACGGAGATATCACTGAACAGTTGTCGTCTGTTCGTCATAATGAAGTCAATCTTATTTTTTGTCGAACCGTCGGGGCTCGACCAGGTCCACATTCTGTGGGGCCGTTTCTGGAAGAAAGAGTTCATCATAAAGAGTCCCTCTTTCTCCATAAAGTCGGCCAGCTGCTGGCCCCTTGGGTTCTGTTGCCCTATTCCATATTTCCCTACTTTCAGTTCACCGTTCTCTCTTGTGCCTAGTTTTGCATTTTGCATTTTGCGGTTTATCTTGCTAGGCTTCATATTAAAAATACTTCTATATGTGAGTGTGGTTTAGATATTGGTGACCTCAGCAATATTTTCTTCTCATGTCTTTTACATGATCATACTTCATTATTTAACTCTTTGGTAAAACTTAAAATAAATTTTCCTACAGAAATTCGTTCTCTTTTAATTTATTCTAAAAGAAGTAAAAATGTTTTCAATTGCGTTATGGAATTTTCAGATTTAAATAATTATTAATTTATAAAATTTTATTCATTATTTAGAATTTAATAGTCTTTATATAGTTTTATTTAATATTTTAAATGTTGTAATGAATTTAGTTTTATTTTATTTTAATTCTATATAATAATTTTCATTCATTGAATAAACTTCAGTACAAGTCATTACATATTTCATTAGTTCTTAATTTTATTCGGTTTTTAACTTTATAATCAGAATCATAGTTTTCATTTTTATTGCTCGCCGTTTCTTACAAGAGTATTATTTTTTGACTGGAGGTTGGCAGTAATTGTAAGCTTGCCTAAGAGCTTGCCATAAATAAAAAAAATACAGCAAACCCGTAGAGGGAGCGGCAAACCCGACTGTGACATACAAAGAGAATATAATCACTACGTTTAGTGACATTGATATACGGCAGTAAACGTAGTGGTTATATTCTCTATGTACGGCAGCTCAGATTTGTACGATAGCAACTCTTTAAGTGGAGCTATAGATGTACCAACTCGGAAAAATTACAACTCGAGTTAACTAGAGTTGAAATTCACGTAACTCGAGTTTTAACTCGAGTTATGCAACTCCAGTTAGCAGTACGAAACAGAGTTAAAAATTTGCTACAAATTACTTATTTGGAACGAAGTTCTTTATCGGACGGTACGGATTTGGCGGATGGGAGCTAGGCGACAAAAAGTGTAAGATTTTTTCGCCACTAGGTGTCATAGTGTAGACGGCCTTGGCTAAGTTATTTTCGGACGTGAGATGGAATAATATCCATCTCCCTCGCACTTTTTCTTATCTTGCCACGAAAGAAATGTTATTTTATTTCAAATGACCCTTCACTTTAATAGACGCTAGTAATGCATTTATTTGTAGTTGTTAATCAAAAATATAATATCTACGTTTATCAATAATAATATACTACGCAAGGAACTTCGTTCACTCACGCATTTTTATAAATTTGTTTTTCTATCTAGCTCTTTGGTAGGTTGGGATAAATATAATTACCAAACTTATTATGTTGGATTGACAACAATTGAACCTACTCTTTTTTAAAAGGCCGGCAACGCATCTGCAATTCCCCTGGTTCCCCTGGTGTTGCAGTTGTTCATGGGCGGCAGTAGTCACTTACCATCAGGTGAGCCGCATGCTCGTTTGCCCCCTCTCCTATAAAAAAAACATAAAAAGGTATATATAGTATCACATACTTCTATATTTTTGATTTTAATCTTAATTATAGTAAGTACCTTCATTTAACAACAAAACTAGCTATTTATCAGTATTCATAAAACAATATTAGCCTAGCTTTAAGATGTAGATAGATAAGCTATTAATAGTTTAACTATCACAGTCAAAATATTCTTAATTTTGTTTTCAAATTCTTTTCTTTTAATTTTTCATATAGAAAAAGATTGACAAACGAGCATATAGTCCACCTGATGGTAAGTGGATACTGTAGCCCATAGACATCAACATTTATCCTCAATTAAGAATGTAAATGCAGATGCGTTGTCACACCTGATGACTGAAATGGAATGCCTCGTTTCCAGTATAAAGGGTCTCCAGTTACCCACACTCACCATACGAAATACAACAGCACTAAGCTGCTATTCTACATTGGTATTCTGTGAGAGCATTGTCCTACCCCGGTCGAGCCGACTCATTCTTGCTGCTACCACAATATAGTTGCAGCATGGCTCTACCACGTAATTCAATATATTTATTGGAAGTTAAGTGTTACTTTTTACTTTAATTTAAAATATTGTGCATAATCTTACAACCTACGAGGGTGGATTGAAAAGTACTCGGCCTAACCAAGAAAATAAACACATACTAAATCAGTTATATTTTTATTTTTCTACATAATCACCATCAAGTTCAATACACTTTTGCCACCTCCCCTTCCAAGCATTTAGACCGTTGAAAAAAAATGATTCTTCCTTAGAGTCAAAATATGCGTCTACAGCTGCTTTGACCTCGTCGTTTGTCGAAAATCTTTAACCTCCCAAGTGCTTTTTTAGGTTAGGGAACAGAAAGAAGTCTGATGGTGCCAGATCAGGTGAATACGGCGGATGCGGTAACAGTTCAAAGCCACAGTTGTGAATTTCAGCCATTGACTGTACTGACGTGTGAACACGGGCGTTATCTTGATGAAACAGGACTTTTCTTCTGAGCATTCCTCGACGTTTTTCTTTTATTTCCTCTCGTAAACGACGTAGTAAGGTGCAGTAGTAATCAGAGTTTATAGTCTGACCCCTCTCAAGATAATCAATCATAATCACACCTTTCGAGTCCCAGAATACTGAAGCCATCACCTTATTTGCCGACAAAATCGACTTAGCCTTTTTAGGGGGTGGTGAACCAGGTCTTCTCCACTGTTTTGATTGTTGTTTTGTTTCCGGTGTACAGTAATGAACCCATGTTTCGTCTATAGTAACAAAACGATTCAAAAAATCATCTGCATCGGCTTCAAATAACTCCAAACAGTCGCGTGAAATAGTCAATCGCGTCCTTTTTTGTTCAACTGAAAGCAGTCGCGGAACCCACCTCGCAGACACCTTGTGGAAACCCAACTCGTTGACAATGATGTTTTGAGTTCGTTCATAAGAGATGCCTATAATCTCGGCTATCTCTCTAATTTTTAATCTGCGGTCTCCCATTATTAAATCAAGTACTTTTTTAATATTTTCGTCAGTAGTTGACGTCGAAGGCCTTCCAGAGCGGGGTTCATATTTCACACTCTCTCTACCACGCTTAAATTCTGCTATCCATTTTTTGACGGATGAATATGACAGAGCACAATCGCCTAATGTACTGACCATGTCATAATGGATGGCTTTTGATGATAGCCCCTTCTTATGGAGGTACTTAATGACGGCACGCTGCTCGATTTGCTCCATCCGCTGAAATTATGTCCGATTACTTTGTTAATAAATTTATAAAATCACAACTAATTATCGCACACGTTTCGAACTTCACACAATGAACTAGTCTGAACTGAACTAAATAATGTGGGTAGATTTGATTTTTAGAATTGAATGGATCTGTGTTACGCCGAGTACTTTTCAATCCACCCTCGTAACTAATGTTTTTGGGTATTACAATAATAGGTCTGTGACTTACATAACTATCTTGATCATAATTAATCAAAATTATAAAAGAAATTAAATCACATAACTTAGCTATTTCTAAATAACAAATTGTTTTGGTTGTAGCTAAATACTCTTTGATATACAAAACACGCACACTACGAACGAATCACGCGCTTACTTTTTTGCTGGCTCACTTAATCCGTTTATGTACAAGCAGCCCAAACTCGAGTTAGGGAGATCCAACTCGAGTTAACTCAAGTTAGCCGCAACTCGAGTTAGTAACTCGAGTTAACCCATCACTAAGTTGAGCGGATCAGTCAGATTCTGTGGTCAGATTTGATTGCAATAGCATTTTCGATTATTTCGCTCTGGCTTATAAGTTGGATTTTAGAATTTATCCAAATGGTTCTTGTTTGCTGTTCTTGTCTATAGAATAATTATTTGATCTATTTTGTATTTGTTAAGTTGAAATAATAATTTGAAAACTGAATACAGTCAAAATGGCCAGTGTATCCTATCAAATAGCAAATCTGCTTGAGAAGGTAACCGGCTGTTCATTACTTTGGTTATATGAATCTGCTGCTTTTTATCTTTGAAACTAAATACTATATTGCCTTTGTTAGATGACGTCTAACGACAAAGACTTCAGGTTTATGGCTACAAACGATTTGATGACAGAACTTCAGAAAGATAGTATAAAGCTTGACGATGACTCCGAAAGAAAAGTTGTTAAAATGTTGCTTCGTTTACTTGAAGACAAAAATGGAGAAGTTCAAAATCTAGCCGTAAAATGGTAATTTCAAAGTTTAGTTCCAAATTTGTGCACAATAAAGCAGTTAGTTTCCTTGGTTTTTGACATTTTTGTATTTACAGTCTTGGACCTCTCGTTAACAAAGTAAAGGAGTTCCAAGTAGAAGGAATCGTGGAAACTCTTTGTGCAAATATGCTGTCAGACACTGAACAGTTGAGAGATATAAGCAGCATTGGCTTAAAAACTGTGATATCTGAACTTCCACTAGGCTCAAATACACTAGCTGCTAATGTCTGTAAAAAAATAACTGGGAAACTCAGCAGTGCTATTGAAAAGGTAAGCAGTGCAGTATAAAAAAAAAATCTGTGATATGTGTTTCTAAGTTTTAAGTTTATGGTTCTTTTTCTTCTTTAACATTACTTATGTTTAATATATCAGCTCTATTAGGCAATCTATGGGGGAGGTCTGTATTTAACAGTGAACCTTTGATGGGCTATAATGATGATGAAGATGATGTTGTTTAAGTCAAGAAAATTGGTTGTTTTTATTCCATTTTATATTGTGTTTTTATTTTTTCATTCAGCAAGAAGATGTATCTGTGCAGTTGGAAGCACTAGATATATTGGCAGATTTACTAAGCAGATTTGGAGGTCTATTGATATCTTTCCATCCAATGTTATTAAATTCTTTACTACCACAACTTTCATCACCACGTCAGGTAATCACTTTGTTGTTGTGTAATATGAAATTTAGACTTGCAATGAATATTTAGGTATTATTTGGTATTTAGCCTAGTCAGTTACTTTTATCCGATACATTCAAATATCAAGTATTTAGGTAATATTGCACCGAATACTTAAGTTGGAAGTTTTGTTGTAGTTAGATAATTGGTAAAATGAAAATATTGAATTATTTTATAATACTTAGTGTATTTTTCTTGTAATCATTAAACTAGTTGTAGGTACATAATGAACTGTCATATAATAAAAATTAACAAAAAAACTATCTCACAAATGTCTATGCACTTGAAATAAAGTAATTATATGTGGTAGAGCCATGCCACAGCTATATTAATAGTATAGTTGTAGTGTAGTAAGTGGGTCGGATCGACTGGGGAAGAATCACACTCACAGAATACCAGTGTAAAATAGCTTAATGCTGCTGTGTTGCGTATGGTGAGTGTAGAGAACTGGAGGCCCTTTTTACTGGAAAAGAGGTATTCTGTCTTAGTCCTCACGGCTGACAACACATCTGCATTTCAATTCACAAACGAAGATAGATGTAGATGTCTATGGGCCATGGCAACAACTTAACATCAGGTGGTCTGTGTGCTCATTTGTCACCGTTTTTTTATAAAAAAAAAATTAGAAGTGTAAGATTATGGTGCAGAAATATTTTTTTTTTCGTAGACAATCCCAACTTCATAGAAAAGACACTACTTTCATTCCGGTCAAATACTTTTGCCTAATATTCAGCTATGCAGAATATTCGGTATTTGGTTATTTGGTGGCAGAACATAATATTTGTTGCAAGTCTAATAAAATTGTTTGGTGTAAATAGTTATCTATATATACAAGTAAAATAGAATATTCACTTGTTACAGTTGTATATACTTTTTTGTCACTGTTTGTGTCAGTAAAACAAATTTGCACCATATCATCAAGTGAGTGTCGTAACAGGAGACAGAGTGAACTTGTAACAAAGGCAGCAGCGTCTTACTGATAACAACTCAAAATAATTGAAAAAATGCAGTTTTCAACCTGCCTGCCGAGCATGGCAACTAAGGTATAATTTCCCCTATGAGGTAAGCTATGGGGAAAGCCTATGTACAACAGTTTAATTTTGGTGGATTGTTATGGATGGATGATCTTATAGTGAATATTTTTCACACTTGGCAGACGAGTTGACAACTACAGTTTTTTAATTTATCGAGTTGTTGTCTTCCTGTCCTCCTGTTTCAATTTCCCTCTTGTCTCCACTTACAACAAACATGGGGTAGTAGTTGATATGGGGTAGTGGATATTCTTACTACTATTCAATGTTATTAAGGAAAAATGTAGGGTCTGTTTTTTGTGGTTGGAAAAGTTTTCTAACTTTTAATTTTAAATTTGTCTTTTAAATCATGTAGATATATAGGTAGGATCAATCAATTTTTTTGAACCTAAAATATATTTAAATTAGTTGATTTGTAATTTATAAATCAGCTGGTTAATACATCTAATGTATGTAATGTAATAATAGTCTTGTTATATTTTCAGTATGTTTATTTATACTTATATGCACTTACAGGCTGTCCGCAAGCGCACAATAGTGGCTTTGTCACATTTGGTGATGTCATGTAATGCCTCACTTTATAGTAAACTTATTGATCATTTGCTGGAAGGCCTGAGTTCTTCAACATCAGCTAGTGTCAGCCGCACTCACATACAATGTATTGCATCCGTATGGTAAGAAAAGAAGAAGTACTTTTATAATGATTGGCTTTTCAGTAGCCATAAGTTAACCTTCTGTGGATCAGTATCTATAGTAGATGTTTTTAAAAACTACTTGTGTTCTTGTATGTGCTCAACATTAATTTGATTGATTGAACAAAACAGGCTAAGCATTTATTTTTCATAATTAGCAGAAAGTTGTCTCGCTAAGTATGAGATATTGTTTACGCCTATAATTAATAAAATTTTATAATATAATATTGCTGTGAAATTACTTTGTGAATGTGTGGCAATTGATGCAATTCGCTTCCGGTTTGACTTATGACATAGGTAGCAACAGTTTATCTTAAAAAGAAGTCAGAAACCTGCAAGTGATATTTATAATTTAGGAAAATTAAATTGCTAATCAGGCAGTTTTCATTACCAGACTGTAAAAATTCTGTTTACTTTTGGCATTTTTTTTGGAGTACTTTTGATTTGGTGTAAGATTGACAGTTTCCACAAGGATAACCAACATTTTTTTAAAATTGTTTGATGATTTGAGTTGGGAATTTCTTATTCTTAAATCATAACTAAGCTTTTTAATCCATTAATGTACATTGGTACCAAATGCTAATATATTTTTTTTATCACATGTGTGTTCTGCCATCATTTCGTCGCCAGGTCACAGTGCAGTGTGGGTGACATCTAATATGATGTCACCCACACTTTTCAAAGCACTGTTTTACACAATTGGAGCGAAAATATGTACATGTTTTTTACTAGGTTTATTTTTACTAGTTGGTTGGACTCCTTTTTTGCCTAGAGTTCTGCCTGGGTAGCTGCCAAATAAAAATGCTGTATTACAGTTTGAAGAGTAGAGACGGTTAAGTTACAAGCTGTAAAGACGATTTACACTTCGACAAGTACAGTAGCGAGTTAACTTGTGAACCAGGCGAGTTAAGTAAAAAATCTCGTTTGAACGGCAACCAGTGAGTTAAGTAGCAAATTACCAATTAAGTTGAACGGGACAGCCGATTGAGCTATTTTACGGCGAGTTAAGTTCTTAGTGTTGCCCTCCCGCCAACCGCAACTAAACTTGCCGCTCGTGTGAACGAGCGAGTTCAGTTCAGTGCATAAGTTGACAGGACGCAACGTGTTCGCGTTCGAACTTCAAAATATAAAATTGTACTTTGTTTTTAACTAAACTCGCTACTGTACTTGTTGAAGTGTAAATCGGTTCTAAGGCATTACTTCTTAGTACTCAGAGGGGACAACGCATCTGTAGACTTCATTGTTGAAGGTGGTTGCACATGTCCATGAACTACAATAGCCACTTACGGTGGACTGTAATTTTGCTTGTCGCTTCAGTTGTATAAAATAAAATTTATACAATACATATGTATAAAATATACCTAGTCAGGTCATAAATTCTGTCACATGTTTAATATAAAATAATTGAAACAAGTTTATTCATTATGTAACCATTTATATACCAAAATGAACTTAACAAAACATAGATTCTTATGACACTAAAGTTTATTCAAAATGACCTCCGTGATTTTGAATACAGGCCTTCAATCTGCGCGGCCAGTCGTCTATCGCAGCACGAACGAGGTCCATGTCAATATCGGCGGCTGCCTCAATCAAGGATGTCTTGAGTGACTCCAAATTGGGATGAGGCTTTGAGAACGCCTTTTCCTCCAAGTGTTGCCATATCTTGTAATCTAACGGATTCAAATCTGGACTGGAGTAGGGCCAGTCTTCGTGCCGGATGAAGTCGATTTCACGCGCCGCCAGCCAGTCTTGTGTGCTCTTCGCTCTATGAGCTGGCGCCGAATCTTGTTGGAATACCCAGTGCCTGTTATTGAACATGGTATGAGAAACAGGTTCCACAAGGTTCGTCAGGACTGTATTTTGATACACAACTGCATTCGTTTTCACACCTTTCTCACAAAAATGTACCTCTGTTAAGCCCCAATAAGAAACTCCCAACCATACCATGAGCGAGGATTGAAAATGACCTCGTTGGACACGCGGAATACGGTTGCTCGCTTCTTCACTACTGTGTGCGTACACCTTATCATTTAGTTTGTTGTAGTTCTCTTCTACGCTAAAAATTTTTTCATCCGAAAAAAGAATTTCCCGATATTTTTTTCCCGCGTACCGCTTCAACAAAGCTCGGCATCTCTTCAGTCTCAGGTCGATTAGACGAGCATTCAAACGATGTCCTGTTTTTCTTCGATATGCCCGAAGCTCTAAGTCTTCATTTAACACCCTTTTCACCGTGGTTCTGCTTAACCCCATCTGAAGGGCCAACAGTTTCTGCTTACGTTTGGGATTTCTTTGAATTCGCGGCCTTCACAGCTTTTATCACTGCTGGAGTCTTAACAGACCGAGGGCGACCACTTCTTGACCTGTCATCTACACTAGAGTCTTCATTGTATCGTTTGATGGTACGATAAACGAATCTTTTGGTTATATTAAAACTTTTCAGTATGTCAAAAATTAAAATTGGCGCGTAACCGCAACGATGCAACGCAATAACTGCAACACGGTCTTTTTTAAGCGTCCACTCCATATTTAAAAATGAGTAAAATTCTAAAAAGTATACAGTTTTATTTTCATGAACAATTCGAAATTCGAATTCAATAAACTTTTTTGTGGCCAGCATCCTAAAAGAAAAGATTTTACTGTGTGACAATACTTATGACCTGACTGTGTATGTACTAGATGGCGCCTAGGTTATCACGTTAAATAGCACAGCAGTTATTACAAGTTGATATATGTCTGTTAAAATAATAAAATAAACAATAACAAAAGAAAATAAAAAATACATTTTTCAAACAAACATTTGCCACGCGGCAGCTTTTGCTGTCGCACGGATGGGCCGGCTCGAACCGGGGTGGTACCACGACCTCACAGAAAACCAGCGTGAAGTAGAGGTTTACCTCTGCGTTTCGCTTGGTGAGTGCAGGTGGCCGGAGGCCCTTTTTACTGGAAATGAGGCATTCCATCTCAGTCCTCACGGGTGACAACGCATCTACATTTTGATTTGTAATAGAGGATAGATGTAGATGTCTATGGGCCGCAGCAACCACTTACCATCAGGTGGACTGTGTGCTCGTTTGTCACCCTTATCCTATAAAAAAAAAAAAAAAAAAAATAGCGTAAAAAATTGACAAGAAATAAATCATCCTTCATAATATTATATTAGTTGACTGACCTGAAGCGACCTGTAACAGCGTCAACGTCGCTAAGTTTCGACACTCTGTCCCATTTCTTGTCACTTCGCGCATAGAGAATTATGCCTTAAGTCCTTTATTTTAAGTAAATTTTTCGCTTGAATTTGTTTTCACACACCCGCAGGGCACGGTCCCTTTGTTTTTATTTCGCGCGATTTATAAAATTAAGTCTTAAATTGTTAGCTGTAAGTACATTTTTTCTTTATTTGAGTAATTCAAATTGGCAACGTTTAAACTACGTATATCGCCTTCAAATGTCATGGGTCTTTGACCTTCTAGTATTCTTCATGTGATATCTGTATACATTTACATGATGTTATTTAATATTAAAACGAAAAAAATGCTACCGCGACTAAAATATTAATTGTTATATATTTTTTTAGTTATGTATGTTTAAAGAAATTTATGTAGGATACGTCTTTTCATTCAATGTGATAACCTTATTGTCACTCGGTATATATATATATATACAACGTGTCCCAAAATTTAACGATAAGCCAACACCGGAGGATGGACTAATCGGGGAAAAAAGAAAAAAAAAATATATCTCAATTATATTTTAAGTTACATAAAAAAAAAGAAATTCTTTAGAAATTGAGACCGTTTATATTTTTCACTACCATGACCACAATTTTTTAAATATTTTTTTCTTTTTTTTTATAGACAACCTGAATAGTACTGCTATCTTCCACAATTCTTAAAAACTCTAGAATAACTCTTATTTTATCACGAAAATTAATGAAACTTATTTTATTCCCTAAATTTTTTGAAGACTTTTACTTTTAACCAAATTTAACTTATCGTGGTGTAAAAAAAAAGTATGAACACTAGTATGGCAAGTTTTTTTAAAAATTGACGCAACTAACCAACATTCCAAAATGGTATAATACTCTAGGAAAACAAGTTATAAAAAAATATGGGCCTATTATTTCTAAACAGGGGCCAAATTCCTTAAATTGTAATTGTCAGTAATCACTTTTACTACATGCCCAAAATGGGTTCCTGTTACAATTTCTAGGAATTCGAATGGGGCATGAATACCTTAGATGTTAGAGAGAGATAGATAGATAGAGATATTTACGTTAAAAAGAGACAACAACAAGGCAGGTAGAGAAGCTGTTATTATTATCAGCAAGTCGATTCAGTACGCTCTGCTCCTTTGTTTACTGCGCACCGTTCCCAATTGAACTTACGTGGCCCTCGTACATACTATCGACTTTTGGCTTGGCTTTTTGGACTGGAATCGACCTGCAAACTTAACTGACCTGACATTATTTGGACTGGAAGTGATCTGCAAACTGAACTGACCTGGCATTATCTTGGACTACGATTGTGTGTTTTGTGATTTAGAGTTCTGGCGCATTTGGGACTGTTTGGCGTTTAACATGCCGCAACCGTACATACCACAGGAATACGCTAATATGCATTTAATCTATGAAGAATGCCGATGTAATGCTAACGCTGCTAGCAGACTGTATCGAGAAAGATACCCAAATGCTCAAAAATATCCTGATTATCGAGTGTTTATTAATGTGCATCAAGCGTTTTCGGAGGGTCGTATGCCATCCAATAGGA
The DNA here is from genome assembly GCA_033319125.1 of Parnassius glacialis. Classification (NCBI taxonomy): domain Eukaryota; kingdom Metazoa; phylum Arthropoda; class Insecta; order Lepidoptera; family Papilionidae; genus Parnassius; species Parnassius glacialis. Next base: position 36,005,496 of record JAVANC010000013.1, on the reverse strand, counting down.
GAAGCGCTGGAAGATCTAGATTGGATCGCGATGAAGAAGTTCTCAATGAGATAGAAAATGACTCGACTACTTCGGTACGTGCCATAGAAGAAGCTACAGGAATCTCGAAAAGTTTTGCACATCGAATATTAAAACGTCACAAGCTTCACCCATATCACTACAGGCGTGTGCAGACGTTATTACCGCGGGACTATCCGCTACGGGTCACATTTTGCCGTGTAATGCTGCAAAGGCACAGTGAAGATCCCCACTTCCTACACAAAATTCTATGGTCGGATGAAACAACGTGCAAGAAAGATGGGTATTTAAATCTTCACAACCTTCTTAGTTGGAGTAATGAAAATCCACACTTGATGAGACAAGACAAATCCCAATATCAATTCAAGGTTAACCTATGGACCGGCATATTAAATGGAAAAGTAATTGGGCCCTTTGAGTTACAAGGAAACTTAGATGGCAATAGTTATTTAAACTTTTTACAAAATGACTTGCAAGAATTATTAAACGACGTGCCCTTAAGTGATCTTCAAAACATGTGGTTCCAAAATGATGGTTGCCCAGCACATTATGCCCGTCCTGTGCGAGAATATTTAAATCAAGAGTATCCAGGGCGTTGGATCGGGCGACTTGGTCCTATCTTATGGCCACCCCGTTCACCCGATTTGAACCCCCTGGACTTCTTCTATTGGGGTTGTCTTAAAAACAGGGTCTACTCAAAACCCATTGTGACATTGGACGAGCTTCGTCGAAATATCACTCAGGCTGCTGATTACATTAATAGCAGAAGATATGCAAGACAATTAAAACGATCATTTTTAAGGCGATGTCGTGCATGTATTAATGCTGGTGGCAAACAGTTCGAACATTTGCTATAATGTTAATAACTTAATAAATTACACGTGAAACTGTTTGTACCATTTGTTTTGAAATATTAAACATTTTTCAAGAACTAATACTTTTATTACACCCGACCGTCATTTGGCCCCTGTTAAGAAATAATAGGCCCATATTTTTTTTATAACTTGTTTTCCTAGAGTATTATACCATTTTGGAATGTTGGTTAGTTGCGTCAATTTTTAAAAAAACTTGCCATACTAGTGTTCATACTTTTTTTTACACCACGATAAGTTAAATTTGGTTAAAAGTAAAAGTCTTCAAAAAATTTAGGGAATAAAATAAGTTTCATTAATTTTCGTGATAAAACAAGAGTTATTCTGGAGTTTTTAAGAATTGTGGTAGATAGCAGTACTATTCAGGTTGCCTATAAAAAAAAAAGAAAAAAATATTTAAAAAATTGTGGTCATGGTAGTGAAAAATATCATAAACGGTCTCAATTTCTGAAGAATTTAATTTTTTTTATATAACTTAAAATATAATTAGGATATATTTTTTTTTCTTTTTTTCCCCGATTAGTCCGGGGCAGGTCTATTCTCCGGTGTTGGCTTATCGTTGAATTTTGGGACCCGTTGTATATATCTTTATATATAAAAAGTACGTGTCACGTTGTTTGTCCGCGATGGACTCCTAAACTACTGAACTGATTTCAATGAAATTTCTGGTCAATGTGCAGTTTGGTCCTACTTAAAAGATAGGATAGCTTACATCTCAATTTATAGTCGCAATACAATATTATTTTATTGAAAATTATTTGTCTATTATTTGACAGTCACAATTATCTGTTAGCTCCAAACGATTCTGTCAGATGACGATATCTGTTGACTGGATTGAGTAAATATTTAATAGATGGCGCTATGTTAAAAAAACAAACGTTTAATATAAGCTACAATTTAGAAGTATAACCACCACGTGTTGCTGTAAGTATTCAACAGATAGAACCGATTTCAAAAAAAAATTGCAGGCTGTGTGCAGTTTGGTCCAACTTGAGAGATAGGATAGTTTTTATCCCGATAAGTGACCCTCAATTTTTTTATTGCTAATTTCAGGAGCTTTTTTGGGAAAGCAAATGGTTATTTGGAAAGAGCAGAACAACGTCTGCCTGGTCAGCTAGTATATATATATATATATATATATATATATATATATATATATATATATATATGTAGAAAGTTACTTAAATATGAACTTAATACAAAAATATAAATTAGGAATGTTTTTATTAGTTGAATACTAATTTAAGTATATAAACATTTTTTCAGTCGACAGGCAGGTCATCGATTTGGTGAACAACTTTGGCGTGTAGCTCCACAAGTTCTAGAGCATTCTACTGATGCTGATGAGGAATTACGTGAGCATTGTCTTCAAGCACTTGAAGCATTTGTTCTTAAGTGCCCTAAAGAAGTACAACCTCATATCCCAACTGTAAGCAAGTTTTCTATAATTAATTAGATTTAACCAGTCTCTTCCGAGCTTAAGAATATTCAAACATTAACTTTGCTTATTTTTGTTATTTAGATTATAGATCTATGTCTGAAAATGATCACTTATGACCCGAACTACAACTATGAAGATGAAGAAGAAGGTGGGGGAGGTGAAGATGAAGAGATGGAAGATGAATCAATTGAACCTGATGCAGAAGCAGAATCTGACTCTGAAGAATACTCTGATGATGATGACATGTCTTGGAAAGTGAGTGTTGTGTCTATTACTTCAAAACTAATATTCATGACAAGCAAGCACACAGTACACCTGATTTTAAGTGTGTGCTATGGCCCGTAGACATCCACATCTATTCTCAATTTAGAATCAAAATTCAGAAATGTGGGACCCCTGAGGATGGAGACGGTATGTCTTTATAAACGACGTTACAGCGTACGTACGTAATATTTGCTTCGACGGCGAGCGAGTTGCGAGTGATGGTTACATCAACGAATGTATCATTAATAGAAAGAAATAAAAATGACTGCAAGTATTTGTTATTGAAAGAGAAAGAAAAAGAGGGGGGGGGGGATTTTTTATTTTAGTGCAACGTTCCGGGTGCGACGTTGTACTAAAATCGACAATCTTGGGGGATAATGTTGTGTTCAGTTCTTTGATCACATTAAGATAACATGGATGAGTTGTGTAACGGCCGTCGGAACGGTGAGAACCGCCCAGGGACGCGGGTGTACGGTGTGAACGTGGTGTGGAGGAGTGTGCGGCGCGCCCGTCCGCGGACATGCTGTGTCCCATCCGTTGTTGTCCTAACAGTGTTTGTGGCACTAGGTGATTGTGTAGTGCTTGTGTGTCATTTAAATACTACTTTACTACTATAGATTATATTACAGATTCAAAATTACGTGCAACCAAAAAAAAAATCACGGCTGGCTGGTACACCTCCGCCGCGGTCTCCTTCGTTGTCAGCACATTGAAACCGGCATTTTGTAGATTTGTTTCTCAAAGGGTATGTGCAACAAGACAATGGAAGAATTAATGTTGACCTTGAAAACCCTTGCGTTTTAGAAAATGACTAAGACAAAGTCTATCCCAATATAATCATCATCATTTTCAGTGACGACTGACGGTCAACAAATCACAAGGTCAAACATTCAACGTTGCGGACTTAGACTTGAGCAGTGAGTGTTTTTCTGATGAACAGCTATATATAGCCCTTTCGCACGTCACTTTCAGACAAAATCTGTTCGTATTGTGTAATGAAAAGTCAGCTGTAAACATTGTATATAAAGACATACTATAATCATCATCATCATTACATCCCTTCACAAGTCTACTGCTGTGCAAGTGAACATAGGGCTCCAAGGAATGCCACAAAACACGGTCCTGAGCTATCTGTATCCATCGATTTCCTGCATGTTTTACTAGGTCGTCACTCCATCTAGTGGGGGGTCGCCCTACACTTCGCCTACCGGTACGAGGCTGCCACTCGAGAACCTTTCTTCCCCATCGGTTGTCAGTTCTTCGAGATATATGGCCGGCCTACTGCCACTTCAGCTTACTAATCCATTGGGCTATGTTGGTTACTCTGGTTCTACTGCGGATATCCTCATTCCTAAGTTTATCACGCAGAGAAACCCCGAGCATAGCCCTCTCCATAGCTCGCTGAGCGACTTTGAGCTTCCTCATACGGCCAGCAGTGAAGGTCCACGTCTCAGATCAGTAAGTCATCACTGGCAGCATACACTGGTTGTACAAGTAGTTGAGGTACAGCCGCATTGAATCTGTTGATTGAGCTCTCGGTCGAAGTTGGACTTACCTAGTCGGACTATTTGTCCCAGGTAAACATACTCGTCAACACCTTCGAGTTTAGTGTTCCCAACAACTACCGGCATAGGTGTGACATGGACATTAAACATGATCTTTGTTTTGTCCATGTTCATCTTAAGACCTGCCTGTTGGTAGGCACTATTGAGGTCATTCTGCATAGTGCTTAGGTCCTCCAGCGATTCTGCCATAAGGACTATATCGTCGGCAAATTGAAGGTGAGTGATGTACTCGCCATTGATGTGGATACCGTATCCTTTCCCGTCCAGTAGCTTGAAAACGTCTTCCAATGCAGCGGTGAAGAGTTTCGGGGATATAACGTCGTACTTTGGTTCTGTAATCGTGTAATAACTGGCAGTAATGATAAAACTGACATTAACAGCTAAATTCCCCAAAGTTGTTAAATCTGTAAACCATGGACAAATTTGGATCTATGCTTCACGATAATACTAGATAAAATATTTTTTTACTTGCGCATTTTTCATAACAATGAATTATCAATACCTGTTGTGGCTTCGGAACAGTCCCGATATAATATCCTTTTCCTAAGTATTTCCTATCCTCCCGCCTCCCCCATATACGCACTACTCAAAATGGTGCGCCACCTATCGTCAAGAAAAAGAAGAAGCAAGATGGCTGCGCACGCATAAAACGTGTTCGTTACCCCTCGTTTAAAAAATACTCAATAAATAAGTTGTAAGACTATTGTGCAATTGCTCGTGTCCATATACATTCGAAGTGCAGTGTGGTGTCTGTGTATACATGAGAACTTCAGCCTAAATATTTAGACTTCACCATAACCACGAGGAGTGCTCCAGTCTTGTGAATATCCTTGCCTTATCTACCCAGTTCTAAAGCTATTTTCGTTTACTTCCTGGTTGGGATCGTTCGGGTTGGCCAGCCCTTGGTCTGGTTGTTCTCTGGTTCCCAAAACCACCCACGAAACATATTGCGAAACATTCAAGCCGTAACAATGCCAAAGGGACAATCTAAAAATCTAAATCGATTGAACAATGCTTTTTTAAACATAAATGACACCACATCTAAATTGAACTTGTGTGAAGCCGGGGCGCGTTGCTAGTAATATTATAAATATGAAAGTGTGTTTGTATGAATTTGTTTGAATTTAGCACGCCATTTCATCCCTTCATCACCGTTTCATCCCGATAAACGGATCCCGTGGGATAATTTTCACTGTAGGTCCATACCAGGCAAACGAATTCGCGGGCAGAAGCTGGTAAAATTAAACAATGACGAATGAAATAGATTATAGTTAATAAAATAGGTACTTAGACAATAAAACGAAGTAGATGATTTTATTTCAACAATGATGTTTATGTTCTGCAGGTGGGAGAAAATTTTGTAATTTCAGTTTGAGCTGTTCGAGGTTTGTTGGTCAGGGACCAAAAAGTTAAAAGTCAAGTTTTTCTTATTCTCCTAGGATATTATATGTATAACTTTTTCTAAAGTTCATGGAGGCTAAGGGGCGCCTTGAGCTTGGGAGCCCCGGGGCACTGCCCCGCCTTGACCCGGTCCTATTGTCATTCCACTATTTCAATGGGAAGGTACTAGAAAACTCGCGATTAACAATATGTCTAAAGTAGAAAATGCTTTATTATTGTAGACATAAGGTTGTGTATTGCTTGCATTTTGACCACTAGACGACCATTAGTATTTATTATTACAATATATTCGCGTAATATTTAAAATTCTATTTAGAAAAAGTTAATGTATTGTTTTCATAATACGAACAGGTACGACGTGCTGCAGCCAAGTGCTTAGAATCTGTTATAGCAACAAGACATGAGCTTTTGGCACAAATGTATGAAACTGTTTCACCTGCATTGATTGCAAGATTCAAAGGTAGGATCATTTCTTTTGGATTTTTGTATGTTACGAAGTGTACTGGTATTAATATCTTTTGTTTATTTTCATCAGAACGCGAGGAAAACGTTAAATGCGATATTTTAAGTGCTTACACAGCCCTTCTGAGGGCCACTCGTCCGCCGCCGGCATTACAAATGCCCATTGCCCCATCCGATGACTCTCCTCAGGCTTTACTTTTACAAAGGGTAAGTTTTTCAAAATACTATTACTATTAAATTAAAACACATTTATAAAACATATAAATCTTTTCATACATTATATATATAAATATCCAGTGACCAGTTACGGAAATTGTCGCTCTATTCATTCTGATGGCGTCTCGCATTCCTTAATATATTTTTTGCGTACACTGTACAGGTTGACAATTATGTATTTAACATTTTATGGCCTGAGCGCCTAAACACTACATAAATGTTAACAAAGTAATACTTAATAGTCCAAACGTGTGGTTCGTAGCGCACACATGCTGTGCACCGCTCTCACACGCATCTGGTTTGTGTTAAGATTTGAAATTGATTTGATTTGTATACGCTGCGCTTTTTAGTGTAGAATATGGAACGCAAGCGGGAGTCGCAACATACACGTCACACACACTATTTCTAGTATTCCGGACTTAAGTCTTAAGCAAATGAAATAATTTAGGCTTAATATACAAATCTTCTTTTTAATTTGAAATTAATTTTATTAAAATAATTGCATTTAATTTATAATAGGTTTTATTTATATTTTAAACAACTTGAACATATTGTAGAGAATACGGTTTAAAAACAAAATCACAAGGAATAAAAATCGAAAACCAAAACATGTTGTATAATACAAATGTACCTGTAAAGGCACCTGTTCATGCTCAACACAGAGAGATGGATAGCACTCGAATCCTATGACCGCGGGCGCAAAAATATACTTAATATGTGATACGCCCGTCATGTGGGAATTTCATATCAAATGTACTGCAGCGATTCAGGGGCATTTTTGCAATCTGGGCCGCGGTCCGCCCTAAGGTCGAAGCTAAGTTGAGCTGTTGGCGAGATATTGACCGCACATTAATTGTGAATTGGTTATCATGTATTATCGTCTAAATAATGTTTTAAAATATATTTTGATAAGAAATTTGGTGGTAACAATCGATAGAAACGATGAAACAAGTGTTTGATGTTGATAAAAACTTCAAATATGTGTTTTGGGTGTCTGAAGATACTGTCTTCATTGATTATGCTGACATAAGCTGTGATTAAAATCTCTCAGAAACTTCACAACTTGACACATCAATATATTATGAAGATATTATATTTATTTATTTATACAGCCAAACTTATCACTAACATTACAGGATGTAATGACCTAATGCGCTAGTGATAACAGTAAACATTTTAATTATTGTTATAAATAATGCAGCCCTTGTGAATTCACTCACTGAACATACAAATATGTCAACTTCCTCATGGATAAGGTTAAGTAGTCTGGTGGCGCGAGTGCGCGGCGCCTCCCGCAGCAACTTGGTGCGAGCGCGCGGCACCGCCAGCAGCCGCGGCCGCCGCCTTCGCCACACGTATTTTTCCGGGACATTCAAATATATACCCTCTAAAAAATAAGGATTGTCTATCTTTCCTCTTATTATTTGGAGAATATATGATACTAATGCCAGGTCCCGCCTAACACGGAGTTCATTATATCCCACCATACTTAAAATGAATAAGGTATATATGTCTTATCTGTATCTCCGGGCTCATCTTCGGAATGGCTGAACTGATTGTGATGCAGTTTCACGATCAGATAAAAAGCAAAGCCAGAAGTGATCTAGATTTTAATCGAAAAACGTGGAGTATTTTTTTGTGTAATCTAAAAATTACTTCCTTACTTATCTTCACGCACAATCCCTGACGGGGTAGCCAGAGAGAACAGATCGCCAAGTGTCACGATCCTTACATACCTCTTTCGCTTCTTTCAGATCCATTAACTTCTTCATACATGCACGTCTAGGTATCCGAGTACTCTTGACTCTCCCCTCTTCGAGCAATTTGCTCACATGGTCTTCGAAAGTTAGTCTCGGTCTACCTCGACACCTTTTAATGTTAACTTTCGCGCTATATATTTTCTTCACCATTCGGTCTTCACTCATTCGCTCAACGTGCCCTAACCATCGAAGCACGCCCTTATCAATTTTTGTGATAAGGTCATCTTTCAAACCTGCCATATTGCGAATCTCTTCGATTCGCTTTCGGTAGGCCATGGTAACGCCGCACATTTTACGAAGAGATCGCATCTCCACTGCATTCATCTTGCTTTTATGCTTCTTCTGGCATACCCAGGTTTCGCTGCTATATAACAAAGTCGGTACCAACACTGCGTTATGTATTGCAAGGCGTGCACTCTTCACTACGCCTTGCCTTTTGACTAACGCAGTCAGGGCACCATTGACTTTGTTCCCGGGAGCGACACGCCTGTCCACATCTAAATCACATCTTCCATCCCGGCTAAAAGCACTCCCCAAGTGTACAATTTCATTTACCTGTTCTAGTCATTCCTGATTTACCCATATTTCACACTTCGTTCTCTCTTCGTCCCTTTCAAATACCAGAACCTTAGTTTTATTAGCATTCAAACGGAGACCTTTAATTTCACATTCCTCTTTCATACACGTGACTAATGCCTGCAGTTCTGCCTCTGATGGTACAATAAGCACTGCATCATCAAAATACAGCAGATAATTTACATTAATGTCACCCAATTTCACACCCAAACAGCTATCTTTAAGCTTCTGTAAACAGCTGTCGAGATACAGTATGAACAGCCAGGAAGACATGACACAACCCTGTTTTACGCCCGTTTGGACGCTAAACATGGGTGACAGGTCATGCCCTACTCGCACACAAGCTTTACAGTCACAGTAAAGTGACTACACAGCCCTTAGCAATCGACCATCCACACCATACCCCGGCAACAGTTTCCACATTTTCTTCCTTACAACCTTATCAAATGCTTTCTCAAGATCCACAAAAGCACAGAAAATCCTCTGGTTAGCAGCCAGAAGCTTTTCCGTGATCATGCGGAGAGAAAACATTTGATCCGTGCATCCTCTTCCAGGTCTAAATCCGCATTGTGCCTCCCATAGAAATCTTTCTGATTTCTCTTGCATCCTACGTGTCAAAACCTTCGAGTAAACTTTACTTGCTAAAGTGGTGAAGCTGATCGCCCGATAGCACCCGCAGTCAAAATGTGAACCTTTACCTTTATATAAAGGTATAATGACTGCGGATCGCCAATCATCCGGGACATCCCCCGTCCGCCAGCACAAATTGCACAGCAGATGAAAGCTGTCCCAGGCGCAAGGCCCACCATACTTGACCATTTCAGCAGCAACTCTGTCTAGTCCCGCAGCCTTACCACATTTCAAACTTCGAATCGCACATTCAATCTCTTTCATACTGATGACCTCAGTGTCATCGAGTTCGGGTCTGGCGTACCAGTCACGGTGTCACCCCCGGATCCCTCACTAAGATCATCACACGCATACATTTCTCTATAAAATTCGCTTCATCGCTGCATGACGTCCGATTTTTCTGAGAGGACGTCATTGGTTCTCAAAAGCACTTTGTTCATTCTTAAGGCCGTCGCACCACTTCGGGTCCTTCCAACCTCTTTCCAAAACAGTTTGGAGTTCTTCTTAAAGTTGTGCGACAACCTTTCGTCCGCTTCCATTCTACGCCTTTCACGCACTTCCTCAATCAATGCTTTCGTGTGAACTTTCTGCAGCTTATATCTTTCTTTCATTTTCTCTCTCATATCCTTATCATTACTAGAGGCCAAGTAGTCTAACCATGCTTGCTTCTTTCTGCTGCATGCTGGAATGATGAAGTGAAAGAAGCTGTAAAGAAACAGCTTCTTTCACTTCATCATTCCACCATGTATCTCTTCTTTTACTACTGCCTCTTTTAATCGTTCCACACACTTCTTCCGCTGCACTTACAATTCCATCCCTAAGGTTCTGTCATGTTCTTTCCACACATTCTTTTCTGCCATCGATGGTGTCAAGCTTTTCGGCTACCCTCGCATGATATTTGTCCCTAATATCCGCTTCCTGAAGCTTCCAGCTTCGGATGCGACAGACCGACTGGTTCTGTTACTGCCGTCCGGTAGCGCCAACCCGCTAACAGACCTTTAAATCTAGTAATCACTAGATAGCGATCCGTTCCCAGGTCAGCACCCCTGAACACTCGCGTATCCATCACCTGTTTTCGCAGTCGGTCATCCACCAGGAACAAATCGATCATACCTCTCTCATTCTTTCTTTCTCTAGTATACATATGGATTTTCTTGTGATTAAACATAGTGTTTGTCACAAGAAGACCCTTTTCCTTGCATACAGCCAGTATAAGCTTGCCAGCATCATTAACCCTTTTATCGCCAAACTTTCCAAGCACCGACTCGTATCCTGGTCGAGCGGTACCAACCCATCCATTTAAATCACCACATACAACACTTCTTTCGTTTCCCTGAACCAAATCTAGAACTTCTCTTACATTCCTCCAAAACTCCTCCAGCTCAGCCCTGGACGACGAAGCTACCGGCGCATAAACAGCCAAAAGGAATAACTTCGTCAGTCCCAATTTAAAGCGAACCCAGAGAAGTCTTGAGTTAACAACCTTATATTCAGTCATAACATCGACCAACCGAGACGATAGCAGCACCCCCACTCCCTGGCAGGCGCTCTCGCTCTCCGGGACTCCGGACCATAGAGCTAACGCCCCGGCAGGGAGCTGTTCAGTACCACTGCCTTTCCGTTTGGTCTCCGACATACACACGACATCTAATTCTCTTCCTTTCATTATTTCGATCAACTCATTCGTCTTATCTCTCATGCCTCCTCTAACATTCCACGTGCCAACTCTGCAATTTAAAAATTGATAAAATAAATTATCGTTGATGATTATTAAGTGGCGAAGCTTGCGAAGACACTTATTGATTTCACACGATGTCTGTCCGTCTGTCCGTCTGTCCCACGATTATCTCGAGAACGGTTTCGAATTTTCAAATTCTGTTTTCAGCAATCGATTACTGATCACCCAGGCATCTGAACCTCCTATTTTGAAACTGATTGCTCAACGGCAACCGTTAGAAACCGCTACAAAGCTGATTGCTTCGCCACTTTGCTATGCTGTTAGCTTGCTAGGTTTATTTTTAAAAAATAACGCTGTATTAGTAGATCCCACCCAGGCGAAGCCGGGGCGCTAGTTCATAATATTCGAATAATATATTTTGATCGATTCTTTTTGGCTAAAGGGCTCGGTAGCTAATACGATGTAAGTAATAAAAAAAGGTTTAATTATGCGTGTTATGCAGGTGTCGGGCGTGGTGCGCGGCGCGCTGCGCGTGATCCGCGGGCGCAGCGTGCGCGCGCGCGGCTGTGCGCTGGCGCTGCTGCGCGAGCTGCTGGCCGCCGCGCCCGGCTGCCTCGCCGACCACGCCGCGCGCGTCATACGCGCACTCACGCCTGCGCTCACGTGAGTAGCCCCACCACCCCATCGCCCACCAATGCAATGCGATTTAAGCAAGAATTAGAACGTCAATGACCTCGAAAGACCGCGATCTATCAAGTATCACGTGAAAAGTAACCCCCCCCCCCCTCCCCCTCGCGCTTTATTTAACTCACACGTCACAATATGGCTCCAGGTCAATCTTCTTCTTATTTGAATCGCATAATATGCACATTGCACTGGGTAACTAATACTAATCTGATGGATACTACAGCCCATACTTGTCGATTCAAACAAAGACTTCAGGTGCATTGCTAACCTAAATCTGAGGACTAAAAAAGAATGCTTGTTATACATGTTCTCTCACATTTCAAACAGAAACGAAACAGTAGATGGACCAGATATACCTCTATATTGGAAAGAAACTCTACCACCTAGTGATCATATAGAAATACTTTGAAACAAATTTTACGGATTTCGCGTTGAAACAAAAAACGTTTCAATTTTAAATTCATTTAAGAATTAAACGCGTTGTTTTTATATTCCACAGGGATAAAAGTACCTCATCGTCCATGAAGATCGAAACTTTAGTGTTCATAGTATGCCTTGTCCGTGGACACCCAGTTGAGACCATGCGGCCCCATGTGGCCGCTCTGATGCCCGCCGTCCTGGCCAGCGTTCATGATCCGTTCTATAAGGTCACTGCTGAAGCGCTCAGAGTTCTACAGACACTGGTGAAAGTCATGCGTCCTTTGGGTAGGTTTCTTAGTTTTATTATCTATACGAATAAATAAAATTGAAGTGTCTGTTTGTAATGTCAAAATGCATATGAAAGTATTTACGGTACATATAACAAAAAGACAATTTTTTAAATTTTTGTCTGTCTGTCTGTTTGTTCAGATCGATTCTGACGGAACTTTCACTGGCAGATAGCTAATGTTATAAGGAGTAACTTCGGCTACTTTCATTTTAGAAAAAAAATTATAATTCCACGCAAAAAAATTAAAACCCATAAAATCCACTAGTAATAAATTCCACGCGGGTGAAGTCGAAGGGATCGGCCAGTGTTTAATAAGTGTAACCCTCAGATCACATCCGACATAATTATATAGGCTGTCACTTTAACCTTTTAATAATACCACTTTATTTGTGTAAAAAGTGCAGCTCTCAGCTGTGTAACTTTCTATAACTTTTTTTATTTGTTTTTTTATTTCAATGTCAGCCACTGTACACGCCCCTAGCTGCTCGGACAAAGGTCGACTATACAGGGGCCCATACAGCTGTAGATTCGACGGACAACTAAGGGTGGGGCTCGAAATGACAGTGGATAATTAATATATATAAGGGCTAGGTAATTGATACGACTTACCTGGTTCCGAAGCGAAGACTGACCACAAGGCTCGGTCAGGCGGTAGGTAGGTTTAGGCATGTGAGTTTGTGTTAGAAAGTGTGTATGTGTAACCTGACTTCCCCGATGTAATCGGTCAGCAAATCCACGTGCTGCGCTGCACCACAACTTCGATCACTCCAATGGGCGTTCACTTTATCTGAACTCAAGTCTGACGTCACTTAGCACAAAATTATCTAATACGAACGCGATCTCAATTCGTATCACAAAGTTAGTGTTCTAATCGACAAAGGAAAATTGTCTCCGTACTATATTATAATGCAACACCAGCAAAATAAATATTGTCTAATGCACTTATACATGCAATCACTATACAAATTGACGTAAATTACTTGTAACGAAGTTAATTTAATCACTCAACACTGGCGTTCGCGCAGACAATCTATTTTTCTAGGCTCAACAAAACTCCTCGTCGTTGCATAAACTTGCTAACAAAAACGACACTATTAGAGGTTATACGGTACGCGACCACGCTGTTCGAGTAGCTTCACTGCATTCCAACTTCGACTTCCGACGCGCCATGCCCAAAACCAACAACCGCCTCGCGCGAACGTCAAACCGGTAGGAATGCACCGCGCCGAGCGCCCTCTAGCGTCAATTCTTAAAATTAGCGTTTGGCGCGAACAGCCACTTTAGAAATGTCTCCTATATCATGGATGCTTTTTACGTATATTAATTGCTCAAGGACATTTTTAGGCCACACAAATACTTGTTCCGTGCCGAATACGAAACTGCCGCCCACTACTGTACAGTCATAAGTTTTTCTACAGTCAGGTTCCTGCAGCTTATGTTGAGCAAGAGCAAATTAAATAAGTAATTTCATCTAGCAATTCTAGGAATCATTAAACCAGCTGCGTTTTTTGTAGATCATGTAGAAAACATAGGCGAGGAGGAGGTCGAAATCGAGCCGCCGCCGCCGGAGCTGCAGCAGTTCATCCCAGCCATGTACGAGTGCACGCTGGTGCGGCTGCGTGCCACCGACATGGACCAGGAAGTAAAGGAGCGTGCCATTGCCGCCTGCGGTCAGCTGCTCTGCCACTTCGGGGACTACTTGCAGGTGGGTGGTTCTGATGCCGAACCGATGTCGAACCGTAGGAAAAGACAGAAAAACCAAAGCGCCGCAAGATGGTCGTCTTAATTGTTACTGTGTCGATGCTTCGTCACGGAGGGTAGTGAAATCCGAAGAATAGTTCTCCGCTGGCCGACTGTTGGTAGTAGAGGGCTCAATTAGTTAACTAGCTATTCATGAACCCTCAGAAATGAGAGGAGGCCTGTGCCCAGGAGTGGGATGTATATAGGCTGTAACTTTACTTAAGGTAAAACATACGGTCTGTTCTCGGCCATTTTCCCACGAGATGTCGCTGAATTCATCATTTTTTAGTTTATTTGGGGTTTTGTGTAATTGGAATATTATTAAGTCGTAGAAATAGCTACCGCGGTACTCGGACATTATACTTTATTGTACTAGGTCATATTGTTGCCTCAAAATCAACACAATTCGACAGAAAGCCCTAAAATAACATCTGTCATTGAATATAATGTCGGTTACAAACACACGTGGGTGAATTCCTAGTCCCTGCGTTTACGAAGATTGAACACTAGATGGCGTGAATGAAAAAAATGTTATTCTTTTCTTTCTTTTTTCTGTATGGTAGGCAGAACTACAGAACGCCACCTGCTACGATATATATTATCTACGATTCATCATCTGCCTAGCCTTTTTCTCAACTATAATGGGAGTCAAACCGGATTCAGCTGAGAATACCAGTATTTTACGATTATGTTATAAAAATAAAAGTTATATTTGTAGGCGTAAACGTTTTAATTCAATAATAATTTTGGGAAATAAATTATGTCAACACTAAGAACAATAAAACGCAGTTTTATTTGATTATCTTACACTTGAAATTATTGATCAAAACAACTATTTGAAGTAACACGCCTGATACATGCCTAATCACTCAAAACTAATAACACAGATGATGCAACATAACCAATTATTACAAAAATTTTATAGTACATAACATGTAAGAAACTATTAACAAACACGATTTAGTATGCGATAATAACCAGGAAGGTGAAAAAATGTCTCCTAATTTCAAAGCACTCATAACTACAAAAGCTTTTAGTAAAACAAAAATCTAAAGAGCAGCTTATTGAATTGAGCACGTGGTTATACCTACCTAATGAAGTATTATTTCACCCTTTGATTTTATAGTAAATACAAAATAAGAAGAAATATACAACGATAACGTAGATTCTAAACAAACTACTACAAAAATACAATTAAAACAAAAATAATTTGATTAGTTTTATGGCCAGAAAATGTCCGCCGCGCTGCCACAGTTGCGTGTTAGCGAACTTCACATATCTTCGAAAACATTTTAATTTTATTTCTCAGACATGCAGGTTTCCTCCTGATGCTTTCCTTCACCGCCGAGCACGTGGTAAATGAGAACTTAAAATTACAACTAACAATTCCATTGGTGCCGGTAGGGATCGAATCCGAGTTGCTCGCGTACTGTGAAATTTACAGCGAGCGCTAACCACCTGAGGCTACCACGGCTCGTAAACTTGTTTACCAATTTTTAAACTTACATTAATTGTATTCTATTTTATATAGTTTATTATTTATTATTATTTTATTGATAAATATTTTATTAATAAATAAGTAATTATTTTAATAATCACAATAAAAGAAAATTAATAATAAATACATAACCATTATTCTCATTCATTCATTTCCAAGGACCAATCAACTAAAAAATCTAGGACCGTAACAAACGATACGACGCGATCTTGAGTTTGGTACTACAATAAAATAAACCTAGCAAGCTAACAGCATAGCAAAGTGGCGAAGCAATCAGCTTTGTAGCGGTTTCTAACGGTTGCCGTTGAGCAATCAGTTTCAAAATAGGAGGTTCAGATGCCTGGGTGATCAGTAATCGATTGCTGAAAACAGAATTTGAAAATTCGAAACCGTTCTCGAGATAATCGTGGGACAGACGGACAGACGGACAGACATCGTGAAATCAATAAGTGACTTCGCAAGCTTCGCCACTTAATAAAACAAACTAATAATAATGTGTGTCTGTCTGAAACTGTTTGCAAAATGCGTAATAGGTATTTTTACGTAACCCGGCAAAACTATATTTTGCAAATGTTTGCAAAATTAATTTTGTGACTACTTTGGTGGTTTACCGATTTATAATTTTATTTATTGTTTACCAAAAAAATTAAATTACAATATGATATTGGAATCAAATACATATTAGAAATATTGCAAATTGAATCAATGAAAATCATACAAAAATATATAACACGCAAGAAATTCAGCGCGCAAATCCTATCGCGTGACAATGGAGAATTACTTCAAAAAGTATTTTATTACAGTCAAACAAGCAAACGAAGTTTCGCAACACTTTTTCTTCTTTCAACATAGTGCTTGCAGTTCAATGTTAGCAAGGACAGTATCGTTGCACCTACGAATAATGGTATTTATGTTCCACAAAATATCGTCTACACGCAATCTAGCGTGCTAAACTATGTTTTTGGCGCTTTTGCTTGTCAATGTTGTCAAAAGTCACTCACACCACTAAAAGAACTGTCGAAATTTTCCTAGATTTCACTATTGTTTTTCTTATTATATACTGTACGTTCTTTCTTAAAGAGGTCAACCGCGTGCACATTTCAGTGTAGAAAAGTGATTAAATTATTAGTTTTAAGCAAATAGTGTCTGTGTTTAGCGTAAATGTCAAAAAAAACAAAAATGTATAGACGGGCTATCGGAGCAATTCACCTTAACTATTCACGAAAGGCTGTCCGCCAACAAGTAAAAAATCAGAGAGGACGCGATGGCGATCTACCCACTTTTCGGACGTCTTAGCAGTCTCTTTTTATAGTGGGGAAATCATATTGAATACCTTCCCCTGTGGGGGGGCAAGGGAATAATTATGCTCGGAGTTATACCGGCTAAGCCCCACGGAATTCACCATCAGCGTAGATAAATGGTCTCACTCTCGAAATCATTATGAAGTAGTCCGCTTGTACACTTATCTCAGAGATATGGATACTATTACAACACATCAACCAGCCACATTTAAAAACATATTATATGTATTTTTTTAACACAAATTTGCCGGGTTTGGATATCGCAAACAGAATTTGAAGTACATATCACTATATGATTGTACTAGCGATGGCTCCGTGGCGCAGTGGCTTAGAAATAAGTTGCGACGCTGACGGTAGGTGGTTTGAATCCCGCAAGGAATAAATATTTAAATGGCTTACTCCTACAAATAATTTTTCCGGGTCTGGATGTTCGTCCTTGTGAAATTTAATGTGTATGTAGAAAATCGTAGTGTGGTGGTAAAGTTTTTTGAGAAATAAAAAAGTAAATGAAAATAAAAAATAATGCTATGATGTGCATTGTGTTTCCTTTATCCAGTGCTAATAATGTTGCACTATCCAAATAATTAAAATTAATGGGGCATATATAAAATTTGTTCTCAGTGATACTTGAATGTAACTAAAATGTAATAAAAAATATTTATATTTTGTTATATTTCTTTGCATTTGTTTCAGAATGAACTTGCTATCTGCTTACCAATTTTGCTGGAACGACTACGTAATGAGATAACTCGCCTTACTACTGTAAAAGCCCTGACTAAAGTGGCATCTTCTCCACTCCGAATTGATCTCAGGCCTATTTTGGTGAGTATTATTACAAAAATATAACATTGAATGTTTTTATGATTTTATAATGTTTTAATGTTTTTTTCAGTCTGATGTAGTACCCATCTTAGGCTCATTCCTAAGAAAGAATCAGAGGGCACTTAAGTTGTCAACATTGGTGCTGCTAGATACTCTAGTTCAAAATTACAGCAATGATATTAGCATAGAGCTTCTAAGCAAGGTATGTATGTTGTGATTTATGTATTTGCCAACTTACTGCATGGAAATTCCTCACAAATCTTTAATTCATAAAATTGCGTAATAGTTTAATTAAAAGTGTTAGTTTTTTGATAAATCCGGATATAAAATATAATATTGAAGGAATTTGAACTTTTTAGTTTCAGGAATTCATAAAGTACAAGTCCTGATGTAATTTGGTCAGATTTACTATAACCCAATGTTTTTGGAGTTAAAAACGGCTTTGACCAACGTCCTTAGTCAAAACTACTTTTGACTGCAAAAATCAGTTAAAAGTGGTATTAACCATCATCAATAAATAAAATGAAGTGTCTGTTTGTAACAACGGCTTTGTAAAATAACTGCTTTTTATTAAATGCATGTGGAAGTATAAACGGTATTTATAACAAAAAAAATAATTTTTAAATTTTATCTGTCTGTTTTTTTCGGCTGATCTCCGAAATGGCGCGGTCGATTTTAACGGGACTCACTGGAAGATAGCCGATGTTATAAGGAGTAACTAAGGATACTTTTTATTTAGAAAATAAAAAGGATTCCGCGCAAAAAATCCAATAGTAATAAATTCCACGCGGACGAAGTCACGGGGAATAGCTAGGTCAGTCCCATGTAGCGACACGTGGCGTGCGTAAGATGTTTAGGTGTGAGTGAGAGTGTATGGTGGGTGGTGTGGCAGGTGCTGGTGGAGGTGCCGGCGCTGGTGTGCGAGTCGGACCTGCACTGCGCGCAGACGGCGCTCACGCTGGTGCGCGGCGCCTGCCTGCGCTGCCCCGCCGCGCTCACGCCCGACGCGCGCCAAGCGCTCACGCCCAACATCCTCGCGCTCGCCAAGTCGCCGCTGCTGCAAGGTACACCGCACGACGCTTCCATAACTGACGGTGGTTTGTCTGCTCCCATGCTAGGACCGAGTAAAACGTGCGAGCCATCGGACAGCGGGGCCCCAAAATAATAACTATCGTTGGCAGACTACTCTCCACACGAACAAATTTTGTACGGAGCGGACTAAGTCCCTTGCCCGGAGCGAACTGCATTCGACCGTGTGTCAGCACTATAACAAAATGAGATATGTCCATAATTTTAACACGCCCAGCTAGGAGCTCAGTTTTGGATACATGTATAACTATTTACCGGGTGTTACAAAACTACCCGTAAAGCCGAAAGGAGGTTAAATGGGGCCTTATAACGAGTCCATTTACAATATTCAAGAACCGTAGTAACGCTTTATAACATACCCCAAAAAAATTAAAAAAAAAATATTATTTTCGCTGATGTGTAAACCCTATTTCAATAAAATTAAAGAGTAAACTACGCAGAATGTACCTACATTTCTACCTATTTCGCGGAACGACAAAAAATTTAAAAGATCTAACCTAACGAAACAACCTAAATGAACACTTATTTTTCATAATAAACGTCAAAACGTTCGGCTCCGTGGCGCAGTGGCATAGCAATAAGTTGTTGCGCTGGGGGCCGCGGGTTTGAATCCCGCACGGAACAAGTATTTGTATGGCGTACAAATAATTGTTCCGGGTCTGGATGTTTGTCCTCGTGCAATTTATGTTTGTAAACTGCCTCCACGATACAGGAGAAAATCCTAGTGTGGGGGTAACGTTTTTTTTAAAAAAAACCGGCCAAGTGCGAGTCGGACTCGCGCACCGAGGGTTCCGAACAAATCCGTAGGTATATAAGTTTAAAATTATTAAAAATAATTTTATTATATGATGTAATGTTGTGTGATGTAACTAAACTTTTAACTTTTGCTTTTCGCAATTTTTCCTTTATCTG
The DNA here is from genome assembly GCA_033319125.1 of Parnassius glacialis. NCBI lineage: Eukaryota > Metazoa > Arthropoda > Insecta > Lepidoptera > Papilionidae > Parnassius > Parnassius glacialis. Next base: position 35,985,855 of record JAVANC010000013.1, on the reverse strand, counting down.
TACCTACTATAAAACGTTGCTTCGTACCAAATTTCAAGATTCTGAGTTCACGGGAAGTACCCTGTAGGTTTTGATTCCTTTGCGAATGTCGAAAATTTGCGGCATAAACGGCTGTATCTTTTGATTGAGTTGGCTTAGAAGTTTGATTTTTTCACAGCTCCAAGGGTAACAGTAAACAGTAGACTTGAGTATTTGATATGAATTTCAGCTTGATACCTCCACGCGTTCCTGAGAAAAAGGGTCTTGAGTCAAGACTCTTGACAGACAGACAGACAGACGGACACCAAAGTGATCCTATAAGGGTTCCGTTTTTTCCTTTTGAGGTACGGAACCCTAAAAATACAGAAATGGCTCAAAGTGTGCTCCGCCTTGCTCAATACACAATATCGTTCGTCGGGATATGGCTTGTGTGGCATTTCGCACCATCCTCGATGTTAAAACCGATTTAACACGCTGTTCCATCTCGGCAACCGTTGGGCAATCGGAGAAATACACTCTGTCCTTCACATAATCCCACAAAAGGAAGTCCAAGGGTGTGAGGTCCGGAGAACGAGCTGGCCATAACACCGGTCCCTCGCGGCCGATCCATCCTCGCGGAAAGCGAACGTTAAGGTTTCCTCGTACGTTGCGAGCAAAATGTGCCGGAGCTCCATCATGCTGAAACACCATGTTTCTTTGGTTCTCAAAGTAATCCCAGTCAGCCACAGGAAAGTCGTCAATCGCCTCTTCGAATTCCGTCTGTAAAAACGTTAGATAGTTGCTACCGTTCAGACGCGATAGCATGATGACGGGACCGATGATATTACCGTCATAAAGGCCAGCCCACACATTCAGCCGCCACTGGTGTTGGAATCTGCCCTGCCGTGAAGCATGTGGATTCACGCGAGCCCAAACGTGATCGTTATGCATATTTGAAAATCCCGACCTCGTGAATGTTGCCTCGTCCGTCCAAAGAACATAGTTTACGTAATTAGGGTTTTCCTCACACACTCGCAGAAGTTCCTCCTGGGTGCAAAATCGGAGGGTATCAGCTCTTGTGTACGGCGATAGTGATAAGGGTGCCGATTGTCGTCACGAAGAATTCGCCAAACTGCAACATGGTTTATACCGAATCTTGTTCCGGCTCGCCTCGTACTTGTAGGTCGGCTCTTCTTCAAAATGCTCTAACACTAATTCAGCCTGCTTGGCGTCGTTTTTGCTTGGACGTCCACTTCCAGTAACCGATGAAAAGAGCCGGTGGAATGTAGTCGTTTTGACATGTTCAGAAAACACTGGTACGAAGGCAGCCGTCGCTGTTCAGTGAGGGGTCTATCATCGATAAATCTTTGTCGATACAGTTAGCGATCACAATTTAAATTTCTATCTTCATGGCCTACGCATAACATCATATCGTAATATTCCGAGTTAGAAAGGATCGTTATTTTGTAAAAAATGTTGGAAAAAATACTCAAAAAGGTTGTAGGATATCGATTAGAAGATTTGAAATTGACAACATATTTTTTTTCCAACTTGAGATTTTTTGAAGCCAGTACTTGAGTATATAATGACATCCGTGATCCTAGCAAACATTTATGAATGAAAAATAGAAAAACTATTAAAGTAGACAATTATTAGGTAAAATAGGTATGTAGGCCTTTCTGTTAAATAATCTGGTTCCCTGACATGACAGTTTACTAGGGTTGACAAAATTTATGGCTTTGATAATTAATTATATTTTTTACGGGTATTTTGTAACACGTTGTATAATAAGATTCTTTGGTAACATTACTGATTTGCCTTTGCATAAATTTATTGTTATGGGGAAAGGATATTATAAATTAGATATTTTTTTAAAGATAAGAATGCGAGGACATAATAAGTTTTCTAGACTTTTTTTTATTTTATAATGTCAATTTGTAACCGTTGAGAAAAAAAAGTTAAAACTACTTGTAAATTTTTTGCTGTTCCTTATAAAGTTACCTCGCAGTCATAGTTTTTGACTTGACACAAAAAGTGCTTTATAAATGCCTATTTCGAATAAAAATATTTGATTTTGATTCGACTGAGTCCCTGTTCAATATGATAGGATGGGCATATGGGTAGCGGTAAGGTATACGTACGTATGTAGAGTGTATGTGGAGGTGGTGTTGGTGTGTGTGCAGGCGGCGCGCTAAAGGCGATGCTGGGCGTGCTGAGCGCGCTGGTGGCGGCGGACGTGGCGGGCTGCTCGCGCCGAGAGTTGCTGGCGCTGCTGGTGGCGCCCGTGCAGCGCGTGCACGATCACAACGCCTCCGCGCATCACATCAAGCAGGTCAGCCGTACGCTCCTGTTTTTAAAGTCAAACTTACAGCATATATACCGTTCCACTGCTGGGCACAGGCCTCCACTCTATTTTTGAGAGGGATTTAGGGCAAGGAAATGTCCGCCGCAAAAGAGACTAGCCGCTGTGACCGAAATTCGATGTAGAGGACATTACATGGTCATATATCATACTTTATTTATTTTACATTAATTTCTCGTGTATTTAATTAATATAAAATAAAGTTTGTTTGTTGTTAAGTGACTTAGTTTGCGGGGGGTTTTACGAGTTTAGGGAGGGTTGAAGTGGAAGGAAACGAAGACTTTTTCCTATATTATTTTTATATTCTAACAACATTGTGAAAATGTGAGTTCACAGGAATACTAGACTACGTAACTTACAAACTAACTTAATACTACTGGGCTATTTTAACAATTAAATCCTGGGTTATATACTATGTTGAACATTCTTAAGTCACATAAGTAAATTGTGACACGTGTTTGAAGACGTGCTGCTATTTGGTTAGCAGGCGGTGCCGTATGGTAGATGAGTTCGTGATTGCATGTAAGGTCTCGCTAGGCATATTATGTAACCAGTGTATAAGGAGTGTTGTGGTGTTGTGTTGTGGCGCAGGCGTTCCACTCGCTGGCGAAGTGCGTGGCGGCGGTGGTGGTGTCGGGCGGCGCGGACGCGCTGGACGTGGTGCGCGGCTTCCTGCGCGACGCCGCGCACCCGCCCTCCGACGCGCACCACATGTTCGCGCTGCTCGCCGTCGCCGAGATCGGCCGCCGCCTGTAACTACACCTAATATTCTTTATTATCTCAATTCTCTAATTGTCTTAATTACTATGTGTTCCCCTACTCTGCCTACAGCTTCATCGGACATAGGCCAATGTTCGTCTAATTCTCTATGTATTCTAAATTTCTAACAACATATTTCGCTGGTGTTGTCTGTTTAGATTATAGTCCATATGAATAAAGAATGGAATTAGAAATGACGGCTCACTGAATCCGTACCGTCAACATGAACAGTACCAATAGCAAAAACCCACTAATAACGGTATGTAAGAAGCGACAGAGGGAAACAAGCCAGATGGACAACAGCATTTTCCGAATAATAACTAAAAAATTAAAAAAAAACTGTGGATGCTAATTCACCTGCCGGGCGTGGCGACTATTGCAAATACGGTTTAGGTTTAGAATCAAGTCGCCTGAATTTGAGAAGTCTGTTACTGGGGGGGAGGGAGGGGGGGGGGCGTCCAGGGGGCTTAACTCAAGCGCCCCCATGCAATTTTAACTGCCGGAGCTGCGTCGAAATATTTAATATAATTTTCTAAAAATATTCATAAATCACTAATTAATACTTGAAACGGAACTTTTGACATTGACAGTAATCAGTAACAGATATACTCGACCAAAGAAAATATAATCACTACATATACTCGACTTCGCGACACGCGTCATAAGCGTCATTCCGTTGCTTCCGAGTTTACGTGAATGTTCTCCTTATTGTTATTATTTGCCTCCTGTTTTTGGACGACTTCGCTACCCCTCTGGAGACCAATTGCTTAATATTTTACGACGTTTCTGGAAATGGTGGAAGTTATAAAATATGTTTACTAATTATAAAAGTTCATATTTTGGTGTTTTATTTGGTGCAAAAGCGAGCGAAGCGAGCTCGGGACTTGGGGCACCCCGACTCGCACAGGTTATGTGTGTTACTTCAGAACTTTTTTCTAGGTGAATTGATTTTGATGATTCTATTTTTATTTGAAAGCTGGTGCTTATAATTTATACACCCCCTATAAATTTGATCAAGATCTGACTAGCAGTTTTGGAGTTATCCTTAATAATGCGTATTACTACTGTTGTCTCTCTTCCTCTCTTTTTCGAAAACGTTACTTTCATTCCATGCCACAAAAACACATTATGCTTTTTCCAATCTTAATATTTTTTTTTATATGAAGGGTGACAAACGAGCACACAGTCCACCTGATGGTAAGTGGTTGCTGCGGCCCATAGACATCTACATCTATCCTCTATTACAAATCAAAATGTAGATGCGTTGTCACCCGTGAGGACTAAGATGGAATGCCTCATTTCTACTAAAAAGGGCTTCCGGCCACCTGCAAAATATAGCTCAAAGAGCTAATTTTGAGTCTTTTCTATGTTATGCCTTCCGATTCCGATTCAGTGAATTTAATGTTAAGGATGATAAAAGGTTTGATGAGCTTTATGTGAATCATAAATTAAATCTAATACTAGTAAACAAAATAATTTACAAATAAAAACTACATTGATAAGAAATTTGTACAGCACAATACCTTAATCGCACAATTTGCTATTCAGATACATAAAAGCTGTTAAGTGAAAACGATTTTAGGTATGCTTTGTATAACGATTTACTAAAAAAAGATGTAATAATATAATAATAAATTCATTATTAACTTTTTGTAAAAAAATTAAACATAAAGAACTTGTTGTTGATGGTGATTCAAGATCGAACGGCAGAATTAGTATTAGCAATATAATATTTACTCAATTACAGAGACCTAAGCTCAATACCGAATCTAAAAGAGGTGCTATTGAACTCATTTACACCTTCGTCGGAGGAGGTGAAGTCTGCTGCGAGCTATGCCTTGGGATCCGTGGCCGTTGGCAACTTGCCCGAGTTTCTGCCTTTCATACTTGGAGAGATAGAGGCACAACCCAAACGACAATATCTGTTGTTGCACTCTTTAAGAGAGGTAAGTGGTTTTCGTTTGTCACACAACCTAGCATGTAAATTTTCATTTATAGGCAATAGCTTCCACTCTAAAAGAAAGCTTCCTACTGCCTGTAAATGATTTTGCCAAACATGTCATGTCATCAAACACCTTTTGTGACTTGTTACTAGATTAATTTAAATTGTTATAGTCAATTTTTAATAACATACTTGAAAGAGACAAAGGCTAAAATAGTTGCAGTTTATTTATGTGTACATTTCTTTTCAGATAATATCTTGTGAATCTTGCACACCAGAAGGTATTGAAGCCTTAAGGCCGTTTATTCCAGAAATTTGGGTTCAACTATCAAAACACTGTCAATGTGCGGAGGAAGGGTCTCGTAATGTAGTATGTATAATCTACACATTTTTTTAAATAACAATAATTTTAGACAACATTGATTGAGTCCAATCATTATAATTAATATGAAATGCAATTAAATTTGTCTACTTAAAAAATAATGTTAATTATGATATGTAGGAAATAGAGAATTTATTAAAAAAATAGTTATTTTTAACATAATCTTTTTTAATCCAGGTCGCTGAGTGTTTAGGAAAGTTATGTCTTCTAGAACCTCAAGATTTGTTACCACATTTGAAAGAATTCCTCAAGTCTCCTGAACCACTTACAAGAACTACTGCTGTAACTGCTGTTAAATTTACTATATCAGACCAGGTAATTAAATTGATTGATTAAACATTATCTAATGACTTAATAATAATTATATTATATATTATGAATCAATCATTTCATTATCAATACCCCAATAGAATCTCCCCACAGACAGGTCTTTAGATAAACATGGACAAAAGGTCATGTGTAACATTCATGCACCACATCTATGTTGTTACCTAGGTCTTCGTCCGAATTAATAAGTCCAATTTCAACCGAGAGGTCTTGGAGGAGAGGCAACCACGACTTTCTGCCACCAGAGCGACGCCACTTTGGAATGAGGGGAAATATTTGACAGATTTCATAGCAGTGGAAGTTAATTTCTTAAAAAAAATGCAATGATGAATATTTGTTTCTGAAGTATTAGTTATATTTTATAATGATTAAATTGGAAATGGAAAAAACAAAACTATGGATATTCCCTAAACGTACAAGAATAAAAAAAATTAAAAATTTGTGAAAAGAAACGAAACTAGAAACTGAATAACTTTTATTTAAAACGCAACTTTACAATGATTATGACAATGTGACTATCTGCGTAACAAATTAGCTCATTAGTTAACTAGCGAAATCTGGTGAGCAGTCTGAATATTAGTCCTCATTGACGGATCCAACTCGGCTGGGCAGTGTTCGGGAGATTACTACTCATTTTCTCGTCACTTATTCCTAAAAACATAAAACAACTTGTACTGTAATTTGTTCGAATGTTTTTTTTTACTGTAAAAAAAAACTTTAATTTCTGTAAAAAAGACGACTAAAATCGTTTGGAAAATTGTGGTTGTACATGTGAGGTGTTGCGTGTGTGTGCAGCCACAGGCAATCGACCCGCTGCTGCGCGCGTGCATGTCGGAGCTGATGGTGCCGCTGCGCGACGAGGAGCTATGCGTGCGCCGCGTGGCGCTCGTCGCGTTCAACTCGGCCGCGCACAACAAGCCCTCGCTGGTGCGCGACCTGCTGCCCGCGCTGCTGCCCACCATCTACAGCGAGACCAAGGTCAAGGTGAGCGCGCCTGCACTCTATTCTAGTGCACACGTGGCACGTTCAACTCGGCCGCGCACAACAAGCCCTCGCTGGTGCGCGACCTGCTGCCCGCGCTGCTGCCCACCATCTACAGCGAGACCAAGGTCAAGGTGAGCGCGCCTGCACTCTATTCTAGTGCACACGTGGCACGTTCAACTCGGCCGCGCACAACAAGCCCTCGCTGGTGCGCGACCTGCTGCCCGCGCTGCTGCCCACCATCTACAGCGAGACCAAGGTCAAGGTGAGCGCGCCTGCACTCTATTCTAGTGCACACGTGGCACGTTCAACTCGGCCGCGCACAACAAGCCCTCGCTGGTGCGCGACCTGCTGCCCGCGCTGCTGCCCACCATCTACAGCGAGACCAAGGTCAAGGTGAGCGCGCCTGCACTCTATTCTAGTGCACACGTGGCACGTTCAACTCGGCCGCGCACAACAAGCCCTCGCTGGTGCGCGACCTGCTGCCCGCGCTGCTGCCCACCATCTACAGCGAGACCAAGGTCAAGGTGAGCGCGCCTGCACTCTATTCTAGTGCACACGTGGCACGTTCAACTCGGCCGCGCACAACAAGCCCTCGCTGGTGCGCGACCTGCTGCCCGCGCTGCTGCCCACCATCTACAGCGAGACCAAGGTCAAGGTGAGCGCGCCTGCACTCTATTCTAGTGCACACGTGGCACGTTCAACTCGGCCGCGCACAACAAGCCCTCGCTGGTGCGCGACCTGCTGCCCGCGCTGCTGCCCACCATCTACAGCGAGACCAAGGTCAAGGTGAGCGCGCCTGCACTCTATTCTAGTGCACACGTGGCACGTTCAACTCGGCCGCGCACAACAAGCCCTCGCTGGTGCGCGACCTGCTGCCCGCGCTGCTGCCCACCATCTACAGCGAGACCAAGGTCAAGGTGAGCGCGCCTGCACTCTATTCTAGTGCACACGTGGCACGTTCAACTCGGCCGCGCACAACAAGCCCTCGCTGGTGCGCGACCTGCTGCCCGCGCTGCTGCCCACCATCTACAGCGAGACCAAGGTCAAGGTGAGCGCGCCTGCACTCTATTCTAGTGCACACGTGGCACGTTCAACTCGGCCGCGCACAACAAGCCCTCGCTGGTGCGCGACCTGCTGCCCGCGCTGCTGCCCACCATCTACAGCGAGACCAAGGTCAAGGTGAGCGCGCCTGCACTCTATTCTAGTGCACACGTGGCACGTTCAACTCGGCCGCGCACAACAAGCCCTCGCTGGTGCGCGACCTGCTGCCCGCGCTGCTGCCCACCATCTACAGCGAGACCAAGGTCAAGGTGAGCGCGCCTGCACTCTATTCTAGTGCACACGTGGCACGTTCAACTCGGCCGCGCACAACAAGCCCTCGCTGGTGCGCGACCTGCTGCCCGCGCTGCTGCCCACCATCTACAGCGAGACCAAGGTCAAGGTGAGCGCGCCTGCACTCTATTCTAGTGCACACGTGGCACGTTCAACTCGGCCGCGCACAACAAGCCCTCGCTGGTGCGCGACCTGCTGCCCGCGCTGCTGCCCACCATCTACAGCGAGACCAAGGTCAAGGTGAGCGCGCCTGCACTCTATTCTAGTGCACACGTGGCACGTTCAACTCGGCCGCGCACAACAAGCCCTCGCTGGTGCGCGACCTGCTGCCCGCGCTGCTGCCCACCATCTACAGCGAGACCAAGGTCAAGGTGAGCGCGCCTGCACTCTATTCTAGTGCACACGTGGCACGTTCAACTCGGCCGCGCACAACAAGCCCTCGCTGGTGCGCGACCTGCTGCCCGCGCTGCTGCCCACCATCTACAGCGAGACCAAGGTCAAGGTGAGCGCGCCTGCACTCTATTCTAGTGCACACGTGGCACGTTCAACTCGGCCGCGCACAACAAGCCCTCGCTGGTGCGCGACCTGCTGCCCGCGCTGCTGCCCACCATCTACAGCGAGACCAAGGTCAAGGTGAGCGCGCCTGCACTCTATTCTAGTGCACACGTGGCACGTTCAACTCGGCCGCGCACAACAAGCCCTCGCTGGTGCGCGACCTGCTGCCCGCGCTGCTGCCCACCATCTACAGCGAGACCAAGGTCAAGGTGAGCGCGCCTGCACTCTATTCTAGTGCACACGTGGCACGTTCAACTCGGCCGCGCACAACAAGCCCTCGCTGGTGCGCGACCTGCTGCCCGCGCTGCTGCCCACCATCTACAGCGAGACCAAGGTCAAGGTGAGCGCGCCTGCACTCTATTCTAGTGCACACGTGGCACGTTCAACTCGGCCGCGCACAACAAGCCCTCGCTGGTGCGCGACCTGCTGCCCGCGCTGCTGCCCACCATCTACAGCGAGACCAAGGTCAAGGTGAGCGCGCCTGCACTCTATTCTAGTGCACACGTGGCACGTTCAACTCGGCCGCGCACAACAAGCCCTCGCTGGTGCGCGACCTGCTGCCCGCGCTGCTGCCCACCATCTACAGCGAGACCAAGGTCAAGGTGAGCGCGCCTGCACTCTATTCTAGTGCACACGTGGCACGTTCAACTCGGCCGCGCACAACAAGCCCTCGCTGGTGCGCGACCTGCTGCCCGCGCTGCTGCCCACCATCTACAGCGAGACCAAGGTCAAGGTGAGCGCGCCTGCACTCTATTCTAGTGCAAACGTAGCACACGTAACACGTTCAACTCATCATCACTTATGTGCAGTTGTTCAGAGAAATTAAGGTTTCAATAAATTACATCATTTATCCTGTAAAAATTGTTTTAATTTTAGAAAGAACTCATCAGAGAGGTGGAAATGGGTCCATTCAAGCACTCTGTAGACGACGGACTGGACCTTAGGAAGGCGGCGTTTGAGTGCATGTACACGTTGCTGGGCACGTGCTTGGACCGGCTTGACGTGTTCGAGTTCTTGCGGCACGTGGAGGACGGTCTGCGGGATCACTACGACATCAAGATGCTCACCTACCTCATGTGTGCGAGACTGGCGCAGCTCTGCCCCACTGTCGTACTACAGAGTGAGTATATCTTCTGAAAATTAGAAGCACACACATGTTTTTTTTTTATAGAAGTAAGTCTGACAAACGAGCATACAGTATACATAATGGTATGTAGAAGTTGTGACTCATAATATACACCTACATCTTTCTTGTTTAAGAATCAAAATGTAGATGTCTGTCACCCTTGAGGATTAATTTAAAATCCCGTGAAACCTGGCAACTTTGCTAGTTTTGGAAGAACGGAAGGAAGGATTTGGTATTTATTAATAATTTAAACAAATACTAACATTAAATATACAAAATACTCAAAAATAGAAAACGGCAAAATGAACTTCACTTTGTGGCAACTTTGCCATCAGAGTTTATAATGAAAATAATAGGATTTATCTTCAAGTTTGAAGGTAAGTTTATCGCATAATATAATTTACAACACCCAGAGTTATGATTTGCTTTTTTAATTGTGTTGCAAATAGCAAAGTTTACGTCTGTGGCAAAGTTGCCCTCCCACTTTTCAATTTTTCATACAAACTTGAAAATATGTGTCAGGGTTGTCAAAAACCCATGATTACATACTTAACTTATTTTTTGTATTTAAATCTTGTTACAATCATTTCATTACGGGTCGTAATAAAATGATGTCAGCTCATAATTATTGTAATCATTCTAAATATTGTTTCCCACAATAGCAAAAGATTAATTAACCATGAAAAATGACAATTAATATTTTGTGTAATATCAATATGCTAAGTTGAAATTAGGAAAAATACTGAATAGTAATATTATTAATGCCCGTCACAACACAGTAAAATAATATAGATTTCTCTTTTCTTTTCCTTCACTTTTAATAAAGATGAATTCATTGACGACTCATTTGGTAAAATCGGTCTAATGGGCTGCTACGGCGAAACATCAATACAAACATACATACAAACATAGAATGTCAAGTGCAGAACACTTTGTTTAAATAGTTGTAATCGGTCAAAAATATAGGTTGAAAGTGACAACCCTTGGTTGTAACAAAACATGGCAAAGTAACCGTCACATAATGGCATCACTAGTATGGTAACTTTGTCAAGTTAGTTTTATAGATAAATATTAAGACCAACATGTTAAAAACGTAATATTATATTTGATAACCATTAATATTACGTTACTACAAAGATATAGATAGATAGATAGATACATACATTCAGAAAAATTCAAAAAAAAAATTAAATATCTGGAGCACTGAACAAAGAGGTTATTTCGCCGGCACAATTCCTCGTTAAAATGCCAAAATTAACTCTCATGTTGCCATATCGAAAGCAATGCTGTCAATTAGTAATTGTATTTTCACCCAAAACATGGCATATCTCGAAAAACGTTACGTTTTTCTTGTTAATCGTAATTTTGTACCTGTGTACACCCCTGATGGTAAAGTTAACACCCATTGGTAAAGTTGCCAGACCTGACTGTAATTCGAAACAAGTACTCTTCACTTATTTAGAAATATGTCCAGCTCTGAACTTATGGGCTGATAAAGAAGAGAGAATTGTGAGTTTTCTTATAGAACGAAAAGTAATGTGGTTCCTATCGTTAAACAGGATTAGAAAGTCTAGTGGAGCCTCTGAGAGCGACCTGCACGATGAAAGTGAAGGCGAACTCCGTAAAGCAGGAGTACGAGAAGCAAGACGAGCTTAAACGTTCCGCGCTGCGAGCAGCTGCCGCCCTTTTACAAATCCCTGAAGCTGGTATGTATTCCACAGTCTCTTTATTATTTACGTATAAGGAAAAAACAAATGATATAGTTATGGGTCTAAATATATATTCCTATAGTGTTAAATTTTGGGATCAATCGGAGGCAGGGTTCCACTATCTTGTGTCGCAATGTCCGAGTTAGATATAAACTCTGAGGACTTATTTTTTTCCCCAGGATAATTTACGTGAAATTGATTTACTAGAAAAGTCGTTGCTGACTTAAGTAGATCTGATATCTGAAAATGTATACGATTTAGAGGAGAGTGGAGATGAGGTTATCCATCCCCCAAAAAAACGAAGGCGTCTTTATATAAGAAGCGATTCGGAAAGTGAATGTGATTCGGTGCGGTGGAAAATTTTGTCATTGAAAATGTAGCTCATGTCTTCAAGTAGGCTATAAAAAGGGAGAGAACCAAGAGGACACCAACCATCACTGATTGCATTCACGGAGCCAACGGGTATTTATGTGTTTTATTCATTAACCGACTTAAAAAAAGAAGGAGGTCCTCAATTTGTCTGTATGTTTTTTGGGTTCCGTACCATGTTTTATTTGTGTATAAGTATGTTACCTGATTTTTCCGTCAATTGTTTTTTTATTTTTAGGGTTTCGTACCTCAAAAAGAAAAAACGAAATCCTTAAAGTCAAAAGTCAAGAATGTTCTTACTTCTTTTAAATGGTAGGCTACTGGCTGTCTGTATGTCCTTTTTATAACCAAAGAACGGATTTGTTCTAGGTATCAAGAAACCGTATGATAAAGAACTGCGAAATGCAGTCACAAGAGCCTATTTCTCATTATTAGTCTCAGACGACATTTTTGAGGAAATAGCAGTGCAAACCAACTTGTATGTTGAGCGACGCGAAAGCGCAAAGCCTTCATCGCGTTTGAATAGTTTGAAGCCAACAAATAAAAATGAGGTCTAATCAAACTCCCAAAAATAAATCTACACTGGAGCACAGACAAAGATATCAAACAAACTTTTGCACCTTCGGTCATGAGTCATAATAGATTCGAACTGTTGTTGCAGAATCTGCATTTTGTTGACAACGAAATAGCAGATACCACTGATAGAATCTATAAAATACCCAGTCTGATAGATACATTAAATAACTCATTTCGGCGGTACTATTCTCCCAACTAAGTTTGTGTCGACGAAAGTCGAAAAGTCCCTTACCGCGGGCGATTTTTAGACAATACATAAGAGCAAAAACTATAAATATGGCATGAAATTCTTCAAACTGTGCGCGATACCAGGTTAAACCTGTAAATTAGAACTTTACGCTGGTAAAAACCACGAACAGCTGAATACAACGCCTAAAGATGTTGTAATGTTACACTGTAAAAAAATACTTGATTTGGGCTACGTATAATTGGTACACAAGTTTGAATTTAGCCAATGAACTTCTAGATAGGAATACTCATTTAGTAGGCACACTGAGAAAAAATAGAAAGGGCCTGCCAAAACAAATAATCGATACAAAACTTAAACCAGGCGAATCTGTGGCAATGGAAAACGAACGAGGCATAACAGTGGAAGGATAAACGAAATGAACAAAAATAAAACACTCGAAAGGATTTGCTAATGTGCAATAAGCACACTAGTAAATCCTTTCACATTTTTTCAGCACGTATTCATCACCACCATTAAGAAAAACTATAAAAAAGTTAGACATCGAATTAATTTTAAACGGCTGTAGTAAATGCCTGGATCATGTTTTGCGAAAATACGGTTCATCAAGGAATTGTAGAATTCCGACGTCAATTAGTGGAATTATCTAGTAGACTCTCGGAGAGACTAATCCTAAGATGCCGAGAATGATCTATTTCTAAGTCAACTAAAGACCAAAACATACATTAAAAACAAAAGAAGGCAAAGTTAGGCAATCCAGGCGCTTCTATGTAGAATGCTACAAAAGCTGTGTTTCTACGTTTGGATCAAGAATTACCAAAAACAAGGCCAAAAAAGTGGCAACCTATTGTACTGAATGTCCTGGACAACCCCATTATTGCCTATGTTTTAATAACTGACATCGTTATTTGTAAGGATGTGGTAAACTACATTTTCTGATATTTTGTTCACTTTGTTTGTTTTTTTTTTCAAATAAGTAGGCAATTTTGTACGAAAAGACAAAAAGTTTAATTAAATTACTTGTCTATTTAGTTACTCGTTTTATTACTCTTGCTATTGTAATGCATTTACAACGATTTATGAATAAATTTGGATTTTAATAAATTGGATATTATGATCTGGGCATTTCATGTCGTTGAAGGTTTTCCTTCAATAATTCAAAATATTCTTACGTTACATAGAAACCATATGAAAGTATTACTCCAGAGCCTTATTCCGGTTACTTATTAATAGAAAATCTATAGAAAACTCCAAAAACAGGTTTACTGTGAGGTGGTCACCGGTGTCCTACGGAGCGCCTTGATATAAGACCGCCTCCGGTCACCGGTGCCCTACATGGCAGTCAATGTGTTAAGATTCCATTTGGTTGTTGTGGGTAATTATTATATTAGGTCTTTACCTATGAAAGTACCTATGAAAATGCCGTTTTTTATTAAATAAGTTAACATATTTTTTTTCTACCCATGCATTCGATGCATCTTTGAGGACACAGTGGCAGTTTATTGATGCTCTTCTTGAAGAAGTCAGCTGGATGGGAGACAACAAATTCTTCAAAGGCATTTTGTTCTCTCGGATATTGAATTTTTTACCGCCATGAAGTTATCCAAATCCTGGAAAAAGTAGAAGTTTGTAGGCATAAGGTCTGATAAGTATGGCGGATGACGGAGAGCTTCCAACCACAGCTCTTGTAACTTGGAGACCGTCTGTTGTGCAGTATGAGGTCGCGCGTTGTCGTGTACGTGCAGCGAGAACGAGCGATTCACTAAAGCTGGTTGGAGACGTACGAGCTTCTCTACCATTGTGTTCAGTTGTTCCCAGTACACATCTGCAGTAATGCTTATCCCGTTTGATAAGAAGCTGTGATGAATAATACCGGCGCTAGACCACCAAACAATGATCATCACTTTTCTAGGGGTAAGTTTTCGTTTAGGGCATTGTTTAGGTGCTGAACCAGAATCCAACAAACTTGCTGAAGCGCAACTTGCGATTGTCATATCATCATTCATCATTACAGCCCTTCACAAGTCCACTGCTGAACATAGGCCTCCCCCAAAGAATGCCACAAAGCACGGTCCTGAGCCACCTGCATCCATCGACTTCCTGCATATCTTACCAGGTCGTCACTCCATCTAGTGGGGGGACGCCCTACACTTCGCTTGCCGGTACGAGGCTGCCACTCGAGAACCTTTCTTCCCCATCGGTTGTCGGTTCTTCGAGCTATATGGCCGGCCCATTGCCACTTCAGCTTACTAATCCGTTGGGCTATGTCGGTCACTCTGGTTCTACTGCGGATATCCTCATTTCTGAGTTTATCACGCAGAGAAACTCCGAGCATAGCCCTCTCCATAGCTCGCTGAGCGACCTTAAGCTTCCTCATACGGGCAGCAGTGAAGGACCACGTCTCAGTTCCGTAAGTCATCACTGGCAACACGCACTGGTTGTACAATTTCGTTTTAAGGTTTTGAGGTATGTCTGACGAGAAGATGTGTCGTAGCTTCCCGAACGCTGCCCAGCCGAGTTGAATCCGTCGATTGACCTCTCGGTCGAAGTTGGACTTACCTAGTCGGACTATTTGTCCCAGGTAAACATACTCGTCAACAACTTCGAGCTTAGTGTTCCCAACAACTACCGGCATAGGTGTGACATGGACATTAAACATGATCTTTGTTTTGTCCATGTTCATCTTAAGACCTATCCGTTGGGAAACACTATTGAGGTCATTGAGCATAGTGCTTAGGTCCTCCAGCGATTCTGCCATAAGGACTATATCGTCGGCAAATCGAAGGTGAGTGATGTACTCGCCATTGATGTTGATACCGTATCCTTTCCAGTCCAGAAGCTTGAAAACGTCTTCCAATGCAGCGGTGAAGAGTTTCGGGGATATGACGTCACCCTGTCTTACACCTCTCTGCAATTGGATAGGTTTCGTACTCTGGTTCTGTACTCGGATAGCCATCGTAGCCCTACTGTACAAGCACTTCAACACTTCGATATACCGACAGTCAACTTGGCACCGCTGAAGGGACTGCAGCACCGCCCAAATTTCGACGGAATCAAAGGCTTTCTCATAGTCCACATACGCCAGACATAGTGGCAAATTGTACTCCTCGGACTTCTGTACAATTTGCCGTAGGGTATGTATGTGGTCTATGGTGCTAAAGCCTTTTCGGAAACCGGCTTGTTCGGGAGGCTGGAAGTCGTCAAGTCTGCGCGCGAGACGATTCGTAATGACTCTCGAAAACAGCACGTAGACGCGGCTCAGAAGGGAAATCGGTCTGTAGTTCTTCAAGAGAGCGTTGTCGCCTTTCTTGAAGAACAAGACCACCGCACTTCTGCTCCACGCCTCCGGTGTAATGCCACCATGGAGGACGGAATTAAAGAGCTTCAGAAGGACTTCAAGTACCGGTTTTCCACCCGCTTTCAGAAGCTCCGCTGTAATTCCATCCTCGCCTGGGGCCCTGCCGTTTTTAAGGTGCTGGAGAGCCATTCTAATCTCGCTCAGACTGACGTCCGGGATATCATCGGAATAATGTCGGATAAGACTCGCTCTTGGATCGTTACTCACACTTGCGTGTGGCTCCAACGATGACGTGTACAGCTGCCCATAGAACCTCTCAATCTCACTCAAAATCTCAGGTGCCCCGGAAACGATGCTGCCACATTCGGTCTTCAGCTTTGACAGTTGGCTCTTTCTGGCAGACAGATCTCTGGCAAAGACTTTGGAGCCTTGGTTCCGCTTGATCGCTTCTTCAATACGAGCTGTATTGAAGTTGCGTAAGTCCCGCCGCATGCATTTGGAGATCTGTCTGTTCAGTTGCCTGTATGCTGCCAAATCTGTTGAAGAATGTAGCTTCATCTCCCGTCTAACAGCCATGAGATTAAGAGTGTGATCGGAGAGTTTTTGTGTTCTTCTGCGGCGGGTCTTGCAGAACTTAGCTCCGACCGCATGGACAGTTTCCACGAGCTTGTCATTCAAATCGTCCACTTCATTGCAGTCTTCTAGGCACTGAAAACGGTTTTGTAACTCGAGCTGAAAGGTTTCGGGACTTTGGATTAGAGCACGAGAGGGACGGAGCGTTGACTTCATTAGACGAGACCTCTCCAACTTAACGTTTAGGTTCAGTGTGCCTCTAACCATTCGGTGATCGCTGCCGGTTTTCACCCTCGCGATCACTGAGACATCACTGAACAGTTGTCGTTTGGTCGTCATAATGAAGTCAATCTCATTTTTTGTCGAACCGTCGGGGCTCGACCAGGTCCACTTCCTGTGGGGCCGCTTCTGGAAGAAAGAGTTCATCATAAAGAGTCCCTCTTTCTCCATGAAGTCGGCCAGCTGCTGGCCCCTTGGGTTCCGTTGCCCTATTCCAAATTTCCCCACTTTCAGCTCACCGTTCTCTCTTGTGCCTAGTTTTGCATTGAAGTCTCCCATTAACACCGTATATTGGGTTTTGGAGGAATGCATGGCTCTAGAGATATCCTCATACATTTCCTCCACCTCCTCATCGGGGTGTGCCGAGGTTGGTGCGTAAACCTGTATGACCTTCAGCGAATACCGTTTGGTGATTCTGAGTATAAGGTACGCAACCCTCCTCGACACACTCTCAATCTTTACAACGTTGTTAACGAGAGACTTGTGGACGATAAATCCGACACCTCCTTGGGACAGATGGTCGCCCTCCCGGTAATAGAGCAAGTTGCCGGATTCGAGGATTACCGTGTCCTCCCCCTCTCTTCGGACTTCGGATAATCCTATAATATGCCAGCGTAACTTGTCTATCTCTTCTTCCAGCTCCACAATCTTCTCGTCAGTCCTCAGGGTCCGTGCGTTGTATGTTGCCAGGTCAAGTCGTTGTAGGTGGCAACCGAACCTCCACCGGAGATTCTTAGCACCCCCTGCCCCGCCGTTACCATGGTCGCCACCGTAGCCAGCGTCATATAGCGTTTCAAAATTCCTATGTTTTTGTTTATGTGCTTGTTGAGCAGTAAGAGGCACGTCTTGACGCGTACTTATATTACGTACGTATTAGTACGTATCATTGAGTTCGTGGGGCACCCATTTATCAAGCTTTTTTTACCTTGCCAAAATGGGTCAATATTGTTTTGATCCTAACGTCGGAAGCTGCTGCTAATTCAGCGACCACGGGGTTCATTTCGAAATTTCAGGTCGAAATTTCCAGAACGGAAGCGGGCAAACCAATAGCAGGTGGTGTTACTAGTGTTAAGCTAATTAATATTGAATAAAAAGAATATTTGCCATCAAAGTACCATTAATGCCTAGTTTATGCAACATATCAATGTTGCGTAGGGTTTTCTTTATTACTGGATAGATAGCGGTATTTTCCAGGTTTTTTTTTAATTTATTCAGTTCACCAACAAATGTTGATCTAATACTTGAAAGAAGTTGGTATAAAAATAAAATGCACATTTTTAATTTACTATATACGTACATAAACTCTCACGTCTGTTACCAGAGGGGTAGGCAGAGACTACGGACTTCCATTTGGAATTATCTGGACACACATCTTCCTTCTTTCACATTCATATACCTACGTATTCATTGGATAAGGGTACTCTTAAATTGGCCCATCTTTAATATATATCATCCATTTCTCGCTACTCTAAGGCACAGATCGAGACGGGTGGCGAGCCTAATCGCCTGTTCCAATGTCCCGTATCCTTCCAACTTACCATTAATGATAATAATAATTATTATATTTTTGTTTCATTTCTTTTTACAGATAAGAATCCACATTTGATGGACTTCGTTACGCAAATTAAGTCGCTACCAGAACTACAGCCAATATTCGAATCTATTTTAAAGGACTCGTCAGGCGGCTCCGTCGATACAAACCTCATGGATCAGAGTTAGCCGCGTCACATCTAGTTTATATCTTCATAATATTTCATAAATATATTTTTGTTTCTGTTTGGTTCACAAATTAAAATTTTCACTTAATTTTATTGTAAAAATGTTTCAAAATAGACATTTAGTGAACAACTCATTTTCATTTCATTGTCTATAATATATATAATATTGATATCTCATTTTATATGAAAACTTGCTGCATATGCGTATGCGGCACCTATAGTTCTTATAAACAATTTAGTTTTGCATATTTGCAGCGCTGATTTTCAGATTTGTGTAAACAGGCCTTTCATTGAATAATATATAGAAGTACGAAACTGCTAAATTGTTGCGCTACTGACTTTTTGACGTTTTTGTATCTGTTTTTGACGAGTAAGGTATAAATTAAAGTAAACTTCGATGTATTTGTTTAAATTTTATTATAAAATTGCAATAAACTACAAACAACAATTCACTAATATATGCGACATAAAAACGTTCCTGACTTAAGAATTAAGGAGGTGAATATCTCAAGGGTCACTTGTACACTCATTAATATAACATTGTAGCTATTGGGCTAATGCTTAATTTACAGTTTTTCGTTACATTCACTTAAGGAATATTTTAAAATACATCCAGCACAGTCACCGTTGGTGATGATGTGACATTTTTATTTATAGTAAATTTTGCATGAGGATACTGTGCCGAATCTTTTGTTTTACAAATATATGTAGGCCGAATATAAACACTATGGATAATGCGTCAACATGTGAAAGTAACGTAAATTTACTGATATGTATTGTGATATTACACGCTATGTGGAAAAATCGTAAGGGACTTTATAAATACAATAATATAATGAAGTGAAACAAGATCGTCACTTATTTCCCTTTCCTTTTGGTGCCCGGTGTTGCGCTGGACGCTCGTGGACCACGTGTTTCTTTCTGTAATAAAAGTTGTTATTAAAATAGCGTCATAGACAAGAAAGCTACATTTTAGACAGTGTGGGCACTTCTTTTAAGATTTGTGCGCATTTCTGAAATGCATATTTCCAGTGAATTTAAAGAGAGGATTGATCGTGTAGTGGCGATGTAAGAATTACTGCGCAATATCATCCCGTCGTAAGAGGCGACATACAAAAAGAAAAAAAGATGGGCAACAGCGTCCTCCTAATAATAAAAAAAATATAAAAAAACTGCTGTTGCCAACCCGCCTGCTAATCGTGGTAACTGTGGTAAATAGGAATAACTATGAGAAAAGACCCTATGAGATATAATCTTTGGGGGACGTTTGTTCAGCAGTGAATAAAGACTGTAACTGTAACGATTACGATAAATAAAACAAGTGGACTTCAATATAAATTATCAAAAGCTGTTTTTCAGACCTTGATCAAATATATACTTACTTACTTACTTACTTATCGTCACGCACAATCCCTGACGGGGTAGCCAGAGAGAACAGATCGCCAAGTGTCACGATCCTTACATACCTCTTTCGCTTCTTTCAGATTCATCATCTTCTTCATACATGCACGTCTAGGTATCCGAGTACTCTTGACCCTCCCCTCTTCGAGCAATTTGCTCACATGGTCTTCGAAAGTTAGTCTCGGTCTACCTCGACACCTTTTAATATTAACTTTCGCGCTATATATTTTCTTCACCATTCGGTCTTCACTCATTCGCTCAACGTGCCCAAACCATCGAAGCACGCCCTTATCAATTTTTGTGATAAGGTCATCTTTCAAACCTGCCATATTGCGAATCTCTTCGTTTCGCTTTCGGTCAGCCATGGTGACGCCGCACATTTTACGAAGAGATCGCATCTCCACTGCATTCAACTTGCTTTTATGCTTCTTCTGGCATACCCAGGTTTCGCTGCCATATAACAAAGTCGGTACCAACACTGCGTTATGTATTGCAAGGCGTGCACTCTTCACTACGCCTTGCCTTTTGACTAACGCAGTCAGGGCACCATTGACTTTGTTCCCGGCAGCGACACGCCTGTCCACATCTAAATCACATCTTCCATCCCGGCTAAAAGCACTCCCCAAGTATACAATTTCATTTACCTGTTCTAGACATTCCTGATTTACCCATATTTCACACTTCGTTCTCTCTTCGTCCCTTTCAAATACCAGAACCTTAGTTTTATTAGCATTCAAGCGGAGACCTTTAATTTCACATTCCTCTTTCATACACGTGACTAATGCCTGCAGTTCTGCCTCTGATGGTGCAATAAGCACTGCATCATCAGCATACAGCAGACAATTTACTTTAATGTCACCCAATTTCACTCCCAAACAGCTATCTTTCAGTTTCTGTAAACAGCCGTCGAGATACAGTATGAACAGCCAGGAAGACATGACACAACCCTGTTTTACGCCCGTTTGGACGCTAAACATGGGTGACAGGTCATGCCCTACCCGCACACAGGCTTTACAGTCACAGTAAAGTGACTGCACAGCCCTTAGCAATCGACCATCCACACCATACCCCGGCAACAGTTCCCACATTTTCTTCCTTACAACCTTATCAAATGCTTTCTCAAGATCCACAAAAGCACAGAAAATCTTCTGGTTAGCAGCCAGAAGCTTTTCCGTGATCATGCGGAGAGAAAACATTTGATCCGTGCATCCTCTTCCAGGTCTAAATCCGCATTGTGCCTCCCATAGAAATCTTTCCGATTTCTCTTGCATCCTACGTGTCAAAACCTTCGAATAAACTTTACTTGCTAAACTGGTCAAGCTGATCGCCCGATAGCACCCGCAGTCAAAATGTGAACCTTTACCTTTATATAAAGGCACAATGACTGCGGATCGCCAATCATCCGGGACATCCCCCGTCCGCCAGCACAAATTGCACAGCAGATGAAAGCCATCCCAGACGCGAGGCCCACCATACTTGACCATTTCAGCAGTAACTCTGTCTAGTCCCGCAGCCTTACCACATTTCAAACTTCGAATCGCACGTTCAATCTCTTTCATACTGATGACCTCAGTGTCATCGAGGTCCGGGTCTGGCGTACCAGTCTCGACGTCATCCCCGGATCCCTCACTAAAATCATCACACGCATACATTTCTCTATAAAATTCGCTCCATCGCTGCATGACGTCCGATTTTTCTGAGAGGACGTCATTAGTTCTCGAAAGCACTTTGTTCATTCTTAAGGCCGTCACACCACTTCGGGTCCTTCCAACCTCTTTCCAGAAGAGTTTGGAGTTCTCCTTAAAGTTGTGCGACAACCTTTCGTCCGCTTCCATTCTACACCTTTCACGCACTTCCTCAATCAATGCTTTCGTATGAACTTTCTGCAGCTTATATCTTTCTTTCATCTTCTCTCTCATATCCTTATCATTACTAGAGGCCAAGTAGTCTAACCATGCTTTCTTCTTCTTCTTTACAGCTTCTTTCACTTCATCATTCCACCATGCATCTCTTCTTTTACTACTGCCTCTTTTAATCGTTCCACACACTTCTTCCGCTGCACTTACCATTCCATCCCTAAGGTTCTGCCATGTTCTTTCAACACATTCTTTTCTGCCATCGATGTTGTCAAGCTTTTCGGCTACCCTCGCATGATATTTGTCCCTAGTATCCGCTTCCTGAAGCTTCCAGCTTCGGATGCGACATACCGACTGTGGTTCTGTTACTGCCGTCCGGTAGCGCCAACCCGCGAACAGACCCCTAAATCTAGTAATCACTAGATAGTGATCCGTTCCCAGGTCAGCACCCCTGAACACTCGCGTATCCATCACCTGTTTTCGCAGTCGGTCATCCACCAGGAACAAATCGATCATACTTCTCTCATTCTTACTTTCTCTAGTATACATATGGATCTTCTTGTGATTAAACATAGTGTTTGTCACAAGAAGACCCTTTTCCTTGCATACCGCCAGTATAAGCTTGCCAGCATCATTAACCCTTTTATCGCCAAACTTTCCAAGCACCGACTCGTACCCTGGTCGAGCGGTACCAACCCATCCATTCAAATCACCACATACAACAATTCTTTCGTTTCCCCTAGCCAAATCTAGAACTTCTCTTACATTCTCCCAAAACTCCTCCAGCTCAGCCCTGGACGACGAAGCTACCGGCGCATAAACAGCCAAAAGGAATAACTTCGTCAGTCCCAATTTAAAGCGAACCCAGAGAAGTCTTGAGTTCACAACCTTATATTCAGTCATAACATCGACCAACCGAGACGACAGCAGCACCCCCACTCCCCGGCGGGCGCTCTCGCTCTCCGGGACTCCGGACCATAGAGCTAACGCCCCGCCAGGGAGCTCTTCAGTACCACTGCCCTTCCGTTTGGTCTCCGACATACACACGACATCTAATTCTCTTTCTTTCATTATTTCGATCAACTCATTCGTCTTATCTCTCATGCCTCCTCTAACATTCCACGTGCCAACTCTGCACTCTGTCCTCCACCTTCCGCCGTGTCGGGCTGTGCGTGACGGGTGGCGGTCCCCATCGCCGCTTTGCGCGCTGCATTCCACACCAACGGGGACGAGCTGGTGTGCGTCGCCTTGGGGGGACGCCCTAACCCTCGTTGACATGGGTGCGCAGCTAAGTAGAATTGCAGCCCTGAAAAGGGCTGGCAGGGGTCGCGACGAGCACGCTTCTACAGTGACCCCATATATATATTTATATATATTTAGTATATATTTATATATATTTATATATATAGTGATCAAATATATATATTTATATATATGGGATCACATGAGAAACACCAGTTTTTAAATAAAAGAATAATCGAATTCGGTCATACTGTCGAATTTAGTACCTCCTCCTTTTTGAAGTCGGTGGAAAAAGGACGATAGAACTTTCATGACAAAATTCTAATAAATATGGTTCACTCATCACTTTCGGGAGTTAGCTCTTATGCCTCCTCTACACTATTCGCGAAGTAGATCGAAGTTGGACGAGGCGAATAGTGTAGAGAGGTACTTCGATTCACTTCGTCCAACCTCGCTTCGCCTCGGCGACTTCCGATCGCTGTCGGTTTTTTGCGCCAGAGTCAAAGGACTTGGCGAAGTACCCCGAAGTTACACGAAGCGTCTCTCTACACTACTCGGCTTACGCGAGTTATGAATATTTTTTTTATATATAAATATTAAATATGTAGCTTTCTAAATAATTATTTATTTAGTTAACGCATTGACGTCGTACTGTTCACACAATTAGGTACCTATAGCAGCTGCCTCTTGAACGTAATTCATGTTAAGGGTGCGGGAGTCTCAAGACGACTGAGCTCTTCGCGAAGTAGCACGAGTGTGTGGTCACGTTCTACGGACTGCGATCGACTTGGACGAGCAGTGTAGAGGAAGCATTAGATAATTTAGGCAGGTGACGTTACCGGTGTGGCGGGGGAGGGGGCGGCGCGCGCTGTGCCCGTGCTGGCGGCCGACCCGCCGCGCTCCGGACTCTGCTCCTTGCTATAAAAATAATTCAACAATAAAAAATATATCCATGACTTATTCTGCCACCAGGGCGGCGCCACTTTGGAATTAGGTGAAATATTTGACAGATTTCATTGCGGGTGAAGTTAATTTGTTAGAAAAATATAGAGATAAGTATTTCTTTCTGAAATATTAGTTTTAGAAGAATTCAAAAAAGTTAAAAATGTTTAAAATTAAAGAAAATACTGAGTCGTACTCGTACACTAGAAACCGAAAAACTTTTATTTAAAACGCAACTTTCCAATGATGATTACATTGTGTGGCCAACTGTGTAACAAATTAATTCACCTTAGTACCAACTGGGGACATCTGGTGAGCGAACAAGAGTGTTAAAAATTAAAAAATTACGATTAATAAGAATTAAAAACCGACGTTTGTTCTTTAACGCGAATAAAATAATTTTACATTCTGAAGCCGGTGCTAAGACACTATAGGTATATAGGTGTATAGAAGAGTTTTACATTGAGACTGTGAAATTATTCTATTTTTTTAGTCCCTTGAAGTCGCTTTGTACTATTTATATATCACAATCTCAATGTCGTCTAAATAACACTAAAATCTTTTAAAGTTTTGCCACCCGTAGGGGTGAATTATTTTCTCCAAATTATATTTATTATAATATAATCCAATTATATGGAACACTCCTGAAATATAATAACCTATTTCATAAAAAAAGAATCTTCAAAATCTGCTAACAATTGACGAAAATATCCCGTAACATACAGTCGAATTGTAAACCTCCTTTTTTTGAAGCCTGCTAAAATCTGTGGAAATTAATAGAATACGGCGTTTTTCATTATAACAAAAGTAAAAATTAATTGGGTAAGATAAAAGAAAAATTACACCAATTTAATTTTTACGGGCTAATTTCGCTAATTAATTTTAATATCTTTAAAAGAAATCATAGTCGTAAGAAAGTTGTAGTAAATATAGAATTAAAAGCTAAGTCAACGCAAGGTCACGCACCTGCTAGCGCGGGATACTTGTCCTTTTCTACTAAACATATCTGATATTCGGCCCCGTAAATCTCGTTTGCTTCCTGCTGCGCTCATGTCCGAGTCGGAACCCTAAAATTAAATACTATATTATTATAACATACTCAAAATAGAACGATATTAATTATGCAATATTATGACAAAACATAACCTGTGATACAGTGCCAATGGATCTAAAGTCCACAACCTCTGCGTTCTCGACGTGGTCGTCTACGGAACGAGATTTTGTTAGTTTCTTTAATTTTCCGAAGATGCTTTTCTTTTTCTTTTTTTCCGTTGGCAATACATCGCTCTGTGCGGAACCGCCTGATAGACGACTGTAATTACATTAATTAAATGATAATTAAAAAAGTATATAAATTAAAAATTTAAAAACTCGAAAAAAAGTTGATGATTTTCAAACGGCTGAACAGATTTTCTTGAAACAAAGCTAAGAACACTTTTGATTAAGACACCTTTCAAACGAAAAAAAACCATCAAAATCGGTTCATCTGTTTAGGAGCTATGATGCCACTATGCCACAGACAAACACAGGTACTATAAACTTATAACATCCCTCTGTTTTCGTCGAAGTTTAATGAGATTTTAGAGTTAAGTTTTAGAGGAATAAAAACTAGATTATGAAAAGCAGTGAAGGAAAAATTGATTTACCTGTCGAGACTGGAATCTCGAGGCAACGTGAAACGACGTGAATCTGGATCCCCATCTAAAGATTGCATAGATGATACGCTACCCTCATCCACCGACATCCATATGGTGCTCTAAAATTCAAACCGAAAACATCAACAAAAAACAGGAGATTAAAATATAATTTAAATTACTAATTTGCTTGAAATTATTAATTAGATATTTACATTTTTTCTTAAATTATTATATCCGTTTATATTTTCTTACATATCTGACTTATATAATCATGTAAGGTATAATGACCAAAGTGATAAGGAGGGTGGTGTAAATACCTGTTCTTTCGTAGTCTGTTCGAGCGATATAGAGCGTTTTTTGAGAGAGGATGTCCGTGAAGGAGTTCGAGTGGCTGGAGTCACTGACATCGCATCCCGTGGCTCTCCAGTCATACCTCTGTCAACATTGGACGATTTAAGTTTCAAAACAAATCAACAGATGAGTGTAGTTTTTTTTAAATGGCATTGATTTAGAATCAGTTACGGTCTCATAGAATAATACAGGAATAAGAGATCAGCGAACCATCTACATGATTACGTTGGTGAGTAAGGGCCAAGTGGTCGCTGTAAATTTCGCAGTACGCGAGCAACCTGGGTTCGATGAATGTAGCAGTTTTATTGTGTTTTAATCAATATTTACTTGAGTTGCATAATGGAATTACAACATTTCAACATATTTTAATCATATTTCTAACTACTTACTGCAGCTTTTCTTACAAACTTTACACGTAAATTTAAAATTAAAAATGTTGTACAACCGACTTCAATATAAGTTTTTTTATTCTTTTTTAAAAAATGTTAACTCCACACTAGGATTTTCTCCTGTATCGTGGAGGCAGTTTACTAACATATATTGCACAAGGACAAACATCCAGACCCGGAACAATTATTTGTAGGCCGTACAAATACTAGTTCCGTGCGGGATTCGAACCCGCGGCCCCAGGCGTTGCAACTCATTGCTAAGCCACTATGCCACGGAGCCGGTAGTAAGAATAACTCAAAAACTATTGGTCAGACCTTGATCAAATTTATATGGGACCACATGTGAAGCACCAGCTTTCAAATAATCATAGAAATCGATTCACCTAGTAAAAAGTTATGAGGTAACACACTTAAAAAAACAGTCGAATTGAGTACCGTCTCATTTTTGAAGTCGGTAGAAAAGATCTTAACTGTTTAGGTATGGTAATCAATTGTATGCCGAATATTCGGTTTAGTATAAGTTTTGCTGAGTATTCGTATAGTTTGTGATGCGGTGAATCCCATGTTGGGTCTATCTCTAGTTATCATCTTTATCAAGTGACGTCCGTAAGGACAAATGAAACAAAAACTATTCTAAATTTAAATGTTAGTTTTTGTTTCATTTGTACTTTTATTTTTTTGTATTATGCGTTGGGTTTGTGTGTGTGTGTGTGTGACAAATGAATGAGTTGATTACCGTCGCACCCCGGCGGCTTGCTGGCGGCGCGTGCGCTCGGCGATGCGCGAGGCGCGCAGCTCGTCGGTGAGCCGGCGCAGGCGCGCCGCGGTGGCCGCCGCGCTCGCCGCGCTGCTCGCCTCCGCGCTCTCGGGCGTCGCCGAACGCGACCGCGACTTCGATGACTGCGCAACGTTCCAATATTTACCACCTTTTCAACGTGGTCGAGCCATGCTGCAGCTATATTATAGTTATACCACGAATAGCTCGGCTCGACCGGGGAAGGACCACGCTCTCACAGAATACCAGCGTAAAATAGCAGCTCAATGCTGATGTGTTTCGTATTATCTTTTTACTGCAGGACTACCATTTCTCAGTTTTACCATTCTCATTTCTTTCTCTTCTCTATCAGTCCTCAGGGATAAAAGCGCATCTGCATTTTGATTTTTAATGCAGGATAAATGTATATGTATTCACTTACTATGAGGTAGACTGAGTGCTTGTTTGTTAACCTTATTTAAAAAAAAAAACCTAAATAACTCTTTCTGCATCGACGTCCGTCTGGGTAAGTACCTATATACCTCTTACCTATTTCTGCCGCCGTACTCTGCTGTATCGCGGTCTATATATAGAGAACCAGTAAAGTACCTATGGGTAATAAGGCCTGTCGGCTAATAAGACCTAAATAGCAAAAATCGTTATTTATAATAACCGCACTCGCGAGGAGATAATAACAGGCACCTATTGCACGATAGTGTCTATAAGTTTGCAGAGTTTGCGCTACCCAGCGTTCTGCCACCAGAGTTGCATTATCTATCATAAGATACGACGGCACTGCACAAATAATAAAAATTACTCAAAATAAATCATAGATATGTTTTGTAATATTACATTTAGCTATCTAAAATCGTAAACTTTATATTTATGAATACATATTTTCTTGATCTTGATAGATTTGAGTAACGTATCGTGGTCAATTTTTTTTGATTTGGTTTTTCTTAAATACTTTGTCGGCGGTTATTATGGTCTACTAAATTACACCATAGGCCTTAGTTTACTCTTATTTCTTGTGTTGTTTTTTTTTGTTTTATTATGAATTTAATATCACTTTTAAAATGTATAAATGCAAATAAATAAACAAATCGTACGTTTTTATTATTAAACTAATGTCGTAGTCAGAAAAAGGCGTGATTTCAGCTGTCAAAACAGTGCAAAGACAGTGTGTCGAAGAATTAAGGCTTTGACATTAGAAGCTATTAAATTACGTGTATATTACTGGTCCTGCGCCTAAGCTCTCTTGGACAGTGTCGGATTGCGATCTGATGATTGTGAGGGAATAGCGAGTGCACCTGTGCTTGCGCATACATTCGGATACTATAATTCTGTACTGTGCTGATGGGCTAATCACCGTTGGGACTAGCCGCTGTGACAGAAATTTGGTTGGGGGGACACTCAACCCAACAATAAAACCCAATTTTCAACTCAATCTAACACTGAACTCCACTCGAGACACAACCGACGCACTGATGGTAATCACGAGGAGTGAGTTTGGTTGTCAGTTTGTTCATCATTATACTAAGGACTTTAAGTACTGTTAGGAGAGGCAATTTATATATTTATTTAGAATTTTAAGTCTTAATTGCTGCGTTCATGTGATTATTGATCACAAATATTAAATATATTACGTATCAATTGTTTATTTGAGTTCGTTAAAGCAGTAGGCCTTATATCCTACCATAGTAAAATAAGGCCTACTACCAAGGTTTTTAGAAATGTTTAATGTTGTTTTACGTCTACACATGCTATACTTATCTTTTTTATTGTAGACTAAAAGTAAAAGAATATATTTATAAAAAATCTAAATAAGTTAACTTGGTTGATTTAGACCACGGTAACAATTTTTGAAAATTGCTGGTAGATGTCGCCTATGCAGGTGATATCATAGTGTCGCATTTGTATTTAATACAATTAAAATTCAGGAGTTACTATAAAATTTGTATTGCATATTATATTATTATTCCTCATTTAATTCCTATTTTGTCAGAAAAAGTTAAAATCCAATGATGTCAAGCTCTTTACAGATTTTTATTTTTGCGATATAATGATAATGGTTGATACGAATTAAATACATTGAAAAATATTTAAATTTTCCTTTATAAAACTACTTATCCAAAACAATCATAAATAAACAGACGCCGTTGTATCTCACGGAGGTAGGTACCTATACTTGCTGCAATATAGATGGTAGGTTCCGATTACTTGAAAATTGTCATAGCCGCGGAGCACATCATGTTAGTATTGTTTTATAAATAACATCATATAGCGTGATATGTGATAAATATTTTCAATATATTTCGGAATTGGAAAATATTTATTGGCCTGGGACCATTGAGGTAATATGTTACTACGTTTATTAATTTTTTTTATAGGAGAGGGGGCAAACGAGCATGCGGCTCACCTGATGGTAAGTGACTACTGCCGCCCATGAACAACTGCAACACCAGGGGAACCAGGGGAATTGCAGATGCGTTGCCGGCCTTTTAAAAAGGAGTACGCTCTTTTCTTGAAGGTCCCTAAGTCGTATCGGTCCGGAAAAATCGCTGATGGTGATCGATTCCACAAGGAAGTCGTGCGAGGAAGAAAACATCTTCTAAATCGCACAGTGGTGGATCGCCAATCATCTAGATGGTGTGGATGGTATCGGGAGTTCTGCCGCGATGTGCGTTCGTGAAATTTGGCGGCTGGGATTAATCCGAATAATTCCTCAGAGCACTCCCCATGGTAGATGCGAAAGAAAATGTAAAGGGATGCAACATCTCTTCGCAGTGCCAATGAATCGAGCCGATCGGAAAGGGCTCGTTCGTCGACGATTCGAGCCGCTCTGCGCAAGTGGAAGGAGCTGGCACTGGGGAGCCCCTGCCCAGAGATGGGAACAGTATTCCATGTGAGGCCGAACCTGCGCCTTGTAAAGTTGCAGGCGTTGTGCCGGCATGAAATACTGTCCCGCTCTGCTGAGCACGCCATAACATATTACCTCAATGCCTGGGACTAATTTTTTGACCCTTTTGAGTAACCTGAGGAATATCAAGAGCTCGAATGTTGTCTAAATATTTACATTAAAAACTTCATACTCTATTTTTACACCCTAGGGGTGGAATTTTATAAAATTTATATGTGACCACTCCGAAATCTATCTGTTCTCTAGTACATCGTAGGTTTAGAGGGTGATCCCCCACAAAATGATGATGACTTGATGATGAAGGTGAAGGGCTATGAATAATGACTTCGCTTTGTGGCAATCTGTGGGGGGCCCGTGCTTAACATTGACTTGTGATGGATTGCAATGATAATAATTTAAAATTAAAATTGTACAACCGACTTCAATATAAATTGTTAAGAATAAGTCAAAACTATTCGTCAGACCAAATTTAGAGTGATCAAATTTATATAGGACCACATGTGAAGCACCAGCTTTCAAATAAAAAAGAATCGTCGAAAAAAAAGTAACACATTTAACAGTGGTAGAGCCACGCGGCAGTTTTTGCTGTCGCACGGATGGGCCGACTCGAACCGGGGTGGTACCACGACCTCACAGAATACCAGCGTGAAGTAGAGGTTTACCTCTGCGTTTCGCTTGGTGAGTGCAGGTGGCCGGAGGCCCTTTTTACTGGAAATGAGGCATTCCATCTTAGTCCTCACGGGTGACAACGCATCTACATTTTGATTTGTAATAGAGGATAGATGTAGATGTCTATGGGCCGCAGCAACCACTTACCATCAGGTGGACTGTGCGCTCGTTTGTCACTCTAATCCTATAAAAAAAAAAAAAAAAAAAAACAAAAATACAGTCGAATTAAGTACCGTCTCCTTTGAGGTCTTATTATTGAGGTCGGTTGAAAAAGAAAGATTATTATGGAATGTACTTTGAGCATTAAACAACAATTACTCGTATACATACAAGTAGGTACTTACTCTGTTACGCCTGGGGGGTGTCGGAGTCATAAGAGTTTTTTCTGGTTTGGTGGTTGGCTCGCTGCGGAATAAGTCGGGACTTTGCTTCATAAGGTCCTCAATTGTTTCCAGCAGTTGGTTTATGACTCTATCGTCTTCCTGTTACGGCAAAAATGAATTGAATTTTTGATAATATGTTCATTGAATTAGAAAAATGTTTTCTTTTGTTATCTATTTTCGTGATGTTGCCGCTGTTAGCCTATGCGGCTCTCACAGCTTCACAATAATTATCCCCATTTGATCGTGTAGTGTCGATGTTAGAATATCCACTATCCCATATCGTCCCTTGGTGGTCGTAAGAGGCGACAGGGGAAAACCAGGGGATGGGCTGTAGCATTTTCCTATTAACAACTAGTAAATAAAATAGAACTGTTTACAACCGCCGAGTGTGCCAACCATGGCAAATATCCCTTTATGAGGCAATCTATGGGTAGGCCTTTGTTCAGCAGTGAACTTTTATAGGCTGTAATGGATGGATGCATGGATAAATAGTTAAATACGAAACAAGTGGTAATCACCTGTTGCGCGCGTTTAAGCGATGCGACTAGAAGTTTGTTCTGGTCGCGGTCGCGGTCGTGGCGCTCCTTGTCGCGGCGCAGCTTCTCGTTGGCTGTGCGAAGCTTCGCGTGCGCATCGCGCAACTCAAGAAGATCGCACTGTAGCTCTGTCACCTTTGTATTTACAAACATATAAATAATAATAATAATATAATGAGTCCTCCAAACAGGGTTGCCATCTGTCCGGCTTTAGCCGGACATGTTTGGCTTTTTCGGGTTGTGTCCGGCCAAATTTTTATGTGTCCGGCCTGTCCGGCTTTTGTTAGGCTTATTGTTAGTGTAACGCGTTGCACGCATCGCTTGCAGAATAAATAAATATGTAACGTATACACTTGAAACTGTGCTGTGATTGATTAATAAACAATTAACGTATGTAACGGAGTATTTTAGCTTTTTTTCCTTGGGGGTTGGAGTTGGTGAGTTTTTTGGCTTGCATGGCCTCAGAAAGGTATATTTGGTTAAAAATTACTATCCGGCTTTTAGGGTCAAAAGTCCGGCTTTTTGGGGCGCCGAGTCCGGCTTTTTCATTTTAGGAGATGGCAACCCTACCTCCAAACCGAATTACGAACACGGTGGCCTGTCTTTACGGAGACTAGCCATTAGCTCAGGATATTATTATAGTGCCCGAGTGCAATCTCGAGACACGCGGGACAGTGATCCGACACGACCGGATAGATCTCTCTCAGGTGCAGGATCAACGGCCCACTCCACACACACAACGGATCCACTGAGAATTTCCTGACAGATAAACCCAATTACTCGTTTTCTTCTTCTTTTAAAAAACGTTCCCCCTACACTAGGATTTTCTCCTGTAACGACGGGTAGTTTACAAACACAAATTGCACAAGGACAAACATCCAGACCCGGAACAATTATTTGTATGCCATACAAATACTTGTATGGCAAATACTTTTACGGACTTTATCGCGTATAATTTTAACTTTTTTTAATTCCCGACCTTTCGGGCACTTTCCAGCACATGTGGGGGGGGGGGGGGGATAGTCCCCGTGACCAGTAGTTTTAATTCGCGTTAATAAAATAAATAATTATGTGACCCAATTAATGATTTTGGCCGACCCGGGAATTGAACCCACATGATCTGCAATCGCGTTTACGACCACAAGACCAACGAGCCAGTCAAAGAAACCTATTATGAAAGATTTAAACGTAACACGTTGATCAAATTAGTATTTAATTTCACCGGCCCAAGTTCTTATGTTGTTTTTTTTTTTTTTTTTTATAGGATAAGGTTGACAAACGAGCACACAGTCCACCTGATGGTAAGTGGTTGCTGCGGCCCATAGACATCTACATCTATACTCTATTACAATTCAAAATGTAGATGCGTTGTCACCTGTGAGGACTAAGATGGAATGCCTCATTTCCAGTAAAAAGGGCCTCCGGCCACCTGTACTCACCAAGCGAAACGCAGAGGTAAACCTCTACTTCACGCTGGTATTCTGTGAGGTCGTGGTACCACCCCGGTTCGAGCCGGCCCATCCGTGCGACAGCAAAAGCTGCCGCGTGGCTCTACCACTGTTAAAAACAGTTTTTTCAGTTTTTAACAGTGGTAACAGTTTTTTACAGTTGTTTCTGTAGTACATCGTTAACAGTGCTGTAGTTATGCTGTTCATAAACCCACTGAGCTGGGACACACGTAAACATATCACGTGACATTGATGGCTCACACGTGTCACCAAATTATCAAAAGTATCCACTGTGAATCCGTTTTTTTATAGGATAGGCTGACAAACGAGCACACAGTCCACCTGATGGTAAGTGTTTGCTGTGAGCCATAGACATCTATCCTCAATAAAGAATCAAAATGCAGATGCGTTGTCACCCGTAAGGACTAAGATGGAATGCCTCTTTTCCAGTAAAAAGGGTCTCCGGTTCTCTAAACTCACCATACGAAACACAGCAGTGTTAAGCTGTTATTTTACCCTGGTATTCTGTGAGCGTGTAACTCAACGAGCATGTATTTTAAATAAGCGCTGGATTCGAAACTGGTTATTAGTGTATGTAAGCATTTTGCATTTTATTTATTTAAATATAATAGCTCTCAGTCACATAATCTCGTAATAAACTTTAGAATTTGGTCTCCTTTAGTCCTCACAACAACCGTAAAACCTATTAGTGGTTTGCTGTATTTACATAATTGGATCTATATTATGCTATCAAATGGGTAAAGGTTAGACAAATTAATAAAAGAATTATACCTTTTTCTTGGCCTCTTCAATCTCTTCTTCGGTCGTTCGCTTCAATTGTTCTATTCTTCTCTTCATATCTAGCCTCTCTTTGTCTCTTTCACGTTCAACCTGTAGTTAAAGGTCACGTTAATTATAGTTTTGTCACAAAATTCAGGTACCTAGTTTGTTTGTGCGTGTGCGTGTGCGTGCGCGCTTGCGTGCGCGCGTGTGTGTGTGTGTGTGTGTGTGTGTGTGTGTGTGTGTGGTGCAGAGTGTTACCTCGAAAAGTGTCTGGCGCAAATCGCGGGCGAGTGTAGAAGTCTCCTGCAGCAGACGTTGCTGTTCGTCGCGCTCCTTGTGCCACGCCAGCTCCATTCTCGTCGCCAAACCAGCTACCCGCGCCCTTCCTGACGACATTAGCCGTTCTTCCTCGTACTGAAATTGCAGAAGACATTAATTATTGGTATGTATTACGGCGTGCAGTTGCTTATACAATAGTAGAATCCTCCGGGCCCATAGCGGAAGACCTTACAAGCAGATGCAGGTCGGGCCTCCTAAGGCCAAAGTGGAAAATCTCTAATAACAATAAACAATAAGGGGGAGCGTTCTATCCTACTGCAATTCAACAGGGAGAATATTAAAACCCAGCTTACTTACCTATATCCAAGGCGACTGGTCCCTCAAGGTTCGGTCAGGTTGCATGTGGTTGTATGGTGCAAGGGAAGTAGGGGGCAGTGATGTGTATCTGTGTGTGACTGAGTGTGATAGACCTTATTAGACCGTTGCCGTCGGCAGCAGCTCGCACTTCAGCACCGCTCCAAATTGTGGTAAACTTCCGCGGACCCGTCCACAGTCACTTTCTTCGTTCGTCACGAGGACAGTCCCTTAACTTTATCGTACAATTAACTAACTTCCAGCGTATATACGGATTCAGAGTTAAACACAAATAAGTCCCGGGAGAAGCTCTCTGGCGAGGAATGCGCGTTACGTTCCTAGACAGTATATTTACTAGACGCGCTTACACTATTCCGAGTTCCCGCACAAAAAATGACAGCGTGCCGTCGATAGCACCGCCGGCAAAAGACTCTCTTGCACTCACGTTCCGACCTCGCGTCCTTTACGCCCGGAAGGGGGGCCAAGGTGACCTTCACAGGTCAGCGGATGTACGCGTGTGTGAATGCAAATTTCAAAGTTAATTGTTTGGCTTAAACAGTATGAAAATTTAAAAATAAATTGTAATTTATTATGTTACCAGAAACATTAATGACAATTTAAGGGCAGTAACTATGATAGCCAGATTTTCTCCCGGTCGATTACATTCTCGGCGACAACCTTCGAGTACTTTCTAGCTACCCAAAGAGCATTAGATTAAGAACCTATGCGCCAAGCGTATTCGTATTTTGGCCCTTTCTTTTCAGGTCACGGAGACCCCATAAAATGGAAACTACCGTCTGAAAAAAAAATACGTTTGAAAAACAAAATTTCTTACATCAAAGTATTGACCTACTATAGACTATAGATTAATGCATCAAAGAAATAAAAATATGGTTTCCACATGTTTTCCAATCTAACTGCGAAACTGCTAGATTTTGCACAATGAAGAAGCAGTGCATTATTACTTTTAACGGCTTTATGGAAATAGTTCAGTTGAACTTTAATAATAACGCTTAGCGATTATTCATTTAATACGGTTAATAGTCGCACAAAACCAAAAATGGTCCATTTATTTTGACGCAATGCGTGAACAAAGAAAGAGACAAAGAAACAAATGAAAAGGAATTATTCTCTGACCGTCGTTTTTTAAATTTCGCATGAAATTTGAGGAATAGGTTTTGAATCATATTTCTGTACCCGAACGACGGAGCTGGACAACCACGGGAGACAACCACAACTCGGAGTGATTATGGATACCTAGATGTACGCACAATAAAAGTATATTTTGGTTATGTCTGCATGTTTTTATTTGTTCGCTGGATTTTTCATAACAGTACTAGTTTTAGTAATGTTAAAAGTTTCCTAGTTTTTAAAACAATTGATTTACGCACAGAAAAGTAAAAGATACGAACACAGCAGTGGCAGATATAGGTTGTATCGTGAAAAATTATTTGATTTAGTGTCATTATAAAGAAAGAAAACAGAGGAAAACGTTTATAGAGACTAAACGCCGCCAGGGTATCCTCATAAGAGTTACAGATTCAAACACTTACATGATATAACTTATAAAAAGTCATCTCTGGTCGTTCCAAGAAGTTTAACATGATTCGGGTATCATACAGGATATATGAAAAATCAAATTAACTGAAGGTGATCATAGAATAACTTATATCATTATGTTCGCTTTGTTTGCAAAAAAAATGTACCTATCAAAAATTGGTTAATGAAAGTATTATTAATAACTGGATTATCACACGCTTTTAGTTTTAGGGCTTTTATAATTAACGTACTATAAATAGGTATAGTTTTTTGAAATTTTCAGAGTTAAGAATCTAGTTTTACGTAATTCCATATTTTATTTAAATAGCTCTAATTTTGTTTTTCGTTATAATGGTATATCACTTTATAAATACTTTGTAAAGGTCAGTAGAAACTTACTTCGTTGAGCCTGGATTGCATTTCTGCTAGACGAACCTCCGCTTGTGATCGCTCACTGACAAGTTCGGTGTTGAGCTTTGATGATAACAATCGGGCCTCGCATAGTTCATCTTCAAGACAAGCCATTTGTTGTTCTAGAACTGCCACTTTGTTTTTGTACTCTTCCTAAAAAAGTTGGCAAATTGTGAGACACACAGAGTTAAATAACAAATATTGTCATAAATAGCCACACATCCGGGGATCTTCGGTACATAAGTTTTTTTTTCTTTTTTAAAAAACGTTACCTCCACACTAGGATTTTCTCCTGTATTGTGGAGGCAGTTTACAAACATAAATTGCACAAGGACAAACATCCAGACCCGGAACAATTATTTATAGGCCATACAAATACTTGTTCCGTGCGGGATTCGAACCCGCGGCCCCAAGCGCAGCAACTCATTGCTAAGCAACTGCGCCACGGAGCCGCCAAATCTCTATATCTATAATATCTATGAAACAAATATATGCAACTCTTTAATTTATGTCAATCATTACAAAAGTGGAGACGGTTGAATACTACAATCAAAAGTAAAGTAAAAGTAAATTTACAGCCTATATACGTCCTACATACAGGGCACATGCCTCTCACTTCTGAAAGGGCTTTAGGGCATGGAAGAGTTCGCCGCGATGCCCCAATGCGTGTTGGCGTACTTCACATGTCATCAAAATACTATTTTTATTTCTCAGACATGCAGGCTTCCTCACGACGTTTTCTTTCACCACCGAACACGTGGTAAATCAGCACTTAAAATTGCAACTAACAATTTCATTGGTGTCGGCGGTGATAGACCCCGGGTTGCTCGCGTACTGTGAAATTTACAGGGAGCGCTAAGCCCTTGAGCTACTACGGCTCTTAAGTTAATACTAAGCTTACATCAATTATTGAAGATGTATTTCAATTTATAGCCACTTTAATGGCCAAATACTCAAACGATAGTCAATTTTAAGATGTCGTCATGTCTCGTGGTGTCACAGTCACATTGACTTAAAGTGATAGAGACAGCGCAAGACTTAAGGGCATCTTAAAGTTAAGATTGATTGAGTATTTGGGCATTAATCGCACAAATAATCAAATTGATTAGAAAGGTATAATACATATCATACAAAATAAAATAGCGACCTATCTAGATTTTGTTCCAGCTAGCCAAGTTTTTTTGTCGAATGTAGTTAATTTGGAGATATAATATAAGTATTTTAAATACATCCTTAAAATTATGATGTTAATATAGATGTACAAACCTCGTCGGTACTTGATATGGACGCCCTTTGTGTCCTTTTATCACTTGTTTTTAATTCTTCCATTGTTTTTTGAGCCGCTTCTAACATTTGTTTGTAGTTGTCGCGTTCTCTTCTGAACCGAGATACCTATTAAAATATGTTTAATAAATAATAAACTTATGAATTTGTAGGCGTATAAATTTTTCAAACTCAAATAGATGTTTATATACCCAGAAAAACCAAACGCGTATATAAAAGAAACAAACGCAGAAAAAGCGTTTATATTGGTTGCGCCAACGCGCATGATGTTATTTTATTAGTTATTTTGGCTGATACTACATTTCCTATCTCTCCCTTTCCGGCACATAGCTAGGTTGGCATAGACCCGTTTGCTGACCAGCCGTCAGCGGGAACCGCACACCGGCTAGGACGGACACGGGACACCCCAGTTGTTGTCGGGCGCTGCTAGAAGGATTGCTACAAGGATTAAATTAGAAAGCACGCTCACGGTCGTTATCATGTAGGGTAAACCAAGGTATAACTGGCCACTACCAATATCTAGCTACTTGGTACTTTATCTATTTGAAATAAGAATAATGTTTTATTTGCGCCATTTATGAACGTATCAAACAAATGCCTTGTCATTCACCTTTCATAGTAGTTCAACTTTTTTCGCTACGAATACTAGCGGCAAAGCAAACGACTATTTACCAGTATTATGACACGTACACCGACTCGGTGTACGTGTCTCGACATGTAAGTTACTTCACTACGTAAATTTTAGTGGCTAAGTATATACAAATTTTTAATTATTTGTGGTAATACTTGGCGTTGGTGAAAGAATCGCATATTTCTACATCTTTGCTTTGTGAGTTATATGAACCTTTATTTTAATTCTAAGAAAATCTTAAATAAGCCGTTATTGAAAGGGTGGCTAGTTTCTGAAGTATTTTTTGCATGTTTTTAGTTATTGGCCACGTATGCCAGTTACTAAAGTTTTACCTATTATTCAAATTTGTTTAAAAATAACTCGTTGTTATGATGTTTATAAGGTGTAGTATTGTGTATTTTCTTTTTAGCGGAATTAGTCGTATCTAATCAGTAACTGGCATAGGTGGCCAGTTAGTGGCCAGTTACTAATCTATTTTCTTATTTTTTTTACAGTTCATTGAAGTGTTAGTAAAATGTCTAAAAACGACAATACGGCAAAGAAACAGCAGAATAAATTTAGTGTCAACCTAGCTCATCTAAAGTATATAGTTCACCCGCACTACCGCGTCCACCGTTTTGTTTTGGTTCCTAAGATCACCGCTTATACAGTCCATTAATTTTAGTTACTTCGCTCCGGCTTGCTGACCCATTACTTTTTGGTTACTTCGAGCCGCTTTGTAGAATTTATAAATCGTTTAACCATATACTATAGCTCTTAATATTAGAGCTTGGGGTTCGTATTATAATTATGAACGAATGCCTAAGCAAATAATTTTGTTTTTTTACCTGATTGTGTAACGACTTCAGTTCCTCACGCATCGTATTCATTTGTCCCTCGTATCTCATTTTAGTGTCTGCGAGTTCTGATTTTCTCGCCTTGTCGGCCTGCTCGAGTCGAGTATTCATTGCCGCCAGTTCACGTTCTAATTCTACGTTGTCTGCCGACAAGTTCCTATGTACTTTGCTCACTTTTTCGTAATCTTCAAGTTTCTTACGTGCTTCCTCCAACTATAATAATTTTCATTTAATAATTGATTGATTTCAAAAGACCAGGCTTAGAATCAGAATTCAGAATTAATTTTACTAAAAATGATAATAGCTTTATATTTTGTTCAATTTATTTTAATTATACATATTATCTGCCAGAAGCAATACTGGAAGAATTAGTTAATTTAGCTGGTCAAGAGAGCCTGAGCAGGTAAAGAGAGCCAACTATAATTACAAGCTTTGTTATATTTCACCTTAAGCCTAAGGCGTGATAATCTTTGCGGCTTTTGTATTGTATTATACCAGGGGGACTGTTAGTTCATCTATTTCGTGAAATATATTGTCAGCATACCCTTAATCAACGAAAGCATATTGTTTAATTTAATACCTACTATTAACAAAAATATAGCAAATGCTCACTCTAACAATGAAATCGTACATTGGCACTCGTTAGTTGCTTTTCTATGTGTTTTACAAAATGCACTGTTTCTTTGCCTATTTGCTAAAGAACTCTGACCTCTTTCTTTGTGAGGTCGTGATGATGCGAGAGCACATCATGCTGGTCATGTGCATCTCGGAGCTCGCGCTCGCGTTGTTCTAGACGGGCGTTCAGCCGCGCCCGTTCCACTTCCCAGCCACCTCCACACAATCGTTCTTGCAGCGATGATATTTCAATCTAGAATTAAATTTATATCTAAAAAAAAGGATTTCGAAACAAAAACAAAAATAAAAAATTAAGTAGAATACGTATAGTTATGTGGGAATGATCTATGAATCTATGAATCAATAACTATTTTTGTACATAGAATTTCTTTCCAAATCTAAGGTATCTAATAGAATTATATAGAATAATCTGATGTCATGTTCAAGTATAGATGTGTTGGATATGTTTTTCTTTTGCTGGCTGACCAAATCGGCGACAACTTGCGAGTACTAAAAATTTTTGTCAACTGCGCAGGATATACAGAATGGTGCGATGAAAGGTGGTGGGTTATATACATATTTAGAGAATTTTGCTCAAAGAATCATCAAAATTAAATTAAAAAAAGAATTTACTTCCTAAAAACATTTATTTATTGTCAGGCTAAGTTTGCCCATCTTGTTAGCATTTGACTTACATCTTTGTTAGTAATTATAAATAATATGTAAAAAATAACGTCTTTTAACGTGTAAATCGATAAATTGAGCAAAGACCACAGAGGTCATCCTTTCTCCTTTCATCCTTAGATCTCTGATTGGTGCTTGTACGATTTATTAGTTTTTAATTTTTTTGCTATACTGTAACTAAATACCTACGAGTATTAAGAATTCACATCTTTAGAATTGCAATAACAAAAGGTGTAGCCGGTTTCTAGTACGAGATCTAGTAGGATATCCCCCCCCCCCCTCCGAAGGATTTATTTATTTATTTACTTATTCAACACAACACTATAAGCTTACAGTACGCTTATATATTATACTAAACATCAGATTACATTTTTATGATATCACTTATTTAACCTATTCAGATAAGAAAACACATACTTCCTCATTAGATCGACTTTGTCAGAAAATATATTGGCATCAGGGTTGCTTTGTAAAAATCTATTTATTCAATTTATGACTTTAGCGGTAGGGCTATTCCTGGTATGAGGTATGCTCCATGTTGGGGAGTAACAGATAAGCCGTTGCCGCCGTCCAACTCCACGCATATGATGAAATGAACACATTCGCGTACCGATGGATTGTCCATCTTATTGGTTAGTAAATATTAGGATTGCCTTTATTTAAAAATAGCCTATTTACCTGTAATTCCGATTTTTCTTTATTCCAAATCGAAGTTTGTGAATCTAATTTTTCTTGTAGTGATTTCATTTCAGCTAGTGTTGTATTTAACTCTTTTCTTACGTGCAGTAGTTCACTGTCATCAAAATCAAATTTAAAGCATTGGTGAAATATTAAACTTTTTATCATAGAAATAGCTGTCAAGCGAACATTAGCAATGTTGTGTTTATTACTTATTTACTGGTTTCATTTAAAATGAGATGAGATTAAAGTTAGTTTTAATAAGTAATTAGTAGTTTAAAAGTAAGTTTAACAGTGGTAGAGTCACGCGGCAGCTTTTGCTGTCGCACGGATGGGCCGGCTCGAACCGGGGTGGTACCACGACCTTACAGAATACCAGCGTGAAGTAGAGGTTTACCTCTGCGTTTCGCTTGGTGAGTGCAGGTGGCCGGAGGCCCTATTTACTGGAACTGAGGCATTCCATCTTAGTCCTCACGGGTGACAACGCATCTGCATTTTGATTCGCAATCGAGGATAGATGTAGATGTGTATGGGCCGCAGCAATCACTTACCATCAGGTGGACTGTGTCCTCGTTTTTCACCCTTATCCTATAAAAAAAGTTAATAAAGATTGACAAGACAATAATATTAAATCAGTTATTTAAATATATACCCTTGTGCTTGTTCCTTTTCCACCGTGAGTCTAGCTTTAGTTACAACATGTTCCTCTTCTAGTAATTCATATTTACTCGTCAACTCTTCGTACTCTGCCTTCTCCACAGCCAATGAATGTTCCAATTCTGTTAAATAAAAATGTTTTATTACTCAATTATTTATGTACCGTACGTTGTTATCTGTGTAGTGGCGGCATAAAAGAATCAACTATTCTTTATCATCCCGATGACATCGTAAGAGGCGACAGCAGGAAATGAAACAGATTCTTGTTCGTGGTAGAGTTCTGCTGCAATTAAATTACTGCTATAGTTGTAGCACGGATGGGTCGGATCGATCGGGGAAGGACCACGCTCTCACAATATCAGCGTTAAATAGCAGCTTAACGCTGCTGTTTCGTATGTGAGTGTAGAGAACCGGAGACCGTTTTTACTGGAAACGAGGCATTTCATCTTAGTCCTCACGGATGGCAACGCATCTGAATTTTCATTCGTAATCGACGATAGATGTAGATGTCTGTGAGCCACAGCAACCACTTACCATCAGGCGGAATGTGAGCTCGTTTGTCACTCTTATCCTATACACAAAAACTGGCAAAGTGCGTGTCAGACCACGCACAATGTAGAAGTAGGGTTTCGTAGTTGTCCGTCACAATAGGTACGTGGATTTCCTTAATAATGAGCATAACAAGTGAGTTCGCGGTTTGACCGCTATAACGACTAAAAGTAAAATAAAAGTAAAGTTGCAGCCTATTTACATCCCACTGCTGGGCACAGGCCTCCTCTCATTTCTGAGAGGGTTTTAGGGCAAGGAAGTGCCCGCCGCGCTGCCCCAATGCATATTTGCGAACTTCACATGTCTTCGAAATATTTGTTTTCTTATTTCTCAGTCATTTTATGAGCAGGTTTCCTCACGATGTTTTCCTTCACCGCCGAGCACGTCGTAAATCAGCACTTAAAATTTCAATTAACAATTTCATTGTTGCCGGCGGGGATCGAACCCGGGTTGCTTGAGTGCTGTGAAACTTACAGCGAGCGCTAACGAGGGCCCAAATAGGAAGATCGTAATTGAAAGACTTATTTTCAAATCTACCTTATAGGGAGTGGTATTCAAAAAATATTTAAATATAATATTTGAGAGAACTTTTCTATTTTGATAATAATATCTATCCTATCCCTATCTATCCCGCAAATGAAAAAGTAAAGCAAATAGTAGTAATAAATAGTAGTAATAATAAAGCATATAAGTAGTTTTCTTCATAAAATTTTTGTTTTTAACAGATTACAATAACATTACAAAGTTATTAATGCTGCTAGTTTTAGGTCATTTGTTATGTGGAGTTGTAATGACAGTTTTACTAATCCAAGTGCATTTTATGTTGGTTGATTATTAATAGTTAACTTCTTAATTCTATTTAGATGTGATAGTTTTCCTTTTAATTTCATTATAATATATACTACCAATGTGTATACTTTCACATTTCCGAAAACAGCAGTTCAGTTTGTTGGGGAGGAGGGGGGGGGGGGGACGTGACTAATGAATATACAACTT
Source organism: Parnassius glacialis (assembly GCA_033319125.1). Classification (NCBI taxonomy): domain Eukaryota; kingdom Metazoa; phylum Arthropoda; class Insecta; order Lepidoptera; family Papilionidae; genus Parnassius; species Parnassius glacialis. The sequence continues at coordinate 35,942,595 of JAVANC010000013.1, read as the reverse complement.
TAAAGCTAAATATTTTGCAAACGGACCCCTGAATCGAAAATATGTTGTTCCACATTCCAATGTTTTTGAAAGAACTATCCAACGATACCCTGCATCTAACATGATGGAATAGTGATTAAACGGGTAAAAAATAATCAACCTCCATTTACTTGTATGGAAAATACCCAAAATAAAAATATTTTTTAAGATTTTATTTCATAGTTTTCTAGGCGTGATTAATATCTATAAATATGCCAAATTACCGATTTGTAGCACCTAGGGTCTCTGAGTAAAACCGCGGACGGATATGACGAAACTATAAGGGTTCCTTGTTGTGTAACTTCGGAACCCTAAAAAAAGATGATCAGCAGTATTTTACTGATAACAGTTCAAAATTATAATAAGAACTCTTAAAAAGCATCGTGGCAACTATGACAAATACACTCTGACTTGGGAGGCCTATGTTCAGCAGCAGCAACTTTGATAGGTTATTATGTAAGTGCTTATGTGTACATATAATTATTATTTAAATTATTAAATATTAATTAGGTAGGTACTAACTTTTAACGCTTTCCTCGTGTTCTTGCTTGAGATCAGCTATTCTTTTAGCTCCAGCCCCAGAAGTTTGTTCTAATACTTTCAATTTGCCTTTAAGAGTAGCCAATTCTGCTTCTTTGTTTTTAATATCTTTATCGTGATTAGTTCTTATTCGATCAATTTTTTTCCGCTCGGCCTGTAAGAGTCATCATAATCGTATTAATATTCTTCTTACGACATGTTGTACACTCATACATTATATAGCGATAAAACTCATAAGTATTTATTTAAAATAATATGAAAAATTTTCAACATGCCTGTAAATCATTTTCGAGTTCAGATGTTTTCTTTTCCCAATAATTACATTCCTTCTTTTCGGTTTGGAGTTTGTTTTCAAATTCTTTACGGTCACTTTCAAATTTAGCTATCTCTGACTTAAGACGTGTTGTCTCTGCATGTGAATTAGAAATTTCCTTTTCCATATTACTTATCTTTTCTTTAGCCCTTTCTAAATCTTTTTCTTTCTCTTGAAGTTCTTTATTTGTTGTTTCATATTTTTCCCTTATCTGTGACAATTCTGCAGAGGAAACTGTACCGTCGTATTTTTTATTAGATGTTTCTCGTAAAGTATCTTCCTGTAATTTTAAAACATAGTAAAATGTTACGTAACGTAACGTAACGTAATGACGTTAGTTTTTGTAATCTATACAAATAAATAAAATTGAAGTATCTGTTTGTAATGTCAAAATAACATATGAAAGTATATACCGATACTTATAACAAAAAAACAATTTTTTAAAGTTTTGTCTGTCTGTCTGTCCATCGTCTGTCTATCTTTTTGTTCCAGCTAATCTCCAAAACGGCTAAACCGATTAGACGGAACTTTCACTGGCATATTTCTGATGTTATAAGGAATAACTTAGCTACTTTTATGTTAGAAAAAGAATGAGGGTTCCGCGCAAAAAAAAAATAAAACTAACGTGGACGAAGTCGCAGGGAATATCTAGTAACAAATAAAATAGTAAAATATTGATTTCATTGCTGATAAAAATAAATTAATGGCGCTACTTCTAAAGGTCGATTGTGGGATAATTGATTAAGTTTAAGGATATTTTAATATTTTAAAAGTTAGTTTTTCATCACAAAATACATTTAAATGTAGGGACCCATGCGTTGGAAAGTCACATGTACTACCAGTTGCTTAATGTGGGTATCTTTCGCTGCAATGGTTGACTCCAGAATTACGATTTTATTTTCGTATTCATTTTTCAAATCTTTTAAATCTGTTTCTAGATAAATCACTTTACTTTCTGATTTAATTAGTTTTGTTTGTAGTTCGTCTTTTTCGCTTGTGTATTCGATAGAAGAACGTCTGCGAGAATTAATAAGAGCCTCTGCTTGCTGCTTCTCCTCTGTTAGCTTTTTATACAATTCAAATATTAATAAAACATAACCATATTAAAAGCAAATCACATTTATTCAAGTCTTAATAGTTAATATTAATCTTTGCTTTTATTTAGCAGGGAGATTCTTATCCATACCCACCTCTTTTTGTAATTTGGCAACACGATCTTTTTGAACAGACAGCAACTTTTCACTTCGTTTGCATTTTTCTTCTGTATCCTTAAGTTTCTTTTCTAAATCAGTAATCTTTTTTGTTTTATCACCGACCTAATTCAAAAGGAAAATATAAAGTTAATGTTACGTTATTATATTAAATTAACATTTTTTTAAATCATCATCATCATCAATACCGCTTCTCAAATTATACTGCTGAACAAAGGCTTTTCCATAGCTTGCCACATATGAAGGTGTTTGGCATAGTTGCAACGCCTGACAGGCGGCAACTACTTTTTTTAATTTCTAGATATTATTGAGAAGATGCTGTTACCCATCTCTTAATTTGATTCTCTCTGTCGCCTGTCATAGGACACCCACGGAACATATGGGGGAGTTGATTGTGTTACATCGCCGCAACACGGTTAAAATGATTAATCAACGTTTTAAAATAAAATCAATTAAATTTTTACCTCTTTCAATAACTTATTTTTATCGTTTTCCAATTTATTTATATTTTCTACTTGCTTTTTTAACTTATCAATTTCCTTATCTTTATCGTCCATTTCTCTTTTGAGTTGTTCAATTTTTTTCTTACAGTCAGACATTGCCGTTAGTTGCGTTGAAGTCTTTTCTAAAAATTAAAATGTCAATGTATAAAAATTTGTTAATTTGTTTTAAAGTAATATTCCAACGGAAACTTACCGAGATCCGCATTTAGCTTAGATATTTGAGTTTCTAAATTTTTCTTTTCATCCTTTAGTATTTTGCATTCTGATATACCAGTGTTGATTTCAACTTCTAACTTCTTACATTTTTCCAGATAAGAAATTTTGTCTGCTTCTAATTTCGTATTTATATCCTTTAACTTTGCGATTTCTGTTTGTAAGCGATTTTTTTCATTCTTGAATTCATTTTCATTTCTTGATAGTTTTGATTTTAGTTCTTCTATATCCTTTTCAACTTGGGTTTTGGCATTAATATCTTCAACTGAGAGGCCAGCATTCTTCATTATAATATACATTTCTCCTAAGCAAAGAAAATAACAATAACATTAGTAAAATTAAATTTTATTAATATTAGTAAAATTAAATATCGACTTAGGAAGAATATAAAAGTCAATTTACCAATTTCGTTTTCTAATTCTTCTACCATTTTTTTCATTTGTAGTTTAGTAGTTTGATCCGTAGGCTTTTTTGGATTCCTTGGCTTGAACGTTTTAATCGCATCTTCTTTCAATTCTTTTAGAGTCATTAGAAGTTTCGTCTTTTCTTTTTCTAGCTATAAATTAAGATTCATTATTTAGGTAAACATTATTAAAATATTAACTGCATACGCAATTAAAATTACTGATTTACCTTACTATAGTTGAGTTTTAATTTATCTAGTTCTTCTTGTTTTAGTTTTAAGTTTTCAGTCTCTTTCTTGTTCACATCGCTCCCAAATCTTACTTTCTTTTCAATTTTGTCGTCTTTGTCTTTCATACTTTCTAAATCCTTGATTTTTGCCAATGCTTCCTTTAATTCATTTTCTAACTGGCTTGCCTTAATAGAAGATTGTTCTAAATTTTTATCAGACTTTAAATTTTTAGCGTTTTTCAATAGCTGTAAAATATTTTAGAGGGAATAGGGTTTCAAAATTGCAATAATAATAATATTATTTATATTGTTTTTAAAAAAGATTTTGGCGCATATGTGATATTTACCTGTAATTTTTTATTTTCTGCTTGTAGTTTTTCATTATCTGCTTCAAGGCTTTGCGTTTTAGCTCTTAAAACATTTGCTTCCTGTTCTATTACTTGTAGTTGTCTTTTTAAATCCACATTTTGTAATTCACTTGCTGCATCAAGTGACCTTAAATACGCAGGTACATAAAATTACAAAAACATACATTAAAATAAAAAAAAATGCAAATGAAGTTGGGTGCAATAGAATAGATAGATATAGAGACTTCTTTCTTACTTGCTTTTTATAAGTGATGCTTTTGGTTTTTTTTGGGCTAGGCTAAGTTCTGCGTGTAGCCTTTCACAGTCTCTTTCTTTTTCGATTAATTTTTTTCTCAGTTCCGCTATCTCATCTTCTAGAACCTAAAACCAAATTTTATGTAAACACTTATAAGCCGTTATTTTAGGAAATAATGTTTTAAGTAATGTGATGTAATTTGAAATCCTACTTTTACTTTTTCTTCGGCTAAATTGTTAGTTTTTCCAGTGTTTCGTCGAAAACCTGTGCTTGAAGTAGTATTTTGCTTAGTATTAATATTTGAGATTTTATCTGTTAGCTCCTTAACTTGTTTCGTTAAGGAATCTCTATCTTGTTCTAATTTCTCAACTTTACGCCGCAAGACCGCTGATTCCTGAAAATTACCATCAGAAAGTAGCTGTTGAATGTTTTCCTTTTTGTATGTTATTATCTTTATAATCAATTTATAATTTTAACCTGTTCATTAAGTTCAAGCAAGAGCCGTAATTCCGCAGGGTCTTCTTCGTCTGATATTCCTTCATCTTTTTCGTTAGGCGCTTCAATGGCAAGCCTGTTATTCGGAGGTGTTGGTGAAAGTTTACGACCTGTTGACAAATTTCTTAAAATTATTTATATATCATAAAAGAAATTAAAAATAAAACAAGTTTGAATATTCACAAAAAGTGATTAGTAAATAGCTTTTAAAGTGATGCAAGTTATCAGTTAGTTAAAGGATAGGCAATGTATCACAAAAAAATAAAATAAAAAATCAACCACCTTGTCATTCTAATCACGACTATAAACCGGAGAAAATGGCTACCATTATTTCGCCTTTGAATTCAGTACGTATATTTGTGTGTATGTATATACAAAGTTGAGAAGCCTACAAGGGAAAGCGGTTAGTAATTATACTTTAAAGGACTGTTGCAAAAAGTAAGGACCTGCGCTACAGTTAAAGAAAGATAATGGTTATATGATGAAATGCTTTATGATGGTTTTAAATTTAGGGTAACATAGAGCAAGAATATTTTTAAGAATAAAATTAGTTTGACGTACTTCTGGCTTTGGTAGCCATTTTCTTCAGCTGTAGAAGTAAGGACTCATTGTCGTCCTCAACCCTTGATGCAGTTTTACGCAAGTTATTTGCCTGAAAATATTAGTTTATTTAATAACATCGTATATTTCGATCAACACTACAAATACTATTAGGGTAAATTATTGTTAATATTATAATTAATCAAATTACTGGAAAAACAACATTTAAAATTGGTCTCAAAAATTTATGTACCTAAACTCGGGAATCTTGCTGCCAGTGGATTGAACAATGATACGAAAGGTAAAAAAATTACATCAGAGGGACCAGGTACAGTTTTCTCTGATGAAAGAGGAGGACTGTCTGATTTTTCTTTGGTATGATTTATGTTTCCACTAGAGATTTTTTCATTCTCAGTGTTATCGAAAAGTTCTACATTTGATTTGGAAGATTGAGTTGGAGTACTTCTATCGCACATAAATAAGTTTTCTGGATCGGTACTAGAATGCTCGTATTTTGTTAATTTTTGTAAGGTTTGCGTGAAAATGTCGTTTTTTACTTGAGCAATAGTCTGCGTAGCATTACTTCTTTCTTTTGCCTTATCGGTTTGAATAAGGCAACTTTTTTGCAAATTATCAGTTTGTAAATGTTTGTTTTTCGTAAATGGGATTTCAGTTTGCGAATACATTTCCAAAACGTTTATATTACATTGTATGTTCGAATCTAGAGTGATCTTCTGAATTTCCGTAGCAACGTCTAATAATAATATGTGATCAGTTTGGCAGCCCTGAGAGTAGTATTGAATAAGATCTTGTGGAGATTGCACAATCTCATTTACACCTATGGTCAGTTTGCTAATATCTAAAGAAGATAAGCTTTTTTCAAGAGCCATCTGTGTTTTAATTATTTGTTGTCTAGACCTATCCTCATGCACATTAATGGAGCTTTCAGGAGTTAATTTCAGAGGAATTGATGATGAAAGTTTTGGTGAAGTTGGCATTCTTCTGCTTCCGAAGCGATGCCGATATCGGCTGGCCTGTTAGAAAATAAGAGTCTATAAGCTTACAGCTTTCGCTACGTTAAATGTGTTGTGTAATCTTTTCTATAAAATGTATTTTTATTGAAAATAAGGCTTCATAAAATTCAGATACTTAAAATAAAAGTCTGTTAAATATTTTTGTTAAATGCGAGAATGAAATAATAGAAACTACATAATAAATAAATTTTCTGCTATAAGGTATTTAGACAAGCACCTCTTCTTCAGCGTTGCGCAATTGTTCTCGCAAATCAGCCTCGCGCTCCAATGAGTCTTGCAGATCTCGAAGTAACTGAGCTGGGTCCTCCTGGCTACCACCTCGAGTTAATGACGACCGTGAAACCTTTTGCTGTAAGTATAAAAACAAATATGAATTTTAGTTTCGACCATAAAGACTTATAAGCCGTGATTAATAATATTTACAAGGTATACATATTTGTGCGTAGTAGAGCCATGCTTCAGCTACATTATGGTTGTAGCACAAATGGCTGGGCTCGACCGGAGAAGTACCAAGTTCTCACAGAACACTAGCGTAAGATAGCAGCGCAATGAAGAGCTCAAGTTTAAAGAACCGGAGACCATTTTTACTGGAAACGGGGCATTCCATCCTTAGTCCTCAGGCAACGCACCTGCATACTGATTCTTAATTGAGGATTGATGTGGATGTCTATGGGCCACATCATCCATTTACCATCAGGTAGACTGTATGTTCGTTGTCACCCTTATTCTATAAAAATATAGAACGAAAACAGTACTATTAATAGTATACAAACTATTTGTAGAAACGGCGTGACTTATACGCGGAGACGCACGAATTTTGTTACCGTGAAAGGACCACGCTCGCGTAGTATACCGGTATATAATATTCCTGTGTTACGTACAGTTAGTGACGAGAATCGAAGACCTTTATACTGTTAACGAGTCATTTCATCTGTCCTTCGGGTCACAACATATCAATATTTTGTTTCGTAATTGAGTTTATATCAAGTGGAATTGTGCTCATTTGCATCCTTACTTATATAAAAAACACAATCGCATTCCTTAATCTATAATTGTAATATAGCAAGTACAAGTATCAGCTCCAGAAGGGAATCAAAGCTAGTGCTAACCTGCCATCAATTCTGATATAGTGGAAAAGCACTTACACCGTCAGCGGGTGGTGTGTGTTTCTTTAAATTAGCTGGAGGCGCACCAGAAACGGCCGCAAGTTTTGCATTAGCTTCCGCCAGGTCGCGTTGTAATCGCAGCGACACCTCTGTTGAGCGAGCCACCTCTTGTTCCAATTCCTTAATTCGGTTTTCACGCTGCATCCCTTCTTGACCACCAACTAACTAAAAAAAAGAGTCAGCTTGTACCTTTTCAAGGCAGTTTTTTTAAATCCCTGTAACATGAACTTCGATCTTAAATCAGCCCTGGGATTTTTAATCACTGTTAGCATCGATAATTATTTTAATTTGACGCGCTGTACATATATATATATATATATATATACATATACATATGTATATGTATATGTACCTGGGCGAGCGATTATCACTCGGTGTTAGAAAAAACTTCTCGGACATGAGACCTACCTTCGAGTAGATAAACTTGAAAAGTAAAACATTATCTAAATACAAAATTTCATCCAAATCGTAGATTCCGAGTAAGTAATTATAAAAGGGTAGGTACCTACCCTCATACAATATACACCTATAACATATTTTGTACCTAACACTAAGAATATCTTACATAATGCAACTAGTGGGGTGCAGGAAGTAAAGACTGTGTAAGAACCTCCGAAGGAAGCGGAGTTATAGCCGAAATAAGAATTTTTAATTTTTTGGTTTTTGGCCAATTTGACCCCCTAGGAGTGTAATGAGAACTTTTTGCCCCTATTTAACCATGACCCCCATGACATTCTCTACATGATAGGCTATTCAAACCGACTATCCCTAAAGTTCGAGTTACCCTCCAATTTTTGGGATTTTGGCCATTTTGATCCACTAGGAGTGTAATGAGAACTATTTACCCATATTCAACCATGCGCCCCATGACATCCTCTACATGATAGGCTATTCAAACTGACTAGGCCTAAAGTTTGAGTCACCCCCCCCCCCCCCCCCCCCTCATTTCTAGTCTTTACTTCCAATAAATAATGATTAATACAGATATTTTAGCATACTTTGTTATCTATGGGACAATTTTACAACATATGCAATAATAAGTGTCACAAAAAAACTGGTATTTAGGTGAATTAAAACTATTCCACACGTTCTATCAACAAAATTTAATAAACATTAAACTCGAACCTGGAGCACAAACACTTTTTGTCTATACCTATCTTTAAAATTTTATTACCGAGAGCTTTTACTTCTTAGTAAGAAAATGTTAACATAAACAAAAAATAAAATAAACGCCTAATATTTGTATTTTATTGTATGTCATACCACAGTGGTTAATATTTAAAGAAAACCTTCTGTTTTTCAAAGTTTCTAGGTGAAAATGTAAAAATTATATATTAAAAGAAAAGAAACATACCTCCAGCAGTTTCTTTTCTTGTTCAGCCTTTTCAATTTCAAGCTGTTCAGCTTTTCTTTCAGTCTTTTTTAACTTAAAAGATAAAACTCTACAGTTCTTTATTGTTTGTTCTAATTCTCTTCTCAAGGAAGAATATTCATCTGCTTGATCCTCTCTGCAAATTGTATATTGGTTTAAGAACAAAGTTTTTTAAGTTATTTTTTATATATGAGTACATATAATCTCATATATATTATGGTTAGAGCCATACTGCTGTTGTATTGGTGGTTGCAGCACGAAAGGGTCGGCTCGGCCGGGGAAGGACCACGCTCTCACAGAATACCAGCGTAAAATAGCAGCCTATGATGCTGTGTTTCGTATGGTGACTGTAGAAAACCGGATTCCCTTTTCACTGGAAACGAGGCATTCCATCTCAGTCCTCGGGGGTGAGAATGCATCTCCATTTTAATTCTTAATTGAGGATAAATGTAGATGTTTATGGGCCGCATCACTTGCCATCGAGATGACTGTGTGCTCGTTTGTCACCCTTATTCTATAAAAAAAGTAAATATAATGTTACAGAATGTATACGTCCCATTGCCGGGCACAGACGTCTTCTTATTTCTCAGTGGATTTTTACGACAAGAAATATCCGTCGCCCTGCCCTAATGGAGTTACGATGTATTTTTCACTTACAAAATATATTTTTAAATTTCTTAGATATGTATGTTTCCTAAAGCTGTTTCTTTCACTGCTGAGTACGTGGTAAATCAGCACTTAAAATTAAAATTAGCAATTTCATTGGTGTCGAACCCGGGTTGTTCGCATACAGTAAATAAATGGCGAACCATCGTAATACACGTTTCTAGTAGGCGAGCTCTTTTTAATTTTTATTATTTTTTGTTATAGCAGCAACAGAAATACACATTCTGTGAAAGTTACAACTGTCTACCTATCACGGATCATGAGATACAGCCCGCTGACAGACAGACGGACGGATGGACTGACGGGCAGTGGAGGCTTAGTTATAGGATCCCGTTGGATAGCCTTTTGGGTACGGAACCCTAAAAGTATATCCAGCGCTTTGTCTCTGATCTACCAGGGCATACATTTACATATACAACATACCTAAAATTATCTTGCATTTCTTCTATTTCCTCTTCAAGATCTCTCAATTCCTTCTTCATGTCCTCATTTTCATCCATAAGCTCTTCGCATAATGTTTCCGCCGCCAAGAGTTTTGCTCTTAACTGCTCAATTTGTTTTGCTTGAGCTTCCACTGACGGCCGTGACTAACAATTACAAATAAAAAAATATAAGAATAATACATTAATGAAATTATTTTATTTTGAAATGATTCAGGATTTTAATCTATGGTACCAGATATGAGTAATGCTCGACACACACAATCCCTTAAACTGATCAGTCCAACTGATCAGTTTATCTCGTATGTCAGTTCATCTGATCAGTTTAACTTAACATGCGCCCTGAAAAATCCGGGAGTTGCCGTTTCAACTTAAGATTTCACACTCACAGTCAGATTTTGGATGCACATCAGTCAGTTCAACTGATCAGTTTAACTGACCGTATGTGTCGGCCATAAGTGTATGCACAAACATAGAAGTTAATTTGTAATAAATAACCTTTGTGGGTCTAATAGAAACACTTAAGGTCGTGGAGTAAACTCGTAAAATAGATAATTAGGGTTTAACTTCGATATTGCAGAATGAAAAGTTGCTGCTGTGAAGTCAACCGCTATGTTCTGTGATATTTAAAATAGTTCTTCAAACAATATTTTGAAACGTTTAATTTTTTAATGCTTATTGAAATCCTTATCAATAATAATACCAACAATAATAAAACTAAAATACTAACCTCAAGTTCTGCTTCAATCTCTTTTACTCTAAGTGTTAGATGTTTCTTCTCGTCTCTTAAGTCTTCATTTTGTGTTGTTAGCTCGTTAACTTTTTGTTGTAATTTTAAAACTTCAGAAGATCGCCCTGTAGTGTATTTATTTGCCGTGTCAATATTTGCCAGTCTTCTAAGCAGAATATCACTTTTTTCTTTTTCAACTCGTTCGCATCTCCTTTTAAGCGTATCCATTTCTTGTTTTAGACTTTCTATTTGGTCCTAAGATGTATTTAAGAATTATATTTATTAAATTCATATAAATTTTGAAACAATAAAAAGTTTTATTTTGTATGTAAAAATGTATAGAAATACATAATTTCAAAATTTGAACGAGCAAACATTTAAATTAAAATTTTTAGGAATTATGCAAAAGCAGTTATGGGTACCCGTAGCTTTGTGTGCCTTAATATACCCTAAATGCTACATAGTTATATGATCAAATGCTACATTATGTTTCACACAAGTTGATGATTTTGTTTATACATTCAAAAAAGTCTTCTAAAATGGCTTTAATATACTTTACTGAGAAAACTTGCTTATATTTAAATTTTTTGGCATTAATTAATCTATTAATAACGAACTCCCCTTGCTGCCTCAGCTAGTATCGGAATCCTTGGCGTCGACATATCGAATAGTGTGCAGTTTCGTGGTCACTTGGAAGGGAAGGCCAAATTGGCCTCTAAAAAGCTTGGCGTGCTCAGCAGAGCGAGACAGTATTTCATGCCGGCACATTGCTTGCAACTTTACAAAGCGCAAGTTCGGCTCCACATGGAATACTGTTCTCATCTCTGGGCCGGGGCACCCCAGTGCCAGCTCCTTCCACTTGACCGCATCCAGCGCAGAGCGGTTCGAACCGTCGACGACCGAGTTCTTTCTGATCGGCTCGATACACTGGCACTGCGTAGAGATGTTGCATCTCTTTGCGTATTTTATCGCATTTATCACGGGGAGTGCTCTGAGGAATTGTTCGGACTAATTCCAGCCGCTCAATTTCACCATCGCACATCGCGACAAAACTCGCGTTACCATCCATACCATCTGGATGATTGGCGGTTCACCACTGTGCGATTTAGAAGAAGTTTTCTCCCTCGCACGATTTCCTTGTGGAATCAATTACCACCAGCGAATTTTCCGGACCGATACGACTTAGGAACCTTCAAGAAAAGAGCTTACACCTTTCTAAAAGGTCGGCAACGCATCTGCAATTCCCCTGGTGTTGCGGTTGTTCATGGGCGGCGGTAGTCACTTACCATCAGGTGAGCCGCATGCTCGTTTGCCCCCTATTCCATAAAAAAAAAATATTAAGTCCACTATTAGGTATTCAAACCGATGTCAGTATGAGCAGGCTGTAATGTCGAAGTTAAGCTTGGCGTTTTCAGTACACTCCTTCTTCTAAGGAGAATTTTTATGTACAGTATTGGACTATTTATAGACTGAATTTAATAATATTAGCTGTATTCTTTATGTGGAATGCTATGTAACCTAATATTTAACGTTTAATTTCAATCACAAGGAATCCTTAAAAAGTTTTACAAGCGGGGGAACGAAATGTCTTTTGGCATTCTCTCCCAGTTATATGTCATGTCATATGCGTATTATTAACTACATAACAATAGGTAATTTCGGAACAAGAAATAAATAACTAACTAAATATATACATACCCGCTATATTTGTGTTAAGTATATTTTAACAGATTTTTGACTTTCGATACCGAGTGAAGTTAGATAGGACTTTTGAAATAATTTTAGTAATAGTTTCTAACATCAAAGAGCCGCGCTGCAACTATATTATGGTTGCAGCACGAATGGCTGACTCAACTAGGGAAGAATCACGGTCTCATAGAATACGGGCGTAAAATAGCAGCTTGATACTGCTGCGTTTCTTATTATGGTGAATGTATAAACCTGGTGACACCTTTAACTGCTAACGAGGCATTCTATCTTAATAGTCCGGGTCAGTCAGATGATAACGGATCTACATTTTAATAAGTACTTATTCTATAAAAAAACGTATGAAACAAATAAAACACTTCGCATTTACAATCTTAGAATATCATCATCATTATCATCATCATTACAGCCCTTCACAAGTCGACTGCTGAACATAGACCTCCCCCAAGAAATGCCACAAAGTACGGTCCTGCATCCATCGACTTCCTGCATGTCTTACCAGGTCGTCACTCCATCTAGTGGGTGGTCGCCCTACACTTCGCCTACCGGTACGAGGCTGCCACTCGAGAACCTTTCTTCCCCATCTTCACCCAGGTTTTCGGTTCTTCGAGCTATATGACCGGCCCACTGCCACTGCAGCTTACTAATCCATTGGGCTATGTCGATTACTCTGATTCTTCTGCGGATATCCTCATTTCTAAGTTTATCACGCAGAGAAACCCCGAGCATAGCCCTCTCCTCCGCCGCTCCTCAGCCACTCGCTGAGCGACCTTGAGCTTCCTCATACGACTAGCGGTGAAGGACCACGTCTCAGATCCGATAAGTCATCACTGGCAACACGCATTGGTTGTACAATTTCGTTTGCAGGTTTTGAGGTATGTCTAACGAGAAGATGTGTCGTAGTTTCCCGAACGCTGCCCAGCCGAATTGAATCCGTCGATTGACCTCTCGGTCGAAGTTGGACTTACCTATATACCTCCTGAATATTATGATTATACATTTAAGTTCCATCAATTTATTCCATTATCTTTCGTAAATACAGTAAAAGTCGAATTAAGCAAACATTGTGGCCATCGAGTTAATGCGATCGAAAAAAATCAGGCTATTACAGCAGCTATTAACTATTATTGAAACTTGATAGAGATCTGATCAGTAGGCAAAAATATGAGCGTTAATACCTGATAGTCTTTAATATTAGCATCAACGAGCGTGGTATCCGTCGTTACCGTCCCGGCAGTGCTTGCATCATCGTCAGATGTTTCATCTTTATCTCGTGACGGTCCCCCCCTTACAGGAGGCTTTGAGGTAGCTGATAGATTACGAGAATTTTTTACCTGTAATAAAGATATTACAATTGATAAAGAAAGATGTTTTTGTTTTGTATGATGAACATAGCTCTAACTACGTTACCTGGATTAAAAAATTTACATCGTCTTTGGTAGACGTTCGTTCATCTTTTAGTTTAACTGGCTTTTCTTCTTCTTTACTTCTAGAAGTACTTCTCTTTTCTCTTTCCTTTTCTAAACTAGACTCCTTTTCAAAACTATTTTGAGTTTTTATTAGCTGCATCTATAGGCAAATCAACAAAATGTATTTTAAAAAGGTTGCTTTAATAAAAATAATAACAGTAGGTATAACAATTATAACTCTTTAAAAATAGTGTCTGTGCCATTTCCTCAGTTAATTATAACACCTCACGCTTTGCCAAATAGGAGTGCTCATGGAGACCTTTCGATTATTTTAAATGTGGCGGCTTCGCAACAGTTTTGTTAGCATACAACTTGTATAGCTACCAGTTCTATTAGAAAGTTGTTTTGTTTCAATTTTTATTGAAGTACGAATAAAGTGTCTGGAGACTAAAATTAATAGTTTTTCATGTTTTTGTTGTACGTTGGCTGCATAAGAGAAGCTATCACAGTCACCATATATAATTCCTTCTGTGAGTGCCGTAAAAAGCGACTTGCTGCCATAGCTGAACATATGATCTAACCATTTCATATTTATAGTATAGATGTAAAATATCCAGACCGGTGACGGCATGAAGCATCAAAGGCTGGAAAGGCCGGTACAGTGATTTCCCATCCACCTGTCAAGCGAAGTGATTACTGCAAAGGAGAATGGGATTTTTGAGCCTGAAGTTAACTAATTGGTTTATACTTTAAAAAATAGCCATATTTTTCTTTAGTAAAATACAAAAAAGTAGCTCTTTTTACAATCTAGATTTCGAAAAAACAATAAAATAAGAACTAAGTTAGAAAATTGATTGTAGAGAATTCTTTATGGCAATAAATCGATTACCATAACGAATACACTAGTGAAATTCTCTTTTATGAACGTTATCTTCCAATAGAGGACTTTTCATTTTGAAACTTGACTTGACATTTCAAACTTCAAACAATTTACTTAAAACAAAAAGACAGATTTTCGATTCAATTTGAACCGAGCGCAATAAAATCGATTTTCGATTAAATTGAGCATTTTAATATCTATTTTCGATTATTTTCCTGTGGTAACTAGGGAGATAAAAAAATTGCGTACATGCATCAAAATGCAGATGCGTTGTCACCCGTGAGGACTAAGATGGAATGCCTCATTTCCAGTAAAATGGGCCTCCGGCCACTTGCACTCACCAAGCGAAACGCAGAGGTAAACCTCTACTTCACGCTGGTATTCTGTGAGGTCGTGGTACCACCCCGGTTCGAGCCGGCCCATCCGTGCGACAGCAAAAGCTGCTGCGTGGCTCTACCACTGTAAAATTAAAAAAAAGTTTAAAGTTACAACGACAATTTCAATTTCAACAAAATTCATGTAATCGATCTCAGATCGATATCCTCAATATTCACTTCACTTAGTTGTTGTTGTTTTAACTTTTGTTAATCGTTTAACCATTTCTTTTCATTATTAACCACAGCTTTATACTGATCTTTTTATACTGATCCTGCTTTTATATCTTTAAGGTGGAAGCTCCTGGGTGGCCCGCGAAATTCAAATTTTCTTAAGTTTTTTGCAATTTGCAGGTCAGTGTCAGGTTGTATCTTCGTATAATTCCTATGTATGACTGCCTCGTTGGTCTAGTGGTTGTAGTAGTGTGACTGCTGATCATGAGGCCCCGGGTTCGGATCCCGGGTCGGGCCTAAAAATCAGTTATTGAGTTTTTCATCAAGAAATTCTCAGTATCTGCCCGGAGTCAGGAAGTTGGCGGTGTTTCACCCCCGTGCCTCGGAAAGCACGTAAAGCCGTTGGTCCTGCGCCTGATCTCTCTCCGGTCGTGTCGGTTTTACCGTCCTATCGGGCTATGAGAGTGAGGGAATAGAGAGTGCACCTGTGCTTGCGCATACATTTGGGCACTATAATCCTGTCCTGCGCAGATGGCTAGTCTCGTTGAGGCTGGCCGCCGTGGCCGAAATTCGGTCTGGAAGGACATTATTATGTATGGCTATTTCCAGAAAAACTCATTCAAGGGAATTATACGACCTTAGGGGGTTGTATTGATGATTATAATGATTATAATTCTGTAAATACATACTCGTTACGCTCGCGAATCATATTTTGTTAAACATACACCCTGACACTGACCTGCAAATTGCAAAAAACGTAAGAAATTTTGAATTTCGCGGGCCACCCTGGAGCTTTCACCTTAAGTAATTATAGTAAAAAATAGCCTGTTACAGTGTAATAATAGTGAAAAATCACCTGATACTGTGTAGGTAATATATATGTAGGTAATATTATCTGATAATCTCACTTTTACTTATTCTACAATAACTCAGCTCCTAGATCATTTCATAGTTGAAATCTGGCAAGAATTGTTTATATATACACTTTCAAATGGTCCAACTTTCATCTTGTTAACACTTGGGCCCAAGAATGTATGGAGACGTCTCCTTCTCCTTTCCCCTTCTACTAAAAACTCGTAACTCGTACCGGTAAGCGAAGTTTATGGCGGACCTTCGCTAGATGGAGTGCTACGATCTGATAAGACTAGCAGAAATACGTGATCGCATTGATAGATGCTGATGGTACAGGACCATGTTTTCTGGTAGGTATTTCTTGAGGAGACCTATGTAGAGCAGTAGACTTGTAAAGGGCTGTTAGTGAATATAAAGATGACGAATACACTCCCTACTACAGATATACAGAAGTGGACAGTCTACGGACTAATTTAGCAACATAAGAACATGCTAATATATTTAACTTAATAACACAGATATTATTCTGGCAAGCCATATTTTTACTGCCTTAATAGAATACAGAATCTTCTATGTATTTTTATTTATTATTAGGTAATACCCGCAACGTCGTCCGCCTTGTTTGATATATTAATTAACAAAGTTATCGATATATATAAATTAATAAATAAATAAATACGACTGTAAGAAAACGAATTATATGAAAATTAGTTACTTAACGGTGAAAAATTACCGAGAAAAGTATATTAAACTACGGGGGCCATTGATCAATGTGCAACTGAACAGCATGAGGTCGCTCGCGCAAATCATGCGCGGCTGACCTGGCCCTAACTTTATCATGAGGCAGAGGCTTACCCTCTCCTAAGCATACGCTGTACACCGCGCACACTGAACAAGTAGTGCTTATAAAATCGTTGTTTCTTAAAACTTTAATAACTTTTTGTTAAATGAAGATATCGCAATATTTTTTTTTTAATTTTTCCGCACAACTGCAAACATCTATCATTTTCTTTATATATGACGACGGCCAGGTTGTAATCGGACGGAAAGACAGATGCCGGCCATTATTTCACTTCTTGCGGTACATACGCAGTACCATTTTAATTTTTAATATATCCGTACGAGCATGCAGTACCGATTTTCGTCCCGAATATTAAACTTTTGCCGAACTTCAAATGATTCATGATTGTAAGGTCATTTTAGAGATACTACATTAGTATTTGTTTTATAATTAGCAAAAAAGTTGTTAGCAAATAAACAGGTGATTTATTTCATACGTCATAAAAGATTAACAGGTAAAAAAAAAACCCAATTTAAATGTTAGGAAAATACTGGCGTCAGTGAAAATAAATTTTATTTTTAATTATTCATCATCATCATTACAGCCTTTCACAAGTCCACTGCTGAGCATAGGCCTCCCCCAAAGAATGCCACAAAGCACGGTCCTGAGCCACCTGCATCCATCGACTTCCTGCATATCTTACCAGGTCGTCACTCCATCTAGTGGGGGGACGTCCTACACTTCGCCTGCCGGTACGAGGCTGCCACTAGAGAACCTTTTTTCCCCATCGGTTGTCTGTTCTTCGAGCTAAATGGCCGGCCCATTGCCACTTCAGCTTACTAATCTGTTGGGCTATGTCAGTCACTCTGGTTCTACTGCGGATATCCTCATTTCTAAGTTTATCACGCAGAGAAACTCCGAGCATAGCCCTCTCCATAGCTCGCTGAGCGACCTTGAGCTTCTTCATCCGGCCAGCTGTGAAGGACCACGTCTCAGTTCCATATGTCATCACTGGCAACACGCACTAGTTGTACAGTCTCGTTTTCAAGTTTTGAGGTATACCTGACGAGAAGATGTGCCGTAATTTCCCGAACACTGCCCAACCGAGTTGAATCCGTCGATTGACCTCTCGGTCAAAGTTGGACTTACCTAGGCGGACTATTTGTCTCAGGTAAACATACTTGTCAACAACTTTGAGCTTAGTGCTCCCAACAACTACCGGCATAGGTGTGACATGGACATTAAACATGATCTTTGTTTTGTCCATGTTCATCTTAAGACCTATCCGTTGGGAAACACTATTGAGGTCATTGTGCATAGTGCTTAGGTTCTCCAGCGATTCTGCCATAAGGACTATATTGTCGGTAAATCGAAGGTGAGTGATGTAGGTACTCGCCATTGATGTTGATACCGTATCCTTTCCAGTCCAGAAGCTTGAAAACGTCTTCCAATGCAGCGGTGAAGAGTTTCGGGGATATGACGTCACCCTGTCTTACATCTCTCTGCAATTGGATAGGTTTCGTACTCTGGTTCTGTACTCGGATAGCCATCGTAGCCCTACTGTACAAGCACTTCAGCACTTCGATATACCGACAGTCAACTTGGCACCGCTGAAGGGACTGCAGCACCGCCCAAATTTCGGCGGAATCAAAGGCTTTCTCATAGTCCACATACGCCAGACATAGTGGTAAATTGTACTCCTCGGACTTCTGTACAATTTGCCGAAGGGTATGTATGTGGTCTATGGTGCTATAGCCCTTTCGGAAACCGGCTTATTCGGGAGGTTGGAAGTCGTCAAGACTGCGCGCGAGACGATTCGTAATGACTCTCGAAAACAGCACGTAGACGCGCTTCAGAAGGGAAATCAGTCTGTAGTTCTTCAAGAGAGCGTTGTCTCCTTTCTTGAAGAACAAGACCATCGCACTTCTGCTCCACGCCTCCGGTGTAATGCCACCATGGAGGACGGAATTAAAGAGAATCTGAAGAACTTCAAGTACTGGTTTTCCACCCGCTATCAGAAGCTCCGCTGTAATTCCATCCTCGCCTGGGGCCTTGCCGTTTTTAAGCTGCTGGACAGCCAATCTAATCTCGCTCAGACTGACGTCCGGGATATCATCGGAATAATGTCGGATAAGACTCGCCCTTGGATCGTTACTCACACTTGCGTGTGGCTCCAACGATGATATGTTCAGATGCCCATAGAACCTCTCAATCTCACTCAAAATCTCAGGTGTCGCGGAAAGGACGCTATCACACTCAATCTTCAGCTTTGACACTTGGCTCTTTCTGGCAAACAGATCTCTAGCAAAGACTTTGGAGCCCTGGTTCCGCTCGATCGCTTCTTCAATAAGAGCAGTATTAAAGTTGCGTAAGTTCCGCCGCATGCATTTGGAGTTCTGTCTGTTCAGTTGTCTGTATGATGTCAAATCTACTGAAGACTGCAGCTTCATATCCCGTCTAACAGCCATGAGATTCAGAGTGTGATCGGCGAGTTTTTGTGTTGTTCTGCGGCGGGTCTTGCAAAACTTAGCTCCGACCGCATGGACAGTTTCCACGAGCTTGTCATTCATATCGTCCACTGCATTGCAATCTTCTAGGCACTGAAAACGGTGGCGTAGCTCGAGCTGAAAGGTTTCGGGACTTTGGATTAGAGCACGATGGGGACGGAGCGTTGACTTCATTAGACGTGACCTCTCCAACTTAACGTTTAGGTTCAGTGTGCCTCTCACCATTCAGTGATCGCTACCGGTTTTCACCCTCGCGATCACTGAGACATCACTGAACAGTTGTCGTCTGGTCGTAATAATGAAGTCAATCTCATTTTTTGTCGAACCGTTGGGACTCGACCAGGTCCACTTTCTGTGCGGCCGCTTCTGGAAGAAAGAGTTCATCATAAAGAGACCTTCTTTCTCCATGAAGTCGGCCAGCTCCTGGCCCCTATTCCGAATTTCCCTACTTTCAGATCACCGTTCTCTCTTGTGCCTAGTTTTGCGTTGAAGTCTCCCATTAACACCGTATAGTAACTTTAGTAGTGGCGGTGTAAGAATATCAAGAGATGGGCAGGGACATTTTCTGAAAACAGCAAAATTGCACAAAAAAAATCAGCGGTTGCCAACCGGCTTATCAAGCAAGCCTACTATGGCAATATTATCTGCATGCATGACGAAATTGATCTAATTGGCTTTTAAATTAAATATCGTTATTCTGTATGTTTAAATATACGATAAAATATAACAGCTGGAAAAATTGTACCGCTGCTATAAGAAAACCGTAGCCAATGTTTACGTGTCTCGTCGGCTAGTCATTATGCTGTTCAGAGGACCTATATTACAACAAAATACGGTAATGAATTAAATAAAATATTTACGTCAATTACGTTAATTTAGTTTTATAGCGTTTCTGAGAACATAAATTCATTAAATTGAAATTTTGCATTTTTAATACCTATTTAAAATTCTTAAAGATTCGTAATTAATTATTTAATATACTGGTAGAATATTTGATTGTTTAAAAGTACAATGTTACAATCATTGGCTAAATCTCAATTCTTAAAATAACTGAAATAACTTTCCCTGATCACCTTTCGAACACGTTCTGCCAGTGAGTCATTCTTGTTGATTGTAATCGTGGCGATGGCTGGCGGCGGCGGAGATGGCGATGGTCGACGTATTGACACCGTGTCTGTAAACATTTAACATAGTTTTTACAAATCCTCCAAAAAGCTAAAGGTAAATATATAATAAATGAAAACATTTCATGTACCTACATACATATTATAATAACTAACAAAAGTTAACGATTAATTGGTATTAAACAGAAGTTTATTTACCAAAGATCATTATTACAAGTGAGGAAGCATAAAAATTAAAAGTTATTTCTATTGTTCGTAATCGTAGTGGTGATAGAGAGATACAACCAGGAGATAGACAGCAGCGCCTTCCTAATAACACCAAGAAAATTAATACTGCGTTTGCCAAGTCAACCCGCCTGCTATACGTGGCAACTATGGTAAATTTGCTATGAGGCATTCTGTGGGGGAGGCATGTTCACAGACTATAGGCTGAAATGATAATGAAAAGGCATTTTAATTGTAAAGGTTGTTTTATATAATAATGGTAGAAGGTATCAAAATTATAACGATATTTAAAAAAATATAACTTAAAGTCTCTGATTTAATCTCTGGTTCTCTGGTCTCGGTATTAAAGTCTACTTTCAGTTTCACTTCACTTTTGTGATTTTCTCCACCAGGTTGAAGGGAGAGGATGGGAAAGATCCGACTTTCCGTATATACACTCTTATCTATGGATCCGACCGCGGCCTCTTTCCTACCTATTATTCTCATTATGTCTTTTGTCATGTTGTTTTCATTCTTCCTCATGACGTGTTGTACAATTTCAGGCGGCATTCAAATTTAAAGACTCAAGGTTCCTCGTAAAGTTCACTTCTAGACATTATCATATGAACTCTGGGCTATGAAAGTTTTTTATAGAACTAAGGGCGATAATAGTCCACCAGATGTTAAGTGGATGCTGCTCAACTGTAATTCTGGTACTTAATTTACTTATCTACATAGTTGCTTTATCACCAGTATAATTTCGTAACTCCACCTTTTCCGTTTCTTATATTTAAAAAGTTTTTGCAGCATTAGACTTTATTATTAATAATAATATTTTATGACTAATTGCGACTGCAAGATTATGGAGCCATTGTTATTGTAGAGATAGGATATAATACTACTAAATAATAAAATTAGCGACCCGCCTCGGCTTTGCTTGGATATAATCTATTAATGTGGCGTTATTAAGATTTAAGACAATCATCAAAAGCCATTTATTTTCTCAATTTATCGACTTCTCAAAAAAAAAACTTCAAGTTTATCAGATAAAATATAGCTATATAATAAAAGCTAAATATAATAATAGCTCCTGACATTGTTCTCTATCTGTTCGTCAAGTTTTATTACAATCGATTCAGCCATTTTCGAGATTACACGGACAGACAAACATGCAAATTACCCCTCTCCATAAAAGGCAGTTATTTCGATATTACATACAAACATTTTAATTTTATTTATATGTATACATATATATCATATTAAATAAAGCTAGCGAGCAAAACTTTACGAAACCTCAATTAGATGTAAGCCTATTAAATAATAGACATGACAGCAGAATCTTGAACTTGGATATCAGATGTACAAGCTCAAGATTCTGGCACAATGTTGACTCGATGAAAGGCATTGTAGAGAAACTAAGCGCGAATGCAATTTCCTGCATATACTCTGCGTCGATAGGTAATATTCCAAGAAAAATACCAATAAGAAGAAATTTAAATTAAACTGGGTTTGTTCGGTTTATTAGTTAAATTTAAAGCGTTGCATTAAAGTTAAATTAATTTAAATAAAATAGAATTTCAAATATTAAAGTCGATGTTGTAATGTAATAAAACGAATTATATGCATTTGTGTTTCTTGAATTAGGTAGTATTTTTATAGGTGCATAATAAATTAATCCTTGTTACACACATTTTAGCATTACTCCATCTTATCTATTGTTCTGAAAAGCGTACTTATTAAAAATTGATGACTTTAGACGGCAGAATAACTAAGTACTAAATTATTCTTCTATACTTAATGAGAAAATGTGGATTATATATTTTATTGCATCCACAAAATGAAAATGGAAATATTATGTCTTGACATTTGACCTGTAACATTCTGACCAGTATCCAAGGAGGGTAGTGGACCCGTGGACCGTCGTTTGGGTAACTTAAGGCTCACGGTGACCGCGGTTGTGCAGTCATCGTTTGCCAGGTCCGGCGTCGACGTCCATGATGTATTGGTTTTGTTCAACCCTATGAACAAAATTTATCTTAAGTTTTATAACTCTGGGTTGCAACCCATGCAGGTTTATGAAACATCACTCATCATTTTTGTTAGTAACAGTTGACAATCTTATACAACTGCAACTAACACGGTCTTAAAGGGATGACTTTTAACTCCGTAAATAAGGAGTCTTAAACACCGAGTATGAAGGTGGCTAGATTCAAGTGTCTTTTTAAACTTTTAAAGACTTGTTAGTTTAAGAAACAAAAACGAGTATTAATTTAAGGAGACAAATACACATGTTCGTGCAATTCATTTGCAATCAGAACCATGTAATTCTAATGTTAGTGAATAATCACATTCATGTATTTATTTTATTTTATATTATTATATTTAGTACGAGGATGCTACAATCTACAATCATACTAAACATTTATAGTTTCCACATGTTTTTACAAATTCATCAAGACAAAATTCACAAAAAAGCAAGTGTTAATAAGAAGCAACACAAAAGAAAATACTGTTTTTTTTTAGAAGGAAAGGTGACAAACGAGGTCACAGTCCACCTGTTGGTAAATAAATTAATAATGTGCCCCATAGACACCTACATCTATCCTTGATTAAGAATCAAAATCAGATACGCTGTCATCCCTGGCAACTAAGATGGAATGCTTCGTTACCAGTGAAATGAGTCTCCGGTTATCTTATAAAGCTAAATAGCAGCATTATGACTACGACAACGTAAGTAAAGTAAGAGCGACGCTCCTTTCCCGGTCAAACCGACTCATTAAGTGCTACTACAATAATACACCTGTAGTGTGGGTTAACAAGGTACAAATAAGCGGATATCATTTCTAAATATATAAACTTTTTTATCTTGGTATACAATAACGTCAAACACAACACAGTTTTGAGAGTTAAAAAATGTACTTTTGTATAATATTCTTTAATTCTCAAAACTACTGAGTACTAATGTTCATCCCATTAGGACTAATCAGCAATATTTAACAATAGCTTTTTATTAATTTAATTTATCAGGGACGCTAAAAGGCAGTACATTTTTTAACTTAGATATAGAATTCTATATCTAATGGTTTTTAATGATCCCGTTGATTAGTATTTTGACATTTGACATTTTTTATCATTTTATTCAATTAAGATTCAGATTCAGGTTAATTGATAATATATTCATCACTATATTACTCGTTTAGCAAATAGTAAAAGGAAGGGTACTCTAAGGAAAGGCTGATAAAACTTTACTTTTAACTACGTGTTATTCCTGCTCCGAATGTTATTTTAAGATGTTCTTTGTACCTGAAGTGGATATGTCTTTCTTAGGCGTTTCAATTGAACTAAGATTTGTTGTGGAAGCCCAGCCGCGATTCGCCTTATCTTCAGCTCCTGCAACATTTTCCTCGCGGCTCCTGTTGACAGAAATTGAATTAGTCTATTTTGGCCCTTTTAAATTAAAGGCATATATATAACGCCGTGTTAAAAATATAAAAGAGGTTCTACGATTTGTTTTCATAAGATTTTAAGAAAACTCACATAATTGTATTTAGGAAGACGCTTCACTGCTCAAATTGTTTTTCCAATATGTAATATTCATAGTATTCCGTGGCTTTCTTTTCTACATTTTTGTAAAGTTTACAGTGACTTAAACATTCATCTACTTATGTCTACACGACTAGTTATAATTTTAATAATGATAATGCTAATTCTACTTCATCTTACATTGGTTAAAAATATTACTTATCTACTTTGACTAACTTCTAGAACATACTTATTCTAACATTTATTTTCTCTAATTTTCCTTAATAATTTTTCCTACACTACTTATTGCAAATTTAAAAAAGTGTGTTCGACTGTCTTTGTTGTTAATATCTCTGTTCAGAGTTTCTTCTTTTAGCAGAAAGTCATACGCAGTTAACATTCCAGTCTTGCTAATTAAAATTTAGGACAGTCAAAAATAAAATGTTCAATTGTTTGTAGAGTCTGATCATCGCAGCTGCAGTAAGGACTATCCGCCAATTTGCATCTAAATAGGTAAGCTTTAGAACCTCCATGTCCTGTCAATATTTGAGAAATTAGATTATTTATGTTAATTTTACTAATTGTTTTATATGCTTTTGTAACATCCAGGAAGAATCTTCTTCTGTTCCAGCCTTGCTATATCGTTCTTGCCATATGTTTATAGTGTTGTTCCTGAGTTGGTGCTTTGCATAGGACAGCGGGAAGCAGTCATAGACTGCTGCTTGTCTGGATGTTTCTGCTGCTGACTTAGCTAATTCATCTGCTCTTTCATTTCCCGAGATGCCACAATGGGCCTTAATCCAATACAGTTTTACATCGCCCTGATTGTTTCGAATTTCATTGATTTTGGTCAATATTTCAGCTGCGAAGGGATGGACGGTCTTTGGATTAGAGAGGCATTCTAGAGCCGACCGAGAGTCACTTAGTATATTTGCTTTGTTAAATTCACGTTTACTTCTTATAAAACTCAGTGCTTGGCAGCAAGTTCTGCCTGATAAACACTGCAGTAATTGCTTAATTTTAGCTTTGCTTTATAGACCTCTTTTCCTTCTTTGCAGCAGCTTACTGCAGCAACAACCTTACCCGAAATCTTACTACCGTCTGTATATTGTAGGCCAATTGGTTTTTATCATTCTAACGTCTTCTTGGGTGCATTTAAGATCATATGATTCTTGGACGCGTTCTGCCGGATGCGTAAGTATAAAAGGACGGGACAGGTTTCGCTAACATTCTGCCAGGTAAATGGATGAGTGGTTTACCTCTTTTTATTAGATGTAGCTCTTTTTGTTCTTGTGTTCTTAAATCTAAAGGTATAATTCTTGCTAAAGGCGCACTGGAGATCAATGAGAATGTACGGTGTGCTTTGCAGATCATGATGCTAAACATCCTAATTATACTGTCAAGTTTTTTTGCGTATCTAAACTTTATTTGCTACTGAACCGCAGGATGCGGCTGCATTTAGGATTGTTGGCCCTACAACAGCGAGACAAATTGTACTCAAAATTTCTGACTTTAATCCCCATTGAGCTCTCGCTGTTCTGGAGACTTTTTTTATATAGTGCTATAGCTCTTTTAGTTGTGTCATCTACATGTTTGATAAAGTTCAGTCTCCTATCAACAATTAATCCGAGAATTTTTAGGTCTTCAGTGAAAGTGATTTTGGTGTTATTTAGTTTTATATTCGGTATCTCATACTTGATCTTTTTAGTGATAAGGCTGGCTTGTGTTTTTTGTGCAGCAGAATTCATCTTTCTTGATTTCCCCCAGTTTGAGATGTGTTTTAGAGCCAGGTTAATTTTCTCATCTATTTGTTTTGCATCTTTGCCTGAACCTATCACTATAATATCGTCGGCATTCGCTTGCATATGCCCGTTCCATTTTTCGGTTTCTTACAGTAAGTAATCTAGTAGGACATTCCACATTAGGCGTCCGCAGATAGAGCTCTGTATGCAGTTCTTATTTGTGTTTATGCTGACCTCTGTGTTGACATATCTAAGCGTTATTGACCTTTCCGTAAGGTAGCTCATTATCAGCCTGAAGACCGCTGGATCCATGACTCTTTTTTGTAATTATGTGATCACAGCAGGCCACCACGTGTTGTTAAATGCCCCTTCAATGTCCAATGAAACAATAAATATTATTTCTTTGTTTCTCACGCACTCCTTCACCATCTCCAGGGCATCATATAATGCATCCTCAGTTCCTCGCTGAGGGACGAAGCTGTATTGCCGACCGCTTAGTTTATTTTCCTGTCCAAGCTGCCATGTCAGTCTGGCGATAAATAACTTCTCTAGTACCTAAAGGTACTAGGCCTATTGGGCGGTACGCTTTCGTGATAGTATAATTCTCCTTATTCGCTTAAAAATCGCTCGGAATAACAGCGTTTTTCCATGCTTGTGGGAAATATCCTAGAGATAAACATTTCTTAAATATCTTAAGTAGGGTTTCTGGTTCTGCTAAATAGGATTTATAACAAATATCGGCAGTGAGTCCGTCCCCTCCAGGTGGTTTTTTGGGACTCATGTTTTTGAAAACAGCTTCTACTTCTGTAGCAGTAAAAAGTACATACAGCGTGGATATGTGTTGTACTATCGTTAAGATTTTCTCTTATGTTTGTTGCTTTTTCTGTTGGGTAGAAGGTGTTCGCTAAGAGTCTGACAGATTGCTCTGGAGATAAAGTGTTAATTTCCGCAGAAGATTATAGTAATGTGTCTTCTTTTGCTGTTGAATTTCTACGGATTATTCTATACATGCTCTGCCATTTGTTTTCCTTGTCTGATGCCTCTTGTGTACAACTCCAATGGTTTAAAAGTCAATTGAAATTGAAAATTACATTGGAAGAGGTCCAATACCACACGTTGAATTTTTACGGGCTAGTGAAGAACAATAAGAAGAAATTAAAAATAAAAACAAGTTATGTGATTGGAACGTTTTTAAGCATTAACTTTTGGGCGTTTTTAACTAAAAACATTTTAAACTTTAAGTTTTATGTTTTAATTTAAAAAACACACAAAGTTAAGGAAGGTTACCCGCCTCCTATTTCTATAATTGTAAAACATCGTTATAAAATATATATTATTAGATTTTATAATGATGTATAAGTGAAGTAACAGCATAAAATACTCTGCTCTCCTAGATCAATAACGTAAATATAACTTGTAATACAGTACTTATACCGAGTCGGGCATCCTCCACAATGGACTGTTGGCAAACGGTTTATTATTTATCGATTATCGTTGAGCCTAGTGATCAAAGCATGTGGATTCTACGCGGCAGGTTATGGTTTCAAACCAATAAAAATCTGCCTGAACTGATGTGTTGTGAGTGTTGTGTGTGCGTTACATCGGGAAAGTCTGGTAGGTTAGAGGGCGCCCATTAATTACATGAAGCGATTTTGGCAATTTTTTACCCTCCCCTTCCCGCTGGTGAGGTGTCGGGAGATAAGACCCCTCCTCCTCAAACCTCACGTGAGATATTTCAAAATGCTTATTTTTAGTGTTAATATGTTAATCTGTGCCGTTGGATTTATATATATAAGAAAAACATTATTTGCTTAGTTATTTTTACATAATTTGTGGAGTTTGCATAACCTCCATAAATATTATTGTGTAGGATTTCGGCAAATTGTACTTAATTTAACCCAATTTTCTTGAACTTTTACATTGTTACTTGCGGAAAAAAATTACGTGATATTTTAGGAGACGCTCCCTCTCCCCCACGCGAGATTGGGTGAGATTCAAATCGACTCCCTCTCCCCCCTAAACACATCACGTAATTAATGGACGCCCCCTTAGGATGATGAGTATGTTTGTAATTGCGCGTAGAAATTTAGCACTATATCGCATTCGCAATTGATAGCTTTGGATTATTCGAAAGTTGTCGCCGTAGTTGGAGACAGACCAAGAGGAAATCATTGTATTTGAAAGCTTGCCTGCTTACAAGTACGATCCTAGTGGAAGAGTTAGTCCTTTAGAACGTATAATATAGAAATCACTGAAGGTTTTCTTAAAACCGTTAACCATGTGGTGGCGATATAAAAAAATCCAATACCCTATTTCCTCCCGTGGGTGTCGTAGAGAATAATGATTATATAAACATCTAGTTTAAGCGATGCATCTCCCTATAGGTTTAAAGGTCAATACTCAGCCGTGGACCTTTATGGACTGATGAAAGAGAAGAATGTTTTCTTTCCTGTCTCTCTCATGTCAGTCTGTAATAGTTACTGCTTGGCTACTCTTAATTAGTGAGTGCCAAACATCAGGGGAATTCATTCCAACCTTAACGCTGTCCATTACGATCTAGAAACGGCGAAGCCGGCCTTGCTCTTTTTAACCGAGACTCAGGTGTCCTCTCCGGCTGATACTTCATATCTCTCCTACTCGGGGTACAAACTAGAACACTCCTTTGTGCCCCGGGCTAGAGTTTGCGTATACGTCAGAGAGGACATCTGTTTTCAACGCCTCGGCAGTCTTGAAGGTACGGACCTGTCCATCCTATGGCTGCGCGTAGACAGCGACGACCTCCCCCGCGTCTACGGGAGCCTCTATAGGTCCCATAGCGGTAATGCCGACACAGACTGACTCATCGACCACGTCCAAATGGCTGCAGACTCCGTGCTAGAACAGGTCCCATCCGCAGAGATCGTGATTCTCAGTGACTTTAACGCCCACCACGCTGAATGGCTTGGTTCTCGTTTAACCGATCATGCGGGTAGATCTGTCTATGACTTTGCCTTTGTATATGGTCTAACACAACTGGTTACTTCGCCTTCGCGGATCCCAGACGTGGAAGACCATGACCATTTCCTGTTGGACCTTCTGCTGACCTCTCATCCGGGCGGATATCAGGTCTCCGTCGATGCCCCTCTGGGCTCATCGGACCATTGTCTGATCCGGAGTACGGTGCCACTCACGCTCCAATCGTAGTTGCGATCTGCAGCTTGCCGCCGTGTTTGGCACTATCAGCCGATTGGGACGGGATGCGGTCTTTTTTTGCATCCTACCCTTGGGGGCGGGTTTGCTTCTCGCCGGAAGATCCCAGCGTTATTGCCGATTCTGTTGCTGATGTGGTACTTCAGGGTATGGAACTTTTTATTCCATCCTCTGTGGTGCCCATCGGAGGCAGATCTCAGCCATGGTTTGGTCACTCCTGTAAAATAGCATCACGCTATAAGCAGGAGTGCTACCGGGCCTGGGTTGACGCATCAACGTCTCAGGATATAAACACCAGCGCACTTAAGAAGAAGTAAAAAAGTAAAAAAAGCGTCATTGCCAAGGCAAGGTCTGAGCACATCGGCAGAATTGGCGAGAAACTAGTCCACCTTCCTTCGGGATCCCGTGCATTCTGGTCTCTCGCCAAGGCTGTCCAAGGGAACTTCTGTCAGCCATCTCTTCCATCTCTGCACAGAGAGGATGGCTCACTGGCCCATGCCGCAAAGGAGAAAGCCGATCTGTTGAGCTCTCTCTTTGCGTCCAACTCGACTCTAGATGACGGGGGGAACACACCGCCGACCATCCCGCGTTGTGAGGGCTCCATGCTGGATGTGCAGTTTACACAGCTCGGTTCGCAAAGCACTCTTCTCCCTGGACATGAGCAAGTCGAGTGGGCCCGATGGAGTCCCTCCCATTGTGCTGAAGACGTGTCCTCCGGAGTTGGCACCGGTTTCAACGCGTCTTTTCCGGTACTCCTACTCCCAAGACGTTGTCCCAAATTCATGGAAGACAGCTTTGGTTCACCCGATCCCTAATAAAGGCGACCGCTCAGACCCGTCCAACTACAGGCCTATCGCCATCACCTCCTTGTTCTCCAAAATAATGGAAGCCATTATAAACTGCCACATCATGAGGTACCTTGAGGATCACCCGCTGATTAGTGACCGCCAGTACGGTTTTCGTCGGGGTCTATAAGCCTGTGATCTTCTAGTCTATCTGACTCATAGATGGGCGGAGGCAGTAGAGACTAAGGGGGAGGTATTGGCCGTTAGTTTGGACATAGCGAAGGCCTTCGATCGGGTCTGGCACAAAGCGCTTCTTTCGAAGCTTCCTTCCTATGGGCTTCCTGAGAAATTGTGCAAATGGATCACCAGTTTCCTTGCTGATCGGAGCATCAAAGTCGTAGTAGACGATGCATGCTCTGATTTCAAGCCTATCAACGCTGGTGTTCCACAAGGCTGCGTGCTATCACCAATGCTGTTTCTCCTGCATATCAATGATATGTTGCTAACTGGTAGCATTCATTGCTATGCGGACGACAGCACTGGTGATGCCTTATATACCGGCCGTGCCAATGTTTATCGGAAAAACGTCGCCGAGTACCGGGACAAACTTTTGTCTGTAGTCGAGGCTTTGCTTAACAAAGTCTCGGATTGGGGGCGACTAAATCTAGTCTAGTTCAATCCCCAGAAGGCGCGTTTACCGCAAAAAAGAACCCCTTTATCGTATCTACTCAGTTTCAAGGCACTCCACTTGCTGCCTCAGCTAGCATCGGAATCCTTGGCGTCGACATATCGAGTAGTGTGCAGTTTCGTGGTCACTTGGAAGGCAAGGCCAAATTTAAATTTAAATTAAAAAAATATTTTTAAAAAGCTTGGCGTGCTCAGTAGAGCAAGACAGTATTTTATGCCGGCACATCGCTTGCAACTTTACAAAGCGCAAGTTCGACCTCACATGGAGTAATGTTCTCATCTCTGGGCCGGGGCACCCCAGTGCCAGCTCACTCCACTTGACCGCATCCAGCGCAGAGCTGTTCGAATCGTCGACGAATGAGTTCTTTCTGATCGGCTCGATACACTGGCACTGCGTAGAGATGTTGCATCTCTTTGCGTATTTTATCGCATCTATCACACAAAGACAAAACTCGCGTTACCACCCATACCATCTGGATGATTGGCAGTCCACCACTGTGCGATTTAGAAGTTTTCTCTCTCGCACAACTTCCTTGAACCTTCAAGAAAAGAGCTTACACCTTTCTAAAAGGCCGGCAACGCATCTGCAATTCCCCTGGTTTTGCGGTTGTTCATGGGCGGTGGTAGTCACTTACCATCAGGTGAGCCGCATGCTCGTTTGCCCCCTCTTCTATAAAAAAAGACGAAAGACGTCGCTCTCTGTCACAGGTAATTTGTAGTACATAGTAATTTTAAAATTTACTGGTAGTGGTAGGCATAGTTCATTTCGATGAGTGGCTGTTATGTATAAGATTGTAAGATGATTGAGTAAAGGGAACAATAAGGTAAACTTTTGAAAATAGTTTTCCCAGCGGAAATTCCGGGCATAACTTCGGTATAATGTAGCAACAACAAAATTTGTTCGTGATTTGGTATGTGCTAAGATTAAATACGTGTTGTACACGGAGGCGGTATTGCGTCAATCCATCAGTTCCACAAGGCGCCATACAAACAATATTCAACACATTTGCGAATTTGGAATTGTGCCACTAATGTCTTTTTATGGATTCATTTGTACGACTATCTTATATTTCATTATTGTTCTATACGCCACTAAATTTTAATTACCATAAAAAAGTTAAGAACTTTAACATTACCATCTTCATTTAACTACTACATAATAAATAGGTGTGTTAATAGTTAAAACCATATTAGACGAGACATTTAATTTAATTTTACGAAGTTATTAAATTTTGTAAAATCGACTAAAAAGGTTACAGTACAAAGTAATAAGGATTAATAATTTTCTGCTCACCAGATGTCGCTAGTTGACGAAAAGTTTATCAGTTTATAGAGTATTATACTAATACCCAAAACAATGCCTTAGTGGTTTGCGGTTTAATTTTTTGCACATTTTTAACTTTTTTTTTAAGATTTCTACTTTTATGTACATCTGTGATTGGTTTGTTTATGTTTAATCTTATTAATATAAAATACCTATAGCTAAAAGTACATAAAGAAACATTAACCTATACATTTTTCGAAAAATAAAAATAACTTCCCCGCTATGAAATCTCTTAAATGTTACTTATATACCTCACTTTTAAATGGCGCCGCTCTGGTGGCAGCAAAAGTCGGGCATCTTTACTATATTTTTATTGTACTAGACTAGAGTACTATCAGGTACTACTTAAAACCACTTCATCCACGTTATGTCAGTGAAATTTACCCGCTTGCGCTTGCTTGCCTGGTGTGCTATTACTTAATTTAGAAAAGCAAAAAATATATTGAAATGTAGAGTTTTTTTAAACAACTTATTTTTTATATATGTTTTTAATTTAATTGATATATCTCAGTTACTGACTGTACCCTTACTTTTTTTTGTTATAAAAAAGTGGTGCGTTAATATTAATAAGAACTGTAGTCGCGTACAAACGCCGTTAGAAACAGCCCTATCAAGCTAGCAATGAAAAGTCGGAGGAAGCGAATGAATTATGTATGGAAATATGGAGCTATTAAATAGTTACTAAACACCGATTTTCTACCTTTTGCCGGTTATGTAAAAAGAAGTTATCTTTTATATCAAGCTAGCAGAAAATTACTAAGTCAATGATAACTGGGTAATTAATAATAATTTCTGGTATAATAAAAAATTTAACTGGGTAATTAATAATAAATAGATAATTTCTGATGGAAAACGGTATATGTAAGAATTTTTTTTTATAAGATAGGGTGACAAACGAGCACACATTCCATCTGATGGTAAGTGGTTGCTGGGACCCATAGACATCCACATCTATACTCGATTACGAATCAAAATGCAGATGCGTCGTCTCCCATGAGGACTAAGATGGAATGCCTCTTTTCCAGTAAAATGGGTCTCCGGTTCCTCTACACTCACCATACGAAACACAGCAGTGTCAAGCTGCCATTTTACGCTGGTATTCTGTGAGAGCGTGGTACTTCCCCGGTCGGGGCGACCCATTCGTGGTACAACTATACTACTAATATAGCTGTAGCATGGCTCTGCCACGTATACGAAAATCCAAGAATTAACTGGACCTGACAACCAGTAGCTAACTACCAGTGTCTTTATACATAGATTTTGTTGCTGGTCAGAAATGATTTCAGTTATTAGTATTAGTTAGCTACCGACTGTTAGGTCCAGCCGATGTTTGTTTCTGTTCTGTGCTGGCGTGATGAACGTCCTTGATGTCATTTATGACCAGTATTAACATCTAGGACTGCATCTTGTAAAAGCTGATACCGGCAGTTAACTCCCGGTTGCCAGATTCGACCAATTCTTTGATCTTCTCTTCTTTCTTTGAAATTCCCTTGGAAAAATGGCTTGATCCTGGGACTCGAAAAAGGCCTCTACAGCACACATCATCTCGTGGTCGGCGTCGAACGTGACACACTGGGGCACTCAGCAGCACCATGTCGTCCTTATAACTAATAATATTGACACAAACACCGTCAATATGGCAGCCGACACGGGTGCTGCTGAGCTCCTCTATCAGTGCGTTCACTTACAGGTTGAAGAGATTTGGCGAGGTCAGTCAGACAGAGCACCCGATCATCGAACGACGTTGACTTGGTGAAAATACCAGTACTTGAAGATTTTTATCAGTGCGAGAGGCATGAGATGTTCTTTAATTTTTGCCATAAAATGTCGTAAGTACCAGGTCGAACGCCTTCGAGAGGTCGAGGAAACAGGCATAAATCGGTGTGTTCCTTTCGTAGTAATACTTGACAGTTTGCTTTAAACACAAGATAGCTAAGTAGACAGACCCGGTTTAAAATCATATTGATTGTCATGAGTTTACATACCGAGCTTTACTTACCAAGCTTACCGTTACTAAGCAAACCGTCAAGAACCTTAGCAACCACTGTGGCTAGAGAGATTAGCCTGTAGTTGCCCGTGTCGGTTAGGTCACCAGTTTTACTCTTCACAATTGGTACCTCCACAGTCCTCATCATCTCTGCTGGTACGCATATCCTATACAACATGGCAAGAACTCTGAGCAGGTGGACCCCGGCATGCTTTAGATGCTCAATCCTCAGGCTATCATGGCCAGGAGGTTTTCCACGTGACATTGGTTTTAAAGCTCCCCGAACGTCCTTTGCTGTGAATCTGGTACTTATCTCCAGTCCATGCGACTCCTCTACACTGAATGGTCGTGATGTTCCCAACTGTGATTTCACCATAAAGTGATCCTTTGTGATTAAATAAGTCCGCAATACATTTCGGTTCACTCACCCCGTTGACGCTCATGGGTAAGCCCGGCTTATTATTTAGCTTACTCGTAGTTTTCCAAAAGTTACGAAAGTCATGCTTCGAATGGTGAGTAGGGAGGATATCCATCTTTATCTGCTCCCTATTATTTTGTGACCACTTTAAGCGTGATTTAAAAATTATACGACTCTCCCGCATCTCCTCCCAAACACGTCCTTCATTTGGCTTACCCCAAAGTACCCATTCCATAAATTTACACCGAGCTACCCCGTGAGCGGTTGTTTTCTTCTCGGTTTAACAATGGCATGACTCTCAGAGGCGGCCATAACAAGGCATTTACAATCCTATTATACATACTGTCAATTATACGGCTATGATCTCGGTTGTCACAACGTCTATCACTACAGGTATCAGTATAGAAAGTCAACCTGTGTATATAAATTTTTTCGTCGAGGTTTCTCTTCTCCCATTTTATTTTATTACATTCACGATTTTCTTGCATAATCTTTGGTTTTACATTAATTATATTGCATTTAATAATGAGTGGCAAGTGGTTAGACCATACCGGGTCATATTTGATGTGTGTATCAACTATAGTTTGAAAAGCCGACTCGGTTACAACACAGTGGTCTAACCACCTTAGCGCTCCATTAGCATTACTTATAAAACTATGTCAATAAAAGACAATAAACCCAAATGAATGATATCGGCAATATTTGTCTCTGTCCTCCTCCTACTTCTGGTTTTATAAGGCAGTAAAGCTTAAGGTCACCATATTACCCTCACGTACCTTACTTGCTATATTTACTTTGGTTTTTGATCGACCGACACAGTGTAATTACAGTTTGTACTTCTCTGTCAAAAGTTTATAAATTGTCTAAATATGACTCCTTCAGGCCATAAATTACTGTCTAAGAACGTAGATACCTTCTGCTTCAACACAAAAAAACTTAATGGCTTTATGATTCTTCTCTTGTTATAATGTAATATCTTCCAATGTTATCATCTCTTTTGTCAGTCTGTATACATAGTATATTATATCTTTATCAGTCGAAATCCAGTTACAGTCTCTCCTTTACTTAATCAGTCGATAATTATTACACTTCCCGCATCCCAGAAGACACAGGCCATTATTTTCCGCAGGCTTGCTGAGAAGACGCTGTTTTCCACACCTTGCTTTGGTTTTTCGTCTCCGTGTCAAAATGGTCACATTTCATCTACGGTTACGAGACGAGCGCAAAAAATAATCTGGATCTACTTCAATTATTGCTAAATTTAGCTTTGAAATGTCAACTCGTGCTTTCTTTTGTACGTCTGTTAACATTCGAGGAACCCAGCACGCGGCCACTTTTTTGAATTTTAAGGTATGAGTTAAAATAAATTGAATTATCCCAATTTTTTTTTATGTGGTATAGCCATGCTGCAGTTATATTAATAGTATAGTTGTAGCACGAATGGGTCGGCTCGACCGGGGAAGGACCACGCTCTCACAGAATACCAGCGTAAAATAGCAGCTTAATGCTGCTGTGTTTCGTATGGTGAGTGTAAAGAACCGAAGACCCTTTTACTGGAAAAGAGACATTCCGTCTTAGTCCTCACGGGTGACAACGCATCTGCATTTTGATTCACAAACGAGGATAAATGTATATGTCTATGGGCCACAGCAACCACTTACACTCAGGTGGACTGTATGCTCGTTTGTCACCCTATCCTATAAAAAAAATCTCAGCTAAATAATAGATGGTCACACGTCGATCTAACTGCACATTTTTTTCGATATTTTTAACGTTTTCTTGCGTAGCGGCTGTTGTAGGCCGCCCGGAGCGAGTGTCATCATTGCAGGTAGTTCTGCCACGTTTAAATTCAGCGCACCAGTATTACACTGTAAAATAAGACGGAGCGCTGTTTGCCAAAGTAGACTGAAGTTCTTGAAAAACACTTTATGTAGAAACATTTTTCACGTAGAAATATTTAATAACCGCACTAGGTTCAAGTTTCTCTTCTCCATTTTGGATACGAATCAAATTCCCGCCAAATGTGAAATTTGAAAAAAAATTGGGTATAGTTTTTAATTTAGTTTTTTCTGGCCTTGGCATTTCTAAAACTCATTGATAAGTGTCCTATTCCGAAAACTTATTGATCAACTTGGTAGATTGCTTCATGGGGGGGGGGGGGGGGATATTTACCATAATTTTCACGGTTGGCAACTCCAGCTTCTTACTATTTTAAGTTGTTATCAGAAAGATTCCGGTGGCCATAACATGTTTCAGTTTCTCTCTGTTCCCTTTAACGACATCAGCGGGATGATATGGAGTAGTGTATGGCGACATAACGCCACTACGTTAGTACACTACGGTTGTAACACCATACTTCTAAATTTAATAACATTTAGAAGTATGGTGTAAAAATTGGAAAATCAATTTCAAGATCATCTATTTTATTTTTTTCTTATTTGCACGTTTTTATTGCTTTGTGCAGCCAGTACAGTTACAGGGTATTCACTCAAGATCACAGCGCATTTTTGTAGGCATAGCCTTTTTTATTTGAAGTTAGTTACAGGTGTCATGGGCTAAGTAATCATTCCTTCATTACAGCCTATAACTGTTGAACATATGCCTACCCCTTAGATTTCCTCGTGGTTTTGTCATAGTTGCCACGCTTAGGAGGCGGGTTGGCATCCCATTTCCTGTTCCAGTTTTCCTCTGTCGTCTCTTGTTACGACACCCACGGGATTGCAACATAGCGTAGTGGATTATCTTACGCCTACACTACACGGCGATCTTCATTTTAGTATGTATTATAAAAAGGAGGAAGGGTCCAATTCGGTTATATTTTAATATGGCTCCTAATATTTCCGTCTGTTAAAATTAATATACTCGTATTATATACCTTACCTACTTACCGATCAAACACTAGTTGTGTGAAATGATCATTTTTAACTAAGAATATTTTGTGAATATTTACTAAGTAGGTATACTTTTTGATTTCCGTTCGGCTTAGCAATGAGTTTCTGCGCTGTAGGCCGTGGCTATGAATCCCAATTAATCAATCAAAAAATTAATCTTATTTGTAGTTTTCCATTGAGTCTAATATATTTAATTTTCTGATGAGAAAAGCTAGTAATCGGGGAGTAATAAATGTTTTCTTGCTTTCCTGTATTTCTTTTTGAAAAATTGAGGTTCTCCCCTTTGCGGCGTCAGCAACGAATTACCGTATGGTTTACGAATAACTGTTCCGGGTCTGGCTGCTTGTAATTGTGAAATATATATATCTAAACTGCCTCGACGATACAGTAGAAAATAAAAGTATCTTTTTTTTAATAAATGATTAAATTAATTGTAGCAGCATGTCAAAAAAAAACGTCAGCAGTCCACAAAATGTTCCAATAACTAAAAGGCAGAAGGGCTTGCGTCGATGGCACCTAGTCGTAAGTTGGATGCTTCGCTTATTGTGCTTTCAATCTTATCGATAGCTTACTCTTTCCGTGAGCATTTTTAGACTATTTATATTATTATATAAATATTTTATATAGTGATATTTCACTATTTTATTATGGTTTCATTAATGAGCATTCCTACAACTACAGTGCATTCGCTATTGTGTGAAGGATACTGCTCTGAGCGGTATTACCAGTACTACACAACTACATACCGTCTAGCCAAGAGATTCCCAAAGTGCTCGATATCGACCCCTTTGGGGTCTAAGCCTATTTTTTTACCTTAATATGATGCATCCACTTAAGTCTCCCGTCTGTATAAAACCTAAGATACTATAAGAATTAATAGATGGACAGATATTTTGTCTAGTTGTTCATGTAGGAATACCACTTTTTGGTCTTTATTTTAAAGTGAACTAACCTCATTATTGTTAGTTTTTTTGTTGTTTTTTTATCGCTGGATTGAAAAATGTACAAAAGTACGACAATAAATGAGCTTCGAAATGTAATCATAATATTTTTTTCGATGTAAGCCACCAACATTAAGTAGGTGACTTATATACGAACTATAAGAAACAACTGAAATTGTTATATTTTGGGTAGGTACTTATGTCTCATGCACATAGAATATCTTTGTACATTGCATGCATATTTACTGATTGAACAGTAAATTTGTTGCAACCAATTTTATCATAATAAATCGATTTGTTTTCACCTGAAAGACATATTAGTGTAATAATAAATTATTCATTTAGTATTTGGAAGTGAAACAATTAAATGATAAACGCCTTTCATGTTGGCTTGGCTGGCTATTACAATATAGTACATGAAACTTTGTATCATTATGGAACACAGCAGCAATACACTTGACTTTCTTAACATTTCTTGTTTCTTGGAAAACAGTGACGGAAATGAGACTTTCTCTGCAAGTGATAATTAAACCTACTTATTTATAAAAAAAATATGTACACATACTAAGAACTAGGGAGTCCAAATTGTTACAGTTTTTTCTTTTGGATATTTTTAATTAATTTTTGTGTGAATTCATTTTATGTAAAGTAACGTAAAATAATTATCTGTATATTTGATTATAATATACATTTTATCACTGGTAACACCTAAAAAGACCACATTCCGTTTGATAAACGCCTCCTTCTTTTTATAGGGAAATAAATATTTTCTTATGATTGCTAACCGTGAGGCTGGCGAGCTCCAAGTGGAAAGGCTAGGTGTCGAAGCGGCAAAGTCTTCCTCTCGTTTGCGGCCGCCGCCATGCTCCTTGTAGTCCCGGAAACAACGCTTGCAGCGCGTCGGCCACCGTACCTGCGGGTGGAACCCCAGCGGGCACATTGGGTCGCCCTTGGCCAGTGGATACAAATGATGCATTTTGTTTACACCACACTTCTATCAAATGCACAAATCACAAATGTCATCGATTTTAACTAAATGCGAATTACTGTTACAATGCCCGAACTTTAATCACATTCTTTTACGTTCATTCTACGTGTTTACATAATTTATCCAGACAATAGTCATGTGCTCGCGTTTACTATACATCACTCAATAATGTTTATGGAATGAGTTTATGGTTCTAGGCTATAAATAATAATTTATTTATTTAAGTACGTGGTCCAGGCGCTCGTATGTCTGCACCGCACTAGCAATAAAAATATCCCGCTGCTAGCACCGAACCGGGCGACCTAAATCGACTGCTCTGAAGTCTGAAATCTCTATTAAGAACTACCCAAAATTTCTTGACGTGTTAATGATACTATATAAGCGTTCATACGCGAAACGTCGATTCGTAGTAAAGCAGTTGCACTCGATTGCGTGAGCGGGAAATAAAGAGATTGAATGTAAGAGTTCTGACAAGTGCGGATTAGAGCGGACGCGGCGCAAGCGGCATACGGGCCGGCTGTCCGGGCACTGGCGGCTGCGCGGGCACTTTGCCAACCTCGGCAACATCGCCAGCGCTCGCTATGTCTGCTGTGCCGTTTATTACACCATACGCATCTGAATCGCACGCATTCTCGCGGACAATAAAAATAAAACAATTTCTAATAAATTGGATCGAAGTATGGCGCAGATTTAGGGCCACGTGTTGCACGTCTGAACGCAATACTCTGAGACGCACAGAGTAGGTACATTATGGTGAGATGTATCGTGACGCAATCGTCAGGGTGATCTCGCGCTTTCTACGCGTTCATCCAAAATAGACTCTAGGGTGAATTATGGGCACAAACATTCGAATCACGTCGGCGATGAAATCTTTTGTATTTTTAAAATTCGACGATTCTCATGTAAGCGCGGTAGAAAAAGTTATAAAGTTATCCATCAGGAAATTAGAAGCAAAGGTATTTAGTAAAAATAATCTAAGTGGTGGATTATCTTTAAGGCAAACTAGGCACGTGCCTAGCAAGATTACAAAAGGGAAAGTTTTAAACGAGAAAAAATTAAGTAATACTTGCATAAAATTAAAAAATATACCTACTTTCTGTAGAGATGTAGAGCTTCCAAAGAGCGCCCCGTCTACTGATTCCTTCTACATCGCCACCACTCTCATCACGTTTTTCATTCATATCTACCTGTTACGTGTCCTAATTATTTTTCAACTAAACTTTTTTTTTATAGGATAAGGGTGACAAACGAGCACACAGTCCACCTGATGGTAAGTGGTTGCTGCAGCCCATAGACATCTACATCTATCCTCTATTCCAAATCAAAATGTAGATGCGTTGTCACCCGTGAGGACTAAGATGGAATGCCTCATTTCCAGTAAAAAGGGCCTCCAGCCACCTGCACTCACCAAGCGAAACGCAGAGGTAAACCTCTATTCACGCTGGTTCTCTGTG
The DNA here is from genome assembly GCA_033319125.1 of Parnassius glacialis. NCBI lineage: Eukaryota > Metazoa > Arthropoda > Insecta > Lepidoptera > Papilionidae > Parnassius > Parnassius glacialis. The sequence goes on along the minus strand of JAVANC010000013.1, from coordinate 35,902,178 downwards.
AGGTCGTGGTACCACCCCGGTTCGAGCCGGCCCATCCGTGCGACAGTAAAAGCTGCCGCGTGGCTCTACCACTGTTAAAATATGACCACCAGAGGGGCGTCGATGAGATGCTAGCCTAGGGCGTTGTCAACATTTAATCCGCCTATGTATCCTCCTTTTGTACCTTCCTCTAGGTGCTACAGTTTCCTGTCTAAGAAGGTATTTATTTCTTCTCCAAAATTAAAAAGTATGAAATTTACTACTCATTTGCAGTCTGTAACATTTTTTTTGATAAAAAGTTAAAGTTACAGCCTATATACATCCTACTGCTGGGCATACGTCTCCTCTCATTCCTGACAGAGGGTTTTAAGGCAAGAAAATGTCCGCCGCGATGTCCCAATGCGTGATGGCGAACTTCACATGTCTTCGAAATAATTTTTTTTCTTATTTCTCAGACATGCAGGTTTCTTCACGATGTTTTCTTTCACCGCCGAGCACGTGGTAAAACAACACTTAAAATTTACATATTTATCTTCACGCACAATCTCTAACGGGGTAGCCAGAGAAAACAGATCGCCAAGTGTCACGATCCTTACATACCTCTTTCGCTTCTTTCAGATTCATTATCTTCTTCATACATGCACGTCTAGGTATCCGAGTACTCTTGACCCTCCCCTCTTCGAGCAATTTGCTCAAATGGTCTTCGAAAGCTAGTCTCGGTCTACCTCGACACCTTTTAATATTAACTTTCGCGCTATATATTTTCTTCACCATTCGGTCTTCACTCATTCGCTCAACGTGCCCAAACCATCGAAGCACGCCCTTATCAATTTTTGTGATAAGGTCATCTTTCAAACCTGCCATATTGCGAATCTCTTCGTTTCGTTTTCGGTCGGCCATGGTAACGCCGCACATTTTACGAAGAGATCGCATCTCCCCTGCATTCAACTTGCTTTTATGCTTCTTCTGGCATACCCAGGTTTCGCTGCCATATAACAAAGTCGGTACCAACACTGCGTTATGTATTGCAAGGCGTGCACTCTTCACTATGCCTTGCCTTTTGACTAACGCAGTCAGGGCACTATTGACTTTGTTCCCGGTAGCGACACGCCTGTCCACATCTAAATCACATCTTCCATCCCGGCTAAAAGCACTCCCCAAGTATACAATTTCATTTACCTGTTCTAGACATTCCTGATTTACCCATATTTCACACTTCGTTCTCTCTTCGTCCCTTTCAAATACCAGAACCTTAGTTTTATTAGCATTCAAACGGAGACCTTTAATTTTACATTCCTCTGCAGAACTGCAGCCATTAGTCACGTGTATGAAACACGTGACTAATGGCTGCAGTTCTGCCTCTGATGGTGCAATAAGCACTGCATCATCAGCATACAGCAGACAATTTACATTAATGTCACCCAATTTCACACCCAAACAGCTATCTCTCAGCTTCTGTAAACAGCTGTCGAGATACAGAATGAACAGCCAGGAAGTTTGGGTGACAGGTCATGCCCTTTTTTTTTGACATGGGGAAATGCCTACGCATACCCGCCTCGCGGGGGCAAGGACGGGTTATGTCGGACTCGCACCGACTAAAACCCCATGGTGTTCCATCCTCGTCGCATATTGGCAGGGCCACGGGATACGCTTTCGCACACTTCCGCGGCCCCACCTGCGCTGGCCGCCCCATGGCGGCCCCTCCTCGGGAGAGGACTACTCCTCCTCCATCTCCCTCTCAGGTAAGGCGCACCAGAACACATGGCGCGCCCTCCTCCTCGGCCTCCAATTTCATGTGCGCAACGGACGCCCGATGCGCGAAGGCCATGGGGCCAGGAAAAACTAGCACTCAGAAGCACCAGCCTTCCTGACCCCAGCGGCGGATCTGGTCTATGGCTCCGCCGCCAACCAAGATTCGGCTGCGGGGGGTAGGGAGAGCGGCGCCTCGCAATACCGACACTCCTCTCCCCCCGCAGCCCCACCACCACCGCATCAACGGTGCGGCCTCGTTTGAGTCGCGGAGGATAGGGCGAGTGGCGCATCGCCATACCAACACTCCTCTTCCTCCGCGACTCCACTTCGGTTGCAGCGGTAGAGGGAGCGGACACCCCTCCCACCGCAGCCCACCGACACACATCCGAAGTGGGCTCACCAAGCCCACTCGGAGTGGCCACCTCGGGCCAGCCCTACACCACGGGCCAGCCAAGGGGTTCCTCTTTCTTCACCGTGGGTGACCAAGCCACGGCTACTAAGCCCCCCCGCAACGACAAGGCGGGAACCCGTTCGGGGGGGGGGGGGACAGATCATGCCCTACCCGCACACAGGCTTTACAGTCACAGTAAAGTGACTGCACAGCCCTTAGCAATCGATCATCCACACCATACCCCGGCAACAGTTCCCACATTTTCTTCCTTACAACCTTATCAAATGCTTTCTCAAGATCCACAAAAGCCCAGAAAATCTTCTGGTTAGCAGCCAGAGGCTTTTCCGTGATCATGCGGAGAGAAAACATTTGATCCGTGCATCCTCTTCCAGGTCTAAATCCGCATTGTGCCTCCCATAGAAATCTTTCTTTTGCATCCTATGTGTCAAAACCTTCGAGTAAACTTTACTTGCTAAACTGGTCAAGCTGATCGCCCGATAGCACCCGCAGTCAAAATGGGAACCTTTACCTTTATATAAAGGTACAATGACTGCAGATCGCCAATCATCCGGGACATCCCCCGTCCGCCAGCACAAATTGCACAGCAGATGAAAGCTGTCCCAGACGCGAGACCCACCATACTTGACCATTTCAGCAGTAACTCTGTCTAGTCCCGCAGCCTTACTACATTTCAAACTTCGAATCGCACGTTCAATCTCTTTCATACTGATGACCTCAGTGTCATCGAGGTCCGGGTCTGGCGTACCAGTCACGGCGTCACCCCCGGATCCCTCACTAAGATCATCACACGCATACATTTCTCTACAAAATTCGCTCCATCGCTGCATGACGTCCGATTTTTCTGAGAGGACGTCATTGGTTCTCGAAAGCACTTTGTTCATTTTTAAGGTCGTCGCACCACTTCGGGTCCTTCCAACCTCTTTCCAGAAGAGTTTGGAGTTCTCCTTAAAGTTGTGCGACAACCTTTCGTCCGCTTCCATTCTACACCTTTCACGCACTTCCTCAGTCAATGCTTTCGTGTGAACTTTCTGCAGTTTATATCTTTCTTTCATCTTCTCTCTCATATCCTTATCATTACTAGAGGCCAAGTAGTCTAACCATGCTTTCTTCTTCTTTACAGCTTCTTTCACTTCATCATTCCACCATGCATCTCTTCTATTACTACTGCCTCTTTTAATCGTTCCACACACTTCTTCCGCTGCACTTAGCATTCCATCCCTAAGGTTCTGCCTTGTTCTTTCCACACATTCTTTTCTGCCATCGATGGTGTCAAGCTTTTCGGCTACCCTCGCATTATATTTGTTCCTAGTATCCGCTTCCTGAAGCTTCCAGCTTCGGATGCGACAGACCGACTGTGGTTCTGTTACTGCCGTCCGGTAGCGCCAACCCGCGAACAGACCCCTAAATCTAGTAATCACTAGATAGTGATCCGTTCCCAGGTCAGCACCCCTGAACACTCGCGTATCCATCACCTGTTTTCGCAGTCGGTCATCCACCAGGAATAAATCGATCATACTTCTCTCATTCTTTCTTTCTCTGGTATATATATGGATTTTCTTGTGATTAAACATAGTGTTTGTCACAAGAAGACCCTTTTCCTTGCATACAGCCAGTATAAGCTTGCCAGTATCATTAACCCTTTTATCGCCAAACTTTCCAAGCACCGACTCGTACCCTAGTCGAGCGGTACCAACCCATCCATTCAAATCACCACATACAACAATTCTTTCGTTTCCCCTAACCAAATTTTTTACTTTAACAGTGGTAGAGCCACGCGACAGCTGTTGCTGTCGCACGGATGGGCCGGCTCGAACTGGGGTGGTATCACGACGTCACAGAAAACCAGCGTGAAGTAGAGGTTCACCTCTGCGTTTCGCTTGGTGAGTGCAGGTGGCCGGAGGCCTTTTTTACTGGAAATGAGGCATTCCATCTTAGTCCTCACGGGTGACAACGCATCTACATTTTGATTTGGAATAGAGGATAGATGTAGATGTCTATGGGCTGCAGCAACCACTTACCATCAGGTGGACTGTGTGCTCGTTTGTCACCCTTATCCCATAAAAAAAAATCTAGAACTTCTCTTACATTCCTCCAAAACTCCTCCAGCTCAGCCCTGGACGACGAAGCTACCGGCGCATAAACAGCCAAAAGGAATAACTTCGTCGGTCCCAATTTAAAGCAAACCCAGAGAAGTCTTGAGTTCACAACCTTATATTCAGTCATAACATCGACCAACCGAGACTACAGCAGCACCCCCACTCCCTGGCAGGCGCTCTCGCTCTCCGGGACTCCGGATCATAGAGCTAACGCCCCGCCAGGGAGCTCTTCAGTACCACTGCCCTTCCGTTTGGTTTCCGACATACACACGACATCTAATTCTCTTTCTTTCATTATCTGCCGACTTCCAAAAAGGAGACGGTACTCAATTCGAGTGGATGTTTTTTTTTATGTGTGTTACCTCATAACTTTGTACTGGGCGAACCGATTTCGATGATTCTTTTTTTATATGAAAGCTGATAGTTCTCGTGTGGTCCCATATGAATTTGATCATGGTCAGACCAATGGTTATTGAGTTATTCTTAAATAACCTATATTGAAGTCGCTTATATTGAAGTCGGCTGTACAAAATTTTTAATTTTAAATTATATTATTTCGATCAACTCATTCGTCTTACCTCTCATGCCTCCTCTAACATTCGACGTGCCAACTCTGCACTCTGTCCTCCAATTGCAATTACGAGTAACAATTTCATTGGTGCTGGCGGGCATCGAAACCGGGTTGCTCGCGTACCGTGAAATTTACAGCGAGCGCTAACCATCTGAGCTACCACGGCTCCCAGTTTTTAGTACAATTTTTTCTGTAAAATTTCCTAAATGGGCAATTACGTACATACAGGGTTTGTTGCTTGTATGTACTTCCATTTAAAAATGTACGTATAATTTTACTCTAAATGTGTAATGGCGAGAAATCGCATTTACGAGTATAGATATTTATTTATTTAGACTTCATACAGTATGATGTATTTAAGCGGACTTGATGCTTGAGGCATTCTCTACCAGTCAACCTTAGGGTGATGCAGAGATAAAAATATGAAGTAAGTGTGTGAAACGCTAAACGACAAGAGTATAAATTAAAGTATATAAATATAAAACAAAATAATACATATACCCATACATAAACTCACATATCAAAAGTTATTTAATACATGCATAGTATTATATACAAATTATGTACTATAAATAATAAATTACATACATTATATAATCATATAAATACATAAATACTACTAATGAGATTATTCTGCCAGTTATTCGCGTACTTTCTTCTTGAGTGCATAACGATTATTAGCCGTTCTAATTTCAAGAGGGGGAGATATTATAATTTAAAATCAAAAATGTTTTTCAGCCGACATCAATATATATTATTAAGGATAACTCAAAAACTATTGGTTAGACCATGATCAATTTTTGTCAAAAATTGTGTCCTTTGTATTTTGATATTCGAATGATTTTCCATTTTCTACAGACTTCAAAAAGGAGCCGGTACTCAATTCGACTGTATGTTTTTTATGTGTGTTACCTCATAACTTTTTACTGGGTGAACCGATTTCGAGGATTCTTTTTTATTTGAAAGCTGGTGCTTCACATGTGGTCCCATATTTTGATCAAGATCTAACCAGAAATTTTTGAGTTATGTTTAATAATTTATATTGAAGTCGGTTGTACAATATTTTTAATATTAAATTATAAATAATTATTCATCAGAAAATTAATGTATTAGACTTAATAGAAAACTAAAAAGAAGATTAATTTTCTGATGAAAAAAAGCTAGTAATCGCGGAATAGTAAATGTTTTATTGCTCTCCTGTAATTTTTTGAAAAATTGAGTTTCGCCCCTTTGCGGCGTCAACGACGAAGTGTATTTATAAAGTTTTACACGTCTTAGAACTATGTTCGAACTCAATTTAGGACTCAGTGATCAATGATAAACATATATTTCAGCCAGTTTACTTTCTATATGAACATAATATTATATAGGATGTGTCACATGAGTAATAAATGAACTTTGCTGCTGCCACTACAACACTAAGAAAAGGACTAAGAAAGTCTATTGAAAAATAAATTGTAACACAAGAGTATTTTAAAATTTATTTCAATAATTAACAATTATTCTTACTCTTAAAATATCTCAAACTTAAAATAAAAATTCGGTTGATTACATGGTTACTTTAACATTACTTATAGACATAAATATAAAAAAATATAAAATCGTTGTATGTTGAAGAACGTTAAATGATAAAGAAATAATCGTTTAGCACAATGTTTGACTTTAACTTGTGATGTCTACAAGTAAATAATGGTTTAGATCGATAAAATTGACACATTTCAACTTTATAATTATCACATTTCATGTGTCAAAGGTTATGAACATGTTTGTTTACTTATGATTAATATGATATGGGAACTACTGTCCTATTTGCACCAAAGAGCGTGAACCTTTTGTAATGATTTGTACTTTATTGTCAACAGACTTAACAGAAATCTCCTTCGTAAAGGGGCTCGTCTTCTTTCTTATCATAGACAAGAGTCTTGTAAATGACCTCTTCAAAATGCAGCGCATTCAGTCCTTTTGGTTCGGCAACTTTAATTTTTACATCTCCCGGATACAATATTTCGCCTTTGTTCTTTGTGCTTCCCATCACTAGCGACTTCTGAAGTTTATCAATGCATGGTATTTCTGAAACAGAATATTATTGTTTTGTATTTATATATGTTTCAAAGTTCTTCCAGATCATACCCGTGCTACTACTCGTACTAAACACAACAATGAAAATAGTACGATTTTCCTTGTTGTTTTTAGTTCTCAAACGTGATTTTAATCTTTACTTTTAACACTTCTTAAAGTAAACTTGCGAATCCTTACAAGTGATTCTCAGTGACATAACTTTAGTCGTCTTTCAAACTAATAATAGTGTTTGCGAACATTAAAAACCAAATAATAAATTATAACTACATATTAACAAAGTTAACAGTTTTAATTAAGAGACAGTGTTGTCTGTAAATACAATTATCTAGTAATTACTTAAACAGGACAAGAATATTATCTATTATTACACAGAAGAAAACAGAAATTTCCCACTTATTTAGGAATTCGAATTAAATAAATAACGAACAATTACTTAATGATGCTGTGTTTCGTATGGTGAGTGTAGAGAACCTTTTTAATGGAAACGAGGCATTCCATCTTAGTCCTCAGGGATGACCAAGGATCTGCATTTTGATTCTTAATCGAGGATAAATGTAGATGTCTATGGGCCACAGCATCCACTTACAATCAGGGGGACTGTGTGCTCGTTTGTCACCCTTATTCTATAAAAAAGATACATGTCCGGCAATGGACTTACGAGTTGATGATGAAGAAGTATTCAAGGGTATAAGTTAAAAAAAGCTTTGCTGGGTTTCCATAATTAGATGCTTAACGATATTCGCGTGATATTTTTGTGCCACCAACTTACACGATACAATAGAAAAATGCAATAATAATAATAATAATAATTAAGCGGGGTATATTCCAGGGTGATAGCTTGAGCCCAACTTAGTTTTGTTTAGCCCTGAATCCCTTAAGCACTACTATTGAGGAATCCGGATTAGGGTTTCGGTTTCGAAAAGAAAACTCACCCATCTCACATCTACTTTACATTCATGATCTCAAGCTATTCACATCAAAAGCGAGTGATCTACTATTATTGTTGAAATTAACACATAGTTTTAACAATGATATTAGAATAGAATTTGGAATAGATAAATGTGCTGTCATCAACGTAAATAGGGGCAAAATTAAAGATTGTAATAATTTTGCAATTAATTAATTTTTTCAGCGGGGAAACGCAGCCAGCGTTCTTGGCACGATACCGCGGGGAGTAGGACTATATGATATTTAAGTTTCTAGTTTTAGTTTTTTTTTATTATTATTATAGTTTTTAGAATTACAAATGACTTATATTTCAGTTCTCTTTCTGAAACAGAACTAGAACTATAAATACTTGGGCATGGCAGAAGCACTAACAATTAATGACAAAAATATTAAAGAAAATTTAAAAGTAAAATTTATGTCAAGATTAAAAAAAGTTATCAAAAGTCATTTACCCGGCGGAAATAAAATTAGAGCATATAACTCCTGGGTAATACCTAGCCTTTTATATACTTTTGGTGTTACAAGATGGTCTCAAACGGAATTGGATGACTTAGATAGACGAGTCCGTACATTAATGACTACGCACAGAATGCACCACCCGCGATCATCTGTCATGAGGTTGTATCTTCCAAGAAAAGATGGTGGACGGGGCTTATTAAACATTAAAAACCTACACAACCGTGAAGTATACAACCTCAGATAATATTTTATTAAAAAAAAAGACACATCACGCATTCATAGTGACGTAGTGATTAATGACAAATCATTAACCCCGCTTAATATCCCCGTAATAATCCCCGCAAAGAACTGGCAGAGGCCTCATACTATGACTATAGATGAACGCAAAAAGGTTTGGAATGACAAACAACTGCATGGTCGATTTTTTAAAACATTGACTAATCCTTATGTAGACATGGTTGCATCAGTACACTGGTTACAGTTTGGTGACCTTTTTGCAGAAACTGAAGGTTTTATCTGTGCAATACAAGATGAAGTAATTAAAACGAAAAACTACCGGCAGTACATTTTGAGGGACGGCATAGTTACTCAACAAGACGTTCCATGTTATAAGTATGAAGCAAAGCCAGTCCTTGAAAATAGAAGTGTCACGCTGTACTGGGATCGGTCAATTATCACAGACAGGTTTATAGTGGCAAATAAACCTGACATTGTTGTGATAGACCGAACTACACGCAATGCAATAATAGTGGATATCAGTGTTCCTCATGACGAGAATCTCGTGAAAGCAGAGAACGATAAAAAAATAAAATATATCGACTTGGCTCATGAGATTGTCGCTATGTGGGACGTTCATTCTACTATTATTGTACCAATAGTTGTATCAGTTAATGGGCTTATTGGTAAAAAAATATGGACGATTATCTGTCCAAGTTAGGTTTGGGCAAATGGCTGAAGGGATTAATACAAAAATCGGCCTTATTAAATACGGCGCGTATAGTAAGAAGGTTCCTATCTTTGGATGCCTAACTTCACCGATGGCTTAGGATTCCTCGCCGCGGTGGATAATAGCCGAAATAATAATATTATTTATATAGATTGTATTTATATTTATAATATTATAATTTTGTGACAATATATGTGATTATAAAATAATAATAATATTTATTGAGACCAAAAACATTTTAATATGAACATAGTTAGCGTTAACATCTGCAGTAGTCGAGGACTGTGTCGCAGATGTTAGCGCCCACATACTACATAATAACATTTATAATGATTTATACTAAGGATATAGCAAAATATTCTAAGTAATTTAGCATGTGTGTGTATTTGTGTGTGCGCGCGTGTGTGTGTGTGCGTGTGTGTGTGTGTACGCGCGTGTGTGTGTGTGTGTGTGTGTGTGCGCGCGTGCGTATGTTTATGTGTGTGTTTTTATGTACGTATGTGTTTTAGAACTATTGCTCAATTAAAGCTTCTACCTCGTCATAATCAATGATATGATACAAAGATTAAACAAGTAAATACCAACCTGAGGTGACAACTTTTTTTATAGGCGTTCCAAGCGCTGCTTCTATCACCCTTACGTCTCGTACGAGCTGTTGGAACTCGGTTGGCGTCAACGAACACACGTGGTCGGTGCCTTTCATGCTCTTATCCAATGTTATATGCTTCTCCAATACCTGAAAATATTAAGAAGCTATAGAGCTTCCTGAACAATTAAAATTTTATATTATTTTATGTTATTAAAGCATACGAAGATTTTGCAATAAATTTTGCTTTAAAATGTAATTCAAGCATCATCATAGTTAACAGACTTTTTAAGTCTGCAGCTGGTCTTAACACAGCACTGCTTTTCCAGGAATAGTGGCAGTTGGTAAATAAAACGCGTTATGCTTATCGCGTCGGCAAAGGTTGTTCTCCTTGCCATTTTTGGTTAAAGCGTCTTCTTTGAACGCTAGAGATGTTCCAGGTTTCATTAGGCTCTTGTATGGCTTACGAAAACCAAACTTTGTTATAAAGATACAATGACAGGTGAAGCAGTAAATTTGATATGAGATATTGTATGTTTACGGGGCTTGTATCAAAATTTCCGGAGATGGCGCTTAGCGTCAATACCTTTCAAATGAGATAACTTGAGTAGACGTGGACTAGATATGCTGCTTTATAATACCAGCCTGTCACTGCCTGACAGGCTGGTAGCTAGTAGTAGTAGAAAAAGGCTAGTTATGGATGGATTTTCCGCCGCCAGAGCCACGTCATACGTCAACCAGTAGAGTACACCGTGTGTAGGTGAGGTTGGTTTATTCCCCATTACAAATAGTTTTTAATATTTTTTCCTTTATTATTTGATTAATTTGTATCATAAGCATCGAAAGATCTTAATAGTTCATCGCTGGGACATGGGACGCTTTCGTTAAGATTAGTAAATGTAGAGTAGAGATTAGCAACCGCATTAGACTTTTCGTACCTGTGACGTTATTCACCCATCGCCGGTCTAAGTACAGTAAATTGTACGCTTAATATGAATTTAACAGGTTACAATTATGATTGATACATAATTTAAGTGATCCCAAGTCAGTATTTCTCAATTTTTTTTTTAAATTACGAGCATCAAAAGTGTTGTTTCTTACCCAGAACCTGAGTCCAACAGTGGGTTGTTTATCGTATGAAAAGGTCGATGAAATGATTATGAAACTTATACGTTAGTACGTAAAGGTTTTATAAAAGTTTACATTTATAACGTTAGACCCCACGTTAATTTCTTCACAAGTGTAGTTGGCACGGTATTTTTTAATTACATTGTAAGATGTTTTATGCGGAAACATAAATACAGCGAAAATTATTTGTTTAAATATTACTTCTTGCAATAAAATTATAATAATGACATAAAAGCTAATATTAAACACCGCGACACGGATATATGAGTATAAATGGTGTTCTATAGAACGATAAATTAAATTTAAAAAAGGAAATATGACTTCAACTCACATGAATACTTTAACAAACTAAACATTAGAACTGTTTTTTTTTTTATTTTGAAATTATTATGTACAGCTTACGTAATTTACGATATTTAAAAATATAGTATTATGTAAGATTGATATGTTTTGTTTGTATTTGGGACTATCTATAACCCAGTCGCCTCGCGGGGCGTAAATAAAACAATTTTAGATCATCGAAGACAATTTTACGTGTCCGCGAGGATCTCCTAAACTACTGAACAGAGTTCAATTAAATTTTGTAGCTGTGTATTACTTTCTCCAATTTGTGAGATAGGATAGATTATATCCCTATAAGTGATCCTCAATATTAGCGAATTTAAGGACTTTTTAAAGGACAAAGTGTCGTCGGAACAGGCAGAACGACGTCTGCCTGGCCAGCTAAGTAATTGTTATAAAAGTATCCTATATCCTATTACATTACATAGTGAATTACTTGAATAGAAATCATCTAGTTGTTCAAGCGTGATTATACAATTACACAATATCACCCAAACAAACATATTTTTTTAACATTTTATAATACTAAATGAAAGTTAAATTTAAAAAGTATAACCTTCGCTCCCAATGCAACAGCGCCTAAAGCAACAGCTGTACCGACTTCTTGTCCGGAATATCCCACAGGAACATCGAAAGATTTCATGTAGTCTTGTAGAACTGCCAAATTGCAATCTTCAAACGGCACGGGGTAAGCTGAGATGCAATGCAATAGGCAGAACTGTTTGTGTTGAGCAGATATTATGTCGTAGATAGTTTTCACAGCTTTCTTGTCCACCATTCCAGTCGATATGATCAACGGAACCTTTTTCGACGCGGCATATTTCAAAAACAGCAGGTTGTTCGAGTCGCCGGAACCTATTTTTATAAACGGCACTTTGATGTTGACAAGGAAGTCAAATGACACCTGAAAATTAGCATTGATTCTCATTTATATGTTTTCTTCGGCGTAGAGACGTATTATACATATTATACGTAGTAGAGCCATGCTGCAGCTATATTACTATAGTATGTGCCATATCGATTGAGAAAAACGGACAATGACCTCAGATATGAGCCGAGTGTCAAAAGGCGTAACTTACAAAATCTCAATTTAGATGTGATAACAATATTTAAATATTGATATTATTCCCACTTCTAGGTCAGCACATATGTTTTGTTTTTTTGTTTCTTAAATAATATTGTCTGTGGTTCCTATAAACATAGTAAAATCTTACGGTACATCGCGAAAAATGTGTTATATTTTATATTTCAATTTATGGTAAGTAACGCAGCAATTCATTTAATAACAGTTTCATATTAAAAAAATATTTGAAGCAATATAATCACCATATTGAGCTTTTGCAAATTCATCCCTTTAAAATAAACAAAACGCGCGTTACGTCAGTTCGTTCTAAAAGAAACGTGACAATGGCAGCCAGAGATGCGTCACCTTTTTTGGGCCGGTCCGCCATTTTGTTTTCATTCGTGTTCGGATAGCGCTTGCGAGTGTACGTCTCGGGTAATTCATAGCATTCATTGCATTGTTTTAGTTGAGTTTTTACTGTTAAATTTGTTATATCGTTAAGTTTTTGTTTTTTGAATCTGTTATATTAGTTTTACTGTGACGGTCGTTACTAAATCGACATGAGTTCAGGAGAATTTGGTGAAGGACCCGGTCCTTCAACATCAAGTGGAAAGAGACGTCGCCGACCCATAATAAACGTAGCAGGTACGTACAAATAGGTACAAATGCGACGACGTAGCCTTTCTATTTCTTAAAGCGCTCTTTTTATGTGACCATGTGGTATTTATTTTCTAAAACAATATGTATTTATGTGATGTAGTACTATGGTAGTATATTTTTGTCATTTATTTACAGGCCCATCTTCTGGAGCACCTTTAACGTCACCAGTAAAAAAGAGAAAACCTACCACTTTGTCGGTCGGGGAACAAGAGATTATCATTAATGTATACAAATATGTCAAAAACACCTGGCCCGAAGACGTGTATCCTTCAAACGTTAATATGGTAGAAAAGGTTTCGGAGATCTCAGGAGTCAGCAAGAGCACTATATATCGCGTATTAAGCGTGTATAGAGATTCCCATAAAATACCAGAAAAGGGAATAATTAATAAAAGAAAAAAGTCTGTAATTGACAAGTTGGACGATTTTGATAAATCGGCTATAAGAGCGAAAGTCTATAAGAGATAAGAGAGAAGAAAGAAGAGCCTCGGTCGTAAAATTTTATGGCTTTTTATTGACACTTTGTAATTCTGACTTTAAGCAATGCGCGTAAGGTTGAATTTGTTTTATTATCGGTTGACCAGCGAGAAGGTATATTTATTTCAACTAGAATTACGTCACAAAATTTGGCGACAGTTTTTAAAGAACTTTTGTATGGGATTGTGCATCTAATTTTTTATTAGTGATCGATGGTTTATTGTTATAAAAATAAATAGATTTTTTTAGTTATAATTTAGAAAAGTATTTAATAAATTTGCCTAAATAGTTGTACACGTTGGCAATGAAAATGGCTTTTTGGAGGGATGTGATTGGGTATTTGAATCATCATCTACTGGTGACTACCATGAGAGTATGGACGCTCTCCATTTCGAGGACTGGTTTAGAAAAGTAATAGAAAAACTGCAAAGCGGCGATGTCATAGTTATGGATAACGCTAGTTACCACTCCAGACGTTTAGAAAAAACCCCAACAATGTCTTGGCGGAAACAAAATATGCAGGAATGGCTAGAATCTAAACAGATCGCATACGTGCCCTCGGACACAAAGACCCACTTAATGGAAAAAATAAAGGCAGTTAAAGATAACTATCGAAGTTACGTCACCGACGAGATGGCAAAAGAAAAAAGCATCACAGTGGTAAGGTTACCTCCTTATCACTGTGAGCTTAACCCCATTGAACTTGTGTGGGCAGATGTGAAAGGGTACGTTGCACGAAAAAATACAACTTTCAAGTTAAAAGATGTTAAAAATTTACTTAAAGATGGTTTAACTCAAATCACGCCAGATAAATGGAAAAACTGTGTTCAGCATGTCCTTAAGGTTGAACAAAAAATGCGTGGCATGGATGATAGAATTGACCAAACTGCAGATCGCTTTATAATTAATGTTACAGATAGTTCATCAAGTGAAGATACGAGTGATGATTGCACTGAATAAAAATAAAGTTCTTATATAATATTAAAAATAAAGTTTTATCTTTTGCATAAGTACGTACTTATTCGGTGTCGTTATCACTCGAATCTTTATATGTGTTATAAATTAATGTTTTTTGTTGTTAAATGAATAAAGTACTTTATAACAATAGATGATTTTTCTTCTACAGCGATCTTTCACATAACTTTTTAATAATAGTTAATAAATATATATTATATCAATCATTATAAAAAAATCATTATAAATAAAGAAAGTACTACATATAAAATGTGCCTATATATTGAAGGTTTGTAACCCCTGGTTAAACGACCGAAAGGTCATTGTCCGTTTTTCTCAATCGATTTGGCACATACTATAGTATAGATACGCATGGGTCGCACGAATGGGTCGGCTCGACCGGGGAAGGACCACGCTCTCACAGAATGCGAGCGTAAAATAGCAGCTTAACACTGCTGTGTTTCGTAGTGAGTGTAGAGAACCGGGGACCCATTTTACTGGAAAAGAGGCATTCCATCTTAATCCTCACGGGTGGCAACGCACCTCCATTTCAATTCTTTATTGAGGATAGATGTAGATGTCTATGGATCACAGCAACCACTTATCATCAGGTGGACTGTGTGCTCGTTTGTCATCGTATCCTATAAAAAAGAGACATGCTGCGGTTGTAGGTGCATTATGGTTGCAGCACGAATGAGTTTACTTGACCGGGGTAGTACCACGTTCTCACAAGTTAGCAGCGTGAAATATCAGCTTAATACTGCTGTTTCGTAATATGAGTATACAGAATCGGAAATCTTAGTCCTCAGGGGTGACAGAGCATATACACTTTGATTCTTAATAGAGGATAGATGTACGAGTGGGTGTTTTTGGGCCACAGAATCCAGGTAGCAGGTGAACTTGTTTTTAAAGTATAAGGGTGACAAGCGAACACGCAGTCCACCTGATGGTAAGTGGCTGCTGTGGCCCATAGACAACTACATCTATACTCGTTTGCAAATCAAAATGCAGATGCATTTTCAGCCGTGAGGACTAAAATGGAATACCTATTTTCCAGTAAAAAGTATCTCCGGTTTTCTACAGTCACCATACGAAACACAGCAGCATTAAGCTGCTATTTTACGCTGGTATTCAACTTTAACTTGTGCTCGTTTTACATCCTTATTCTATAAAATATAATAAATTTGAATTTATGTTTAATAGTAAATAATATAAATTAATGCATGTGTAATGCTTACCATATCCATAGCTGAGGCGGTAAACAGAATCCCGACCTCCTGTGCATATTTGAACAGTTCTCTATATTGGGTTTCTGTAAACTCTAAATGTTGTTTGTGATCGCCGTATGTTTTGCCCCAAGAATTGGGATTGTCATAAGGCCTCTCTAAATACTTTTTTGTAAATTTCTCTTTTAAGCAAGTTTTTTGAAATTTCACGCAGCTAGCACCCGAATCCTGTAACGCATTGAATAAATGCTATTAAATATTTGTGTTAAAGTTCTGATAAGATGACAACACTCTTTTTAACAATAAAAACTTATCTGATAAATGAATTCAAATATCTTCCTTGTTTTGAAAATGTACTGAATGATAGTATATTTTATGTTAGATATAGGTAAGTATGTAATAGATAATGAAGGTGTTGGATAAAGTAGCGGTACAAAAAATAAAATGCCCACAATTGGCTTATGTTTGAAGTCATATTTTAAAAGAGAAACATAAGAAATTGATTATAATAAAATTTGGACACAAATCTTTAATATCACGAGTCGATTAACAACCGATTGCATCGTAGCATATTCAATGTTTCTTTGTTATTTTCATTTACTTAGCAAAAAAGTGATTGTCTGTACACGTACTATGTAATGTAGTTAAATCCATGCAAGTCAATGTATCAGCGGGTACATATCATAACATTGCGAACTGGTTGTGACGCTGTGAGGTACGGTAAAAATACTTGCTTGATGACCCTTTGTTTTGTTGAAAACAATAACACAAAGCGGTGTTTAACTCAAAAGGCATAGTTAATACCGTAAATATGTGTGTTCGAAATTTATAAATGTTACTTACCTTGGCTGCTTTTATCAACTTTTTCGCAATTTCAATGTCACCTTGATGGTTCTGTCCGACTTCAGCTATAATAAAACAGGGATTGTTGCCACCAACTTTGATATCTTCGGTTATCTTCACTTCGACCATCTTCACAGCTGTTGAATGCGTTCCATAAAAATAAATAAGATGGTACCGGTTTTCAACGCGCACTGGTCGTAGAAACTCAGTAAATGGATATGTACGTAAGGTTTATCGACCTCTTGCTCAGGATCGGATCGGATTGTGTAAATAAGGTCAATTCAATATAAAAGCGAGCTGCACGTTGCACGGTCGCTACACTAGTGCGCGCGCGCCTCGCCTCAGTACCCGCTTTGCATGATAATTGATAAAAACCAGTATGTTCGGCGACGCCGATCATGACCACGCTGTCACACGGCCCGGCGATAGGTGAAACGTGACAAAGTACTCAAAACATTGGTATTGGACACAAACATTCGTCATTCGTGTTTGTTTACTCCTTCATGCACTGTTTGAATTGTATTGTTTGTTTTTAATAACAAATATCATTTAGTAGCTCGTTTTGAAAATTATCTATTACAAATTATCAATAACAAGTAAGAATAAAGAAAACTGTTAAGAGTCTGATATTATATTATTTTAGTCGAGTTTTTATGTGTAAACAGCGGCTTTATCAACTGAAGAAAAATAATGATACTGGAGAACTAGTCGTGATAAATATATTTTGATTGCGTCAGAAGTCAAAATACAAACGGCCAAATGCTATTTTGTTATAAAGATATATAGGTATCTAGAACAGTCTTTAACATATTAAGCTGTAGTCTTTTATAAAATTGAATCTTTTTACGAACAATATGTTTTTTTTATAGGATAGGGTGACAAACAAGCACACAGTCCATCTGATGGTAAGTGGTTGCTGTGGCCCATAGACATCTACATTTATTCTAGTTTGCGAATTAAAATGCAGATGAGTTGTCACCCGTAAGGACTAAGATGGAATGCCTCTTTTCCAGTAAATAGGGTCTCCGGTTCTCTACACTCACCATACGAAACACAGCAGTGTTAAGATGCTATTTTACGCTGGTATTCTGTGAGAGCGTGGTCCTTCCCCGGTCGAGCCGACCCATTCGTGCTATGTACATATACATTATGTACCTTCTTTATAAGTAACTACAGTAAGTACATAATGTTCGATGACGTTTTTCTCTATAAAAATATTTTAGTCGATTAAAAAGTCCTGGACTAAATAATAAGAAATTAAAAAATCATTATTTTTTACAACCATTTCCCTTCGTTCGATCCTTGACACGTTTCTTCCAAAATTTCAATTCTTAGTCGTCGGAACGACGTGGGATCAGAGCGACACTCATTGTAATGCATAAGATGAACACTAGGGCTTCGTAATTTTTGTCTTATCATTCCAAAGTAAAAACTATATCGAAGCACTCCTTTGTGATCCCACCAAATGCACAGCATAGACTTATCAGAGTGGATGTATTTTGCTGCGTTGACAACTATTTCTTTGGGACAGCCGTTCAAAACGTTTATCTTGTATTGCTTTGGGACAGAATCCAAGTTTCATCCGCCTTCCACTACATCTCTAAAAAACTACTTTCGTTGATACGTCGGTGAGTTGATAAGAGATCGATCGCGATGAATTATTCCTCTTTTTTATTATAATAGCCGAGATTATGCAGCTGATTGTGATGTTGAATTTGCAGCGTATTAGCAGCGAAGTATGTAACATGCCATCTCCGCAGGACAGGGTTATCTTTACTCTGCTACGTGGAGTACACTGAAAGTTTTGCGTGACTTATCAGTAAACTATAAACTATAAATATACATAATTATATTAACTGCTTTTCACAGTAGGTATTTTCAATTACATTTTAAACACTCTTTTATTCGTTCAAACCATTTCTGAAAACATGACAACCGTTGATCTGAGGGTATGTTTTATGCGTGCTGGTTGAAAGCTATTACGACTCCTTTTTTAGAATAGAATAGAATATAATGATTTTTATTCAATATTGATTATTACACAATACTTATTGTAAGTCATTTTTTATTTACCACTGGTTCGGAAAATACCTCTATCCTGGGAAAAATCAGCAAGAAACTGGACTTTTTTTAAATCATAATTTCACTTAACAATAATTTTGTTTATACAATTTTAAATATTTTTACATAGAACCAGCATGGTGGCGATCACCTTATTCCCAGAGGTTATTTTCATTCATGTATTCCTTGATATTGTAGTAACCCTTTTTGTACAGTTTTTCTTTAATAAAACTTTAAACTTGTTTATTGACAAACTTTGAACAGGTTCTGGAATTTTGTTGTAAAAGCGTATACATTGCCCCATAAATGAATTACAAATTCTGTGGAGTCTAGTAACTGGCATTACATGCTTATGTTTGTTCCTAGTTAAGGCATGAACGTCCTTATTCTTATTAAAGCTATTTATGTTTTTATGTACATACATTACATTTTCATAAATATATTGCGATGCCAAAGTTAATATGTTTATTTCTTTAAATTTTTGTCTGAGGGACTCTTTACAATTTAGGTTATAAGTCGCCCGTACGGCTCTCTTTTGCAAAACTATTATAGCTTCAATATCAGTCGCATTAACCCATAGCAAAATTCTATAAGTCATTACGCTATGAAAGTAACTAAAATACACTAATCTAGCTGTATCAACATTTGTGAGACTTCTGATCTTTCTTACAGCATATGCTGCAGGACTAAGTCTGCTTGCAAATTTAGATATATGGGGGCCCCATTGAAATTTTGAAATCTTTGATTTTTTTGGAAAATAAAGCAATCGCATTGTGCGAGGTTTGGTCTTCGTGTGGAATGGGTACCACAAGCTCCATTTTATCAGTAGCCAAAAATGACTTCTGTTCGTTCGCGGTGTGCGCCGAAGCATTGTCATGGTGCTATAGAATGCGACTTTTTGGTCGTTTTTCCCTAACTTTTTCAGACACTGGGCTAACAAATTGCTAATCTGTTGGAATCGGGCAGACAGGATCCGCCTTGGAAATAAAAACATAGTCATTTTTCCCACGCTTCTTGCCTGCGTCAATTTTGTTGGTTTGCTGTCGCCTTCGAAACACTCATACAGAAGACTGTTGCTTTCTTGCCGGAATATAACAATATATTCATGTTTCATCTCCTGTCATAATTGCATACACAATATTAAAAAATTCCGTGATCATACTTAAATACACAATTAAAAAAAACTATAATAATAAAAAAAAAACTAAAACTAGAAACTTAATTATCATATACTACTCCCCGGGGTATCGTGCCAAGAACGCTCGCTGCGTTTCCCCGCTGAATGGCTATATACTTAGCCTTTGAGCGAGAAAAGAACCAGCCCTCTTATCCCCAGCAGCAACGACCAGCTGTGGATGGAGTTCCTTTAAGAACTTCACCGCACGTGGACCCCACGGACCGATAGTCTCTACAGCAAACGGCACAAATATGTAGTCATCTCTCAGAGACTCATATTAGCGCCACTTACTCAGTTCAGCTGCCTCTGATGCCGCCCCGACTCTAAACGAGGTACCCCTGAGATAAGAGGCCGCCAGAGTGTCTACGCAAGTAGCATCCCACACTAGGGCTTTACGTCTCTTCCAAGGGACCAATGTCATACCGTCGGGTCTCCTGCCATCGTATCTAAATATTCCACAAGGCTCTAAAACCGAGGGAACATTTATAGAGACAAGAGCCCTTCGGATGACATCGTTCAAAGAACTGTGTTGTAAAAACCTACCAACGCTTTTCTTACATGAAAGTCCATGGAGCCCAAATTTGTCAACGCTGCTTTAATATCATTTTCTACCGACTTCTAAAAGGAGGAGGTACTCAATTCGACTGTATGTTTTATTTTTAATGTGTGTTACCTCATAACTTTGTTATACGTGAACCGATTTCGATGATTCTTTTTTTTATTTGAAAGCTGGCACTTCTCATGTGGTCCCATATACATTTGATCAAGGTCTGAACAATGGTTTTTGAGTCATCCTTAATATATATTGAAGTCATCATTCATTTTTAATTTTTAATTATTATTACACCTTTTTTGTTCTTGGGTGAGTTCATGAGGAATCCATTGGGATCAAAGTTTTCTAAACTCTTTTTTCAGGTTTCCACTTTTAAATGTTGATGTCATTTTATTGAATCGAATTTCAAATTTAGCATTTTTTCATTCATTGAACTTCGAACCCAGGGCCACATTGACCGGCAGTCGCGCTTACGACCACAAGACCACTAGGTGGTAAAAGGCACCATAGGATCAAATGTTCGTTGAACTTGGGTTAAACTTGCCTCCTGCCAACTTCCGTCCTAAGATCAGGGATCGCTTTGGTCCATTGTTATGTAGTACTTTGCTGTTGGCTGAGCAATAATATATATTATACCTTTTAAATTTAAATTTATTATCGGTTAGTTTAGGTTAAGTTAAAATCTACTGTGACCAAAACAAATTCATCAATTCTTATTTAAAAGTGGTGTAATAAAAATTTTGCATAATAAAGAACGGCACGTCTATTAAAATTTCAGTTTCAAAATATTCGGAATGCAAGGGAACAAGTGGTTGTTGCGGATCTACGAGTATCATCGTCTACAATAAAATTATGCTTTTAATATATTTCCAGACCAAAATGCAAAAATTCATGGGTTTTTTTTACAACAGATACAAATTGTAGTGACTTAACTATTGGGGTATGATAACGACTGAGATGTCATTTACCATGTAATAGTTAAGATGACCGGAAACTGTGTTAAAGGTGTAAAGGCTGACGCTGGTTTGGAGGGCGCTAACGTTGTATGAAAATTGACACATAGCTTCAACAAACTAAAAAATAACTAGTTGGCTCGCGTTTGTATCAGGAACAAAGAGCCACGAGTAAAACCCCCGTAATCTTTACCGCATTATGGTTTGCCTGTCCATCAGGACCTGAGAGTAACGTAGCGATTTTGGACAATTCAATCGACTATCCTAAAAAAACAATCTTCAAAATCGGTACTCAATGATTCCACGCCTTTTTTTGCCACCAGGGTGGCGCCACTTAGTAATGAGGTGATATATTTGAATTAAAATAAAAATAAAAATTGTTAATTTGTAAGATTTCATAGCGGGAGAAGTTAATTTGTAAGAGATTAATGTTTTTTTTTCTGATATATTACTTACATTTCATATTAAATATACTAGAAATGGATAAACCAAACTACGAATATTTTTAATTAGAATAAAAAAAGTTAAAAATTTGCAAAAAAATTAAAGAATACAACACTGAGGCATTGTTTTGTGTGTATAAATACACAAGGAACCGAAAAACTTATAAATAACTCACAACTTTCCAATGATGCTGACACTGTGTAACCAATGACCATATGCGTGACACCAGTAACACAGACTGGGGACATCTGGTGAGCGTAAGATTGTTAGACTTCATTGGCGAAGATATCGCATAATATACATAAAAATAAATAAACAGAACATACAGTAAATACGTTTGCACGTGGTAGAGCCAAGCTGCAGCTATATTTATAGTATAGTTGTAGCACGAATGGGTCGGCTCAACCGGGGATGGACCACGCTCTCACAGAATACCAGCGTAAAATAGCAGCTTAATGCTGCTGTTTTGTATGGTGAGTGTAGAGAACCGGAGACTTTTTACTGGAAAAGATGCATCCATCTTAGTCCTCAAGGCTTTTTTTTTATAGGATAAGGGTGACAAACGAGGACATAGTCCACCTGATGGTAAGTGGTTACTGTTGCCCATAGACATCTACATTTATCCTCTATTACAAATCAAAATGTAGATGCGTTGTCACCCGTGAGGATTAAGATGGAATGCCTCATTTCCAGTAAAAAGGGTCTCCGGCCACCTGCACTCACCAAGCGAAACGCAGAGGTAAACCTCTACTTCACGCTGGTATTCTGTGAGGTCGTGGTACCACCCCGGTTCGAACCGCCCATCCGTGCGACAGCAAAAGCTGCCGCGTGGCTCTACCACTGTTAAAATTATTGCTGACAACGCATCTGCATTTTGATTCGCAAACGAGGATAGATGTAGATGTATATTATGGGCCTCAGCAATCACTTACCATCAGGTGGACTGTGTGCTCGTTTGTCACCCTATTTCTATTAAAAAAAGTAAAATTGTGAACCACCTCCTAGCGGTGTAAGAATATACACTACCCCATATCGTCTGAAGGGTGTCGTAATAGGTGACGGAGGGAAGATGAAACAGGAGGTGGGCAGCAGCATCTTCCTGATAACAACTCAAAATAATATCGGTTGCCAATCCGCATGCGAAGCCTGGCAACTATGGCAAAATCCCCCCTGAGGCAATCTATGAGGGAGGCCTATGTTTAGCAGTGGACTTTTATAGGCTGTAATGGATGACCTACACTGTACTGATACAGATTGATGTATTCGCAAAAGAATACAGATTTACGAGTAGGTACTTTGAGCTTTGTTAAGTATTGTGTAAAAAAAAACGTTCTTCCATAAATAAAATTTTTGATGTAATAGTTATTACGTACGCGTAATTACTTCGCAAGTCGGTGGCATCAAGCGAAAGTATGGAACGATATTGTTGGCTTATGTCGCAATTACTTGGCATTAAAGGCTTCACACGGAAAATGTTTCACAATAACAGTAGCAATTAAATGCCGATACAATGTATACTTTCCTTGAAACAAAAAATTCTTTGTTCAATATAAAGCAGCGAATAAAATAATACATTGTTATTTTTTTTTACTTATATTGTAAAACGTCGGTTTTCATGTTTTTCAACCGACTTCAAAAAAGGTTCTCAATTCGACTGTATTTTTTAAATGTATGTAACTATTTTCTAGGTGAACCGATTTTGATGATTTTTTATTTGAAAGCTGGTGCTTCTCACGTGGTATTTTGATCAAGATCTGACCAGTAATTATTGAGTTATCCTTAATAATGCGTATTTAATTGACTTCGATTCGACTACATTGATGTTCTCATTTTATTTATATTGAAGTCGGTTGTACAAAATTTTAATTTTACCACTTGTCACTAATGAGTTAACTCATTTATTGTGTATTAGCTGTACATATGTAAGTTTGTCGTATAATCTCTGCCAAATTTTCCAAAACGCAAACGATTTGGAAAATGTTGGCAGCGATTATACGACATTAGGATTTAGGATGTCTATTTGTGTCACAATGGTCAAGGAATTATCTATTCCATAGCTCTCTGAATTAATCGAATTCCACGCGAATGGTTTCGCGCTAATACGGAGTCGGACACATATTTAAACCTGTAAAGCGTTTAGTTCCAGGTACATTTTAAAAACTTGACCCTATGTAGATGCCGGACCAATCGGACTGCCTGGCACAAAATCCTCGGAACATATGACCGCGGGAGACTAGCGGATTTGTGGTATTCAAAACAGACAGACAGACAAATTGTCCGACATTTTGCGATGATTAATAGTTATAGTCAAAAAGAGTAAAGCCAATAAAAGATTGTAGCCTATACTTATAAATCATGTATATGCCCACGAATGCACATAGGCACTAACGGCTTTTCCATATCTTTAAAATAACAGACAAAGTATGTTTTCTTAAAGTAAAATTACCGTTGCCGTTACAGCCTTTCAAAAGCCCACTGCTATATTATATATATGCATTGCATATATATATATATATATATATATATATATATATATATATATATATATATATATGCAATATAGGCCTCCCCTACAGATTGCCTCATAGGGGGCATATTTGTCATAGTTGCTACGTTTGGCAGGCGAGTTGGCTACTGCAGTTTTTAATTTATTAGTTGATATAAGGAAGACCTTGCTGCCCATCTTCTGGTTTGTTTCCCTCTGTCGTATTTTCACACCACTGGATATTTTTACACGCTGTAAGAATATCCTACTAAATTTAATAATATGTGTAAAAGTTAAGAGTCGTGGTAGTTCAGAAGCTTAGCGCTCGCTGTTTTCACAGTACGCGAGCTACTCGATTCGGGTTCGATCCCGGCACCAGTGAAATTGTTGATTGCAATTTTAAGTGCTGATTTACCACGTGCTCGGCGGTGAGGGAACACATCGTGAGGAAACCTGCATGTCTGAGAAATAAAAATATTTCGAACACACGTGAAGTCCGCCAACACGCATTGGGGCATCGCGGCCGACACTTCCTTGCCCTAAAACCCTCTCAGAAGTGAGAGGAGGCATGTGCCCTGCAGTTGGACGTATATAGGCTGTAACGTGTAATAGTAAACAATCTCCTGATGCTGTATGATCACATGCAGCACATTTTTAATCGACTTAAACAAAGAGCGTGTACGTCATTGAACCGATAGGTACCCAATAATATATGCACTGCTGCTTGGCGTCAGAAATAAGAAAGGGGAGTTCGTCGGCATAAGTACTCGCACATGTCAAACTCAGACGGGCTTTTAGGTAGGAAAGGAGTCCTGCCATATAAAAAAATTAAAATATAAAAGAAATTAGTATCTAATAAATATTGACTGTGTTTTACGTGGGAGAGCCATGCTGCAGCTATTTTAATAGTATAGTTGTAGCATGAATGTGTCGGCTCGACCGGGGAAGGACCACGCTCTCACAGAATACCAGCGTAAAATAGCAGCTTAATGCTGCTGTGTTTCGTATGGTGAGTGTAGAGAACCGGAGACCTATTTTACTGGAAAAGAGACATTCTATCTTAGACGTCACGGCTGCCAACGCATCTGCATTTTAATTTGCAAACGAAGATAGACTGTCTCAGATTAGATGGACTGTTTGCTCGTTTGTCCTTATTCTATAAAAAATGTGGTTAAATTTATGCATTTGGATTACTGAATTGTTTATATATATTAATATAATTATTTTTATCAAAAATACATACGAGATTGAAGAACCATTTTAATAGACGATCCTAGTGATGCCTCCACAATACGCACATCTCGCACTAGCTGTTTGAGTTCGTCCGGCGTCAGCGAACACTGATGATCAGTGCCTTTCATGGTTTTGTCTAAAGTTATATGCTTTTCTATTACCTGCATTAATAAACAATATTAAATTAATTATTGATAAATTATGTTATTAATATGTAGATGTATGTACAAGTATCTCCAGGTAGGTACAATTATCCTCCTATAGTTCCCATGAGTAAAAGGTATTTTTATGAATGCTTGTGCAACATCAGCTTTTAGCAAGAAGAAACATAAACTGTAAATTTTCTCCAAATTCAAAACCTCAGTGCACTCGGTTCACGTCTCGCCCCATACCCGTAAATGGTGGTATCATCATTATCATCATTAGAGCCACAAGTCCACTGCTAAATAAATACCTCTCCCAACAAATGTCACTCCATTTAGTAGGTTGGGGCTGTCCAACACTCAGCTTGCCGATACGTGGCTGCCACTCTAGAACCTTCTTTCCCATAGGTTGTCTCTCCGTCGAATTATATGACTGGTCCATTGCCACTTCAGCTTACTGAATACGTATCCATTGGGCTTAGTCAGTAATTTCGTTTCTGCTGCGGATATCTTTAATAAGAACTTTATACGTGGTAGAGTCATGCTGCAGCTATATTATTAGTATGGTTATAGCAGGAATGGGTCGGCTCGACCGGGGAAGAACCACGCTCTCACAGAATACCAGCGTAAAATAGCATCTCAGTGCTGCTGTGTTTCGTATGGTGAGTGTAGAGAACCGGAGACCCACCCTATTTACTGGAAACGGGGCATTCCATCTTAGTACTCACGGGTACAACGCGTCTGCATTTTGATTCGTAGTTGAGGATAGATGTAGTTGTCTGTGGGCTACAGCAACCACTTATCATCAGGTGGACTGTGTGCTCGTTTGTTACCCTTATCTTATAAAAAAAATGCAGAGAAACTCCGAGCATAACCCTCCCAATAGCTCACTAAGCGACCTTAAGTTTCTTCATAGAGCCAGCAATAAAAAATGTATGTACGAGTATATATGTAGTGTATGCATGTATATGTGTATGTATGTATTTATATATGTACTAGCTGGCCAGGCAGACGTTGTTCTGCCCTTAGCGGCGAACCCCTGTACTATAAAAATTCTTAAATTCGTAATAAAAATATTGAGGGTCACTTATCGGGATAAAATCTATCCTATCTCTCAAGTTGGACCAAACTGTACACAGTCTGCAATTTTTTTTTTTGAAATCGGTTCTATCTGTTGAATACTTACGGCAACACGTGGTGGTTATACTACTAAATTGTAGCTTATATTAAACGTTTGCATTTTTAACATAGTGCCATCTATTACATATTTACTCAATCCAGTCAACAGATATCGTCATCTGACAGAATCATTTGGAGCTAACAGATAATTGTGACTGTCAAGTAATAGACAAATCATTTTCAATAAAATAATATTGTATTGCGACTATAAATTGAGATGTAAGCTGTCCTATCTTTTAAGTTGGACCAAACTGCACATTGACCAAAAATTTCATCGAAATCAGTTCAGTAGTTTAGGAGTCCATCGCGGACAAACAACGTGACACGTAATTTTTATATATAAAGATATATTGTGTGTATTTAAGTATATATGTCTATGTATGTGTGTATATGTATATTTATATGTATATACAATATTTTTTTAGCGCTTTCTATTTTGATTACTGTTGCACCGCCTCTTGTATGTATATCTCTGTTTAGCCTAATGGTTGACTGGGAGATATTGTCCTATGGCATTAAGTCCGCCATATGTACAACTTTGTGCAGATTAAATAAATAAACACGTCTCGGTTCCATGTTTCTAGACTGGCCACACGCACTGGTTGTATAGGTACTCTTGTTTTAAGGTTTTGAAGAATATTCGAATATAAAATGATGACCAGCTGAATTGAGTCCGCCCTCATTCTCTTCGCCGAAGTTGGATTAGGCAATTCTTAGTGTAAGTCGGATAAATTGTCCTAAATGAACATACTCGTCAATAATTTCGAGCGTAGTGTTCCCAATAATTACCGGCATAGTTATGACATGTTCGTTGCTCATGATTTTCGTCTTGTCGTTGTCATCATAACACCTTTCCGTTAGGACACGCGCACGCAAGTTATGCATATCCTATGCGTTTTTTAAAAGCCTGTATCAATTAACATTTTGAAAATGTATCAAAAATCTTGTGGCAAATCGATTTTTTCATACACGTCGAAATTTTAATGATTGTCAGAACTTAAATATTTTAACGATATATTATTGTTAATTACAATTTTTGCACGTGCAACAATACGTAACATTACAATGTTAAATATTTTATAAATTAATATTGGATATATTATTGTTACCAAGAGGTGAGAGAGGTGTGTCAGGATCGTGCCAAATGGAAGTCCGTAGTCTCTGCCTACCCCTCTGGGGGACAGGCGTGAGTTTTCATCACCATTACAGCCTATCGAAAGCCCACAGCTGAACATAGGCCTTTCCATAGTATTCATAGGCGGGATATTTGCCACAACTGCCACGCTTAGTAGGCGGGTTGGCAACCGTGGTTTTTAATTTTTTAGTTGTAATTAGGAAGACGCTGCTGCTCATCGCTTGATTTGTTTAGCTCTGACACCTCTAGTGACATATGGGATAGTGTATTTTCTTAAGCCGCCACTAGACGGTTTAGTGTGAAATATGTTGCAGAAAACATCCCCTAGTTTTTAACCGATTTCAAAAAACGAGGATGTTGTCTTTTTTATGTGTGTTGAACATGTGTGTGCATGTGTGAACGCATTTTGATGATTCTTTTTTATTTGAAAGCTGGTGCTTCCCATGTGGTTCCACGTAAATGTAATCAAGATCTGACCAGTAGTTTTGGAGTTATCCTTAACAATGCGTATTTAATTAACACGACTACATTGATGATGTTCTCATTTTATTTATATTGAAGTCGGTTGTAATTTTTTTTAAATATTACGACTTGTTTATATTGAAGTCGGTTTTACAAAATTTTTAATTTTGCTACTTGTTACAATTTTACAATATTAGAATGTTACATCCATCTTTATTCTAATTTTTGTCATCGGAAACGTGTAGAGGAAGGACGAATGCATGCCTCTGGAGGGATACAGTAGTTGCATACATTTTGCTGATTTGACATTTTACACTTGTGTCCGGAGGCGTTCACGCTACAACGCTAGGCCATTGGCAACTAGAAAATATTATTAACGTCTAAAATTGTGATTCAGTAATACAGATATCAGTGACTTTGAGACTTTATTTTATTGCACCCGATAGGCACCTTCTGTGAGTCATATGACGATATTATCAGGCATAAGTAACAGATACATAATTAGCCAATAACACGCACATACCTCACACCTTACATCGTACACCTCTATTTTCGCATGAATACCGACTACAAAAGGAACTGTTATGAGGCTACAGGCCGATTTCCATATAGGTCAGAATCAGGGACAGTGACAGATTACATTGTAATGGTGTTGTTATAAAGTAATTTAATTAATAGAATCTAAGATCTTCAAGAGAATCACTTAGCGGTTAGCCACCGTCGAGTCTATATCACCTGAGGATGCCTCGTGTAGAGGCGAAACACGTGTCGTATTGTCGTCAGTGGTGTGTCTTGCCTAGTGTAGTGGTGTTGGGAGTAGTGGTGCTGGGATTAGTGGTGACGGGGATAGTGCACGCAATTGAGGGAGGGCGGGAG
The DNA here is from genome assembly GCA_033319125.1 of Parnassius glacialis. Classification (NCBI taxonomy): domain Eukaryota; kingdom Metazoa; phylum Arthropoda; class Insecta; order Lepidoptera; family Papilionidae; genus Parnassius; species Parnassius glacialis. The sequence continues at coordinate 35,872,957 of JAVANC010000013.1, read as the reverse complement.
GTGCTCTTCATACTAGGTAAGACATATCATTTTATTTTATAACGCGGATATTTGCGAAGTAAAAATTTTTCTAAAAGCTTTTATAAATTAATTTGCTTAATTCCGCGTAAAGAAAGAAAATGATGTGTCCTGCCCAGTTTTAAGGAGAATTAAGCAAATTAGTTTATAACAACCCCATTATAATGGATTTCCGCAAAGTAACGCCTGATTCTATTAATTAGATTACATTGTATCCAGATCCTGATCCTGATACAAACTATGACGTAAGTTGTTATTTGAATTGGAGTTGTTTTGTTTTGTATTCAGATATGTTTACTCCAATGCGACGATGTCGCTGAAGTAGTTCGAGTTAGTGCCAGAGCAAACATTTGTGCAAAACACAAATTCTTGGATTTCGGGTTCAGTTGTGATGTCTGAAATTAGTTGCGTATGAAATGAAATGGGTTGTTTGGGTTTGCCGTGTGGTATGTAGTAGCGGCGTAAGACACCTCGTTTCATTCGATGGGTGTCGTGAAAGACTACTACTAAGATGAATATTATAATGACATTGCATATATCATTTTTTTACAATTATTATTACTTATTGTTAGTGACCGACCGAAGGTTCGGTTTCGGTTTCGGCAAGTTTCGGCAACAAAATCTAGTTTCGGTAATAGTTTCGGTTTTGGCAAAAAATCTGCCGACCCTTCGGCGGCGTCGAAACTCAGTGTTCGTGAATTATCGTGCGTCATTCGGATGAGTTCGTGACTCGTGTATTAGGTATTCATAATTATACAAAAACAAAAAATACAAAATAATTTATTACGGTAACGAAGCCTAATACAATTTTAAGTACTTGGAGCTTCCTTTTAAGCAAATAATCTTGCTTGTGCTAGGACAAGGTATCATCATCATCATTATCATTACAGCCTTTCACAAGTCCACTGCTGAACATAGGCCTCCCCCAAAGAATGCCACAAAGCACGGTCCTGAGCCACCTGCATCCATCGACTTCCTGCATATCTTACCAGGTCGTCACTCCATTTAGTGGGAGGACGCCCTTCACTTTGCCTGCCGGTACGAGGCTGCCACTCGAGAACCTTTCTTCCCCATCGGTTGTCGGTTCTTCGAGCTATATGGCCGGCCCACTGCCACTTCAGCTTACTAATCCATTGGGCTATGTCGGTCACTCTGGTTCTACTGCGGATAACCTCATTTCTGAGTTTATCACGCAGAGAAACTCCGAGCATAGCCCTCTCCATAACTCGCTGAGCGACCTTGAGCTTCCTCATCCGGCCAGCAGTGAAGGGCCACGTCTCAGTTCCGTATGTCATCACTGGCAACACGCACTGGGTGTACAGTCTCGTTTTCAAGTTTTGAGGTATACCTGACTAAGGACAAGGTATACAAAAACAGAAACTTTTTTATTCAATATAGATTATAAATAATACTTATTGAAAGTCATTTTTTGTTTAATTACCACTGGTTCGAAAAAAAACCTCTGTCCTTGGAAGAACCAGCAAGAAACCCAGCGGGACTTTTTTTATAACAGCTTACAATCAGAGAGCGTGGATTAATATAAACGTGGGCGAATTATTTTTTAATGATTTTATATTAACAACATTTTCTTTAATAATTCTAAAACGTTAAATTTTTCTAGTGTATGTACAGTTTATATAATAAGAAAATTTGTAAATAGTACAGAAACTCGTAAATTTTATAATTATTTACTCGTACGGTCAAACCAACACCACTGTATCAAATCGCAGTGCTGTTTGTAATCAGCCGTCTTTGTATAATAATCAGTGGCGTAGCGTGCCTTCGAGGGGCCCTGTATCAAAATTTGTTGGGGGGCCCCAATGAAGAGTAAAGATTTCATAAAAGGAACAAAAACGCTTGCATTGAATTCAAATTATTATATATTGATTTTAAGTTATTCATCATCATCGTTACAGCCCTTCATAAGTCCAAGGAATGAAAAAACGAATAAAGGAATAAAAAACATATACATAAAAATGGTCTTCAGTTCTCTATGTACACATAAATTATCGTCAATTATCACGACAACGGCAAAAGTACTAATTCCACTAGTTCATCATCATCATCATCATCATAACAGCCCTTCATAAGTCCATTAAAGAGCATAGGCCTCACCCAAGGAATGCCACAAAGCACGGTCCTGAACCACCTGCATCCATCGACTTCCTGCATGTCTTACCAGGTCGTCACTCCATATAGTGGGGGGACGCCCTACACTTCATCCGCCGGTACGAGGCCGCCACTCGAGAACCTTTTTCCCTATCGGTTGCCGGTTCTTCGAGCTATATGTCCGGCCCATGGCCACTTCAGCTTACTAATTCGTTGGGCCATGTCGGTGACTCTGGTTCTACTGCGCATATCCTCATTTCTAAGTTTATCACGCAGAGAAACTCCGAGCATAGCCCTCTCCATAGCTCGCTGAGCAACCTTGAGCTTCCTCATCCGGCCAGCAGTGAAGGACCACGTCTCAGTTCCGTATGTCATCACTGGCAACACGCACTGGTTGCACAATTTCGTTTTCAAGTTTTGAGGTATACCTGACTAGAAGATGTGCCGTTATTTCCCGAACGCTACCCAGTCGAGTCGAATCCCTCGATTGACCTCTCGGTCGAAGTTGGACTTACTTAGTCGGACTATTTGTCCCAGGTAAACATAAACGTCAACAACTTCGAGCTTAGAGCTACCAACAACTACCGACATAGGTGTGACATGGACATTAAACATGATCTTTGTTTTGTCCATGTTCATCTTAAGACCTATCCGTTGGGAAAAACTATTGAGGTCATTAAGCATAGTGCTTAGGTCCTCCAGCGATTCTGCCATAAGGACTATATCGTCGGCAAATCGAAGGTGAGTGATGTACTCGCCATTGATGTTAACACCGTATCCTTACCAGTCCAGAAGCTTGAAAACGTCTTCCAATGCAGCGGTGAAGAGTATCGGGGATATAACGTCACCCTGTCTTGCACCTCTCTGCAATTGGATAGGTTTCGTACTCTGGTTCTGTACTCGGATAGCCATCGTAGCCCTACTGTACAAGCACTTCAGCACTTCGATATACCGACAGTCAACTTGGCATCGCTGAAGGGACTGCAGCACCGCCCGAATTTCGACGTAATTTTGATTGAAAGTCTTTGGGCTTTCTCATAGTCCACATACGCCAGAAATAGTGGTAAATTGTACTCCTCGGACTTCTGTACAATTTGCCGAAGGGTATGTATGTGGTATATGGTGCTAAAGCCTTTTTGGAAACCGGCTTGTTCGGGAGTAATGACTCTCGAAAACAGCATGTAGACGCGGCTCAAAAGGGAACTCGGTCTGTAGTTCTTCAAGAGAGCGTTGTCACCTTTCCGGAGTAGTGCCACCATGGAGGACGGAATTAAAGAGCTTCTGAAGGACATCAAGTATCGGTTTTCCACCCGCTTTCAGAAGCTCCACTGTAATTCCATCCAGCCTGGGATCTTGCCGTTTTTAAGATGCTGGAGAGCCATTCTAATCTCGCTCAGACTGACGTCCGAGATATCATCGGAATAGTGTCGGATAAGACTCGCTCTTGGATCGTTACTCACACTTACGTGTGGCTCCAACGATGATGTGTACAGCTGCCAATAGAACCTCTCAATCTCACTCAAAACCTCAGGTGTCCCGGAAACGACGCTGCCATACTCGGTCTTCAGCTTCGACAGTTGGCTCTTTCTGGCAGACAGATCTCTTGCAAAGACTTGGGAGCCCTGGTTCTGCTCGATCTTTTCTTTAATACGAGCAGAATTAAAGTTGCACAAGTCCCGCCGCATGCATTTGGAGATCTGTATGTTCAGTTGCCTGTACGCTGTCAAATCTACTGAAGACTGCAGCTATATACCCCGTCTAAAAGCCATTGAGATTAGAGTGTGATCGGAGACTTTTTGTTTCTTCTGCGGCGGGTCTTGCAAAACTTAGCTCAGACCGCATGGACAGTTTCCACGAGCTTGTCATTCATATCGTCCATTGTATTGCAATCTTCTAGGCACTGAAAACGGTTTCGTAGCTCGAGCTGAAAGGTTTCTGGACTTTGGATTAGAGCACGAGAAGGACGGAGCGTTGACTTCATTAGACGTGACTTCTCCAACTTAACGTTTAGGTTCAGTGTGCCTCTCACCATTCGGTGATCGCTGCCGGTTTTCACCCTCGCGATCACTGAGACATCACTGAATAGTTGTCGTCTGGTCGTCATAATAAAGTTAATCTCATTTTTTGTCGAACCGTCGTGGCTCGACCAGGTCCACTTCCTGTGGGGCCGCTTCTGGAAGAAAGAGTTCATCATAAAGAGTCCTTCTTTCTCCATGAAGTTCGCCAGCTGCTGGCCCTTTGGGTTCCGTTGCCCTATTCCGAATTTCCCTACTTTCAGCTCACCGTTCTCTCTTGTGCCTAGTTTTGCGTTGAAGTCTCCCATTAACACCGTATAGTGGGTTTTGGAGGAATGCATTGTTCTAGAGATATCCTCATACATTTCTTCCACCTCCTCATCGGCGTGTACCGAGGTTGATGCGTAAACCTGTATAACCTTCAGCGATTACCGTTCGGTGATTCTGAGTATAAGGTCCGCAACCCTCGTCGACACACTCCCAATCTTTACAACGTTGTTAACGAGAGACTTGTGGACGATAAATCCGACACCTCCTTGGGACAGATGGTCGCCCTCCTGGTGATAGAACAAATTGCCGGATTCGAGGATTACCGTGACCTCCCCCTCTCTTCAGACTTCGGATAATCCTATGACATTCCAGTGCAACTTGTCTATCTCTTCTTCTAGCTCCAGGACCTTCTCGTCAGTCCTCAGGGTGCGTGCGTTATAAGTTGCCATGTCGAGTCGTCGTAGGTGGCAACAGAACCTCCACCGGAGACTCTTAGCACCCCCTGCCTCGCTGTTACCATGGTCGCCACCTTAGCCAGGAATAGCGGGGCTGCCGGGGACTGGGGGCCATCTCTTCGTTACTTTCATGGGGGTATATTGCCATAGTTGCCACGCTTGGCGAGCGGGTTGGCAAGCGCAGTTTTTTTATTGTTGTTTTGCTGTTATCAGAAAGATGCTGCTGCCCATCCTCTGCCTCAGTTTCCGTCTGTCGCCTTTTACGACACCCACGGGAAGATATGGGGTTGTGAGTATTCTTACCCGCCACTACACGGGCTTATGAGTTATTACTTACAATAAATACTCCTAGGAACTAAGCTAGCCAAACAATTTAATTTTCGTGCCTTTTGTTCGGCGAACATAGCTGAAGACGATTTCAGTTTTACTAAATTCTTTACTTCTTTAGAGAATAGTGATAGCCTTTCCTGTCCCATTAGAAGTCCTTGGAGTTTTTGCTTACACACGTTGGGGGCCCCTGTAGCCCGGGGGCCCCGTATCATTGATACGGCTGATACGGCGGTAGCTACGCCCCTGATAATAATCTTGAACTTGTTTACAAAACTGTATTAAAAAATGTGTAACATTAGTTAATAAACGGTCACTAGGGATGGTGTAATCTCTGGTGGAAAATAAAAAAAAAATACGTGGGCGAAGTTGCATTATCAGCATTTGTGACTTTCTTTTTCGAGCGTAAAAGTGATCAAATTAATTAGTCATCTATGGTAAAGTCTGGGGGCATCGCATTTTAAGGGGCCTCGCGGGGCCCCTTTATGTGCGAGGCTGTAGGGGAGGGCCCACTTCACCCACGCCTAGCTACGCCACTGCTTACAATCACGTATGTAACACAATTAACAACACAAAACAAATTAGAAATAGCTTTTTAGTGATCAGCTCATTCCTAGGGGTTATTATCATCCATAAATTCCTTAATATTATAATAACCCTTTTTATACAAGCTTAGTATATTAAAGTTTTTGAACTTTAAGCAGGTTTTGTATATTTTCTGGGATTTTGTTAAGTTGTGTGTATATTGTGTGTAAGTGTGTGAGTGTGATATATTAAGTTAATGCTTTTATTGAATAATATTAACAATATTGTGAACACAATAAAATATGTTCTCAATTAGCGAGTAACTTTTTACATACATACATACATAAACACTCACGTCTGTCACCCAGAGGGGTAGGCAGAGACTACGGACTTCCATTTGGCACGATCCTGACACACCTCTCTCGCTTCCTCCACATCCATATACCTACGCATACACGCTCGTCGGTTAAGGGTACTCCTAATCTGGCCCATTTTTAATGTATCGCCGATTTGGTCGATAAACTTTCGTCTAGGGCGTCCCTTCCCGACCCTGCCGTTCACTTCTGCAACATAAATTTGCTTTGTCACTCTTTCCTCTTTCATTCTTTCTACATGACCAAACCACCATTCCTCCTCCCCACCTCCCCGGTCAACATGGTAACGGAATTAAATGTAATACTATCCCAGGAGGGTACCAGCACCCCTGGTAATGGAGAATCCCTTGCTGAGCATCCACTATCAAGCTACTCCACTCCTGAGGAGGGACTTACCACTCCTGGGTGCTCAGGATGCCCCACGTATTCTGGGGGAGGGGGGTGGGGTAAAATTCCGCTCAAGACAATAACTGCTCGGGGCACGCTGAGCAACAAGGCCAAGGCGACCCCTGCCACGTGACTTTCTGCAACATCAGGGGACTTCACTCGAACCTAAACGCCGTCCACTACCATCTCGAGACGGCGAAGCCGGCTTTGCTCTTTCTGACCGAGACGCAGGTATCCTCTCCGGCTGATACTTCGTATCTCTCCTACCCAGGGTACAAATTGAAACACTCCTTGTGCCTCGGGCTCGAGTTTGTGTATACATCAGAGAGGACATATAATGTTCTCGATGCCTTGGCAGTCTTGAAAGACCTGTCTATCCTTTGGCTACGCGTAAACAGCAACGACCATCCGCATGTTTACGGGTGCTTCTATAGGTCCCATAGCGGTAATACCGAAACAGACCGATTCATCGACCACGTTCAAATGGGTACAGAATCCTTGCTACAGCAGATCCCATCCGCAGAGATTATGATCCCCGGAGATTGTAACGCCCACCACGCCGAATGGCTCGGGTCATGTTGAACCGATTATGCGCGAAGATTTGTTCATAATTTTGCCTTGGCATATGGTCACATAACTGGTAATTTCGCCTACACGTATGCCAGATGTGGAAGATCATGCACCTTGTTGTTGAACCTTATGCTGACCTCTCATTCAGATAGATATCAGGTCTCCGTCCACTCCCCCTCTTGGCTCCTCAGTTTCATTGTCTAGTTCGGAGTGTCGTGCCACTCACACTAACATCGTGATTGCATTCTCCAGGCTGGCCAAAAAGGCGACCGCTCAGACCCGTCTAGCTATGCCTATCGCCATCACCTTGTTCTCCAAAATAATGGAATCCATTATAAACTGCCAGCTCATGCGGTATCTTGAGGATCACCAGTTGATTAGTGATCGCCAATACGGATTTTGTCGGGGTCGGTCAGCTGGTGATCTTCTAGTCTACCTGACTGATAGATGGGCGGTGGCATAAGAGTCCAAGGGGAGGTATTGGCCTTTAGTTTGGACATTGCGAAAGCCTTCAATCGGGTTTGGCGCTTCTTTCGAAGCTCCCTTTTTATGGGATTCCCAAGAAATTGTGCAATTGAATCACCAGCTTTCTTGCAGATCGGAGCATCTCCTCAGTTTCAAGGCACTCCCCCTTGTTGTCTCAGCCAGTATCGGAATCCTCGGCGTCGACATATCGAGTGACGTGCAAGTTTCGTGATCACTTGGAGCGGGACAGTATTTCATGCCGGCACACCGCCTGCAACTTTACAAGGCGCAGGTTCGGCCATACATACAATACTATTCCCATCACTGGGATGGGGCTCCCCAGGGCTTTATTAAAAAATATAAAGCTGTTTTTGGTATCAACAATATGGATTTCTTTAAGTTTTTTTTAAAGGAATCCCTTCCTGATAAAACAATGTCTAAGGCCTATGGCCATCCACAACGCGCCGCCGCGACGCCGCCGCCGCCGAGAAAATTTTCAGGCCACGCCGCCACCGTGGAATTGGCCTTCGGCGCTCATATTATACATATTAGATGTATAAAACTATAACAGATTTCAGTATACAATAAAAAAATTAACATGCCTAAATAAGTTTCGGTTTCGGCCGAAACTGACACCCAGACCGAAGGTTCGTTTTCGGTTTCGGTTTCGGTTGAAAATCTTGTTTCGGTCGGACATTACTTATTGTAAACAAGTGAAATTTTAAAAAAAAAATTCCACCCGGAACGACAGACAAACAATAAAGTGATTTGATAAAAACGTGGTAATATTCTATCTAATTAATATATAATTATTTAGTTACATTTTTAATTGCATATTAAACGACAATGCAATTTATGTGAAGTATTTCAATATAATTATAATATAATTAATATAATGAAATTATTTAACTGTAGTAATTTAGTAGATTTAATTATTGTTATATTTGTATACCTAAAGGTTGAATGTAGCGAACATAATTCTTTAGGGTTCCGTTCCCGAAGGATGTCCAACGGGACCCTATTATCACAAACTAATTAGAAACACTCACGCGTACCTATTACTAAGGCTCCGTTGTCCGTCCGTCCGTCTATCAGCGGGCTGTATCACATGTAATTTTCACATAATGTGTATTTTTGTTTCCGCTGTCACAACAAATCATAAAAATTAAAATAAATTCCACTATAATAGGTTCCACTGAAAATCAGCTTTCATGAAGTTTCTTATTATTAAACTTCGTGAATTTAACGCTGAGTGGAAACCTTTTTGGTGCAATAATAGCATAAAATATTTTTTTCTCTATGTAACTAAATTACTGTGTTTATGTCTTTTATGTGTTTTTTTACGTTTGTGTACCAAATAAATAATTTTCTTTCTTTCTTTCTAAATTGAAAATCAATGGGTACTCCCCTACTAGAAACGTATTTTACGATGGTACGGAACCCTTCATGCGCGAGTCCGACTCGCAATTGGCCGGTTATTCAAAGATTTATTCCGTCAGCACCAATTATTCACGTCATCATCATTACAGCCCTTCACAAGTCCACTGCTGAACATAGGCCTCCCCCAAAGAATGCCACAAAGCACGGTCCTGAGCCACCTGCATTCACAAATAAAAATAAATTTAAATTTGAAGTAGAAGAAGGATGAATGAGTGTCTGTGGTTGCGCGTACCTAAACTTGTAGCACACAATCTCCTGAGGAGTTGATAGTTTCTATTTCTTTGGGAGTTGAGTTGACACCGTAGTCGAAATTCGGTCAAGAGGCCGTCAACGTCATACCTATTGTATAAGTATATTATTTAGGGTATTGGTATCGTCTTACCTTTGCTCCTAAAGCGACAGCAGCTACAGCCACAGCAGTACCGAGTTCATGACCAGAGTAGCCCACGCACACGTTAAAACTATTACCGTAATCTTGCAGCACCATTAAATTGCAGTCTTCGTATGGTGTTGGGTACGCAGACACGCAATGCAACAAGCAGAATTGTATATGCTGGGCTGATATAATATCGTAGATACAGTTCACAGTAGACTTATCCACCATTCCTGTCGAAACTACCAGCGGAATCTCCTTGGATGCAGCATACTTGATATAAACAAGATTGTTGGAATCACCAGAGCCAATTTTAATGAACGGAACACCCAAGTTTACTAAAAAGTCAAACGAAACCTGAAAATACAGATTAAATAACGATGATGGTGATGACGGTTTGTATACTTAGAATACATAAGCAAAGAACTATGTGTAGTTGATAAAGGTAGCGAATTAGTAAATAAAATTGTTAAACGTCATGTACGCTTTTTAGTATATAATTGCAGAAATCCAGGAACCTTTTAAAACAAAAATCTTTACCACAGTAGTGATATGGAGCTCTATGAGGCTCATTTTCAGAATACATCATATTTTTTTTATAATTTTATGTGAACTTGTGAAGGGTTGTAGTGATAATAATGATGTAAATACTGATGACTGTTTAGTGTATTATTGGTGCGTCTGTTAGTGATCGCGTTACTTCTGAACAACTTCTTTTTTTTCATAGCTATTCATCATTCGATAGGTGGCGCTATAGTCAAGTTATTAACAAATTCTATATTTTTATGGACCAATATTCACTGTATAAGTTGGTTTAGGGCCAAAAAATCGTCTAATCTGAACCCGATAGGTAGCGCTGTGGTCGAAATATAAATAAATTTTATATTTAAACTGTACAAAGTACGGTGTGAATTCTAAGCAAAAATCATTACGTTTATACCGGAGAGGCCAAAGCAACTTCTACAGATTCAGCTAATGTATTATAATTATTAAAGCAACAGTCTACAAATTTCCCATTACACAGGCTACTTAATTTCTATAATTCGGTAATGCATCACGAAAAAATAGATACCTATCTAAATTATCCGACATTTATCTGACCACAGTTATCTGACATTCAGTACGTAAGTTGCGTACAATTTATCTTTAAAAGGCCATTGCAAATACGAGTATAACCACTCCTCTTTCTTCATTATTTTTATGTTTCAACTAGCACGTATTTCTTGAGAAGTTGTCCTTATTCAACTCAAAAGGGCTGGCGGGTTGATGAGTGCTGAACTACTGAATCGAAAATTTCGTACTTACGTTGCTTCAAATCATTTAATGATATTAACCACATGAAATAAAAGTAAATGTAACAATGCCCTGATGATGAATAACAATAACAACACCAAAGAGAATATAACACCATATAGTGGCGGTTTAAGAAAATCCACAAGCCCACATCGTTCCGTGGGTGTCGCAAGAGGCCAGCTGTGGAGTACTTGAAACTTGAGAGAAATTGAAACAGAAGATAGGCAGCAGCATCTTCCTGATAACAACTAAATATAATAAAAAAAAAACTGCAATTACAAACCAGTCTGCCTGCCAATCATGGCAACTATGACGAATTTCCCTATTAAGCAATCTAAGGGGAGGCCCATGTTCAGAGGTGGGCTTTTATAGGCTGCATGGAAAATAACAATGACGGTGTCTCCATAATTTATAGACAATATTTCTTCGTTATATTAAGTAGTGCTCTATGTATTACCATGTCCATAGCGGAGGCAGTGAAAAGGATGTCAATGTCTTTTGCATACTTGAACAGAGTTTCATATTGGGCTTCTGAAAACTCTAAATGTCTCTTATGTTCACCATACGTTTTGCCCCAGGAATTACAGTTATCATAACATCGATCTAAGCAGTTTTTAGTAAATTTTTCTTTCAGGCAACTTTTTTGGAACTTTACACAATCAGCGCCAGAATCCTGTAATTATCAAAATAATGTAGAAAAGTCAATAGTATTTCCAAAGACTTTTTAACTTCAACTATTTTATACATTTGAAACACATCTGCAAAAGGTAAGGATGTGTATCTATTAATACTCTACATTTCAGATATTCAGATTCTTTGTAATTCTCCCATCTTGGATAGTCTCCTCTCTAAATAATTATATTCTTATAGGTACTGAGATTATAGTACCATGGCCCCGACAAAGAGTTTTAGTCCATCTATTCGGCACTTTCACCGAATTGAATAATAATCTATAGTATACTATGCTATATAATGTTTTCATTCTATTAGGTATCTTATATAAAAAAGTCAAGTAACAAGAAACACTATAAAACTTAGTCCGTTTCCTTAATGCATTGAAGTGATACAATTTCCTTTTAATTGTAAACGGACAAAGCTGTAAATTTAATAGACATTGTTACAATAAAACTTACCTTAGCCGCTTTTATAAGCTTTTTTGCGATCTCGATGTCGCCTTGATGATTCTGTCCAATTTCAGCTATAATAAAACATGGATAGCTACCGCCAATATTTAACTTTTCCGTTTTAATAACTGAATTCATTTTTGCAATCTTATATGGATCAAAAATATGTCCTGGACAACAATGTTACGCTCGATTATCAGAAGTTTGTTGACCTATTATTAGAGGTCAAAGTAATAACTAAACGATAACGCGCCTATTTTGAATCAAGTATGAAGCACAGAAGTACGAAAGTACTCTTTTTAGCCTGTGTACAAAGTCTAAATAAGCAGAAAGTAATTTCTGCAAAAAATTTGATACAACTCGAGGTATTTTAGTATAAAATGTATTAAAATTAATATAACCAAATTTTCCTTCAATAGTAAATAGAAACTTTATTTTAAGAACATATTTTTAAATTATATTATCAACCTCATATTCTGTTGTTTTCTTGCGGAAGAACCTTCGTCAATGCGTGATAAATATAATATTATGTACATTTTGTATAATATTAAAATGATAAATAAAGACAAATGCTTTTAAAAAAGGAATGATTTATTACACAGTTATGTACACAATTATTATTACAATAAACACTTTTATCATCACTTATTGGCTTATACAGGCTGCTATTTTTACAATATCAGAGTGATTTTTAAATCTGTCACTTATGGCTCTATTTACTCTTGACTCTGTCGTTTTTCCCAGAAAATTTGATATAAAGCGACCTGCTTCGATTAATTTGACTAGATCAATATTTGTATTAACGCCTAGGCCATACAAAAAGTAGACTAGATCTTCTGTAGCTAGGTTTCCAGTTGCGCCACGTGCGTACGGACATCCACCGAGACCAGATATAGACGAATCTACAGTCTTGATACCAAACTGAAAAATAAAATATTAACTGTAGTATTTTGTTCAATAATTGTACGGAAGTAGGAACTTGTTACAAATGATTGATCTTCGAATAAATACAATACTTTATTTGTTGTCTGGTACATTGTTTAATGAAAATCCTTATCCCTATCTACACTTCCGCTTGAGCTTATATTTTTTTGCAAAATTGTAAGTACAGAGTGCGTGCCAAATGAAGTTAGATACTGTTTACTCATGTTCGTTTGAAACTGGCAAGTTATAAGATTTAAAAATGTAACATTTATCATTTTACATATTTTTACTTGGAAAATGCGGCAGGAATTTTTTTTATAGAATAAGGGTGACAAATGAGCACACAGTCTACCTGATGGTAAGTGGTTGCTGTGGCCCATAGACATCTACATCTATCTTCGAATACGAATCAAAATGCAGATGCGTTGTCACCCGTGAGGACTAAGATGGAATGCCCCGTTTCCAATATAAAGGTTATCCGGTTCTCTACACTCACCATACGAAACACAGCAGCGTTAAGCTTCTATTTTACGCTGGTATTCTGTGAGACCGTGGTCCTTACCCGGTTGAGCCGACCCATTCGTGCTACAACCATAATATAGCTGCAGCATGGCTCTACCACGTATAGATTATTTCAAAGCAATGAAGCTCATTCGACGTGATTTTCGCATTATGATTTATTATGAATATATAAAAAAAAATGAAAACTTCAAGAATGATATGAATTTTTGATGAGTGGCAAAACTGCAACAAAAGAGGATGGGGAAAGCTTTGAAGAAGCGAAGGCAAGTCGGCTAACAATCCCGGTCCCTCAGAAAAATGTTCTAATAGTCAAAAAACTTATACGAACAAACTGACGAATTTTATACGTAGATAACAACTTAAGTGAGAACTGGGTATTGGATTAATTAATAACGCAAACCACCATTCACGAGGTAAGAACCAACTATCTCTTCGTAAGCAGTTTTCCAGATTTGTACTGGATAAACTTACGCTGGCAAGAAGAAAACAATTACAATACACAAACTACCGACGACACATGATTTGAAACAAATCGACTGTAGTCTTTATGGTGCTTTATAGATTAGCCAACTTCAGCGAAATGTCGCCGTGCGAGAAGCACATAAACTAATACATAGAAAGAATAGAAGTTTAAATTTTCAGCAAGGCGGGTCATAATCTTTATAATTATAAAAAAGATAAGGAATATATAATTGCTACTGTGATGGTAGAGGACAAAAGTATTATCAGTTGGTATGGCAAGCGACCAACGTCAGGAAATCGGTAACTTCTCTGGCACCATGACCTCGTAGCGCCGTTCTACCGGAACATAATACTTTTTTTAATTTAAAAAAATGTATATCCTCCCTAAATCTTCCGTCACACAGCGAATATTCGCTGCGAGCGTATTCGCAGCGAATAATACTCGCAGCGACAATTCGCTGCCTGCCTGTCACACACAGCGAGTTCTACACGAGAATTATCTATAATATGTATCTTTTATATTATTAACTAGCTCTTCTCCGCGACTTCGCTCGCGTGTTTTTTGAGTTTTGAATTTTTTGCGCGGAACCCTAATTAATATTCTAAAATAAAAGTAGCCTAAGTTACTCCTTGTGACATCAGCTATCTGCCAGTGAAAATACCATCAAAATCGGTTCAGCCGTTTCGGAGATTAGCCGGAACAAACAGACAGACAGACGGACAGACAGACAGACAGACGGACAGACAGACAGACAAAAACTTTAAAAATTGTATTTTTGTGATTAGTACCGTATATACTTTCATATGCATTTAGTAAAAAGCTGTAATTTTGACATTACAAACAGACACTTCAATTTTATTTATTTGTATAGATTTTTCTTATCAATAGCTCTTGGGTTGCTATTTCGAATTCCAATTCAATTAATTAGTTAAACGTCGTTAGCCTTTGCGTTTTTTTTTAATTACTGTCATTTGTGTCCCACACAGCTTCCCATTTTATTTATATACACACTCAAGAAACGAATTATATCGTAATTTCCTCACTTTAGAGCATCAATTTTTGGTTGACTCATTTGATTGACCTACACATACGTATCTATGCAGCAATGAAATGGCAGGCGTGTAGTCTGGAGCGGCACATTGAGTGGAATCGCTACTCGCAGCGAGTATCCTGTCACACATAGCGAATTCTCGCATTAAGTGCACATTTGCAGAGAGTAAAATTAAACATGTTCAATTCAAATCGAATTTTACTCGCGTCGAACGAATCAATTCGCAGCAAATAGCCCGTCACACACAGCGAGTTCTAGCTGCAAGTGCCTAATCGCAGCCAGTATTCGCTGTGTGACCGAGGCTTAACAGTACCTTGTTTTTTTTTCTAATTGCCGAATATGAAAAAGAAATAAAATTAAACTTTTATAAAGTAACATAAATAGTAAAATAAAAAGTTGACTATAGAGAACTGAAAATAATAAAATATTTGCATCATAATACCTTCTAAAGTTGGTGCTAAGACATAGTGTATGGTAAAATAATCATTAAAGGCCGACTTCAGAAGCTATTACGTCGAAATCTTTATATATAAAAAGTACGTGTCACGTTGTTTGTCCGCGATGGACTCCTAAACTACTGAACAGATTTCAATGAAATTTTGCACACTGTATGCAGTTTGGTCCAACTTAAAAGATAGGATAGCTTACATCTCAATTTATAGTCGCAATACAATATTATTTTATTGAAAATTATTTGCCTATTATTTGACAGTCACAATTTTCTATTAGCTCCAAACGATTCTGTCAGATGACGATATCTGTTGATTGGATTGAGTAAATATTCAATAGATGGCGCTATGTTAAAAAATACCAACGTTTAATATAAGCTACAATTTAGTAGTATAACCACCACGTGTTGCTGTAAGTATTCAACAGATAGAACCGATTTCAATGAGATTTTGCAGACTGTGTGCAGTTTGGTCCAATTTCATCATCATCATTCATCATGAGGGTCACTTATCGGGATAAAAATTATCCTATCTCTCGGATAATTTTTATCCCGATAAGTGACCCTCAATTTTTTTATTGCTAATTTCAGGAGTTTTTTTGGTAAAGTAAATGGTTGTTCGGAAAGGGCAGAATAACGTCTGCCTGGTCAGCTAGTTATTCTATATTTTTAGTGCTTTAAAAGCGATTATTATTTTTTTTGGTTTATTTCTTTGTCCACTCATAAACCAAAAAAAAATTAAAAAAAAAGTAATAATCGCTTTTAAAGCACTAAAAAATATAGAATAATTTCGACGTAGTAGCTTCTGAAGTCGGGCTTTAATTATTATTTTACCAAGTGTATTGAAAAGCGTATATATGTTACGGCTAAAAACCGAAGTGCGGTTACACCTAGTTCTTGCCGGCTAGAACTAGGTGCGGCCGGCGGTAGTTGGTTAAATTTAGGTGTACTGTTAAATTTGTAAAAATACGGAGATACGTATCAAGTAATATCAGCAACTGTAGGTTAAGGTGGGCCACCCTAAAACCACAGACAGTTATCTTATTTATAAATTATATATGATACACCTAAGTTTAACCAACCGCAATAGAATGCATCTAGTAGTAGCCGGCTAAACCTAGGTGTATCCGCACTTCGGCTTTTAGCCGTAACATAATATATTATGTAAACCTACACTGAAAGGATCGATACTAGTAATAAAGAAATAGTATTATAATTTTGGAGTATCTAGTTTCTATTGGCATGACCCTCATCGTATGTGTTATGAACACCTAAATGAACACATAGGGGGTCGAAACACAACCTTTTTAAATTGTCCGTCCAATAGTGTTGCGATTGTTTCCCTGTCTCTCATGTCCGTATTGTAAAGGCAAGGATGCCTTATGTCAGACTTGCACCAACTTAAAGCCCACAGTGTTCCATCTTTTTCACATATTAATAGGGCCTTTCCCAGTGTTGGCCGCATTGGCAATTAGTAGGGAAAACTGGTTTCATAGCACCAGGTGTGCACACCACACACCATTGAAGCATAGGGCAGGAAGAGAAGACATGCTTAGACTATGCTTAGTAGCCGTGGCTTGGCCACTTAACGTAAATAAAGAGCAAACACTTGGCTGGCTCAAGGCGTAAGGCCGGCCCGAGTTGGCCGCTCCGAGTGTGCTTGCCTAGCCCTCTCCGGATACGCGTTGATGGACTGTGACGAGAGGGGTGTCTTCTCCCCTTCCCGCCGCAGCCGAAATGAAGTCGCAGGGGAAGAGGAGTGTTGGTATGGAATGCGCCACACGGCCTATCCTCCGCGAGTCTAGCGGGGCAGCACCGTTGATGCGGTACGGTGTTTTCGAGTACTCGACACTCCTGGCCCCTACAGTCTCCGCATATCACGTTCGGGGCGGCCGCTACGCAGGTGGCGTTAGAGGCCGCGAAGGAAGGGGCGCCTTACCTGAACGGGGAAGGGGACGAGTTGTCTTCTCCCGAGGAGGACAGTCATAGGGCGGCCGACAATAGTGAGGCCGCGGACGTGTTCTCTTTTTTTATCTTTTTTTATAGGATATTGTAACAAACGAGCACACAGTTCACCTGGCGGTTGCTGTGGTCCATAGACATCTGCATGTATCCTCGTTTGCGAATCAAATTGCAAATGCGTTGTCACCCACGAGGACTAAGATTGAATGCCTCTTTTCCAGTAAAAAGGGTCTCTGGTTCTCTACACTCACCATACGAAACACAGCAGTGTTAAGCTGTTATTTTACGCTGGTATCCTGTGGCGAGCGTGGTCCTTCCCCAGTCGAGCCGACCCATTCGTGCAACAACTATACTACTAATACAGCTGCAGCATGGCTCTACCACGTATAATATGCGGCGAAGATGGAACACCATATGGATTTAGTCGGTGCGAGTTCGATATAACCAGTCCTTGCCCCAACGATGCAGGCATGCGTATGCTTTCTCCATGTAAAAAAAGTCAGTAAGTATATTTTAAAATGTTTAGTTCTTCGGTTCTTAATCATTAATCAATTGACGGCTCCGTGGCGCAGTGGCTTAGCAATCAGTTGTTGCGCTGGGGGCTGCGTGTTCGAATCCCACACGGAACAAGTATTTGTATGACCTACAAATAATTGTTCCGGGTCTGGATGTTTGTCCTTGTGCAATTTATGTTTGTAAACTGCCTCCACGACACAGGAGAAAATCCTAGTGTGGGGGTAACGTTTTTAAAAAAAAAAATTAAAAAAAATTAGAAATTATCCTCACTTACCATCAGGTGGGATTATTAGTCAAGCCAATTTAACAGCAGCTTATAAAATACACTGTTGTAATCACTATTTACCATCTCCCTCTACTGCCTCATTAGTCTAGTGTTTATAAACGTGATTGCTGATAATGAGGTTCTGGGTTCAAATCCAAGGTCGAGACAAAATCAGTTATTGGGTTTTTCTCTCAAGAAATTTACCCCTGTGCCTCAGAAAGCATGTAAAGCCATTACTCTTTTGTCTGATCTGATCTCTCTCGTCGTTGGCCGTGTCGGATTAATATTACGTCAGAATATGAGACTGAGTTAATAAAGTGGTTCTGTGTGTTCGCACAAACACTCAGGCACTATAATCCTGTCCTGTGCAGTTAAGACTGGCTGACGTGACCGAAATTCAGTCTAGACAACATTATTATTATTACCATGTCACACTATGATCAGAATAACAAAAAGATAAATAATGAAATTACCTCTAAGCCTGCAAGCAAATTTGACAGACCCTGTCCATATGTATCATGGAAATGCAATGCTAGATTTTCTGGTTTGGCAACCGTTAGTACTTCACGCAGAAGTCGTTGCACTGATCCTGCAGTGCCAACTCCTATTGTATCACCAAGAGAAACTTCATAGCAACCTATATCAAGCAGCTCTTCAGTTATCTAAAAGTTTATTTTGGGAAAATTTAAGTAGGTATCAATGTTGAATTTTTAGTTTTCTTTTTTCGATAAGCCTTCAATAAAAATTTAATTTTATTAAGAGATATTATTATCAGAATGCTGTTATAGTTTACTTAAAAATAATTGTAGACATTTTTAAGTGATCTTAATTCCTATTTCTTTCATTCTTAAAAGAATACTATTAATGATATTAACATTAAGAATACCCCCGCTTACAACTGCAAGTAAGCTTTATACTGCTTGTGTTAGAAGCGACTCACAACAGTAGTGGAATGGCAGATTGGAACTATCAACTTACTGAATTTATTTATACCCACAAACTTAACCAGCGGGCTACTGTTGTTTTTTAAAACTATTTTAGGCATATTTAATAGCTCCCAAATTAAACATAATATACAAATTAAATAAAAAATATTTTATACCTTGGCAATGGATTTAGGGTTGACTGGGCCATCATATGGACATCCTACCACACAAGATACATAGCCCCTTACTCTTAAGCCATCCTTTAAAGCTTGAACTGCTACTTCTTTGAATCTTTTTAAGCCTTCTTCAACAGAACAGTTTAAATTTTTCTGAGAAAACCCTTCAGAGCCAGAAGGAAATATTGCAATTTCTTCAATATTGCATTTAATCTACAAAATTTGTATTGTTAGAATAAACAAGTGTTCTTTACAAAACTTTGTTATCTTGTAGTTGTGACATCATAATCGTAGATATAAAAAAAAATTACAAAGTGAATATTTATTATCATATTTGTCATGATTACCATGTTTCTGACAATGAACAATAAAAGAAAGAAAAGAAAATGAGTCAATGTTACCATTTATATGAGAATAACAGAGGAAGATTAGTATCATGGAACATATTATAATTCATACTTACAGCTGTTTCATAGCCCTTCAAATTTGGTATAAGAACAGGATAGTTGACCCCTGGGATCCTTATAATATTCTTCATAACTTCCATGCCATCACACATTTGCTTTACCCATTTTGGGCTAACAAAACTACAAGTAATTTAATTTTGGAATTATAACTTGCAAAACAAACAATTGATTATTAATGTTAAAAAATAAACAAACCTTGCAGATTCAATGTTTTTGATTCCAGCTGCAGCAAGTTTATGAATGAGCTCGATTTTTATGTCCGTTGGAACAAACTTAGATTCATTTTGCAAACCATCTCTTGGTCCTACTTCATAAATTCTTATTTCAGGCAAAGTACTCTGTTGGGAAAAAAGAAGATAATATACAAGTCTTATAATAAAATTATTATTTAATTTATAAGTACTTGTTTTTGTTTTTACGTTTTTGTGTTTTCATAGTATTTGATCAAGACTAAATATTGAAGTCTCGAAAAAACAAAATAAAGTAAACTTAATTACACTTACAAGTGTCCTTGAATTGTACACATTTTGCACTTTTAGTTTAAATATTCTTCTTAATAAAGACATAATGTCACCACAGTTAGATTTATTTTTGAACTAGGTATGTATGTTTCACATAAACTATTAAAGAAATAAAATAAACATAAATGAATATGAATCTACTGAAACATGCAAACCAAATAAAATGTAAATTAAGTGCCAAGGTTTACATTTTAAGTAAAAGTTTTTACATCCATACATCCAAGTCTTATCGGAAACAGATATCTGTTTTTATTAAGTAATGCTTATCACATAAATTAGTGTATAATGTATTTATTTATAGCTTATTAGCTTATCACTTATCTTACATTCTTATCACTTCAAAACTTCAAAAAATATCAGTGCTGCCAGCGTGGCTTAACTAAAAGTTACGTTGGTTTTTTTTATTAAGATTTTTGGCTTGAATGCTTGTCCTTAAAGCAAAGTTACGTTGGCATGTCTGATTCTCTTCTTCTTTTATAACTGGCTTTACGGTTCTGGGAGCTAGCCCTTCTGAGCCTGGAGTTACATAATATATTATAATAATTATTCTTCATAGTATACTGCTTCACAATATGTTGATGCGTCACATTGTGCAGCCCTTGGGAGATTTTGACGGCAACTTAAGCCAGCAGACAACTGACGGTTGGCGATGGTATCTCAAGGCGCCTAAGCAGACAGGCACCTTATTTTGAGAATCACATCACCATCGGAGCACTTGTTTCACAGTTTCCACTAATGATTCACATGCGCAGATACTTAATACACAAAATAGCACCACTTTTACATATCAAAGTCCACTTCAAACCATTATTTAAACAATAATACAGGAGCAGCAAACCACCGCCGGTCAAGTTCCCGTCAAAACTCTGGCATGTCCACAAACTTTTGTAAGAAGTGGGCATGTCTGAAAACCACAGACTACTAAGAGGATACAACCACAGGTGGAAATTTCTGTACAAATATTCCTAGCTTTATATTATCATAGTTGCAACTCTCAAGTAGTTGCCTTGGTTTCCGAGCTTGGCAGAGGAGTAAACTACCTTTTTCCATTAATTTATTTTATTAAAATGAACACACACACATATATACACAGAATGTCCCAGTAATGGTGGATAATCTTGTACGTACGTGTTCGGGTGGGGAGGAGGTGGCCTCGGTTCCCTAAAAAAACATTCTATCCTGAACGGTTCGCGGTCTGCGCCATGTTTTATAAAACTCCGAAAATTCGTACTTCTGCTCACATTTGTAGTCATCACGTCCTCAGTTTAATGCCTAGATCGAATATTTTTCTTTTGATGTGTTCCCTAACAATGATGTTTCTAAATTATCCTTAAAAGTTTTAACTACTATGGGTAGTATTTTACATGACGGCACTAAACATAAGTTTAAATTTTTTACTTTATTTAACTGCTAAGTTTGAGCACCTGTTGTGAAAAAAAAAACGTATAGGATCTGTGTGGCGAACCATTTAAAAAGTTTGCCTATATCATAAGGATTCTAAAACATTAGCATACCATGTACTTAATGTCATTACTTACTGAGCTATAGCCGTTAATGTGTAAAAGTAGGCATTTCATTACAAAATTACAAAATTGTTGGCAGATAGTTTTTTTAACATTGCATGTCTTTATTAGGTAAGTACAATTGTCACCCTTGAAAATTTTACTTTACTACCTGCTCGCCTTGTTTGGACGAATTCTAAGCTATATTATTCCATTAGATTTTTTGTTGTCTCGCTTACACAGCTTAGAATTCGTCCAAACAAGGCGAGCAGGTAGTAAAGTAAAATTTTCAAGGGCGACAAATGTACTTGCCTAATAAAGACATGCAATGTTAAAAAAAACTATCTGCCAATAATTTTGTAATTTTGTAATGAAATGCCTACTATGCCCGAGAGTTCCTTAGTAAAAGCACAAAATAAACAATAATACAAGAACAGAATAATCTCACTGATAGCAAACTTGCGAGTTTAAGCCTAGTTACAACGTTGATAAAGTTCATAATACTTTCCACGCCGCGAAGGCAACCTTATTTAAAATAGCCTACCGATTTTTGCGGCGCGCGTATTAAATCAAAATGCACCTTACGTAAGCGTGCAATAGTAAGAATGACACAGCAAAAATGAAGTCGCAATCAGAAAATCGTCGTCATTTTTCGCTGGCAGAATGTCTAGACTCAATGGCTAACGTCTCTCAACTGAGCCTTGTTATTCCGAACGGAAATAAACGTATGTGTGTGATGCATTCACGGAATTACGAAACGGGATCCCATAACGGAAACCCGAAACTGAATTCCGTATGTATGTGGCCGACCTTAAACTCTCTACCCCACTCGCAGTTTAGAAATATGTGGCGTATTAGGCCGGCCATTTACATACGGAATTCCGTTTCGGGATTCTGTTTCAATATTCCGATTCAGGATTCTGCAACCAGAAAGTCCATATAAAATCAAGGACCCGCCACACACGTCGGTAATTTTCCGTATGGAATTTTCTCCGATTCGAGATTTCGTATGACCGTATTAATTTTATATGTGTATAGCTCTTTCATCTTATTTTGTTAAATAACTCGTCGAAAGGGTTTATAGACATTCATATTAAAAAAACATCTCTGGATATATAGATCTTTTTACATAATATTGACTATATTGCAAGCTTAGGGTGATAAGGGGATGCACCCAGTAACAATGATACAGCAACAATGGAATCGCACTTAGAAAATCGTCGTTATTATTCGCTGGCAGAATGTCTAGACTCAATGGCTAGCTCAACTGAACCTCGTTATTCCGAACGGAAATAAACGAACGTGTGTGATGTATTCACGGAATCCCAATTCGGGATTCCGAAACGGAATCACGAAACGGAATTCCGTATGTATGAGGCCGGCCTTATACTATTCCGTCAACTCGCCGCCGATTTCCCGCGCAGTTTAACCGCCTTTCTTCGAGTTTGTTTTACATCATTCTATTCTTTCTAATCCAAATTATATTATTACTAGTGACCGACCGAAGATTCGGTTTCGGTTTCGGCAAGTTTCGGCAAAAAAATCTAGTTTCGGTTTCGGCAAAAAATCTGCCGAACCTTCGGCGGCGCCGAAACTCAATGTTCGTGGATTATCGTGTGTCGTTCGGGTGAGTTCCTGACTCGTGTATTATTTTTTATAATTATAAAGAAATTAAAACAGAAACTTTTTTATTCAATAAAGATTATAAATAATATTTATTGAAAGTTACTCTTTCGTTTAATTACCACTGGTTCGTAAAAAAAACCTCTGTCCTTGGAAGAACCACCAAGAAGCCCAGCGGGACTTTTAAAAAAAATAGCTTACAGTCAGAGGCGTAGCGTGGGCGAATTGGCATCAGCGAGGATCCTATTCTTCGTTCCAAGGATCTACCCATTAGATCTATCCTAACAAACATGCATTGACACGACATACATACTCATATCTAATAATTCCTGACAAGTCTCGTATTCTATCACTGTAACAGTCGCAGTCTTTGAAGGTAGTTACAAGGGCCTCGCAGTCGCACTTAAGAAGGGCTTCTTGCGAGGCCTCAAACAAACACTCTTAAATATGTGACTTTCTTTTTCGAGCGTAAAAGTGATCAAATTAATTAGTCATCAATGCTAAAGAGCATCGCATTTTTTGGAGAATCGCGAGGTACCCACGCCTAGTTAC
This sequence comes from Parnassius glacialis, assembly GCA_033319125.1. Classification (NCBI taxonomy): domain Eukaryota; kingdom Metazoa; phylum Arthropoda; class Insecta; order Lepidoptera; family Papilionidae; genus Parnassius; species Parnassius glacialis. The sequence goes on along the minus strand of JAVANC010000013.1, from coordinate 35,849,294 downwards.
GCCACTGCTTACAATCATGTATGTAACACAATTAACAACACCAAACTAATTAGAAATAGCTTGGCAGTGATCACCTTATTCCCAGGGGTAATTATCATCCATAAATTCATTAATATTATAATAATTTTAATATTTCTTAATATTATAATAGTTAACTTTTTATACAAACTTAGTTTATTAAAGTTTTTGAACTTTCATCAGGTTTTGTATATTTTCTGGGATTTTGTTAAGTTGTGTGTAAGTGTGTGAGTGTGATGTATTAAGTTAATGCTCTCATTGAATAATATTAACAATATTGTGAACACAATAAAATATTTTCTCAATTAGCGAGTAACTTTTTATGGGTGTAAGTGTCGATTGTCGATAGTCCTTATGGCAGAATCGCTGGAGGACCTAATCACTATGCTCAATGACCTCAATAGTGTCTCCCAACGGATAGGTCTTAAGATGAACATGGACAAAACAAAAATCATGTTAAACGTTCATGTCACACCTATGCCGGTAGTTGTCGGGAGCACTAAGCTCGAAGTTGTTGACGAGTATGTTTACCTGGGACAAATAGTCCGACTAGGTAAGTTCACCTTCGACCGAGAGGTCAATCGACGGATTCAACTCGGCTGGGCAGCGTTCGGCAAGCTACGACACATCTTCTCGTCAGACATACCTCAAAACCTTAACCCATTGACTGCCTTCCTAAGAAATTACAACATTACTCCCATGCCGCCTTATACTGGTATTCAGCCCGCCCATCGGCGGGCCCGGAATCTCGATAAAGTATCTTGGCCCGCCCAACGGCAGTTTCGGCATGAGGCCTTAGATTTCGACGTGAGATATTTTTAATGTCTAATTTACATATCATGTGCATTGCGTAGATCGTGTTTGCGTATATTTTTGTGTTATTTGTGAAAAAATTGTGCCAGTTTCATTTGTTATTGTTGTCATGCCTAGTCAACCTTTTTGTATGTTTAATTTTTTTCCCACGTCTTACCTCTTTTGCATTAATTCCTACCTGTGAACGAAATATTCGTTCACTGGTAGGAATCAAGCAGAGGAGATAGTCTCAACTTAATGCACTAAGTCAAACAGCAAACGGACACCCAAAACACTCAGCAAAACTCAAGTTGTGAAAACCACGAACGTCAAGATGCGAGTGAAAGCTTTTTTCCGTTAACTATTTTTTTTATAATATGCTACTTACTTACGTCAAATCATAAATCATGCAAGTTAAAAAGCAAAATCCTCTTAGGAAGTGATTCTATTGCTCAAAAACAACAACTTCTTCTATAGGACCTATATAGAAATCTCAAAAAAAATAATTCGCCAGACAAACTCATCTCAGCTGATCAGCGGTTTAGTATGTGGTAGCCATTATTTTTGAGATTTGAATGTAGGTTCCATAGAAGAAGTTGTTATATTTGAGCAATAAAATCAATCCCTAAAAGGATTACCCGCTTTTTTGTAAAATCTTGTATAGTTTAGTTTTAATGATAAGGTGCAAGGAACAATAAAGTTTATATTTTATTATTTCTACATGTAAATATCCTTTATTCTATAGTTTTTGAATAAAATTTTAACAAAAGGTTTGTTAATTCTGAATACGCGTACTGCCCGCCTATGGGCGGGATCGACATGACAGGTCAGAATTGTCCTTTTCTAAAAAAATTTTAGATATCCGCAGGCCGTTTTGGAAACGAATCAATCATAATAAAACGAGGTATTAGAAAAATCTTATATTTTTTTCATGTTATTTGGCATTCTTATTAAGGTTTGAAATCCGGCCGCCCATGAGCGGCCTCGGCATGTGAATAATAAAGTTTTTCCCGCCCATGGGCGGGCAAGGCATTGAATGGGTTAAAACGAAATTGTACAACCAGTGCGTGTTGCCAGTGATGACTTACGGATCTGAGACGTGGTCCTTCACTGCTGGCCGTATGAGGAAGCTCAAGGTCGCTCAGCGAGCTATGGAGCAGCCTATGCACGGGGTTTCTCTGCGTGATAAACTTAGAAATGAGGAAATCCGCAGGAGGACCAGAGTAACCGACATAGCTCAACGGATTAGTAAGCTGAAGTGACAGTGGGCTGGCCATATAGCTCGAAGAACCGACAACCGATGGGGAAGAAAGGTTCTCGAGTGGCAGCCTTGTACCGGTAGGCGAAGTGTAGGGCGACCCCTACTAGATGGAGTGACGACCTGGTAAGACATGCAGGAAATCGATGGATGCAGGTGGCTCAGGACCGTGCTGTGTGGCATTCCTTGGGGGAGGCCTATGTTCAGTAGTGGAGTGAAAAATCGCACTTCATCATCATCATCATCATTACAGCATTTCATATGTTCAGTAGGGGACTTATGAAATGCTGTAATGATGATGATGATGATGAAGTGCGATTTTTCCGGACCGATACGACTTAGGGACCTTCAAAAAAAGAGCGTACTCCTTTTTAAAAGGCCGGCAACGCATCCCCTCCCTGGTGTTGCAGTTGTTCATGGGCGGCGGTAGTCACTTACCATCAGGTGAGCTGCATGCTCGTTTGCCCCCTCTCCTATAAAAAAAAAGAAGTGTCGATTTGTGTTGAAGTGTTTTTTTACAAAATTGACCTTAAAAAGTATTTCTTAACGTTTAATTGTTGATTTTTAATTAAAATAAATAAATATATTGCTACATGACTATTACAATTACTGTTTTTCATTAGCATTCATTACCTATCTCTATACTATGTAAAAAATATACCAGATTTTATCATCATTACAGCCCTTCACAAGTCCACTGCTGAACATAGGCCTCCCCCAAGGAATGCCACAAAGCACGGTCCCGAGCCACCTGCATCCATCGACTTCCTGCATGTCTTACCAGGTCGTCACTCCATCTTGTGGGGGGACGCCCTAGACTTCGCCTACTGGTACGAGGCTGCCACTCGAGAACATTTCTTCCCCATCGGTTGTCGGTTCTTCGAGCTATATGGCCGGCCCACTACCACTTCAGCTTACTAATCCGTTGGGCTATGTCGGTTACTCTGGTTCTACTGCGGATATCCTCATTCCTAAGTTTATCACGCAGAGAAACTCCGAGCATAGCCCTCTCCATAGCTCGCTGAGCGACCTTGAGCTTCCTCATACGGCCAGCAGAGAAGGACCACGTCTCAGTTCCGTAAGTCATCACTGGCAACACGCACTGGTTGTACAATTTTGTTTTAAGGTTTTGAGGTATTTCTGACGAGAAGATGTGTCGTAGCTTCCCGAACGCTGCCCAGCCGAGTTGAATCCGTCGATTGACCTCTCGGTCGAAGTTGGACTTACCTAGTCGGACTATTTGTCCCAGGTAAACATACTCGTCAACAACTTCGAGCTTAGTGCTCCCAACAACTACCGGCATAGGTGTGACATGGACATTAAACATAATCTTTGTTTTATCCATGTTCATCTTAAGACCTATCCGTTGGGAGATACTATTGAGGTCATTGAGCATAGTGCTTAGTTCCTCTAGCGATTCTGCCATGAGGACTATATCGTCGGCAAATCGAAGGTGAGTGATGTACTCGCCATTGATGTTAATTCCGTATCCTTTCCAGTCCAGAAGTTTGAAAACGTCTTCCAATGCAGCGGTGAAGAGTTTCGGGGATATAACGTCACCCTGTCTTACACCTCTCTGCAAATGGATAGGTTTCGTACTCTGGTTCTGTACTCGGATAGCCATCGTAGCTCTAATGTACAAACACTTCAGCACTTCGATATAAAGACAGTCAACTTGGCACCGCTGAAGGGACTGCAACACCGTCCAAATTTCGACGGAATCAAAGGCTTTCTCTTAGTCCACATACGCCAGACATAGTGGCAAATTGTACTCTTCGGACTTCTGTACAATTTGCCGTAGGGAATGTATGTGGTCTATGGTGCTAAAGCCCTTTCGGAAACCGGCTTGTTCGGGAGGCTGGAAGTCGTCAAGTCTGCGCGCGAGACGATTCGTAATGACTCTCGAAAACAGCACGTAGACGCGGCTCAGAAGGGAAATCGGTCTGTAGTTCTTCAAGAGAGCGTTGTCACCTTTCTTGAAGAACAAGACCACCGCACTTCTGCTTCACGCCTCCGGTGTAACGCCACCATGGAGGACGGAATTAAAGAGCTTCTGAAGGACTTCAAGTACCGGTCTTCCACCCGCTTTCAGAAGCTCCGCTGTTATTCCATCCTCGCCTGGGGCCTTGCCGTTTTTAAGGTGCTGGAGAGCCATTCTAATCTCGCTCAGACTGACGTCCGGGATATCTTCGGAACATTGTCGAATAAGACTCGCTCTTGGATCGTTACTCACACTTGCGTGTGGCTCCAACGATGACGTGTACAGCTGCCCATAGAAACTTTCAATCTCACTCAAAATCTCAGGTGCCCCGGAAACGATGCTGCCACATTCGGTCTTCAGCTTTGACAGTTGGCTCTTTCTGGCAGACAGATCTCTGGCAAAGATTTTGGAGCCTTGGTTCCGCTCGATCGCTTGTTCAATACGAGCTGTATTGAAGTTGCGTAAGTCTAGCCGCATGCATTTGGAGATCTGTCTGTTCAGTTGCCTGTATGCTGTCAAATCTGTTGAAGAATCTAGCCTCATCTCCCGTCTAACAGCCATGAGATTAAGAGTGTGATCGGAGAGTTTTTGTGTTCTTCTGCGGTGGGTCTTGCAGAACTTAGCTCCGACCGCATGGACAGTTTCCACGAGCTTGTCATTCATATCGTCCACTTCATTGCAGTCTTCTAGGCACTGAAAACGGTTTTGTAACTCGAGCTGAAAGATTTCGGGACTTTGGATTAGAGCACGAGGGGGACGGAGCGTTGACTTCATCAGACGAGACCTCTCCAACTTAACATTTAGGTTCAGTGTGCCTCTAACCATTCGGTGATCGCTGCCGGTTTTCACCCTCGCGATCACTGAGACATCACTGAACAGTTGTCGTCTGGTCGTCATAATGAAGTCAATCTCATTTTTTGTCGAACCGTCGGGGCTCGACCAGGTCCACTTCCTGTGGGGCCGCTTCTTGAAGAAAGAGTTCATCATAAAGAGTCCCTCTTTCTCCATGAAGTTGGCCAGCTGCTGGCCCCTTGGGTTCCGTTGCCCTATTCCAAATTTCCCTACTTTCAGCTCACCGTTCTCTCTTGTGCCTAGTTTTGCATTGAAGTTTCCCATTAACACCGTATATTGGGTTTTAGAGGAATGCAGGGCTCTAGAGATATCCTCATACATTTGCTCCACCTCCTCATCGGGGTGTGCCGAGGTTGGTGCGTAAACCTGTATGACCTTCAGCGAATACCGTTTGGTGATTCTGAGTATAAGGTACGCAACCCTCGTCGACACACTCCCGATCTTTACAACGTTGTTAACGAGAGACTTGTGGACGATAAATCCGACACCTCCTTGGGACAGATGGTCGCCCTCCCGGTGATAGAGCAAGTTGCCGGATTCGAGGATTACCGTGTCCTCCCCCTCTCTTCGGACTTCGGATAATCCTATAATATGCCAGCGCAACTTGTCTATCTCTTCTTCCAGCTCCACAACCTTCTCGTCAGTCCTCAGGGTGCGTGCGTTGTATGTTGCCAGGTCGAGTCGTCGTAGGTGGCAACCTAACCTCCACCGGAGATTATTAGCACTTCCTGCCCCGCCGTTACCATGGTCGCCACCGTAGCCAGGAATAGCGGGGCCGCCGGGGACTGGGGGCCGTCTGTGTGTTGTTTTGATCATTGGGGGTATTTGCCATAGTTGCCACGCTTGGCCAGCGGGTTGGCAACCGCAGTTTTTTTATTGTAATTTTGGCTATTATCAGGAAGATGCTGCTGCCCATCTCCCGCCTGTTTCCCTTTGTCGCCTTTTACGACACCCACGGGAGGATATGGGGTAGTGGATATTCTTGACCGCCACTACACGGCAATTCCTAAGGATTTTAGTATACAATAAAAAATAATTAACATGTCCAAATAAGTTTCGGTTTCGGTTTCGGCCGAAACTGACGCCTAAACCGAAGGTTCGTTTTCGGTTGAAAATCCTGTTTTGGTCGGACACTAATTATTACACTACGCAGATAATAATTAGATTAACTACGTTTATGTTTTAATTTTATGTTATTTTGTTTGTGTTCCTTGGTTTAGTTTTAGTGTGTATACTGGTGTTTTTGTTGCGTGTGGCTTTCATAACAAAGTGGTTGGTATCCTTTTATGTTTATCTGAAAAACTTAGGTACGTACTTTTCTTTTCGTCTGTTTGACATATTTTATTGTTGACCATTATTTTTTTTTGTTTTTGTTCTTAGCAAAATATGATTTTTGCCAGTTAATGGTACGATCTCCTAAAAAGTAAAGTTGGCAATCCTGGTTGGTTAGTCCTTCTGTAAAGGACTGTTACTATACTCTTTGGTTAGTCCATATAAAAAGATACTCTGTGGGTTAGTCATAGTCTGTGCATTTTAGTTTGTGGTTATTTTTTGCCGGTTTACGTTTACGTTGTTTCATAAAGTTATAATTCAATAACAATCATTCTTATTTAATAATTTGGAAATGGGTATTTATTTTTTTATTATCATATGATGATACTTAAAATCTACCATATACCAGTATAAAATATAAATGCTTAATTTTGTTTCAGCGGTAAATAGTGCCACGTCCTTCGTGTTATCCAGCATTCTTACCCTTTTGATATTTTCTGGAATGCAAATGTATAAGCCTATTCTAATAAAATCACCTATAACAATTATATTTGGAGGCTATCTTGGATCACTTATGTTTATGTTTATTGTGACAGTATCCTTTATAAAAAAAGATAAGTTAAAATAGTGAATTAAGCTTAAGACTCACTTTCGTATTCTAACTCATTCACATTACTTAGCCTTACATGAATAGCAGACATGATGCTGCTATAGGAGGTGTTCACCAGTGCCTTTTACTGTTCACAATTAACACAGTATTTATAAGCTTTCATACTACTATCAGCATAATCGGTCGTGCTTTAGTTTACGGTCGCACGCGGAGGGGGGTGGGAGGTGGTTGGGGGGGTGGGGGGTTGTAGTGGTGAACCCCCCCTAAAAGGGGGGGATGCGGAAACGTATAGTTTCTGAAATATATTAAAAAATCTATCCTAACCTATAAAATATTGATATTAATTAATTTAATATGGTATTTGTTTAAATCAAGTGGGGAGGAGGCTCTATTGTTTACCTACCAAGCTAAGTCAATTGAGTCCTGCTATGTAGGGCCAGTATTTCTGGGTGGTTATAAAAAAATAACCACGAAGGCTAAGGCGGGAGCGAAGCTCCCGCCTTAGCCTTCTAACCTAATCTGTCCGAGTCGGATTGCTCTGAATCGGGCTGTCAAACATGATATCAAAAAACTTAACCAACTTAAAAGACCATTAAAAAATATAAATACCTTTGTTATATTTTCTCTTTGTTTTTTTTTTAAAGCAAAGATTTACCATATACAGCCAAAAAAAATTTTAGGTCTGAAATAACACGCGGTAAAAGTAGATGCAACCATTATGTTGTCTCTTTCTAATGCTTTAGAATGTCATTATGTAAATGTCAAAGGCCGAAAGCCAAAACAATACTGTTCTATACGATTCCTAGTAGTTAACCTATAAAACTTAAAAAATTAATTTCTCGAAAACTATAAGTTTCCGCAGAAAATCCTTCTAGCATTTACTTCAATGACCTGTTACCTACCTATTAAAATTAAAATTATCACGAAAATCGTGCGACCGTAAACTAAAGCACAGCCGCATAATCATCATTGCAGCCCTTCACTAGTCCGCTGCTGAACATATACCTTAAAGGCATGCCATCAGGTATGATCCTGAGCCATCTGTATTCATCGACTTCCTGCATATCTTACCAGCTTACAGATATGAGGTTGCCACTCGAGAATCTTTCTTCCCCATCGGTTGTCGGTTCTTTGAACTATGCCTGGTCCATTGCCACATTAGTTTACTAATCTGTTGGGCAATCTTGGTCACTCTGGTTCTACTGCAGATATCCTAATTTCTAAGTCTATCACACAGAAACCCATATAGCTCGTTCTGAGCTCTCTGAGCAAGCTTGAGCTTCCTCCAACGGCTAGCAGTGAAGGACCATGTGTCCGACCTATATGTCATCACTGGCAACACATGTACAATCTTGTATTTAAGTTTTGATGTATACTTTACATGATATCCAATTACATACCCATCATTTTGACCAGTTTGGTCTGCAAGGTTATGGAGAAAATTATAGTCAAGAATATTAGAAATTTCCTCTCCAACCACAAAGTTATTCTTAAACAGCAACATGGTTTTTGTCCACATTGTTCCACGATTTCCAATTTATTATTATGCCTATCATCATGGACCAAACATGAACAAACTAACTTTAACTACATCGAGCCTATTGACGTAATTTATATCGACTACGAAAAGGCCTTCGATAAATTCCCTACGAGAAGAATCCTCCAGAAACTGGAATGCCTAGGAATACGTGGAAAACTACTGGCTTGGATTGAGTCCGTTTTGTGTGGGAGAACCCTACAAGGAAGAATCGGTAAACTGAAGTCTGATCACATAGAAATACTTAGTGGAGTGCCATTAGTTATACTTTTGCCTACAGTGTAATGTCAGCATATTTGCAGATGATACTAAAATATTTGCAAATCCACTAATAGACTATGACCGCTTTTAGCTTTCGCTTATCTAAATCATCATCATCATCATCATTACAGCCCTTCACAAGTCCACTGCTGAACATAGGCCTCCCCCAAAGAATGCCACATAGCACGGACCTGAGCCACCTGCATCCATCGACTTCCTGCATGTCTTACCAGGTTGTCACTCCATCTCGTGGGGGGACGCCCTACACTTCGCCTACCGGTAAGAGGCTGCCACTCGAGAACCTTTCTTCCCCATCGGTTGTCGGTTCTTCGAGCTATATGGCCGGCCCACTGCCACTTCAGCTTACTAATCCGTTGGGCTATGTCGGTTACTCTGGTTCCACTGTGGACACCCTTATTCCTAAGTTTATCACGCAGAGAAACTCCGAGCATAGCCCTCTCCATAGCTCGCTGAGCGACCTTGAGCTTCCTCATACGGCCAGCAGTGAAGGACCACGTCTCAGTTCCGTAAGTCATCACTGGCAACACGCACTGGTTGTACAATTTCGTTTTAAGGTTTTGAGGTATGTCTGACGAGAAGATGTGTCGTAGCTTCCCGAACGCTGCCCAGCCGAGTTGAATCCGTCGATTGGCCTCTCGGTCGAAGTTGGACTTACCTAGTCGGACTATTTGTCCCAGGTAAACATACTCGTCAACAACTTCGAGCTTAGTGCTCCCAACAACTACCGGCATAGGTGTGACATGGACATTAAACATGATCTTTGTTTTGTACATGTTCATCTTAAGACCTATCCGTTGGGAGACACTATTGAGGTCATTGAGCATAGTGCTTAGGTCCTCCAGCGATTCTGCCATAAGGACTATATCGTCGGCTAATCGAAGGTGAGTGATGTACTCGCCATTGATGTTAATACCGCATCCTTTGCAGTCCAGAAGCTTGAAAACGTCTTCCAATGCAGCGGTGAAGAGTTTCGGGGATATAACATCACCCTGTCTTACACCTCTCTTCAATTGGATGGGTTTCGTACTCTGGTTCTGTACTCTTTATCTAAATAAAATAGCTGTATGATCCAAGGAATGTTTCATAAATCTCAATGCTTCATAATGTACAGTATTACACATAGGAAACTGTAACCCTCGTCTTGCCTATAAACTGGGGCGGTGCATCACTTACAGATGTTAAAATACAAACAGATTACAGAAACAGTAAAAATTGCAGAAGACTTAAAGAGGGAAGAGCATATGCTCTCAACAATTGTCAAGAAAGCTAAGGGAATAATGAGAAAAGCTTTCTCTGTCCTAATACTGGAAATGATGCTTAAGATCCACAAAACATTTATCAGGTCAATATTAGAAAACATATTTCAAGTCTTGAATCACTACTTTATCAAGGACATTGAAGCTTTGGAAATAGTACAGCGTAGCTTCAATAAAGTACCACAGCTATTGAAACGGCAGTCTTATGAAGAACGTTTCAAAGTTTTAAAACTTACAACATTAAAAAGCCGTAGGGACCGAGGAGATTTAATCGAGACCTTTAAGATCTTAAATGGACATTACGACATTAAGGAGTTTGACAAATTGTTTATTTGTAATGAAAACACTCACCTCAGGGGCCACCCTCTTAAGCTATGTACCAGCTTTTCAAACAACAACCCTTACAAACACTTCATTTGTAACCGTGTAGCCACAGAGTGGATTAAGCTGTGAGAGAACGAAGTCTTAGCCCAAATGTGAACCAATTCAAAAATAGATTAGATTATCATTTTCTTATCTTACCTGCAAAAAGAGTAACTAGTGGAAAAAACAGGATTCAGGCATTATCAATTGTCTCAACTGCCTGCCTGCTAATATATAATAATAAAAAAATATAAAAATATGTTGTAATCTCCCCAAAAGGACTAACTGTTAGTCTGCAGAGCTACTTTTAAAATAGGATGATGTAACATTACCATGTTATTAGAAAGTAGTGTTGATATTGCAGCACTTACAATATCAATATTATTAGCATTATTTATGTTAGGGATGTTACGGAAGTGGTTATATCGGAAGCTAATTCGGAAGCGGAGTTTTTAAATTTTGTTTGTCGGAACTGGAATCGGATGTGGAGGCAGAAGAAATGTGTTAAGGGCAGGTCTATTGCACTGTATTTTTCTTTTCAGTTTCAATTTTTTTAAATTCTTCACATTCAGTGGTATGCACAGACTTTAAATGACTTTTTAACGAAGTAGTCATACCTCCCTTTCGTGAGTATATCTTCTCACATAGTTAACACTTTGCCGTATTCTCAGAAACTTCATTGAATTAATTCCAAATGGTACTTGATTTTGGCTTCATTGTCCGATTGAAATATATTTGTTACACGTCAAATAAAACACTACTAAAACTAATCAAAAACTCGCATAGGCATAAATGAAGCGACAACGCACAACATGCCAATTGCCAAATACGAAACAAAACATCAAGTTTAAGAGTAATTGACCGAAGGCATGGGGGGAAGGAGGTTCCAGGGGCGACAAGTATAAAATTGTTTGTACACACTGATCGCGGCCGCCGCCACCACTGTGCTTCGACCTCCGATATATAACTTCCGATTAAAATTTCACGCAACCGAAATCGGAATCGGAGGTGCAAAATTAATCTGAAGTTCCGACCTTTCGGAATCGGAATCGAACCTCCGTAACATCTCTAATTTATGTCAACATTATTTATTGAAATTGAATCTGCAAAAAAAGGGCATTTTGTAATATTACATATTTTAAAGGACTCTTGGTAGTATCCTTTAAAATTGATTTATGTAAATTGACATGCACTTAATATTTATTTATGTAAATTGACAAAATGTTCATTGATTAATACAAATAAACCATTCCTTATAAATATGTTCAGGCAGTTGGAAATCTAGAAGCTACTTTGTTTGGTAAGAATTTTCAACTGAAACTTCCAGAAATTATTTTATCGATGGCAATATCACTCATTGCAGCCGGCATGGTACATAGGATTTGTTTTACAACATGGTAAGTATATTTATTTGAATTTGTATGGAAAAAGTTTCTGTTACTTATGCAATATGCATATATACATTTATATAGAATTTATGTATTTTTTAAAGAAACAGTAAAATGTATTAAGCCCGCTTTTCACTATGGGATATAATGTAATATATATTACATCTCGAGAGTCGAGATATAAATTAATATCGCTCACTATACTTTTAAGTGGAACTGTTTACACTGAGCTATACATCTCAAACTATAAATGTTTTTAGATCGACCTGGCAATATTTTCATATTATATTTTGCCCCCTGTACCCCGCACATCGTTCCACGCCGCCGCAGAACGGTGTGCGGGGTACAGGGGATAATCCAATGACGAATGCACACTAGTTCAAAGACATATCTCACAGTGTGAAAGCCAATCGCGGGATATGATTTATATTTCGGGATATAATATATTATATACCATAGTGAAAAGCCAGCTAGTTTATGTGTTCAATTTATCGAAGTTTAAGCAATTAATTAAAAACATTTTGAATGAGTTCAGCCACATTAGACTTTATTAAAGGTCACTCACACACATATCTCTGACCACAAATCTATGGGTTTACACACTGCCTTCACTTAGAACTATAGTATTTGTACCCGTAATATACTTTTTATATAGTTGGCAATCTTAATTAAACCCAGCTTACCCAAAGCTTGGCCCAGAAACACCACTGTTTATACTTCCATAATATTTATCATTCATCATCATCATTATATACATAGGAATACCATGCCAAAAAAACTATAAAATAATTCAGTGTTATTTTTTCCTTTAAGTTTTAACTGAATTACCCTGATTCCTGATAACCCTTTCACTATGGTAGGCGAGATACTTTATTTAAGGGAATTCGTTCATTGTACCAAATTCTAAGTGCGTGAAATTGTTTTGTGTCATCTGGTGGCTTTTTAAAAAAAATCAATTAGGTAGGAAGGAAAAAATTGCACTCAATACAACTGTCTCAACTTTTAGTCAAGCACCGAATGCTTAAATATAATATAAATATATTTATAGATTTTTAATTAAGATTTGTCAACTATTCTGCCACATGATTATAATTGATTAAAAAAACGAGACCTTTTTCCTCTATTTGGTCAGTAATCCCTGTTTAAAACATATTGAACAGTGTTCATCTGTCCACAAAAATTGGTCATTAATAAGTGTAAGCATAATAAGTATATTTGTTGTGAGCTGGCAGCGTAAGTGAATCCATTGCCAATCATCCAGTGATGTGGATGGCGACTGTGAGAAATGCAAGAAAAAATGTTATGGCTTCCGACAGATATAAATAACCATTTTGTTTACACCAGACGTAAAATACTCATACCAGTGCTGGTGCCGCGTCAAAGGGACTTTTTATTTATTTGTTGGGAGTAACGTGCCGATTAACGGGAGGGGCCCTTGTTCAGCAATACTACTCACGGGCTGATAAAGTAGAAAATATTTGTGTTCATCATGGCTGTAGGTTTCGAACGTGAGGCATAGTTCTGTCATGTGTAATAAAATAAATACTAATAGTGAGTCAACTCGGCGATTAGACGGAGCAACCATGGGGCGCGGTATGAAGGAGAGCAGAGTCCCCCCCCCCCCCTCTCATGACCGCGACGTTTGCAGTAGTACCGGTCGGCTTCGCTTGCGTACCGGTACGCCCGTTTAGGAGTGCCACGTACACGGAATTAGTTGCACGCGTTTGGTACGGCGTGTTCACCCAACAAAATAATATTAATCAGTATTATTTCGAAATATTGGGAAGTTTGTATGACGCTTTGAGTAAAATTGAATTCGAATAATCATGTGATTGCTTTCCATCACTATTTCTAATTGTATTATATGTAAGGGTGAGGATTCATTATATCATTAAATTTAACAAAAGACAAAAAACCCATTAATATTTGTTGGTTGCACATCTGTAATGAGGCGGTACAGAACCAACATATAAATCTAACCTGTTTGTTTTATTCTGTTCAACCGTCTACCGAATATTTTAAGCAAAATACCTGAGATACTGCTATATAGGTAAAATATAGTAAAATTAGGTAGGTACCAGTACAAACTTTTGTTTGCATCATGACGAATCAGGTGAAGCTGCGGAAGGCAACCAAAAAGTTTTTTGTAAAGTAGTAATTAGTTGGTTATTTTTGTTTAAAAAAATAAATGATTACTAGTAGTATAGATAAAAAATAATGTTAGATATTATCTTCTCAGGAAATGTTTTTGTAACAACCCTTGCATATTTTACTGACTAGACGGTGAGATAGCCTTGTAGGTATTTTGCGGTATAATAAAGGAGTTGACCCACTATTAGTATTTATTACACATAATATGTAAAACTATAGGTGCCGTATACGCATATGCAGCAAGTTTTTATATAAAATGAGATAACAATATTATATAATATATATTATAGACAATGAAACGAAAATGACTTATTCACTGGATGTCTATTTTGAAACATTTTTACAATAAAATTAAGTGAAAATTTTAATTTACGAACCAAACAAAAATGAAGACATAAACTAGACGTGACGCGGTATAACAAAGGAGTTGACCTACTTAGTATTTATTACACATATTATGGTTCTGTTTTATATAGTGCAAGTTTATTCAATGCCACAGTTTCTTGTCTCCTGTATTGTCTGTCAGACTTGTAGGTACCACTGGCTTCTTTCGATTATAGGGAGTAGATACAAATACCGCTTGTACAACTAATACACTATAACATATTTTGCAAAATTGTATATAAAATAATATAGAGACAACATCATTTAATGAACCCGCCTTTAAGCCTTAATTACTGATTTTTTTTTTAAATTGTAAACTACAGCCCACACTTTATAATATTTAATTAATGGCTCTTTTTAATTCAATTTACTATATTATATATTTCTTGTTTTTTTTTTTTTTTTTTTTTTTTTTTACTTATTATAAGCCAGTGCTTGACCACAATCCCACCTGGTGGTAAGTGGTGATGCAGCCTTAGATGGTAAATCGCACTGTCTTATCGTAACAAAAGCCTATTCACTCTTGCCTTGAAGACGCCTAGATTGTATTCGGACGGAAAGATAGACGCCGGCAAATTATTCCACTCCTTTGCTGTACGCATTACAAAAGACGAAGCAAACCGTTTGGTTCTAATGCGTGGAATATCGACAACAAAGGGATGAAGACCCGCCGACCGTCTGGTTGTCCGATGGTGGAAAGGAGAGGGAGGAATTAAGGCGTGTAATTCCTGCGCACACTCACCGAAATGCATCCTATAGAATACCGAGAGAATGGCTACTCTGCGCCTGTGCTCAAGGCTGACAAGATTGGTTTCAACCAAATCAATGTCACCAATGAGCCTCTTAGCACGTCTCTCCACTGAGTCTAATGCTGCCAAGTGGCATTTTGCAGCACCAGCCCATATGTGACAGCAGTACTCCATGCACGACCGGACTTGCGCTTTATATAAGGTAAGAAGCTGCCCCGGCGTGAAGTACCGCCGCACCCTTGCAAGGACACCAAGTTTCCTTGCGGCTGCTTTGGCTCTGGACTCAATGAACCGCCCATAGTTTAGGTTCGGAGAAAATTCAATCCCTAACAACTGAAGGCGGTCAGTGTACTCCAAGGATACATTCCGGAAAGTAGGAGCCAAGGTGAGCGGGCTCCTTTTAGCGGTAAAAAGACACGCTTGTGTTTTGGAGGCGTTAAATCCCACGAGATTGGCATCGCCCCATTCGGAGACTGCCTGTAGTGTGAGACTCACACGCTCAACCATAGCCTCTCTTTCTGACTGGATTTGATCCCGGCTGGCCCGGGCGCTTGGTTGGTATCTCTCCACAACTGTGCTGTCGTCTGCATACCCATAGACACCGGGAATGAGCAGATCATTTATATGCAGCAGGAAGAGAGTTGCGGAGAGAACGGACCCCTGAGGAACACCGGCGTTAGTCGCCACAGTATTAGATGAGCAGCCATCAACGACGACCCGGAGAGACCGTTCACTCAGAAAGTCCTTCACCCAGACAATTAGGCCAGGGGATAAGCCGTACGCTGAAAGCTTGCCCAATAGACTAGCGTGCCAAACCCTGTCAAAAGCCTTCGAGACATCGAGGGAAACAGCAAGTGCTTCACCACTGTTCTCGAGGGCTTCGCCCCATATGTGAGTGGCATACGCTAGAAGGTCCCCAGTTGATCGATTTCGGCGAAACCCGTACTGGCGATCACTGAGAAGATCATTTTGCTCTAGGTATGCCATAAGGTGGGCGTTCAATATACGCTCCATAATCTTGCAGAGTATGGAGGTAATTGATATTGGCCGATAGTTGGCAGGGTCGGTACGGCTACCTTTTTTAGGCACAGGCTGCACATTGGCCAGCTTCCAAGATTTAGGCACTATTCCAGTCTTGAATGAGAGGCGGAACAAGCGTGTCAACACAGGAGACAACTCAGGTGCACAGACCTTTAGAACTATAGCTGGTATACCATCAGGTCCACTAGCTTTATTCACGTCTAGACTTCGCAAGGTTTTAAGAACCTCCTTGTTGGTGATACGGACCTCAGTCATAGAGGTACCGCAGTGTGGTAAATGTGATGGTACGCTGTTGCTACTGTCCAGACGCGAATTGCAAGCAAAAAGAGAAGCAAATAAGTCGGCTTTCTCCTTAGGCGCATGCGCCAGTGAGCCATCTGGTTTTACCAGCGGAGGCAGTGTAGACCGACAGAAGTTTGTCTCGACCGCTTTGGCGAGAGACCAAAAAGCTCTACTGCCAGATGGTTTGACAGAGAGCTTTGTGCCGATGCGTTTAATGCGGTCGAAACTAGCTTGGCGTAATGCCTTTTTGCACGACTTGGCGGCTTGGTTAAAGGCTCTCTTCTTAAGGCTAACATCCGGAGCTTTGCGGTCTCGAGCATCGACCCAGGATAAGTACGCCATATGCTTGTGCTTTTCAGCACGAGCGCACTCGGCGTTAAACCAAGGGCGAGCTTTACCACCAATGGGCACGTCAGCAAAGGGGATGAAATACTCCATTTCTTGACGTATCACATTGGTTATGGCATCCGCGCAGCTCGATGGGTCTCTAGAGGAGAAGCAGACCTGCCGCCAAGGATAAGATGCAAAGAAATGCCGCATCTCATCCCAATCTGCTGACTTGTATCGCCACATTCGTCGCACTCCGTGGTAATCGTAGTTAGGTGGGGAATATAACGACACAGATTTCACCAGACAGTGGTCAGAAGTTCCCAAGGGTGAGGTAACCTGAACATCGTACCTGTCTGGATCAGTCGTCAGCAGAAGGTCGAGGCAGTTGGCTGTGTGCCCATCCACATCAGGTACCCTAGTCGCTTGTTGCACTAGCTGGGAGAGCCCCAGCGACAAGGCAAAATTCCACGCCTCTCTCCCAGCGTGGTTGGTCTTCTGGTATGGGAACAGCCAGTCCTGATGACAGGCATTAAAGTCCCCCAGAAAAACCAACTGTGCATTAGGGTACCGATTTAAAGCCACATCAGAGGCTTCACTGAGGTGTTCAAACAGCCTAGTTGTCTCCTGGTCGCCACTGTGCGATCGGTAGACACAAGAAAAAATAATTTTATCCATTCCA
This sequence comes from Parnassius glacialis, assembly GCA_033319125.1. Taxonomy (NCBI): domain Eukaryota; kingdom Metazoa; phylum Arthropoda; class Insecta; order Lepidoptera; family Papilionidae; genus Parnassius; species Parnassius glacialis. The sequence continues at coordinate 35,832,069 of JAVANC010000013.1, read as the reverse complement.
GTGTCTATCAATACCCAGATCGTAGAGAAAGTGGGGTCTTCAAGGTGACGGAGACGCTTACAGCAGATGTCGTTGCGGACGTAAACACAGACTCCGGCGCGCTGATGGAAATTATGCTCCAATGTGTACCCAGGGTAGCCAAGGTACGCCGCATCTAGAGGACATCTGATCTGCGTCTCAGTCAAGAAGAGTAAGTGCGGCTTGTCAGTCTCAAGGTGGTAATGGACTGCATTGAGATTACAGTGCAGACCTCGGATGTTTGTGAGGTGCACTTTAATGGAGAGGGAGTGCAACCGCAGTACAAACTTACTCTTCTTTTTCCTTTTTTTCATCAATGGTGGGAGTGAATAGGTTGAGAGAATGGCAGTTGGACGAGGCGTCACACATATAACCTAGGGACGCAAACAGAGTCATAGCATCGATGGTACCTAGCATGGAGATCGCGGGGACGCCCGAACCCCCCTGGAAATCGCCACCAGGCCCTCTCCTCCGGTCGCCAACCGGCATGGTGGAGCCATCCCAGGATTTTTCGTAAGATGGCGGGGCAGCCTTTCATGAGTGGCTGGCTCATTAATTGGGCCCCCAACTATCTACGGTCGGCCAGCGGTGCAACCGTGCTTCGGATCCCGCTAACCTCCATAACCAGGCATCTGACACTAAGAAACGGCCGCGTCGCAACCGGTCCGTATGCGTAACGCAACTGTCCAGACCCATTCTCCCTAAGAAATGGGTTTCACCTAACATCATACCGGAACACGATTTGCATCATTTGGCGGTATGTCTTTGCCAGGTGGGTGGTAACTAACCCTCGGCCGGGCCTCTCACTAGTAGAGGACCAACCTACTACCAGTATGTAGTACTGCTCGTTTGGCACTACCCAGGGGACACGTGTAGGGAATCAGGATTCAAGTAATTCCTACGGACGCGAGCAGCTTCATCCCCCAAATTTTGTATTGTATAAGACAACTATCTTACCGTAGATTGTGTGTAATTTTTTCCCCACGCCATTTGTCGTCTGATGATGAACGAATAAGTATCTTGTCATTTAAATATTAGTTGCACTCGTTCTGGGTAACTGGGTGAGAAAATAAAACTTACTTTCCACAATTTAAGAGAATCCGCTGATGGAGTTTTGTGTGTTTGTTCGACCTAAGTACATGCTCGGGGGACCTTGTTGGTTCTGAGGACTATCCTCACAATTACTAACTACCTCACAATTTTAATAGGATATGCTTACTTTGGAAGAGGATAGGCACCACATTACATTAGCAATGGACTATTTACAAATTTATAACATTAAAATTTCTCTTTTTCAGTTTGATATTTTCTCTTATAACTATCTACTACATGAACAAGCTGTCACAGAAAACATATGTCGCTGCAGTTCCTACTGCCGCTCCGGTAAAATCTCGCAGACACAAATAAATAAATAATTTTTAAGTTTTATACATAATAATATTGTGATTTAATAAATTTATTCTTTGATATTAGTTACGTGTTATTATTTTGTATAAACCCGATTCATTGAATCAATCATTGTCATTGTATTGTTTCGTACCTACACTAGATAATAAACTTAGCAAGCTAAACAGCATAGCAAAGTGGCGAAGCAATCAGCTTTGTAGCGGTTTCTAACGGAAAAAAATCAAAATAGGAGGTTCAGATGCCTGGGTGATCAGTAATCGATTGCTGAAAACAGAATTTAAAAATTCGAAACCGTTCTCGAGATAATCGTGGGACAGACGCACAGACGGACAGACATCGTGAAATCAATAAGTGACTTCGCAAGCTTCGCCACTTAATAAACAGAAATAGGGCGCGTGGTTTAACCTTATTTTAATTATACTCTACTTTTTATTAAAGGTTAATTTTTAGGTAATTAATATTACAATTTACAAAAGAATTTTTTTTCCAAATATATATGGGATCACCCCGGAAGTTTAATCTACTTAATAAAAAATAAAAATAGAATCATCAAAATCGGTTCACGACTAAAGAAGATATCGCGTAACATACTATTACAAAAAGCGGTCACTTCATCACGCGCCTGTCACGTGAGGTAAGAGTCGACAATGAGAATTGTCATTTTTCAAAAAGATCTTGTGTTCCGATAGATTGTGGTATAAACATCTATTTAGTTCTTTACGTCAGGCGTAAAATATCCTAGCGTCTGGGAAGGATAGGTGCGAGATGTCTGTGGTATTGCGATCGCCAAACCGACTACCAAGCGTGACAAAGCTTTTCCCTCCTACAATGCAGAAGTCCAGTCTAGCAGCGGACTTTACGGGCTGAAAATGAAGCAAAAGATGACTTGTTTGATTTTTTGTGTCGTAAGAGGCGACGGAGGGAAACTGAAACCGGAGATTGGCAGCAGCATCTTCCTGATAACCCAAAATAATAAAAAAAGCTGCGGTTGCCAACTCGCATACTAAGCGTGGCAACTATGGCAAAATCCCTCCATGAGGCAATCTATGGAGGAAGCCTATGTTCTAACAGTGGACTTTTATAGGCTGTAATCGAATATATTTTTTAGAAACGCTCTCTGAGCATCATCAGTAAAAAAATACTATTTTCAGAAGATGATTTGAAATTCAATGACGCATTATGGAGCTTCTTTTATTTAAAAATAAACCTGTTCGTGAAATATCTTCCAATAAATAAACAGAAGGAAACTAAATACAGGAGATGAACAGCACCAACTTTCTGATTACAACGCAACTAATAAAGAACTGCGGTTGCCAACCCGCATGCCAAACGTGACAACTTTGGCAAAATCCACTACTTAAATGGAGTGACGATATGGTAAGATGTAGGAAATCGGTGGATACAGATGGCTCAGGATCGTGCTTTGTGGCATTAGGCTCCTAGAGCTTAGGCAGTGGTCTTGAGATGGGCCATGATGATTTCAAATTTTGACGCCATAGGTCCGGAATGGTGATGATAAAGAATGCACTTATATTACCTACATAAAATCTAAGTCGGTATTACAAGTGTTTTTTCGTTTTCGCTTTCGCTTAAACTACAATCGATGCATCAATTACGAACCGGCTTGCGCGAACCGGTAGGATGCCACCACTTAACCCCTTGTGTGTATAGTTTTCGCAACTTTCACACCCAATGTGTCTTGATAACTTTATTTTCTTTTAACATGTTGAATAGTAAAACAGTAATTAAAAAAACCCGACTGCGTTAAACAGTTTAGAAAAAAAAACCTTCCCCTCCCTGTTTTTGTATTTGCAGATGCAATATACTAAACATAAAAGCCTATGTCACTTCCACAATAAGACGAATCTAACGAACGATACCTCATATGTCGTGATCGTGCCAATGAAATAGACACATACATACATACTCTCGAAAATTATCTAAGAAATTATCATTACCTTCCTTCTGGCGCAGTCAGGTAAAAATATTTGATACATATAGTATAAACAAATTTGACCTTTATGTACTGTGGAAGCCTTCGTATGTTACATACATAAAACGTAACATGAACGAACATTACTAGCATTACTATGTTTGTCTATGTTCGATAGGTGGATTTCAGCAGTGAACTGTTTACGAGATGAGAGGGGGAGGGGAGAGCTTATTCAAATGATGTGCTTTGTCCCCGTGATACCACCTTGCTTAGAAATTGCTTGGCTTTTATATTACCAGTTTAAAAAAAGAGGTATCTCCATAAATAATCTTTTAAAGGAATTCATTTGTTTTTGCTTGTATTTAACTTTACAGACTTATAATTTTTGTGATATAACTATATATTTAAGTTTGAATCCCAGCCATATCCAAAATAGAATGTTGGGTTTTGGACCTGGTTGAGCTAATTGTATGTCTCATAATGGATCTTATCTGACCTCCAAGCTGAAGATACAGGCAGATCTGCCAAGACAACATCAAATATATTTAGGTTGGGTTTTATTACTGATTTGAGTTAAATGCATGATTACTGTTGATGGGCTTTGGTTGTTAAAATATCACTAGTTTAGTAAACCACATGGTATCCGGGTAAGAGAATTTATTGCCTATTTCATCTCTTAGGTGTCGTAAGAACCAAGCATGATAAATGCTGGAATACTTTGATTGCTACCAAAAACGGTATAACCTTCTCTTTTACGCTTGATGTAAAATACCAAGGCCGGTGAACGGGGAACAACGTCGAAGATACGAGATGCCATTGTAAAAGCATATGTCAGCAATGGACTTTTACTGGTTGAAGAAGTCTACGAAGACTGTTTTTGAAGATTTAGTGACTGATGATGAATTGGCTGCTTATTTCGACTTAGTTACAATTTAATGACATACTCGATAAAACACACTCATCTTTATAAATGTAATAGGTATGTTTAGAGAAATAAATATCAATCTTAGTAAATCAACTTAATTTATTTACTTTTATTAATGACATTCTTGTAAGATAATATATTTTATAAACGTACTGTACTCTTAACTTTTAGATAGACATACTAAATAATTTAAGAGTTAGTAGTTTTGTAAGTAAACATAAGTTATTTATATTTAATACAATATTTGACTAAATACATAACATTTAAATTTAAATTGATGTTACTAAAGTTTCGAATTGTTTCTTCATTTCTTATGAATATTAATAAAGCAGATGGTAATTCACCTAATAAAAGCAACCTTATTACATAACAATTACAAATATCAAAGTCTCACCTTAGTGGTGAATAATAAAGATTTGTTCAGTAATAATAAGTGTTCACTGTCTAAAAGTTGAATAACAAAATTACTTACAATTATTTTCAGACCTGTATCATCACCTTTTTTACATATCCACACAAAACATCACACCATTTATTACACAACTATTGGAAGGGTGTATATATTTACTTATGAACTAATTAATATTGCACATTGGAAATTGTTCTGTAGTGGCTTCAATCTTTGCTCTATATTACTGGTTTGCTCAGGATGGTTCGTATGGCTAATTCAATCGAAACTGTATATTTGGAGCACTCTTGAGGTCTAATATCCATGTGGATTCATAGGGTATTAAAAAATAATAAAGATGAAAGATAGTGAAATGATACCTCTTGAGAACAAGTTAAGAATTTGCTTACAAGTATGATTTTTAGGAATGATTCTAGGTTTTAACTACTCAAAGTTAGCACTTTCAAATGACTACTGTTTGAAAGACTTACTTTTTTACTTTAAGTGTGAGAAAATTAAGAACATATGTTCAATGAATTAAATATGACACAAGAATACTACTTATAACATTATAGGTTTTATTAACAAAATATTGCTGACCAACATACCAAAAAGTATATTGCAATTCAGTTATTTTCTTTTATAAGTTGCATGTTTTTGTTAGCTTTGCATTTTAATGATTTGAATAATACATTTTATTAAGTAGTTATAATAATAATTTATTGGTTCAATGACTATTTTTCATATTTGTTTGAAAAATTTGAAGTATTTTGATAATAAAAACAAATATGCTCCGTTTGTTAAACATCAGTCAGTTTGCAGTTTGCTTAAAAGATAAGTCGTTCATCATATTGACATTTTTTAATTATTAAAATATAATAAAAATATTAGGTGACTTTGGCTAAGCCGATGTTTCTTAATTTTGGGCAATCTTATCATTCATTCTTCCAAAGGGCAGGTAATGTTGTATTATTCATAATTTAGATGAATGTAGGCATGTTTGTATGTATGTATGAATTATTATATTATAATTGGTTAATTGAACAACTAGATGCAGTCAGGATAAACATGCACACATAACATTTGGCACTGAGTTAAAAATAAATAAAAAGGAATTTTAAATATTAATTGAAGCATGTGATGAATATGACTAACAAATTACTTATTCAAGGCATTTTGAGAATTATGACGTTTTTGTAATAAATCAATTCTGCAATATCACAGATTTAGTCCAATATAAGGCACTAGGTGTTGGATGATAAACTATCCTATCAGTGATTGATTGAAAATAATAAAAAAATAATATCTTCTATGTATTGTTACCATATTGATTACAAATTGTAAGAATGAAATGACAATATTTTAATAAGTCTTAAGCTAGAAATCTCATTACATTACTAAAAAGCCAAGAACTTACCTTTCTTAATTATAATAGTGTGTCGCAGTGTTGTTAAGATGTTTAAGTTATTTTTCATAATATGTTTAAAATATAAACACTATGACACAATTAATACCTTTTGTATAACTTTAAAATAATATGAAATGTGTTTCAAAATTGTGATTATTAGAACAAAATAATTCACTCATTAAGTTTAACACTTCGTGATATAACATGTTTCTTGTTTTAAGTAAACTTATTTGTTTCTGATATGCATGCTGTTATTTCTTACATATGGATTTTGTAAAATTCTTGGTGTAGTTTCCATTACACGAAGTAACAGCTCATCTAAATAGTTTTCTAAGTCTTTATTTTTTTTCTTTTCTGCTTCTGCATCCTTCTGAAGGCTATAAATCATCACAATTAAATCTTCACGGGTCTTACCGTCAAACTGCTGTAAAACCGTTTTTGGTATATTATTAAAGGCAGGGTTAACAGAATCCTCTTCAACAATATTTTCTTCTCCGACTATTATCCGCTCCTCCAATAATTTCTTTGGTTTGTTATTATTACCAAACTTTTTAAAGAATTTTGGGCTTGGCTTTTCCTTCAAGGAACTTGGACTGTCAAGTTTTTTATTTCTTTCAAGACTTGATGATTTTTCTTTATCAATAATTGTCTGGCTATTGGATTTTGGACGAGAATAAAGTTTTTGGGACCATTCGTCATTTTTGTCTAATACTTGAGCTGGTAGCTGTGGTGCTGTAAATGTGTCTAAGCTTAAGCGAACTGGTTTTTGTGGGGCTGATTTATCAGGATTTGCTAAGTTGCTGCTTGTGGATCTTCTTAAAAATTCACCACCCCCAAGGTTTTCAAGAGAGGCATTAATGGGAGAAGGAGTGTATTTTTGGCTTCTAGGGAGTGTGTGGACATTAAGCGAACTTCCCGAACTTTTGTGTGACAGATCATCAAAAGCAAATTCATCATCATCCTCACTTATAACTCCTGGGTCTGCTTCTCCTGGTAGTCTTTTTGGGGTGGAATGATCTGGTGTTGAAAGTGTTGAATTTTTAAGATTTCCTACACTTCCACCAAGAGATGATGAATCACTTTTTTTATCTTTCTTAGTCAAATTCATTTTAGAACCAAGGTTCTTCGCAAACTTTTTAATACCTTTGCGCTTTTCAATGCTTCCAATACTCATAAGGCTTCCACCAACATTATGAGCTAAACTAGATAAGGACGATTTATGTTTATCTTTTTTACTAAGATCTGTGAGACTTCCTTCTTTTACAGTAAAACCAATTTTAACTTCAAGTTCACCTCTTTTCTTGTCATTTTCTTTACCAGTCTTTCCTTGTAACGCATACCAACGATTTCGTGGACGTTCGTAAACATCGAGGTCTTTTAACGGAATCGATACTTGACCTAATAAGTGATCTTTAACAAAATCCTCATCATAAACTTTTAAAACAATTTCTGCAGTGTTGCCGTGAGATGGAATACGCAACTCACATTCTTCTAACCATTCGACATTCTCAGTGGCTTTATGTTTCACGGAAGTTTGAAATTTTTCTTTGCCGAGGGCAATTGTAACAAAACAGTTATTTGTTCCGTTTTTACCTTTGATTATTAATCCTCGAGCTCTTTGAACAGTAACTTGTACGTGCGTAGGATCCCACATTTTTAGATTGGAATTTTGCAATAAAAACGATTACTGTTATGAAATAGAACAAAAACTACTTTTAAACAATACAGTATACAAAGCGATGAGCTGTCTTTACCTTTACTGTATACCGTCACCATTTGTTTGTTTCTAGCTGTCAACTATCAATGTCATTACTCCACTTATTGTAACTTTTTTATTAAGAATTTTGGCTTAGATGCTTATTTTTTAAGCCATGTCTTCATTTATCTCGTATCAAGTGATAATCCTTTATAGTACACTGTCACAATAAGTTGATCACATTGCGTAGTTTTAGGAAGATTTTGACGGCAACTTCAGCCAGCTGACAGTTTGTGACAACAAATATGTCGAGGGCAAACAGTAAAGCCAGTAATTCAAATGCTTCAACAAAATTGACGAAAAAAATAATAACCTCTCCTCAAGTATATAAACCCGTTGGACCATACAGTCATGCAGTGTTAGCCGATAGAACACTTAAGGCGCCTAAACAGAGATACACCTTATTTTGAGATTAACATCACAATCAGAGCATCTGTTTTACCGTTTTTACTTATTGTTCATATGCGCAGACATTTAATATAGAAAATCGCACCTCTGGATATCAAAATCCACTTCAAACCATCATACAATAACACAGCAGCAGCAATCCGCCGCCGTTCAAATTCTCACCAAAACGTCATTGTCTATTGTAGTTTCAATAACAATAGGGAAGCCCTAAATAATGATTCAACAATTTCAAAAATTCAACGGTGGTCACGTGACCGTCACAACGGTCACGCAGCAGCTTTTGCTTGTGGCGCATATGGGCCGGCTCAAGCCAGGTTGGCACCACGACCTCACAGAATACCTGCGTAAAGTGGAACCTCTGATTCTGCGTTTCGTCTGGTGAGTGCAGGTGGCCGGAGGCCCTATCCCCCCCCCCCCATCAACATGGTAGTGGAATGAAATCAAAACTACCCCAGGAGGGTACCAGCACCCCTGGAGAATCCCTCGCTGAGCATCCACGACCATGGTACTCCACTCCTGAGTGTGGGTGCTCAGGCTGCCCCGCGTATTCTGTGGGGGGAGGGGAGACGAAATTCCGCTCAAAACAATAACTGCTCGGAGCAAACTGAGCAACAAGACCAAGGCGACCCCTGCCACGCTATCCGTGAATTTCTACAACATCAGGAGACTTCACTTGACCCTAAACGCCGTCCACTACCATCTCGAGACGGCGAAGCCGGCCTTGCTCTTTCTCACCGAGACGCAGGTGTCCTCTCCGACTGATACTTCGTATCTCTCCTGTCCGGGGTACAAATTGGAACACTTCTTTGTGCCTGGGTCTGGAGTTTGCGTATACATCAGAGAGGACATTTGTTCTCAACGTCTCGGGAGTCTTGTAGGTTCGAACCTGTCCATCTTTTGGCTACGCGTAGACAGCGACGACCGTCGGCGCGTATACGGGTGCCTCTATAGGTCCCATAGCGGTAATGCCGAAACAGACCGACTCCTCGACCATGTTCAAATGGCTACAGGTTCCTTGCTGCAACAGTTCCCATGCGCAGAGATCGTGATGCTTAGCAATTTCAACGCCCACCACGCTGAATGGATCGGTTCAAGTTTAACCGACCATGCGGGGAGATCTGTTTATGACTGTGCCTTGGCATATGGTCTGACACAACTGGTTACTTCGCCTACGCGGATTCCAGATGTGAAGGATCATACACCTTCCCTGTTGGACCTTCTGCTGACCTCTCATCCGGATGGATATCAGGTTTCCCTCGATCGGCTCTTCGGACCATTTTCTGATCCGGAGTGTGGTACCACTCACGCTCCCCTCGCGGTTGCGTTCTGCAGGTTGCCGCCGTGTTTGGCATTACAGCTCGGCGGATTGGGACGGAATGTGGTATTTCTTTGCATCCTAACCATGGGGGAGGGTTTGCTTCTTGCCGGATGATCCCAGCGCTGTTTCTGACTCTGTCGCTGATGTAGTGCTACAAGGAATGAAACTATTTATTCCATCATCTGTGGTACCCATCGGAGGCAGATCTCAAGCTTGCTTTAGTCGCTCATGAGTGTTATCAGGCCTGGGTTGGCGCTTCAGCGACTCAGGATGTAAATACCAGCGTGCTTAAAAAGAAGTATAACTTCGCCTCCAGGTCCTTCAAAAGAGTTATTGTCAAGGCAAAGTCAGAGTACATAGGCAGAATTAGCGAGAAACTAGTTCGCCTTCCTTCGGGAACCCGTGCATTCTGGTCTCTCGCCAAGGCTGTCCTAGGGAATATCTGTAAGCCATCACTACCATCTCTGCACAGGGAGGATGACTCACTGGCACGCGCCGCAAAAGAGAAAGCCGACCTTTTAGGCTCCCTTTTTGCGTCAAGTCGAGTCGGCCTGACGGAATTCCCCCAATAGGGTATTACACCCATTTTTAAAAAGTGTTTTAAATGAATCCTAGAGTGATAATGAACCACTATAATTTTTATTTAATTTTTTTAAAACCGAATAGTGACATAAAAATTACTTTTAATCTATCATTTTCAATTTTCGCGTGAAAACGCTAGCCGCCATACTGTTCAACTCGTGACGTCACTGTCGTAGAATTTTGACAATTTTGCAAAGGAATAATATACTTTGGAATGTTTAATAATGAGTTATCATTTATGTCATTGTTGTGTTATGCCTAATTGCAAAAATACGAGCACAAGAACGCCGGGGAAGTTATGGATTAAAGTGCCAACTGATTTAAATATGAGAAATACTTGGTTAAAACTGGCAAGAAGAGACCCGAATGCATTGTCTACAAAATCTAAACTATACTTCTGTGAAGATCACTTTGATTTAATTATGACTTATATTTAACTATCAATTAAACAAAACAAAACATCATGACATGATAGGTACCTATTGCAAGTCAAATTTTGTAATAGATTAGGTTTATCGCTCGTCTGTCCCGCCCTTTGTGGGCCATTTTGATGGCCCTTGCAAGTGCAGTGCAGTGTTTTGCTTAATTCCTGTTTTCTTCTATTATATGGGAATAAAGACATGGTTTGTACTCAGACCAAATAAAAAAGTGACTTTTTATTTCGTCTGAGAGTTTGTACAAAAAAATTTAACAAAATGTTTTTCTTATCTAAGCTTATATTATAATATCTATAACATTAGTGCTAAAAGCGAAGTAATAAACTCGCTTTTACGAATCCGTCTTCCATGATGCCTTTTGAAAAAAATTCAGAATAAAAGTCAACAATCGTAATAATAACTTGAAAAAATTCGAAATTAGCTAGTTAGTACACAGCACAGCAACTTAGTTCTTTGACCTAGTGACGTCACGACGCTATCTAATATGGCGGACATTGTTTTGCAGATTTGAGGCACAGGTAAAAAATTATTCTTTAAATTGAAATATAAAATTTATAATGCATTTTTATAAATAGAAATCAATATTTCTCGTTTACTTTTTACAAAATCTATCATAAATATTTATTCTTTGACTTTTTTTACATGGTGTAAAATACCCTATTGTGCTGAGGACGTGTGCTCCATATTTAGCGCCGGTTCTAACGTCTCTTTCCCGGTACTCCTACTCCTTAGGCGTAGTATCGAAATCATGGAAGGCAGCTTTTGTCCACCCGATCCCTAAAAAAGACGACCGCTCAGACTCGTCCAACTACAGGCCTATCTCCATCACCTCCTTGTTCTCAAAAATAATGGAATCCATTATAAACTGCCAGCTCATGCAGTACCTTGAGGATCACCAGCTGATTAGTGACCACCAATACGGTTTTCATCGGGGTCGATCAGCTGTGATCTTCTGGTCTACCTGACTCATAGATGGGCGGAGGCAGTAGAGCCCAAGGGGCATTTGGGGCATTGGCCGTTAGTTTGGACATTGCGAAGGCTTTCGAGCGGGTTTGACACAAAGCGCTTCTTTCGAAGCTCCGTTCCTATGAGCTTCCCGAGAAATTGTGCTATTGGATCACCAGCCCTTTTGCAGATAAGAGCATCAAGGTCGTTATAGATGGTGCAAGCTCCAACTACAAACCTATTAACGCTGGTGTTCCACAAGGCTACGTGCTATCACCAATGCTATTTCTTCTGCATATCAATGATATGTTGCTAACCGGTAACATTCATTGCTATGCAGATGACAGCACTGGTGATGCTCTATAGACTGGCCGTGCCAATATTTCTCGGGAAAACGTCGCCGAGTACCGGTACAAACTTGTGTCTGAAGTCTAGTCTTTACTGAACAAAGTCTCGGATTAGGGGCGACTAAATCTAGTCCAATTTAATCCTCAGAAGACACAAGTTAAAACGAACCCCTTTTTCGTATCTACTCAGTTTCAAGCCACTTCCCTTGTTACCTCAGTCAGTATCGGAATCCTCGGCGTCGACATGTCAAGTGACGTGCAGTTTCGTGGTCACTTGGAAGAGAAGGCCAAATTGGCCTCCAAAAAGCTTGGCGTGCTCAGCAGAGCGGGACAGTATTTCATGCCGGCATAACGCCCTTAACTTTACAAGGCACAGGTTCGACTTCACATGGAATACTGTTCCTATCTCTGTGCTGGGGATCTCCAGTGCCAGCTCCTTCCACTTGACCGCATTCAGTACAGAGCGGCTCGAATCGTAGACGACCGAGTCCTTTCCGATCGGCTCGATTCATTAGCGCTGCGAAGAGATGTTGCATCCCTTTGCATTTTCTTTCGCATTTACCACGGGGAGTGCTCTGAGGAATTGTTCGGAGTAATCCCAGCCGTCAAATTTCACGAACTCCCGATACCATCCACACCATCTGGATGATTGGTGGCCCACGACTGTGCGATTTAGAAGATGTTTTCTTGCTCGCACAACTCCTTGTGGAATCGATTACCATTAGCGATTTTTCCGGACCGATACGACTTAGGGACCTTCAAGAAAAGAGCCTACTCCTTTTTAAAAGGCTGGCAACGCATATGCAATTCCCCTGGTTCTCCTGGTGTTGCAGTTGTTCATGGGCGGCGGTAGTCACTTACCATCAGGTGAGCCGCATGCTCGTTTGCCCCCTGTCCTATAAAAAAATGAATAAGTATCGTTTCCTTTTAGTATCGAGTTATTTATTTCGATACTGACAGTTTTTAACTGGATAAGCTCTGATTGGTACTTTTATTTTATATTTTTTGTTATATTCTTTGTTTTTTATTATTTCAGAACAGATTATAAATTGTCTTCTTGGCTCTTGAAATTTGAATTCCGAAATTTAAGATGACGCCTTCTTCGTTTTTCCTACCACGAAAGAGTTTCAGGGCTTTCATCAGATCAGAGCTATTCAAGAAGTTACTCTGGCTCTGGGTGTCTGCTACGGAGACAATATGCTACTCAAACTTGATGTTCAAGATGTTAATATCAGCTAGGGAGAAGTAGGATATACCATACCTTTTGTATTACAAAGTAGGGTTAAATTGTTTTTAACGTAGTAAGTACCATACTTTGGTTAGAACAGTAGAGTTAACATTTGGCTACCTTAATGCTCAGGGAAGAATATGTGTTAAAAAGATTTGAATGTGCATCGAATCTAGGAGTGTTACGCAACCAGCCGGTAAATAAAATTGGCCATATGTCCCCAAGGTTACCATCGTGCGAAACCGGTGTAGGTCACTAGCTATTAATCTTCTTTATATATAAAAACTACGTGTCACATTGTTTGTACGTGATAAACTCCTAAACTATTTAATTGATTTCAATGAAATTTTGCACACTGTGTACGGTTTGGTCCAACTTGAGAGATAGGATAGTTTTTATCCCGATAAGTGACCTTCAATAGGTTTTATTACGAATTGAATGATTTTTTTATAGGAAGGGTCGTCGGAAAGGGCAGAACAACGTCTGCCTGGCCAGCTAGTTAATTATAAAATATACTCCCTCTGTGGTTATTTGGAAACAAAACTAATTAGGAACGATCATCTTATTGCCATTAAATTGAGCAAAAACGAAATCTAACTAGGCTGTCTCTCTAAATACCTACCATATATATAGATATACCAACCATCTATATGATAGGTCTCCTTTTCTACCAAGAAGTCCGTCTAGGTAGGTACCACTCTCTTACTTATTTCCGCCGCCAAGCAGGAATGGATCTTAGTCCCCAGAAATGACAATGCATCTGTAGCTTTTTTTGGTTGAAGTTGATTGCAGGGGTCCATAGGCTGCATTGCACACATACCATCAGGTGGTATGTAAGTTTGTTTGTCGATTCAGTTTTATATAAATAAAATTAAAGTATAAAACTTTAGTTTCGATGAGTATATTAGAATGAAAGTAATTTATTACATTGAAATCAATGAATTAATAAGTTATCTAGTAAGGCTAGAATAGCATTAATATTGCACGCCTCATAACGCGAAGGTGTGTTCTATATCGACACGTCAAGGTCAAGTAATTTTGCGTTCTTAAAATGCCTCTTTCATAACTATATTGCACTTATACGATAATATGAGTAGCCGTATATCAAGAAAACACTCAAATTAATCCATCTTATATTTTCTAAAAAATCATCTCATATCGCTTCTTTGAAAAAAAAGGTTAGAAAAAATTTACGTGGACGTCCGGATGTTGATTTTGTATGTGGTCACGATAACTCCCGAAAAAATTGATGTATAGAGAGCGGGTATTTTTATTAGCTTCAGAATTACATCAACTGGTTTCCTATTTCATATCAACAACCTAGTATGCAGAGTTTGTTAATAAAATTATTTTCAACTTTTATAGGTAAGGTAGTATTTGAAAGGGACGAAGAGGGAACGAAGTGTGAAATATGGGTAAATCAGGAATGTCTAGAACAGGTAAATGAAATTGTATACTTGGGGAGTGCTTTTAGCCGGGATGGAAGATGTGATTTAGATGTGGACAGGCGTGTCGCTGCCGGGAACAAAGTCAATGGTGCCCTGACTGCGTTAGTCAAAAGGCAAGGCGTAGTGAAGAGTGCACGCCTTGCAATACATAACGCAGTGTTGGTACCGACTTTGTTATATGGCAGCGAAATCTGGGTGTTCCAGAAGAAGCATAAAAGCAAGTTGAATGCAGTGGAGATGCGATCTCTTCGTAAAATGTGCGGCGTTACTATGGCCGACCGAAAGCGAAACGAAGAGATTCGCAATATGGCAGGTTTGAAAGATGACCTTATCACAAAAATTGATAAGGGCGTGCTTCGATGGTTTGGGCACATTGAGCGAATGAGTGAAGACCGAATGGTGAAGAAAATATATAGCGCGAAAGTTAATATTAAAAGGTGTCGAGGTAGACCGAGACTAACTTTCGAAGACCATGTGAGCAAACTGCTCGAAGAGGGGAGGGTCAAGAGTACTCGGATACCTAGACGTGCATGTATGAAGAAGATAATGAATCTGAAAGAAGCGAAAGAGGTATGTAAGGATCGTGACACTTGGCGATCTGTTCTCTCTGGCTACCCCGTCAGGGATTGTGCGTGAAGATAAGTTAAGTTAAGTTAAGTATAGGTAAGTTCATAGACTATATTTGGTACACTGGCACAAAATGACACTTTTTGTGAACCCGTCCCGGACGTTCCCCAATCGCACGTAAATTAAGACAAATCCGGACCGATGCCAGCCCTAACCTAGAAACACGATTGTGTATTTAGCCATATACGAAAAAGAAAGGGTGCGAAAGCAGTGTGTATATTATATTATATTTACACGAACCAATTCAAGTTAATTTTGACTCCCCCCCTCCCTATCTCTTACAAACTAAAAGACAATCACTTCTTCACTTCAATTTGAAGTTTGGTATCAAGGTAGTTAATTAGGTGTATACAAAGAAAAACATTTGAGAACTACACATTATCGGTTATGGTGTCGACGAAATTGTTACAAGTTTAAGTTTCTAGCGTTCGCCGTAAGTTTCACAGTACAAATAAAACGTCGTGAGATAACCAGCTTGTCTGAAAAAAAAGTGAGTACAACAATATTTGGAAGATATGTGAAGTAGACGCTATGGAGTAGCGTAGTGGATTGCTCTAAAAACCTTCTCAGATACGAGAGAAAGCTGCATATGTGTCACGGCTAAAAGACGAAGTGCGAATACACCTAGTAGGTAGGTGTAGGTTTAGTCGGCTACAACTACTGGTTGCAACCGATTGTGGTTGGTTAAACTTAGACGTGTTCGCTTTATTCAGAGCTAAAACTAAATAAAACAACCGGTCAAGTGTGAGTCGGATTCGTGCATGAAGGGTTCCCTAACATCGTACAATATTTAATACTATGTAAGTAAAAACCACGTTTCTAGTAGGGGTGTGCCCTCTTTAATTTTTAATTTTAAATTTTGTTATTTGTTGTTATAGCGGCAACAGAGATACACATTATGTGAAAATTTCAACTGTGTACCTATTGCTGATCATGAGATACAGCCCGCTGACAGACAGACGATAGGACGGACGGACAGCGGAGGCTTAGTAATAGGGTCCCGTTGGTTACCCTTTGGGTTCGGAACCCCAAAACCTAGGTGGGAAGATTGTTTTCGGGTAAAACTAGGAAGTGCGAATAATAATTAAAATGACTATGACAGTAGGTAGGTGTGGCCACAAAGCCGCATTTTACATTGGTACTTATAATATTTATAAACTATTTGGACTTAATTCAATTCTACATTTTAATCAACTGCATTTGAGTGCCAACTATAGGCCTTGGTTTAGCTTAGGCTTTTAACCGTAACATAAACATATTGTTTGAGAATTGATTTAGTACATACAATATTATATTCAATCAACGACCTCGATTGGGCGACGAACGATACGATTCGATTGGGTTTGAAGATGCGAAACAAATATTTGCATAAACATAAATTAATAATAATAATTATTTAACAATTATTGTTATTACGGGTCTGGGTGCTTGTCAATATGGAATTTATTTTAGCTTTAGTATAATGAAAAAAGTTTTTACTATTAACATTTTTCTGCAAGTTTGGAGTAAATTAAAATATAAGTATTTTACAATTCAATAATATAATTAGTAATTATTTTAATAATTAAATTTAGTTCGTTGAAGTATTTGTAATTAATAATTTGAAATCACTACATTTTTGGTTTCATTTAGATGTAACTCTACAGTACCTACTTCTTTTTAAAATCAGTGAAAATTATTTTTCTGTATGAAACAGTTTTTCCTGTCCAGATCGTGAGATTGCGGCTGATGATTTCATTGAATTCTTTTCAAAGCACGTTCATTCGCTTGTAACTCAAAATTGATGTCCCTTACAGCTTGATTGACTATTTTGTGCCACTTCCTGAAGCTTCGCTGTTAGGATGTTTTAAATTGGTTCAGGCATCGTTACTTGTTGATAAACTTTTTATCAAATAATTTATATAATTGCCATTATATTAAAGTATGTAAAATTTATAAATTATTAAGGTAATATTAAAATATGTAAAATTATTTATACTTTAGTGCGATTTATTTAAACTTTAGTTAAATGAAAGGACTGTGAGAATAATGTCATGGTTTTCGAAATTTCATAATAGATTTGTATGCAATTCTTTGAGGTCACAAATATGTCAGATGCCCTAATACAAAATAGTCTATTTCAACAAAAAAAAAATTGTTGGGCATACACTGGACATAATACCTAGTCAGGTCATAAATTCTGTCACATGTTTAATATAAAATAATTGAAACAAGTTTATTCATTATGTAACCATTTATATACCAAAATAAACTTAACAAAACATAGATTCTTATGACACTAAAGTTTATTCAAAATGACCTCCGTGATTTTAAATAGAGGCCTTCAATCTGCGCGGCCAGTCGTCTATCGCAGCACGAACGAGGTCCATGTCAATATCGGTGGCTGCCTTAATCAAGGATGTCTTGAGTGACTCCAAATTGGGATGAGGCTTTGAGCACGCCGTTTCCTCCAAGTGTTGCCATATCTTGTAATCTAACGGACTCAAATCTGGACTGGAGGAGGGCCAGTCTTCGTGCCGGATGAAGTCGATTTCACGCGCCGCCAGCCAGTCTTGTGTGCTTTTCGCTCTATGAGCTGGCGCCGAATCTTGTTGGAATACCCAGTGCCTGTTATTGAACATGGTATGAGAAACAGGTTCCACAAGGTTCGTCAGGACTGTATTTTGAAACACAACTGCATTCGTTTTTACACCTTTCTCACAAAAATGTACCTCTGTTAAGCCCCAATAAGAAACTTCCAACCATAACAAGAACGAGGATGGAAAATGACCTCGTTGGACACGCGGAATACGGTTGCTCGCTGCTTCACTACTGTGTGCGTACACCTTATCATTTTGTTTGTTGTAGCTCTCTTCTACGGTAAAATTTTTTTCATCCGAATAAAGAATTTCCCGATATTTTTTTCCCGCGTACCGCTTCAACAAAGCGCGGCATCTCTTCAGTCTCAGGTCCATTAGACGAGCATTCAAACGATGTCCTGTTTTTCTTCGATATGACCGAAGCCTTCATTTAACACCCTTTTCACCGTGGTTCTGCTTAACCCCATCTGAAGGGCCAACAGTTTCTTCTTACGTTTGGGATTTCTTTGACTTCGCGCCTTCACAGCTTTTATCACTGCTGGAGTTCTAACAGACCGAGGGCGACCACTTCTTGACCCGTCATCTACATTAGAGTCTTCATTGTATCGTTTGATGGTACGATAAACGAATCTTTTGGTTATATTCAAATTTTTCATTATGTCAAAAATTTGATTTGGCGCGTAACCTCAACGATGCAACGCAATAACTGCAACACGGTCTTCTTTAAGCGTCCACTCCATATTTAAAAATGAGTAAAATTCTAAAAAGTATACAGTTTTATTTTCATTAACAATTCGAAATTCGAATTCAATAAACTTTTTTGTGGCCAGCATTCTAAAAGAAAAGTTTTTACTGTGTGACAATACTTATGACCTGACTGTGTATATGTGGAAGAACAGAATTTATAGAATTTAGTCACTTATTGAAATAAAAAATATTTATATCAGTATATCATCTGTAGCTATAGATAATGCATTTTTATCATAGGGACGCCTTCTTTATCCTATTTATTTATATTTATCGTCGTATTGGTTCTTTCCCTTTTGTATTCTGCAACGGAGTCCTCAGCCGTTTCCATTTCGCCCTAATATACAGTGCCTGATTTAGAGTTACGACAGCCCTAGGCTAACTATGACTATGGAACTATTTATTTGGCGGCTGGAATTAATCTGAACAATTTATCTAAGTACTCCCCGTCGATAGAAAATGCAATGAGATGCAACATCTCTTCACAGCGCCAGTGAATCGCGCCGATCTGAAAGAACTCGGTCGTCGAAGATTCGAGCCACTCCTCGCTGGATGCGGTCAAGTGAAAGGAGCTAGCACTAGGGTCCAGAGATGAGAACAGTATTCCAAGTGAGGGCGAACTTGAGCCTTGTAAAGTAGCAAACGGTGTGCCGGCATAAAATACTGTCCCCCTCTGCTGAGCACACCATGGTTTTTAGAGGCCAATTTAGCATTCCCTTCCAAGTGACTGCGGAACTGTACGTCTTGCGATATGTCGATGCTGAGGATTTAGATGCTGGCTAAGGCAGCATGAGGAGTGCCCTGAAATTGAAGGTGTGTTTTCTGAAGTTTAAACTGGACTAGAACTGTCCCCAATTCGAGATTTTGTTCATTAAAGACTCGACTTCAGACACAGGTTTGTTCCGATACTCGAGAAATATTAGCACGGCCGGTGTAAAAAGCATCACCAGTGTTACAACCAGTAACACCAACATGTAATTGGTATACGGAAGTAATAGCGTAGAATATAGCACGCAGCCTTGTGGAACATAAGCATTAATATGCTCGTATTAGGGCTATGCACCGTTAACTACGATCTTGATGCGCAGATCTGCAAGAGAACTGATGATCCAATTGCACAATTTCTCGGGAAGCCCTTAGGAAGGAAGCTTCCAAAGAAGCGCTTCGTGCCAACGTCCATCGAAAGCCTTCGCTATGACCAAAGTAACGACCAAGGCCTCCCTCTTGTGCACTACTGTTTCCGCTCATCTATGAGTCAGATACGTTAGAAGATTATAATAAAAAATATAATAACTATTAAATAAATATAATTAGAAACAGCTGATTAGTGACCGCCAAATTTGTTTTTTTTTATAGGATAAGGGTGAAAAACGAGCACACAGTCCACATGATGGTAAGTGGTTGCTGCGGCCCATAGACATCTACATCTATCCTCTGTTACAGATCAAAATGCAAATGCGTTTTCACCCGTGACGACTAGGATGGAATGCCTCATTTCCAGTAAAAAGGGCCTCCGGCCACCTGCACTCACCAAACGAAACGCAGAGGTAAACCTCTACTTCACGCTGGTATTCTGTGAGGTCGTGGTACCACCCCGGTTCGAGCCGGCCCATTCATGCGACAGCAGAAGCTGCCGCCTGGCTCTACCACTGTTAGAATCATCAAAGTACCTTATAAGCCTGATTTTAATAGAATCCTGTTGACCATAGACATCTTCATCTTTCCTTGATTAAGAATCGGATGCAAATGCGTTGTCACCATTGAGGACTAAGATGGCTTGCCTCGTTTCCAGTATAAAGGGTCTCCGATTCTCTACACTCACTATATGAAACACAACAGCATTATGCTCCTATTTCACGCTAGTATTAAATGATAGCGTGTCCTTTCCTCGGTCAGCCGACTCATTCGTGTAAAAACCATAATATAGCTGCATCATGGCTCTGTCACGTATTTCAATTATACTGTCATAATCAATAAAAGCTAATGTTTAATTAAAAATTCGATCTACAATAATATCACCTAATGCTTTATTAAAAAAAAATCTTAACAGATATTCTTGATTTCAAAACAAATAAGGATTTTTTTTTATAGGATAAGCGTAAAAAACGAGAACACAGTCCACCTGATGGTAAGTGGTTGCTGCGGCCCATAGACATCTACATCTATCCTCTGTTACAGATCAAAATGCAGATGCGTTTTCATCCGTGAGGACTAGGATGGAATGCCTCAAAATAATTAAAGTTAATATCATTGTCAAATATTAAGATAGTGCCCGCTTTAAATCTGTTATGCCGGATATTGTGCTGGATTGTAATTATATCGTTGCGATAACAAAAGCCCCCTAACTTCCTCGACCAAATTGTTTGTATCATTTTGTATCTAACATTTTCTTATATGTATGCAAGATTTTCGTAAATAATATCTAAAGCGATAGTACCCAAGTTACACATCAAAGAGGTATAACGGCCGGCACAAATTATACGGCTTTAGATTCTAAATAGGTTCACAATAGTTTTTTAATTGAATTATAGATGATATGATATTAGTATTATTGTGGTCAAAGAAGGTATCAATCGCATTAAAGAAGCATTATTATGGTCAATGTAGTTTCCAATCGCATTAAAGAAGCATTATTACTAGCAATATTATAGATAACGAAGATGTTAATTGCCTCATAAAAGCATTAGACTAGCATAAAAATGGCAAGTCTCCGAGCTAGGTTACAATTACAGCGGAGCTTCTGAAAGCGGCTGGAAAACCAGTACTTGAAGTCCTTCAGAAGCTCTTTAATTCCGTCCTCCATGTTGGCACTACACCGGAGGCGTGTAACACAAGTGCGATGGTCTTGTTCTTCAAGAAATACGAGAACGCTCTCTTGAAGAACTACAGACCGATTTGGTTTCTAAGCCGCGTCTACGTGCTGTTTTCGAGAGTTATTACGAATCGTCGCACGCAGTCTCGACGACTTCCAGCCTCCCGAACTAGCCGGTTCTCGAAAAGGCTTTAGTACCATAGGCCACATACATACCCTTCGGCAAATTGTACAGAAGACTATGAGAAAGCCTTTGATTCAGTTGAAATTTGGGTAGTGCTGCAGTACCATCAGCGGTGCCAAGTTGAATGTCGGTAAATTGAAGTGCTGAAGTATTTGAACAGTAGGGCTACTATGGCTATCCGAGTACAGAACCAGAGTAACCTAATCAATCCAATTGCAGAGAGGTGTAAGACAGGGTGACGTTATATCTCTGAAACTCTTCACCGCTGCATTGGAAGACGTTTTCAAGCTACTGGACTGGAAAGGATATGGTATTAACATCAACGGCGATTAAATCACTCACCATCGATTTGTTGACGTTATTGTCCTTATGATCGAATCGCTGGAGCACCTAAGCGCTATGCTCAATGACCGCAATAGTGCCTCCCACTGCTGAATATAGGCCTCTCCCAAGGAATGCCACAAAGCACGGTCCTGAGTCACCTGCGTCCATCAACTTCCTCCATATCTTACTAGGTCAGCACTCCATCTAGTGGTGGGCCACTCTACACTTCGCCTACCGGTACGAGGCTGTTACTCGAGAACCTTTCTTCCCCATCGGTTGTCGGTTCTTCTAGCTATACGATCGGTCCATTGCCACTTCAGTGGATATCCTCATTTCTAAGTGTATCACACAGAGAAACCCCGAGCATTATGACGTTGTACTCAGCTGTAATGGACCTTTCGGTGGCGAATGATGTAGTGCAATGGACTTTGCTTTTCATGCATTCTAAGATGCCGTGTAGTGGCGGCGTAAGGGAATCCGCTACCCTATGTCATCCCGTGGTTGTCGTACAGAAGGGGACAGAGGGAAATGAAACAGGAGATGGGCAGCAGCATCTTCCTGATAACAACTCAAAATAAAAATGAAGTCTGCGGTCGCCAACCCGCCTGCTGTCCGTGGAAACTATGGTAAATACTCCCTCTATGAGGCAATCTATAAGGCAGGCATACATACGAGCAGTTCTTGACTTATAGTATACCGTAATGAATGATTGAAACGAAGATTTGTTAGGAATGTGACACAATAGCCAGTGTCTGCTACTCTTGACTCATCTGTGTTTGCTATATTATGGGTATATACATTTATGAATAGTATTTTGTTTTACATCGATAAAAATATCCGCTATAAAAATTGCTTATAACAAAAACCGTTCTGTAGCGAACAAAGGGAATGTACTTAATATTTGAAAATCGATGGAATTTTTACTGCTAAAATATTTCTTTACAATGAAATGAATTTATAATAAATTCATGAAATAATAAAATATAAAAACAGCCAATAAGCGTTTCACTTCGGTGACAGGTTTTTAATTTTCGACTGAGTTATTGAGGACGGGTTTTTCATTTGTATTATGTTTATTTAATAGCCTACACAAATATTCGATAACGAAAGCTTATTTTTGTCCCCGGGTTTGTTAAATCGGATTTTATCGCGTTTAACCTTAGATAGAAGATTGTAGATTATAGTCAGAATTTTAGTTTCAGAGGGAGTTTCGATTAATGGTATTTTTATTAAAAGGACTGATAACGAAATACAATTATTATTTTCCGCGTATTTTGCTATGATATGATTACAAATTCAATCAAAAATTCAACTATTTTTCTAATCAAAAATTTGATTTTTGATTAGAAGAATAGTTGAATTTTCGAGTTGATTTAAAAAAATATCTAAAAATCTTTTTACCGTAGCGTAAATAATTGCTCTCTACTTTTTATAATTGATAGAGATAAGTTGCACAAAATGGTTTATAACTAAAAGAAATCCCATATTTAGGAAGACCTCGTAGCAAAGCAAATGATCAATGGTCAACACGAAGGTCATATTTAATAAACAAAACCTAGACGTTAACATGGACAAGATGACAAGCAAGACATTAAGGTTTTAAATCACTAGATATTGATTTCACTTCATTCGGTCTCCTATATGACGTTATTTGGAGGTGAACTAAGGATCAATTATTAATTTCATGCCATTGATCATCCATCCATCACAGCTTATAATAGTCCACTGCTGAATATAGGCCTCGCACACATTGAGTTATTATGTACTACGTACTAGAGGCGACACTGCACTAAGTTACGCTGTTCTATTCAACTGTGGCAATGTCACCGCACTTTAATCAGTCGCTCGCTAGGCGGTTGAATTGTCACGTGTTGTGTTGATTTAAAAAAAATATCTTGATTAAATATGCCGGGGTATGTTCTTAGATATTGCACAAAAAATTCACGAAATGTTAGTAAAAACAAAGGAATCACTTTTCATCGGTAAGTAAGATACTTAAATAATCAAAAAAAAACATTATAGATTAATAATTAAAAAGTTATTTCTTTGGCGCCAACTTGTGTCATGGAATATAGACTATGAAATTAATTTGTTCAGATACGACATTTCTGTGAGCAAGTGTAGGACGATTATATTATGCACATTTGCTTTTGTAGATATAAATAGAACTTATTTATAATTAGGCTAAATTTCTTACGTTTATATTTGCTGATTATTCTATTATTTTACTTTTAGGTTTCCACGTCCAAGCCACGAAAACCGAGAAAATTGGATTAAATTCGTCCAAAATAATCGTAGAGAAGAGATGTGGTTACCAACAAATCATACATACATTTGGTTCCTTGCATTTTAAGGAAGAGGATAAATATAGTACGAAGAAGGCAAAAATTAACAAAACTTGTATTGTTTAAAGGCACTTAATTAAATTCCTAATACATATTTTTACAATAACATTTATATATTTTATTAATTGAAATTAATTTTCAGCAAAAAACAACAAATAAATGTATATACGTATAATTCATGTGTAAATAAAAATGGTAGAAGTTTTTAAAGTTTTACTATGTTTTCTCACAGTGATTCATAAGGCATAATATAAAAAGTATCAGCTCTGTATCCATGCCTAACTTAGGGCTTTTGGGGACCCAGTTCTAGATTTAAATAAATATATTTCATTATCTTCGATTCCTTCCAATTTATATTGTTATCTTATAAAATATTTATATAAAAATGTAATTAAAATGCTATCGTGATAATATTATATATTATCATATTAATTTACCTCACATCATGCAAAATATATGACAAATTATTGAAAATTGAACTCGTTTTAATAAATGAATTAACAATTTATGTACTCTAAATAAACAATAATTAAATACCTACTGATCATTCCACCTACACATAGTCTATTGTGATAAAAAAAACGCGCATGCGCGGTAAGACTGTTTACGGCGCATGCGCAACGACATAGAGTAGCGCACAGTTTTTGTTTGAAATAGCTGTTCTAGTACGTAAGTTCTAGTACTTCAATGTTCGCAGATAGATTTCCTCATAGGGGATTTTTCTATAGTTACCACGCTTGGCAGACGGGTTGGCAACTGCAGTTCTTGTCCTCTTACGATGCCCACATGACAAAATGGGGTAGTGGATATTCTTACACCGCCACTACACGTTAAATTAATTTCATACATTTTTGTGAAAATTATAATCCCTTATTATTAAGACCTATAAATAGCAAAAAAATAACGTGTAGATACAAACAATCTCGAAACGATTTCAAGATCAGCATGGCTCATAATTTTCTTTATATACCGAATTGCCGGGTAGTCAGTTATTTCAGCAAATTAGTTGCAGATGATGAAATTAATTTATAATATAATAAGAGCCCATGTTTAATGTCTTAATATTTATTTGCTAAGCCGAGTGTAGGTTATATTTGCGCCGTTATACTTGCGCCTTCGTTAAATGTAGCTTGTTTTTTGAGGAATTATTGCCTTGTTATGTTATGTAAAAAGAGTATATATTAATACTATAAAAGAAGGTATAAAAGTATTTACTGATCATTTAATGTTTTAAAATGCATTAAAGTTGAGTCAAAGTTCTTGTTTGATTAATTTTGAAGTGAAAACTTCTTAATGGTTATGATTTGAAACTCGCTGAAATGAAACAGCGACACAAAAAAGAGACAAAGATACACATCTATAGGATTTAGCCTGCGAGAGAACAAGATAGAATACAGTGTAGACCGCAAACTCTAAAGGTTGTGGGTTCGTATTCGTCATTCGACTACAATTCTTTTTTAACTGTAAAATTTTTATTTTCATTTGATTTACCAAATTTATTAAATTACCAATATCAACCATATTATATTATCTTGATATACCAGTCCATTTATACCAGTGTAGGATTTCATAACTTCAGGCCATCTAGTCTCTATTTTACGTACCACCACTCTTGACTCTCAGGTAATAAATTTACTGTACAAGGATATAGTATGTGGCGCTATTACATAACAATTTTACTCGAAAGCCAATATTTTTTGATTTATTACTCTAAAATTAAGCAGATGGAAGTTAGCGTAGAACATTATTTTTTTTAACTAAACTGCATGCCAATTATTTGCTCCTTAAATGCTCTAGCAGACTCTGAAATTGCTCTACCTCTATTGTTATTTGTTAATTTAAAATAAATTTTGAAAAAAACTAATTTAAAAAAATATAATCTACTTTTTAAAATTAAACCGTATTCCAATTATTTGCTCCTTAAATGCTCCAACAGAATCCGAAATTGCTCTACCTGTTTGCTATTAGTTAATTTATAATTAATTAAAAAAAATTAAGTATCGAAAATTCAATTTTGCTATAAAACATAAAATATCCACTTTTTAAATCTAAACTCTATGCCAATTAATTGCTCCTTAAATGCTTCAGAAGAACCCGAAATTGCTCTACCTCTATTGCTATTAATTAATTTATAAATAATTAAAAAAAAATTAAGTATCGAAGATTAAATTTTACTATAAAACATAAAATATCTACTTTTAAAATTGAACCAAATGCCAATTTCATCATCATCATCATCATTACAGCCTTTCATAAGTCCACTGCTGAACATAGGCCTCCCCCAAGGAATGCCACAAAGCACGGTCATGAGCCACCTGCATCCATCGACTTCCTGCATGTCTTACCAGGTCGTCACTCCATCTTGTGGGGGGTTGCCCTACACTAAATAATAATAATAATAATAAAAATAAGAATATACAAAATAAACCTAAAAATAATAAATAGACTTCTTACATCATATCATGTCCCTCTGGAAAACTACACTCCAATTGAATTACCACGACAATATCGTAAGAACTCGGCAGATATTTATTAGGAAAGGTATTTATCAAGGTGACTCCTTGAGTCCTCTATGGTTCTGCCTCGCACTGAACCCTTTATCTCACCTACTGCATCAGTACCAAGCCGGATATAGACTCAAACACAACACCACAGAAGATATCACTATCTCACACCTCATATATATGGATGACATTAAATTATACTCAAAAACAGAAAAAGAAATGAAAAAATTAATAGACACTATAACAGAATTTAGTAAAGACATCAACATGCAGTTTGCAGCACTACACATAATAAGAGGCAAAATAAAACCAGGCGACTATACAATTAACACTACTGATACAATCACTGCTATGGAACCGAAAGATCTATATAAATATTTAGGATACAAACAACTCAAAGGACTAGACCATACAGCAATTAAACACACACTGAATACGGAATATAAACGGAGAGTAACCGCAGTATGCAAAACACATCTCGCTGGAAAACATCTTATTAAAGCATTAAATAACTACGCGATCCCAATATTAACCTACTCATTTGGAGTGATTAAATGGTCTAAAACTGACATCCAGAAAATAGAAAGAACCACACGCACCACACTTACAAAACACAATAATCTACACTCTAAATCCGCAATAGAAAGACTCACAATAAAACGACAAAATGGAGGGAGAGGCCTAATAGACATTCATCACCTTTGGCAGAAACAAATTAGTAGCCTCAAAACATTCTTTCACAATAAATCTCATATTAGTGACATCCATAAAGCCGTAGCCCTAAATGATTATAACTACACTCCACTTAACCTAAATGAACAAACAGATACACAACACAATAAGACTAATGACCCACAAAAACAAAAGTTAGAGGACTGGAAAAAGAAAGTCCTACACGGACGACACCCACATGACCTGGAACAACTACATGTAGATACAGTAGCATCAAATAAATGGCTCAAAATTGGCAACCTATTCCCGGAAACTGAAGGGTTTATCATCGCTATACAAGACCAAATTATCAACACTAAAAACTACAGGAAATATGTCATTAAAGTCCCCACAGTAACCAACGACAAATGCCGCAAGTGCTTCACCCAACCAGAGACAATACAACACATAACAGGGGCATGTACAACTCTCACACAGGCAGACTACACTCACAGACACAACCAAGTAGCAAACATCATTCATCAAAAACTAGCACTCAAACATAAACTTATACAAGACACAAACACACCCTACTACAAATATACGCCACACACTGTTTTAGAAAATCCTACACACAAACTACTACGACCGCGCCATACTTACCGATAGGACCATTCACTATAATAGACCAGACATAACACTACACGATAAAGTAAGTAAAATCACCTACCTAATAGATATTGCAATAGCCAACACACATAACTTACAAAAAACAATAGGCGACAAGATAAGCAAATATGCAGAGCTTAAAGAAGAAGTGACCAGAACTTGGAGACAAAATAAAGTTTATATAGTACCCATAGTCGTCTCCATCACGGGCGTTATACCCAACCATCTCCACCATAGCCTCAAATTAATAGACCTGAAAGACTCAACATACATTTTACTCCAAAAAGCCGCAATTTTAAATACCTGTCGAATTGTAAGAAAATTCATGCAATTGGAAGAAAATGAAATAGTTACCCAGAACACACAACTTACATAAATACTCACTCCATGCTGCATTTACTTGGCTTTGGCCCGTATGTGCAGTAAAAACTAGCCAAAGAGCTAAGAAACAGAAATGTTTTCCCTATCACAATAATAATAATAATAATAATATGCTTACCATGCATAATCGCGAAGTGTGCAGCCTCCGTAATTACTTTCTGACGAGAGCGGATGATCCATCCTATAGGGACGTTATTTCTTGTGATAAAGGACTTACCCCTCTATCCTTAGCCAACGAGCAATGGCAAGATCCGGCAGTACAGAGCAATGGCAAGACCCGGCAGTACAGAGCATTTCCGACCGGGAGACCGTATGCAAAAAGAAGGAGCTCCACGGGAGGTTTTACAAGGCTCTACATGACCCTTGCGTAGACACAGTCGCCTCCCTCCACTGGCTACGTTTTGGTGACCTTTTTGGGGAAACCGAGGGTTTTGTCTGTACGATACAGGATCAGGTTATTAAGACCAACAATTATCGGAGATACATCCTAAAGGATGGCGCCATCGACATCTGTCGAGCTTGTCGCCATCCCGGTAAGTCACATGGCATGTCATCTCCGATTGTTCGGCGCTTTCTAACTCTGAGTATTTGCACAGACACAACCTAAAAGCCCGGATGCTACACCAGGAGCTTGCTCTGAAATACGGTCTCGTGGATCGAAAACTGCCATATTATAATTACTTGCCGGAAGCCGTGCTCGAAAATGACCGTGCCAGGCTCTGCTGGGACCGGGCCATCATCACAGACAGGACTATTCTTGCGAATAAGCCTGATATTGTGCTGATGGACCGGGCACAGTGAAGGATATTTTTGGTCGACATTACCATTCCTTATGACGAGAACCTCGTGAAAGCCGAAACAGAAAAGTTGACAAAATATCTCGACCTGGCTCACAAGGTGACCGACATGAGGGGTGGTCTGCCGGCCGAAATTATTCCTGTGGTCGTTTCTGCGAATGGGTTAATCCCAGTCAGCCTCTCGGGTCATCTGAGGCGACTGGGACTCCGTGACGGATCGCTCCAAGCTCAAATGCAGAAGGCGGTGCTCCTCGATACCGCCCGCATCGTCCGCCGGTTTCTTTCCCTTTCCCCCTAACCCTCGGCCGTTTGGTCTTCCCTGCCGAGGGCTTCCATCTGGTTGGGTTTGGGTGGCCCATAAGTCTCTTGAAATGTAAAAAAATAATTAAAAAAAAACTAATGACATTATGAAAAAGGTTTTTATTTTGTCATAATCCTTATAAAATGGGAATTATTTTTTTGAAAATTACATCATCTAAATGTAATCCGTTACGATCGCGGCACTCCTGTAAGCGACTTTTAAAATTATCCATCACTGCGCGGCAAGTAAACTCTGTAATGTTTGCCATTTCTCTTTGGATATTTTCTTTCAGGACGTCAATTGTCCGCGGGTTGGTTTCGGACACTTTAGTCTTCAGATAACCCCATAAGAAAAAGTCCATTGGGGTCAGATCTGGACTACGTGGTGGCCAAGGAATATCTCCTCTTCGAGAGATCACTTTATTAGGGAAAAGTTGACGGACGACCGGCATAGCGACGTTAGAGGTATGGGCAGTTGCTCCATCTTGTTGAAACCAGGTCCGCGTATTGAAGCCTGGAAAATTCTGCAACTCTGGTGTAAAAAAGTCCTGGATCATAGCTACATACCGTTGTGAAGTAACAGTAAGCGCGCGGCCTCTGCCGTCCTCAAAAAAGTAAGGGCCTATAATGCCATGCGCTGACATAGCCGCCCAAACTGTCACTTTAGGGCTATGTAAGGGCTTTTGATGTTAGCGATTTGGATTTTCGCAACTCCAGTAGTGACAATTTTGCTTATTGACATGGCCGTTGATGTGAAAGTGAGCCTCATCAGAGAATAACACGTTATTAAACGAAGTAAAGCGGTTCAACATTTCATTTGCGAAATTTAGTCTGTGGATAGTGTCAGTATCTTTTAATTCCTGTACTAACTGAATCTTGTACGGGTGAAGATGTAAATCTTTCTTTAAAATTCGCTGTAACGATGTTCTGGGTAAGTTTAATGCACTGGAACGCTTACGAGTAGACTGGGTAGGATTTTCACGAATTGAGTGGTTCACTACATCGATGTTTTCTTCCGTCCGTGATGTCCTTGGTCGACCTGACCGTTGTTTATCCAACGTCGAACCACTCTCTTCGAACTTAATAACCCAGTTCTTAATCGTTTGAACATTTGGAATGTCTTTAAAGTTGCGTAAATTCTGATATTCTCGAAATTTACGCCGCGCAATGGTAGCCGAATCATTGTTTCGATAAAACTCGCGCACACAAAATGCACGGTCCGCACCAGTGAAACGCTCCATGGCGACTGAATTCCCAGAAACCGTCGGTACTCCCCCCGCACCGCGCGCGCCACTTATGCGCGCCTTTTGTATTTTATTCGAAATTTACATTTCTAACGACTTATGGGCCACCTTGTATTTATGTAATTTTCATGTATTTATTTTATTTTATTAATATTTATGTAAGTTTATCATTTTCATTTTTAATTATATATTTATACAGCCCAACCAAATGAGAAAACTATACAAATACCCCATAATAATAATAATTTTTATTGACAAATAAAGCCCTAAACCTAATACAAAGTTATCGTAGACAAATTGTAACAAGATGGCTAGCCTAAATTAATTTTAACAAAATAAATATAAAAATTTAACTTTGCCTACTGGTACGATGCTGCCACTAGAGAACCTTTCTTCCCCATCGGTTGTCGGTTCTTCGAGCTATATGGCCGGCCCACTGCCACTTCAGCTTACTAATCCGTTGGGCTATGTCGGTTACTCTGGTTCTACTGCGGATATACTCATTTCTAAGTTTATCACGCAGAGAAACCCCGCGCATAGCCCTCTCCATAGCTCGCTGAGCGACCTTGAGCTTCCTCATACGGCCAGCAGTGAAGGACCACGTCTCAGATCCGTAAGTCATCACTGGCAACACGCAGTGGTTGTACAATTTCGTTTTCAGGTTTTGAGGTATGTCTAACGAGAAGATGTGTCATAGTTTCCCGAACGCTGCCCAGCCTAGTTGAATCCGTCGATTGACCTCTCGGTCGAAGTTGGACTTACCTAGTCGGTCTATTTGTCACAGGTAAACATACTCGTCAACAACTTTGAGTTTAGTGCTCCCAACAACTACCGGCATAGGTGTGACATGGACGTTAAACATGATCTTTGTTTTGTCCATGTTCATCTTAATACCTATCCGTTGGGAGATAATATTGAGGTCATTGAGCATAGTGCTTAGGTCCTCCAGCGATTCTGCCATAAGGACTATATCGTTGGCAAATCGAAAGTGAGTGATGTACTCGCCATTGATGTTAATACCGTATCCTTTCCAGTCCAGCAGCTTAAAAACGTCTTCCAATGTAGCGGTGAAAAGTTTCGGAGATATAACGTCACCCTGTCTTACACCTCTCTGCAGTTGGATAGGTTTCGTACTCTGATTCTGTACTCGGATAGCCATCATAGCTATACTGTACAAACACTTCAGCACTTCGATATACCGACAGTCAACTTGGCACCGCTGAAGGGACTGCAGCACCGCCCAAATTTCGACGGAATCAAAGGATTTCTCATAGTCCACATACGCAAGGCAAAGTGGCAGATTATACTCCTCTGTCTTCTGTACAATCTGCCGCAGGGTATGTATGGGTACTAAAGCCTTTTCGGAAACCGGCTTTTTCGGGAGGCTGGAAGTCGTCAAGTGCGCGTGCGAGACGATTCGTAATGCCTCTCGAAAACAGCACGTAGATGCGACTCAGAAGGGAAATTGGTCTGTAGTTCTTCAAGAGAGCGTTCTCGTCTTTCTAGAAGAACAAGACCACCGCACTTCTGCTCCACGCCTCTGGAGTAGTGCCACCATGGAGGACGGAATTAAAGAGCTTCTGAAGGACTTCAAGTACCGGTTTTCCACCCGCTTTCAGAAGCTCCGCTGCAATTCCACCCTCGCCCGGGACTTGCCGTTTTTAACCGGTTCAGTGCGGATGACACGCCAGGCATGCTATCGATTACTTTTGTGTGTGGCGTATGACACACGAGTCATGTCTTCTTAAAAATCGTTATAACTCGCTCAAATTGCGTTTTTGGAAAATTTATCCAGAGCAAAATCTTCATTATTTTGCAAGTAGTTCATGCCAAGTGGTCATGAAATTTTGAAATTTTTAGGGGTTGACAACATTTTTTAACTTGTACATGGTACTCTTTTTACTTTGTGGGTTTTCAATCATGTTGTAGAAAAATAGTCTAATAAGTAACAAATAATGGCACTCATTGCGATCGCTCACAAACTCAAGTTGTAAATAAATTTCTGGAAAACAAATCTGTTAAAAAAAAACAATGCTTTTGTCTTATTGTTTAATTTGGCTTAAAATGGTTGTACTGCCGTCTTATTACTATCATATGGTCGAATAGACCTACGAAGTACCATGCGCTCTTGTGATATGGTATAAGGTTTATTTTTGCTTGAAACAGTTTGAAACCGTTCATGCATAAAAAAAG
The DNA here is from genome assembly GCA_033319125.1 of Parnassius glacialis. NCBI lineage: Eukaryota > Metazoa > Arthropoda > Insecta > Lepidoptera > Papilionidae > Parnassius > Parnassius glacialis. The sequence continues at coordinate 35,799,164 of JAVANC010000013.1, read as the reverse complement.
TTCGCTAAAAAATAGTCTTTTGTCAATCCGCCGCCGTATAGCGCCGGCGTTTGTTTCCTTTTGAAAACACTTGTTTTGCTATTCTTACTAATTAGACGTTTTCAAATCGACTTTACTTTTACATTTGTGTAACATTAAATAATATTTAACATTTGTAAATATTAATGAATCATAAACCTTAGTTTTTTCTAAAATAAGATTCTTGATTGCCGTGCCATGAAATATTTGTTCGCCGCCACAGCTAAAAGTTGTCGAAAATTGGTGCCGCAACGAATCGGTTAAGGTGCTGGAGAGTCATTCTAATCTCGCTTAGACTGACGTCCGGGATATCTTCGGAATAGTGTCGGATAAGACTCGCTCTTGGATCGTTACTCACACTTGCGTGTGGCTCCAACGATGACGTGTACAGCTGCCCATAGAACCTCTCAATCTCACTCAAAATCTCAGGTGTCCCGGAAACGATGCTGCCACACACGATCTTCAACTTTGTCAGTTGGCTCTTTCTGGCAGGCAAATCTCTGGCAAAGACTTTGGAGCCTTGTTTCCGCTCGATCGCTTCTTCAATACAAGCTGTATTGAGTTGCGTAAATCCCGCCGCATGCATATGGAGATCTGTCTGTTCAGATGCCTGTATGCTGTCAAAACTGTTGAAGAATGTAGCGCCATCTCCCGTCTAACAGCCATGAGATTAAGAGTGTGATCGGAGAGTTTTGTGTTCTTCTGCGGCGGGTCTTGCAGAACTTAGCTCCGACCGCATGGACAGTTTCCACGAGCTTGTCATTCATATCGTCCTTTTTATTGCAGTCTTCTAGGCACTGAAAACGATTTTCTAACTCAAGCTGAAAGATTTCAAGACTTTGGATTAGAGCACGAAGGGGACGGAGCGTCGACTCCATCAGACGAGACCTCTCCAACTAAACGTTTAGGTTCAGTGTGCCTCTAACCATACGGTGATCGCTACCAGTTTTCACCCTCGCGATCACGGAGTCATCACTGAACAGTTGTCGTCTGGTCGTCATAATGAAGTCAGTCTCATTTTTTGTCGTATCGTCGGGGCTCGACCAGGTCCACCTCCTTCTGAAAGAAAGAGTTCATCATAAAGAGTCCCTCTTTCTTTCAAACAGGCTGATAAAGCTATGATTTATCAGCCTGTTTATTATAATATTATATATTTGGACGTATCTCCTGCCATGAGACGATCGTTTCTTTTTTGAATAAATAAATTAGCAGGTAAGAAAGTTTGCGTATGACCCCTTATATCCATATTAAGTTAGAAATAAATATTAATGATGTGAAATGAGTGTGCTCAGGGTAGAGTTTAAAAGTAAAATCCAAGCATTGGGATCCAGCTTTTTCATGAATAAACACAAACTCAAAACAAAACTTTGTTTACGCGATTAAAGTCCCGTTAAGTGCTTTAGCTAACTTTCTTAATTAATTTTGCCGTGAGCCTTTTCAAACTCGTCGTTTAATTTTACCTTGTATCAAGTGGAACTGTTTGTTAACTTAATTGTAACAATTAAGCGTTTGCTGGTTTCGGACGTTCTGTGGCCTTGTCTCAGAAATAAGAGCTAATATTTTCAATGAAAAATAAGAATTATAAATTCTGTTGCGTGTTGGTATTTTTAACATGTCTTTAATTTCTTTTTACCACTATTTTAATTTGTATTTCACTCCAAAATGGTAAATGTTTTTTAATGTGGACTGCTTTTGGCTGTTCTATTATCATCATGTCTATTGTCTATTGTCATCATCAATGATCATGGAAAATCTTTCCAATGAAAAAGTGAATGTTTTTTTAGTTAATAACCTTCACAGTTTAACGTTATGTTCTTTAAAATGTTGATTATTCTTAAATTATGTTTTCCATATTTATTCTAAAAACTTGATTTACTTAGCTCACGGTAAGCTACTTAAATCTTTTTATCTGCCTGTTGTGTACAGCAACCACTCGTAGTACAGTCTACACATAATTTTTCATTATCTAGATGGGGCTACGGTTGGTCGGCGGCTGTGTTATATTATATAAATACAATCTAGATTTAGAGTCTCATGTAATAATATAATAATAATAATGTCCTCCAGACCGAATTTCGGTCACGGCGGCCAGTCTCAACGGAGACTAGACATCGGCGCAGGACAGGATAATAGTGCCCAAGTGTATGCTCCAGCACAGGTGCACTCTCTATTTCCTCACTCTCAAAGTCCGATGGGACGGTAAACCGACACGACCGGAGAGAGATCAGGCGCAGGACCAACGCCTTTATGTGCTTTACGAGGCACGGGTGTGAGACACCGCCAACTTCCTGACTACTGGCAGCTACTGAGAATTTCTTGATGGAAAAACTCAGTAACTGATTTTTTTGGCTCGACCCGGGATTCGATTACCCGGGACCTCATGATCATAAGTCACACTACTACAATCACTAGACCAACAAGGCAGTATATATATATATATATATATACATTTACGAGCTTGGGGTTCGAGGCAATTAAAAACTGCCGATTGAATTACCAAAATTGACACTTTAATTACAGAACACTGATTACAACTTAAAACCACACTAATAATAAAACACAATTGTACTACTGATAACTTTAGTTCGCAGTTATATCGCATCGAAGTATTCGCTTGTATCGCCAATTCAATACTGCCTCGTTCGCGGTCTATACCGGTCTTATATAGGGCCTCAGGTAGTTTCCAGAACCTTCTACCATAGAAACTTCTAGAATGTTCGATACATATCGGTCCCGATTGACTAGGTGTCGATAGTTCTAGAAAGTTCTTCCATGGAAATTTCTAGAATGTTCTTGACTCTCCTAGTTTTGTTATTCAATATTAGAGGGCGCTAGTGGTATTAATTGCGGCGCGCAACAATACCAATTAACTTTCAACTTCTTTTTCATTTCGAATGAATTTGAAATTAAAAACCAGACTATCTCATTAACCCAATTACATATCTCTACTCTCCTAAGGCTGGAGCATGTTCTATGAAGCAAAGCGGAGTAGATCTTTCACATTCACCCAGAACTAAGTGGACTATTCGACTAACTTGTAAAACATAACTTATCAATTCAATAATTACTCATTATAACATCTATCAAAAATAGATATTCTCGACCACGCTTGGTCAATGAATATGATTCCAGTAGAGGCTGGCGCTATTATTTTACCACGATTTTATTAAGTCACTTTCTTGTTTGTCTGTCTGTCTGTCTGTCGTTCCGAGTGGAATCTTGCAACTCAAATTTCGAGCACTTCCCGATGAATTTTGAGCACAGCTTAGAATCGCATGACAATGTAGGAAACATAGAATTATTACGCATAGAATACTAGTAGGTACGCGCACCGAAAGTGAAGCAAGTAAAACTAACGCGAAACCGCGTAAGTTGACTCAGCGACGCGTCAGTGCGCAACGTCACGTCTTACGGAGAAGAGCTCGCGAAAAATTGTAAAAATTACCGTTTATGTTGTAAAATATTGTCACAACGGTGATGATAAACATAAAAGAAGTGACGGTATTACATTTCACATATAAGTTTATACATTTAATTCATTATAAGTATGTAAAACTAAAAAAATACTTACCGAAGCTTTCATAATACAAATGTTGCTAGTTCATCATTACAGCCCTTCACAAGTCCACTGCTGAACATAGGCCTCCCCCAAAGAATGCCACAAAGCACGGTCCTGAGCCACCTGCATCCATCGACTTCCTGCATGTCTTACCAGGTCGTCACTCCATCTTGTGGGGGGACGCCCTACACTTCGCCTACCGGTACGAGGCTGCCACTCGAGAACCTTTCTTCCCCATCGGTTGTCGGTTCTTCGAGCTATATGGCCGGCCCACTGCCACTTCAGCTTACTAATCCGTTGGGCTATGTCGGTTACTCTGGTTCTACTGCGGATATCCTCATTCCTAAGTTTATCACGCAGTGAAACTCCGAGCATAGCCCTCTCCATAGCTCGCTGAGCGACCTTGAGCTTCCTCATACGGCCAGCAGTGAAGGACCACGTCTCAGTTCCGTAAGTCATCACTGGCAACACGCACTGGTTGTACAATTTTGTTTTAAGGTTTTGAGGTATTTCTGACGAGAAGATGTGTCGTAGCTTCCCGAACGCTGCCCAGCCGAGTTGAATCCGTCGATTGACCTCTCGGTCGAAGTTGGACTTACCTAGTCGGACTATTTGTCCCAGGTAAACATACTCGTCAACAACTTCGAGCTTAGTGCTCCCAACAACTACCGGCATAGGTGTGACATGGACATTAAACATAATCTTTGTTTTGTCCATGTTCATCTTAAGACCTATCCGTTGGGAGACACTATTGAGGTCATTGAGCATAGTGCTTAGTTCCTCCAGCGATTCTGCCATGAGGACTATATCGTCGGCAAATCGAAGGTGAGTGATGTACTCGCCATTGATGTTAATTCCGTATCCTTTCCAGTCCAGAAGCTTGAAAACGTCTTCCAATGCAGCGGTGAAGAGTTTCGGGGATATAACGTCACCCTGTCTTACACCTCTCTGCAATTGGATAGGTTTCGTACTCTGGTTCTGTACTCGGATAGCCATCGTAGCTCTACTGTACAAACACTTCAGCACTTCGATATACCGACAGTCAACTTGACACCGCTGAAGGGACTGCAGCACCGCCCAAATTTCGACGGAATCAAAGGCTTTCTCATAGTCCACATACGCCAGACATAGTGGCAAATTGTACTCTTCGGACTTCTGTACAATTTGCCGTAGGGAATGTATGTGGTCTATGGTGCTAAAGCCCTTTCGGAAACCGGCTTGTTCGGGAGGCTGGAAGTCGTCAAGTCTGCGCGCGAGACGATTCGTAATGACTCTCGAAAACAGCACGTAGACGCGGCTCAGAAGGGAAATCGGTCTGTAGTTCTTCAAGAGAGCGTTGTCGCCTTTCTTGAAGAACAAGACCACCGCACTTCTGCTCCACGCCTCCGGTGTAATGCCACCATGGAGGACGGAATTAAAGAGCCTCTGAAGGACTTCAAGTACCGGTCTTCCACCCGCTTTCAGAAGCTCCGCTGTAATTCCATCCTCGCCTGGGGCCTTGCCGTTTTTAAGGTCCTGGAGAGCCATTCTAATCTCGCTCAGACTGACGTCTGGGATATCTTCGGAATAGTGTCGAATAAGACTCGCTCTTGGATCGTTACTCCCACTTGCGTGTGGCTCCAACGATGACGTGTACAGCTGCCCATAGAACCTCTCAATCTCACTCAAAATCTCAGGTGCCCCGGAAACGATGCTGCCACATTCGGTCTTCAGCCTTGACAGTTGGCTCTTTCTGGCAGACAGATCTCTGGCAAAGACTTTGGAGCCTTGGTTCCGCTCGATCGCTTCTTCAATACGAGCTGTATTGAAGTTGCGTAAGTCTCGCCGCATGCATTTAGAGATCTGTCTGTTCAGATGCCTGTATGCTGTCAAATCTGTTGAAGAATGTAGCCTCATCTCCCGTCTAACAGCCATGAGATTAAGAGTGTGATCGGAGAGTTTTTGTGTTCTTCTGCGGTGGGTTTTGCAGAACTTAGCTCCGACCGCATGGACAGTTTCCACGAGCTTGTCATTCATATCGTCCACTTCATTGCAGTCTACTAGGCACTGAAAACGGTTTTGTAACTCGAGCTGAAAGGTTTCGGGACTTTGGATTAGAGCACGAGGGGGACGGAGCGTTGACTTCATCAGACGAGACCTCTCCAACTTAACATTTAGGTTCAGTGTGCCTCTAACCATTCGGTGATCGCTGCCGGTTTTCACCCTCGCGATCACTGAGACATCACTGAACAGTTGTCGTCTGGTCGTCATAATGAAGTCAATCTCATTTTTTGTCGAACCGTCGGGGCTCGACCAGGTCCACTTCTGTTGCTAGTTGTGGGGATTAAATCACAATTTTCTTTAAAAAATATTTGTTTTCTATTTGTGTTTAAAACGTTTAATCGCAATACTCTGTGTAAAACTCAAATGTTTATATATAGATACCTACTTCTCTAAGTGTTAACATTATATTAACAATGGGTGCCTATTTAAAACTAATACGGAGTCATCAGCTAATCGCGATTCGACGACGCCATTTTAACGCAACTATTTTATATTAATTGCTTTTTTTATTGACTTAGGTTACGTTTTAGAGTATAGAATAAAAACTATTTTATTACAACATCATGAGATTATTAATAAGAACGCCTTTACTAACCAGATGTCACTTTACACCCAAACATTAACCAGATGTTACGTTAGACCCAAACATAGCCTATTTTAACCGACTCTCAAAAAGAAAGGTTATCAATATGTATGTACACTGATTTCTAAGCTTGATCAATTCGTATATACATGCTGAAATTTTAGTGGTTGTTGTCCCGCAGCAAAATTATACTGTCTCGATAATAGAGTCAATTTATTAAATTAAAAAATATTACAATTAAAAAAAGGGCAGATTTACAATAGTAATACCTCACAAGCTATTCGGGCATCCAAACTAGTTTATGTCGTATCACTATGTTTGAGAGTTCATGTTATGAACATTTATTAGTGGCCATTCACTGTGTAGGAAGCGCGCGGTAGCACGTGCGATAGACGTAACACTACATTACGTCGAGCGAATTTTATTTTTCACACTTTATTATAGTAATTCGGTATAAGCTAGCCTGTACGCCCTACCTACTTGCGAGATATTGCTATTGGTTTGAGATCGCATTCGAGTTTTGTTTTTCTCGATTGTAAATCTGCCATTTTTACATCTTAATAATTTTATTTTAATTAATCTATTGTACTACTAAGCCAAAATCATTTTACTTCGGGAAAACAACCATTAAAATTTCAGCGTGTGTATTGGATCAATCTGTGTGTATATCCTTTCAAATAAAAAAATCTAAATCGGTTTAGAAATTGTAGAATTCTGAGGTAAAAAACATTAAATAATACACCGAATTGATAACCCCCTCCCTTTTTGAAGTCGGTTAAAATGAAACATTACACGATGTGCTTATTGTATTCGAGCAAATTAATTGTGTTTAATAATATTCTTAAATTTTATTACGTCTGCATTTTTTACCATTAATATATGTATAATAAAGTTATATTAGTAACATCATTATCGTGTTTATTTTATTCCATTTTATATTCTCATAAAATACTTCTACTAAATAATCTTCGTACGTAATACGTAATCTTTATTATATCGGTTTTTAAAATTAATAAAAAATAGTGATTTGCACAATTTGATTGCAAACGCCAGAAACTGGTATCACTGAATGGCGTCTATGTGTGCGTGTGACGAGCGTAGGCACATTCGACTCGCGCCCACTAACATAATGACTTTGCATCATTTTAACGCTCGTGTTTTGTACTGGACTGCGTTTCTTTGCGTAATAATTCTATGGTAGGAAAAAAACATGGTATATTATTTTTTAGTAAAAAACTAAAAAAAAATCACTTGTTTAAGTAGTTAAGTCTTATTGTTATTCATATACACAGATACATTTACTCGCCTGAACAATCTTCTATGTAATATTGTACCTTATCCGTTCATAAAAACATCAAAACAAAATAAAAGGATTGCAAAAGAGCGAAGAATGTAGCTTTGCTATTTATTTTTTCATGCGGTCCAATTGATATGAAACAAATACAATACAACATCGTAACACTGTTTTATATATCTTTGTTTTCGTATGCAATAAGGAGTATTTTATATCTATCAGAATTTAAAGCATGACATTGTTGTAGGTGATTGTCAAATAATAGGGATTTATGGATTTACGTGACTAACGGACACTTGTTAGGAACACCGATGATGGCTGCAGACCTCGGATGTTAATTCCGTTAACTGTCTGATTATAAATCTTTTTACTATACAAAATGAGATTTATTATTAGTCTAAGTTTTAAACTATGTTCGTGAATTCTTTCGTGAAAGAGACTGAAGTTTGAACCCGAGATTCATTATTATACGTGGTAGAGCCATGATGCAGCTATGTTAAGGATGGGTTGGCTCGACCGGGGAAGGACCGCGATCTCACGGAATACCACCGTAAAATAGAAGCTTAATGCTGTTGTGTTTCGTATGGTTAGTGTAGAGAACCGGAACCCCTTTTTACAGGAAACGAGGCATTTCATCTTCGTCCTCACGGAGGACAACGCATCTGCATTTTGATTCATAATTGGGCATAAATCTTTATGGACCACAGCATTCACTTACCATCAGGTGGATTGTGTGCTCTTTTGTCACTCTTATTATATAAAAAGTATTATATATAAAAAATTGATTTATTGATTCTATCAATCAACCGCCCGGGTTTAAGCTAAGGTTAAAGAAAAAATTGAAAGGGTTATTATAGATTAACCACGATTTGTAATAAAACCGGTTGTGTGGTTTTACATCTGGCATAGACACGAGATGACTATACCGCCAGAATTTGGTTTAGTCGACTCAAATGGAACACATGCAACAAGGCTGTAATGATTTCTTCTACGGCTTTACACCATTATTACGTATTATTTAACATTTGAGTTTTAATAATCCTGTTGCTGTCGCTGATTCACTAATCCATTTAAATTAATTTTTAACAATGTCATTAACTTTTTTATCATCATTGATTTTAAATGACACCAACCTTCTAATATGTAACCTACTTATAATAATTTCCCTTTTTTTCTAACTGTCTGCTTTTCTAACTGTATTAAACTATATAATAGGATCATGTTACAGAAATATTTGATAATATCTAATCGGTTTTTAGAATATAAATGGAAATTCAACTTTACAAGGTGCAAGTTTGACCTTACATGGAATACTGTTCCAATCGCTGCGCGGGGCACCCCAGTGCTAGCTTCTTGCATTTCATCTTATACAACGAATATAAGCTCAAATCATCGAGGATCATGTTTTTTTGGGTCGGCTTGGTATGCGTAGAGGCATTGCATTTTTATCGATTTTTTCACGTTATTATAGTAGTTTGTAATATATTTGGTCACGTTAGTAGTACCTACTATCTTTTACAATAAATACACAAATAATACTGTTAATGAATGCTTCTTTTTAGTTAATTATATAACTATGTTAAAAGTTGTGATTATAATTTATTATTAGATTAACACAGTTTTTCTTTCATCTTGTGGTCCCTGCTAACTACAAAAAATCAAAGTGATCCCTGGTCAAAAAAAGGTTGGAAAACCCTGTTCTAAAGTTACGGATATCCGTCGGCGGAGGTAGTCACTTACCATTTGGCTAGTCGAATGCTCGTTTGCCACCTCTTCTATAAAATATTATATATATATATATATATATATATATATATATATATATATATATATATATATATATATAACAGAAAGAAAATTAACAGAAAGTTAAAATGGCAATTTACATTAAAACTGTAATATTCTAAACACTATTCAATTTCTTTATTTGCAAGTAAGGACTTGCAAATAAAGAAAATGAAGCTTTATGAAAACGGTAGTCTATACATATAAAAAAATTTAAGTGTCTGTCTGTAATATTAAAATAACGGGCTTCTACTAAACTCAGGGTGTTATTTGCGTTCAATAACCACATTTAAAAAAAATTGTATGTCTGTCTGTCCATCTGTCCGGGCTAATCTTTGAAACGACTGAACCGATTGTGTTAAAGCTTTACAAACAGGTAGAGAGCAATGCCGGGAGATATTTAGGTAATATTTTATCGGCAAAAAGTTTTTTGATCTTTACTTATCTTAAATCTAAATCATGCTACCTTATATATACGTGGCAGAGCCATGCTGCAGCTATAATACTAATAGTATAGTTGTAGCACGAATGGGTCGGCTCGACAGGGGAAGGACCACGATCTTACAGAATACCAGCGTAAAATAGCGGCTTAATGCTGCCGTGTTTCGTATGTAGAGAACCGAAGACCCTTTTTACCGGAAAAAAAGGCATTCTATCTTAGACCTCACGGGTGACAACGCATCTGCATTTTAATTCGCCAACGAAGATAGATGTAGATGTCTATGGGCCACAGCAACCACTTACCATCAGGTGGACTGTGTGTTCGTTTGTCACCCTCATTCTTTAAAAAAAAACTTTAATAGATCTTATCGAGGCGAAACCGGTTCGGGATGCTAGTATTTTATAATAGCCTTTATCGTTTAATGGATGTATTAAAAGATACGAAATTATAACAGTATCAGTATTATACTGCTTCAGATGGTAATGACATAAAGCAAATAAAAATAAACATATTACTTTTAACATAGGAGCCAGTACTGAGAATAAATGGCAGGGAGGATATTCGTTACAAAGCGAATGCCCTGAGCTAGATCTTCTATGGAAGCTGGCATTTACTAAGCTTATCTTGTCAACGTAGGAAATGTTAAGTAAATTTTTGAATTCATGTGTGTCTTTGACAACATGAGCGTTATTTAAGCTTAACTTTCTGTATACATGGTAGTAAGATGTTTACTTAAAATCACAGTTTTACAATATGTGTGCAAAAAATCTATTTCTTTCAATATGTATTTTTTATAGAATAAGGGTGACAAAGAAGCACACAGTCCACCTGATGGTAAGTGGATGCTGTGGCCCATAGACATCTACATCTATCCTCGATTAAGAATCCAAATGCAGGTGCGTTGTCACCTCTGAGGACAAAGATGGATTGCCACGTTTCCAGTAAAAAGGGTCTCCGGTTCTCTACACTCACCATACGAAACACATCAGCATAGAACTGTTATTTTACGCTGGTGTTTTGTGCGAGCGTGGTCCTTATCCCGGTCGAGTCGACCCATTCGTGCTAAAACCATAACATAGCTGCAGCATGTCTCTACCACGTATAAGTCGTAGTCATTTTTATTTTATATTTATTATTAGTAAGACGCTGTTGCCGATATTCTGGTTTCTTTCCATCTGTCGCCTCGTACGACATCCATAGCAAGACATGGGGTAGCGGATACTCCTTACACCGCAACTACACGATATATTACATTATACTTACTGCGATATAAACTATTTTAACAGTGGTAGAGTCACGCGGCAGCTTTTGCTGTCGCATGGATGGGCCGGCTCGAACCGGGGTGGTACCACGACCTCACAGAATACCAGCGTGAAGTAGAGGTTTACCTCTGCGTTTCGCTTGGTGAGTGCAGGTGGCCGGAGGCCCTTTTTACTGGAAATGAGGCATTCCATCTTAGTCCTCACGGGTGACAACGCATCTACATTTTGAATTGTAATAGAGGATAGATGTAGATGTCTATGGGCCGCAGCAACCATTTACCATCAGGTGGACTGTGTGCTCGTTTGTCACCCTTATCCTATAAAAAAAATATCCTTATTTGATTGTATAGTATTACTAAAGTTTTGAAATTGATGTCTTCAATGCAACCACAAACATTTTATACTAATAAACAATAATATGTTTTATGAATAATCAAATATAGGTAGCGTAAAAAACAAATGAGAAACAACTTTGGAAGGGTTTTCAAATTCCTCTACTTACCTTACTTTTGATTATAATTTATTACAATTTTAAACATGTATGTAGTGAAAAATTAAAATAATTAAGTTAATGAATTCCTTTGTTCTCATTAAGTAAACATCTTAAGAGGTAAGGGGTGTTTTAGGAAAATGCCTGCAAAAATGATGATCACATGTAGCATGTTTGGAAAACTTACTAAATGCGCCAACTTTTAAAGTTACTTGCCAAACTCGTGTAGTATTTTTTTTCAGTACAGTCATTTAAAACTGGGAAAAGTATTAATTTTGAATACTTGGTTAGAAAAAAAATTACATTTCCTTATATACTGGAGCAGTTGGGTGAAAATTTTAAGCAACAGTTTAGAGAAGCGTTATTCAGGATTACATAAAAAGAAATAAAAAAAATTGTAGCATCACGAGTTAAAAGAGCGTCAAAGGATGTAGATTTTATCGATTTTTTTTTATAATTGCTTGTAACTTTTAAAATACATAGCAAAGATTTTTTTTTCTATTTTGCTGTTAACTATTATGACTTGACCTATCATCCGATTACGGCTTGACATAGACTTCTGGGACAACCTATATACATTAGGTTTTTTTTCAAAGAGTACTTAGGAACCTTCAAGAAAAGAGCTTACACCTTTCTAAAAGGCCGGCAACGCATCTGCAATTCCCCTGATGTTGCGGTTGTTCATGGGCGACGGTAGTCACTTACCATCAGGTGAGCCGCATGCTCATTTGCCCCCTATTCTATAAAAAAAGAGTAGCCAAATTTTAAACTTAAGTTAAAATATACAAATAATGATGTCCCGTTATTGCAGTTTTTGAAAATACGAGTAAATAAGGCTGGCTTATTTGAAATTATCTCATATTGAATGTGATTTCTGGGCAACAACCTTTTTGCCTACCGATCGAACCTTACGAATATGTGCGTTCGTAGTAAAATCAGTTAAATTTTACATTACCACGCATTTCGAATTGTAAATAAGATAAAACGTACAGAATGTTTGAGATTTTTTTGAATTAATTTTTCTTCACCATTTGTTTTTATTACTTATTCTGAACATTCTCTGCAAATTTGGCAGGTTATTGCAAAATAACCCTGTATACTGCAATGGTAAACTTCGAGATTCGAAGAAACAAACAAATGTGAAAGTAATATTTTTCCAAAACTACACTGTGCGGTTTTACGCCGTCGTTTTAGAAGGGGGTTCTAAAACCACTCGTGTGCGTCTCGTGTTATGCCCGCCAAGGGATCCTTCGGCATACCTCCCGACACCATACATTACCTTACCGCAGCGTTGCCTATGTAGCTATGACCAATATCATTATAATTTCCTCTATGATTTCACAATATTTAGTTATATTACTATTTGTTAAGTAAAAATCCTTCGCGGCCCACAGTTTGCTCAGCGTAGGGAAGCAGTGTGCGCAGGACCTAAAACTACGTCAAAAGAAAATTTTAATATAGTTGTAAAATATAAATATACTTTTCGTGTTCTTCGAATTCTTCAAATTGAAACATACGGATGTTATGTTTGCAGTTTTCCGATTCATGAAATCAATTTGAACAATGTAAATATTTCTCAACAGAATTAGTATTATTATTTATTCTGTGACATGTGAAAGTTGTTATGTCAAATGATTTGCATTGTTATGGAATTGTTGGAAGCAAATATAAGCACTTCTCCCAGTATTGGAAAACTCACAATATAATTTATATAAATATATTTTTGTTATAATAATCTGAATATTTTTATGTATCGGTATAAATTAGAATAATTTTAGTATACATATTCAAATAAAACGTTTTGTTCTGTTATGGTCAACACGGCTGCTATAATATCTAATATCTCAATTACATATTCTATACATAAATAACAATATCCCTGCCGCTGCTTCTCGCGGTGTCGTAAAAACTTCCCGAAATACTTCTGTGGCTGCATCGAAATTAGTGAGTGCATGCTGCTTCAATTATTTACTTCGCTTAGCTTCGGCGCTGTTTCAAACGCGATTACTGTTTCACTCTCAGGAAGCTCTACAAACTTTATTATTTTCACGTTCCTCCGCTTATATTTTGTTAATACAGAATTAAAACAAATCGCACGTGTACTTTGCTGGCTTGGCGACAATACAGTAGTATATAAACACTCACTCACGTTCGTGCTGTCTTATATTTGGCTTCCTATTTAAAAATTTAAGAATCACTCATTTACATATTCGTTATTTCAGCTGCTCTCTTCCATACTTACTTTCCTGCTCACTGCCGCGGGAATAGTAAATGTGGCTATACAAATTGAAAATTATGCAAAATGACGAGAGAAAATTAAGGCGAATGATTTAATTCTATTTTAGAATGCAAAGGGTTTCTCTCTGACGTCCATCTCGAATTGACTCCGAGTTCTTTACGTTTAAAATCTGACACTAATACCTTTAAATACATAAGACCGTGGGCAAAATCCGTGTAAAGTCTATAAGAAAACTACTTATAGAAATTAGTATGGTTGGAAAATATACCTTCTACTTAGGAAGATATATTTTCATAGAGCAACACGGGTCACCGGCAGATCGAAGGGAGTAGCCATACGCAAGAGTTCATCTCTGTCAAAGTATAAATCCCTGCGCTCCGATGAGTACAATTAAACTAGTTACAGCCGCACTGCTCACTAGACTAAATGTAGTTGCGCGGCTGAATCGATGTCCTACAAAAATGTCGAATCGTTCATTGTTTTATACTGTAAACAGAGATCAGCCACGTTAAATTTACAAAACGATAGCGTCATCTTTCACATACATATAGTTTATAATCAAATTATTTCTATTTATTTTTATAAACTTAAAAATTGCAATAATAAAGGTCGTGTTGCTTCGGATTTTTTACCAATACAGGCCGCTCGCCCTCATACAATATGCAGATCGGTCGAGCGACTACCCTAGTCTGTATCCGAGTTGTCGATGTCACCGCATAAAGTTATAATGTATCTATGTGTGTGTGTGTGTGTGTGAAATTGTTAGTTTATTTTTTATTGATAAGTGTGAGTTTCATAGTAACAGAAGATTGTTTTTATGTGTGCATATTTCCTCCCGCAAAAATGACAGACGGTTCTGTGTCGGCGAAAAACGTTATGGCTACATCCCTCCGCTCCGGTCCGCCGGCAGCTTTTGTTGCTCTATGGATATTTTAAAGAAATTAAAGAGAAGCATTTTGAGTACATATTCGCCATTTTGTTGTACGTGTAATTTCATTCAACCACCATGAAAATCGACAGCTGAATAGTACAACGACGGGAAATCGCATTAATGTAGTTTCCTCGAGCGGTTTTACAATCCCCTTTAAATCGCGGCGTGAAACAACACTAGTGTAGTTTAAGGAAAATATTATGCTTAGAGTTTATCTATATAATAGAATTATTAGAACCAGAGTAACTGACATAGCCTTATGGATCTGAAAACTGAAGTGGCAATGATGTGGATATGGCTACCCATGGGATAGAAAGGCTCTCGCGTGACAGCCTCTTGTCGGTAAGCGAAGTGTGGGGCGGCCTCCTATTAGATGGAGTGACGACCTGGTAAGACATGCAGAGCTCGGAAGCACTAGTTTTTTCTTTCATTCCTGACCCATCGTTGCGGAGGATAGGGTGAGTGCCGCATTGCCATTCCAACACTCTTCTTTCCCTGCGGCTCCTCTAAGGCTGCGGTGGGCAGTGGAAGAGGACACCCCTTATCGCCGCAGTCTACCAATACACATCCGAAGTGAACTTTCCAAGTTCCAAACTCGAGTCCACATCGGGTCAAACATGTGGGTTTCTCTTCATTCACCGTGAGTGACTAAGCTATAGTTACTAAACCGCCACGACAAGGCGGAAACTCGTTCGGAGGAGTCAGTGGTCACCTATAACCTTATAACCTTCAGACCGGAATACAGCAGTGCAAGTAATGTTATTTGGCAGCAGAAACGGAGTCTCATTACTTAGTAAATTACAAAAAGGGCCAAACATATATTACTTTTTTTTATAGAAGAGGGGGCAAACGAGCATGCGGCTCACCTGATGGTAAGCGACTACCGCCGTCCATGAACAACCGCAACACCAGGGGAATTGCAGATGCGTTGCCGGCCTTTTAAAAAGGTGTAAGCTCTTTTCTTGAAGGTCCCTAAGTCGTATTGGTCCGGAAAAATCGCCGGTGGTAAACAGTTCCACAGAGAAGTTGTACGAGAGAGAAAACTCTTAGTAAAACGCACGGTCGTAGACCGCCAAGCATCTAGATGGTGAGGATGTTATTATGAATTTTGACGTGATGTGCGTTCGTGAAATTTGGCGGCTGGGATTAATCCGAACAATTCCTCAGAGCACTCCCCGTGGTAAATTCGATAGAAAATGCAAAGGGATGCAACATCCCTATGCAGTGCCGGTGTATGGAGCCGATCAGAAAGAACTCGGTCGTCGACGATTCGAACCGCACTGCGCTGGATGCGGTCAAGTGGAAGGAGCTGGCACTAGGATGCCCCGGCCCAGAGATGGGAACAATATTCCATGTGAGGCCGGATTTTCGTTTTGTAAAGTTGCAAGCGATGTGCCGGAATGAAATACTGTCTCGCTCTGCTGAGCACGCCAAGCTTTTTAGAGGCCAATTTGGCCTTCCCTTCCAAGTGACCACGAAACTGCACACTATTCCATATGTCGACGCCGAGGATTCCGATGCTAGCTGAGGCAGCAAGGGGAGTGCCTTGAAACTGAGGGGATACGACAAAGGGGTTCTTTTAAGTCTTGTTTTGTTCTTTAAAGTTGTTAAAAATTTTCATTTACGTCCCTCAGCCAAGGAAACACGTTTGGGCCCCTCCCAAAGAGGAGCTGAATATTTAAATAATTTTTTACGGATAGTAAGAGTGCTTAATGCAAGCATGCACTCGTTATTTATGATTTAATTGAGCCAGTAGCATTGTTAATATTCAATATTTAAATTTGCGTAATTCTTGTTATTTTTAATTTAATTAATTTGATAAAATTTTATGAAATATTTTGGATTATATGACGTCAATTCACCTCGTAATTTCCTTCGGGGTGGATATTTTAAGACGCGTGAAAGTTTAATTAAACGTGTAGGAGTTAATTAGGGCATCGAGGTGAAATAATTGACTTGCAAGGCATCATAAGTTCATGTGCTTCTACTGACACTTTTTAATAAAATTTTAGTACATTGAGAACATGAAACTAATTAAACCTTAAATACTCGTAACATAGAGTTTGATCAAGTTTTTTATTTTAGGCAAGTGCAACAGCTATTGATGTCGTTGAATATATGTATATTTTTTTAATTTTATTTTCATTTTGATCAAATCCCGAAAGGTTCCGTCATGCTCAAGCAAGGTCCAACTGAATTACAAAATGCTGCAATAAAGTTAATTGATCTATACAACTTATCAGTACTAAATCAACATATATCTTATTAGCAACAATAGCAGTAGCGAACTAGACTTAGTGTTTAGTTACATAAACATAGATGTTATCTGGTCTCAAATTTATCTTATATCTGAAGATAAATATCATCTACCTTTATTGCTCGATGCATTTGATCTGTAGATATCCCGCTTATTAAATAAACCACTGATTTACCGCTGATTATGATAAAATAAATAAAAACCTCTCAGAAGTCAACTGGTCTTCCTTGTTAATTGGCAATTCAATTGATGTCGTAGTCAACATTTTTATTTCCAACTACACCTCATAAAAATTTTCAGTATGTCTGTTAATACCTATGGACCATTTCCTAGTGAGTGAAAAGAAGCTCTAATAATATTTATACATAAGAGTGGACGAAAAATAAAATTGAACACTTCCGTCCCAATCTCTATAATATTAAACACATTTGGAAAGATTTTTTGAGAAACTGGTTTGTATACACATTAGCACATAATCCCAAAATCAGTACCAACTGAACAACCTGGTTTTATAAATAAAAGAACAACTGTAACAAATAAAGCTGTTTTAACAATATATATATGTATATATATTTCATGGTGAAAGTAAGTAACAGAAGGCAAGCAAAAAAGCTCGTAATGATTTTGTTTCAGTAACATCTGGTGTTCCACAAGGCGCAATACTCGAACCTTTGTTCTATAACGCCTATTTATTTGACATCGACAACTATTTAACGTTCACAGATGAAAATAAAATGTGTTCTGATTTAAAAAAAGTTCTAAAAATTATTACAGTAAAATACAATTACAATGAATAGTGGAAAATGTGTCAAAATAATCTTCAGTCGTAAGAAGCAGTGCATAGATTTCAAGTATACAACTGACAATAATTCTATAAAGAGTGTATCATCAGTTACAAATCTTGGTATTAGACTGGACTCAAAATTAACGTTAATGAGCATAAAGGCAAAGCCTACAAGCAAATTAGGTTCATAAAGCGCATCTGCAATGATATTAGGAGCATTCATTGCGTTAGAGCTCTCTACTTCGCATTGGTAAGGAGTATTCTCGAGTATGCTAATACAATCTGGTCTCCAAAATATGCTTAGCATAAGCATCGAATAGAATCAATTCAAAAACTGGAATATTGTTCTCATCTCTGGGCCGGGGCATCCTAGTGCTAGCTCCTTCCACTTGACCGCATCCAGCGTAGTGCGGTTCGAATCGTCGACGACCGAGTTCTTTCTGATCGGCTAGATACACTGGCACTGCGTAGGGATGTTGCATCCCTTTGCATTTTCTTTCGCATTTACCACGGGGAGTGCTCTGAGGAATTGTTCGGATTAATCCCAGCCGCCAAATTTCACGAACGCACTTCGCGGCAGAACTCCCGATACCATCCACACCATCTGGATGAATGGCGGTCCACCACTGTGCGATTTAGAAGATGTTTTCTTCCTCGAACATCTTTCTTGTGGAATCGATTACCATCAGCGATTTTTCCGGACCGATACGACTTAGGGACCTTCAAGAAAAGAGCCTACTCCTTTTTAAAAGGCCGGCAACGCATCTGCAATTCCCCTAGTTCCCCTGGTGCTGCAGTTGTTCATGGGCGGCGGTAGTCATTTACCATCAGGTGAGCCGTATGCTTGTTTGCCCCCTCTCATATAAAAAATCCCTATATTTTTTTTAGATAAGGGCCAAGTGTCTAGGAAATAAAACTGAGAAAACCTAATTGAACTATATTCAGTAGTTTTGCCGTGATGTCCGCACAACTGCTAACATCTATCATTTTATATAATATATATATATATATATATATATATATATATATATATATACATATATATACCTTCATACCAAACTAGACACACGTCATAATTTCACTTACCACAAGCAAAAACAAATTACGCTAAAAATCCAAAACTATAACAAGTATTACGCCGACTTGGATATTTTCAACCTATCTAAGAGCCGCATCAAAAAGGATGTTGTAAACATAAATAGGGCTTATGCCCTGTGGTGTGGTGGTGTGGGTGGGTGTATTTGTGTGTGCTTATGCACACACAAATACACACACACACACACACATAATACCTAAATAAAAAAACATGAACAAAACTTAGTTTAAAACATTAATTGAGTTTTTTTGGATTTGCATGTGCCCTAATTGTCCCTGTGCACCTGAACAACATTATATACTTTTGAAATAAAAAGTGAAAGTTGATACGTAAAAAAAAGAAGAATTCTGTGAACAAATATTTTTAAATTTTGTTTACTAACTACATTCATTTAAAATAATTATTCATATTATTATGTATGGATTTTCTAGGTTAGTAAGGCCAGGCAAACGTTGTTCTGGCCCTTCCGAAAACCCTTAAATTCGCAATAAAAAATTTTGAGGGCCATTTACATACATACATACATAAACACTCACGCCTGTCACCCAGAGGGGTAGGCAGAGACTACGGACTTCCATTAGGCGCGATCCTGACACACCTATCTCGCTTCCTTTACATCCATATATCTACGCATACACGCTCGTCGGTTAAAGGTACTCCTAATCTGCCCCATTTTTAATGTATCGCCGATTTGGTCGATAAAACTTCGTATAGGGCGCCCCTTCCCGACCCTGCCGTTCACTTCTGCAACATAAATTTTCTTTGTCACTCTTTCCTCGTTCATTCTTTCTACATGACCAAACCACCGAAGCATTCCTTTCTTAATCCTTGTCACAACGTCATCTTGCAAGCCACACTTTTCTCTTATCACACTATTTCTCACCCTGTCATTCAGGTTCAGCCCTAGCGTACTCGGGCCATTTATCGGGATAAAAACTTTCCTATCTCTCAAGTTGGACCAAAATGCACACAGTGTGCAAAATTTCATTGAAATCAGTTCAGTAGTTTAGGAGTCCATCGCGGACAAACAACGTGACACGTAATTTTTGTATATAAAGATTTATTAAACCCTTAACCATTACCATTACAGTCTATCAAGAGTCCACTGCTGA
Source organism: Parnassius glacialis (assembly GCA_033319125.1). NCBI lineage: Eukaryota > Metazoa > Arthropoda > Insecta > Lepidoptera > Papilionidae > Parnassius > Parnassius glacialis. The sequence continues at coordinate 35,779,269 of JAVANC010000013.1, read as the reverse complement.
ACATAAGCCTCCCCATAGATTGTCGCATAGGAGAGATGTTTGCCGTTGTAGCCTCGCTTGGCAAGTTGGTTGGCATTCGGCATTTTTAATTATTTTGAGTCATTATCAGGAAGATGCTGCTGCTCATCTCCTGATTAAATACCCTCTGTTGCCTTTTACGACACCCACAGGCTGATATGGGGCAATTAAAAAAATGAGTGATATAAGAACTCGTTCTTTCAGAAAACAAATCACACATTTGCATTTGCATAATTCATTGTGTTATTGTAAATCAAGTTGATGGTCTAGACTAGATAATGCACGTAAAGATTAAGAGCTACAAAAACGCATACTAATCTTCCATTATATCAACAAGACGTAGTACCTACGTGATATAAACCATTTTCTCATCTCATTTCCTGGATGTCGTAAAAGTCTGCTTTGATAAACTGAAGGTGAGTTCAGCCGTGTTTTAGAAAATTTCCGCCGTTCCGTGGTTTAACGTATTTAATTTGACTGTTTTCTCTTTGTAATATCTTTTATGTCAAAAATAATGTAGCATTATAAAGATTTCAGAGGTTAAGACTTTACAGACAAAGTAATAAGTATTTATGTTAATATCGACGGCGCAGGATATTACAGTATCTAAAGCAAACATACATGTTAATAATAAAGTAAGTATTCATTAGTCCGAACTTACCTATTTTCATTAAATGAATCTAATTTCACGGAATTTGAGAGAATCCGTAAAAAATAGTTTTTCCTTTTTTTCATAGAATAAGGGTGACATACAAGCACACTGTCCACCTGATGGTAAGTGGATGCTGTGGTCCATAGACATCTACATTAATCCTCAAATAAGAATCAAAATGCAGATGCGCCGCCACCCCTGAGGATTGAAATGGAATGCCTCGTTTCTAGTAAAAAGGGTCTCCGGTTTTCTACACTCACCATACGAACACAGCAGCATGAAGTTGCTATTTTACGCTGGTATTCTGTGAGAGCGTGGGCCTACCCCGGTGGAGCCGACCCATTCGTGCTGCAACCACAATATAGCTACAGCATGGCTCTACCACGTAAAAAGTTTAATTTAATGTGTAGTCTTCGCGTAAATATAAAAAATAATTACCTATATTTGATAAAAATGTGATAAACAGGAATGTTGGAAAAAAATCACTAAAAGTTTTCGAAAAACTTCAACTTTTTTGCAGATAATTTAAATTTAAATCTGTACCTGCGTACGCAACTTGTCCGAAGTGTGCTCGATAGGACTGGGATCAGGACTGCGTGCTGATCATTGCATACATTATTATGCTTAAAATTACATTCTCGGGAACACACCAACACGCACCATGTACATTATTGTTTGTCTGTTCCTTGCATAGTAAGAATAAACAAACTAAGTTACATAAATATACATTAATATTTACATAAACACATATACCAGAAAAATCATTAACTATCTCAATCAACATTAAGAAATAGGTGTGAGTCCTTTGGTTACTGAACGAGTGATTGTTTACAAATTGACGATAGGGTTTAAAAACCAACGAGTTTCATAACTTGCCTCCGACACATAGATTGATGGCTAAGGAAGAAGATGATATAGTTTTTGAATTTTAGTTGAAAGGTGACTAATATTTAGTTTTTCTCATAAATATTAAAAATAAAGAAAAGATTTCCAACACTTTTACAACAAGCTTGTTCATTAGTATCACTTACTAACTGAATTTAGAACAGCTTCTTCAAATTGTTTAATAACCAACGCCGTATCCACTATTTGGTATGAGCAACTAACGTTTCGTACCTTTAACGCTGCTCTTAGTCTTGATATTTTCTGGTGAACCCAAGATAGTTTTACCGCCATCTATCGGAAGCCATCAGGACTACCTGACATTTCCCATAGTGGCCTATTATGACACCCACGGCACGAGTATAGAGATTAATGGATTATCCTACGCCGCCACCATATGGAACAGAACAGCTAAGATGTTGTAAAGTTAAAAGCTGTAGTTACAGCCCCTATGTGCCCCGGACTGCTGGGTTCCTCTAACTTCTTAGAGGACTATGGACCCATTATTCCATCACGTCGCTCCAAATGCATGTTGGTGGATTTCAATATTTTATTCCTAGGGTACGCAAATTCCCTCATGATGTTTGTCTTCCGAACACGTAGAAGCACTAAAAGTTGACAATTAACAATTTTATTGTTGCTGGTGGGAATCGAACCCAGGTCGCTCGCGTAGTGTGAAATTTGCAGGGAGCGCTTAGCGCATGAGCTACGAGTACCACGGCTATGTAATTACTTTCGGTAGGTATTATAACAAAAATTTTAAGCTTTGCTGCTAGTATTCAAGTCGTCATTAAATATTTTAGTAACTCTCGCAATGTTTTGAGTTCACGAGCCTGTTCTCGTTAAAATTCTTTCTATCCACACCAATTTGGATTTTAAAAATTTGTGTAAAATTCAACATTCTCTACTCTTTGTGAATGACAAAATATTTTTAGCAAGAAAATAATTACGCTTTGAAACCGACAGTACTGAGACATAATTACAACTTTACGAAACAAAACAAGAATGATAAGTAAGCTTTTTATAATTTACTAGGTGGATCTCTTTCTGCCTAGGAATCCGTATGGGTAGGTCCCTCTTATCTTTTTATGGTGCCAAATAGTGGTCTAAAGGGTACTACCCAGTGCGTTCTACCCATGTCATGTTACGGCTTTCGGCGACATCAAGGAGTATTTCATGTTGATGTAATAATGATGTGATTACTGAACGCAATATTATCCCACTCCCTCCGGCTTCAACTAACTCAGATCTTGCGGCCTGAAAGGCCTTAAGGGGGGCGTAAAAGGGGGGGAGGGAGATTATTTATTTTAGTGTAACGTTGCGGAATCCGCGAGCTCTGAGTTCGATGAAACCGTAAGAGCCGCATAGGCTAACAGCGTGCGTTTAAAGAATGGGATTGAAAATGTCGTCACATTTATTCACCTCTCGCTCGCACACTGTCGCTGGCGTATAGGCCACCATAGTGTACAAGAGAGAAGAAAATCCCTTATGGCAAAAATGCAAGGTAGAAAAGGATACTCAATCTCATGACTTTGTTACCGATTTTCTATGACAGATCGGCACAAGTCGGCATTCATAATGAATCGATAGACTCATTATGAACATCTCTCCACACACTCGACATAACAAGAAAATAAATCCTCGGTTTGCGTTCTAAAATGTAATTTTATTTTGCCGTTTATCAAACAGATTCCCTCCGGATTCTATAATGAGAAATAATGGTTAAGATTAATTGGACGGTTTGGTTCAAATCCACAGAAGAACTCAACAATTTTCAGCAAATATTTTCTTGAAAAGAAGCCGCCGTTTCTAGTCCCATTCTTTATCCGTACGGACTGTATATAGGCACTTAATGGCTGTAAGGCATTAAATCTTAGTCCTCAACTGAGGTGACATTATATATGAAGCTTTCTTTGTTTGAAGTTGGCTGAAGGCGACCATATCTATGGTCGCCTTCAGCCAACTAGTAGTCAAGTGAAGATAGTAGTAATCACTTGTCATCAATTGGACTGTAGGTTCGTCAACTACTGTTTAAAATAATATAAAATACTTTCGTTCTTCTAAAAAAAGGGATTGCTAGGTTTAAATTATACTTTAAAAAACTTAAAGGGAATATTAATACATAGTTATATTTATGTAATTTATCCTCAACACGATGACAACTTCAATTGATTAAAAAATGATATTTATTAGTACATCACAATTTTCTTTGTGATGTATGTAATATGTAATATTTTATAGAATATATCTCATGTAAAAAATTATATACGATTTTAATTTAACGAGTGATCTCTATACTTATATAAAAATCAATTGTTGTTTGTCTGTAAGTCTCGTAAAAAGTCGAAAACGGCTGGACCGATTTTGATGAATTCTTTTGTGTGTGATTGAAACCCTGGATGGTTTAAATTTACAATTGAACACGGTTATTATTTAGAATCCAAGTCAACAAAATTTATATCAAGTCGTATGATGACGGCGTAAGAGAATCTATCACACCACTTCGTCCCATCTGAGTCATAAGGGGCGACTATGGAAAACTCCAGAGAGATTTCATGGCTTCCGATTGATGCAACATAACAATCTTGTTTACAATAAACGTAAACTACTCGTACCTGCGACTGGCAGCATTTACATAAGTTGGAGACGTTTGGTATTGCAATCGTAAATCGATATTTGTCTTAATCTTTTCTTTATAGGATAGGGTGACAAACGAGCACATAGTTCACTGATGATAATATGTGGATGCTTTGACCCCTCATCTCGAATCGATCAAGAAAACGGTACTCAATTCGACTGTGTGTTTTTTTCTGTTTTCTTTTTTATGTGTGTTGTATATTATATATATATATATATATATATATATATATATATGTATATATATATATAATATATATATATATATATATATAACACATAAAAATGTACATGTTTACATGTGTACATGTTTTAAAGAGCAGTGTTGCAGCTAAGTATTTTAAATTTTAAGTTCTTTGGTATAACATATATGTATTATGATTATAGAGGTATTATATATTATATGCTATTATTATCCTTTATGTTTTATATTTAAACGGTGAAATCATTAATTAAAATAACTCATATATAAAAAATAAATACTGCTACCAAGCGCCGGCAATTTTAATGTCTTCATAATGGAGAGGTACTCTGGGCAGAAAATTGTTCAGACATTTTATTTTACAGTTAAATAAAACTTAAATTTAAATTAAACTCATTGAAAGTTTAACATTTATGAACATTTTAGTTCTACTTAGGTCAGCTTTTATTTGATATTCATTTATTCTGGAAACTCCTGAAAGTTTGTTTCTTACAGTATTAATAACTATAGTATGTGCCATATCGATTGAGAAAAACGGACAATGACCTCAGATATGAGCCGAGTGTCAAAAGGCGTAACTTACAAAATCTCAATTTAGATGTGATAACAATATTTAAATATTGATATTATTCCCACTTCTAGGTCAGCACATATGTTTTGTTTTTTTGTTTCTTAAATAATATTGTCTGTGGTTCCTATAAACATAGTAAAATCTTACGGTACATCGCGAAAAATGTGTTATATTTTATATTTCAATTTATGGTAAGTAACGCAGCAATTCATTTAATAACAGTTTCATATTAAAAAAATATTTGAAGCAATATAATCACCATATTGAGCTTTTGCAAATTCATCCCTTTAAAATAAACAAAACGCGCGTTACGTCAGTTCGTTCTAAAAGAAACGTGACAATGGCAGCCAGAGATGCGTCACCTTTTTTGGGCCGGTCCGCCATTTTGTTTTCATTCGTGTTCGGATAGCGCTTGCGTGTGTACGTCTCGGGTAATTCATAGCATTCATTGCATTGTTTTAGTTGAGTTTTTACTGTTAAATTTGTTATATCGTTAAGTTTTTGTTTTTTGAATCTGTTATATTAGTTTTACTGTGACGGTCGTTACTAAATCGACATGAGTTCAGGAGAATTTGGTGAAGGACCCGGTCCTTCAACATCAAGTGGAAAGAGACGTCGCCGACCCATAATAAACGTAGCAGGTACGTACAAATAGGTACAAATGCGACGACGTAGCCTTTCTATTTCTTAAAGCGCTCTTTTTATGTGACCATGTGGTATTTATTTTCTAAAACAATATGTATTTATGTGATGTAGTACTATGGTAGTATATTTTTGTCATTTATTTACAGGCCCATCTTCTGGAGCACCTTTAACGTCACCAGTAAAAAAGAGAAAACCTACCACTTTGTCGGTCGGGGAACAAGAGATTATCATTAATGTATACAAATATGTCAAAAACACCTGGCCCGAAGACGTGTATCCTTCAAACGTTAATATGGTAGAAAAGGTTTCGGAGATCTCAGGAGTCAGCAAGAGCACTATATATCGCGTATTAAGCGTGTATAGAGATTCCCATAAAATACCAGAAAAGGGAATAATTAATAAAAGAAAAAAGTCTGTAATTGACAAGTTGGACGATTTTGATAAATCGGCTATAAGAGCGAAAGTGCATCAGTTCTTTCTTGCAGGAGAATTACCGACTTTAGACAAAATTTTGCTCAGTATAAATCAAGATGACCAGTTGCCAAACTTGAGCAAAACTTCCCTGCGACGTGTGTTGCGCCATTTAAAATTCAAATATATAAAGAGAAACAGAAAAAGTGGTCTAATAGATCGCCCAGAGATAGTTCTGTGGCGTACCAGATATTTGAGAGAAATACAAATATTAAGAAACGAGGGACGTAACATTTTTTACCTTGACGAAACATGGATTAACGCAGGTCATACTATGGGAAAGGTATGGGAAGACACCACAATTGAATCTTCTCGTCAATCACGGTTAGAAGGCTACTCTACTGGCGCGAAAGCCCCTTCGGGTAAAGGAAAGCGATTAATAGTTGTACACGTTGGCAATGAAAATGGCTTTTTGGAGGGATGTGATTGGGTATTTGAATCATCATCTACTGGTGACTACCATGAGAGTATGGACGCTCTCCATTTCGAGGACTGGTTTAGAAAAGTAATAGAAAAACTGCAAAGCGGCGATGTCATAGTTATGGATAACGCTAGTTACCACTCCAGACGTTTAGAAAAAACCCCAACAATGTCTTGGCGGAAACAAAATATGCAGGAATGGCTAGAATCTAAACAGATCGCATACGTGCCCTCGGACACAAAGACCCACTTAATGGAAAAAATAAAGGCAGTTAAAGATAACTATCGAAGTTACGTCACCGACGAGATGGCAAAAGAAAAAAGCATCACAGTGGTAAGGTTACCTCCTTATCACTGTGAGCTTAACCCCATTGAACTTGTGTGGGCAGATGTGAAAGGGTACACGTAAAAAAGGTTGCACGTAAGGTTGCACGAAAAAATACAACTTTCAAGTTAAAAGATGTTAAAAATTTACTTAAAGATGGTTTAACTCAAATCACGCCAGATAAATGGAAAAACTGTGTTCAGCATGTCCTTAAGGTTGAACAAAAAATGCGTGGCATGGATGATAGAATTGACCAAACTGCAGATCGCTTTATAATTAATGTTACAGATAGTTCATCAAGTGAAGATACGAGTGATGATTGCACCGAATAAAAATAAAGTTCTTATATAATATTAAAAATAAAGTTTTATCTTTTGCATAAGTACGTACTTATTCGGTGTCGTTATCACTCGAATCTTTATATGTGTTATAAATTAATGTTTTTTGTTGTTAAATGAATAAAGTACTTTATAACAATAGATGATTTTTCTTCTACAGCGATCTTTCACATAACTTTTTAATAATAGTTAATAAATATATATTATATCAATCATTATAAAAAAATCATTATAAATAAAGAAAGTACTACATATAAAATGTGCCTATATATTGAAGGTTTGTAACCCCTGGTTAAACGACCGAAAGGTCATTGTCCGTTTTTCTCAATCGATTTGGCACATACTATAGGACTTTTTCCCTTAACGTATTATATTAATTTAGTTTTATATTTGTACGTACTTTTATATAAAATTATGTCGTAATTTTGTTAATTATGTGAATATATAAGAAGTTCCTGAATACGCTATTGCTATGCTAGAATTGTGGTGGTTTTATGCAGTGCTTGATTTAGAGTTCCGAAAGCCCTAGGCTAACTATGAATATGCGCCCCCCTCCCACCGGCTTCAATCTGTGCCTGCTCAGCCCACGAATATATTTTTATTTTTTAATTGCTTTCAACCCTGTGGTTTCGCCCACATCAAATCCAATTTTCTTAATAGTAAGTGTTGACCATCGCCCATGAACAACTGCAACACCAGGGAAATTGCAGGTATATTGCTGTTTTTTTAAAAATAGTAAGGTCGTTTCTTGAAGGTCTCTACGTCATATTGGCCCGGAAAAATTGCCGGTGCTAGATGATTCCACAAGAGATCTTGAGAGGAAGAAAACAAGTAAATCGCACAGTCATGGTGTATCACCAAGCATTCAGATTGTGTGGATGGTACTGTGAGTTTTGTCTCGATGTGCGTTCGACTATTTGGCAGCTGTAATTAATTTAAACAATTTGTCTAAGTACTTCCCGTGAAAAATGTGATAGAAAATGCCATAGAATGCAACTTGTATGCGTAGCGACATTGAATCGAGCAGATCAGAAAAAACTTGGTCGTCGACGATTTGATCCTCTATTTGCTAGATGCAAAGACAAAAGGGGTTGGTTTTAGCGGTAAACGCGCAAACCTGTGTCTTCTGAATTTTAAACTGGAGTAGAGTCGTCCCTAATCTAAGATTTTGTTTATTAACATCTCGATCAGACAGAAGTTTATTCCTAGTCTTGATGACGTGTTCCAGAGAAATAATAGCATGGCCGGTGTAAAAAGCATCACCAGTGTTACAATCAGTACCAGCAACATATAACTGATGTACAGAAGAAACAGCGTAAGTAATAGCACGCAGTCTTGTGGAACACTAGCATTAATACGCTCGTATAGCACGCATTCTTGTGGAACACTAGCATTAATAAGCTCGTGGTCGGAGTATAAACCTTCTTCTATGACCTTGATGCTCCGACCTGCAAGAAAACTGATGATCCAATTGCACAATTTCTCGGGAAGCCCATAGGAAGGAAACTTCTAAAGAAGCGCTTTGTGCCAAAGCTCATCGCAGGGCTTCGCTATGCCCTAAGTAACGACCAAGGGCTCCCTCTTAGACTCTACTACTTCTGCTCATCTATGAATTAGAAGATTAGAACTAGAACCAGCTGATTAAAGACCGCACTAAAGGGTGATCCTCAAGGTACCTCATTAACGGGCAGTTTATGATGGATTCAATTATTTTGGAGAACAAGGAGGCGATGGGAACAAGACCGTAGTTGGACGGGTCTGAGCGGTCGCCTTTTTAGAGATTTAGTGCACTAAAGCGGTCTTGTAAAAATTCAGGACTACGCCTAGGGAGTAGGAGTACTGGAAAAGACGCGTTAGAACTGGTGATAGCTCTGGAGCACCCGTCTTCAGCACAATAGGAGGGACTCCATCAGGCCCACTCGGCTTGTTGACGTCCAGGGAGAGGAGCATTTTGTACATTGAGCGCCGTGTAAATCGCACATTCAGCGCGAAGCAATCACACCACGGGATGGACGGCGGTATATTATCCTCGTTATCGAGAGTGGAGTTAGACGCAAAATGGGAGCCTAAAACATCGGCTTTCTCTTATATTATATGTTTTAAGCAAATGTATTTTATGTATATCCATTTTACATATCCTGCTTAACTAAAGAAAGCCCATAAAATATATTTTTCCTATAGTTAAGCAGGACATTTAAATTTAAATTATTTCGGGGCATACAAATTACTCGCAAATCGGAGATTGACTTTCTCCTTTGTGGTATGGGCGAGTGAGTCGTTTTCTTTATGCAGAGATGGAACAGATGGCTGACAGAAGTTCCCTTGGACAGCCTTGGCAAAACACCTTAATAAAATTAAAGGTAGAAAAGAGAGCAGTTAGAGTCTTTGAATCACGTCCACTCAGTCAACGAAAGACGGAAGATACCAAATAATTCAAAGTCTTATTAAAAAAGAACTTAAAGTTATAACCTATGTACGTCCCACTGCTAGGCACAGACCTCCCCTCATTTCTGAGAGGTTTTAGGACAAGGAAATGTCCGCCGTGCTGCCCCAATACGTATTGGCGAACTTCACATATCTTGGAATTTATTTTTCTTATTAGTCAGACATATAGGTTTCCTCACGATGTTTTCGTTCACGGCCGAGTATGTTGTAAATCAGCACTTAAAATTGCAATTAACAATTTCATTGCTGCCGGCGGGGATCGATCCCGGGTTGCTAGCGTACTGTGAAATTTGCAGCGAGCGCTAACCATCTGAGCTACTACGGCTCCTTGTTTTGTACGAAAAATAAAGAAAGAGCATCAAGTAAAATGCTTGCGGTACTTACTCTATTATTTATTGGGAATATTATACGAAATTTTATTCAGCACATAAGTGTGCTTGCAAAAGCAAGCTCAGCGCCCTCCTGATCTTTGCTCTATAGGCTCCAGCCTGGTTAGCCTGTTCTCATTAGTATTTTAAATTTATTAATAATACAACGATCTTTATAAGATCTTTCTAGTACGTATTTTTTTTCCTCAGTCGCCTCTCACGACTCTCACGGGGTAAGACGCATTCCCTATAATAGTAGGTATAGTACAGTAGGTAGTTTCACTCTTGAAGAAAGAATTATTGGCAAAATAATATGTTTTCTTTATTATGTACATTCTATGAAATAAAAAAAGCACGTTATTGCAATTTTATTAACGTACAAATTGTATTACGAACGAAAACAAAAGAATAAATTGGAAGAAAGAGGTTTCTTATGAGCATTTTTAAGCCAGCGTTATAAAAAAGGCAGCTAAATGTTAAACAAAATGGTGAAGTACTTTTATATTGCCAATATAATTCCGTATTTTTATGATCAAAAGTAAAGGGAAATAACGCTTTTATTATATCTTTAACTGTGGAAATTTTATTATATTATTACATCGATAACCTACAGTCTGACCCAATATGGACGAAACTACGTTTTGTAAATTTATAAAAATGAAATGATGAACAAAAAGATGCGTAATGCTCATGACAATGATATGAATTGGCCTCACTAGAATAATTCGACGAAATTATAGATATTTACTTTATAAGCTGTTACAAATGATGATTTTGTATAAAATCCAAAAAATTAGTTTTATTTTATGTTGATTATAGTTTTGTTTTAGTATGCTGTGACTGGCTAAGATAGCATGGCTTTGTGTAGCCTACTCTATTAGGTCCCGGTTCTTAGATTTCAATCTCTAGCGAAATTATTTACCCCTAAAATATAAAATATCAAAATATTACTTTTTCAAAGGCTACCGTCGCATCAATCAATTATTATTGGTAGGTTTATTTTAAAATACTATTAATTATATAATCATAATCCTTCTCGTTGGAATTCCAGTCTTGTAAAAGAAAAATAATTGAAACAAGTTTATTCATTATGTAACCATTTATATACCAAAATAAACTTAACAAAACATAGATTCTTATGACACTAAAGTTTATTCAAAATGACCTCCATAATTTTGAATACAGGCCTTCAATCTGCGCGGCCAGTCGTCTATCGCAGCACAAATGAGGTCCATGTCAATATCGGCGGCTGCCTTAATCAAGGATATCCTGAGTGACTCCAAATTGGGATGAGGCTTTGAGCACGCCTTTTCCTCCAAGTGTTGCTATATCTTGAAATCTAACGGATTCAAATTTGGACTGGAGGAGGGCCAGTCTTCGTGCCGGATGAAGTCGATTTCACGCGCCGCCAGCCAGTCTTGTGTGCTCTTCGCTCTATGAGATGGCGCCGAATCTTGCTGGAATACCCAGTGCCTATTATTGAACATGGTATGAGAAACAGGTTCCACAAGGTTCGTCAGGACTGTATTTCGATACACAACTGCATTCGTTTTTACACCTTTCTCACAAAAATGTACCTGTGTTAAGCCCCAATAAGAAACTCCCAACCATACCATGAGCGAGGATGGAAAATGACCTCGTTGGACACGCGGAATACGGTTGCTCGCTTCTTCACTACTGTGTGCGTACATTTTGTTTGTTGTAGCTCTTTTCTACGGTAAAAATTTTTTCATCCGAAAAAATAATTTCCCGATATTTTTTCCCGCGTACCGCTTCAACAAAGCGCGGCATCTCTTGTCTCAGGTCCATTAGACGAGCATTCAAACGATGTCCTGTTTTTTTTCGATATGCCCGAAGCTCTAAGTCTTCATTTAACACCCTTTTCACCGTGGTTCTGCTTAACCCCATCTGAAGGGCCAACAGTTTCTGCTTACGTTTGGGATTTCTTTGAATTCGCGCCTTCACAGCTTTTATCACTACTGGAGTCCTAACAGACCGAGGACAAACACTTCTTGACCTGTCATCTACACTAGAGTCTTCATTGTATCGTTTGATGGTACGATAAACGAATCTTTTGGTTATATTCAAATTTTTCAGTATGTCAAAAATTTGAATTGGCGCGTAACCGCAACGATGCAACGCAATAACTGCAACACGGTCTTCTTTAAGCGTCCACTCCATATTTAAAAATGAGTAAAATTCTAAAAAGTATACAGTGTTATTTTCATGAACAATTCGAAATTCGAATTCAATAAACTTTTTTGTGGCCAGCATTCTAAAAGAAAAGTTTTTACTGTGTGACAATACTTATGACCTGACTGTGTGTGTATATATATATATTATGCTATAGTACACTTAAAAAGTTAAATCTGAATTTAAATCTCGAATTCGATTCGAATTTGAGGAATGACTGTCACAAGGGAGATAAAATAATTATGACCTCTTGGTAGAGAGTAATTGTGTTCTGTGATTATGACGCGAGTTTGGTAAATACATCATATGCCTTTTTATTTGATAACTAGCTGGCCAGGCAGACGTTGTTCTGCTCTTTTCGACGACCCTTCATATAAAAAATCCTTAAATCCGTAATAACAAAATATTAAGCGTCACTAATCAGGATAAAACTATCCTATCTCTCAAGTTGGACTAAATTGCACAGTGTGCAAAACTTCTTTGAAATCAGTTCAGTATTTTAGTAGTTCATAGCGGACAAACAACGTGACACGTAATTTTTATATAATATAAAGATAAAAATAGTGTATGACAATCAAACAGTGATATTGATGACTTTATTAAAATGCTAGGAAATAAATATTTTAATATTATGTTTGAGCTTTAATTTTTTATTACTTAAGATCCTTAATAAATTGTATATATTATTATAGTACTTTCGTATTACATAATTTTAATTCAAAGTGACATAATTTTTTAAATTTTTATACGATTTATATACGATGTAATATATTAGCTTGACCTGTATGTATTTACACCTATGTATGTATAATCTTAATGAAATTTAGTAATTCTGTTGTTTCCATTTTCCTGACGTCTAAATAATCTGAAATTTTACAGATGTATCAAAAAATGATGACATTACAATAATTTAAGGACCATGACCTAGTATTCTCTAAATTATTAATTTTACAATCTATTTGTCTATAGTACCTTCAATAGTACAACAACTCACTACTAGAAATGGTTTCTCTCAAGTATAAAGAATTTAATGTGATTTGCTTAACACTTAGGGTTTTCCTTCAATAACCGCGGCTTATTGATTTCCTCCGGCGACAGTATGTGCATTAGATTAGATATAGAATTAGACTTCACAATTTCATTTTCATATTACACTAAGGTTAGTAATTATTATAAAAATATAATAAGATGTTGTCATTAAAAACTTACAATTATTTATTATAAAGGGAAGTATATTTAACTTTATATCTCTAAACTTTAAGACAGGCGAAATAAATTATAAATTATTGTAATGGGCTGAGTGTATGACTGGTTAGTATTTTAATCGAAAGTTTTATCCCTACTACGAAAAGCCGGCTTAATACAGCTTTGTGTTTAAATCTGTTCTTGTCGTTTTGTTTGAACAAATTAATTATTGTGCTGAAGAAGAGAGAGCAAAGCAGGCTGCAAAACTTTATTATTTAGGAAAATTGAGTAAGCATTTTTAAATTTGATGACAATGGTAAGAAAAAACAATTTAATTTATATCGTTTTAGCTTAAGAGAGATGGAAACAAAATATTATATAATAAAACTAGTTACAAGCCAGTACTAGATTATTATTGCTTGATGGTAGGTGGTAACGTAGCTGACGATGGTAAAGTGCATTTGGTTTTTTTTAACTAAGTCTATTCTTCCCTCTTGCCTTTACTCTCTTTCACATTTTGCTTTGTATTTAACTAGAGCTCAATGACTTCGTCAATCTTACTTAGCGGTACCATGTAGCGACATCTATGGAAATGTATTAAATAAAGAACGATGTATTTAGCGCGTCAAATTTTCATATTGATATACATCGCAACCGCTTCCGTAGATAGATAATAGATGGCGCTAGAGTAGTCAAGTGAGCTCGGCCACGGTCCTTATTGCTTTGTAAGAGAGATGAATAGTGTATCTAGCGTTCACATTTTTATTACGATACAATATTAAGAATTCATTAGAAACATAATCTTAGGCATTGAGTGATTACTACGTGCTAATTATATGGCATTAAATTAGATACTTTTAAAATTTTCAATCTCCCACTTAAATTATTTTGTACATTTAGAGCAAGAAAATAATTTTTAATTATGAAAATCTTCATTCTGTTTTTATTTGTTTACATAAAAAGGCCAAGTCCAAAAGTGCAGAAGAAAATGAATTCTTTGATAGGTATACTTTATTTATTTTATAATTAAGCCGACCGATTTAGTATTAATACATTATCGGGGAAGTCAATTACTATTAATTGTTAATCTTATAACTAAACTGATTGGTTTATTTCTATTACATTATCAGGGAGTATTGGTTGCAAAAATAGTTTATTATCTACAGTGATAAAGTTTCACTAAGTGACTACTATAAATAAAAAAAAATATGCGTCCCATACAGAACCTATTCGTTTTTCGAATTCATTTAAAAATATAGTAATTTACTTTTCGGTTTCTTTCCTAATATGATTTTTTTAATTGATGAGTAAATAATGAACTTAAGAAAATCCACTAGCCTATACATAGACTTATTATACTACTGCGATATCATACCGCGAGTGTCGTAAGAGACGACAGACGTCAGAGGGAAATAAAACAGGAGAAGGACAGCAGAATCTTTCTGTTAACAACTCATAATAAATGGATGGATGAGTAATAATATAAATCGTAAAGTTTGAAAAAAAAATTCGCAAAACACATTTCCATTCCTATACGTACCGAACAATTTATATAAGTATGAACGTTGTTAGCAATGCAGAGAAGCAAACGTAACCGTTGTAATGGAGGCGTATTGAAGTTCTTCGATGAATTATTAAATAGCTCGAGAGACTGACTGAAAATTACATATTGAGCTGGGTACTTATTAAAAATGTTCGGAATTAAAACTGGGTAGGTCTTTCGGTCGTTATATGTGATTTTATCTTTTCTGCCGACTTCCAAAAAGGAGACGGTACTCAATTCGGGTGTATGTTTTTTTGTTTTTATGTGTGTTACCTCATAACTTTGTACTGGGCGAACCGATTTCGATGATTCTTTTTTTATATGAAAGCTGATAGTTCTCGTGTGGTCCCATATGAATTTGATCAAGGTCAAACCAATAGCTATTGAGTTATTCTGAAATAACCTATATTGAAGTCGCTTATATTGAAGTCGGCTGTACAAAATTTTTAATTTTAAATTATTAATGTGTTCGTTCACACTGCCTTTATACTATCCTGTAGTTTTCTGAATTTGTGTATGGTGTACAATATTATTTTGGGATATTTGTAGAATATTCTCATCTGATTGGGCTGAAAATGATAATAATACATTGAATATACTAACATACATAAAATTAATACATAAATAAATAAAAGCCCAACCAGATAGAAGCCTTCAGCAGAGGAGAACAAACGGCTGAGGGTTAGGGCGAAAGGGAAAGAAATCAGCGAACGATGCGGGCGGTATCGAGGAGAACCGCATTTTACATTTGAGCCCGGAGCGGTCCATCACGGAGTCTACCCTATATAGTATATTATCTATGACGGAGTCCCAGTCACCTCAGAGAGGCTGACCGAGATTAGCCCGTTCGCTGAGACAGCAACAAGAATTATTTCAGTCGGCAGTCCATGCCAGACATGTCGGTCACCTCATGAGTCAGTTCCAGATATTTTGTTTGCTTATCTGTTTCGGCTTTCACGAGGTTCTCATCATACGGAATGAAAATGTTGACCAAAAATATCTTTAACTGTGCCCGGTCCATCAGCACATTATTATTATCATAATTAAACCGGGGTAGCTCAGGGCGGGCACTCGTCGTAAGTTTCGCAGGCAATTCGGGTTCGATCTCCGTTGTGATCTATAAGATTGTTAGTAATTTCAACTTAAAGTGCTGATTTACCACGTGCTTGGCGGTAAAGGAAAACATTGTACGGAAACATGCATGTCAAGAAATTTAAATAAATTCGAAGACATGTGAACTCCGCCAACAAGCATTGGAGTAGCGCGGCACTTTCCTACCCCAAAAAAGCTCTCGCAGATATGAGAGAACACTTAGGACGTATACATACGTATACAGGCTGTAACTCGCATTAAAAACATACATACACAAATCGCTTATATTATATGATTATGGCACAAATTGCTTATATTGTAAAATGAATAACATAAATCTTCAAATTTATAAAACTTTTAGTTATAATGTGGTTTATAAAGAAATTTTTATGATAAGTTAAAATAAACCAAGACTGAAGTCTAGACTGAATTAAATTTTTTTGTAAAGCCTAAAGAATTATTTATTACGTTTTTGTATAATAAAGATTTAAGATGGACTAGGTGTGTTTCGACTGGTTTTATGGTTTTATGGACGAAAGCCTCATTCAGATACTTGAATTGATCGAAAAGAACTATAATGGGGTTGTGATAAATTAATTTGCTTAATCTTAATCCGCGTAAAGAAAGAAAATGATGTGTCCTGCCCAGTTTTAAGGGGACTTAATCGCGCGTACTATACCCGTCGCCGTCAATCCCAGCACTACCATTCTGAGCACCACCACACTAGGCACGACACACCACTCTCGAAAATACGCTTAGGCTTAGGCCAGCCTCTGCAGAGTCTACTTCACCAGGAGGCTTCGTGTAGAGGGGAAACACGTGTGGTGGACACATCATTTTCTTTCTTTACGCGGCTTTAAGCAAATTAATTTATAACAACCCCTTTATAATGGATTTCTGTAAAGTAACGCCTGATTCTATTAATTATCGAAAACAACTATCATAAATTCCTGTTCGTAATGACATTCGCCCCCACCTTTCTATATCAGTTGATCGGCGGCGGCGCAACATCTTCCTATCTGTGTTTGAACTCTTTCCCGCATATCTCATTATAACCTTTGAAAAGCGTAGCGGTCATAGTGAGCTCATAGTGTATGGATAGATATTTGGTACTGCTGATTTTTATCAATCGTGAAAGCAACGGATAGTTGAAGGGGAGTTAGATGAGTTTGCTCTTTGTTGCACTAGATTTAGAGACCCAGACGAAAACCTAGACCAGCTCCGCTGACTATCAAAGGTCACCCTAACAAGGTAGTCGCATAAAATATACAATACAGTACAGTACAATACAATACCCTCTATTGTACACTAAGAAAACAAATAACAATAATAAGAAACAAACCTAGCGAAGAACAAATTAAATATATAAACAAGTATTAGTTATTTTTGTGATCGGGTTAAGCACTTTTACTTGTTTTTTTTTTAGTGTTAATTACTCCATTAAGATGAAGAATAATTAGACATTATGATTTCTTATATTTACGCAAACACTTTTATATTCCTGACATTTCGAGCACTTTACAGCACCCATGGTCACGGAGGGTGGAGGGGGGGGGGATGAGGTGTTCAACATCGACTCATTTCATCCCGAGGGTGTCGGAAGAGGCGACTATGGGAAATACCAGAAAAACTGTATGACTTCTAATAATTTATGTTGCAAGTATCACCTTTGTTACACCAAACGTAAAATACTTAATAATTTAAACACTTGCGATTCAAATATAAGAAGTGCCGAGACATCTGGTACTGCTACGAACGTCAATCCAAGCCAAGCGTGACGTTTACAACGAAAAGAGCCCATGTCCAGTAGTGGACTTTTACGTTTAATGAAGATGATAAGTATCACGAGATCAATCTGTGGTATTACCCAATCACTGAAATAATTCTGTTATACCGAAACTTGTGGTAAAGAAACTTTTTGCAAAACAAAATCTTTTTTTAAGACATGAAGTTCGACAATAAGCCCCAACTAAACCAATTCGGCGTCATTTTTACAATAAGATGATAGATCGTATTCCATTTAAATGTCTCAATTTATTACGAGTATTTGCTTTTCAAGGGTAATAAACAACGCTCAGGGCGTGGACCTCACGAGCAGCTCTTGTGTGTTTGACATTAAATGTAGATTTTATTGCCAAATTTTGCCATTATATTACTAATTGTCTAATTATAATTAAATATATTGACTCATTTAAAGTGGCTTTTATTGAACATTAGATATACATGTTTTCTCTATATTTTTGTTGCATTACTTTATAACCCAAAAATGTCAAAAGAAATATTATTTCCTCCTTCTCATTAAAGTTTGCAATCCAAGAAGTCTCTATTAAGTTTCTTTTTTGTACTTCCTATGTTAGTATATTTTTTTAAATTTTTGTACATAATCCAAGCTCGAGCTTTTAGTTTCGTTAAGACAATCTATGAAAAAATAATCCAACATTCTTTTCGTACTAGGATGCGTGGACCGCTAGTTCAACAATAATAAGCTCGTAATACACACGTCTAATAATCACGTAAAAGACGGAAATATCAAGTGATACCAAAATGAAGGTCATTGTAGACTTTATAAATTTACAGTAATTTAATATAATTTTACGACTCGACTCTGAGGTTAACATTTTTTTTATAGGATATGGGCGACAAACGAGCACACATTCCACCTGATGGTAAGTGGTTGCTGTGGCCCATAGACATCTACATCTATCCTCGATTACGAATCAAAATACCACCCATGAGGACTAAGATGGAGTGCCTCGTTTCCAGTAAAAAGGGTCTCCGGTTCTCTACACTCACCATACGAAACACAGCAGCGTTAAGCTGCTATTTTACGCTGGTATTCTGTGAGAGCGTGGTCCTTCCCTGGTCGAGCCGACCCATGCAGCATGGCTCTACCACGTGAAAAAATAACATCACCACAATGACCTTCAAGTAAAAAGTATTGAAATAAAAAGTAATTAGTAAACATGTAGGAGAAGGAGTTTTAAATGGGACTGTCATTTTCGTGGTTTACTAACTCTTTGTTATACTTCTGGTTCAGGAAGAACACGGACCGGACGGATGGATTTGACATAGTAATCCTTAGCAACATAATAAAGTATTTGCGAGGATGGGAAGTCTTGGTAGTTTGCGTGATCTTTTTAGACATGATTTGAGTAATGTATATAGTATGAAGATGTGGCAATACTGAACCAATGACGATAATGATCTAGAAATTTTGATTTTATACCTAATTTACTTTCATCATTTGTGTTTGTATTTTTACCCCGCCATTTATCTAAGCAAACTTATTGCAGCGTGTAGTGCCGGTGTAAGAATATTCACTACCTACCTGGGTTTCAGTACGAGGTGACAGAAAGAAGCAAACCAGGAGGTGGGCAGCAGTATCATCCTCATATCAACTAGAAAACAACTGCGGTTACCAACCCACCTGCTAAACTTGGGAACTACTGGTGAACTTTGAATGAATACATAATAAGACTTATTTAATACCTGGAAAAGAGCGATTGTTTTGTAAGACATGGGAATGAAAGGGGTAAATTATGGCACTAACTGTTAGGAATGTCAGCCATTTGTAATAAAATATGCAAGCGAGGCGCAAGCTTCGTAGATCCAATAAAGTTAACATGCCGCATGTGTTTGGGAAACTAGCACATTCTTATTTAAAATAAAGTTTTATATTTTCTTTGCAATATTTATAAGTAATGATTTTGAATTGAAAAATCATTATATTATTTTAATTTAAAAACCTACAATTACTTTCGAACAGAAAACACTGTCATATGCTCTCGAGAAATGTTAAGAGATGTAGAAAGCTGGTTTTCGCGAATACGCAGCGTACACCACCAATACAAGGCAAAAGATAATCCTCTTAGTCTATGTACGGCAGTGGACTTTTGATAGAATCTAGAGGCACGGTAGTACCCCCGCCAAGTCGAGCAAAAAAGCGGCTCGGCCGTATCATCCTTTTCTCGAAGCATTTCAGGCCATTTTCATAACCCTATAACTTCGTTGTGGAAAAAATTAAAAGCGTGAATTTTCAGTAACCGTAGGCATTGTATAAACTCGGTATATTTCAAATTTCATTAAATTTGAGCCAGTTAGGTTAAGAGTTATAACTAGTCAAAGTGTCTTAATTTTGTCACTCAGCAAAGCAGCAGACGTAGAAGTTTCAAATTTGGAATACTGTTATTGTTTAGTATATAAATCAAGGAAAAAATATTATTATATATTTTGCAATTTCGGTCCAGTTTTCGAGATACACCAACTGCATAAATAACTTTGTAATCCCATATAATTATATAGGATTACAAAGTTACATTTGAAGTGAATGAATCAGTGTACCTATATGTGTATAATATAATGGAATAATAGGTGTAGATAGGTACCTAGATATAACTATCTACAAAAAGAAATGAGATGCCATCAAAAACATAACTTGTAAAAAAACCAAGTCTCGCAACTCAGTTCTTCTACCGTAAAAAGTTGTGAGATACATGTAATACCAATTCGGTTAATTTATTCAGTCGCTACTTAAGGGTCCTTCTGTCTTAAGTTATTACGTAATTAGCTAACCTAACAACATCTTATAGTGACCATATCAATATTAAAAACTTTTATGTTTTAAATAAATTGACTTGGCAATCGCACTAAACAATCTAATTTAATGTAATATGTATTACTTGAGAGATAAATTGTGTTTTCATGTTTTACCGATTAAAATAGTTTTCCTAGTCAATCCTACTCAAAAATAGAAATTTATATGTCTTTGCCATAGATTTTAGATTTTGCAAGACCATTATATCAAAATCTTTGCTATAGTATGTGCCAAATCGATTGAGAAAAACGGACAATGACCTTTCGGTCGTTTAACCAGGGGTTACAAACCTTCAATATATAGGCACATTTTATATGTAGTACTTTCTTTATTTATAATGATTTTTTTATAATGATTGATATAATATATATTTATTAACTATTATTAAAAAGTTATGTGAAAGATCGCTGTAGAAGAAAAATAATCTATTGTTATAAAGTACTTTATTCATTTAACAACAAAAAACATTAATTTATAACACATATAAAGATTCGAGTGATAACGACACCGAATAAGTACGTACTTATGCAAAAGATAAAACTTTATTTTTAATATTATATGAGAACTTTATTTTTATTCGGTGCAATCATCACTTGATGAACTATCTGTAACATTAATTATAAAGCGATCTGCAGTTTGGTCAATTCTATCATCCATGCCACGCATTTTTTGTTCAACCTTAAGGACATGCTGAACACAGTTTTTCCATTTATCTGGCGTGATTTGAGTTAAACCATCTTTAAGTAAATTTTTAACATCTTTTAACTTGAAAGTTGTATTTTTTCGTGCAACGTACCCTTTCACATCTGCCCACACAAGTTCAATGGGGTTAAGCTCACAGTGATAAGGAGGTAACCTTACCACTGTGATGCTTTTTTCTTTTGCCATCTCGTCGGTGACGTAACTTCGATAGTTATCTTTAACTGCCTTTATTTTTTCCATTAAGTGGGTCTTTGTGTCCGAGGGCACGTATGCGATCTGTTTAGATTCTAGCCATTCCTGCATATTTTGTTTCCGCCAAGACATTGTTGGGGTTTTTTCTAAACGTCTGGAGTGGTAACTAGCGTTATCCATAACTATGACATCGCCGCTTTGCAGTTTTTCTATTACTTTTCTAAACCAGTCCTCGAAATGGAGAGCGTCCATACTCTCATGGTAGTCACCAGTAGATGATGATTCAAATACCCAATCACATCCCTCCAAAAAGCCATTTTCATTGCCAACGTGTACAACTATTAATCGCTTTCCTTTACCCGAAGGGGCTTTCGCGCCAGTAGAGTAGCCTTCTAACCGTGATTGACGAGAAGATTCAATTGTGGTGTCTTCCCATACCTTTCCCATAGTATGACCTGCGTTAATCCATGTTTCGTCAAGGTAAAAAATGTTACGTCCCTCGTTTCTTAATATTTGTATTTCTCTCAAATATCTGGTACGCCACAGAACTATCTCTGGGCGATCTATTAGACCACTTTTTCTGTTTCTCTTTATATATTTGAATTTTAAATGGCGCAACACACGTCGCAGGGAAGTTTTGCTCAAGTTTGGCAACTGGTCATCTTGATTTATACTGAGCAAAATTTTGTCTAAAGTCGGTAATTCTCCTGCAAGAAAGAACTGATGCACTTTCGCTCTTATAGCCGATTTATCAAAATCGTCCAACTTGTCAATTACAGACTTTTTTCTTTTATTAATTATTCCCTTTTCTGGTATTTTATGGGAATCTCTATACACGCTTAATACGCGATATATAGTGCTCTTGCTGACTCCTGAGATCTCCGAAACCTTTTCTACCATATTAACGTTTGAAGGATACACGTCTTCGGGCCAGGTGTTTTTGACATATTTGTATACATTAATGATAATCTCTTGTTCCCCGACCGACAAAGTGGTAGGTTTTCTCTTTTTTACTGGTGACGTTAAAGGTGCTCCAGAAGATGGGCCTATAAATAAATGACAAAAATATACTACCATAGTACTACATCACATAAATACATATTGTTTTAGAAAATAAATACCACATGGTCACATAAAAAGAGCGCTTTAAGAAATAGAAAGGCTACGTCGTCGCATTTGTACCTATTTGTACGTACCTGCTACGTTTATTATGGGTCGGCGACGTCTCTTTCCACTTGATGTTGAAGGACCGGGTCCTTCACCAAATTCTCCTGAACTCATGTCGATTTAGTAACGACCGTCACAGTAAAACTAATATAACAGATTCAAAAAACAAAAACTTAACGATATAACAAATTTAACAGTAAAAACTCAACTAAAACAATGCAATGAATGCTATGAATTACCCGAGACGTACACACGCAAGCGCTATCCGAACACGAATGAAAACAAAATGGCGGACCGGCCCAAAAAAGGTGACGCATCTCTGGCTGCCATTGTCACGTTTCTTTTAGAACGAACTGACGTAACGCGCGTTTTGTTTATTTTAAAGGGATGAATTTGCAAAAGCTCAATATGGTGATTATATTGCTTCAAATATTTTTTTAATATGAAACTGTTATTAAATGAATTGCTGCGTTACTTACCATAAATTGAAATATAAAATATAACACATTTTTCGCGATGTACCGTAAGATTTTACTATGTTTATAGGAACCACAGACAATATTATTTAAGAAACAAAAAAACAAAACATATGTGCTGACCTAGAAGTGGGAATAATATCAATATTTAAATATTGTTATCACATCTAAATTGAGATTTTGTAAGTTACGCCTTTTGACACTCGGCTCATATCTGAGGTCATTGTCCGTTTTTCTCAATCGATATGGCACATACTATAGATAGAATTGTACAATGACAATGTACAAAAGCTTAGCAGCGACTATTGATTGTGTCCCGCAATGGATTCGTTAGCGTAGTTTTAGATGGTGTAAAAGATAAAAGAGTGTTGCGTTGTAATTCGCTCAAAATGTAATTAATTTTACTTCTTAAATAATAAATTTGACATCATTTTGGGACAGCTATGGAGCGTAGTCCAATTTTTTTAAATTTACGTTTAATGCTTGTTCATATACCATCAGCTCTGTTAAAAATAGGTACATTACTAAGAACGAATAATTCCCAAATGCAATTTACGCTTAAAAATATTTTCAATTTGAACATTATAAAACATACAGGAAATTTCATAGGTAAATACCTAATATTACATATTAATTAGCTTATAGGAAATACCATATACATTAAGTAATTTCCTAATTATTTGTTATTACTACTTCACTAATGAAAGTCATTATGTTTTATTATCAAGTGAAGTAGTATAAATTAGGGCTAGAGAGTTTTTTGAATTCATTATTTCATAGTTATTTGTTAAAACTGCATTATGGTCAATTTACCACCTTTTTCATTGCGGAGCAGGAGATATGAAGATGTAAGACAGAGACTCAGGAGTTCAAGCTTTGGACGTCTCCGTGATGAATTAAAACAACGGGGCGAGCCAACTGTTCTCCAACAATTGGAAGAATTTTTGAAATTGGAATAGCTCGAAAATCTGTTAAATTAATGGAAAAACATGGAACGAAAACTACACAATATTACTTTACAGCAATGGATCTACTTAGGCAACAGTATACAGTAACAGTGGTAGAGCCAGGCGGCAGCTCTTGCTGTCACACGGATGGGCCGGCTCGAACCGGGGTGGTACCACGACCTCACAGAAAACCAGCGTGAAGTAGAGGTTTACCTCTGCGTTTCGCTTGGTGAGTGCAGGTGGCCGGAGGCCCTTTTTACTGGAAATGAGGCATTCCATCTTAGTCCTCACGGGTGACAACGCATCTACATTTTGACTTGTAATTGAGGATAGATGTAGATGTCTATGGGCCGCAGCAACCACTTACCATCAGGTGGACTGTGTGCTCGTTTGTCACCCTTATCCTATAAAAAAAAAAGTATAACCTTGTAAGCATTTTTGCAGTATTTATTAGACTTACTAAAGCGACAGCGGCCTAATGGGTAAGAGAACAGATCGCGAACTTACACGTCGTGGACCCGTGAGTTATAATCCGCCATTAGAATTCTGTTGCGAATCACTTCACAACAAATGAAGTTTTTTTTTTTAAGCTAGATGGATTGATGTTTATCTGGAGTTAATGGCAATATTATCAATTTTAATTTATTTCTTTATTACTTCATTCATCCATATTTTTATTAAGCCTATAAAAGTCTAATGCTGAACCCAGGGCTCCCGCATAGCCACACTTGGCAGGCGGGTTGGCAACCACAGTCTTTTATTATTTTGAGCTAACTATCATGAAGATAATGCTGCCCTTCTCCTGTTACAGTTTAGTTTGTTACAGTTCCGACACACGTGGGGCAATAAGGGGAGTTGGATATTATTGTTACACTGCTATTAAATGGTACTTGTAAATATTTATTTTAATATTTTTTTAATTGCTTTTATTATTTATTTGAAATTGTACTTTTCTTTGTATTAGCATAAATTATTTTACCGACTACAGGGATCGTAGCAAATTAACTCGTTTTCAAACACTATTGATCATAACTATAATTATTACACTAATAGATTTTTTTTTATACGATATGGGTGAAAAACGAGCACACAGTCCACCTGATGGTAAGTGGTTGCTGCAGCCCATAGACATCTACATCTATCCTCTGTTACAGATCAAAATGCAGATGCGTTTTCACCCGTGAGGACTAGGATGGAATGCCTCATTTCCAGTAAAAAGGGCCTCCGACCACCAGCACTCACCAAGCGAAACGCAGAGGTAAACCTCTACTTCACGCTGGTATTTTGTGAGGTCGTGGTACCACCCCGGTTCGAGCCGGCCCATCCATGCGACAGCAAAAGCTGCCGCCTGGCTCTACCACTGTTAAGTGGTAGAGCCAGGCGTACTGTACTGGCATGCGGGTAGGCAACCGTAGTTTTTATTAGTTTGTGTTAACTAACGGGTAGATGCTGATGCTGCACTTGGGACAATAAGGGGCAGTGAATATTATTTTTACATTGCCACTACTTCGTTCCTTATTATTTACTTGTAAATTTCTATTTCATTATTATTATTTACTTGAAATTGAACTTTTCTTTGTATTAGCATACATTTTATTATCTAATTTAATAAATTCTTTGCAGAATTTCATAGTTGTTTGCGAGAATTGCAACGGTCCCCATTCTTATGACGAGTTGTCAGCCCCAGAGCGGTAACCATTTTACACCCAGTTCATGTTTTATAAGCTGCAGATTACTTTTGTGCAAGTTGCGCAACGGTTGCTTGTTATTGATTATTGGTTAAGTTAAATAAAAGACACAAAATAAAGATCTTATTGATAAACAGCTATCTTTTATTAAATGTCCAATGCTCAAATACTCAAACGCTACTCAATTTTAAGATATCGTTAAGACTCGTGGTGTCACAGTCACTTTGACTTAAAGTGATAGAGACGGCACGAGAATTAACGGCATCTTAAAATTGAATGGCGTTGAAGTATTTGGGCATAAGTTATTTGTAATACTGGGGCCACACTAACGAGAATGTATGTAAGTGTGGCCACGACTTTACCCGTTAATTTGACAACAGCATTAATAATGCCGTTTACTGTTTGGCGATAACTCGAGTGGCGGTACATCAAAGAGATTAAAGCACGAAATAACGCGTTGAAGCGGCCACACTACGATTGTACCATTGTGCACGGTAAGCGCAATGGGATCATACAACACACACAAACACCCAGTGTTACCCAGAGGGGTAGGCAGAGACTACGGACTTCCATTTGGCGCGATCCTCACACATCTCTCTCGCCTCCTTTATATCCATATATCTACGCATACACGCTCGTCGGTTAAAGGTACTCTTAATCTGGTCAATTTTTAATGTATCGCCGATTTGGTCGATAAGCCTTCGTTTAGGGCGTCCCTTCCCGACCCTGCCGTTCACTTCTGCAACATAAGTTTGCTTTGTCATTTTGTCCTCGTTCATTCTTTCTACATGACCAACCTACCGAAGCATTCCTGTTTTAATCCTATTTCTCACCCTGTCATACAGATTCAGCCCTAGCATACTCCTTAAGCACCGTGTTTCTACAGCATTTATTCTAATCTCATGCTTTTTCTGCCAGAGCTAATTTTCACTACCATACATTAAAGTAGGGACTAACACAGCATTATAAATTGCCTTACGTGCCTTATTTGACACATTCTGACTCCTCATAATAGCGTGTAGAGCCCCATTCACTCTATTTTCTGCGTTCACTCGTCGTTCTATAATCTTATCATATCTACTTTCCCTGCTAAATAAATATCCCAAATATACAAACTCATCCATTTGCTCAATCAACTCCCCTTCTATTTTTATTTCACATAACGTTTTACTTTCTTCTCTTTCAAAAACCATAACTTTCGTCTTACTTGCGATCACTTTCATAACCCTTTTTTTTAATGTTCATTAAAGTAACCATCATTTGCAACTCGGCCGCCGACGATGCAAATGTGACTTGATCATCGGCATACAAAAGGTATTTGACGGTTAACTCATCCATTCTCAACCCATATTCTTCAACTTTCAAAGTTTGCAAACAACTGTCCATAAATAAGTTAAACAGCCACGGGGAAGCCACACATCCCTGTCTGACACCTTCATGAATCCCAAACCAGTCCGAGTAGGCCCCGTTGATTCTGACAAAAGCACTAGAGTCCCTATAAAGAGACCTTAATTCCTGTATCAAGCTAGCGCTCAACCCAAATGAGTTCAGTGTTTGCCATAACATATTCCCGTCCACTCTGTCATAAGCCTTTTCCAAGTCCATGAACGCACAAAAAACTTTCTGGTTTTTGACCAAAAACTTCCCCGCAATCATGCGCATGGAAAAGACTTGATCCGTACACCCCATCCCCTTTCTAAAACCAGCTTGCACACCCCGAATTTTTCCATCAGTTTCTTCCATAACTCTTTCAATTAACACCTTAGTATACAGTTTACCCACAATGCTAAGCAAGCTGATACAACGGTAGTTTTCACAGTCCTGCTGCGAGCCCTTTCCCTTATATATTAGGACTATAATAGCTTTGCACCAGTCTTCCCGTACCCGCTTCAGTTCCCAACATAAATTAAACAAGGTGCACAGCAGGCTTGCAACCACACCCTCTCCAGCCCTTAGCATTTCGAGTGATATTCTATCATATCCGGCTGCCTTACCTGCTTTCATGCTTTTCATTGCTTTCATTATTTCATCTACAATTATCTCCCTACCTATCTCTACTTCTTCCGGAATTTCTATTTCACTTACTTCAGACGACTTTTCACTCTTAAAGACGCTTTCAAAGTATTCCTTCCATCTCTTTAAATTTGAAACTTCATCATTCAGCATGCAGCCATTCTCGTCTCGTATAGCATTCATTCTAGGCTGTTTTGAATTTCCTCTGGCAGTTCGTACGAGTTTCCAGAACATTTTAGTATTTGCCTGGAAGTTATCAGATATCCTTCTATCATTCTTATCCATCCTTTCTTGCTTTTTCCTTTCATCAACGTCTTTTACTCTTTTATTTATACGTCTAAATTCTGCCTTTTATCTTTCAATCTTATCATTCATACCGCTAGAATTACCAGCTTTGGTTGCGAGTAAATTTAGCCATGCTCTCTTCTTTGCTTCAGCTTCCATCCGTACCTCATCATCCCAACACAACGTATTACTTTTTCTTTCATTCGTTCTCTCACTTACACCACATACTTCGGTGGCTGCTTTAAAAAACTACTTTCTAAAACTTTCTTAACATTATTACATACAGTCTTCAAGTCTAAATCACTCATACATAATTCATTCAACACACTTATATTTTCCCTCAGTCTGCATTTATACTTCTTTTTCACACCTTCATCTTGTAGCCTCTCTATTCTTATACGCTCTAATACAGTGGTAGACACAGATGTCCGATGCCGCCAACGCCTGAATTGACCATTAATTCGGCATAAGACTAAGTAATGATCCGTCCCTACGTTTGACCCCCGGTAAGCCTTTGTATCTACCACTGCGCTCCTCATTCTTTCATCTACAATTATGAAATCTATCATGCTCCTATCATCCCCTCTTTCCCATGTATACATGTGAATCCTCTTATGGCGAAAGAAAGTGTTCGTCACAAAAATATTCTTTTCCACACATACGGTGAGGAGGTCTTCACCATTCTCATTTATACTTTCATCGCCAAACGCTCCTAATATCCTTTCGTAACCAGACCTCCTCACCCCAAACCTTCCATTAAAATCTACTAACATAATAATATACTAACGAAGTAATCGTTCGTCGATTTCTTTCTCTTTCCCCCTAACCCTCAACCGTTTGGTCTTCCCTGCTAAAGGCTTCCACCTGGTTGGGCTTTTATTTATTTATGCTAGTATATTTAATATATTATTTAATAATGTACACCATACACAAAAATTAAAAAAAGACAGGATAGTATAAAGGCAGTGTGAATGAACACATTTTAAGATAAAATCACATATAATGACCGAAAGACCTACCCAGTTTTAATTCCGAACATTTTAAATAAGTACCCAGCTCAATATGTAATGTTCAGCCAGTCTCTCGAGCTATTTAATAATTCATCGAAGAACTTCAATACGTCTCTATTACAACGGTTACCTTTGCTTCTCTGCATTGCTAACAACGTTCATACATATAAACATTGTCCGGTACGTATAGGAATGGTAATGTGTTTTGCGAATCTCTTTTGTGCAAACTTTACATTGTATATTATTACACATCCATCCATTTATGTTGAGTTGATCACAAAGATTCTGCTGTCCATTACATGTTTTATTTCCCTCTGTCGTCTGTAGTCTCTTACGATACTTGAGGTATGATATCGTAGTAATATAATAAGTCTAAGAAATTGACTTTCCCGATAGTGTATTAAGACTAAATTGGTCGGTTTAATTAAAAAATAAATAAATTGTACCTATCAAAGAATTCATTTTCTTCTGAACTTTTGGACTTGACCTTTGTACATGAACAAAAAAAATAGAATGAACATTTTTATAATTAAAAAATATTTTCTTGCTTAAAATGTACAAAATAATATTAGTGTGGGAATGCAAATTTTAAAAGTATCTGATTTAACGCCATGTAATTAGCACGTAGTAATCACTCAATGCCTAAGATTATACTTCTAATGAATTCTTAATATTGTATCATAATAAAAATGTGAACGCTAGATACACTATTCATTAAACATAAAGCAACATACGAAAGAGAGTAAAGGCAAGGGGGAAGAATAGGCTTCGTTAAAAAAAATCCAAATGCACTTTACCATCGTCAGCTACGTTACCACCTACCATCAGGTAATAATAATCTAGTACTGGCTTATAACTAGATTTTTTATATAATATTACACCTCTCATCTCTCTTAAGCTTAAACGATGTAAATTAAATCCTTTTGTCTTAGCATTGTCATCAAATTTATAAATGCATACTCAATTTTCCTAAATAATAAGGTTTTGCAACCTGCTTTGTTCTCTCTTTTTTCAGCACAATAATTAATTTGATCAAAGAAAACGACAAGAATAGATTTAAACACAAAGCTGTATTAAGCAGGCTTTTCGTAGTAGGGATAAAACTTTCGTTTAAAATACTTATCCAGTCAACCACTCAGCCCATTACAATAATTTATGTCGCCTGTCTTAAAATTTAGAAGTACTTATATAAAGTTAAATATAATTCCCTTTATAATAAATAATTGTAAGTTGTGTAACAATATCTTATTATATTTTTATTATAATTACTAATCTTAGTGTAATATGGAAATAAAATGGTGAAGTTGTGAAGTTTGCTCCTTATGTGCTAGATACACTGTATAGTATGTGCATATTATTAATGCACATACTGTCGCCTAAGGAAATCAATAAGCCGCGGTTATCGAAAGAATTTAGAAGAAATTTTTAACAGTGGTAGAGCCACGCGGCAGCGTTTGCTGTCGCACGGATGCGCCGGCTCGAACCGGGGTGGTACCACGACCTCACAGAATACCTGCGTGAAGTAGACGTTTACCTCTGCGTTTCGCTTGGTGAGTGCAGGTGGCCGGAGGCCCTTTTTACTGGAAATTAGGCATTCCATCTTAGTCCTCACGGGTGACAACGCATCTACATTTTGAATTGTAATAGAGGATAGATGTAGATGTCTATGGGCCGCAGCAACCACTTACCATCAGGTGGACTGTGTGCTCGTTTGTCACCTTTATCCTATAAAAAAAAAGAAATCCCTAAGTGTATTTTGAGATTATTAAGCAATTTCTGTCCCTAACATTAAATTCTTTCGACTTGAGAGAAACCATTTCCAGTAGTGAGTTGTTATACTATTGAAGGTAGAGAGGGTATAGAGAAAAAGATTTGAAAAATAATAATTTAGAGACTACTAGGTCATAGTCCTTAAATTATTGTCATGTCATTGGTTTTTAATGCATCTGAAAAATTTCAGATTATTTAGAGGTCCAGAAAATGGAAACAACAGAACTACTAAATTCCATTAAGGCTATATACATACATAGGTGTAAAGGTAAATACATACAGGTCAAGCTCATATATATAGTGTGAAAAATGATGTCATTTTGAATTAAAATTATGTAAAGCGAAAGTACTATAATTATTAATTATATATAAAATTTATTAAGGCTCTTAAGTAATAAAAAATTAAAGCTCAAACATAATATAAAATATTTATTTTCTGCAATCAAAACTAGGCACAAGAGAAAACGGTGAGCTTTAAGTAGGGAAATTTGGAATAGGGCAACGGAACCCAAGGGGCCAGCAGCTGGCGGACTTCATGGAGATAGAAGGACTCTTTATGATAAACTCTTTCTTTGCCCCACAGAAAGTGGACCTGGTCGAGACCCGACGGTTCCACAAAAAATGAGATTGACTTAATTATGACGACCAGACGACAACTGTTCAGTGATGTCTCCGTGATCGCGAGGGTGAAAACTGGTAGCGATCACCGAATGATTAGAGGCACACTGAACCTAAACGTTAAGTTGGAGAGGTCTCATCTGATGAAGTCAACGCTCCGTCCCCCTCGTGCTGTAATCCAAAGTCCCGAAACCTTTCAGCTCGAGTTACAAAACCGTTTTCAGTGTCTAGAAGACTGCAGTGAAGTGGACGATATGAATGACAAGCTCGTGGAAACTGTCCATGCGGTCGGAGCTAAGTTCTGCAAGACCCGCCGCAGAAGAACACAAAACTCTCCTATCACACTCTCAATCTCATGGCTGTTAGACGGGAGATGAAGCTACATTCTTCAACAGATTTGACAGCATACAGGCAACAGAACAGACAGATCTCCAAATGCATGCGGCGGGACTTACGCAACTTCAATACAGCTTGTATTGAAGAAGCGATCGAGCGGAACCAATGCTCCAAAGTCTTTGCCAGAGATCTGTCTGCCAGAAAGAGGCAACTGTCAAGGCTGAAGACCGAGTGTGGCAGCATCGTTTCTGGGACACCTGAGATTTTGAGTGAGATTGAGAGGTTCTATGGGTAGCTGTACACGTCATCGTTAGAGCCACACGCAAGTGTGAGTAACGATCCAAGAGCGAGTCTTATCCGACACTATTCCGAAGATATCCCGGACGTCAGTTTGAGCAAGAAAAGAATGGTTCTCCAGCACCTTAAAAACGGAAAGTTCCGGGCGATGATGGAATTACAGCGGAGCTTCTGAAAGCGGGTGAAAAACCAATACTTGAAGTCCTTCAGAAGTTCTTTAATTCCTCCATGGTGGCACTACTCCGGAGACGTGGAGCAGAAGTGCGGTGGTCTTGTTCTTCAAAAAAGGCGACAACGCTCTCTTGAAGAACTACAGACCGATTTCCCTTCTGAGCCGCGTCTACGTGCTGTTTTTGAGAGTCATTACGAATCGTCTCGCACGCAGACTTGACGACAACGACGAATTTTGCTTTGTCGTGTAGACCGCTAGAACTTTGTGACTCAAGAAGAGATCGCGGTCATGCTCGTGGTTATAATTTTGTGTTAAGTGAACCTGGGACATTGAACTTTGACCGACCGTTCTTAAGTTGTGCAGCGTGTCACTTATTTTAATTTCGATTAACGTTGATTTGGTTGAATTTGAAGTTAATTAAATGTACAATAAAGTTGATAAAATAATATAGTGAAATCAAAGCAAAAGGCTTTCTTCAATTGGTGAACGCCCACTGGAGGGATCGTACATTATGGAGAAAAGCAGCGCCTGTGGATCTGCTGTCCGATTACATCGGGACGTCAGGTTACATTTATACACACTTTCGCACACTACTTACATACACCTTACTTACCACCTGACTGATACCCTGTGGTCAACCCTAACTCCGGAATTCGGTAAGTTGTGTTGTTGTTTGCTTGTTAGCCCTTAGTAAAGAATTATCCATAGGCCTTTTGAGCCCCACCCTTGGTTACCCGTCGCGACTACCGCTCATGGGCCCCGGTATGGTCGATCTTTGTCGGGGCAACTTGGGGCGTGTACAAATTATATTAACTTATTTTAATGTAACAACGTATCTATTATATAATATATATTATCTAGCTGTTTCGCATCGATTATTTTAAATAATAAGGAAAAATTAAAGTATTATATAGTGTATAAAACAACATGCGTATTAATTATAACTTATATTACATAATGTAACAACATAATATCTATTAATTGTTCTAAATCAAGAGCTGTTGCATATCGATTAATTTTAAACAATAAGAAAAATATTAAAATATTATAGAGTGTATAAAAGAACATGCGTGTTAATTATTACTTATGTTACATAATGTAACAACATAATATCTATTAATTGTTCGAAATCAAGAGCTGTTTCGTAACGATTAATTTTAAACAATATGTATTATTTACCTATATAAATTTATAATAACTTAATTCTTAATTATTGTAGTTAAAATACTTAAATCTAATTATTTAATAATTGCAAAAAACTTAATAAATTAATTGATGCATAAAATTTAGAAATATTGTTGGCCTATTTATTTAAATGCGCACGACTAACAGCCCTTTCATGGATACTTTGACTGAGCCGGCGCAAATCGGTTAGTACCCCGACGGAGCGTCGGTGAACCTGCCGGTGGGAGCTCACGCACACATCGCTGCGCTATGTATTTGCAGCGAGCTGTTTGTATGTAGCTTTCCCTATGGTCAGTTTCTTTACTCATGTGGCGCAAGTGCGCGCGCGCCTTTGTCGTAGAGGTGGACATCTGTTATCGACGATTAGCTTCTTTCAAAGGGAGTAATAATCGAAAAACAAAAAAAATTTAGATTTAAACACTTAGGGTATGGTTTTTTAGAATTATCGTGTTATGATAATTCTAAAAATACTACGACCTAAGTATTTAAAGCTAAACTTTAAAGCATTTTTTTCTTTAAGTGTGTTCTTGTAGATTTAGAGATAATAAATTATTTTAACATGATAAAAACCCATAAAAACAACCAATTAAAAAGTCACACATACTTACCCGTTTCCCAGGAAGTCACAAGTCGGTTGTTTCGTAAGTTCAGTTGTACAAAAATAAACTTTTTTTAACAATCAATAACTTGTCGATTGTTATCAGATCAAAAATCAAAATTACTTGTATTCAAATGTAGTAGGTAAGTAAGTGTAAAAAGAAAAGTATCGATAAACGATAATTGCACCTTGTGGCCGCCCTATTGATTAATTTTATTATTTTCGCTTTTTTGGAATTTGGAAGTTTGGCTTCCAGTTCACGCGCAATTCTTCCAGAATACTGGTGCGTTTCGCTGCTTACGCGCATCGTAATTATTTATCGTAAGATAACAGACATTTAAGTAGACATTTAAGTAGTAGTAGTAAATATATATTTTAAATCTCTTTGGGAACGACCAACATGCTGTCGTTACTTAGATTTCGATAGTTTTTAATACCTATGTAATTTTATTGTTGCATATTTTATTAATTAGTTGATACTGAATTTTATAATTATGTATTACAATAAAACACTGTTTTATGAGTATGACTTTAATAAAATATTATTGGGGAGGGAAATATAAATACAGATACACACTGTTATCAAATTAAATCAAACATTTTCAATAAATAAAAAAATTGTGCTTCCCTAAGTATAAATAATTATATAAAGATTTTCTTGGCTTTATGGTTTTTTTAATGTTAGACAAACTATCGTCTAAAAAATGTAAAAATTTTAAATTGGAGAGGGGTTTCTCTACGTGATAAAGTTAGAAAAGAAGATATTCGCAGTAGAACCAGAGTAACTGACATAGCTCAACGGAATTCTAAAGAGAAATGGCAATGGGCTGGCTATATAACTTGGAAAATCGATAAAAAATAGAAAGAAAGGTTCTCGAGTGGCAACCTCGTACCGGTAAGCGAAGTAGTACTCAACCTTTACTCCCCTTCATGTATTCTCATACGCTTTTCTTCACACATACACACGCACACACACACACGCGCGCGTGCGCGTACACACAAAAACACACACACACACACACACACAAATAGGTCGCAAATAATACTTACCTACTACTATTAGGCAAGGTTTTTTTTTAAGTCAGTGCAATTCACCATCTTAGGCTACATAACCACTTACCGGTGGGATTGTAGTTGCTCTTTTACTTGCTGGGTAAAAATAGTAAAAAAAATTACCCTGTGAAAGTTTGCATGTAGATATAATTTTTCTAACCAACCATAAAAATATGATGAGAATAGGTATATAATTATAAAGGTTGCCTCACACGGGACAGTAATAATATAATATATTCCATTATCTACACATACAAACTTTTAAAATCTCTGAATCCCGAGGTATGTCCATATTAAGGGGCCGAATAGAGCCAAATTGATATCCGTGGGTATCGTTTGGTAATTTCACGTCGTTATCAAAAAAATTGTACGTATTTTAGGTGGCTGTTTGCAAAACACGATTCCACAAAAATTCACTCAATAGAAAATAATTGCAAAGTTGCTTCTGAAAATACTTAAATTTTCAACGTCATTTTTTTCTTACGTGGTAGAGCCATGCTGCAGCTATATTAGTAGTAGGTATAGTTGTAGCACGAATGGATTGACTCGACCGGGGAAGGACCACTCTCTCACAGAATACCATTGTAAAATAGCAGTTTAACCCTGCTGTGTTTCGTATGGTGAGTGAAGAGAACCGGAGAACCTTTTTACTGGAAACGAGGCATTAGATCTTTGTCGTCACGGGTGACAACGCATCTACATTTTGATACGTAATCGAGAATAGATGTAGATATCTATGGGCCGTAGCAACCACTTACGATCAGGTGGACTGTGTGCTCGTTTGTCATCCTTATTCTATTAAAAAAAACTTTAAAAAAAGTGATTTTACTTTATAGGTTTATAGGATAAATAATTTATTTGCCCTTCTATATCAAGAAGCGTTTTTTCTGTCACTCCCATTGAATTTGACAGTGCTTGCCGAAATTTAGCATCTTTACATGAAACTGAATCGCGCGCTGACCCGGCTATTAGATATTGCAAAAATAATCGAAAATATTTATTTTTAATTTCATGCCGAAGACTACCTTGTTTTATTTTATTACGGTCAAATAATATTTATTAGGTTGTAAAGCAAGTATTTACAAATGTTTTCATTATTTTGTTATTCTATTGTTTACAGTTATTATCATGTCTGAGCTTACATTGGAAATTCTTGGTGGGATGCGATTTCACGCGGATACTTTATTTTTGTCAAGAACTATAATATATATACAGGGTATTTTTGGAACGCTCCCGAAAACTAAGACAGGCGATAGCACCAAGTATACCTTTGATCATGGGTCACAAATAAATTTGACCCTGATGAAAAAAAAAATCATATTTTTACAACGTTTTATTAGCTTTATTCACGCGCCATCATGTTAGTACAGCTAAATGAAACGATAATTTCATAAAAAAATCATGAAAATACTGAAACATAAAACCAGCAGTGAAAACTGAATTGATATCACCTGACTAATGGAGGTTAATGTACGCGCGAACGGTGAAAAAAGAACGCTGGCCTTGAACTTGGGCACTGAGCGATTTATCACATATTGGTACGAAGGGGGCGCGACGGGGGAACAATCCGCCAGTATTACTGTGCCTGCATGCTATTGGTTCCCGCGCTTTGTTCGCTCCAAAAATACAGTCGCATACACAGCTTACTTTGCGACTCGCGACGATGTTTTAAAAAGGAAGGAAAGAAAAATTATTTATATCTATTGTTTTATGACTAAACTAGTGAACGAAAAGGTAAATATGATAGGAGAAGGTGAATGGGGAAAATTGTGCAGTAAATTTAAAAGTGGTGAGGAAGAATACCGAAAAAATTACCATGTGATCGACCTGATGACGGAAGCTCAAGCGAAGATGAAAGTGATGATGAAGTAGCATCCAGTAACACCAATACACCTTCAACATCTGGCTTCCATGTGACCCAAGACGACATAATGGACGGCGTGCCACCCTTACCTTAAGTTTTCTTGTTACAAACTACTTTATATTTTACGATAGAAATAACAAATAATGCTCAAGTAAACATTATCCATTTTTAATTCCAAGTAAGGCACCTATTATGATTCTACAATAAAACAATTAATTACTTACTATAATATTATAAAACAATATCCCAATACCATGTAGTACTTTAGAACGCGACTGTAACCTCCCTCCACTCGACCTGTATATATGTACCTCGGTGCGAAACAATGTAACCCGCCCGGCTCGTGTGGCATCACGCTGTGACGCAGTAGGTTTCAGTTTTGTCGATTTGTTTATTAAATTGTGATTACGTGTTGGTATTATTCTTGTTCGTTTTTTGTTTTTATAATGCTTAACGCGTACGTTTATAGTGGTTGTGAATACGACAACATGTTATGTATCCAAACCTTGGTACACGAAGTATCGCTAAATAAATTGTTAAGACGTCGGGATGGAACAAGTGTGTCATACTGTGCAGTGCACAAAGTGTTGAAGCGTAACCGAATGCGCCCATACAAATTGCACAAAGTGCAAGCTTTAGTTCCCGGCGATCACGACCGCCGACGAGTTTTCTGCCGTTGGTTATTATACCAGCAACAACGTGTGGCTGGTTCCATTGAGCACATTATCTGGACGGATGAGTCGACATTTACCAGAAACGGCCTGTGGAACCGAAGAAATACACACGTGTATTCAGAGATAACCCGCACGCTGTTCGACAAACCGGGCACCAAACCCGATGGTAGGTTAACGTATGGGCAGGTTTATTTAAGGATCGCATACTGGGACCAGTGTTTCTGCCACAGCGACTGAACGGACAGCGATACCTAAACTTTATAAATGAACAGTTGACAGACATTTTAGACGACCTATCGTTGACTGAATATCGCCGCACATGGTTCCAGTATGATAGTGCCCCTCCACATGTCGTGAGGTTCGTCCGTGAGCGCCTCAATGAGCTATTTGATGATCGCTGGATTTAGCGGACTAGGACCACCTCGCGCACCAGATCTGACCCCGTTAGACTTCTTTCTGTGGGGTATGTGAAAGAAAGGGTTTTTAATCGTGAGTGTGATAGTGCTGACGAAACCACAAAAGGATCGTGGATGTTTTCGACAAACTACGTACGGACTGTGTCAAAGACCACACGATGATGCCCCGAGCCCGAATCTGCCTTGAAATGAATGGAGCACAATTTGAGCCGCATCTCATAAGACCACGGAGGATTTAGACCGGTAAGCTGTTTCATAACTAATTTTTTTAAATAACTTAGTACTGAACTAATCTGAATACATACATAACTGAATACATGAGAATAATAAACATACCTACACGATGAATAAAAACGCATGACTCTAACCTTGGTTACATTTCATTTATGTATTTTTTCATTAGCGGGAAATCGAACCAGTTATTTGGGTTATTTAACCTGTAAATTCGGATTAAAATGGCTACGTGGAGACAAGCACAGTGGCAAAATAGTAGGTTAAGTAGATAAGTTAGGTATTTAGACAAGTGTTGTAAATTATTAGGTATTGTGGTCCGCTAGATTAAGAATAAGATGGCCCGCTAGTTGCGGACCGCGCGAATTTGCGTTCGCGCGTACATTGACCTTTAATCAGCTGATATGAATTCAGTTATTCCACTGCTGGTTTTAGGTTTCAGTATTTTCATGATTTTTTTTATTAAATTATCGTTTCATTTAGCTGTACTAACATGATGGAGCGTGAATAAAGCTAATAAAACGTTGTAAAAAGATGATTTTTTTTTCATCAGGATCGAGTTTACTTGTGACCCATGATCAAAGGTATACTTGGTGCTGTCGCCTGTCTTAGTTTTCGGGAGCGTTCCAAAAATACCTATATATATATATATATATATATATATATATATATATATATATATATATATATATATATATTTGTTTTTTTACCAGTAGAGTTTCAACACAGTCTTAAAAAGTTCAATGAATTAAAAAAATGCCGACAATTATATAATTTCAAGTCGGTGTATTACATTTGAAGATCAGTTATAAAGAGCCAAAGTTCAAATTTTCATTTTGATTAATTTAATTCGAGACTAAAATAAATGTCAAAGGGATTTTCATCAAAAATAACAAAGACTTATAAAAGTCATACACACGGTCAATCATGCTGAAGATTATCAATTGTACTACAAAATATTTAAAAGACTATTTCCAGTATAATGACCCGAATATCATCATTAATGTTTGCCTGGCACACTTAAAAGTTTTATCAGATGGCTAAATGATTGACTATTATATTATGATAAGGTCATGATTTTCTATAAAAAGCTGCAAGAAATTATAAATCACGGACCTATTAGTTTGTTTCACTATTCACTTAATTAGTGAAAAACAAGATGGACTGATCTAAAAGTTCACTTTCTTGTGTAAAAAGTGCTATTTAGAATTTTATGCAAATGATAATTAAAGTTTCTATGTAAATAAATGTTACATAGCGGGTATTATATTCAATGGTAGCGGCCATCCATATTTGCAAAGCCAGCATCATTTTCTGTACAGAAACCGGCAAAGTGTTGCTCAAGGCACTATAAACAAAGCAGCTCATAAAAATGTTACACTCATTACTGTTAACAAAAACTGTTTCTGCAAATGGTCTTATAGATAATAACTATTCCGCCGTGTCAGGTGTAGGAGCTATTATTAGAAGGTGAAGAGATAAAATTTTGTTTTAGAGATGCGCAATCAATATTGTATTGTCTGCAATTGAGCATTGGTATGGAAAAAAATAATTTTACCAGGTTTCAAAAAACCAATCAAAATTAAAAAAAACATAAATATTAAAATCAAAAATGTATATCTGTTTGTCTATACATACATATAATGATTAATGGCCGCTTAGTAACTGACGGTGACTCAGTATAACATCCTACAGTCACGCCGAAACTAAGAGGAGAGAATCAATGTAGAAAAGGTAATAATTTATTGCGGAAATTTTGTGATAAAATTAAAAAAATTACAAACTTATGCAAGATACCCTATGCGTTACCAAAAAAACAAATAATAAAATAATGAGATTGCGTCAGTTTTCAAGAAGATATAACAAAATGAAACCAAAAATAAATTTCAAAAAAGTTCAGTATCTAATTGACAATATACCGCTGACACTTAATCACGCTTTTCGAAACCACGCCAGTTGTAAACAATACTTCTGTGAAAAATGGTGTACACAATATAATTAAGAACAGACAAAATCTTCTTTTCAAATTTCCGCCGAGTTGTAAGTAGAAGGCCAAATAGGTCGTGTGTCAGTTTTAATTAAATATATTTTATATGAAGCGATCTTGACTACGTTTCATCAATTAACCATTGGTAAAAATGAAAACATCAATTTTACAACTGTGTTTACAAGAAACATTATAAGCTGAACCTTGCAGCTTGTTCATTATTTTAATTTTAAATACATATAAATGTATATATTATTAATAAATAATTCCCATAATATTTTGTATTATTTTTATTTTGCCCTATCTGCAACGTTCGACGCTCTATAGAAAATGTGGCGTATGACATGACTGACAACCTATCGAACATTTCATCTAGGTACAAAGATGTTTTACGTTTTCGTCGCCTCTAAATGATGTTTTTGTCAGTATAAGGTACCCTTCTGTATATGAAACGAATATGAATATTGCTACAAAGTAAAGTAATAGGCTATACAAGTCCCTCTACTGGGCACATGACTGTTTTTATTTCTGAAAGGGTTTTAGGGAAAGGAAATGCCCGCCGCGCTGCCCCAATGCGTGTTGACGAAAATTGCAATTACAAATTTCATTCGTGATGCCGGGGATCAAACCCGGGAAAAATTTACAGCGAATGCTTTGACCCAGAGTTACTAATACTACACAAATCAATACGATTTAACATATATAATAAATACTCTTACTTTTTTTATAGGATAAGGGTGACAAACGAGCACACAGTCCACGTCTACTTAATAATAGGTCTTTACCTATGAAATTGCCGTTATGCAGTACCGACTATTTCAATTCAATTATAGTTTTTAATATTGTTTATTAAAAAAAACAAACTAACTTATTTTGGCTATGAATTCTAGTTTCCAATTCATTTTGTTGTAAAAACATGGAATTATTTTATCAAAATAAGTAATTGTTTATTTCTTAGCGTTACGTTTTCATCGCATTTGAATCTTTTTCTTTATTATGTGTATGTAAAAAAATCGATTTATTAAGAAATCGTATTTCTTAATATATCGAATTTTACAGTACAGGCTCACCAACGAAGGAATTTCGGACCGCAAAGTTACCTGCGAAGAAAAATGGATTCTGTTTGACAATTGCAAGTGCTCAGCAAGTTGGTTGGATCCTGGTTCAGCACCTAAACAATGCTAAACTAAACGAAAATTGATCCCTAGAAAAGTGACGGTCACTGTTTGGTGGTATAGCGCCGGTGTGATTCATCACAGCTTCTTACCAAACGGGATAGGAGCATTACTACAGATGTTTACTGTGAAGAACTGGACACAATGATGGAGAAGCTAGCACGTCTCCAACCAGCTTTGGTCAGTCGCTCGTCCCCGCTGCTCCTGCACGACAACGCAAGGCCTCATACTGCACAACAGACGGATTCCAAGTTACAAGAGCTGGGGTTGGAAGCTTTCCGACGTCCGCCGCACTCACCGGACATTGTATCTACAGAATCCTACTTTTAACAGAATTGGATAAAATTTTAGAGGGAAAAAAATTCAATGCCCAAGATGCAGTACAAAACGCCTTTGAAGAATTTGTTACCTCCCGTCCAGCTGATTTATTCAAGAAGGGCATCAAAAACCTGCCACTGCATTGGCAAAGATGCATCAGTTGCATGGGTGATTATGTTGATTAATAGAAATAAAATAC
This sequence comes from Parnassius glacialis, assembly GCA_033319125.1. Taxonomy (NCBI): domain Eukaryota; kingdom Metazoa; phylum Arthropoda; class Insecta; order Lepidoptera; family Papilionidae; genus Parnassius; species Parnassius glacialis. The sequence goes on along the minus strand of JAVANC010000013.1, from coordinate 35,737,315 downwards.
ACAGAAAAACATTACGTTAACTTATTTCATAAAAACCGGAAATTTCATAGGTAAATACCAAATATTGCATATTAATTTGCTTTTAGCAAATAATATACTCATTGAGTATTTTTTAATTATTTGTTATTACTACTTCACTAATGACTGTTATGTACTTAACATAACAAAGTCATTAGTGAAGTAGTATAAATTAGGGCTAGAGAGTTTTCTGAATTCATTCTTTCATAGTTATTTGTCAAAACTGCATTATGGTCAATTTAGCACCTTTTTCGTTGCGAAGCAGGAGATATGAAGATGTAAGACAGACTCAGGAGTTCAAGCTTTGGACGTCGCCGTGATGAATTAAAACAACGGGGCGAGCTAACTGACCTCCAATAATTGGAAGAATTTGCTCGAAAATCTGTTAAATTAATGGAAAAACATCGAACGAAAACTATACAAAATTAAGTAAAAGCAATGGATCTACTTAGACAACAGTAAGCATGGTTTTGTAGTAATTAATAGACTTATTAAAGCGACAGCGGCCTAATTGCTAAGAAAACAGATCGCGAACTTACACGTCGTAGACCCGTGAGTTATAATCCGCCATTAGATTTCTATCAGGAATCACTTCACAACAAAACACGTTTTTTAACCTGGCTGGATGATGTTTATCTGGAGTTAATGGCAATTTTAATATATTTCTTCATTATTTCATTCATCGAAATTTTTAATAAAGCCTATAAAAGTCTAACGCTAAACCCAGGGCTGCCCCATAGCCACGCTTGGCAGGCGGGTTGGCATTTGGCAACCGCAGATTTTAATTATTTTGAGCTAATTATCTTCTTCTGCTACTTCTCTAGTTACAGTTTCCGTAACACATGAGGCAATAGCGGGTAGTGTATGTTATTTTTACACTGTCATTAAATGATTCCTTATTATTTACATGTAATTTTTTTATTAATATTAATATTTAATTGCTATTATTATTTATTTTGAATTGTGATTTTCTTAGTAGTAGCTTACTTTTTATTATCTTATTTAATAATCTCTTTGCAGAATTTCATATTTATTTGCGAGAATAGCCAAATTCTTATGACGAGTTGTCGGCTCCAGAGCGGTAATCATTTCACACCCAGTTCATGTTGTATAAACTGCAGATTACTTTTGTACAGGTTGCGCAACGGTTTTTTTGTTATTGATTAGTGTTTAAGTTAAATATAAGACACGAAATAAGGCTCTTATTGATAAACAGCTATCTTTTATTAAAACTCTAAGTTATTTGTAATACTAGGGCCACACTAACGAGAAATGCCGATAATTATTGCATTGATGGACGTTGAATGTATGTGTGGCTCTGACTTAATTTGACAACAGCATTAACAAAGCCGTTTCTCGTTTGGCGATAACTCTAGTGGCGGTACATCAAAGAGATTAACGCACGAAATAACACGTTGAAGCGGCCAACTTTGTCTCATTGTGCACGGTGAGCGCAACGGGGTGGATCATACGTGCGACTTTATAGAAAACTACAAATAATATTAATTTTTTGATGAAAAAAAAGCTAGTAATCGAGGAATAATAAATGTTCTTTTGCTCTGCTGTAATATTTTGAAAAATTGACGTTCGCACCTTTGGGGCGTCAACGACGAATTGGAAGAATTAGCTCGAAAATGTATTAAATTAATGGAAAAACATGGAACAAAAACTACACAAAATTACGTCAAGGCAATGGACCTACTTAGGCAACAGTATAAGCTTGTAAGTATTTTTTGTAGTATTTAATAGACTTATTAAAGTGACAGTAGCTTAATAGGTAAGGGACCGGATCGCAAACTTAAACATCGTGAATCAGGTTTGGAAAATTCAGGTTGTTGTACCCACGTAATTGCCGTAAGCCGTGGTTAAAAAAATGTTAAATACTAACAGTATATATATAAGGTTATTTATTATACGTGCACAGAGGCTCTTCTGTTAGTAAGTGGGTGCTGAGACACAACATATACACTGACGTCTATCTTGATTAAGAATTAAAATACAAATGTGTTGCCTCTCTTGTGCCTAATATGCATACCTCATTACCAGTAAAACAGGATCCGGTTACGTTCTATGTGAACATGGAATACGACCATGTGGTATATGTGTAAGGTTACAACACCCCTTGTCCAGAGGGAAGCAAACCAAGAGATGGTCAGCAGCGTCTTTCAAATAACAACTAGAAAATGAAATACTTTGGTTGTCAACTCGCCTGCCAAGCATGGCGACTATGACAAACATCACCTTCACGAGTCAATCTATGGGTAGGCTTATCAGCAGTAGACTTTAGTAGGCTGTAATGATGATTATGATTATGATGGGTTCATCCCCGGTCAAGCCGAAGCATTCAAGCTGTGGCTATAATGCACATGTGATGAAAATCATCTACGGCATACTACTTCTGTTTATGTTTTTACCTGAGCGTAAACAAATGGTATTATAGTAATGACTAATTATGACTGCCACTGAAACTATCTGTATTTGTAAATTAGCAATGACTCATGTCGTATGTTCCATATCGTGTATGAAATACTATTTTCAGTATTAAATGTATAAGTTCTATTTAAACTACTTTTAACATTTGTTTATTCGTTCTACTTTGTAAACACGTAAGTTTGCACGAACGAAGATTTAAAATGTGCATGCGATTTTACTAGGGCTTAGGCGCCGATAGAAAAATTAAGTTTCACTAGAATTCTAATAACAAATCGAAATACATTATTAATCATCAGCAAACAATCGAAAAACTGGCCATTATTTGTGAACATAGAAGCCTGTAATACCGCCCGTCCTTTGCAGGAGACATGCCTAATTGGATTTATTAGAGGGTAATGAACAGGAAAAGATAAAGATCAGATATTTTCTATTCTTAAATCCTAATTTATTAGTCAGACTACATACATAACTAACAAATTATGATGGTGATCCCCAAAATTCAGCATAAAAATGGTAGTTTAACTGGTGGCACCATGAAGAATCAAATTAGAGTGTTTTTGTGTTTTAGATTTAAGCGGAATTATTTGTAGTTAGTTAAGTTATAATGACAGTGGTAGAGCCACGCGGCAGCTTTTGCTGTCGCGCGGATGCGCCGGCTCGAACCGGGGTGGTACCACGACCTCACAGAAAACGAGCGTGAAGTAGAGGTTTACCTCTGCGTTTCGCTTGGTGAGTGCAGGTGGCCGGAGGCCCTTTTTACTGGAAATGAGGTATTCCATCTTAGTCCTCTCGGGTGATAACGCATCTACATTTTGATTTGTAATAGAAGATAGATGTAGATGTCTATGGGCCGCAGCAACCACTTACCATCAGGTGGACAGTGTGCTCACTTGTCACCCTAATACTATAAAAAAAATTAAATAAAGGGCTTTAAGAATATTTTGAGCAATATTTATGTTTTATCTTTTCAATACAGTTGGTATTAAAAAGAACATGAGTTAGAATAATATTATTCTCGCAGGACTGTGCCAAGCCTCAGTGATATGGACTCGGCGTAGAATGGGATGCTACCGCTCGGGTCCGTAAGCCCTAACAGCCTCCCCTCCCCTCTATTTTCAAAGTAGGTATCTTAAAAAAATAAAATTGGTAAAAACTTTAGTATGTACATATTATTTTAAAATGAATAAAACAAAGAAATGTAGTTTCTTATACTTATACCTACCCTTGGCAAGTGCGTGTGTACGTATTGTATTTATCTTCAAAACTTGCTTTTGATGATTGTATTAGCTTGCAACTTGCAAGCGAATACAATCATCAAAAGTAAAAAAGTATTCACAATAAAATATTACGGGTCTTAATAAATTATTTTGTTTCTTTTTTACACTTTGTATCATAAAATGTTACGTACTTCAAAAATAACTATGATATGAGACAAAAATATTTTAATAAACATGCCTATTAAAGGTAATAATATTCCAGTGAAGTCGACGAATAATAATAATAAAAGTGTCTTTTACTCAATGCAGGTAGAGAACGGCAAAGAATGATTGTTCTTAAGAACGAACTTGCACACTTTTAGCACATGAGTAAATATGCTTTTAGGCTCAACTCACACTGACGCAGAGTCGAAGAAACGCGACGCGTCATATTTTTCCGCCTACAGCATATTCATCTCTATTGTTATATTATTTAAGTACAAATTTCTGCTATGTAAATATTAAAGCGCGCGTCGACGTTCGTTGATGCGCACATTCGCGGTTCGACGCTCGGCTGTAGTCGAGAGGATTCGCGAGTCGCGGCGCGTATTCGGCGCGCGGTCGGTTGTGGTAACAACGGACGGACGACAGTGCTGAACTACGACGATAATGGACGAAGATGGAAAATTAATTTCTTTAGTACAGAAATGTGAATGTCTGTTTAACGTCAAGGCGAAAACCTACAGTGATAAAAATTGTAGGAAAAATGCCTGGCAAAAAGTAAGTGGCTTACGAGCATCGTCGCGCGCAGACGCAAGTCGCCGTGCAAAACAAGACGCGTCGCGTCGCTTCGACTGTGCGCCAGTGAGCCTTAGTCACTTGGCGTCTGATTGAATTGAAGTGTCTGGCATAATGTCGAGATAACTGCTTTATATTGAGCTAAAGGCTTGCATGCTATTGAGACATGAATATAAAGTTTTTAGTGGTAGAGCCACGCGGCAGCTTTTGCTGTCGCACGGATGCGCCGGCTCGAACCGGGGTGGTACCACGACCTCACAGAAAACCAGCGTGAAGTAGAGTTTTACCTCTGCGTTTCGCTTGGTGAGTGCAGGTGGCCGGAGGCCCTTTTTACTGGAAATGAGGCATTCCATCTTAGTCCTCACGGGTAACAACGTATCTACATTTTGATTTATAATAGAGGATAGATGTAGATGTCTATGGGCCGCAGCAACCACTTACCATCAGGTGGATTGTGTGCTCGTTTGTCACCCTTATCCTATATAAAAAAAGAATATTTTTCCTATGGGGAATTTTCGAAAGACCTCTGAAGAAGAACTCTTTTGCATTTCGTAATGTATGAACGTTTGAAAAGTGTCAGCTGGAGCGGTGCCAACCTGTATATACTCGTATGTTACATATTTATTATAAACGTTACCTCTGTATCGTGTATTTTGAACTATAATCAATTAATTTTTTTTTTTTTTTTTTATAGAATAGGGGGCAAACGAGCATGCGGCTCACCTGATGGTAAGTGACTACCGCCGCCCATGAACAACCGCAACACCAGGGGAATTGCAGATGCGTTGCCGACCTTTTAGAAAGGTGTAAGCTCTTTTCTTGAAGGTTCCTAAGTCGTATCGGTCCGGAAAATTCGCTGGTGGTAATTGATTCCACAAGGAAGTCGTGCGAGGGAGAAAACTTCTTCTAAATCGCACAGTCGTGGACCGCCAATCATCCAGATGGTATGGATGGTAACGCGAGTTTTGTCGCGATGTGCGATGGTGAAATTGAGCGGCTGGAATTAGTCCGAACAATTCCTCAGAGCACTCCCCGTGATAAATGCGATAAAATACGCAAAGAGATGCAACATCTCTACGCAGTGCCAGTGTATCGAGCCGATCAGAAATAACTCGGTCGTCGACGATTCGAACCGCTCTGCGCTGGATGCGGTCAAGTGGAAGGAGCTGGCACTGGGGTGCTCCGGCCCAGAGATGAGAACAGTATTCCATGTGGGGCCGAACTTGCGCTTTGTAAAGTTGCAAGCGATGTGCCGGCATGAAATACTGTCTCGCTCTGCTGAGCACGCCAAGCTTTTTAGAGGCCAATTTGGCCTTCCCTTCCAAGTGACCACGAAACTGCACACTATTCGATATGTCGACGCCAAGGATTCCGATACTGGCTGAGGCAGTAAGGGGAGTGCCTTGAAACTGAGGAGATACGACAAAGGGGTTCTTTTTAGCGGTAAACGCGCAAACTTGTGTCTTCTGGGGATTGAACTGGACTAGATTTAGTCGCCCCCAATCCGAGACTTTGTTAAGCAAAGACTCGACTTCAGACACAAGTTTGTCCCGGTACGCGGCGACGTTTTCCCGAGAAATATTGGCACGGCCGGTATATAAGGCATCACCAGTGCTGTCGTCCGCATAGCAATGAATGCTGCCAGTTAGCAACATATCATTGATATGCAGGAGAAACAGCGTTGGTGATAGCACGCAGCCTTGTGGAACACCAGCGTTGATAGGCTTGAAATCAGAGCATTCACTGTCTACTACGACCTTGATGCTCCGATCAGCAAGGAAACTGGTGATCCATTTGCACAATTTCTCAGGAAGCCCATAGGAAGGAAGCTTCGAAAGAAGCGCTTTGTGCCAGACCCGATCAAAGGCCTTCGCTACGTCCAAACTAACGGCTAATGCCTCCCCCTTGGACTCTACTGCCTCCGCCCATCTATGAGTTAAGTAGACTAGAAGATCACCAGCTGATCGACCCCGACGAAAACCGTACTGGCGGTCACTAATCAGCTGGTGATCCTCAAGGTACCTCATGAGCTGGCAGTTTATAATGGCTTCCATTATTTTGGAGAACAAGGAGGTGATGGCGATAGGCCTGTAGTTGGACGGGTCTGAGCGGTCGCCTTTTTTAGGGATCGGGTGCACCAAAGCTGTCTTCCATGAGTTCGGGACTACGCCTTGGGAGTAGGAGTACCGGAAAAGACGCGTTAAAACCGGTGCACAACGGACACGTCAACTCCGGAGCACACGTCTTCAGCACAATGGGAGGGACTCCATCGGGCCCACTCGACTTGTTGACGTCCAGGGAGAAGAGTGCTTTGCGGACCGAGCGCTGTGTAAATCGCACATCCGGCATGGAGCATTCACATCGCGGGATGGTCGGCGGTGTGTTCCCCCCGTCATCTAGAGTCGAGTTGGACGCAAAAAGAGAGCACAACAGATCGGCTTTCTCCTTTGCGGCATGGGCCAGTGAGTTGTCCTCTCTGTGCAGAGATGGAAGAGATGGCTGACAGAAGTTCCCTTGGACAGCCTTGGCGAGAGACCAGAATGCACGGGTTCCCGAAGGAAGGCGAACTAGCTTCTCGCCAATTCTGCCGATGTGCTCAGACCTTGCCTTGGCAATGACACTTTTGAAGGACCTGGAGGCGGAATTATACTTCTTTTTTAATGCGCTGGTGTTTACATCCCGAGACGTTGATGCGTCAGCCCAGGCCTGGTAGCACTCCTGCTTATAGCGTGATGCTATTTTACAGGAGCGACCAAACCATGGCTGGGATCTGCCTCCGATGGGCACCACAGAAGATGGAATAAAAAGTTCCATACCCTGAAGTACCACATCAGCAACAGAATCGGCAACAACGCTGGGATCTTCCGGCGAGAAGCAAACCCGTCCCCAAGGGTAGGATGCAAAAAAAGACCGCATCCCGTCCCAATCAGCTGACCTATAGTGCCAAACACGGCGGCAAGCTGTAGATCGCAACTGCGATTGGAGCGTGAGTGGCACCGTACTCCGGATCAGACAATGGTCCGAAGAGCCCAGAGGGGCATCGACGGAGACCTGATATCCGTCCGGATGAGAGGTCAGCAGAAGGTCCAACAGGGAAGGTACATGGTCTTCCACATCTGGGATCCGCGTAGGCGAAGTAACCAGTTGTGTTAGACCATATGCCAAAGCAAAGTCATAGACAGATCTACCCGCATGATCGGTTAAACGAGAACCAAGCCATTCAGCGTGGTGGGCGTTGAAATCACCGAGTATCACGATCTCTGCGGATGGGACCTGTTGTAGCACGGAGTCTGCAGCCATTTGGACGTGGTCTATGAGTCGGTCTGTGTCGGCATTACCGCTATGGGACCTATAGAGGCACCCGTAGACGCGGGGATGGTCGTCGCTGTCTACGCGCAGCCATAGGATGGACAGGTCCGTACCTTCAAGGCTGCCGAGGCGTCGAAAACAGATGTCCTCTCTGACATACACGCAAACTCCAGCCCGGGGCACAAACGAGTGTTCTAATTTGTACCCCGGGTAGGAGAGATACGAAGTATCAGCCGGAGAGGACACCTGTGTCTCGGTGAGAAAGAGCAAGGCCGAATTAGCTATCTCCAGATGGTAGTGGACGGCGTTAAGGTTTGAATGAAGTCCCCTGATATTGCAGAAATCCACGGTAAGCGTGGCAGGGGTTGCCTTTGTCTTCTTGCTCCGTTTGCCCCGAGCAGGTTTCGTCTTGAGCGGAATTTCGCCCCCCCCAGAATACGCGGGGCAGCCTGAGCACCCACGCCCAGGAGTGGAGTAGTTTGGTCGTGGATGCTCAGCGAGGGATTCTCCAGGGGTGCTGGTACCCTCCTGGGGTAGTCTTTTAGTTAATTCCACTACCATGTTGATGGGGGGGGGGGGGGAATTGGGCCTCCGGCCACCTGCACTCACCAAGCGCAACGCAGAGGTAAACCTCTACTTCACGCTGGTATTCTGTGAGGTCGTGGTACCACCCCGGTTCGAGCTGGCCCTTCCGAGCGACAGCAAAAGCCACCGCTTAGCTCTACCACTGTTAAAACTCGTCAATCGATTTTTTTAGTAATTAGACCTTTTCAAGAATGCGTCAACTAGCATGCATTACTTTTTAGTTTTAAAACAGTATTTGTTAGCTTAACTTTGAAGTTACAATATCACAAATTATATATAATACAAAAGCAATCAGTCAAAGTCACTCGCTGGAGATAAGCCCGTAATTACAGCGAGATTCTAAACAAGATAAGTTTGTTCTACAGTTCAAAATTAACGTAGGTCTAAAGAAAATGTTGGATTACACGATCACAACTTTTCACCACAGTTTAGAAGTTTCATGTTCTTGTGAAAAAAGTATTTCAAAGTGACAAAGTATTAAAAGCCTAACTGATGGTAAGTGGTTACTGTAGCCCAGTGACACATACAACTAACTTCAGACAAAGGTCACAGAAGCGTTGCCACCTCTGTGTATTCATCAATGAAATGCCTCCCAGTCAGGAATACTTCGCCGTTTGTCTCTAAATACATGCCGCTGCACAGACATATTAAGTCCACTTGATAGAGTGACGCCCTGGTGAAACATGCAGGAAATCGAGGAATGCAGGTGGCTCAGGACCGTGCTTTGTGGCATTCCTTGGGGGAGGCCTATGTTCAGCGGTGGACTTGTGAAGGGCTGTGATGATGATGATGACGATGATAAAAAATCCCAATTTAAAAAGGATTGTCACAACTTCTTAATAAAAGTAGGTTGACTAAAGCGAATTAGGTACGATAATATAGTAATCAATTTTTATTTTGTAAGCTGAAAATTAGCTTTTACTTCTGCTACTGCAGATGATCCTCGCATTGTAGAGAGGATTTCTCTTAATCACCACACTTGGCGTTAGAAATTGGTGTTTCATTTTAAATAATGCCCCCTATTCGGTTTTTACAACTTCACAAAGTGTGTTATCATAATCACACCCCATCAAAAGTCCACAGCTGAACACTGGCCTCCCCCTATAGATTGCCTCGTAGGGAAGATATTTGTCGTAGTTTCTTGTTGATTGTTTGGCAACCGCAACTTTTTATTATTTTCAGTTATTATCAGGAAAAAGCAGCTGCTGCCTATCCTCTGTCACCTCTCTTGTCACCCACAAAACTAGATGGGGTATTGGATATTGCTATACCGCAACTACTCTTTCCGATCGGCTCGATTCATTGGCACTGCGAAGAGATATTGCATCCCTTTGCGTTTTCTTTCGCATCTACCATGGGGAGTGCTCTGAGAAATTGTTCGGATTAATTCCAGCCGCCAAATTTCACGAACGCACATCGCGGCAGAACTCCCGATACCATCCACACCATCTGGATGATTGGCGGTCCACCACTGTGCGATTTAGAAGATGTTTTCTTCCTCGCACGACTTCCTTGTGGAATCGATTACCATCAGCGATTTTTCCGGACCGATACGACTTAGAGACCTTCAAGAAAAGAGCGTACTCCTTTTTAAAAGGCCGGAGACGCATCTGCAATTCCCTCCCTGGTGTTGCAGTTGTTCATGGGCGGCGGTAGTCACTTACCATCAGGTGAGCCGCATGCTCGTTTGCCCCCTCTACTATAAAAAAAAGACACGGTAGAGTGATATGAAGTTATAATGTATAGGAAAAATAGTGGTGTCCCTTTGAAGCATTAGAAGTTTTGTTCACATGGACTATCGATATTTTAATTAAAAAAAAAAAAAACATTAAGAAAATATTATCAATAATTTTAGTAGTTTTATAGCAAAATCTGCTTAATTCTTTTTGTAGAATAAGGATGACAAATGAACACACAGTCCATATGATGGTAAGTGGATGCTGTGGCCTATAGACATCCACGTTTATCCCCGATAAAGAATCAAAATGCAGATGTGTTGTCATCGAGAACTAAGATGGAATGCCTCGTTTCCAGTAAAAATAGTCTCCGGTTCTTTACACGTATCATATGAAACACAACAGCATTAAGCTGCTTTTTTAAGCTGATATTCTGTGAGAGCGCGGTCCTATCAACTACTTGCTTGACACGACAACTTTAGTCGCCGTGTTTTTATTACGTTTTTCGGTAAAAATGACAAGTTTTAAAGTGGAGTCTGCTTTCGCTGATTTGTCAAAGAATGTAGAAGCGTTGACAACAAAAATCACAACGCAAGTGACGCTGATTGACGCACAGAATAAGAAGATTGAAAATCAGCAGCGCATTATTGAGAAATTGTTTTCGACGATAAGTGACCTGAAGAGGGTAATCGAAGAAATGCCCGCTAGAACAATCGACCTATTGCGGGCTGGGCAGTCAACCAGCGAGACCAACGTGCCGACTAAGGTACTGACAGTCCCAAGTGCGAGCGAGAAACCGATATCCTCAGATACGGTTGCCTTATCAGAGAAAAAAATAACGCAGCGCGCGCGCCGAGCAATGCAGCGGGAAAAAAAGGCTGTTTCCACACTGGAAGTAAAAAATACAGAAAATGATGATTCTACTATAATTGAAACGTCTGCGACTGAAGAATGGAAAGTAGTAGGTGGCCATAAAAAGTCTAAGAAGAGCCATCTTACGGCAATCCAAACTGGAGGAAACGCCCAAATCGGTTCGTTCCAGGCTATACAGAAGAAGAAGTTTTTACACGTGTGGTCACTCCATCTCGAAACCTCGGAAGATGCGATAAGGGAACACGTGAAAAAAATTTGTGGTTCTGAGGATATCAACATTGAAAAGATTGTTCCAAAAACCAAGAGAGACTATTCGTCATTCAGGATTGGTGTTCCAGAATCCACGTTTGAAAAAGTGAACTGCAGAGACAGTTGGCCAATACATACCCGATTTAATGAATGGGTGTGGTTTCGAAACATCCGTAAACCAGCAACAGATAATGAAAACCTGTTGTAAGGGCATTAATGTCTACTACCAGAATGTTAGAGGACTTAGAACAATATTGTCTACTTTTTATTTGAATATTTTGGAGTCACCGTACGACTTATTTGCAATTACGGAATCAAGTCTTCATAGATCCATACATGACGGTGAACTTATCCCTCCTGGTTTCCAAATACTGCGATGCGATCGAGCTGATGGCCGCAAACACGGAGGAGTATTTCTAGTTTCTTCGTCATCGCTGGAGTTGAGATGCGTTCCTGTCGGCAATGTGGACACCGCCTTATTTGAAATGGTGTGTGCGACGGTACACCGTGATAAGAAATTAATGTTTCTATGTTGCGTTGTTTACATCCCACCGCATAGTGTAGCTAGAGAATACATGCAATTATTTCTTATATTAGAAAATGTCTGTGTTAAATACAATAATGTTATAGTGCTTGGTGACTTTAACATGCCTTCAGCACCTGTGGAAATGCACAGTTATATGGAATATTTTAACGCTGCCTGTGGATTTTGCCAGGTAAATAATGTCCGTAATATTAACGACCGTACTTTAGATTTAGTGTTTACAACGTTTTTAGCACGTGACGTGGAGGTAAATTTGTGTAATGACCCGTTAGTAGATATTGACGTACAACATCCTCCGGTGTATGTCAGCGTGACGATGGGCACTGCCAGGGAGCCGCAGGCGCAACGCCTCTATTCTCGTATAAATCTTTTATTAAACGCAGATGGAATTTCTATAAAGCCAATTTTCATATTTTGTACGATAGTTTTCAACAAATTGATTGGGGTAATTTGTATAAAATTGACGCCCCGGAGGTAGCCATATCGTACCTATATACAGTTGTAAATGAGGTAATAGACCGTTTAATTCCTAGAACCCGTACTGCCAAACTTAATAGGAATCATTCCAGATATGTTTACCCGGAATGGTACTCATCCGATTTAATACGCGATATAAAGCGAAAGTGGAGGTATCATAAACTGTATAAAATGACGGGTGCGCAATGTGATTATGAAGCGTTTTCTCGGTATCGATCTCAGATAAAATATAAGTTAAAAGTCAATTATGAAGCCTATCAGGAGAAATTACAGCTGAATTTTAAGGACGATCCGAAATCTTTTTGGAATTACGTAAGATGTAAGCAGTCTAGACGTAACAAACCTCGAGTAACAAAAAACGGTCTAGAGGTAAGTGAGTCATCGAGTGCACAATGTTTCGCGTCTTATTTCCAAACTGTGTATAGCGAGACGCGACCGGCGCTGGACCCGGAGGCGGCGGAGCGTGCGGCGAGCGCGCGTGCCGGCGCAGCTCGTGTGCACGTCGGCCAGCTGAGCGTGCGCGACATCCGCACCGCTCTCGCACGCCTCAAGCCTAAGCGCTCTGTAGGCCCTGACGGTATACCGCCTTACATAGTCAAAGACTGTCGCTCTGTTTTTGAAAAGCCTCTGCTTCACGTTTTTAACCTGTGTCTCCGAGAAGGCTACTATCCCGGAGAATGGAAATTGACAAGAGTAATACCGGTGCCTAAAGGAGGTTCGAATTCAGATGTGATCGGATACCGACCTGTGGCGGTGCTGTCTGCGTTCGCCAAGGTATTTGAATCCGCATTACAAAAATGTATTTATACGCAGGTCAGTTCGCAGCTGACCGACGTTCAGCATGGGTTTCGGCCGGGTCGAAGTACAGCGAGTAACTTGCTGTCATTTATGACATACCTGACGCCAGTTATTACCGCTGGGGGGCAGGTGGATGCCGCTTACTTCGACTTTCGGAAAGCTTTTGATACCGTGGATAACGACATCCTTTTAGAAAAATTTGCGGCGGTGGGTTTCACACCGCATCTTTTAAAATTTTTCGCGAGTTACCTTGGTGAACGCCGGCAGTACGTCGAGTTCGCGGGGTATGAATCCGAACCTTACTTCACATTTTCGGGTGTGAGCCAGGGGAGTAATTTGGGCCCCTTAGAGTTCATATTATTGATAAATGATCCCAGAAGTCATTAAGGTCTCGAAATGTCTCCTATTTGCAGACGACTTAAAACTGTTTTTGTCGGTAGCAGACGTTTCGGATTGTGAGCAGCTTCAGCGAGATATAGATAGGGTCGTGCAGTGGAGTGCAATTAATAAGTTATATTTTAACACGTCGAAGTGTGAGGTAATAAGTTACGGGCGTAGACAGGCGCCGCTGCAATACCGGTACGAAGTTGACGGAACGGTAATGCCGCGCGTTACTTTCGTACATGACTTAGGTGTGCAGATGGTGGCGGAGTTGACGTTTCGTAAGCACATTGAAGATACCTGCGGTAAGGCATTCCGAAACTTAGGTTTTATCCTAAGGAATTGCAGGGATTTTCTTAGTACGGCGATTATTAAAGTTTTATACAATGCACTTGTTCGCAGTCGGCTGGAAACGAGTGCAATTATTTGGAATCCCCATGAAGATAAATATATCAACATGGTGGAAAAAATTCAAAATAAATTCACGCGGTTCCTTTATTTAAAGGAGTACGGCGTCTATCCTTACTACCCGCTGATGTACCCAAGCTTGTTCGTGATCGGCATGGTTGGGTACAGCCAGCTTGGTGTGAGGCGTGACGTCGCACTCTGCAAGTACGTGTGGCGTGTCTTGCGTGGCCAGCTACACCATCATGAGTTACTGGAGGCGTTGCAGCTGTTTGTGCCTGATAAGGCGATGGTTAGGCGTCGCCCACACCCCACCTTTAAGGTGCCGCGCGCGAGGACAAATCTGCTCAGGTTTGCACCTATGTCACGGGCTTTAAATTTATTGAATATTATTTCCGAAGAAACAGACATTTTTCACTGCAGCCTGGCAAAGTTTACAGAAGCGGCGCACAGGGTCTGTGAGATTTTTTCATAATTTTTTTTTCTATTTATATTTTTCATTTCTTAATTATAATAGTATTAAGCATATATTTTATGTCAGTTATATTTATCATTTATTATTTGGTTTTTGTACAGCATCATCTTGGTTTTGTGCTGTTATGATGCTGTTACTGTTTTTGTAATAAATAAATAAATAAAAATAAAAAATCTTTGTCGAGCCGACCCATTCATGCTACAACCGCTATAGCCGCAGCATGGTAACTACGTTAGTTATAGTTAAAAGAAAGTTTGTTTTGTTAGATAATATAATATTGATGGTTAATTATCTTTAATACTAAGGAGAGTGAAACATGGATAAACATTGACAAATACAAAATAATAAAACAGAAAAAAGCGCGAAAAGAACAAAAGAAACGAGGAAACAAGCTTGTAAACAAAGAAAATAATATTGCGATGTTATAGTCAAAACTGACCATAACTAAATTTATTTTATGAAAAAAGAGCAAAGAAAAAGGGCAAGGGAACTACTAAACAACTTTATAAATATGTAATTTTAATAACCTAGGGTGAGTCACCTCACGTAGTGTGTAAAATTAACAAATACAAATACATAAATATTTAAATACCGTGAAGGTTGTGTACTACCATTTAACTTATTAAACATATATTTCAAATGCAACATAGGTTCTGAGTTGAAATCCTTAATTAATTGAAATTATAATATTTATGGTAATGAAAAAAAAAATTCAATTGGTGGTTGATCTTCCTGCTTTGTTCCGTTGGTGTTGTAAGAGTCAACTGTGGGTATCGCAAAAAAGACCTCATGGCTTCCGACAAATGACCGCAGAACAATCGCGTAAATTATGACATATTATGTGAACATATAGTATATAGGAGGAGCGTCAAAGATGCTAGACGGCTGAAATTGATACTATTGATCCGATGACCATAGTGGCTATTATGGCATGGGATCTTCCCTGTCCAGCAATGTATTAGATTCTCTCTAAGTAATGGAATGGTACATTCGAACCATCCTCAAAATGAAGTAACAAGGAGCAAAGTTTATGTGTTACGCATATGAAATCAATCAAATCAAATGAAATCTCTTAATTTTGTAATAATTAGTGTACACAAAGTTAGGATTTAACATTTAGACACATGACAGTGTGTCAGCCAAATTAGGGAAAGAAAAGGGCGACGGGCTGGATCCTATAAGTGAAAAACTATTAGACTTGCCTAATAAGGTCCCTTTGCATATCTTATATACAAATTTCATGAATAAACATATAATACGTTGGACTTGACTTAGTACGGTGTGAAAAGTGTGATTATATCACTCACTGACTTACTGACTTATTAATCATAAAGCTAGGTTACTGCTAGGTGAAAAAATCTGAAGACTACAAATTATTAATATTTGTATTCATTATCAAAAAAGTGTCGATAAGGTAATTAGTGCGGTAGTACGTACTGCACTTGACACCGTCATAGTATAAAGACAGGGAAGTACGTTATCTTCATACAAACGCACTGCGCGCGGCTTGTATGTGTGCGCCATAGTATCTATGAGGCGCCGCACGCACACTTAAACACAATCTCGAAATGTTTCTCAATGCGCCAGTCGGGACTAACACCGCACGAGGTTCGCGCGTCACGGCTTTTGGCACCACTAAATGAATGAATAATGTGTGATAATCGCAGGAGAACGTATTGCTGTGTGTTTGGGTGTCTTAATAATTCATCGATTCCAGAATTGTCTCTGTTCAGATTACCTATTGAACAGGACAGGTAAGCGAGTCACTTATTATAGCATATAATTTTTACTCGACGATGAGATACGTACTTACATATTTTTGTTGTATTAGTTGTCTATCAGACAGAGGAAGAATAGTAACTAAGTACCTACTTACGGTTATAAAATCGTAATTAATTATATTTGCAAAAGTTATTTATAAGGATGCGGATATATTTCACATTAAAGTTTAATAACAAGTCGATTCGTAATAGTCAAAACCGAAGAAAGTATTTTTCTGTAGCTAATTTGTAATTTTGTAATAAATGTGTGATTCAATATATATATGCTTGTATTAATTAAAAATAAAAATTAATATGGTCCTTTATGTGTGCAAATACTATATTATGGCTATTAAAAATAAAAGTAACTAGTATATACTAAGTAAATAATTTAAACACGAGCTCACACACCGCCCTGCCGGTTTATTTTATCCCTTTTTTATAAATAATACTGCTCTGAATCTTAATACATTTCTGTATTTGTTAGGAAAACCATTGTTGAACTTTATCGACTAATGATCACTGAATTAGTTATACAGAGATGTTTTATTTTTGGCAAGGGCCGGGCTTTAAACTAATGATTTGGTGACAATGACAACCCTGAGACAGTAGGCAATTATATCGCGGATTGGCCGGAGATAGCCTACTTGGTGTCTTTATACTATGACACCGTTGACCCGTTCGCCTCTAGAAACTAACCGGAGCTGTAATTTTGTCGACATAGTTGATAAAAACTTTGTAACAAATAAAGATTAAACTTTTTTCGACAGTTAATGATGCCCTACAAAAACGTAAATGTGAAAAAGGGGTATAAATGTCAAACACAATCGACGTTCTAGAATCCTAGGTAGTCGGTTTCGCTGTTAAAAAGTGAGGATCTAAATGTGAGCTAAGCTCCATATCAGTAACAAGAACATGGAGTGTCTACCTTTAGCTATGGTTTGGAATTACTACGAAGTTTGCTACCCCTTCTGATTCCATTTTTTTCATCGGCGATCGTCCATTAGACGTCCATTGTATGGAACTTGGTCCCCTTTACACATTTTTATTTTTGGTGGGATTTCTATTTATAACATCACGTATAAGTTACGTATTACACAGTCGGAATTACCTGGTTGCATAACTAGGAGATACTACCGTTGTCGAAATCGACCAACATTCCGTCATCACGAGACTATTGTGAAGCAAATTAAACCCGAAGCATCACAGACTGTAATTTTTTTGTATACAATCCGTTTGGAGATCTGAAAGTGATGGCGTGTGGTTAAGGTAGGACGTTACACCATTTCTTTTTATTTTAACCAGGACCGCAAGAGGAGTATTTAATAAAATCGCAGAATATCAGCGTAAAATAGCAGCTCATTGCTGCTATGCTGTTTCGCATATGGTGAGTGTTGAAAACTGAAGACTTAATTTTGATAATGTAAATTTTGACAAATTAAGAGCCCTCTTACATTTAGGCGTTTCGCAAATTTAGGTATTTTACGCACCGAGCGGGCGGCGTGCTGCGCGACCGATACTTTCTTTCATATCTATTCACTCGCTCGCACTATAACACTGTGAGTATGGCGATTAAACGATCTTGATCTTCCATAATACAAAGTTTTCTTAGGATGGACTTCAGTGGATGGAATATTTTTTGTGTGTCATTTTAATGTTATCTTATTAATTTATTATTATATAATTATATGATTTATTATTTATTATTATATACCATTTTGATATATTATTCATTATTTATGAAATTTTGTGTCAAAACAAGTACACATAAATATTTTAATTGTTACGCCGTAATCGAATAATTAACCGGTAGAATAGTGGTATAAATAAATAAACGGTTGCAACCTGTTTTAATAAATATAACAACCAAATGTAACTAATATTTTTTTATCGGTACTTACAGTCAATTACCATATTTTTTATTACAAAAATATTTGCTGCGACGGCATTGACCGAACTTTTCTCGAGTCGATAATTTCAGGCAGTAGGTACTTTTCATAAAAAGCTTGTAACATGTGTAACATATTGAAAATCTAAAATTAGTGGTCTTTGTAAATTTTTAGTACTTTTACTGCATAATCTGGGCCAATACATATTATGGCAAGTATTCAGACATTTTTATTTGCTAAATGAAGCTGGCCTTGGATTTGGTAAAACCAATCATTATTTTGATTTAATGTTACACTTAAATCACTGAATTTATAACCTTTAACTTTTTTTGTCGAAAGGCCGTGTCAAAATCTATTCCGAAAGCTGAAATAGGACGTTTAACTTCAATAAGACCGTCGCTGTATAAACCATTAGATGAAGCCCTCAAATAACAATGATCTAGGTCAATGAATACACCACATTTTTCTATAATAATATTTTCATGTTTGCTCAATTGTGCCAATGCTACAGACTCGTTATCCCTACCATATTTAATGGAAGAGACGTGATCTAAATTATAACTATATAAAATAGTTTGAAACCGATCGATCAAAAATTGCGGTCGTAGTTGACGACGCTCTGCGTCGCAGGCAATCGACGCACACTACGGTAGTATCGAAATGATGCAGCGCCCGAAATCAACGGACGCAGGTCCAGCCTCGGCAAGCGCTCGCGCGTTAATGATCGCAGATGGCCGGCGCAGTGAAATATATAGTACTTTTATTTAATTAATTAAAATATAATAGTAACGATTTAAAAAGTAAAAATAATAGTATAGTTTAAGCAAATGTTGATGATTATTTTGGTATAAATTTTACGTCTAAGTGATGTAGAACTTCGGAAATAGAGAGAGGCTTGTATCGAAGCTTTTTTGGTCGTTTTTAGAATTATGTCGAATTTTTTTTCCTAGCGTGAGAAGCATATAACGAAAATGTATTCCATTATTATTAAAATGTACATACCCAAAGAGGGTTGGTGTCAGGCAGGCGGCCGACTGTAAAACTTCTGCCAAATCCCATGCAGTAAATGAATAGTACGAGTTGTGGGATATATGACAGGGCTAGGGCGTACCCCGCAGGCGACGCGCAGGGGCAGCACCCGGCTCCTGTGGGAAGTGGGCAAGGGTTGTCGCACCTTACGGAGCGGGTGCGACGTAAGAGGCGAGCTCGGAGAGAGAAGAATGTCAGAGTGAGGTTTGCAAGCTGGAATATTGGTACGATGACTGGAAGAGGAAGAGAGTTAGCAGATGTTTTGAAACGACGAAGAGTGAATGTTGCCTGTTTGCAGGAAACAAAATGGAAGGGCAATAAAGCAAGAGAGATTGGGGAGGGATACAAGTTTTATTATTGTGGAAGTGATGGGAAGCGAAATGGAGTAGGAGTTGTGTTAGATAGTGGAATGAAAGAACGAGTGACAGATGTGAAAAGAGTAAATGACAGAATGATAGTTGTTAAATTAATGATTGAAAACAAGGTAGTGAATGTTGTAAGTGTGTATGCTCCGCAAACAGGCTGTGAAGAGAGTGTGAAAGAGAAGTTTTGGGAGGAATTTGATTGTATGATGATGGGAATACCTGAGCGTGAGGATGTTTATATGGGAGGAGATTTTAATGGACATGTAGGGAGAGTGAATGACGGGTATGAAAGAGTACACGGTGGATGGGGGTACGGAATGCGGAACCGTGAGGGGGAAGTTCTTCTGCAAGCAGCATGTGCTTTCGACCTGGCTGTAGTAAACACGTGGTTCCAAAAACGAGATCAGCATCTTGTTACTTATAAAAGTGGCCACCACGCGACACAGATCGACTATCTTCTGATAAGACGGAACCAAATCAAGAGTGTAAAAAACTGCAAAGTGCTTCCAGGTGAAGACTTAGTATCCCAGCACCGAATTCTGCTGGCTGACATCTGCTTAACTGTTCGCCTCAACAAACATAAGGATCGTCCCCCACCCAAAATAAAGTGGCATTTGTTGCATAAGGAGGGGTATGCAAGTGAATTTAGAGAGCTAGTTGTAAACAAGATGATAGAGATGGGTGATATGGAAGGAATGAGTGTGAATGAGTGCTGGAAGGAAATGGCTGATTGTATCCGAAGTGTGGCAAGGAAGGTGTTAGGAGAAACAAAAGGGAAGCGTATGATAGATAAGGATGGGTGGTGGTGGAGTGAAAGTATTAGAGAAGTTTTGAGAGAAAAGAAAAATGCCTTTAAAGAATGGCAGAGAGTAGAAGACCAGAATGAATCCATAAAAGAAAGTAAGAGAGGGGCGTATAAAGAATGTAAGAAGAGAGCGAAGAAGGAAGTTGCTATTTGTAGGGCAGAGGCGCAAGATAAATTATATCGGTCCCTTGAAAGCCCCGAAGGTCAAAAACGACTTTTTCAAATTGCAAGAGCGAGAGAAAGGAATGGAAGAGATGTTTCACATGTAAAATGTATAAAAGATGATTCTGGAAGGATTTTGACTGACGATGAAAGTATAAAGAAGCGATGGAAGGAGTATTTTGAGAAATTGATGAATGAGGAGAATGAATGGAATGGTATGCTTGAAAACCCACCAGTGAATATGGGCTTAGTGAGAGAAATTAGTGTGGAAGAAGTAAAAATGGCTGTTAGGAATATGAAGGATGGGAAGGCGGTCGGCCCAGATGGAATACCAGTAGAAGTGTGGAAGTTGCTGAGGGCGGATGGATGGAAGTGGTTGAGTTTATTTTTCGGTAAATTGTTGCAGGAAGAACAAATACCTGAGGAATGGTGCAGTAGTATACTGGTCCCCATTTTTAAAAACAAAGGAGACGTCCAAAACTGTAGCAGTTACCGGGGAATAAAACTCATGTCACATACGATGAAAGTCTGGGAAAGAATAATAGAGAGAAGAATGAGAGAAGAGTGTGAGATAACACAAAACCAGTTCGGATTCATGCCCGGTCGAGGTACGACAGATGCCATTTTCGCATTACGCCAATTGTGCGAAAAGTACAAGCGCGTGCATAAAGACCTGCACATGGTTTTTGTCGACCTTGAAAAGGCGTACGATCGGGTTCCCCGTGAGGTTTTGTGGTGGGCGTTAAAGATGAAAGGTATGCCTGGGAAGTATGTGAGGTTAGTCCGTGCTATGTACAGAGCATCCCGTACATGTGTACGATCTGCCGCGGGAACTACGGGCAGTATCGATGTGGCGGTAGGGCTGCACCAAGGGTCGGCATTGAGCCCTTACCTCTTCCTACTGATTATGGACGCTTTGACGTCGGACCTGCAGGATGAGGCACCCTGGTGCATGCTCTTTGCCGATGACATCGTGCTTGTCGGGGAAGAAGGCATCGAGGTACAGAGCAGACTGACGGGGTGGCAACGGAGGCTGGAAAGTGTTGGCTTGAAGATCAGCAGATCCAAAACCGAATATCTGTGCTGTGATTTCAGCGGTCTTTCCAGTCCTGTACCCATGTCGTTGGATGGCGCTATACTGCCTATCTGCTCAGATGTCAAGTACCTCGGTTCCCTCATTCTAGGCGACGGCGGAATAGATAGAGCTGTGCAGCATAGGATTAACGCAGGGTGGATGAAATGGCGACAGGTCACAGCCACAACGTGGGATCCCCGAATGCCAATAAGGCTGAAGGGGAAAATTTACAAATCGATCATCCGACCTGTCGTCATGTATGGAAGTGAATGCTGGGCCGTCAAGAAGAAGGATGAAAATAGACTGCATGCGAATGAAATGAGAATGTTACGATGGATGTGTGGTGTGACAAGGATGGATAAGATAAGGAATGAGTATATAAGAGGAAGCCTGAAAGTAGCGCCAGTGGTAGAAAAGGTGAGAGGAAGCAGATTGGCATGGTTTGGGCATGTGATGCGGAGGAATGAAAGTCATGTCACAAAACGAGTGTTGAATATGAATGTGGAGGGACACACGGGCAGAGGAAGGCCGAATAAAAGATGGATCGATTGTGTGAAGAGTGATATGAGAATGAAAGGAGTAAGTATGGAAATGACGGCTGATAGTGAGGAATGGAACAAAAAGATTTACTGCGCCGACCCCAGATAATGGGAAATGGTTTAGAGAATGAAATGATATTATTAAAATGTAGGGTATTTGGGAGATAAAAATATTTTTTTTGATGGTAGATATTCAATAGAATCTACAAATTAGAGCTCCCAAATCATGTCTTCGAGAATTTTTGCCTAAACATGCATCGGGAGAATGATTATTACTGATTAAATAAATAAATTATCTAAAATCCGATCAGAGCTTATTTGAGAAGAGAAAACGAAATATTTTTACCAAGTTTTTAACAGTGGTAGAGCCACGCGGCAGCTTTTGCTGTCGCACGGATGGGCCGGTTCGAACCGGGGTGGTACCACGACCTCACAGAAAACCAGCGTGAAGTAGAGGTTTACCTCTGTGTTTCGCTTGGTGAGTGTAGGTGGCCGGAGGCCCTTTTTACTGGAAATGAGGCAATCCATCTTAGTCCTCACGGGTGACAACGCATCTACATTTTGATTTGTAATAGAGGATAGATGTAGATGTCTATGGGCCGCAGCAACCACTTACCATCAGGTGGGCTGTGTGCTCGTTTGTCACCCTTATCCTATAAAAAAAAAAGAAAAGTAATTGTTATTTCAAGCAACGAACGATAAACATACAATTTCAACGAGGAAACCTCGTAATTTCGCGTTTTTTTGTAATACGCCTCTTAAGATAATGATGATAAGACATTCCACGGGGAAGGTCTATCTTATGGACTTCTGATAGGCTGAATTAACAACTGAATGAAGGAACTAGTAGAATAATGTTATCACGCTCTATATGCTGAGACACGAGAATCGGAGATTGACTACGGATTCTGTTGTATAACTAGTTTATATATATTTTTTAATGTTAAGTTAAAATTTTAAAGAACTGTTTAACGCCTTCATTTTAAGCCAAAGTCTTTTATCTTTCATTTGGCAAACCAATCGGTTTTATAATATCTCGCTCTCTCTCTCTCTCTCTCTCTCTCTCTCTATCTCTCTCTCTCTCTCTATCTCTCTCTCTCTCTCTACATAATTTGAAAATAATTTCAATAACTTCTACAGATCTTCGTTTGGCTTATAATAAAATTAATAAAACCCAGCAACGTAGAACTAAGAGTTGTTATCCATATTCATTGTTTATGTTCCGCTAAAATACTAATTTTTACTCGTTTGTAACTACGATTTATTCGAAAGATAAGCTCCCTTCGGCCAAAATGAAATCAGATCGGTTGAGGTTATAAAATACTAATTATGCATGTTCCAATTTTCATGCACGCAGGTTTTAATATTTGTTAAAAAAATCAATACTGTGTTGCTATAATTAAAAGACTATTATTACACGTAAAAGTTTATCTATATTTAAATAGAGTTCCTTTCTTAATATCTAAATAATATGTAATTTAAACTTGTGTATTTTTTTTTATTTTTTTTATAGGATAAGGGCGACAAACGAGCACACAGTCCACCTGATGGTAAGTGGTTGCTGCGGCCCATAGACATCTACATCTATCCTCGTTTGCGAATCAAAATGCAGATGCGTTGTCACCCGTGAGGACTAAGATGGAATGCCTCATTTCCAGCAAAAAAGGGCCTCCGGCCACCTGCACTCACCAAGCGAAACGCAGAGGTAAACCTCTACTTCACGCTGGTATTCTGTGAGGTCGTGGTACCACCCCGGTTCGAGCCGGCCCATCCGTGCGACAGCAAAAGCTGCCGCGTGGCTCTACCACTGTTAAAATAATAATTTTCTATGTTGTATTAAACAGAGAAGGAGTCCATCTAGTAAAAGGTCTACAAAATTTTGTTATAGAATTGTTTTACTCGCCAAGCATGGCAGGTGGATTGCAGATTCGCACTTTCGACGTTTCGCTACCTATTACCAATATTTGTTACAGGTCTGCCTTTGCCATATCTCTTCACGTTGGCCAACATAGTGGCGAATGTCTTGGCAAAGATATTGGCTAAGAATTTGTGATCGCGTCCACACGTTGGAAGGTCGTTCCGTTTGCTTCGGTTCAGGCCAAAGTGCGGACGAATTTATTAAAATGATTATTGAGGCACGAACGGCTACTGCAGTTTATTTATTCACAGCATACCACTACAACGTGAATGTGTATAAGAAAAGAGTGATCAAAATGAAATGGAAAAAAAATAAATTTTATTTCTTGATGGCTCCTTGGCGTAGTGGCTTAGCAATGAGTTGCTGCGCTGGGGGCCGCGGGTTCGAATCCGCACGGAATAAGTATTTGTATGGCCTGCAAATAATTGCTCCGAGTCTGGATGTTTGTCCTTATGCAATTTATGTTTGTAAACTGCCTCCACGATACAGGAGAAAATCCTAGTGTGGGGGTAAAGTTTTTTTTTTGAAAAGACTTGTGTTTCACAAATAATTTTCGGCTTGGTAGGGCTCTATAAAGCGAAAAGTTTTTTTCATTGGTCATTGTTACTGCCATTATGTAGACACTAGTTACGATACGTGCATATAATATTTAAATAAGGTGCGTGCGATCACTCTGGGAGCTCTTAGCAAACTGAACGTGCGCCCAACATGTGGACGCGGCGGCCAATACTTCTCCACAACCCTTTGATCTTTTGAAAAAAAAAACCGACACCACACGGATCTCGCGCCAACTTGTGGACCATCATACGAATACATACCAACGTAAGCATAAACACCCGTTCTACATGATGGCCATCGTTGTTGGCCAATACATTCACCAGTATGTTGGCCAACGTGAAGAGCCGCCTTTAGCCCGTGAATCGTGCGCAATGATAGGGTTAGAAAACACCTCAAAAAAACAATGACTCAACAGTTGCAATGGTTTCGCATAAAATTAGCACATTTGAAGATTGACGTCGAATTAACTACGCTACATCTCCTTTATATGTGTATTAACGTACTATAATTATAAATCATTATGAATATATATTAATTTGTATGCGTAGGTATATGGACATGAAGGAGGGAGAGAGGTATGTTAGGATCGTGCCAAATGGAAGTCCGTTCCGTAGTCTCTGCCCCTCTCTATCTCTCTCTTTTCTTATCGTTTCATAAAAGAAATATGATTTTATTTTAGCTGATGCTTCATTTTAATATACGCTAGTAATTCATTTATTTGTATTTGTTAATCAAAAATATAATACGTTAATCAATAATAATATACTACGAAAGGAACTTCGATCCAACCGAGTGTTCCATGTCACTCACGCATGTTTTTTATGAACATAGATATATAATAAACCTAGCAAGCTAACAGCATAGCAAAGTGGCGAAGCAATCAGCTTTGTAGCGGTTTCTAACGGAAAAAAAAATCAAAATAGGAGGTTCAGATGCCTGGGTGATCAGTAATCGATTGCTGAAAACAGAATTTGAAAATTCGAAACCGTTCTCGAGATAATCGTGGGACAGACGGACAGACGGACGGACAGACGGAGAGACGGACATAGGGACAGACGGACAGACGGACAGACGGACCGACGGACAAACATCGTGAAATCAATAAGCGACTTCGCGAGCTTCGCCACTTAATTAGTGTCTTCGCAAGCTTCGCCACTTAATAAGTGTCTTCGCAAGCTTCGCCACTTAATAAGAGAAAAATAAAGATTGGAGCAAACAAAATTGTAGATATAAAGTATCGTAATAGGATATTCTTTATTTCGTTTTCTATAGATTGCATTAAAAAATATTGAGATACTTTAGAACTAGGTAAGTATTTCTTGCAAATTATTTATTTATAATAAATATGTAATGAAGTAATGAGTACCTAAATTAAAAATGTCTAAAAATTTCATTTTGAATTTAATGTAGAAATAGATATGAATATATCTACTTAAATATATTCATATATATATATATATATATATATATATATATATATATATATATATATATATATATACGAGCTGACCAGGCAGACATTGTTCTGCCCTTTCCGACGACCTTTTGTTTTCCTAAAAAAAACTTCTGAGATTAGCAATAAGAACTATCCTATCTCTCCAACTGCACACAGTGTGTAAAATTTCACTGAAATCAGTTTAGTAGTTTAGGAGTTCATCACGGACAAACAATGTAGCACGTAATTTTTATATATAAAGATTATATAAGAGGATTGTTGCGACTAAACATTTTTGGTATTACATTTAGGTGTTATATATTATTATGTATCGTTATCATTTGTGTTTAAACGTTATCATGTTTAAATGTTATCATTTATATTTAAACGGTAGCATCATTAATTAAAATATTTCATTTAGTAGCGCCGGCAATTTTAATATCTTTATAATGGAGAGGTACTCTGGGCAGAAATTGTCCAGACAATTTATTTTACAGTTAAATGAAACTAAATTTTAAGTTAAACTCATCGAAAGTTTAACATATTTGAAAATTTTACTTCTACTTAGGTCAGCTTTTATTTGATGAAACTCCTAAATATTTGTTTCTTACAGTATTAATAACTAGGATTTTTTTCCATTAACGTATTATATTAATTTAGTTTTATATTTTATACATACTTTTATACAAAATTATGTCGTAATTGTGTTAATTAAATGATTGCATAAGAGGTTCCTGAATACGTGACTGTTATGCTTAACTATGGCGGTTTTATGGTGAAATAAAAATGTCTGTTAATTAATGGACCTATAAGAGTACATTCAAAACCAATAAAAGATATTATATTTTGGAGTATATTAATTCTCATTCCTCATTAGTTCTCATAAGTATTTTAAATTTATTAATAATACAACGATCTTTATAAGGTCTTTCTAGTACCTATTCTCTTTTTCCTAAGTCTTCTCTCACGACTCTCACGGGGTAAGACGCATTCCCTATAGTAGTAGGTAGTTCCACTCTTGAAGAAAGAATTATTGGTAATATAATATGTTTTCTTTATGATGTACATTCTATGAAATAAACAAAAGCACGTTATTGCAATTTTATTTACGTACAAATTGTATTACGAACGAAAACAAAAGAATAAAATGGAAGAAAGAGGTTTCTTATGAGGATTTTTAAGCTAGTGTTATAAAAAAGGCATCTAAATGTTAAACAAACTGCTGAAGGACTTTTATATCGCCAATATAATTCCGTATTTTTATGATCAAAAGTAAAGGGAAATAAGGCTTTTATTATATCTTCAACTGTTGAAATTTTATTAAATTATTACATCGATAACTTACAGTCTGGCCCAATATGGACGAAACTACGTTTTGTAAATTTATAAAAATAAAATTATGAACAAAAAGATGCAGAATGCTCACGACAATAATATGAATTGGCCTCACTAGAATATTAGACGAAATTATAGAAATTTACTTTATCAGCTGTTAATTACAAATGATAATTTTGTATAAAGTACATAAAATTAGTTTTATTTTATGTTGATGACAGTTTTTGTTTTAGTATGCTGTGACTGGCTAGGATAACATGACTTTGTGTATCCCACTCTATTAGGTCCCGGTTCTTAAATTTTAATCTCTAGCGAAATTATTTACGTCTAAAATGTAAAATATTAAAATTATTTCTATTGCATGCCGAGCGCAAAGCGCGTGGGTATGTTCTACTAACGCCTAAAAATCATAATTCCACCGTTTTGTCGCATGAAATCGTATCCAGCAATCATATTATACATATAAATGATATAAAAAGCACATTGTTAGAAAGATAAATGATTGTTGAACTTATTAATATTTTTTTAATCGATTAATTGCTATTTTAAAATAAAAAAAGGGGTTTTAGTGGCTTATGATGTGGATTTATCATGTCCCCAAGGCTTGTAAACACTATAACTTTTGTAAATATCAATTGTTTAACTCAATCTATTTATTAATCTCTTCATCTATCATGTGGGAAGCCACTGAATGTAAATGGCAATGTAATTTTGTTTTGTTTAGCTATAATTAATTTTTTTCGGCTCGAAAATGGCGAAATTTTCGTTGATTTGGTAGCCTCGTATAGAATTATTTCTGTAAATGGGGAGCTGCAGCCACAGAGTAGTTTACTCACTAACTCAGTTGGCCATCGCCATAGATTACTGTATATCAGTTCGCCGCATTAGCTTGCTACATTTATATTTATCTATGGTTCGCCGTCAGTCGCCGTCGTGAGTGGACATTATTTCGGTTGTTTGCAGCGGCTCAAAAAGATCGCTGTACAAATACACAATATTCGAATAACCAAATTTTTTAAATACTTGATTATAATAATAATAAGAGATTTTTTTATTACAATATTTTAAAAGCACAGAATAAATAATAGTAGTACGTACTAAAAGTAAGTAGTATCAATTTTTTTGTCATGGGTGAAATTTTCATGGTTTTCGAGGGTGTTGAAACCGATAGGGTTGTCGAAATGTAAATCCAAGATGGCGGCCGCAATATGTATCAATTTTTTCAATATGGATGTCATTTTCATGGTTTTCGAGGGTGCTGAAGCCAATAGTGTTGTCGAAATGTAAATCCAAGGTGGCGGCTGCAATAGGTATAATTTTTTTCATCATGGGTGTCTTTTTCATGGTTTTCGAGAATGTTGAAGCCGACAGTGCTGTGGAAATGTAAATCCAAGATGGCGGTTGAAGTAGGTACCAATTTTTTCATCATAGGTGTCATTTTCATGGTTGTCGAGGGTGTCGAAGACGATAGTGCTGTCGAAATGTAAATCCAAGATGGCGGCTGCAATAGATATCAATTTTTTCATCTTGGGTGTAATTTTCATGGTTTTCGAGGGTGTTAAAGCCGATAGTGCTGTCGAAATGTACATCTAAGGTGGCGGCTGCAAGGGGTATCAATTTTTTCATCATGGGTGTCATTTTCATGGGTTTCGAGGGTGTTGAAGCCGATAGTGCTGTCGAAATATAAATCCAAGATGGTGGCTGAAGTATGTACCAATTTTTTCAACATGGGTGTCATTTTCATGGTTTGTAAGGGTGTTGAAGCCGATAGTGCTATTGAAATGTAAATCCAAGATGGCGACTGAAGTAGGTACCAATTTTTTCATCATGGGTATCATTTTCATGGGCTTCGAGGGTGTTGAATCCGATAGTAATGTCGAAATGTAAATCCAAGATGGTGGCTGAAGTAGGTACCAAATTTTTTCATCATGGATATCATTTTCATGGTTTTCGAGGGTGTTGCAGCCGATAGTGCTGTCGAAATGTAAATCCAACATGGCGGCTGCAATAGATATCAATTTTTTCATCATGGGTGTCATTTTCATGGTTTTCGAGGGTGCTGAAGCCGATAATGCTGTCGAAATGTAAATCAAAGATGGCGGCTGAAGTAGGTACCATTTTTTTTTATCATGGATATAATTTTCATGGTTTTCGAGGGTGTTGCAGCCGATAGTGCTGTCGAAATGTAAATCCAACATGGCGGCTGCAATAGATATCAAGTTTTTCATCACGGGTGTCATTTTCATGGTTTTCGAGGGTGCTGAAGCCGATAGTGCTGTCGAAATGTAAATCCAAGGTGGCGGCTGCAATAGGTATAAATTTTTTCATCATGGGTGTCATTTTCATGGTTTTCGAGGGTGTTGAAGCCGATAGTGCTGTCGAAATGTAAATCTAAGATGGCGGCTGAAGTAGGTACCAATTTTTTCATCATGGGTGTCATTTTCATGGTATTCAAGGGTGTTGAAGCCGATAGTGCTGTAGAAATGTAAAGCCAAGATGGCGGCTGCAATAGGTATAAATTTTTT
Source organism: Parnassius glacialis (assembly GCA_033319125.1). Classification (NCBI taxonomy): domain Eukaryota; kingdom Metazoa; phylum Arthropoda; class Insecta; order Lepidoptera; family Papilionidae; genus Parnassius; species Parnassius glacialis. The sequence continues at coordinate 35,707,703 of JAVANC010000013.1, read as the reverse complement.
CATCATGGGTGTCATTTTCATGGTTTTCGAGGATGTTGAAGCCGATAGTGCTGTCGAAATGTATTTAAACTACTTTAAAAAAATCCGTTTATTCATGCTATACGTTATTTTTTTCAATTCATTTTTTAAAATCTACCGTCACATCAATCAATTATTATTGGTAGGTATATTTTTAAAATACTATTAGTTATATATTCGTAATCTCTCTCGTTGGATTTTCGTGTATTATAATTTACACATTTAAACCAGTCTTGTAAAAGAAAAATGCTGCCTCGTTTTAAAATCGGTACGCAAAGACCGCCAATATAACATTTGAAGTTATTTATATATATTTTAATTTTCGTGTTAGTTTAACCTTTAATGTTTTAGGCATGTTTCCTTAAACTTAACTTGTTCGTATTTTCTTTACTTCACTTACCTTGCTATTAGTTCTATTCATTTATGTATATTATGCAATAGTAATCTTAAAAAGTTAAATCTGAATTTAAATCTCGAATTCGATTTCAATTTGAGGAATGACTGTCACAAGGGAGATAAAAAAATCATCACGCGCAGTTGGAAAACGCCTCGCATGCCTTTTTTATTTGATAATAAAAATAGCGTGACAATCAAACAATTATATGGAAGTATTAAGTAAAATGCTAGGAAATAAATATTTGAATATTATGTTTGAGCTTAAAATTTTTATTACTTGAGAGGCTTAATAAATTGTATATATTATTATAGTACTTTCACATTACATAATTTTAATTCAAAATAACATAATTTTTTTACACGATTTATATGAGATTGAGCTGTATATATTTACACCTATGTATGTATAGCCTTAATAGAATTTAGTAATTCTGTTGTTTCCATTTTCCACACGTCTAAATAATCTGAAATTTTACAGATGTATTAAAAACTGACTTTAACATAATTTAAGGACTATGATCTAATATTCTCTAAATTATTATTGTTCCAATCTTTTTGTCTATAATACCTTCAATAGTATAACAACTCACTACTGGAAATGGTTTCCCTCAAGTCTAAAGATTTTTATGTTAGAGACAGATTTGCTTAATAATCATAAAATTCAATTAAGGATTTCTTTCGATAACCGCGGCTTATTGATTTCCTTCGGTGACAGTATGTGCTTTAACAATATGCACACACTATACAGTGTATCTAGCACATAAGGAGCAAACTTCACAACTTCACCATTTCAATTTCATATTACACTAAGTGTAGTAATTATAATAAAAATACAATAAGATGTTGTCATTGATAACTTACAATTATTTATTATAAAGGGAAGTATTTTTAACTTTATACTTCTAAACTTTAAGACAGGCGAAATAAATTACAAATTATTGTAATGGGCTGAGTGGTTGACTGGATAAGTATTGTAATCGAAAGTTTTATCCCTACTACGAAAAGCCTACTTAATACGGCTTTGTGTTTAAATCTCTTCTTGTCGTTTTGTTTGAACAAATTAATTATTGTGCTGAAGAAGAGAGAGCAAAGCAGGCTGCAAAACTTTATTATTTAGAAAAATTGAGTAAGCATTTTTAAATTTGATGAAAATGCTAAGACAAAAGGATTTAATTTACATCGTTTAAGCTTAAGAGAAATGGAAACTAAATATTATATAAAAATCTGGTTATAAGCCAGTACTAGATTATTATTACCTGATGGTAGGTGGTAACGTAGCTGACGATGGTAAAGCGCATTTGGTTTTTTTTAACTAAGACTATTGTTTCCTCTGGCCTTTACTCTCTTTCACATATTGTCATATCATAAACACTCACGCCTGTCACCCAGAGGGGTAGGCAGAGACTATGGAATTCCATTTGGCACGACCCTGACACACCTCTCTCGCTTCCTCCACATCCATATACCTACGCATACACGCTCGTCAGTTAAAGGTACTCTTAATTTGGCCCATTTTCAATATGTCGCCAATTTGGTCGATAAACTTTCGCCTAGGGCGACCCTTCCCGACTCTGCCATTCACCTCTGCAACATAAATTTGCTTTGTCACTCTTTCCTCATTCATTCTTTCTACATGACCAAACCACCGAAGCATTCCTTTCTTAATCGTAGTCACAACATCATCTTGCAAATCACACATTTCTCTTATCACACTATTTCTCACCCTGTCATTCAGATTCAGCCCTAGCATACTACGTAATGACCGCATTTCTACAGCATTTATTCTACTCTCGTGCTTCTTCTGCCACACCCAACTTTCACTACCATACATTAAAGTAGGCACTAACACAGCATTGTGAATTGCCAAACGTGCCTTTTTGGACACATTCTGACTTTTCACAATAGAGTGTAGAGCCCCATTCAATCTATTTCCTGCATTCACTCGTCGTTCTATATCCTTATCATATCTACCATCCCTGCTAAACACACATCCCAAATACACAAACTCATCTACTTGCTCTACCAACTCTCCTTCTATTCTTATTTCACATATCGTTTTACTTTCTTCTCTTTCAAAAGCCATAACTTTCGTCTTACTTGCGTTCACTTTCATTCCCTTTTCTTTTAATGTCCTGTTCATTAATGTAACCATCATTTGCAACTCGGCTGCCGACGACGCAAGTATGACTTGATCATCGGCGTACAAAGGGCATTTGACGGTTAACTCACCCATTCATAACTCGCATTCTTCTGCTTTCAAATTTTCCAAACAACTGTCCATAAATAGGTTGAACAGCCACGGGGAAGCCACACAGCCCTGTCTGACACCTTTATGGATGCCAAACCAGTCCGAGTAGGCCCCGTTGATCCTGACACAAGCACTAGAGTCCCTATATAGAGACTTCAATGCCTGTATCAAGCCAGCGCTCAACCCAAATGAGTTCAGTGTTTGCCATAACACATCCCTGTCCACTCTGTCATAAGCCTTCTCCAAGTCTATGAACGCACAAAAAACTTTTTGGTTTTTGGCCAAAAACTTCTCCGCGATCATGCGCATGGAAAAGACCTGATCCGTACATCCCATTCCCTTTCTAAATCCCGCTTGCACATCCCAAATTTTTCCATCAGTTTCTTTCATAACTCTTTCAATTAGTACCTTAGCATAGTTTTCCCACAATGCTAAGAAGGCTGATACCACGGTAGTTTTTACAGTCCTGCTGTGATCTTTTTCCTTTATATATTGGGACTATCACGGCTTTTAATCTTTCACATATTGAAGCACTATTTAATCTTTCACATATTGCTTTATATTTAATGAATAGTGTATCTAGCGTTCACATTTTTATTACGATACAATATTAAGAATTCATTAGAAACATAATGTTAGGCATTGAGTGATTACTACGTGCTAATTACATGGCATTAAATCAGATACTTTTAAATTTTGCGTTCACACAATAAAATCATTTTGTACATCTTTAAGCAAGAAAATATTATTTAATTATAAAAAAAAATCATTCTGTTTTTTTTTTGTTTATACACAAAGGTCAAGACCAAAAGTTCAGAAGAAAATGAATTATTTGATAGGTATACTTCATTTATTTTTTAATTAAACCGACCAATTTAGTCTTAATACACTATCGGGGAAGTCAGTTTCTATTAATTGTTAATCTTATAATTAAACTGATTGGTTTACTTTTATTACATTATCAGGGAATATCAGTTGCAAGAATAGTTTATCAACAGTGATAAAGTTTCACAAAGTGGGCACAATGACAACTATAAATAAAAAAATTCGTCCCCTAAAGAACCTACTCGTTATACGAACTCATTTAAAAATATAATAACTAAGTTTTGGCTTTTTTCGTAATATACATTTTTTTTTATTGATGAGTAAATAATACACTTAAGAAAATCCACTACCCTATACATAAGACTAATTATACTACTGCCCTATCATACCGCGAATGTCGTATGAGACGACAGAGGGAAATAAAACAGGAAATGAATAGCACAATCTTTCTGATCATCTCAAAATAAATGGATAGATGAGTAATAATATAAAACGTAAAGTTTGCACAAAAGAGATTCGCAAATTACATTTCCATTCCTATACGTGCCGAACAATTTATATATGTATGGACGTTGTTAGCAATGCATAGAAGCAAACGTTACCGTTGTAATGGAGGCGTATTGAAGTTCTTCGATGAATTATTAAATAGCTCCAGAGACTGGCTGAACATTATATATTGAGCTGGGTACTTATTTAAAATGTTCGGAATTAAAACTGTGTAGGTCTTTCGGTAGTTATATGTGGTTTTATCTTTTTAATGTGTTCATTTACATTGCCTTTATACTATGTTGTAGTTTTAAAATTTTTGTGTATGGTAATGATAATAATACATTGAATATACTAGCATAAATAAATAAAAGCCCAACCAGATGGAAGCCTTCAGGAGGGGAGACCAAACGGCTGAGGGTTAGGGGGAAAGAGAAAGAAATCGGTGAAAGATGCGGGCGGTATCGAGGAGCACCGCCTTTTGCATTTGAGCCCGGAGCGGTCCGTCACGGAGTCCCAGTCCCGCGTATAGCGCGTTCGCTGAGACAACAACAGGAATCATTTCAGTCGGCTGACCACCGGTGACTGACGGTCACCTCGTGAGCCAGTTCCAGATATTTTGTTTGCTTATCTGTTTCGGCTTTCACGAGGTTCTCGTCAAACGGAATGGTAATGTTGACCAAAATATCTTTGGCTGTGTTCGGTCCATCCCCATATTATTATTGTCGTTATTACGCCGGGGTAGCTCAGCGCGGACACGCGTCGTAAGTTTCGCAGTCAATCCGGGTTCGATCTCCGTTGTGATCTATAAAATTTTTAGTATTTGCAATTTAAAGTGCTGATTTATGATGAAAACATTGTACGAAAACGTGCATGTCTAAGAAATTTGAATAAATTCGAAGACATGTGAACTCCGCCAACAAGCATTGGAGTAGCGCGGCACTTTCCTACCCAAAAAAGCTCTCACAGATATGACAGAAGACCTAGGACGTATACACACGTACTTGCTATTCAAATATAAAAAATGCCGAGACATCTGGTACTGCTACGAACGTCAATCCAAACCATGCGTGACGATTACAAAGAAAAGAGCCCATGTCCAGCAGTGGACTTTTACGTGTGATGAAGATGAAAAGTATCACGAGATCAATCTGTGGTATTATGCAATCACTGAAATAGTTCTGTTATACCGAAACGTGTGCCAAGGAAACTTTTTGCAATATAAAACCTTTTTTTGAGGCATGAAGTTCGGCAATAAGCCCCAACGAACCAAACTCGGCGTCATTTTACAATAAAATGATAGATCGTATTCCATTTAAATGTCTCAATTTATTTCAAGTATTTGCTTTTCAATGGTAATAAATAACGCTCAGGGCGTGGACCTCACGAGCAGCTCTCGTGTGTTTGACATTAAATGTAGATTTATTGTCAAATTTTGCCAAATGTGTCAAATATAATTAGTTAATTAGTAATATAATTAACTAATTATATTTAAGCATATTGACTTATTTAAAGTGACATTTATTGAACACTAGCTGTTCCCCGCGACTTCGCCCACGCGTAATTTATTACGATTGGATTTCATGGGTTTTAATTTTTTGCGCGGAACCCTAACTCTTTTTCTAAAATAAAAGTAGCCTAAGTTACTTCTTATAACATCAGCTATCTGCCAGTGAAAGTCAGGTCAAAATCGGTCCAGCTGTTTTGGAGATTAGCCGAAACAAACAGATAGATAGACAGACAGAAAACAGACAGACAAAAATTTTAAAAATGGTGTTTATTTAAGTAGTGTATATACTTTCATATGCAAATAGCAAAAAGCTGTTATGCCGACATTACAAACAGACACTTCAATTTTTCAATTATATAGATTAGATTTCTGCGTGATAAACTTAGTAATGAGGATTTCCGCAGTAGAACCAGAGTAACCGACATAGCCCAACGGAATAGTAAACTGAAGTGGCAGTGGGCCGGCCATATAGCTCGAAGAACCGACAACCAATAGGGAAGAAAGGTCCTCGAGTGGCAGCCTCGTACCGGTAGGCGAAGAGTAGGGTGATCCCCCACTAGATGGAGTGAGGACCTGGTAAGACATGCAGGAAATCGATGGATGCAGGGGGCTCAGGACCGTGCTTTGTGTCATTCCTTGGGGGAGGCCTCTATACAGCAGTGGACTTATGAAAGTCTGTAATGATGATGATGATGATGATAGATTAGATATACATGTTTCCTCTATATTTTTGTTGCATTACTTTATAACCCAAAAATGTCAAAAGAAATATTATTTCCTCCTTTCCTTTCCCAACTCCGCCATTGCCGGTCCCAAGCCCGGATGAGAAAGGAGGAGGGGACGGTTCTGCCGGAGAGAGTGGGTGTATCCGGTGGACTAACACACCCACCTGCGCTAGGAACTGCACAGTCGAGCACCGTACGCGGGGATGAAGGAGTCCTGGAGGGTTGAGCCGATCGTCGCTGGGGTATATGGTGGCGAGAGGCAACACGCCCTCTTTGGTCCGGATTTCAAGCTAAACGGTGGCCCTATCTGCTAGCCACAGATAGGGAAATGGCCGAGCGCCCCGTCAGAGGGCCGCAGGCGAGGGATGTGGGGGCTGCCTAGTTTTCCTGAAAAGGGAGCTGGGTGGTGGTAAAGGTCATGCTGACGGAGCAAATGACAGTTTATTCGGGTGGTGGAGATGGGCCTTGTCAGCCCCATCTACCAGCAGGATCGAGCTCCTGATGTCGCGCTGTGAGCCAACTTCGCGTCCCTATAATCTCCCGGTAATCCTAACGCCTGAAATTCCTTTTTTTATAAAGTAGGGCGTTCCCAAAGGTGCGGGCTCCATGGAGGGTGGGAAGCCGGGGGGATGAATTTTAAAGAACAAAAAATTATGGACAATTTAAGGCCCAATAAGAAAGAGGGGGAGGTGTCAGAGGTGCTTACCAGAGACATCAAAGAACAAGGGGGAACCGTCACTAGACCGACGGTTCCACGGACAGTACCGTCCAGCGTAGGTGCCCCCACTAAAAGGACAACTACCTCGCTGAACGTTTCCAAAACCAGTTCCAAGGAGCTGGACGAGAAAAAAGAACAAGAGCCCGCGAGTAACAAAACTGCGGAGCCACTACGTACTGATGACCTTTTCTCTGCTGCCTGGCAAGTGGTGAGCCGTAAGGGGAAAGGCAAGGCACCCAAAAAGGTGACTTGCCGACCTGACAGACCAAGGAGGGTCCATCCCTGCAGGCAGTAGTGGAAAGGCCAAAAAGAAGAAGAAGAAGCAGCGGGGAAAAGGCCGTAGAGAACGAGCCGCATTGGCTGCTTCCGAAACTAAAACCAAGGAGGCTGGGCAAGCTACTGCGACTGGGGTGCTAGGCGCTGGAACCAGTAGCCGCGCTGAAGCTGGGAAGGATAAAAATCCAGCCCAATTGGAAGTCGCGGCTGCGGAAACCATCTCTAGGATGGATATCCTGGCTTCCTGGTGGATACCAGGAAGCAGCGAGCGGCCAAGCGTCCTGGGAAGAAGGAAAGAGCAGCCAAAAGGATGCTGGAAGAGTCCACCTCGCCTAGAGGGGAACACAAAAAAGTGCGACTCGTACAGCAACCAAAGACTGCAAGAACGAGCTACGCTTCCGCTGCTAAAGCAGATTTGGGTGTGGCCTTAACGTGTGCGCGTTCAGGTCACATTACGAAGGAAGTAGCAGACGACATCCTCGCGACAATACAGAGGAAGATGATCAGCGAGGCCTGGAGTAGCCAGGACCCTGATGCGTAGGGCCCAGTTTTTAGGGGCAAACCCGTTTATACGGAAGGTGTCCTGAAACTGTGGTGCGACGATCAGAAGGCTCTGGACTGGTTGAAGGGGAATATTGCTACCCTCGAGCTTAAATCCAACACCTTGTTGACAATAAAGAAACCACAGAGATACCACAAAGAGTCAAATGTGGTATCCTTATCCCTGATGCCCAAGGGGCCTGGAAAGACTCACGCGACATTGGTCGCGTGCTGGCGTACCAGAACCGCTGGGTTAACATCAGGGACTGGCTGTTACTTAAGGCTGATAAGCAGATGGACGGGTGGTTCCACGTTGTTTCGGTGCCGGAGGATCATATCCCGACCCTGATGAAGGCCGGACGCCATCTCGCATGTGTATGCGGGGGGGTATACGTAAAATTCCAAGGTCGTGGAGGTAAATTCTTTGACACTCCACCGAGCAAAGAGGTAGAAACAACCCGGAAGTTATGGATACCGGAGCCATGGTTACCGGTACAGCGGAATCACTGGAGGCCAAGTCCAGTGAAAAAACGGCCTGCACAATTGAACCGAAGCCCTCAGTGAAGATCGGGCTAAGCAGCAGTTCACTGAGTGACGAAGAGGACTGCATTTTGCCGACCAATTCTGACTCGGTGGCTGACGATGAAACCCGAGATCTTCTGGCAGGCCTATTTTTGGGCGGGGACGGGGAGGACGCGATCAATGATGGCGTGCCCTTCGTCCAAAACTAGCCTAGTGCAGGCCAACTTCCATCACAGCGAAACTGCGTCGGCTCAATTACGCAAGTGTTTGGAGGTTCAAAGGACTGCCATAGCCTTAATCCAGGAGCCGTGGGTTGGGGCTGGTAAAATTAAAGGCCTAAAAAACCTAAAAGGTAAGCTATTCTACAGCTCTGAACACGACAAGCCTAGAGCGTGTATTTACACTACTAAAGATATCTGTGCACAACCATTAACAGATTTCTGTTCTAGAGACATGTATGCCGTGGCAATACAATACACACAGGAGAGAAGATTAGTCGTCGCCTCGGTCTACATGCCAGAGGAAGACACTCCTCCCCCTCAAGACCTCGGCAGGCTGGTGAACTTCTGCGAGAGGACCGGACTAGAGGTTGTGATCGGGACGGACTCCAACGCACATCATCCCCTTTGGGGAATGGAAAAACCAAATGAACGAAGTAAGGTTTTAGTTGAATATTTATTTAGTACTAACCTAACCATTTTGAATTATAGGTTCTGAACCTACTTTCATAAACAAACGCTGTCGCACTATAATCGACCTCACACTTGCAACAAAAGGAGCAGCCAAACTAATTACGGGATGGCATGTGTCGAAAGAGGCCTCATGCTCAGACCATAGATGGATCTGCTTCGCACTACAGGTCGATATCCCCTCTACACTACCATGGACAAATCCCTGCAAGACGGATAAAACAAAATACCTAAATAGGCTGACGTCTTTGCTCGCGGATTTTGAGGGGATAAATACTATAGCAGATACTAAGGCCATGATAGACAGCTACCATGAATCATGTCCAGAAATCACTCCACCAAGACATGCGGAGGTAAAGCAACCGTGGTGGGGTAAAGAACTCGATAGGAAACGTAAGAAGGTAAGAAAAGCCCTTAATAGGGCCATGAATACCTCAATGGATGAAGACTGGCTATTATATAAGAAAGCTAACTCTGAATACAAAAAATGTATCAGGTATCGACGCTCGACTGGGTGGCGTAAATTCTGTGGCAACATAGAAACCTGCGAACAAGCAAATAGGATAAGGAATATTCTAGCTAAACAGAACACGTCGGGATCCATGTCTCTAAAGAAACCCGACGGTAGCTACTCAACATCGCCGGATGAAACCCAACGCATCCTAATTGAAACGCACTTCCCAGGTTGCTGCGTAACCCAGGAGGCAAACCGGCATGACGACATACTGACACCAACAGCAGAAGACTGGAATTTAGCACAGAGAGTGGTAACGGTGGACAAAATCCATTGGGCCATTCACAGTTTCCTCCCCTATAAGGCGGCAGGACCTGACGGCATATTCCCGGCACTCCTACAGTGGGGGGGGGGGGGGGTAAAGCTCTAATAGTCAGACTTGTTGCCATAATGCGAGCCTGTCTGGCTCTTAAATATGTTCCTAGGGGATAGATGGAAGTGAAAGTTACATTCATACCCAAACCAGGTAAGAGCGAATACACTGACCCTAAATCCTACAGGCCCATTAATTAAGGGGGTCGGCGCTAATGAACTTACCACTACACGACAAGCTACACGCCTACAGTCTAAGCAAATCAACAGAATCGGCACTTCATCAGGTAATTACAAAGATTGAAGAGGCCATCCAAAACAAAGAAATATGTCTAGGTTCCTTCATAGATATAGAAGGTGCTTTTGACAGAACGAACTTCTCCAGCATAAAAGGTGCACTCAGTAGACATAAAGTTGAACCGGCACTGATCTACTGGATAGTTTACATACTCAGTACACGAATAATAAAGATTGCTGGTGAATCTCAACCAATCCAAATTAAGAAAGGCTGCCCGCAGGGTGGGGGTTCTCTCACCTCTCCTGTGGAATATGGTCATTAATGAACTCATCAGCAAATTAAATGCCAATCACTTCTATACAGTAGGTTATGCTGATGACCTGACAATACTGGTCTCTGGAAAGACAGCAAGCATAGTGTGCGACCTGACCCAAGCGGCTCTCCGTATAGTGGAGAGATGGTGCAGGGAATACGACTTAACCGTCAATCCAAATAAAACGGTTTTAGTAATGTTCACACAAAAACGAAAGCTGAATAACTATCATCTTCCAAGTCTTTTCAACACAAAACTCCAGCTATCCTCTGAGGTAAAATATTTAGGTCTTACTTTAGACAGCAAACTTAACTGGAATAAACACATAGAAAACAAAATCAACAAAGCTAGTATAACTTTCTGGTAATGCAGAAACATGATTGGCAAAAGATGGGAACTGACGCCAAAAATCATACTGTGGCTTTACAAAACTGTAATTCGGCCCATGATCACATACGACGTTCTGGTGTGGTGGACCAAGACAAATGAAGCCACCACAGTTAAGAAACTTTAGCGCTACCAGAGACTGGCATGTATGGCTGCCACAGGCTGCATAAGAACTACGCCAACAGCAGCCTTAGAAGCGATGCTGGAGCTAACTCCGCTTCATCTACATATACAACAAGAAGCGACTTTAGCTGCCATAAGACTCAAGGCCCTAAATCTTTGGAGTAAGAATAGTGTCCCTCATACAGGCATCATTGATAGAATTCACTCAAAACTTCCTATCCTACAAGCCAAATACGATAAGATTCCTAAACAATTTGTTTTCTATAAGAAATACAAGATACAATTAAATGAAAACAGCCAGCCGGAAGGATTAAGCCCAAAAGAGTTAAGTTTTCACCGATGATTCTAAAACAAATGAAGGTGTAGGTTCTGGAGCTTTCTCTGAAGACCTCAATATTCACATATGCACACCGCTGGGTACCTAGAACACGGTCTTTCAGGCGGAATGTATGGGTATCATTCAAGCGGCCATAGCAATAGATGCTAGGAAGGTTAATGACTTCCCCATCAGAATACTGACCGACAGTAGGGCGGTACTACAAGCTCTAAGTTGCAATGTGATGAACTCGGGACTAATATATGAATGCCATCAACGATTAAATGAGGTATGTAAAAACAACAATGTGACTCTGCAATGGATAAAGGGACACAGTGGATCCAGAGGCAACGATGCAGTAGACGAACTGGCCAGAAGAGGATCGGCTCTGGCCACTATAGGGCCGGAACCAATCATACCAATCCCCTTTGGTAACGTTCGTTCACTGGTACGTAGACACTTCACTAATCAACACGCTCAGCTTTGGAAAAATCTAAAAGACTGTAGACAAGCTAGGGAGGCCCTGCCTGAAATAAACAGTCGCTTAACCAAAGTTTTAATGAGACTGAACAAGCCGCAGATTAGGATAGTAACAAGCGCTATCACAGGACACGGCACCTTTAACAAACATTTATTTACTATAGGTGTTACAGGTAGTCCCCTGTGCAGGGCATGTATGGGGAGGAAGAAACGGCGGCCCACGTGCTTCTGAAATGTCCGCAGGTCGCTACGTACAGGGCTAAACATCTCGGCACGCCGGGATCACTCCCCGAAGTTGCATGCAACATCAAGGGACTGTTGAGCTTCTTGAGGGAGATCTCATGGCTCGAATAATCACATTATTCCTGCCCACACGCAAAATACGCGCATAGACGTGGAGTTGCGCAAAACAGCCCGTCGTAAACTAAACTAAACTAAACTAAACTATTTCGTCCTTCTCATTAATGTTTGCAATCCAAGAAGCCTCTTTTATGTTTTTTTAATTATTGTAAAAAACACAAATTTGAGCTTTTAGTTTCGTTGAGACAATTTATAAAAAAATAATCCAACATTCTTTTCGTACTAGGTTGCGTGGACTGCTAGTTCAACAATAATAAGCTCGTAATACACACGTCTAATAAACACGTAAAAGACGGAAATATCAAATGATACCAAAATGTAGGTCATTGTAGACTTTATAAATTTACAGTAATTTAATATAATTTTACGACTCGACTCTGAGGTTAACATCATCACAATGACCTTCAAGTAAAAAGTATTGAAATAAAAAGTAATTAGTAAACATTTTTTTTTTATAGCATAAGGGTGACAAACGAGCTCACAGTCCACCTGATGGTAAGTGGTTGCTGTGGCCCATAGACATCTACATCTGTCTTCAATTATGAATCAAAATGCAGATGCGTTGTCACCCGTGAGGACTAAGATGGGTTGCCTTGTTTCCAGAAAAAAATGGTTTCCAGTTCTCTACACTCACCATACGAAACACAGCAGTGTTAAGCTGCTATTTTACGCTGGTATTCTGTGAGAGCGTGGACCTTCCCCGGTCAAGGCGACCCATTCGTGCTACAAACATGTAGGAGAAGGAGTTTTTAATGGGATTGTCATGTTCGTGGTTTACTAACACTTTGTATACTTCAATTCAGGATGAACACGAACCGGACGGATGGTTTTGACTTGTAATCCTTAGGAGCATAAAGTATTTGCGAGGATGGGAAGTCTTGGTAGTTTGCGTGATCTTTTTAGACATGATTTGAGAAATATATATAGTATGACGATGTGGCAATACTGATCCAATGACGATAATGATCTTAAAATTTTAATTTACTTTCATCATTTATGTTTGTATTTTTACCCTGCCATTTATTTAAGCAAACTTATTGCAGCGTGTAGTGGCAGTGTAAGAATATCCACTACCTACTGGGTATCGTACGAGGCGACAGAGAGAAACAAACCAGGAGGCGGGCAGTAGTGTCTTCCTCATATCAACTAGAAAAAAACTGCGGTTGCCAACCCACCTGCCAAGCCTGGTAACTACTGGTGAACTTTGCTTTAATGAATGAATACATAATAAGACATATTAAATATCTGGAAAAGAACGACTGTTTTGTAAGACATGGGAATGAAAGGGGTAAACCATGGCGCTAACTGTTAAGAGTGTCAGCCATTTGTAATAAAATATTCAAGCGAGGCGCAAACTTCGTTAATCCAACAAAGCTCACATGTCGCATGTGTTTGGGGAACTAGCATATTCTTATTTAAAATAAAGTTTCTTGCTTTATTTTAAAAGTAATGATTTTAAATTGAAAAATAATTATGTTATTTTAATTTAAAACCCTACAATACTTACGAACAGAAAACACTATCTAATCCTCTCAAGAAATGTTAAGAGATGTAGGAAGCTGGTTTTCGGGATAAGCTGCATACACCACCAATACACGGCATAAGGTAATGCTCTACAGCATCTGGTGGTATCTTAGCGGTGGGTGTAGTGAGGGGACGGAGGGAAACTGAAACAGGGTATGGCAGCAGTATCTTCCTGATACCAATTCAAAATATAGATCAACTCAAAAGATTGCAAACTTACATGCCAAGCGTGAAAACGATGACAAATATCCTGTCTATGTGGCAATATTTGGGGGAGGTCTATGTATGGCAGTGGACTTTTGATAGGCTATATATAATTTTGATTGTGTCCCGCAATGGACTCGTTAGTCTGGTTTTAGATGGTATAAAATATAAAAGCGTGTTGCGTTGCAATTCGCTCAAAATATGATTAATTATACTTCTTAATCTAATTACTTAGAATAAAATTGACATCATTTTGGGGCAGAACGACACAATTTAGTACAATTTTTTGAATTTATGTTTAACGCTTGCTCATAAACCATTAGCTCTGTTAAAAATATAATATATAACGAATAATTTCTAAATGGAATTTACGATTAAAAATATTTTCAATTCGAACATTATAAAACATACAGATATTGAAATAAATTAGATGAATAAGTGTACAACAATTACAGCAAATATATTTATATATTTTTATTATAAAAATATTTAACATATAATTTATTTATATTTGCGCCGTAGAACCATGCTGCAGCTATATTATAGAAGGAGTAGGACCCCGCTGCTCCTGCACGACAACGCACGGCCACGTACTGCACAACAGACGGCCTCCAAGTAACAAGAGCTTGGGTTGGCAGCTCTCCGACGTCCGCCGTACTCATCGGACCTTGTGTCTACAGAATCCTACTTTTTACAGAATTTGTATAACATTTTGGCGAGAAAAAAATTCAATACCTAAGATGCAGTACAAAACGCTTTTTAAGAATTTGTTGCCTCCCGTCCAGCTGATTTCTTCAAGAAGATCGTCACTAAACAGCCACTGCGTTGGCAAAGATGCATCAATTGCATAGGTGATTATTTTGATTAATAGAAATGAAATATACAGAATCAAATAACGTTAATTTATTTCATAAAAACCGGCAATTTCATAGGTAAAGACCTAATATTAGATGTTAATTAGCTTATAGCAAATAACATACTCCTTAATTTATTTCCTAATTACTTATTTTTAAAATTAAATTATTTCTATTAAACATTTACTAAATCGGTACATATATTTATAAGTACGTAACAAAGTCATTAGTGAAGTAGTACAGATGGCTAGAGAGTTTTCTGAATTCATTATTTCATAGTTATTTATCAAAACTGGATTATGGACAATTTACCACCTTTATCATTGAGAATTAGTAGAAATGAAGATGTAAGACAGAGACTCAGGAGTTCAAGCTTTGGACGTCGCCGTGATGAATTAAAACAAGGGGGCGAGTCAACTGACCTCCAACAATTGGAAGAATTAGCTCGAAAATCTGTTAAATTAATGGAAAAACATGGAAAGAAAACTACACAATATTACTTTACAGCAATGGATCTACTTAGGCAACAGTATAACCTTGTAAGAATTTTTTGCAATATTTAATAGACTTATTAAAGCGACAGCGGCCTAATAGGTAAGAGAACAGATCGCGAACTTACACGTCGTGGACCAGTGAGTTATAATCCGCCATTAGAATTCTCTCGCGAATCACTTCACAACAATACAAGTATTTTAAGCTGGATGGATTAATGTTTATCTGGAGTTAATGGCAATATTATCAATTTTAATATATTTCTTTATTATTTCATTCATCCATATTTTTAATACAGCCTATAAAAGTCTAACGCTGAACCCAGGGCTGCCCCATAGCCACGCTTGGCAGGCGGGTTGGCAACCGCAGATTTTTATTATTTTAAGCTATCATAAAGATACTGCTGCCCTTCTGTTACAGTTTAGTTTGTTACAGTTTCGACACACATGAGGCAATAAGGGGTAGTGGATATTACTGTTACACTGCCATCAAATGTTTCCTTATTATTTACTTGTAAATATTTATTTTAATACTAGCTACACCCCGCGACTTCGCCCGCGTGTAATTTAGGGTTTTAATTATGTTGCGCGGAACCATAGTTCTTTTTCTAAAATATAAGTAGCCTAAATTACTTCTTATAACATCGGCTATCTGCCAGTGAAACTCCCGTCGAAATCGGTCCAGCCGTTTTGCATATTAGCCGGAACAAACAGACAGATAGACAAAAATTTTAAAAACTGTGTTATTGTTATAAGTACCGTATATACTTTTGATATACATTTAGTAAAAAGCTGTTGTATTGACATGACAAACAGATACTTCAATTTTATTTATTTGTATAGATTTTTATTTAATTGCTATTATTAGCCCAACGGATTAGTAAGCTGAAGTGGCAGTGGGCCGGCCATATAGCTCGAAGAACCGACAACCGATGGGGAAGAAAGGTTCTCGAGTGGCAGCCTCGTACCGGCAGGCGAAGTGTAGGGCGTCCCCCCACTAGATGGAGTGACGACCTGGTAAGATATGCAGGAAGTCGATGGATGCAGGTGGCTCAGAACCGTACTTTGTGGCATTCCTTGGGGGAGGCCTATGTTTAGCAGTGGACTTGTGAAGGGCTGTAATGATGATGATGATGATTATTTACTAGGTGTTCCGCGTGACTTCGCCCGCGTGTTATTTGAGGTTTTAATTTTTGCGCGGAATTCTAATTCTTTTTCTAAAATAAAAGTAGCTAAGTTACTCCTTATGACATCAGCTATCTGCCAGTGAGTAGGAGTCCCGACCAAATCGGTCCAGCCGTATCAGAGATTAGCCGGAACAAACAGACAGACAGACAGAAAGACAGACAGACAAAAATTTTTAAAATCGTGATTTTGTTATAAGTATCGTATATACTTTCATATGCATATAGTAATAAGCTGTTATTTCAACATTACAAACAGACACTTCAATTTTATTTATTTGTATAGATTTGAAATTGTACTTTTATTTGTATAAGCATAAATTTTATTATCTAATTTAATAATTTCTTTGCAGAATTTCATAGTTGATTGCGAGAATTGCAACGGTACCCATTCTTATGACGAGTTGTCAGCTCCAGAGCGGTAACCATTTCACACCCAGTTCATGTTGTATAAACTGCAGGTTACTTTTGTGCAGGTTGCGCAACGGATGTTTGTTATTGATTAGTGTTTAAGTTAAATATAAGACACGAAATAAGGATCTTATTGATAAACAGCTATCTTTTATTAAATGTCTAATTTATTTGTAAGAGTTGCAGGGGAAATATTTTAGTTTTTCTCCAAGCGCAGTTCAACGATGGCGGAAAATCTATTTGAAACAAGATAATAACCTAAATTTGAACGTTTATTCATCGGTCCGAGGAACCTCAATTTGATACAGTAGTAGACTAAAAAAGGCGCTTGAAAAACGACATATTAGCCACGTAATTGTCGTAAGCCTTGTTTTTAAGGAAAAGTAAATTTTAAGAATATGTATAAATAAGCTTATTATATAAGCATTCAGCTCCTTGTTAATAACTAGGTGCTGAGACACAACATATACACTGACGTCCATCTTGATTAAGTATTAAAATGCACATGCGTTGTCTCTCTTGTGGCTTATATGCATACCTATACCTCAATACCAGTAAAATAGGATCCGGCTACGTTCTATGTGAACATGGACCACGACCATGTAGTATATTTGTAAGATTACACCACCCCTCGTCCAGAGGGAAGCAAATCATGAGATGGTCAGCAGCGTCTTCCCAATAACAACTGGAAAATAAATACTGCGGTTGTCAACTCACCTGCCAAGCATGGCGACTATGACAAACATCGCCCTCAAGAGTCAATCTATGGGTAGGCTTATGTTCAGCAGTGGACTTTAGTAGGCTGTAATGATAATGATGATGATGGGGGTCATCCCCGGTCGAGCCGAAGCAGTCAGGCTGTGGCCATAACGCAACTGCGATGTAAATCAACTACGTCATACTACTTCTGTTTATTTTTTTGGGAAAAGTACAAGTTGGGCAAGTACCTGAGCGTAAACTAACGGTTTATAGTCATTAATTATCACTGCCATTCGAGACATTAATTAAGTCGTTAAAGGAGACTTTCATACATTCTTGGGCCCAGATTGTAAAAAGATAAAAATGGTGTCAATTAATAGCTTATATATTATCAATACATCAGTGAAAGTTCTGAGGTCTTTGGCAATCTGAAAGCAGAATTGTAAGAGATTTAGTAAAAGTAAGGTTATGCAACAAATAGGCAAAAACCTATACTAAACAGCTGGTTTTTGAAGTGCGATTGCTATTTTGGAAGGATCGTGGGCCTAGTGTTTTAAAGCGACTAGTCGCTATGTCACAATTCACTCAGCAATCCATTGAGTCACTATCTAATAGATAAAATCTAGGTCGTAGAATCCACAATAATGAACCAAAGTCGAACGAGTAAATAAGATTATCGGTGTTTGGTATGTTAGCAAGGGCTGTAATAGTAACTAAGATCAGAGGAGTTTTGGCGGGAACTTGATCAGCAGCGGTTTGCTACTCCTGTTTTATAGTTTAAATAATAGTTTGAAGTGGATTTTGATATGTAAAAGTGGTGCGATTTTATGTATTAACTGTCTACGCATGTGAACTATTAGTGGAAATGGTGAAACAAGTGCTGTGATTGTGATGGATTCTCAAGATAAGCTGTTTGCATAGGTGCCTTTAGATACCATCGCCAACTGTCAGCTGCCTGCTGGCTCAAGTTGCCGTCAAAATCTCCCAAGGGCTGCACAATGTGACGAATCAACATATTGTGAAGCAGTGAACTATGAAGGACAATAATATATTGCTTGGCTTGGGGAAATTATAATAAACCGAATAAAAATATTCAAGACTTGGCCTAAAGGTATAGATACCAGGCAATAAACTCCAAAAAAAAGTGAGATCAGAAGTCCGTATAAAGAAAGCAGTGGTTGAGTAATATAAAATAATAAAACAAAGGGAAACACTTAAACACACACGTACTAAACGATACAAGACGAGTGATCATAGATTGAGTTGAGTCAGGTAGGAGCTGTCACTGTCAGCACAGATTAAAAATACAGTTGACAAACACAAGTAATAAATCGAACTGTAAACGTAAATAGATTTTAAGATTTATGTTTATTATGTTGGTATTTATTTTTTAAACTGTTGACACTATGTAAATATACTGTAATGTATCTATTAACTTTGATTGAACCAATCATATGATGTAACTTGTTTTTATGTTTAATTGTTAAAACTCATTCACATTAATCGATTAAAGTAATCGATTTCCTATTTTATTCGTAACATAAACTTATTTTCAAGATTTCTCGTCTTCCAGATTAAGAATCGGGCAAATATTTTTATATTTTTAAATAGAAAAATATAACGCTTTTTTTAAACCATATTTCAACTTATTACAATTGGGCCCAGAAATCTCCGTCTCCTTTTGCTATGAAACTATCTGTATTTGTAAATTAACAATGACTCATCTAGTATGTTCCATATCGCGTATGAGCTAACATTTTCAGTTTTAAATGTATAAATTATATTTAAACTACTTTTTACATTTGTTTATTCATTTTACTTTGTAAACACGTAAGTTTGCATGAGCGAAGATTTAAAATATGCATGCGATTGTACTAGGGCTTAAGCACCGACAGAAAAATTAAGGCTCACTAGTATTCTAATAACAATCTAAGCAGTATGAACTTAAAGTATCTTGAATATCAGTATCTTGATTTGCATATTATTAATCATCAGCAAACAATAAAAAAACTGGCCATTATTTGTGAACATGTAAGCCTGTAATACCGCACGTCCTTTGCAGGAGACATGCTTAATTGGGTTTCTTATTGGGTAATGAACAGGAAAAGATAAAGATCAGAGACTTTCTATATTTTTAAATCATAATTTATTAGTCAGAATACGTACATAACTAATAAATTATGATGGTGATCCCCAAAATTCAGAATAAAAATTGCAGTTCAAGTGGTGGCACCATGAAGTATCAAAATGAGAGTATTTGTGTTTAATAGATTTAAGTGGAATTATTTGTTGCTAGTTAAGTTATTACGACAGGGCTTTAAAAATATTTCAAGCAATATTTATGTTTTATTTTTTTAAATAGTTTGTTTTGAAAAGAACATGAGTTTTTGTACGTGGTAGAGCCATACTGCAGCTATATTAATAGTATAGTTGTAGCACTAATGGGTCGGCTCGACCGGGGGAGGACCACGCTCTCACAGAATACAAGCGTAAAATAGCAGCTTAACACTACTGTGTTTCGTATTGTGAGTGTAGAGAACCGGCGACCCTTTTTACTGGAAAAAAAGACATTCCATCTTAGTCCTCACGGGTGACAACGCATCTGCATTTTGATTCTTTATTGAGGATAGATGTGGATGTCTATGTGTCACAGCAACCACTCACCATCAGGTGGACTGTGTGCTCGTTTGCCACCCTATCCTTTATAAAAAAAGAGCTAGAAAAATATTATTCTCGCAGGACAGTGTCAAGACTCAGTGGTATGGACTCGGCGTGCATGGGATGGTGCCGCTCGGGTCCGTAAGCCCTAACAGCCTCCCCCCCCCCTCTATTTTCAAAGTAGGTATCTTAAAAAGCAAAATTGGTAAAAACCTTAGTATTTACAATTTATTTAAAAATGAATAAAACATTAAAATTTAGTTTCTTATACTTACATCTACTCTTGGCAAGTGCGTGTGTGCGTATTGTATTTATTTTCAAAACTTGCAATGCCAGGTGTTTGCTCTTGATGCTCGGACCCCCATCTTGTTACGCTACTGTCAAGACTGGTTCCTGTAATTCGTGACTGAATGGTTACATTTACATCTGGGTAAGGTTATCTATGTACGTATAAATAAAATTGAGGCGTGTATTTATAATATCGAAAGAACTGCCTTTTATTAAGTTTATTTGATCTTATTTGCATGCCATTATCACTTCAAATTTTTCAAATATTTTTAAAATATTTGTCAGTCTCAATGTAACAAATCTTCTGGAACAGAGATTTTACTTGAAGTGATCTATGCCACATTTTATCCGAAATAAATATCTTAAATCCAAATAATGTCATATTTTAACAGTGGTAGAGCCACGCGGCAGCTTTTGCTGTCGCACGGATGGGCCGGCTCGAACCGGGGTGGTACCACGACCTCACAGAAAACCAGCGTGAAGTAGAGGTTTACCTCTGCGTTTCACTTGGTGAGTGCAGGTGGCCGGAGGCCCTTTTTACTGGAAATGAGGCATTCCATCTTAGTCCTCATGGGTGACAACGCATCTACATTTTGATTTGTAATAGAGGATAGATGTAGATGTCTATGGACCGCAGCAACCACTTACCATCAGGTGGACTGTGTGCTCGTTTGTCACCCTTATCATATAAAAAAAATTATTAATAGATCCTACTTAGGCGAAAACAGGACGGGTCGCTAGCTGTAGCATATAATATATACTCGTAGATATATATATATATATATATTACTGGGAACTTGACAACTTCCTGGCGGGGCGTGATACTAAATGTTATACGTGAGTCTAAATGCAACAAATTTTATCCTCCATATGTATGGCTGAAAATGAACAGGTCTTGAGATATTATAGATTTTAAAGACTTTTCAATAATTACCCAGAATTTAGTATTAAATTCTAAATAAAAATAAAACCTCTTTCTTCTATGATTTCTTTTAAGTTTATTTTTTTTTGAAGCTTCAACCAAGCGAATACAATTATAACAAAGTACAAAAATTATTCACAATAAAAAGTTACGGGTGTTAATAAAATATGTTGTTTCTTTTTGTATACTTTGTATCATAAAATATTACGTACTTCAAAAACTGACTATGACATGAGACAAAAATATTTTAATAAACATGTACATTTAATTAGTTATCCAAAAACGTAATAATATTCCGGTGCAGTCGATGAATAATAATAATAAAAGTATCTTTTATTTAACGCGTATAACGGTAGAGGACGACAAAGAATGATTGTTCTTAAGAACGAACTTGCACACTTTTATCACACGAGTAAATATGCTTTCAGTCACTTGGCGTCTGATTGAATTGAAGTGTCTGGCGTAATATTGAGATAACTGTTTTATATTGAGCTAAGGGGATTAACTGCATGCTATTGAGACATGAATGACATGAATATTTTTCCTATGGGGAATTTTCGAAAGACCGTGTGGTCGGGAGATTTCTTGCTTTTATCCATTTCGTAATGTAAGAACGTTTGAAAAGTGTCAGCTGGCGCGGTGCCAACTGTATATACTCGTATGTTACATATTTATTATAAACGTTACCGCTGTATTGTGTATTATGAACTATAATCGATTATTACTCGTGAATCATTTTGAATGCGCTAACTGGCATGCATCACTTGTTAGTTCTCTAGTAATCAAACAATGTGAGTGACAATATAAGTATTATGATTTAAAGCAGTACTTGTTAGCTTAACTTTGAAGTTACGATATCACAAATTATATACAATACAACAGCAATCAATCAAAGTCACTCGCTGGAGATAAAGCCCGTAATTACAGCAAGATTAGAGTCTAAACAAGATTAGTTTGTTCTATAGTTCAGCATTAACGTAGGTCTAAAGAAAATGTTTTTTATACGATTACAACTTTTCCCAACAGTTTAGACGTTTTATATTCTTGTGGGAAAAGTATTTTAAAGTGACAAAGTATTAAAAGCCTTACCTTACTGAAGGTAAGTGGTTACTTGAAGCCCATTGACACATACAACTAATTTCAGACAAAGGTCACAGAAGCATTGCCACCTCTATATTCATTCATCAATGAAATACCTTCCAGTCAGGAATTGTAATTCGCCGCCTGCCTCTAATACATGCCGCTGCACAGACATTTTAAGTCGGGTGCCACTGCAAACATTTTGTGGACTTAGATTTCTCAATACTTAATACTCCCGGGTGCAGACAAGGCATTTAAAAATTAAACATCTTATTTGATATCAATATATGGAAAACTTGGCATAATTAAAGGAGTACTTTTATCTGTCGGTATATTATGTATGATGTAGAGCGAAGTTAAGTTTTATCCACTTTCCTCCCCCCCCCCCCCCCACCACGTCCCAGAAAGCGCGGTTTTTATAGTTTTAAAGAAAACCGTACACGATACATGAAAAGTGTGTAGGCATGAAATGATTCTTGAGCTATCAAACTCTTATACTTATTAATCAGTTAAATTTACAAAATACCATAGCAAAGTGAAATGAAAGAGTTCAGAAATAAAGATGTTAGTAATCATTGTCATAAAAGTCCTCAATTAATTTTTAATTTATTTTAGCTATAATGATTGAACTAACCTCGCCCATAGAAGCTTTCATTACTGTCTTCTCGCAGTCCTCACCGGGCGGCTAGTGTTTATGCGTCGTTCGCGCTTTGCCAAGTATTGTATTATTTTAATTTTACATTATCTCTTAAATTATGCGTCCAAATAACATGGTATAAATAACAAAGTTTATCTTCATAAAATTGTCTGGATGATGAAGTAACTTTCTTTTGTAAGGATATGTAGGCCATACCTAATAATAACGCTCATAAATCACTTTTTAATTTTCAATATTTTTTTGTCACAAAATACCTAATTATGGCTTATATATAAGAAATAGACATATGGTATCGCAGACTTATTTTTAGACGGAGTAAAGATCTATATTTTTCTAGAACCTTGTGTTTACGTATTCCTAACGATAACACCAGCGTACGCGGATAAATCATTTCGGGAGTGCTTTTTCTTCCGACTTGTACACAACAACAAATATCCATATTTAAGGCTAACTGAGAGATATAGCTTAATCTGGCTATAATATACAAAAATAATTTTTCAAATCGGACTGGTAGTTCCAGACATTAGCGCGTTTAAACAAACAAAAAAACAAAAAAAAACTCTTCCCCTTTATTATATTAGTATAGATTGTAGTAGTTTTAGAGTAAAATCTGCTTAATTTTTTTACAGAATAAAGATGGCAAACGAACATACAGTCCACATGATGGTAAGTGGATGCTGTGGCCCATAGACATCCACATTTATCCCCGATAAAGAATCAAAATGTCATCGAGGACTAAGATGTAATGCCTCGTTTCCAGTAAAAAGGTTCTCCGGTTCTCTACACTCACCATACAAAACGCAGCAGCATTAAGCTGCTATTTTACGTTAGTATTCTGTGAGAGCGTGGTCCTATCCCGAGCCGACCCATTCTTGCTATAAACATAATACAGCTGCAGCGTGGCTCTAATACATATAAGTTAGTCATAGTTGAAAACAATTTGTTTTGTTATAGAATATAATATTAATGGTTAAATATCTTTAATTCTAAGGAGAGTGAAACATGGATAAGCATTGGTAAATACAAAATAATAAAACAGAAAAAAGCGCGAAAAGTATGCTTATATAAAACAAAAGAAACAAGGTAACAACCTAGTTATATCGCCTCAATCCGTACCTGGCTCAATATTCCAAACAGCCACATCAGCATATGCGTGAGAACTCGAGTGATAATTCTAACAGTAATGTAAGACGATATGATAATTGTATTAGACTTATTTTATTCACATTAATATTAATTCATTCTGTAACTAACCGCCTTCGAAAGAATATTAAATCATTTTATACTTTAAATTGTGTTTTTAAAAAGAATGTTGAGGTTCGTCGCAATTTTAGTGGCGCAGCCGGTATGATATCCGTATATATTCTGCTGTCGTGCTAACGCCTTTCGGATCCCAAAATCGGTTCAAGCGTCAGTATAGCAGTCAGGTTCGGATATCCTCGAACCAAACAAATAATTCCCGCGACGCGCGCGCTATCGTTTCCAAATCAATCGATTACGCGCACTGGATCATCGGCAGTACATATCGAAGTGGTCAGAATCAACTGGAGGACATGGGATTGAACATACTGTGAGTAAACCTTTTCACTTCCTGTTTACATTTATCCCATTCTTTTCCGCATTTTCCGAACTAAAATCGTCGGGCCAAATTATTTGCAATTATCTGATTTTGTTGGCACAAAATAGGCTGATAATATTCTTGTTAATAGTTTAAGTTACATTAAGTAAGATAGTTTAAATAAAAATGGCAGTAACTGTTATTCCAGCACATATTTTAGATTTTTTTTTCCGCCGATGGTTACACCACCATTGACGGCAGTGTATTTTCAATTTCAACACAGATGCTGTTTTATACACAATATATTTTTAATTTAGTTACTGTTAAGAGGACATACTTTACTGCTGCGATTTGATACAGAGTAAAGTGTTCCTCTTAATTTATAGTTAACATAGAATTAAATATATATATATATATATATATATATATATATATATATATATATATAACTAATACATACATTAATATCTAAAACTAAACTAATAATAATCCTTTGCGTCTCTGTTTCTAACTTTTGTAAAATTTTACTAATAATCTTAAAAGTAAATACAACATATTATTATTAAAACTAAGACTTTTTTTTATTACAACTAACAAATATCATATACTATTGTCATTATGTATTTTATAAATTGATTAAGACTATTTACAATTATTTTGATAAATTTATTAAACGATTCCAAAGTTGCTTCCTTTTCCATCAATTCTAATAATATATAGGGTGACACTCTGAGGTTGTTGCAAATTGTCTCGTGATTAAACCTATGTTTAGAGAAAGCAGGACATTGTTCTAAGAGATGGGCCAGCGATTGAAAAGAGGTGCCATCGCATGGGCACTTGTCATCGTCTGTGATTTTAAATCTATATAAATAGGATTTATGAAATCCGTGATTTGTAAGAAACTGAGTCATATGAAAGCTTGTCGTGATTAAGGATCTAAGTTTTTTAATGTCTCCTAAACTAGGTAATATTTCTTTAGTGTATCGGCCTTGTTCCGCGCTGTCATATCTTGCTTGCCAGGCGGTTACACAAAAAACCGGATTACTTTGCTACACCCATCTCTTACATTTAAGCACAGAATCAAAAAAGACATATTTTAGATTTAATTCCTAGATACGATGGAGATGAAAAATTACTCAATTTATTCATCTCAAAATGTGAATATGTTTTGTTAAATTCAGATGGCGACAATACTCAAAAATTTATATAGATTCCATGCTATAAGTAGTAAGCTTAGTGGTAGAGTTGCTACTCTACTTAGTGATAACCTAGTTTAAGTACGTGGGAGGATTTGAAAGAAATTTTGACCCAGCATTTCGGCGACACCCGTTAAGAAGAATGTATTGCTATCGAACTAGAATCTCTAAAAATCAAACAAGGAGAGTCATTTATTCAGTTTTGTACTAGAATACAAAATGTTAAAAGTTCTCTATTTGCTAAATTCCAAAGACATTGTGATGAAGGAATAAAGGCAGCCAAAATGATTATATATAATAATACCGTTTTGAACGTATTTTTGTACAATTTACCCGAAGACCTTATTAGAATTGTCCGACTCAAAGGCTGTTCTACTTTGGAGATCGCTTTAAGTATAGTCACAGAGGAAATTAACTTCTTAGCTCAGTATAACGCCAAAAATAATAAAGCCAAACCAGTTCAGCAATTAGCTCAGCAAAGTTTCGTGAGAACAACTGCATTTATAAATTCGAATTTGACACCAAACAATAATAATAATAGTAGTAATTTCAAGTTTGGTGTATCCAATAACCAGATAGGATATAGGCCGAATTTGATGCATACGAATAAATTCACAGCACCTCAACAAAGCTACCATTTTGCATCACCACAAAATTCAATGCCACGTAATTTCAATCATCAATTTACCCAACAACCACGAGCACCATTCCAAGTTGGTGGATTTAAATTTGGCATTCCCCAACATCAAGCTCAAAGATACGGTATACAGAACCAACAACAGCCTAACCATTTTAAATACGGCCTTCAACAACAGCCTAATCAATTTAAATACGACTTTCAACAACAGCCTAATCAATTTAGATACGGCATACAACAGCAACCCAACCAATTCAAATTCGGCATACAAAATCAACCGCCCAAAAACGTTTACGACACTGACGTATCTATGCGTACCGCACCAATTAGGCAAAACATGACGACGAATGATTTATTCTTTAGCGAGGAACCGTCAACATCGTGTCAAGATTTCTCTCACGATAATAATGACGGTTACTACTACGACCACTACGATGGTTTTGTAGAAGACCCTTCATCTGAAGGTCAATATCTAGAAAATTTTAATGAAATTAATAATGAAGATAATATAGTACCTGAAAATTTTCCGATAGTAGCCTTCGAAAGCCCTCCGAAATGATCCATCTTAATTATTGCGATAGCACTTTAGAATTACCTCATATAGTAATTCCCGAAATAAATTCAAAATTCCTAATAGATACCGGAAGCAGTAGATCCTTTATTAGTCCTGCCAAGGCTAACCAATATTTTGGTGAATTTAAATACAATGAACCTTTCACAGTTGTAAGTACCCATGCGCAAAGCATGCACGATGAAATAATTTTTATACCGCTTTTAAAAACGTTGAATAGTACTCTTCCACAAAAATTTACATATACGATGTGGACGGTAGATACGACGGCCTTATTGGGTCAGATTTATTAAAAAAATTGGCAGCTAATATCGATATGAACCACCAAATTCTACGAACACCTAATACTGAAATTCCAATAATTTATAATCCACCTTATGAAATTAATTTAGAACCAAGATTGGAAAAACGAGTAAAAATACCTACCAACTTACAAAACGGCGACGCAATCATTGATTTTACACAATTTAGTGAGGGAGTTCGTATGCCATGTGCCCTTATCAAATGTGATAATTTCTTTGCCGAAACCATTATTTAAAATGTGTCGAATGAAAAAGCTAATATTAAATTTATTTATTATTATTTATTTATTTATTAAGAACCGTTTAATGTAACTGTATTTCAAAATAATGAGTGTGCCGTAAATGTGATAAATTCCAATTGCGAGATAGATGAGATTTTAAAAGAAAATTTAATTAAATTACGATTAGATCATACAAATGAAGAAGAACGGAAAGCTATAACTAAGTTATGCTATGAATACAGCGACATATTTTATAGTGAAAAAATTCCGCTTTCTTTTACAAATCAGGTAAAACATAATATTAGAACAGTTAACGAAGATCCTATATATATCAGACCGTATCGCCACCCACCTTCCCAAAATGAGGAAGTCCAAAGACAAGTAGACAAACTTCTTCAAGATAACGTAATCCAAAATTCTCACTCACCTTGGAGCGCACCGGTTCACTTAGTCCCCAAAAAACTAGACGCATCCAGGCAGCCTAAATTTAGAATGGTTATAGATTATCGGCGATTAAGTGAGAATACAATAGACGATAAGTACCCGTTACCTAATATAACTGACCTTTTTGATAATTTAGGCAAATCTGTGTATTTTAGTACCCTTGACCTGGCAAGTGGCTACCACCAACTAGAAGTTAATGAAGCTGATAGGCCAAAGACAGCTTTTACAACTCAATCCGGTCACTATGAATTCAAACGCATGCCGTTTGGATTAAAGACAGCTCTTGCAACTTTCCAGCGAGCAATGGATAATATCTTAAGAGGCCTCCAAGGTCTCCATTGCTTAGTGTACCTCGATGACATAATTGTGTATTCGGCAAGTCTTCAGGAACATATTGAAAAATTAAGGAAAATTTTTGATCGTCTCAGAGAAACCAATTTAAAAGTCACGTTAGATAAGTGTGAATTCTTGAGAAAAGAAGTTGTATATCTAGGTCACACTATTACAAAGAGGGTTTGAAACCAAATGACGAAAAAATTAAAGCAGTACTAAAATATCCATTACCGCGTACAGCCACGGAAATAAAAAGTTTTCTCGGATTAGTAGGGTATTATAGAAAATTTATTAAAGACTTCGCTAAACTTACACAACCGCTTACCTCTTGCCTGAAAAAGAAAAACAAAATCGAAATTACAAAAGAATATATAGACGCATTTAAAAGATGTAAAGAGCTTTTAACAAACGCCCCACTTTTACAATACCCTGACTTCTCTCGACCGCTCGTTCTCACCACAGATGCGTCGAACTTTGCTCTCAGTGCAAATCTATCGCAGGGACCCATCGGTAGTGACAAGCCTATAGCCTTTGCAAGTCGTACATTGAACGATGCTGAAACGAAATATAACACCATAGAAAAATAACTTTTGGCAATCGTTTGGGCAGTCAAACATTTCCGCCCTTACGTATATAGAAAAAAATTACAATTTACACCGATCATCGCCCTTTAGCCTGGTTAAATTCAATAAATGAACCGAATAGCAAACTAACTAGATGGAAGCTACGCCTATAGGAATTTGATTACGAAATAGTGTATAAGAACGGGAAACAAAATTGTAACGCTGATGCTTTATCTAGAATTAAGATTAACGCCTTAACTGATAATGATGATGTTTCTATGCAAGTGAATATAGACAAAAACGAAAAAAAACTTCAACGCCATTTGAGCAATGTAAAACATAACATAACATAAACACTCACGCCTGTCACCCAGAGGGGTAGGCAGAGACTATGGAATTCCATTTGGCACGATCCTGACACACCTCTCTCGCTTCCTCCACATCCATATACCTACGCATACACGCTCGTCGGTTAAAGGTACTCTTAATTTGGCCCATTTTCAATATATCGCCTATTTGGCCGATAAACTTTCGCCTAGGGCGACCCTTCCTGACTCTGCCATTCACCTCTGCAACATAAATTTGCTTTGTCACTCTTTCCTCATTCATTCTTTCTACATGACCAAACCACCGAAGCATTCCTTTCTTAATCCTAGTCACAACATCATCTTGCATACCACACATTTCTCTTATCACACTATTTCTCACCCTGTCATTCAGATTCAGCCCTAGCATACTACGTAATAACCGCATTTCTACAGCATTTATTCTACTCTCGTGCTTCTTCTGCCATACCCAACTTTCACTACCATACATTAAAGTAGGCACTAACACAGCATTGTGAATTGCCAAACGTGCCTTTTTGGACACATTCTGACTTTTCACAATAGAGTGTAGAGCCCCATTCAATCTATTTCCTGCATTCACTCGTCGTTTTATATCCTTATCATATCTACCATCCCTGCTAAACACACATCCCAAATACACAAACTCATCTACTTGCTCTGCCAACTCCCCTTCTATTCTTATTTCACATATCGTTTTACTTTCTTCTCTTTCAAAAACCATAACTTTCGTCTTACTTGCGTTCACTTTCATTCCCTTTTCTTTTAATGTCCTGTTCATTAATGTAACCATCATTTGCAACTCGGCTGCCGACGACGCAAGTATGACTTGATCATCGGCGTACAAAAGGCATTTGACGGTTAACTCACCCATTCTTAACCCGCATTCTTCTGCTTTCAAATTTTCCAAACAACTGTCCATAAATAGGTTGAACAGCCACGGGGAAGCCACACAGCCCTGTCTGACACCTTTATGGATGCCAAACCAGTTCGAGTAGGCCCCGTTGATCCTGACACAAGCACTAGAGTCCCTATATAGAGACTTCAATGCCTGTATCAAGCCAGCGCTCAACCCAAATGAGTTCATTGTTTGCCATAACACATCCCTGTCCACTCTGTCATAAGCCTTCTCCAAGTCTATGAACGCACAAAAAACTTTTTGGTTTTTGGCCAAAAACTTCTCCGCGATCATGCACATGGAAAAGACCTGATCCGTACATCCCATTCCCTTTCTAAATCCCGCTTGCACATCCCAAATTTTTCCATCAGTTTCTTTCATAACTCTTTCAATTAGTACCTTAGCATACAGTTTTCCCACAATGCTAAGAAGGCTGATACCACGGTAGTTTTTACAGTCCTGCTGTGATCCTTTTCCCTTATATATTGGGACTATCACGGCTTTGCACCAGTCTCCCGGTACCCGCTTAAGTTCCCAACATAAATTAAACAAGGTGCACAGCAGTTCTGCCACCACTCCTTCTCCAGCCTTTAGCATTTCGAGAGATACTCTATCATAACCGGCTGCCTTACCTGCTTTCATACTTTTCATTGCTTTCATTATTTCATCTATACTTATATCTCTATCTATTTCCTCTTCTTCCGGAATTTCTATTTCATTTAATTCAAACGTCTCATCACTCATAAACACGCTTTCAAAGTATTCCTTCCATCTCCTTAAACTCAAAACTTCGTCATTCAGAATACAGCCATTCTGGTCTCGTATAGCATTCATTCTAGGCTGTTTTGAATGTCCCCTGGTAGTTCTTACGAGTTTCCAGAACATTTAAATGTTTGCCTGGAAGTTATCCGATATTCTTCTATCATTCATATCCCTTCTTTCTTGCTTTTTCCTTTCAACTACTTCTTTTACTCTCTTATTTAGGTGTCTAAAGACTGCCTTTTTTTCTTTCAATATCATCATTCATACTGCTAGAATTACTAGCCTTGGTTGCTAGTAAATCTAGCCATGCTTTCTTCTTTGCTTCAACTTCCATCCGTACCTCATCATCCCACCATAACGTGTTAATTTTCCTTTCATTCGTTCTCTTACTTACACCACATACTTCGGTAGCTGCATCCACTAAACCTTTCTTGACATTATACCACACAGTCTCCAAGTCTAAATCATTCATGCACAATTCAGCCATACCACTTATATTTTCTCTCAATCTATATTTGAACTTCTCTCTCACACCTTCATCTTGTAACCTCTCTGTTTTTATACGCTGTAAAGCAGTGGTAGACACAGATGTCCGATGCCTCCAACGTCTGAAAAGACCATTAATTCGGCATAAGACCAAGTAATGATCCGTCCCTACGTTAGAGCCCCGGTAAACCCTTGTATCTACCACCGCGCTCCTCATTCTTTCATCAACAATTATGAAATCTATCATACTTCTATCATCACCTCTTTCCCATGTATACGTGTGAATCTTCTTATGACGAAAGAAAGTGTTCGTCACAAAAAGACTCTTTTCCACGCATACGGCGAGAAGGCTTTCACCATTCTCATTTATACTTTCATCACCAAACGTTCCCAATATCCTTTCATAACCAAGCCTCCTCACCCCAACCCTTCCATTAAAATCGCCTAATATCACAATATTTTCATTAACCTTGCATTTCATTAGCACCATCCTTACCAACTCCCAAAACTGCTCTCGGATATAAGTGGGCTTAGACATGTCTGGGGCGTAGACCCCTAAAACAAACAACTTCTTTAAGCCCACTTTCATTCGTATCCATAGCAGTCTCGGGCTTACACATTCATACTCTTTCACACAATGACCCATTCTTTCTGAAAGGATGATACCGACTCCCTGGCATGCCCGCTCGGTCTCGTCTACACCAGACCAGTACGCGGTGTACATTAGGGTGGAACGAAAAAAAAAATTTCAGAATTTTATTTTGGAATAGTTGTATTATGTTGCCTAATGACATTAGTTAGCTCCATTTAAAATATAAATATTATCAGACAGCGGTAAAAGCCCCCGCCAGGACACAAAACATTTACAAAAATGATGATTTTGGGGCTATTTACACAGCCTACAAAATAGTACAGAATTCATTACAATTCGTTTATTTTATTCAAAAACATATTCAAATATAGTAGTTAACTAACTGTTGCAATTAAACATTTCATTATTTTAATATAATTTGGCGCTGGGACAGAGAAGAAAAGTGCGGGACGAAGCGGGGGGCGGCACGTGATAATCTACGAATTGCAGTGTTTTGTTTTAACCAGTGTCGATAATTGTCTCAAGGTGAAAGGTCGCGCGTCAATTATTTTCACGAGTACTTATTAGTTTACGTTTTTAAGTGTATTAACATGACTTCTACGAGACAAAAGTTAAAATGTCCAATATTTGGTGAAAGTGCAGAGTTGAAAGAGAATATTCTTCCTACGTATGAAAATGTGATGAAATTCTATGATTGGGTACGACAAGACTTAAAAGTAAGAAATAACACAAGAAAAGAACCTACGTTTTTGGAAATTGCCGAAATAGTTGCTACGAAAATCGAAGAATTGTGGATAAAATCTTCTATTCCAATTGTCACACATAAACGAGTTTTACAGCTAATAAAAAGTTATCACTCAAAATGTTATAATTTGAAAAAGTCTTTGAAGAAACTTAAGGCAGAAAAGTTAAAAGAGTTTAGAGTACAAAGTAGAAAGCTTTTTGACATAGCTGCATGTAAATGTAAAAAATATATAAGCTGTACCTGTGTGAGAGAAAAAAAGGTACCAAAAGAGGAACAAATATTTTTAGAAGACCAACGCTCTAACAGACTAATGGTTCTAGGAAGAACGGATCTCGTCCAGAGTAAAAAATTACAGAATAGAAGATTACGTGCTCTTAAACATGAAATCAGGCATAATTCAAATATAATTAAAGAAATTCCTTCTACTTCGTATCGGCTAAATAGATCTGAAGTTTGTTCTAATGTCGACCTTCCTTCTTGCTCGTCGACCGCAGATGGTATTGACACCACTCAAACAGTGGATCAAAAGCCTATAAAGCTCACGGATGCCAGTCTTCATAGTTTGACGACTGTATGCGATAGGTACGGAGTATCAGACAGAGCTGCAGCAGCTATCGTATCATCTGTTCTATGTTCTGCTTCTGATGCCGACTCTGAGGCACAGTCTACTAACGTTGTGGACAGGATGAAACTAAGAAGAATAAGACAGAAAGTACGCGAGCAAATTTTAACAGAAGAAAGAGTTATAGAAATTCCTGCATTATATTTCGATGGAAGAAAAGACAAGACGGCTAAAACTGTATTAAAAGGATCAAAGAGGTTTAGAGTGATTGTACAAGAGGAACATATTTCGATTATAAAAGAACCAGGTTCTGTTTACGTTGGGTATGTTGTTCCAGCATCGGGCAGTGCAAGAAATATTGAAAGAGCTATCCACAGCTTTTTGACGATTGAAAAGATATCACTAGAGAGTATAATGGCAGTTGGCTGTGATGGAACAAACACAAATACAGGAAAAGTGGGAGGCGTTATTCGTCTTTTGGAAAATAGACTATCCCGACCATTGCAATGGATAATTTGTCTCTTACACGCCAATGAGTTGCCATTGAGGCATTTGTTTACCTATTTGGATGGCCCTACTTCAGGACCTAAATCATTTGCGGGGCAAATTGGTAAAGCATTAGAGACATGCGAGACGTTGTCGTTGGCCCACTTTAAGAAGATAGACTGTGATCTACCTCCACAAATAATAACAGATCTCAGTACAGACCAAAAATATCTACTAGAAATTATTACTGCTGTCATAAGTGGATCCTGCTCTCCCGATTTATTAAACCGAAGCCCAGGTAAGCTATCCCATGCCCGCTGGTTAACAAGAGCTAATCGCATACTGCGTTTATATATTTCTACTGAAAATCCACAAGAAAATCTTGTAATTTTAGCTACGTTTGTCGTAAAATCGTACGCCCCTCTCTGGTTCGCTATCAAAACACATTCATCCTGCAAAGATGGTTCAAAACATTTATGGAAGCTCATTAACAGCACTAGGTATTTGTCCAGCGAGTTGTTGGCGATAGTGGACCCTGTTTTAATTCGAAACAGTTACTTTGCTCATCCCGAAAACATGTTGTTAAGTATGATAACAGATTCACGGAAGCATATTAGAGAACTCGCTGCAAGACGCATTTTAAAAGCTCGTCAAGCTAATAAAAATTCTGTTCCGCGCATGTTTGAGGTGCCAAAAGTGAACCTTAATTCACGTTGTTACATAGACTTGATTGACTGGCAACAAAATATATACGAACCGCCAATACTAAAGAATATTTCTGATGAGCAGTTGCAAGATCTCATTGAAAATGGAGGAGATGCAGTTTTGGAGTTTATGAGACTGCCTTGCCACACCCAGGCTGTGGAAAGATCAGTCAAAGTTGTGACAGAAGCAGCTCTAAGTGTGTGCGAAAAGAAAAGAAGAGAGGGATTCATAAAATCTAAATTAGCATCTCGAAAAGTCATGCCAAAGTTTGAGACGAAAAAGGATTTCTGCTTTAAAAAATAACATTATTCATAGAGTCATAACTTTTTTAACTTGTATTCACATTGAAAATAAACTATTTTATTAATGAAAACAATCTTTATTTTATTATTTCCATGCATAACATATAACATTTACTTCTAATTTTGTATGTAGGGTGTACTATACAACGCGTCTATAAAAACTTGAAAAATGAAATTTCAAGTCTATGGCGGGAGTTCAAGCAGTCGAGTTAGAGTTTTTATATTAAGGTATATTATTTACAATTACATAAAGCAACTTTTACATGGTATTCCGAAAAGATTCTAGAAAAAAAATTTTTTTTCATACAAAAGTGTTCCACCCTAGTGTACATGCCATGTGTAGTAGCATCCTTTCCCTTCCGTTTCGTCTCATTTACACATAACACGTCTATTCCTCTATCATGCATCATATCGCATACTTCATCCATCTTATCATTCATTCCTCCACATACATTCAATGTAGCCAGACGGGCTTCCGCAATCCACTTTTCGCCCCTCCGGGGGACAGAACGTGACGGGTGGCGAACCTCGTCGCCGGTTTTCCTCCCGGAGATTCTTCGCACCCCTGCCCCATTAAAGGGGCGCCGGGAACTCGGGGCCATTTCTTTAATTCTATGCCTCATGGTGCGAAAGTAGGGTGTGGTATTTTTTACGCCGCTACCACACGGCGAGGAGCCGAGTCAGTTCTTTCGGCTTTGTCGCTTGTTTAGCACCACCCGGGGGACACGTGTAGGGTGGGCCTAGGATTAGGTGGTCAAAGCCTACGGACGCGAGCGACTCATCCCCCTATGTATTGTATTGAGCAATGTACTCTCTAAAATTGTACATCTAGGTAATTCGAATCAGGCGGGGGACGTAGTAACAGTATCATCCGATTCGGAAACGTTGAGTATTCCTTCTTTACAGGGTAGACAATCTCCATATCCGATACCATCTCCAAATAGTAGCACCGCCACAGTTTCTGAAGGACACAGTAGTAACAATACAATACATTTTGCTAAAAACATAGACACAGCAGGAATTTTTATTCTTCAGGAAGCGATTGATGCGAAACCAAATCAAATAATAGTTCATACCTGAAACAGAAATGAATGTTCAGTTAAAAACTTGTCTAGGGATAAACAAAACATATTGGAAGTTCACTTACCATTAAATAATTTGGATTTAATTAAAAAATTCTTGAAAGATTATATTAGACCTAAAATTAAATATTTTTTTTTTATTTCGAAGATATCATACACCGCAAGCAGTTCTCGGAAGTCACAACGCAATACTTCAAAAAGGATAGTGTTAAATTTTATAATTGTACAAAGAGGATAGTCTATGTAGAAGATGAAAATGAGCAACGCGAAGTAGTTCTTAAATATCATTTAGGCAAAAATTGCCATAGAGGCATTAGGGAAACATTAGTACATTTGAGACTGAGATTTGAGAGGTCTGCAATAAAATGAAGTACGACCGTAAACCCCTAAAACCTCAACTTCAATTGACTCAAACCCAGTTTAAACCATTCCAAGAAATTTTCATTGATACCTTTTCGATATAAGGTAAGTATTTTCTAACCTTGATAGACGCGTTCAGCAAATTGGGTCAAGCAATTGAAATTAATAGTAGATCTACCCCGGAAGTAATAAGAGCTTTAATAAAGTATTTTTGATTTTACGGAATTCCATCAAAAATCAGTTCAGATCCCGGTATGGAATTTAATAATGTACTCTTAAAGGAAATGCTAACATTCTACAAAATCAATTTACACATTGGTAATGCGCACAACCCCAACTCTATGGGACTTATCGAAAGGTTCCATTCAACTATTACCGAAATTTACCGAATCGCGAACATAAAATTACAGACGCAGCGTCAGTGATGACATATGCTATTATGTCATACAATCATTCAATTCATTCTTCGACAGATCTCACGCCTTTTGAAGTAGTATTCGTACACACCAAATCCAATAGTACATTTGCCATTAATTACGATAAGCAATTCACGCAGCAGTTAGTAAAGGATCACGCTAAAAGGACCAAATATTTATATGAATATCTTACGGATAAAATAATTGACAAAAAGTTAACCGTGAGAGAAAAATACGCAGGCGAATCACAGTTCGATTTAGTCGTAGGTGATACTGTGTTCATAAAAGGTCTTAATAATAGACGGGGCAAAGAAAACCACGTTACCAAAAGGCTCATGTCACCGGTGCTATAAAAAGAAATGTAGTTCCCGTTGAAACTAATAAACGTATTACTAATGTTCCTATTAAAGACATAAAACGTCCTTCGCAGATTATTTCTACTGGTGATCCGAACGATGGGAATCCAGGCCTTTCATCGGCTTTGCATTGACAAGAATCTGGGATTGTTACCTGTTGACGAAGGTCAAGCATTCGTTAATTATGATAATTGGATAGTTATTAAGATATTAGATTTAAATTTAATTTACGACGAATTAGGATCAAGTATGCATAGATATGGGTTACTTAAAAAGACTGTTCAAAGTTGTTTCGATAGTAAATCATTTGATTCAGATTTTACTACCGTCCAATATCAAACCGATTATACTATGAATATTACCATCGACAAATTTAAACAATTAATTCCTCCATTACAAACCAGAAGAGGTCTCCTCGATCCGGTTGGCTCTTTGATAAAAGCCATCACAGGTAACTTAGATAATAACGACGCTCTTAGATATGAAATATTAATAAATAAGCTACATACGGAACAAAACGTGATTAAAAATAAAATGACAATAGTTTCCGGAATGGTGGGTTCCTTTACAGCCATGGCAAACTCTACTAAATTTTATACGAGTAGTAGATAATATTCAAAACATTATCCAAGCTTTAAACAACTCCGATTTTCGACAAACGATTACCAAACTCATTCCCGTTTATAATATCCTCCTTGATAATTTTCATAATTTATATTTCTATTTGAATGAAATCGAAACAGCCATTGCTTATAGTAAAATTAATGTACTACACCAGTTAATGATTGATACAGAAGAACTTATAATATTGTTAAAGGAAAAAGAGCAAACTGACAAATTAGTGTTTCCTGTCACTTTTGAAAATATTGTAAAATTAGAAAGATGTATCGAGATAAAAGCCTATATTAAACAGAATCAGATAAAGTTTATTATGAGTATTCCGCTTATTAGAAATGAAATATTTAACTGTTATAAATTAATTCCCTTACCTGTATTACATAATGGCCAGACGACTCTCATCCTACCTAAAAATCCGTACCTACTTGTGAAAGGGCTGAAAGCAACACCGCTCTCTCAGTCATGTCGCGAGGTCGACGAACGACGATTCTTGTGTCATGAGAACGACATACAACTCTTCACCAATGACAACTGTGTCGTAGAAATCATGCAGTTTCACACAAATATCTCAAGTTGTCACCCGATCCCTGTCACCCTTGAAAATGTGAAGATCTACCTCATACAACCAAATCGCTGGATAGTTTACTCAAATACTGAAACAGCTATGACTAAATTCTGCGACAATGAAGTAAGCCAAGAGATTCTACTAGGAACCTACCTCTTAACTATGGATGATAACTGCAAGTTGAAAATCAAAGGATACGAACTGAAAAGACATCAGACTCAAGGTAAAGAAATAACCTACATAAGACAGCCATTAATAAACTTACCAAAGATAATATTCAACCCGTCAAGCACTCTGAAGAAGCCTATGAATCTCGATGGAATTAATATAGAAGACGTACAGTTCCTGAATCTATTACTGGAGAAAAGTATGGGAGAAATTAGTGACAGTGAGTTAAGTGAAAATGGAAAAAGTGAAATTACTAATAAAAGTGTTAGTTTAGCCAACATTATTATTTTAGTTATTATATTAATTATTTTAAGTATAATTTTTAAACATAAATTAATTGAGATCTGTAAAATCTCTAAAATTCGAGATAATCCCGAGGATAATCCCGAACTTGTGGAGGGAGGAGTTATATCGCCTCAATCCGTACCTGGCTCAATATTCCAAACAACCACATCAGCATATGTGTGAGAATTCGAGTGATAATTCTAACAGTAATGTAAGACGATATGATAATTGTACTAGACTTATTTTATTAACATTAATATTAATTCATTCTGTAACTAACCACCTTCGAAAGAACATTAAATCATTTTATACTTTAAATTGTGTTTTAAAAAGACTGTCGAGGTTCGTTGCAATTTAAGTACCTAGTAAATAAAGAAAATAATATTGAGATGTTACCGTCACAGCCGACCCTACCTGAAATTATTTTCATCAATCACTATCCACTAGCCTAGAATCACTAGCCTTTACGTATAGTCACACAATGTTGATGGGTGACTTTAACACCTGTTTCCTTAAAGGCGACAATCGGGCTATAAAACTTGAATCTATAATTGAATCGTGTAATATGCAAATCCTACCACTTTCTGCTACTCATAATTGTCAATATGGTGTCATATTTAAATCTAGTTTTCAAGCATGGACTGTGTCCTGCTGATGCATTCTCTTATCACGATTTAACTCTCCTTTCGTATAAACTACGCCCTCCTAAAATAAAAACCTAAATTAGTTCTGCAACGTAATTTTGGAGGAATGGATATTGACAAACTTTGTGAAGATGCTTATAATATTGACTAGTCAGTGATTGCGAGAGTACTACAGACTGACGATAAAGTGGAACTTTTCTGTTCCCTACTCACTCAGCTTTACGACGTTCACGCGCCAATGCATTATGTGAGACTTAAACACTTACCTGCTCCATAACTCTCTGATGATCTGAAAAAGCTTATTTTGCAGAAGAATGCGGCATTGTCAAAGCTTAAGAGGAATAAAACAGAGGAAAAACTAAGGAAATACGCCAAAATCAGGAATCGCTGCAACACATTATGTAGAGATGCGCAACGACGCCATATTCATATATCAGTCGAGAACAGCGACTCTTCTATGGTGTAGAAGTTTCTTAAAACAGTTGAAGTTGGTAGAACATACCTAAATGCTTCACCTACTAGTTCGTTTTTAGTCAGTTTACTGAATGTGATGTTATGAAGATCATATTATCCATTTCCTCAAATGCTGTCGGTAGCGATAACATTAGCCATAATATGATTGTTCCTCTCATTATGGTTATCACTCCCATTATTACTTATTTACTTAATGCGTTTGTCTCTTCCTCTAATATCCCTTAAGCCTGAAAGGGTGCTAATATTATACCCTTTCCGGAGAGATCTAATCCATTTAACTTCTCTCCTCTCGAACTTTCCTTTCTTAAGTCCTTGAAAAACTTATTTGCCAACAGCTGACCCTTTTCCTTAATAAGCACAACTTATTGAATACCTTACAATCTGGTTTCCGTCCAGGTCATAGTACGGCTACTGCCTTAATCAAATTTACTGATGACATACGTTGGGGTATGGATAATAAACAACTCACACTCATGACTTTGCTGGATTTCAGTAATGCGTTCAATACTGTTAACTTCGATATACTGTTGAGTCTTTTGTGTGTTCTTGTTGTGTTACTTTAATATATCTTCATCAGTAGTTAACTGGTTTCAAAGTTATCTCTGTGGCCGTCGGCAGTGTATTCGTATCGATGAAACTCACTCATCTTGGTGTGATATTACTATCCCTTACTTTGATAATGTCAAAAATCTTGGTATTTATATTAGTAATTCCTTAAATTGGATACGCCAACTGAATGAGAACCTTTACGCTCTTCAAGAAAATTCATTATAAGGGTACCAAAGCTCTGGAATGCTCTACCTTTGCATATACGTGAAGCACAATTTATTGTTATCTTTAAGCGGCTACTTAAAGAGTGTTACTTGTCTCAATCGTTTCGACACCGTGAGGATAAATTATGTGATTATGTATTTATTGTATCTATCAGCTTTATATTATTGTTTGAGGAGTTTTGTAATTTATATATGTATTTTTGGGCAGGTATGTACGTTTGTTTATATATTTATATATATGCATATATTTTATGTTTTACTTTATCTTTATTATGTATTAGTAATTTATATTATTAGTTATTTATATATAGTTATGTATTAGATAAGTTAATTAATAAATTAAAATATATATATTTTATTTTATTGGATTTACTATCTATATCGCGCATATTGATATTATATGTCGTATATTTATATTGCACCACCTACTTATTCATTTTTTTTATTCCTCTACACCTTTGGTTGCCTGGAAGAGATCTCTATGTAGCGATAAGGCCGCCAAATTTTACATATAATCTGCTTTTTGTTATGTCATTTGTATATTTGTTCGTGGTGTACAATAAAATTATTTTCATTCATACATTCATAATGATGATAAGACATCTATGGGTGAGATCTATGTTATGGACTTTCAATAGGCTGAGCTAACAACTTAATGAAGGAAATAATAGAATAATGTTTTCACGCTGCTGAGACACGAGAATCGGGGAGATCCACTACGGATTATATTGTATAATTAGTAGATATATTTTGTAATGTTAAGTAAAATTTTAAAGCACTATTTAACGCCTTCATTTTAAGCCAAAGTCTTTATTCTTACATTTGGCAAACCAATCGATTTTATAATCTCTCTCTCTCTCTCTCACTCTCTTTCTCTATCTTCTCTACCTAAGTTGAAAATAATTTCAATAAATTCAAGACCTTTGTATGGATGATAATAAAATTAAAAAAGCCAGCAACGTTGAACTAAATGTTGTCATCCATATTCATTGTTTATGTTTTGCTAAACTGCTAATTTT
Organism: Parnassius glacialis; assembly: GCA_033319125.1. NCBI lineage: Eukaryota > Metazoa > Arthropoda > Insecta > Lepidoptera > Papilionidae > Parnassius > Parnassius glacialis. Next base: position 35,666,267 of record JAVANC010000013.1, on the reverse strand, counting down.
TACTCATTTGTAACTACGATTTATTCGGGAGATAAGCTCCCTTCGGCCAAAATGACATCAGATCGGTTGAGTTTATAAAATACTAATTATGCATGTTCCAATTTTCGTGCACGCAGTTTTATTTCTTTAGAAATCAATACTGTGTTGCTATAATTATAAGACCATAATTACGCATATAAATTTATCTATATTTAAATAGTGTTCCTTTTATAATACCTAAATGATATGTAATTTAAACTTGTGCATTTATTTTATTAATAATTTTCTATATTGTATTAAACAGAAGAGTAGTACATCTAGTAAAAGGTCTTTATAAGGTCTTTCTAGTACCTATTTTCTTTTTCCTAAGTCGCCTCTCACGACTCTCACGGGGTAAGACGCATTCCCTATAGTAGTAGGTAGTTCCACTCTTGAAGAAAGAATTATTGGTAATATAATATGTTTTCTTTATGATGTACATTATATGAAATAAACAAAAGCACGTTATTGCCATTTTATTTACGTACAAATTGTATTACGAACGAAAACAAAAGAATAAAATGGAAGAAAAAGGTTTATTATGAGGATTTTTAAGCCTGTGTTATAAAAAAGACATCTAAATGTTAAACAAAATGCTGAAGGACTTTTATATCGCCAATATAATTCCGTATTTTTATGATCAAAAGTAAAGGGAAATAACGCTTTTATTATATCTTCAACTGTGAAAATTTTATTAAATTATTACATCGATAACCTACAGTGTGACCCAATATGGACGAAACTACGTTTTGTAAATTTATAAAAATAAAACTATGAACAAAAAGATGCAGAATGCTCATGACTGTGATATGAATTGGCCTCACTGGAATATTAGACGAAATTATAGATATTTACTTTATAAGTTGATGGTTTTGTATAAAATCCATAAAATTAGTTTTATTTTATGTTTATTATAGTTTTTGTTTTAGTATGCTGTGACTGGCTAGGATAGCAAGGCTTTGTGTACCCTACATTATTAGGTCCCAGTTTTTAAATTTCAATCTCTGACGAAATTATTTACGCCTAAAATATAAAATATCGGTTTAGCGTATTAAAATTATTTCTATTTTTCCAATCTCTTTTTCAAAATCTTCCGTAACATCAATCGATGATTATTGGTAGTTTTATTTTTAAAATACTATTAATAATATAATCATAATCTCTCTCGTAGGAATTCCGTGAATTATAATTTACACAATTAGACCAGTCTTGTAAAAGAAAAATGCTACCTCGTTTTTAAATCGGTACACAAAGTTCCGCCAATGTAACATTTTAAGTTTTTCATATATTTTTTAATTATAGTGGTAGTTTTAACTTTAATGTTTTCGTTTGTTTCCCTAAAACTTAATTTGTTTGTATTTTCTTTACTTCACTTATCTTGCTATTAGTTATATTGATTTATTATTATTATTTCTTTCAGCAATTTATTTCCAGAGAGTGGGTTACTAATTACAAAATGTACTAATAAGCTAAAGCTAGTAAATAAATAAAATTAAAAAGTTACATATATTACCTACTCTATTCACTTTATATTAACCAGAGCAGGTCCCGAGCCCATATTGACGCTGTTCCATTGTTTTCTTGACTTTTGAGAAGACATTTACAGGCTCAACTTCAACGCCTCTTCCTACATTCAATTATAAAATATGGTATACTACTAAAATGTTGAACCTTTCTTGAATAAAATAATGAATTATAATAAAACCAGTTTGTTGGCACTTTATAACACTTTGTATATTTATTTTACTATAACAGATATGTTATAGTAAAATAAGCTGGGATGAAGCTGCTTGCGTCCGTAGGGATTACTTGAATCCTGATCCCCTACACGTATCCCCTGGATAGTGCTAAACGAGCAGTACTACGTACTGGTGGTAGGTTGGTCCTCTACTAGTGAGAGACCTGGACGAGGGTTAGTTACCACCCACCTGGAAAAGACATACCGCCAAATGATGCAAATCGTGTTTCCGGTATGATGTTAGGTGAAACCCATTTAAATAAAACTAATTTTACGGATTTTATCGCGTATATTAACTTATTTTTATCTTCCCGACGTTTCGGGTGCTTTCCAGCACCCGTGATCACGGGGGACTGAGCGGATCTGTGACAGAAAACATCTGGACGCTGAGCTTCAGCACGTCCAGCAAGTAATGCAAGACAACAAGCTTCGGGTCCCGCGCCTACGTCACAGTGACCGAGTGAAGCCAGCCACAGTCGAGCGTGTGCCTGCTGTACTACCCTATGTCAGAGGAGTCACAGACAAGGTTGGCTACATCTTGAAGCGAACTTCCGTCCTTCGTAAATCCGTAAAATTAGTTTTATTTAAATGTGTAGTGTTCGCGTAAATATAAGAAATCATTATGAAACCCATTTCTTAGGGAGGATGAGTCTAGACAGTTGCGTTGCCCATACGAACCGGCCGTTTTTTAGTGTTAGGTGCCTGGTTATGGAGGTTAGCGGGATCCAAAGCACAGTTGCACTGCTGGCCGACCGTAGATAGTTGGGGGACCAATTAATGAGCCAGTCACTCATGAAAGGCTGCCCCGCCATCTTACGAAAAATCCTGGGATGGCTCCACCATGCCGGTTGGCGACCGGAGGAGAGGGTCTGGTGGCAATTTCAAGGGGGGTTCGGGCGTCCCGGCGATCCCATGCTAGGTACCATCGATACTGTGACTCTGTTTGCGTCCCTAGGTTATATGTGTGACGCCTCGTCCAACTGCCTTTCTCTCAACCTATGGGAGTGATCTTACCACTTATGAAAAAAAGAAAAAGAAGAGTAAGTTTTTAAAGTAGTTGCACTCCCTCTCCATCAAAGTGCACCTCACAAACATCCAAGGCCTACACTGTAATCTCAATGCAGTCTACTAGCACCTTGAGACTGACAAGCCGCACTTATTCTTCTTGACTTAGACACAGATCAGACGTTCTCTAGATGCGGCGTACCTTGGCTACCCTGAGTACACAATGGAGCATAATTTCCATCAGCGCGTCGAAGTCTGTGTTTACATCCGCAAGGACATCTGCTGTAAGCGTCTCCGTCACCTTGAAGGCCCCTCTTTCTCTACGATCTGGAAATTTTTAGACACAGAAATGGATAAAATTATTTATTCTTGTGTCTACCGATCGCACAGCGGTGACCAGGAGATTAACTAGGCTGTTTGAACACCTCAGTGAAGCCTCTGATGTGACTCTAAATCGGAACCCTAATGCACAGTTGGTTTTTCTGGGGGACTTTAATGCCTGTCATCAGGACTGGCTGTTCCCATACCAGAAGACCGATCACGCTGAGAGAGAGGCGTGGAATTTTGCCTTGTCGCTGTGGCTCTCCCAGCTGGTACAAGCGACTAGGGTACCTGATGTGGATGGGCACACAGCCAACTGCCTCGATCTTCTGCTGACTATCGATCCAGACAGGTACGATGTTCAGGTTACCTCACCCTTGGGAACTTCTGACCACTGTCTGGTGAAATCTGTGTCGTTATATTCCCCACCTAACTTCGATTTCCACGGAGTACAACGAATGTGGCGATACAAGTCAGCAGATTGGGATGAGATGCGGCATTTCTTTGCATCTTATCCTTGGCAGCAGGTCTGCTTCTCCTCTGAAGACCCGTCGAGCTGCGCGGATGCCATAACCAATGTGATACGTCAAGCGATGAAATATTTCATCCCCTTTGCTGACGTGCCCATTGGTGGTAAAGCTCGCCCATGGTTTAACGCCGAGTGCGCTCGTGCTGAAAAGCACAAGCATATGGTGTACTTATCCTGGGTCGATCCTCGAGACCGTAAAGCTCCGGATGTTAGCCTCAAGAAGAGAACATTTAACCAAGCCGCCAAGTCCTGCAAAAAGGCATTACGCCAAGCCAGTTTCGACCGCATTAAACGCATCCGCACAAAGCTCTTTGTAAAACCATCTGGCAGTAGAGCTTTTTCGTCTCTCGCCAAAGCGGTCGAGACATACTTCTGTCGGTCTATACTGTCTCCGCTGGTAAAACCAGATGGCTCACTGGCGCATGCACCTAAGGAGAAAGTGGACTTATTTGCTTCTCTTTTTGCTTGCAATTCGCGTTTGGACAGTAGCAACAGCGTACCATCTCAATTACCTCACTGCGGTACCTTTATGTCAAAGGTCCGTATCACCAACAAAGAGGTTCTTAAAACCTTGCGAAGTCTAGACGTAAACAAAGCTAGTGGACCTGATAGTATACCAGCTATATTTCTAAAGGCTTGTGCACCTGAGTTGTCTCCTATGTTGACATGTTTGTTTCGCCTCTCATTCAGGACTGGAATAGTGCCCAAATCTTGGAAGCTGGCCAATGTGCAGCATGTGCCTTAAAAGGTAACCGTACCGACCCTGCCAACTATCGGCCAATTTCAATTACCTCCATACTCTTCAAAATTATGGAGCGTATATTGAACGCCCACCTCATGGCATACCTAGAACAAAATGATCTTCTCTGTGACCTGTCTAGCGTACGCCACTCACATATGGGGCGAAGCCCTCGAGAACAGTGGTAAAGTACTTGCTGTTTCCCTCGATGTTTCGAAGGCCTTTGACAGGGTTTAGCACGCTAGTCTATTGGGCAAGCTTTCAGCGTACGGCTTATCCCACTCACATATGGCCTGATTGCATGGGTGAAGGAATTTTTGAGTGAACAGTATTTCCGGGTCGGTACTGTGACGACTAAAGCCGGTGTTCCTCAGGGGTCCGTTCTTTCCGCAAATTTCTTCCTGCTGCATATAACTGATCTGCTCATTTCCTGTATCTATGTGTATGCAGACGACAGCACAGTTGTGAAGAGATACCGACCAAGTGCCCGGGCCAGTCGAGATCAAATCTAGTCAGAATTTATTTCTTAGCGTTACGTTTTCATCGCATTTGAATCTTTTTCTTCATTATGTGTATGTAAAAAATTCGATTTATTAAGAAATCGTATTTCTTAATAAATCGAATTTTTATAGTACAGGCTCACCAACGAAGGAATTTCGGACCGCAAAGTTACCTGCGAAGAAAAATGGATTCTGTTTGACAATTGCAAGTGCTCAGCAAGTTGGTTGGATCCTGGTTCAGCACCTAAACAATGCTACACTAAACGAAAATTGATCCCTAGAAAAGTGACGGTCACTGTTTGGTGGTATAGTGCCGGTGTGATTCATCACAGCTTCTTACCAAACGGGATAGGAGCATTACTACAAATGTATACTGGGAAGAACTGGACACAATGACGGAGAAGCTAGCACGTCTCCAACCAGCTTTGGTCAATCGCTCGTCCCCGCTGCTCCTACACGACAACGCACGGCCTCATACTGCACAACAGACGGATTCCAAGTTACAAGAGCTGGGGTTGGAAGCTTTCCGACGTCAGCCGCACTTACCGGACATTGTATCTACAGAATCCTATTTTTTACAGAATTTGGATAAAATTTTGGAGGGAAAAAAATTCAATGCCCAAGATGCGGTACAAAACGCCTTTGAAGAATTTGTTGCCTCCCGTCCAGCTGATTTATTCAAGAAGGGCATCAATAAACTGCCACTGCATTGGCAAAGATGCATCAATTGCATGGGTGGTAACTCTAGTGGCGGTACATCAAAGAGATTAACGCACGAAAGAGCACGTTGAAGCGGCCAACTTTGTCTCATTGTGTACGGTGAGCGCAACGGGGTGGATCATACGTGCGACTTTATAGAAAACTACAAATAATATTAATTTTTTGATGAAAAAAAAGCTAGTAATCGAGGAATAATTAATGTTCTTTTGCTCTGCTGTAATATTTTGAAAAATTGAGGTTTGCACCTTTGGGGCGTCATCGACAAATTGGAAGAATTAGCTCGAAAATGTATTAAATTAATGGAAAAACTATAAATAAAATTAATAAATAAAAATAAATAAATTAAATTAATGGTCTTAAATTAAATTCTATTCTTAAATTAAATTCTGCCATGAAACTATCTGTATTTTTAAATTAATAATATTATGTGTTCTCATGTTGTATGCTCCATATCGCGTATGAACTAATATTTTCAGTTTTAAATGTATAAATTCTATTTAAACTACTTTTTACATTTGTTTATTCATTTTACTTTGTAAACACGTAAGTTTGCAGGAGCGAAGATTTAAAATGTGCATGCGATTGTACTAGGGCTTAGGCACCGATAGAAAAATTAAGGTTCACTAGTATTGTAATAACAAATCGAATTACATTTAAATAAAACTAATTTTACCGATTTTATCGCATATATTATCTTATTTTATATTCCCGACGTTTCGAGCACTTTACAGCACCCATGGTCACGGAGGGGGGGGGGGGGGGGGAGGGCTGAGGTGTGTTACGTCCCAATGTCATAGTAAACCACGGCTACCTCCAGATTAAAAATTATTAATTTTTGTACCAATCTATGCAGTATGAACTTACAATATCTTGAATAGTAGTATCTTCATTTGCATATTATTAATCATCAGCAAACAATAAAAACAACTGGCCATTATTTGTGAACATGGAAGCCTGTAATACCGCCCGTCCTTTGCAGGAGACATGCCTAATCGGATTTCTTAGAGGGCAATGAACAGGAAAAGATAAAGATCAGAGACTTTCTATTCTTAAATCATAATTTATTAGTCAGAATACGCACATAACTAATAAATTATGATGGTGATCCCCAAAATTCAGAATAAAAATTGTAGTTCAAGTGGTGGCACCATGAAGAATCAAAATGAGAGTGTTTGTGTTTAATAGATTTAAGTGGAGTTATTTGTAGCTAGTTAAGTTATTACGACAGGGCTTTGAAAATATTTTAAGCAATATTTATGTTTTTGTAAACAGTTTGTATTGAAAGAACATGAGTTTTTGTACGTGGTAGAGCATTGCTGCAGCTATATTAATAGTATAGTTGTAGCACTAATGGGTCAGCTCGACCGGGGAAGGACCACGCTCTCACAGAATACCAGCGTAAAATAGCAGCTTAACACTGCTGTGTTTCGTATGGTGAGTGTAGAGAACCGGCGACCCTTTTTACTGGAAAAGAGGCATTCCATCTTAGTCCTCACGGGTGACAACGCATCTGCATTTCGATTCTTTATTGAGGATAGATGTGGATGTCTATGGGACACAGCAACCACTTACCATCAGGTGGACTGTGTGCTTGTTTGCCACCCTATCCTTAATAAAAAAAGAGCTAGAAAAATATTAATCTCGCAGGACAGTGTCAAGACTCAGTGGTATGGACTCGGCGTACATGGGATGGTGCCGCTCGGGTCCGTAAGCCCTAACAGCATCCCCCCCCCCCTCTATTTTCAAAGTAGGTATCTTAAAAAGTAAAATTGGTAAAAACCTTAGTATGTACAATTTATTTAAAAATGAATAAAACATTAAAATTTAGTTTCTTATACTTACATCTACTCTTGGCAAGTGCGTGTGTGCGTATTGTATTTATTTTCAAAACTTGCAATGCCAGGTGTTTGCTCTTGATGCTCGGACCCCCATCTTGTTACGCTAATGTCAATACTGGTTCCTGTAGTTCGTGACTGAATGGTTACATTTACATCTGGTTGAGGTTATCTATGTACGTATGAATAAAATTGAGGCGTCTATTTATAATACCGAAAGAACTGCATTTCATTAAGTTGATTTGATCTTATTTGCATGCCATTATCACTTCAAATATTTCAACTATTTTTAAAATATTTGTCAGTCTCAATGTAACAAACCTTCTGGAACAGAGATTTTACTTGAAGTGATCTATGCCACATTTTATCCGAAAAAAATATCTTAAATCCAAATAATGTCATATTAATAGATCCTACTTAGGCGAAAACAGGGCGGGTCGCTAGTTGTAGAATATAATATATACTCGTAGATATATATATATATATATACACACATATATATATATATATATATATATATATATATATATATATATATTACTGGGAACTCGACAACTTCCTGGTAGGGCGTGATACTAAATGTTATACGTGAGTCTAAATTCTACAAATTTGATCCTCCCTATGTATGGCTGAAAATTAACAGGTCTTGAGATATTGTAGATTTTAAAGACTTTTTAATAATTACCCAGAATTTCGTATTAAATTCTAAATAAAAATAAAACCTTATTCTTGTATGATTTCTTTTAAGTTTATTTATTTTTTTGAAGCTTCAACCAAGTGAATACAATTATAACAAAGTACAAAAATTATTCAACTATATTATTTATTATTCAACGCACGCACCCTGAGGACTGACGAGAAGATCGTGGAGCTGGAAGAAGAGATAGACAAGTTGCGCTGGCATATTATAGGATTATCCGAAGTCCGAAGAGAGGGGGAGGACACGGTAATCCTCGAATCCGGCAACTTGCTCTATCACCGGGAGGGCGACCATCTGTCCCAAGGAGGTGTCGGATTTATCGTCCACAAGTCTCTCGTTAACAACGTTGTAAAGATCGGGAGTGTGTCGACGAGGGTTGCGTACCTTATACTCAGAATCACCAAACGGTATTCGCTGAAGGTCATACAGGTTTACGCACCAACCTCGGCACACCCCGATGAGGAGGTGGAGGAAATGTATGAGGATATCTCTAGAGCCATGCATTCCTCCAAAACCCAATATACGGTGTTAATGGGAGACTTCAATGCAAAACTAGGCACAAGAGAGAACGGTGAGCTGAAAGTAGGGAAATTTGGAATAGGGCAACGGAACCCGAGGGTCCAGCAGCTGGCCGACTTCATGGAGAAAGAGGGACTCTTTATAATGAACTCTTTCTTCCAGAAGCGGCCCCACAGCAAGTGGACCTGGTCGAGCCCCGACGGTTCGACAAAAAATGAGATTGACTTCATTATGACGACCAGACGACAACTGTTCAGTGATGTCTCCGTGATCGCGAGGGTGAAAACTGGTAGCGATCACCGAATGGTTAGAGGCACACTGAACCTAAACGTAAAGTTGGAGAGGTCTCGTCTAATGAAGTCAACGCTCCGTCCCCCTCGTGCTCTATTCCAAATTCCCGAAACCTTTCAACTCGAGTTGCAAAACCTTTTTCAGTGCCTAGAAGACTGCAATGACGTGGACGATATGAATGACAAGCTCGTGGAAACTGTCCATGCGGTCGGAGCTAAGTTCTGCAAGACCCGCCGCAGAAGAACACAAAAACTCTCCGATCACACTCTTAATGTCATGGCTGTTATACGGGAGATGAGGCTACATTCTTCAACAGACTTGACAGCATACAGGCAACTGAACAGACAGATCTCCAAATGCATGCGGCGGGACTTACGCAACTTCAATACAGCTCGTATTGAAGAAGCGATCGAGCGGAACCAAGGCTCCAAAGTCTTTGCCAGAGATCTGTCTGCCAGAAAGAGCCAACTGTCAAAGCTGAAGACGGAGTGTGGCAGCATCGTTTCCGGGACACCTGAGATTTTGAGTGAGATTGAGAGGTTCTATGGGCAGCTGTACACGTCAACGTTGGAGCCACACGCAAGTGTGAGTAACGATCCAAGAGCGAGTCTCATCCGACACTATTCCGAAGATATCCCGGACGTCAGTCTGAGCGATATTAGAATGGCTCTCCAGCACCTTCAAAACGGTAAGGCCCCAGGCGAGGATGGAATTACAGCGGAGCTTCTGAAAGCGGGTGGAAGACCGGTACTTGAAGTCCTTCAGAAGCTCTTTAATTCCGTCCTCCATGGTGGCATTACACCGGAGGCGTGGAGCAGAAGTGCGGTGGTCTTGTTCTTCAAGAAAGGTGACAACGCTCTCTTGAAGAACTACAGACCGATTTCCCTTCTGAGCCGCGTCTACGTGCTGTTTTCGAGAGTCATTACGAATCATCTCGCACGCAGACTTGACGACTTCCAGCCTCCCGAACAAGCCGGTTTCCGAAAGGGCTTTAGCACCATAGACCACATACATACCCTTCGGCAAATTGTACAAAAGTCCGAAGAGTACAATTTGCCACTATGTCTGGCGTATGTGGACTATGAGAAAGCCTTTGATTCCGTCGAAATTTGGGCGGTGCTGCAGTCCCTTCAGCGGTGCCAAGTTGACTGTCGGTTTATCGAAGTGCTGAAGTGTTTGTACAGTAGAGCTACGATGGCTATCCGAGTACAGAACCAGAGTACGAAACCTATCCAACTGCAGAGAGGTGTAAGACAGGGTGACGTTATATCCCCGAAACTCTTCACCGCTGCATTGGAAGACGTTTTCAAGCTTCTGGACTGGAAAGAATACGGTATCAACATCAATGGCGAGTACATCACTCACCTTCGATTTGCCGACGATATAGTCCTTATGGCAGAATCGCTGGAGGACCTAAGCACTATGCTCAATGATCTCAATAGTGTTTCCCAACGGATAGGTCTTAAGATTAACATGGACAAAACAAAGATCATGTTTAATGTCCATGTCACACCTATGCCGGTAGTTGTTGAGAACACTAAGCTCGAAGTAGTTGACGAGTATGTTTACCTGGGACAAATAGTCCGATTAGGTCAGTCCAACTTCGACCGAGAGGTCAATCGACGGATTCAACTCGGTTGGGCAGCGTTCGGGAAATTACGGCACATCTTCTCGTCAGGTTTACCTCGAAACTTGAAAACGAGACTGTACACCCAGTGCGTGTTGCCAGTGATGAAATATGGAACTGAGACGTGGTCCTTCACTGCTGGCCGGATGAGGAAGCTCAAGGTCGCTCAGCGAGCTATGGAGAGGGCTATGCTCGGAGTTTCTCTGCGTGATAAACTCAGAAATGAGGATATCCGCAGAACCAGAGTGACCGACATAGCCCAACGGATTAGTAAGCTGATGTAGCAATGGGCCGGCCATATAGCTCGAAGAACCGACAACCGATGGGGAAGAAAGGTTCTCGAGTGGCAGCCTCGTACCGGCAGGCGAAGTGTAGGGCGTCCCCCCACTAGATGGAGTGACGACCTGGTAAGATATGCAGGAAGTCGATGGATGCAGGTGGCTCAGGACCGTGCTTTGTTGCATTCTTTGGGGGAGGCCTATGTTCAGCAGTGGACTCGTGAAGGGCTGTAATGATGATGATGATGACAAAAATTATTCACAATAAAAAGTTACGGGTGTTAATAAAAATTTTGTTTCTTTTTGTATACTTTGTATCATAAAATATTACGTACTTCAAAAACTGACTATGACATGAGACAAAAATATTTTACTAAACATGTACATTTAATCAGTTATCCAAAAAAGGTAATAACATTCCGGTGCAGTCGATGAATAATAATAATAAAAGTGTCTTTTACTTAACGCGTATAACGTTAGAGGACGACAAAGAATGATTGTTCTTAAGAACGAACTTGCACACTTTTATCACACGAGTAAATATGCTTTTAGTCACTTGGCGTCTGATTGAATTGAAGTGTCTGGCGTAATATAGAGATAACTGCTTTATATTGAGCTAAGGGGATTAACTGCATGCTATTGAGACATGAATGACATGAATATTTTTCCTATGGGGAATTTTCGAACGACCGTGTGGTCGGGAGATTTCTTGCTTTTATCCATTTCGTAATGTATGAACGTTTGAAAAGTGTCAGCTGGCGCCGCGCCAACCTGTATATACTCGTATGTTACATATTTATTATAAACGTTACCGCTGTATAGCGGTGTATTATGAACTATAATCGATTATTACTCGTGAATCGTTTTGAATGCGCTAACTGGCATGCATCACTTGTTAGTTCTCTAGTAATCAAACAATGTGAGTGACAATATAAGTATTATGATTTAAAGCAGTACTTGTTAGCTTAACTTTGAATTTACGATATCACAAATTATATACAATACAACAGCAATCAGTCAAAGTCACTTGCTGGAGATAAAGCCCGTAATTACAGCGAGAGTCTAAACAAGATTAGTTTGTTCTACAGTTCAGCATTAACGTAGGTCTAAAGAAAATGTTTATTATACGATCACAACTTATTCCAACAGTTTAGAAGTTTCATGATCTTGTGGGAAAAGTATTTTAAAGTGACAAAGTATTAAAAGCCTTACCTTACTGATGGTAATTGGTTACTGCAGCCCATTGACACATACAACTAACTTCAGACAAAGGTCACAGAAGTGTCACCTCTGAGTATTCATCAATGAAATGCCTTTCAGTCAGGTATTGTAATTCGCCGTTTGCCTCTAATACATGCCGCTGCACAGACATTTTAAGTTGGGTGCCACTGCAAAAATTTAGTGGGCTTAGATCTCTCAATACTTAATACTCCCGGGCGCAGACAAGGAATTTAAAAATTCGACAAATTCCACCTACTATATGTGCCTTATCTATGATCTGTACCAAAGAGTATTGTATGTATGATGATGTACCCGCAAGTACGCTTATTTGTCTGTAGATGTACCTACTTGCCGTTCACCGGCGATCAGTGGTATAAGGCGCGAAATCACCGCGCTAATTCAATTCAATACCTTTGTCATTTTTCAAAATGACGATATTTATACTTTTGTTTTGCTGTACTTTTTATTGTATAAAAAACTATTTGAATATTCCAGCACATGACACTATTATTGAAAAAAAAAAACTAGCTTAAATGTTATTCCAAACTTTAAGATATAAGCATGCCAAGTTTTATCAAAATCTAATGTATAAGAAAAAATAAACCTTTCAAAAAATAATTATTAAAAGTAAGAGCAGATTTCACAGAAATTAAAATGTAAAATCATTTCGCATTCTATACACTTTGTATGACATAGTGAATAGAAGCAATGAAACCCCGACGAAATTTATTTGGGACCATCTCTGAAGTATAACGTACTTAATAAAAAATAATCATACAAATCGGCTCACTTATGACAAAGATATCGCGTAACATACATTAAAAAAAACATTTCCACAAATACAGAGCTGCTAAGCCTGCGTAGGTCTCGTCTAGCTGAATATTTTATTGGAAGCGGCCGAGATTCGTAATACTAAGCGCACAAACGCGTCGCTTTCATTCCAAGTTTTCACAGTTTTCTAGCAATTTTCCAGGCATTTTAATGAGCTATTATTCTTTAATCATCTTTAATGCGGTTATTTATAACAACAAGCTTTTCTTAAAGTCGAGTGGGGTTTAATATAACAAAGCAGAAGTATGAGCCAATGTTTATCTTTTCTTTATTCAACTATCACACCAACAACTACCGACATAGGTGTGACATAAACGTTATACATGACCTTTGTTTTGTCCATGTTCTTCTTAAGACCTACCCGTTGGCAGACACTTTTGAGATATGGTAATGTTGCGCGCCACCATAAATGACTGGTACATGGCGACACTAGTTACCACTAGCGCCACCTAGTATCGAGTAGCAGAACTAGGAGAGTCAAGATCCTTCTGAGAATTTCCATGGAAGAACTTTCTAGAACTATCAACACCTAGTCAATCGGGATCGGTATGTACTCGAATATTCTAGATGTATCTACAGTAGAAGATTCTGGAACTATCAGAGGTCCTATACAAGGCCGGTGCTGTGGCCCATAGACATCTACATCTATCCTCTTTTGCTAATCAAAATGCAGATGCATTGTCAGCCTTGAGGACTAAGATGGCAAGCCTCTTTTCCAGTAAAAAGAGTCTCTGGTTCTCTACACTCACTATGCAAAGCAGCATTAAAAAACTGGCTAAGTGCATGTCGGGCGTAGGGTTCCGTAGTTGCCCGTCACAATACGTGGGCTTTCTTGATAATGAACGTAACAAGTGAGTTCGCGGTTTGACCGCTATAACGACAAAAATGGGAGATCGTAACTGAAGGACTTATTTTCAAATCAGACTTATAGGGAGTGGTTAAAAAAAAATCGATTTTGATAATAATACTCTGCCTATCCCGCAAATGAACAAGTAAAGCTATTATTAGTAATGCATATAAATTGTTTTCTTCATAAAATGTTTATTTTTAACAGTTTACAATAACACTACAAAGTTATAATGAAGCTAGTTTTTGGTAATTTTTTATTAGTCCAAGTGCATTTTATAAGTTGGTCGACTATTACTCATTAACTTCGTAATTCTACTTAGCTGTGATAGTTTTCCTTTTAACTTATTATTATTCTATATACTACTATTGCGTATACTTAACACATTTTCAAAAACAGCGGTTTAGTTGGTAGAGGGAGGGAGGGGGGGGGGGGGGAGAAATATATGACTAATGAAAAATAGTAATTTAAAGCTAAATATTTCGCAAACGGACCTCTGAAACGAAAATATGTTGTTCCACGCCCCCGGTGTTTTTGAAAGACCTATCCAACGATATCCCATAAGATGGAATAGACGGGTAAAAAAATCATCCTCCATTTACTTGTACGGGAAGTACCCAAAATAAAATGTTTTTTAGAATTTTATTTCACAGTTTTCTAGGCATAATATCTATAACTATGCCAAATTACAGATTTGCGGCACCTAGGGTCTCTGAGCAAAACCGTGGACGGACGGACATGGCGAAACTATAAGGGTTCCTTGTTGTGTAACTACGGAACCCTAAAAATGACTGTGGCCTTTACAACTTCACAAAGACTGCTATCATTATCACATCCCTCAAAAGTCCAAAGCTGAACATTGGCCTTCCCCCATAGATTGCCTGGTAGGAAAGATATTTGTCGTAGTTGCTTGTTGCGTGCTTAGCAGGTGGGTTGGCAACCGCATTTTTTATTATTTTTGGATGTTATCAGGAAAAAGCAGCTGCTGGCTATCTCTTGTTTTATTTCTCTCTCGTGGGTGACGTACCCACGAGACGAGATGGGGTAATAGATATTTCTATACTCGTACCGCAACTACACGATAGAGTGATATGAAGTTATAATGCTACAAAAATATGGTTTAAGGTAATAAGTTAAAAAGTTAAAGTTACAGCTTATGTGTATACATCCCACTACTGGGCACAGGCATTCTCTTATTTCTAAGAGGGTTTTAGGGCAAGGAAATCTCCGTCGCGCTGCCCCAATGCGTGTTGGCGAACTTCACATATTTTCGAAATATGATTTTTTTTTCTTATTTCTCGAGCATGCAGGTTTTTTCACGATGTTTTCTTTAACCGCCGAATACTTGGTGAATCAGCACTTAAAATTGCAATTATCAAATTGGTGCCGGTGAGCATCGAACCCGGGTTGCTCGCATACTGTGAAATTTAAAGCCAGGTAGCTTAGCTCCTAAGCTACCACGACTCTTGAAGGTTTTTACTTACTTTTTATTACTTAGGAAAAATAGTGGTGTACCTTTGACACATTAGAAGTGTGGCACTGTAGTCGCGCCACAAGGGAAAATACATCGAAGCCTAAATCGCGCTATCAAAGTTCCTAAGTAAAAACAGTATACACAACAGTTATAGAATAAAATATTCATGGTTCATTAACTTAAATTCAATGTAGATGGAAACATGGATAAATGCAAAACAATAAAACAGAAATAAAAGGAGGAAAGTATGCTTATACAAGAATACAAAAGAAACGAGGTAACAACTTTGTAAACAAAAAATAATAATATTGAGATGTTATCGTCACAGCCGACCCTACCTGAATTTATTTAATCAAAAAAGGCCAAAGAAAAAGGGCAAGGGAACTACTAGGCAACTTTATAAATATGTAATATTAATAAGCTTGAGTGAGTCACGTCACATCGAGTGTAAAATAGAAAAAAGTAAATATCATGTTGGTTCATAAATATTTAATGTCCTGAAGGTTGTGACTACCATTTAACCTATAAAACATATCTTTCAACTGCAAGATAGGTTGAGTAACATAATCAGGTAATTAAAAATAATAATATTAGTGGTTGATCTTTCTACTTTTTTCCGTTGGTGTTGTAAGAATCCACTGTGGGTATCGCCAAAAAGATCTAATGCCTTCCGACAAATGACCGCAGAACAATCGCGTAAATTATGCCATGTTATCTAATACTCGTATATAAAAAATAATTTTTGTTTGTTCGTATTTTATGCACTACCATACCGTTCATCAGATGGGGCTCAACTTTTGTCAACTTATTGCTTGCACTTGCGCGAAGGTCATAGGCATAGTACAATTAACATACAGTAGATAGCTCGCGTATCGCACCGACAAATTTATTTGAAACTCATATATCATTCAATATCAATGAATGTGTTATCATTCTAATTAAACAATATAACCCTTCCAAATTTAAAACGATTTTCTCTTCTGCGGCAGCCAAGCGCCGGGTACCAGCTGGTGTTAAATTTATATAGGAGCAGCATCAAAGGAGCGAGACAGCTGACAGTGATAATGTCGATCCGAGGACCACAGTTGCAATTACGGCATAATATGGGATCATCCGTGTCTAGTGTATTAGATTCTCTCTAAGCAATGGAATGTTATCTGTTGATGAAGGAGGCATTCATGTGTCTCTGTCGCAGATACTACATCCGAACCATTCTCAAAATGAAGTAACAAGGAGCAAAGTTTATGCGTTACACATTTGTGTGTGAAATGTGTTTTATTAAACCCCGACGCAAATAGAGTATTGTTATAAGTTGACCGCTATGTCTGTCTGTCTGTAGTAGCGTAGCTCTGAAACGGGTTGGCCGATTCGGGTGCGGTTTTTTTTAAATTTTAAAATAGGTTTTCTATCGGTGGTTCTTAGACATGTTTTATCAAAATCAGTTCAGCTGTTTGAAGATCATCAGCTATTTTTGTTTTGGCGGTTTTAAAATTTTCAATTTAAGTTATGTGTTACACATTTATGTTTTACACATAAAAATCAATTAAATCAAATAAACACTGTTTATTTTTAACCGCCGATGAAAACAGAGGGGTGTTATATGTTTGTAGTGTGTATCTGTGTTTATCTGTGGCATCATAGCTGAACGGATGAATTGAAGGTTGGGTGTTCGTGTTTTATTGTCCGTTTTAAAACTTGTTATTGATAAGCAATTTACTACATTTCATTCTGAAATTCATTCATTCTAAAAAATATTTTAGATACATTCTTTTTCCTTACGATGTACTCGGTCAATACACGATACAATACAATTTTCTTGATAGAAAAAATTACCAAGCTACGTTTGATTTACAGTTTTTTTACAAGCCATATTTCATTTTAAACAAGTACTAATACTCCTTCTTTTCTATAAAATATATTAATTTATAGGTAATCCGTTTTGAAGTCAATTCTATTAGATCGCTTTTTTATTACATTTATTAAAAAATTATGAAGCGCTTGGAACTTCCACCCTTAAGTTTCGATTGAAAGGTGTCTTAATTGAGAGATTGAGAGTGTTCTTAGTTATATTTCAAGAAAACCTGTTCAGCCGTTGGAAAATCATCTGCTCTTATTGTTACAGGGTTTTTTTTTAAAAATATTTAAGTTATGTAATAAGTGTACAATTAGTTGGAATTTAACAGTTAGACTCACGGTAGTGTGTCAAGCAAACTAGAGAAAGAAAAGGGCGACGGCCGCGCCCATAACTGAAAAACTATTGGACCTACACACTTTTAATTTTGCATATCTATTATATGTGTATTATCCCTTTGCATACCTTTAACCGAAATTTCATGAACAAACCTATTATAGTCCTTGACTCAATAATGTGTGAATAGTGCCATTGTATCACTCACTGATTCACTGAATTACTTATCAAAAACCTAGGTCACTTCTAGGTAATTTAAAAATAAATGTGAAGACTACAAACTAATTATTGATATTTGGATTCGTTGTCAAAAAAGTGTCGACAAAGTACTTAGAACTAACCGCACTAATAGTGCGGTTAGTCCTAAGTACTGTACTTGACAGCGTTGAACTGTTTGCCTCTTGAAACAAACCGCAGCTAAAATTTTGTCGATATAATGAATAAAATTTTCACAAATACTGAATAATTACCATTTATATATATATATATATATATATATATATATATATATATATATATATATATAAATGTATATTATTCAGTATTTGTGAAAGTTGTATATTGTGTGGAATGAGGGTAAAAAAACAAAAGAAAATATGAACAAATGAAGGTAGAATGGTAATCTTCCACTTGTTTTAGCAGTATAAAGTATCGCACAGGCGACTACGAGGAGGCAGTTTTGTAATTCTACGAGTCTCATATCGTTATTAATAACGATATGAGACTCAACTTCTACACTGAGATTTTGCCAAAATAAGACATGTGATGTGGTTCTATTCGTGTAGTAGTTCTTCTAGTATAAGCAAGGAAGATCGTGTTGCTGAGAGGCTGTCCGGTATTATATCGAGAGGAGTGGTGTAGCTGTTGCTTTGCTTACTTTGCTGTTATCATGTAAATGTGTCCTTCACGTTACACCATTGTGTGATTGTGTCTGGTACATATTACGGTTGGTCAAACTGTATGTGCTCTATACTGAATGTTTAGTGCTGTACGCTGTCTTATTCCTGATAATGGTCAATTGCGTAAGCAAGAGAGCAAGTTCAACATCCGCTCTCACACTTTTATTATTTTTAACAATTAACCTTCAGAGTAAATTCTAATACGAGTAACATTATTTTATTTAAATAATTTTGAGAATGATTTCTAACATCATAAGTGGAATAGTTTCTAAAATCGAATGTGGGATTAAAGCCTTTCCTGTATCTTTACATTGAAATTTCTTACATCAGAAGCTGATCACTGTTACCGTCCACATACTCTTTGAATAGTGTGAGGGTTATTACATTCGTGAAAGAATATTATGCGCCTTGCGTTGTTGCCTTTGTTTTTATGTTTAATGTCGTTATAAAATTTGCTGTCCTATTTTTGACATTGACTAGTTCAACATTAGCGTAGGTTTAAAGAAAATGTTGGATTATACGATCACAACTTTTAACCACAGTTTAGAAGTTTCATGTTCTTGTGGAAAAAGTATTTTAAAGTGACAAAGTATTACAAGCCTAACTGATGGTAAGTGGTTACTGAAGCCCATTGACACATACAACTAACTTCAGACAAAGGTCACAGAAGCGTTGCCACCTCTGTGTATTCATCAATGAAATGCCTCCCAGTCAGGAATACTTCGCCGTTTGCCTCTAAATACATGCCGCTGCACAGACATATTAAGTCGGGTGCCATTGCAAAACTAGTGGGCTTAGATTTCTCAATAGTTAATACTCCCGGGCGCAGACAAGGCATTTAAAAGCCGACAAAGTCTACCTACTATATGTGCCTTATCTATGATTTGTACCAAAGAGTATTGTATGTATGATGATGTACCCGCAAGTACGCTTATTTGTCTGTAGATGTACCTACTTGCCGTTCACCGGCGATCAGTGGTATAAGGCGCGAAATCACCGCGCTAATTCAATTCAATACCTTTGTCATTTTTCAAAATGACGATCTTTATACTTTTGTTTTGCTGTACTTTTTATTGTATAAAAAACTATTTGAAAATTCCAGCACATGACACTATTGTTGAAAAAAAAACTAGCTTAAATGTTATTCCAAACTTTAAGATATAACCATGCCAAGTTTTATCAAAATCTAATGTATAAGAAAAAATAAACCTTTCAAAAAATAATTATTAAAAGTAAGAGCAGATTTCACAGAAATTAAAATGTAAAATCATTTCGCATTCTATACACTTTGTATGACATAGTGAATAGAAGCAATGAAACCCCGACTAAATTTATTTGGGACCATCTCTGAAGTATAACGTACTTAATAAAAAATAATCATACAAATCGGCTCACTTATGACAAAGATATCGCGTAACATACATTAAAAAAAACATTTCCACAAATACAGAGCTGCTAAGCCTGCGTAGGTCTCGTCTAGCTGAATATTTTATTGGAAGCGGCCGAGATTCGTAATACTAAGCGCACAAACGCGTCGCTTTCATTCCAAGTTTTCACAGTTTTCTAGCAATTTTCCAGGCATTTTAATGAGCTATTATTCTTTAATCATCTTTAATGCGGTTATTTATAACAACAAGCTGTTCTTAAAGTCGAGTGGGGTTTAATATAAAAAAGCAGAAGTATGAGCCAATGTTTATCTTTTCTTAATTCAACTATCACACCAACAACTACCGGCATAGGTGTGACATAAACGTTGTACATGACCTTTGTTTTGTCCATGTTCTTCTTAAGACCTATCCGTTGGCAGACACTTTTGAGATATGGTAATGTTGCGCGCCACCATTAATGACTGGTACTGGTAGTTACCACTAGCGCCACCTAGTATCGAGTAACAGAATTAGGAGAGTCAAGATCCTTCTAAGAATTTCCATGGAAGAACTTTCTAGAACTATCAACACTTAGTCAATCGGGATCGGTATGTACTCGAATATTCTAGATGTTTCTACAGTAGAAGATTCGGGAACTATCAGAGGCCCTATACAAGGCCGGTGCTGTGGCCCATAGACATCTGCATCTATTCTCGTTTGCTAATCAAAATGCAGATGCATTGTCAGCCTTGAGAACTAAGATGGCAAGTCTCTTTTCCAGTAAAAAGGGTGTCTGGTTCTCTACACTCACTATGCAAAGCAGCATTAAAAACTGGCTAAGTGCATGTCGGGCGTAGGGTTCCGTAGTTGCCCGTCACAATACGTGCTTTCTTGGCTTTCTTGATAATGAGCATAACAAGTGAGTTCGCGGTTTGACCGCTATAACGACAAAAATGGGAGATCGTAACTGAAGGACTTATTTTCAAATCAGACTTATAGGGGGTGGTTAAAAAAAATCGATTTTGATAATAATACTCTGCCTATCCCGCAAATGAACAAGTAAAGCTATTTTTAGTAATGCATATAAATTGTTTTCTTCATAAAATGTTTATTTTTAACAGTTTACAATAACATTACAAAGTTATAAAGAAGCTAACTTTTGGTAATTTTTTATTAATAAGTTGGTCGACTATTACTCATTAACTTCGTAATTCTACTTAGCTGTGATAGTTTTCCTTTTAACTTATTATTATTCTATATACTACTATTGCGTATACTTAACACATTTTCAAAAACAGCGGTTTAGTTGGTAGAGGGAAGGGGGGGGGGGGGGAAGAAATATATGACTAATGAAAAATAGTAATTTAAAGCTAAATATTTCGCAAACGGACCTCTGAAACGAAAATATGTTGTTCCACGCCCCCGGTGTTTTTGAAAGACCTATCCAACGATATCTCCCACATGATGGAATAGACGGGTAAAAAAAAATCATCCTCCATTTACTTGTACGGGAAGTACCCAAAATAAAATGTTTTTTAAGATTTTATTTCACAGTTTTCTAGGCGTAATATCTATAACTATGCCAAATTACAGATTTGCGGCACCTAGGGTCTCTGAGCAAAACCGTGGACGGACGGACATGGCGAAACTATAAGGGGTTCCTTGTTGTGTAACTACGGAACCCTAAAAATGACTGTGGCCTTTACAACTTCACAAAGACTGCTATCATTATCACACCCCTCAAAAGTTCAAAGCTGAACATTGGCCTTCCCCCATAGATTGCCTCGTAGGAAAGACATTTGTCGTAGTTGCTTGTTGCGTGCTTAGCAGGTGGGTTGGCAACCGCATTTTTTATTATTTTTGGATGTTATCAGGAAAAAGCAGCTGCTGGCTATCTCTTGTTTTATTTCTCTCTCGTGGGTGACGTAAGTCACCTCTTACGTTACCCACGAGACGAGATGGGGTAATAGATATTTCTATACTCGTACCGCAACTACACGATAGAGTGATATGAAGTTATATTGCTACAAAAATATGGTTTAAGGTAATAAGTTAAAAAGTTAAAGTTACAGCTTATGTGTATACATCCCACTACTGGGCACAGGCATTCTCTTATTTCTAAGAGGGTTTTAGGGCAAGGAAATCTCCGTCGCGTTGCCCCAATGCGTGTTGGCGAACTTCACATATTTTCGAAATATGATTTTTTTTCTTATTTCTCGAGCATGCAGGTTTTCTCACGATGTTTTCTTTAACCGCCGAATACTTGGTGAATCAGCACTTAAAATTGCAATTATCAAATTGGTGCCGGTGAGCATCGAACCCGGGTTGCTCGCATGCTGTGAAATTTAAAGCCAGGTAGCTTAGCTCCTAAGCTACCATGACTCTTGAAGGTTTTTACTTACTTTTTATTACTTAGGAAAAATAGTGGTGTACCTTTGACACATTAGAAGTGTGGCACTGTAGTCGCACCACAAGGGAAAATACATCGAAGCCTAAATCGCGCTATCAAAGTTCCTGAGTAAAAACAGTATACACAACAGTTATAGAATAAAATATTCATGGTTCATTATCTTAAATTCAATGTAGATGGAAACATTGATAAATGCAAAACAATAAAACAGAAAGAAAACGAGGAAAGTATGCTTATACAACAATACAAAAGAAACGAGGTAACAACTTTGTTAACAAAAAATAATAATATTGAGATGTTATCGTCACAGCCGACCCTACCTGAATTTATTTAATCAAAAAAGGCCAAAGAAAAAGGGCAAGGGAACTACTAGGCAACTTTATAAACATGTAATATTAATAAGCTTGAGTGAGTCACGTCACATCGAGTGTAAAATAGAAAAAAGTAAATATCATGTTGATTCATAAATATTTAATGTCCTGAAGGTTGTGCCTACCATTTAACCTATAAAACATATCTTTCAACTGCAAGATAGGTTGAGTAACATAGTCAGAGTTGAAATCCTGCCTTTTAAATTAAAATACTTATGGTAATTAAAATTAATAATATTAGTGGTTGATCTTTCTACTTTTTTCCGTTGGTGTTGTAAGAATCGACTGTGGGTATCGCCAAAAAGATCTAATGCCTTCCGACAAATGACCGCAGAACAATCGCGTAAATTATGCCATGTTATCTAATACTCGTATATAAAAAATAATTTTTGTTTGTTCGTATTTTATGCACTACCATACCGTTCATCAGATGGGGCTCAACTTTTGTCAACTTATTGCTTGCACTTGCGCGAAGGTCATAGGCATAGTACAATTAACATACAGTAGATAGCTCGCGTATCGCACCGACAAATTTATTTGAAACTCATATATCATTCAATATCAATGAATGTGTTATCATTCTAATTAAACAATATAACCCTTCCAAATTTACAATGATATTTCTCTTCTGCGGCAGCAATGCGCCGGGTACCAGCTGGTGTTAAATTTATATAGGAGCAGCATCAAAAGAGCGAGACAGCTGACAGTGATAATGTCGATCCGAGGACCACAGTTGCAATTACGACATAATATGCGATCATCCCTGTCTAGTGTATTAGATTCTCTCTAAGCAATGGAATGTTATCTGTTGATGAAGGAGGCATTCATGTGTCTCTGTCGCAGATACTACATCCGAACCATTCTCAAAATGAAGTAACAAGGAGCAAAGTTTATGCGTTACACATTTGTGTGTGAAATGTGTTTTATTAAACCCCGACGCAAATAGAGTATTGTTATAAGTTGACCGCTATGTCTGTCTGTCTGTAGTAGCGTAGCTATGAAACGGGTGGGCCGATTCGGGTGCGGTTTTTTTTTAAATTTTAAAATAGGTTTTCTAGCGGTGGTTCTTAGACATGTTTTATCAAAATCAGTTCAGCTGTTTGAAGATCATCAGCTATTTTTGTTTTGGCGGTTTTAAAATTTTCAATTTAAGTTATGTGTTACACATTTATGTTTTACACATAAAAAATCAATTAAATCAAATAAACACTGTTTATTTTTAACCGCCGATGAAAACAGAGGGGTGTTATATGTTTGTAGTGTGTATCTGTGTTTATCTGTGGCATCATAGCTGAACGGATGAATTGAAGGTTGGGTGTTCGTGTTTTATTGTCCGTTTTAAAACTTGTTATTGATAAGCAATTTACTACATTTCATTCTGAAATTCATTCATTCTAAAAAATATTTTAGATACATTCTTTTTCCTTACGATGTACTCGGTCAATACACGATACAATACAATTTTCTTGATAGAAAAAATTACCAAGCTACGTTTGATTTACAGTTTTTTTACAAGCCATATTTCATTTTAAACAAGTACTAATACTCCTTCTTTTCTATAAAATATATTAATTTATAGGTAATCCGTTTTGAAGTCAATTCTATTAGATCGCTTTTTTATTACATTTATTAAAAAATTATGAAGCGCTTGGAACTTCCACCCTTAAGTTTCGATTGAAAGGTGTCTTAATTGAGAGATTGAGAGTGTTCTTAGTTATATTTCAAGAAAACCTGTTCAGCCGTTGGAAAATCATCTGCTCTTATTGTTACAGGGTTTTTTTTTAAAAATATTTAAGTTATGTAATAAGTGTACAATTAGTTGGAATTTAACAGTTAGACTCACGGTAGTGTGTCAAGCAAACTAGAGAAAGAAAAGGGCGACGGCCGCGCCCATAACTGAAAAACTATTGGACCTACACACTTTTAATTTTGCATATCTATTATATGTGTATTATCCCTTTGCATACCTTTAACCGAAATTTCATGAACAAACCTATTATAGTCCTTGACTCAATAATGTGTGAATAGTGCCATTGTATCACTCACTGATTCACTGAATTACTTATCAAAAACCTAGGTCACTTCTAGGTAATTTAAAAATAAATGTGAAGACTACAAACTAATTATTGATATTTGGATTCGTTGTCAAAAAAGTGTCGACAAAGTACTTAGAACTAACCGCACTAATAGTGCGGTTAGTCCTAAGTACTGTACTTGACAGCGTTGAACTGTTTGCCTCTTGAAACAAACCGCAGCTAAAATTTTGTCGATATAATGAATAAAATTTTCACAAATACTGAATAATTACCATTTATATATATATATATATATATATATATATATATATATATATAAATGTATATTATTCAGTATTTGTGAAAGTTGTATATTGTGTGGAATGAGGGTAAAAAAACAAAAGAAAATATGAACAAATGAAGGTAGAATGGTAATCTTCCACTTGTTTTAGCAGTATAAAGTATCGCACAGGCGACTACGAGGAGGCAGTTTTGTAATTCTACGAGTCTCATATCGTTATTAATAACGATATGAGACTCAACTTCTACACTGAGATTTTGCCAAAATAAGACATGTGATGTGGTTCTATTCGTGTAGTAGTTCTTCTAGTATAAGCAAGGAAGATCGTGTTGCTGAGAGGCTGTCCGGTATTATATCGAGAGGAGTGGTGTAGCTGTTGCTTTGCTTACTTTGCTGTTATCATGTAAATGTGTCCTTCACGTTACACCATTGTGTGATTGTGTCTGGTACATATTACGGTTGGTCAAACTGTATGTGCTCTATACTGAATGTTTAGTGCTGTACGCTGTCTTATTCCTGATAATGGTCAATTGCGTAAGCAAGAGAGCAAGTTCAACATCCGCTCTCACACTTTTATTATTTTTAACAATTAACCTTCAGAGTAAATTCTAATACGAGTAACATTATTTTATTTAAATAATTTTGAGAATGATTTCTAACATCATAAGTGGAATAGTTTCTAAAATCGAATGTGGGATTAAAGCCTTTCCTGTATCTTTACATTGAAATTTCTTACATCAGAAGCTGATCACTGTTACCGTCCACATACTCTTTGAATAGTGTGAGGGTTATTACATTCGTGAAAGAATATTATGCGCCTTGCGTTGTTGCCTTTGTTTTTATGTTTAATGTCGTTATAAAATTTGCTGTCCTATTTTTGACATTGACTAGTTCAACATTAGCGTAGGTTTAAAGAAAATGTTGGATTATACGATCACAACTTTTAACCACAGTTTAGAAGTTTCATGTTCTTGTGGAAAAAGTATTTTAAAGTGACAAAGTATTACAAGCCTAACTGATGGTAAGTGGTTACTGAAGCCCATTGACACATACAACTAACTTCAGACAAAGGTCACAGAAGCGTTGCCACCTCTGTGTATTCATCAATGAAATGCCTCCCAGTCAGGAATACTTCGCCGTTTGCCTCTAAATACATGCCGCTGCACAGACATATTAAGTCGGGTGCCATTGCAAAACTAGTGGGCTTAGATTTCTCAATAGTTAATACTCCCGGGCGCAGACAAGGCATTTAAAAGCCGACAAAGTCTACCTACTATATGTGCCTTATCTATGATTTGTACCAAAGAGTATTGTATGTATGATGATGTACCCGCAAGTACGCTTATTTGTCTGTAGATGTACCTACTTGCCGTTCACCGGCGATCAGTGGTATAAGGCGCGAAATCACCGCGCTAATTCAATTCAATACCTTTGTCATTTTTCAAAATGACGATCTTTATACTTTTGTTTTGCTGTACTTTTTATTGTATAAAAAACTATTTGAAAATTCCAGCACATGACACTATTGTTGAAAAAAAAACTAGCTTAAATGTTATTCCAAACTTTAAGATATAACCATGCCAAGTTTTATCAAAATCTAATGTATAAGAAAAAATAAACCTTTCAAAAAATAATTATTAAAAGTAAGAGCAGATTTCACAGAAATTAAAATGTAAAATCATTTCGCATTCTATACACTTTGTATGACATAGTGAATAGAAGCAATGAAACCCCGACTAAATTTATTTGGGACCATCTCTGAAGTATAACGTACTTAATAAAAAATAATCATACAAATCGGCTCACTTATGACAAAGATATCGCGTAACATACATTAAAAAAAACATTTCCACAAATACAGAGCTGCTAAGCCTGCGTAGGTCTCGTCTAGCTGAATATTTTATTGGAAGCGGCCGAGATTCGTAATACTAAGCGCACAAACGCGTCGCTTTCATTCCAAGTTTTCACAGTTTTCTAGCAATTTTCCAGGCATTTTAATGAGCTATTATTCTTTAATCATCTTTAATGCGGTTATTTATAACAACAAGCTTTTCTTAAAGTCGAGTGGGGTTTAATATAACAAAGCAGAAGTATGAGCCAATGTTTATCTTTTCTTTATTCAACTATCACACCAACAACTACCGACATAGGTGTGACATAAACGTTATACATGACCTTTGTTTTGTCCATGTTCTTCTTAAGACCTACCCGTTGGCAGACACTTTTGAGATATGGTAATGTTGCGCGCCACCATAAATGACTGGTACATGGCGACACTAGTTACCACTAGCGCCACCTAGTATCGAGTAGCAGAACTAGGAGAGTCAAGATCCTTCTGAGAATTTCCATGGAAGAACTTTCTAGAACTATCAACACCTAGTCAATCGGGATCGGTATGTACTCGAATATTCTAGATGTATCTACAGTAGAAGATTCTGGAACTATCAGAGGTCCTATACAAGGCCGGTGCTGTGGCCCATAGACATCTACATCTATCCTCGTTTGCTAATCAAAATGCAGATGCATTGTCAGCCTTGAGGACTAAGATGGCAAGCCTCTTTTCCAGTAAAAAGGGTCTCTGGTTCTCTACACTCACTATGCAAAGCAGCATTAAACAACTGGCTAAGTGCATGTCGGGCGTAGGGTTCCGTAGTTGCCCGTCACAATACGTGGGCTTTCTTGATAATGAACGTAACAAGTGAGTTCGCGGTTTGACCGCTATAACGACAAAAATGGGAGATCGTAACTGAAGGACTTATTTTCAAATCAGACTTATAGGGAGTGGTTAAAAAAAAATCGATTTTGATAATAATACTCTGCCTATCCCGCAAATGAACAAGTAAAGCTATTATTAGTAATGCATATAAATTGTTTTCTTCATAAAATGTTTATTTTTAACAGTTTACAATAACACTACAAAGTTATAATGAAGCTAGTTTTTGGTAATTTTTTATTAGTCCAAGTGCATTTTATAAGTTGGTCGACTATTACTCATTAACTTCGTAATTCTACTTAGCTGTGATAGTTTTCCTTTTAACTTATTATTATTGTATATACTACTATTGCGTATACTTAACAGTTAACACATTTTCAAAAACAGCGGTTTAGTTGGTAGAGGGAGGGGGGGGGGGGAAGAAATACATGACTAATGAAAAATAGTAATTTAAAGCTAAATATTTCGCAAACGGACCATGAAACGAAAATATGTAAACGAAAGTATATATGTCCACGCCCCCGGTGTTTTTGAAAGACCTATCCAACGATATCTCCCACATGATGGAATAGACGGGTAAAAAAAAATCATCCTCCATTTACTTGTACGGGAAGTACCCAAAATAAAATGTTTTTTAAGATTTTATTTCACAGTTTTCTAGGCGTAATATCTATAACTATGCCAAATTACAGATTTGCGGCACCTAGGGTCTCTGAGCAAAACCGTGGACGGACGGACATGGCGAAACTATAAGGGGTTCCTTGTTGTGTAACTACGGAACCCTAAAAATGAATGTGGCCTTTACAACTTCACAAAGACTGCTATCATTATCACACCCCTCAAAAGTTCAAAGCTGAACATTGGCCTTCCCCCATAGATTGCCTCGTAGGAAAGATATTTGTCGTAGTTGTTTGTTGCGTGCTTAGCAGGTGGGTTGGCAAACGCATTTTTTATTATTTTTGGATGTTATCAGGAAAAAGCAGCTACTGGCTATCTCTTGTTTTATTTCTCTCTCGTGGGTGACGTAAGTCACCTCTTACGTTACCCACGAGACGAGATGGGGTAATAGATATTTCTATACTCGTACCGCAACTACACGATAGAGTGATATGAAGTTATAATGCTACAAAAATATGGTTTAAGGTAATAAGTTAAAAAGTTAAAGTTACAGCTTATGTGTATACATCCCACTACTGGGCACAGGCATTCTCTTATTTCTAAGAGGGTTTTAGGGCAAGTAAATCTCCGTCGCGTTGCCCCAATGCGTGTTGGCGAACTTCACATATTTTCGAAATATGATTTTTTTTCTTATTTCTCGAGCATGCAGGTTTTCTCACGATGTTTTCTTTAACCGCCGAATACTTGGTGAATCAGCACTTAAAATTGCAATTATCAAATTGGTGCCGGTGAGCATCGAACCCGGGTTGCTCGCATGCTGTGAAATTTAAAGCCAGGTAGCTTAGCTCCTAAGCTACCATGACTCTTGAAGGTTTTTACTTACTTTTTATTACTTAGGAAAAATAGTGGTGTACCTTTGACACATTAGAAGTGTGGCACTGTAGTCGCACCACAAGGGAAAATACATCGAAGCCTAAATCGCGCTATCAAAGTTCCTGAGTAAAAACAGTATACACAACAGTTATAGAATAAAATATTCATGGTTCATTATCTTAAATTCAATGTAGATGGAAACATTGATAAATGCAAAACAATAAAACAGAAATAAAACGAGGAAAGTATGCTTATACAACAATACAAAAGAAACGAGGTAACAACTTTGTAAACAAAAAATAATAATATTGAGATGTTATCGTCACAGCCGACCCTACCTGAATTTATTTAATCAAAAAAGGCCAAAGAAAAAGGGCAAGGGAACTACTAGGCAACTTTATAAATATGTAATATTAATAAGCTTGAGTGAGTCACGTCACATCGAGTGTAAAATAGAAAAAAGTAAATATCATGTTGGTTCATAAATATTTAATGTCCTGAAGGTTGTGACTACCATTTAACCTATAAAACATATCTTTCAACTGCAAGATAGGTTGAGTAACATAAACAGGTAATTAAAAATAATAATAATAGTGGTTGATCTTCCTACTTTTTTCCGTTGGTGTTGTAAGAATCGACTGTGGGTATCGCCAAAAAGATCTAATGCCTTCCGACAAATGACCGCAGAACAATCGCGTAAATTATGCCATGTTATCTAATACTCGTATATAAAAAATAATTTTTGTTTGTTCGTATTTTATGCACTACCATACCGTTCATCAGATTGGGCTCAAATTTTGTCAACTTATTGCTTGCACTTGCGCGAAGGTCATAGGCATAGTACAATTAACATACAGTAGATAGCTCGCGTATCGTACCGACAAATTTATTTGAAACTCATATATCATTAAATCTCAATGAATGTGTTATCATTCTAATTAAACAATATAACCCTTCCAAATTTAAAACGATTTTCTCTTCTGCGGCAGCAATGCGCCGGGTACCAGCTGGTGTTAAATTTATATAGGAGCAGCATCAAAGGAGCGAGACAGCTGACAGTGATAATGTCGATCCGAGGACCACAGTTGCAATTACGGCATAATATGGGATCATCCCTGTCTAGTGTATTAGATTCTCTAAGCAATGGAATGTTATGTTTTGATGAAGGAGGCATTCATGTGTCTCTGTCGCAGATACTACACGCGAACCATCCTTAAAACGAAGTAACAAGGAGCAAAGTATATGTTTTTTTAAACCCCGACACAAATAAAGGGGTGTTATAAGTTTGACGGCTATGTGTCTCTCTGTCTGTGCTACGATATGCTCTTACACGGGTGAGCCGATTTGGGTGCGGTTTTTTAATTTAAAAACAGGTTTTCTAGCTGTGGTTCTCAGACATGTTTTATCAAAATCAATTCAGCCGTTTGAAGATCATCAGCTATTTTTATGGGGGTTTTTAAACTTTCAATTTAAGTTGTGTGTCACACATTTATGTTTTACACATAACAAATGAATGAAATCAAATCAAATCTGTTTATTTTTAACCGCCTATGAAAACAGAGGGGTGTTATATGTTTGTAGTGTGTATCTGTGTGCCTATCTGTGGCATCATAGTTGAACGGATGAATCAATTTTGAAGGCTGGGTGTTCCTGTTTTTGTCCGTGTTAATATTGGTTATTGATAGGCAAATTACTACATTTTGAATCTGAAAAAAATTTAGATACATTCTTTCTCCTTACGATGTACCCGATCAATACACGATACCATATAATTTTCTTGATAGAAAAAATTACCAAGCTACGTTCGATTGACAGTTTTTTTACAAGCCAAATTTCATTTTAAACAAGTACTAATATTCCTTTTTTCTGTCAATTTATAGGTAATTCATTTTGAAATCGATTCTACCCGATCGTTTTTTTTTCTTTACATTTATTAAAAAATTATGTAGCGCTTGGAATATCCAACCTTAAGTTTCGTTTGAAAGGTGTCTAAATTGAGAGTGTTTTTAGCTATATTTCAAAAAATCTGTTCAACCGTTTGAAAATCACCAGCTCTTAATGTTTCAGGGCTTTTTAAAAATTTTAATTTAATTTATGTAATAAACATTCAAGTAAAAAGTGTACAATTAGTTGGAATTTAACATTTAGACTCAAGGTATTGCGTCAGGCAAATTAGAGAAAGCAAAGGGCGACGGGCCGCGCCCATAACTGAAAAACTATTGGGCCTACACATTTTTAATTTTGCATGTCTATTATATTATCCCTTTGCATACCTTAAACCGAAATTTCATGAACAAATCTATTATAGTCCTTGACTCAATAATATGTGAAAAGTGCAATTATGTCACTCACTGATTTACTGATTTACTCATCAAAAACGTAGGTCACTTCTAGGTAATTTAAAAAAAATCTGAAGACTACAAATTATTGATATTTGGATTCGTTATCAAAAAACGTGTCGACAAAGTTATTAGTGCGGTTAGTCCTAAGTACTGTACTTGACAGCATCGACCTGTTTGCCTCTTGAAACTAACTGCAGCTATAATTTTGTCAATATAATGGATAACAACTTTCCCAAATACAGATTAAACTTTTTTAACAATTAATGATAGCCCGTGGTCCTTCACTGCTGGCCGTATGAGGAAGCTCAAGGTCGCTCAGCGAGCTATGGAGAGGGCTATGCTCGGAGTTTCTCTGCGTGATAAACTTAGGAATGAGGATATCCGCAGTAGAACCAGAGTAACCGACATAGCCCAAAGGATTAGTAAGCTGAAGTGGCAGTGGGCCGGCCATATAGCTCGAAGAACCGACAACCGATGGGGAAGAAAGGTTCTCGAGTGGCAGCCTCGTACCGGTAGGCGAAGTGTAGGGCGTCCCCCAACAAGATGGAGTGACGACCTGGTAAGACACGCAGGAAGTCGATGGATGCAGGTGGCTCAGGACCGTGCTTTGTGGCATTCTTTGGGGGAGGCCTATGTTCAGCAGTGGACTTGTGAAGGGCTGTAATGATGATGATGAATGATAGCCCACAATAATATAAATGTAAAAAAGGGGTATAAATGTCAAACAAGACGTGACAAGAAAACAAGATAAGAGTGGGAATCTAAATGGGAGCTAAGGTCCGTATAATAACAATAACGTGGAGTGTCTACTTTTAGCTATGGTTTGAAACTGTTACGAAGCTTGGCACCTCTTCAGATTCCATTCCTTCATCGGCGATAGCCCATTTCTTCGTCCAAGGGGACCAAGTTCCATACAATGGACTTGTTCCCCTTTACACATTTATATTTTTGGGGGCATTTATATTTACAACATCCCGTTTAAGTTATATATTGCACAGTCGGAATTACCTGCTTGCCCAACTATCTGATTCCACCGTCGTCGAAATCGACCGACTTTCCCCCCATTTTTTGTATTCAATGCGTTTGGAGATCTCAAAGTGATGGTGTGTGGTTAAGTTAGGACGTTACACCTTTTCTATTCATTTTAACCAGGACCGCAATAGCAATGTTTAATGAAATCACAGATTATCAGCGTAAATAGCAGCCATTACTGCTGTGTTGTGAACCTTAGATCCTTTTTACTGGAAACGAGGTATTCCATCTTAGTCCTTTGGGGTGGCCACGCATCTGCATTTTGATTCTTAATCAAGGAAAAATGTAGATGTTTATAGGCCACAGCATCCACTTACCAAGAGGTGAACTGTGTGCTCGTTTGTCACCCTTATTCTATAAAAAAAGTCATATATCGGTATTGCCGTGGCTCACATGCAGTTCGGATTTAAGTACCAATGAACATCTTGTGTCATTGTTGTAAGCGTGTTGTTTACATTCAAGATTGTATTGAGGTCATGACTGATGTTAGCATAAATAATATAACGTATAGCCATAATAAATGCATTTTTCTTTTTGTGCACTATATGATAAAACTGCATTTTCTAAAAATAGCTTTACAGATAATAAAACTATTTTTAACACTATTTTGCTTACATGTTTCACAACACAGTTTTTAACATCATCAAAACGCAATCTAGTTTAATAAGTAGATGGATATAATAATTGCTATAGAAATTATTATATCCAATTACTTTAAATTATTTATTAGAAATAAATGAATATTAAAGTTGTAAGTAATAAATTCGTAGCACAATAAAATTATTTTTAAGGTTTTATAAGATAAATAAGTAATCATTATATAAAAATACACTTCAAGTATGTAACAATTGAAAAAAATATTTACTTCATCTTCTTTTTCTTTTTGTGGCGGTTTGGTAAAATTCGCCAATGACGTATTGAGTGGAAAATGATAGCTTAAGATTTTAATTAAAATAAGAGTCTGTGATAATACAAGGATTTAGTTTTCCACCTAGAATTTTGACAAATCTATCTGTTGTATTACCTAGAACAAGTGACAAACACATGTATCCTATCTGAATCCTGTTAGTATGTTAAAAGTGACAAGGACTTAAAGTTTCTTGTTATTAGTATTAATAAAATCACATAAAATATACACAAAATGAGCACTTGTATGTGTATGTTAAAAGAGAATTAAAATCTATAGGTCGAAGAATATAAGGAGGAAGGTAATCATAAAGGGAGGAGGATAGTTTGTGATAGTTGAAAAAAAAATGTTTTGCATCTAAGCCACATTCACACAATGAGCTATCTCTAATTCTGATTTTTGCAAGATGTACAGGTGTACAAGAATATCCAATTCTCAATCTACAGATGATTGAAGTTGCATGTTTATTTTCTTTGTTATTTTTAAAAAAAAAGACCAAGGCTTGGGAGGAATAACCTCTTGGATGGCAGCATAGTGCTTACCCCAAACATTTTTGGATACTTCCCACAATTTATTATAATTTTCATTCAGTTTTATTTTAGCTAGTAAAATTAGGTCATGTGAGTAAATATTAATTTTGTAGAATGCCATTAGCAATTGCATTTTTAGCGTGTACATCGGCTGCCTCGATTCCATAGATACCACTGTGGCCAGGGATTCAGGCTACTGAAACATGGATTCCTTTAAGATGGCATCTGAATAAGGTATTTTTTACTTTGAGAATTATGGAAATTTATGTTTGTTATAGGATTTATTGGACGAAATAGCTAACAAACAACTTTTTGATTCTGTAAAAATAACTATTTTATTAAGAATATGTGACTTGACATATAACAAAGCTGCACTGATTGCAGTTGCTTCACCAGTAAAAGTGGAGGATAGTGAGCGGCATTTAAAGTTAAGAATAATTTTGAACTTAGGAATCCAAACAGTAGCTCTAGTATAGTCTTCATCAGACTGTTTGGAAGCGTCTATGTACATGACAAGCCAATCTTCAAACGCTTTTCCTACAATTTCTTTAAAATTTAAATTTGCCATTGGAGAATCCTTTTCTGTACCTGGATCTAGATGAATGTCAGGATGTACGTACTTATGGCTCTGTGTAATCAGTGTGTAGGTAAACGTACGTCTAGTAGTGTTTCAGGTCGACTCCATTATCCTCTCCACAGCGATAACTCATAATTTAAAGGAGGAAACCATTAAATCTATTGTGTAAAATATTTGAATTGATATTAATGAATATTGTGCTTAAAATTCATTTTATAAGTTTATATATTATAATTGTGTTGTGAATAAGGGTGACAAACGAGCATTCGGTCTACCTGATGATAAGTGGATACTGTGGCCTATGGAGATCTACATCTATACTCAGTTATGAATTAAGATGCAGATGTGTTATCACTCGTGGTGCAGTGTGAGAACTAAGATGGAATGCTTCGCTTCCAGTAAAAAGTCTCCAGTTTTCTACACTCACCATATAAAACACAGCAGCATAAATCTTTTATTTTACGCTGGTATTTTGTGAGAGCGTGTTCCTTTTCTGGTTGAGCCGAACTACTTGTGCTTGCTACAACCATAACATAGCTGCAGCGTGTCTTTACGCGTATAAATTAAAAAATATAGTGACAAAGATTTTTGATCACATCAAGATTTTCTGGTTATTATCGTGAAGTGACAACGTAAGAAAATTTTTAATAATTTTGTGTGACCCATGCTTTAGTCGCATTTTTGGTGCTACTGCACCAAAAATGCGACTAAAGCATCAACAAAACATCAACAAAACTTTCTAAAATTCTTATAATTTGTCTTTATTTAAATTATCTGAATATAATAAATGCAGAAGGGATTAAAGTACTCCACAGGTCTTACTCAAAAGTCGGTTTCCTTCGATATAGCGGATGTTCATGGCCAGCGGCGATCACTTACCATCAGGTCATTCGTTTGCTCGTTTGCCTTCCTTTCTTTGTAAATTACGCACAGGTTTCGATTCTACATTACTCTGTACCGCTGATTAGTTAGAGTAGTCTTAATTTTTTTTACGATAAGTAAAGAAGGACATCAAAATAAAAAAAAAACGATAACAGCTCTGTTTTGTTCTACTTTTAGTGATTTGGCATTTGTTGCGCAATTTGTAAAATGCTTTTTATTAAGTATTATGTAATGATAAAAATTAAACATTTAATGAAAAATACAAACCGACTTAAAAAAAGCTAATAATAATTTCCCCTAATAGCTTCTGAAGCCGTGCCGAGACATCATCAAAGAAGCGCCTGTGAAGTAATTTGTTATGAAAAAGCCTGAAAAATCTGTTCTGAAAAATGTGTACGTGCATTTGGTCTAATGGTCTCTGAGAGTGTATTTGAAATCTACCTATATACTTGAAATTAATTTTAAATTTTCTGGCATACATGCTTATCATGTTGCTTTTATTTCATCGATGTTACAGAACTAATTAAATCCTGTATGATTAAAATAATGAAAATATTATTATTCTTTCATTAAAATTATTAGATTATGAGTCTTCAAGGCAAGACTTAGTTCAACAAAACTTTCTTAAACTGACTTAGCTCAACAAAAGCGTATCCATGTTTTTTTTAGCCAAATTAATGCAATTTATAATGAGTGCACTTACTATCAGGTGGGAATGTAGACAAGCACTTTCATATAAAAAAGTGATTTCTTAGGGCATTGTAACTGCCTATAATAAATAAAACAACTACGTTTCGGTTCGGGTACATCGTCATCATCATTACAGCCTTTCATAAGTCCACTGCGGACCATAGGCCTCCCCCTAGGAATGCCACAAAGTACGGTCCTGAGCCACCTCCATCCATCGACTTCCTGCATGTCTTACCAGGTCGTCACTCCATCTAGTGGGGGTCGCCCTACACTTCGCCTACCGGTACGATGCTGTTTCGGTTCGGGTACGTTTGTAAATTATATAACAAATAATTATTAGAAACATTATGCAAGAAATCACGATTAACTTAAAGAGCGGATATTACACGAGACACAGAGTTACAATATTAATGGTCAACTAATTTACTTTTATACTGAGTTCACATATTGACGTTACAGTACTTGAAATTACTTGAAACCAAATTGTACATAATCACTACGTTTTACTTCTAACGAAAATTAAAATCGAGTCCTTGCGCTTCCACGTCTAAAGTGATTTTTGAAGTTGCGAAATAATATGTAACTAAATTGAAACCAATCGTCAGATTCACAGAAATTAAATTAAATAAGTATACAAAATATTACGTTAATACAAGAACTGTATTGCTTGTGACTGAGGAATTAAGTTAATTTTTTTCTAAAAGCTAATTGTGAATCGTCAGATCGGAAATCGATTAATCAAGCGTTGCGTCGGCATCGTAGTAATTACAGAAGGCAAAGCCAGCTACCATATTGCCTTGGTGGACTGACATTAATTATACGTTGGTATTATTTTCGTGATTTTTTATAGCAGCGTTTTAAATTTTTTAGGTATTTATTGTGTAGTGTAATGCAAAACATCATTATCTAAATCATAGGCCAGCATTCTACATACTATTGGCCTGGTCGAGACATGCCTGATTCCATATTTTCAAATTAACAAATATGGAATATGTTTATATATAACATTTGTCAAAATATTTTTTCTGGCATATTTTTAAATTTAATCTTCTGCATATAATAGAGGTTATCGCGTAAAATTGCTGTTTTAATGGAGTGGCCAATTTGAATTAAGATTAAACCTGCATGGTCTAATATTAGTGATTAATACTTTTATTTATTAAAAAAATTACTGTGAATTGTTTTTACATTCGGTATTTGAGTTAATTATGGAGACCTCATAAATTAGAGCAGTTTTCGAATACGAGTTCTAACGTAGTTTTAACGCAGCAGAGACAGTTCCTAATATCAATCCTGCGTTTGGAGAGGAAACGACTAACGACCGCACTGTGGGTTTTTAATATGATTTCATAGTGGAAATTTCGATTTGAAGAATGAATCACAAAGAAGACCTGACACTAATGTAAATAATAATGAATTAAAGTAATGGTGGAAGCTGATCCTTATCAAACAACCAAGTAATTATTGTCATTTTTGACGATAGTGTACTCACAATATTGACTTATTTGAACTAAATTGCCTTAAAAAGTTCAAGTAATGGGTGCCTTTCAGCCTTATGAATTCTCTACGATAATTATTGTAAGCGAAAAACTAATGGCTGAATAAATATGAAATACCGAAACAATGTACAAAAGTCAAACTAACTCATAGTAAAGTAATAGTAATTGTTTTGTGGTCATTGCGTGGTGTAATCGCTATAGATATTTTAGATCTGGTGCATAAATACAATGTATATCTATTGTAAAGAACATCTAACAATGATGGCGAAGCTCGGAAGAACAACCCCGACTCATCAATCGATATTGTCCATTATTGCTTACTGTGCTTGAGAACCGTTTAAACTTTGTAAGACCAGCAGTTAGAAACCATAAATAATCACCTGTATCTAGCCACTTTTTCTACAATTTGGACTATTTCCTGCAAGGCAAAAAGAGACAGCTTCAGGGAGCAAAAAATACAAAAAAAATGTCTTCATAGTCGATGAGGAGCTTAGATCCCCAGAGTTCCATCACAACGGCATATTTGATCTTCCCTCGAGAAGGTAGAAATGTAGTATATAATAAGGACATAAACTTGAATTAAATAAATATATTTTAGCTTAGAAAAATAGGTGCTCGAATTTTTTATTATAAAATGACAATTTTATACTTTAACAAGCCAGCACTGGAATAATACTTATTACATTATTTCCGTATGGTTTTTGTTTAATTTTTCGAAAACTTTACTGTGTCTTTTATAGTGATCGTGTAACTTATGAAGTACTTGGTCGGCTGAGCTCATATTCACATATATTTTATATATTTTTTGTCCGGACAATGGTTCATTGCTATGACAAGATCCGTTAATAACCGCATTATAGTTAACAAAGTCTGTATTTATAAATAAACGTGAGTTGTTATATATGGAATTATGTTGATTTAGTGCCTAAAAGATAAATCACAAAATCTGGACCCAAAAAGTGGCGCTCGGGTCGCGTTGTTAAAAAAATATCATAAGACTATAAAAGGTAAAATCATCGCTGCCAGAACAGCTAGCAGTTAGATAAATAGACAACTATTTATTGCATTTAAACTTAAAGTTGTGTAACAAGCATTGTCCATTAGAGTAGTTGTTTACATCACTCCATCGATACTAAAGAGTCTATGGTCAAATCGTATTGTGCCTGAGAGAATAATCGATTACGTTTCGACTCGATTGTGTTAAAGTGACGTCAAATATTGTCTGTGGATTAAAAGTTAGCTCTTAACAGTCAGGATCATTCAGAGACGAGCCGCCGGAGTGACAAGAAGGTTTGTGATATATTATGTTATTTTGTTATACTTTAGCTTTGATTCAGTTTACTAGAAATAAATATTGTTATTGTGTTGATTAATTCCTTTTATTTAGAATTCTATGATTCACTTTTGAGATACCTTTACATCTCAGAAGTGGGATTTACAAGACAATTTGTTTTGTGTTAAACCACCCCACGAGCTCGACCGCTAAATAGTGATACTAATTCTTATTATTTTTTTTCGCTTTAACGAAAAATCAATGCAATAACAAATATTTTTTCAAGTTATGTAACTACTAAATGCGACAAGATATTAACATGACCCACAATTCGTCCGATTTAACTAGATGAGTTTAAGCAATTTTTTCGTTCTACCTTATTTTGTTTATTTTCTGATGAAATGCCTCACAATGTGATTAAAAATATTCATTTCCATTGGTGATATAGAGAAACTAACCATCAATAGCACCAAAATAAATTCGACATGATCGCTAATTTTCGTGATGAAAATAGATTAAAAAAATAGAGAGGATTTTGCGGTTAAAATTAACGTATTGCTTATTAAATATTTTTAATTGCAGTATGGTTAGAAATGTTAGTTTATAAAGGTAGTGCAGTAAAATTAACCAACAAAGGTGATAGAATGGGCTGAGAATGATCAGCAGATTTGTGATGTAAGGAGAAAAAAAAAATATTATTTGGAAAATCCAAAAGTGCACACTTCGAACGCTCATGCAACGTTTCGAATAATCAATTTACTTTTATTAATTACCAAAACGCGTAATTTGTTTAAAGCAAAAAAATCTTGTTTCCTTTTACTTAGCATGAAATCTATTTTACTGTTGATACTGGCGCTTCGTATTTCATTAAAGAAATAGTCTGGAGAGAGAACGGGACGGTACAATAGTGAAATTCAAAAGTTTCTAAGGTTTAAAATCTAAAGTAAAAAAAAAAAATCAAAGTAGTTCAATTTTTCCGAAAGATATCTTATACAAAAATAATATTATTCCATACCCGACCAACTGACGTCCGGGTAAAGTTATTTTCAATTAATCTTTTTTTTAATAATAATAGAAATAAATAATCTTATAACTATGTTCGACAGAAGTATTAATAGAAATATCCTCTTGCTATTGGCGTCCTTTCTTTTTAATTATATAAGTGCAAATAAAGCTGGTGGAAGTGATTTAATTCGAGTGGATCGCGATTTTTTTTTGATATGATGGCAATAGAGCACTAAATCTCCGATTCGCGTTCGATTTGTGCAAAGCTTTAATTAGTAGGCGATGACCCTATTATATTATAGGTCCAAAACGTAAAACATTAAAATTGCGATTGGCAGTAATAAAATAAACTTTAAAATACCTCCCGTTATTTAATGAATACAAGTTGAAATTTGTTCCTTCTTATAGTTATATACATACAAATTATTTCGAGTTCCAGGAAAATGAGTGACAACGGAGCCGGGGTGAATTCCCAACGCGCTCATAGTTCATGTCGCACCAATGACCGACAGCGGTTATACAGCGAGATATCCCAAAGCCGAGGTCGACATATGCGCGGGATCGAGAGGCGCAGTCTTAGCCGCAGTGATTATGGTGAGCGTCGGCTACGATTGCAGCGGCCTCGAGTACGCAGTTCAGAGCGTGATCAACGCCGCAGTGCAAGTAGCACGCGTACGCTACGCGAGCAGGAACGCAAGCTGTCACGAGAGAGGGAGAAGTTAAGGACACTTGAAAAAGAGGTACGTAAAGAGCGTGAGAGATGGAATGAAAGAAACAGATCGTCCAGGCGGGTTGAGACGCCTGACCCTACTCCTGATTGGATAAATACTGATAATCTACGCACACATCGCGACCGTTCTGTATCCACACCGGCAAAAAGACGTGTAACTAGTGATGACAGTGATAACGTCAATAATGTGAAAAAACCTAAGCTTATTACTATGGATGTCTTTGAGGATTGTATAAAATTATTTAAATCAAAAGCATGGGATTGTGAATCATTTTCTAGCTCTACTTTAAACAATATTATTCCTGAGTATGATCCCATGTTAAAAGAACAGACAATTAACAATTGGCTTGATAAGATGGACGAATGTTCTGAAATTTATAATTGGTGTGACAAGCAAACGATTCACTATGCCCTGCCCAAACTCACTGGTCTGGCTAAGATGTGGTACCAGGGTTTACCCTCTATCAAGCATACTTGGCCAGAATGGAAAATTATGTTAAAAGAATCATTTCCTTCAACCGAAAATTACGCGAAACTATTGACGAATATGCTTGATAGGCGGGTACGTTCTGGGGAGTCTTTTGAAATTTATTATTTTGCAAAATTGAATTTACTGAACAGATGTAAGATATTTGGAAGACAGGCACTGGATTGTTTACTCTATGGGATTGATGATAGGGGGGTTCGTGTAGGCGCTCAAGCAGCAAAGTTTTCAAAGTCCGAGGACGTACTCGAATTCTTTAAAACCATCAAATATCAGACTCGAAGTCAACCAGACTCTTATAAAGATTGCAATAGGGACAAACGTACTAGCGTTACAAAAGTCAATAATAATTCTACAAGGAACTCTGATAGTACATACTCTAGAAACAACAGCAGTTTTAGAGATCCTGTTACCTGCTTTAACTGTCAAGGTGTCGGTCACCCAAGTTTCAAGTGTCCTGAACCGATCGTTAAATGCACTAATTGTTATTTCTTAGGCCATGATACCTCTCACTGTGCAAAACTGAAGGATCAAAAGAATCTCTTTACTCCGTCGCCACGCCAAGATTAATTGGAGAGGTTGAATGGTATAGCCGAACAATTTCAGCATCTTTCGGGACCATTGCTCACAGTAAGAATAAAAACATGTGGACGAACTTTTAAATAATATACAGTTAGGACTAAATACCACTACCCTTAAAGTTGTTAAGAAAACTCATACTGAGTTTTTGTTAGGGAGAAGTGAAGTCTGAAGCGAGTGAATGGATAAAGAGAAATCAGGCGGCAAACAAGTCATAAAGTTATAGATATAGAAGTTGGTTGAGCAAATAGATGAGTTGTGTATTTAGCATGTGTATCTAAGAGGGATGGTTGATATGATAAGGATATAGAACGACGAGTGAACGCAAGAAATGGAGTAAATGGGGCTCTACACTCTATTGTGCAATTCACAATGCTGTGTTTGTCCTTATCTTAATATATGGTAGTGAAATGAATGGTTGGTGAATGTATGATTGTGCAATTCACAATGCTGTGTTAGTCCCTATCTTAATGTATGGTAGTGAAGTCGGTTTGGAAGATAAAGCACGATAGTAGAATAAATGCTGTAGATATGCGGTCATTAAGGAGTATGTTAGTGCCCGATTAACCTGAATGACAGGATGAGAAATTGTGTGATAAGGAGAAAAATGTGGTTTGCAAGATGTTGTGACCAGAATTAAAAAAGGAATGCTTCGGTGGTTAGGCCATGTAGAAATAATGAGCGAGGAAAGAGTAACAAAGTGTTGTAGTAGTGGATGGTAGAGTCGGGAAGGGACGCCCTAGGCAAAAATTTATTGATCAAATTGGCGATATATTGAAGATGGGCCAGATTAATAGTACGCTTAGTCGACTAGCATGTAAGCATGTACGCATAGGTATATGGATGTAAAAGAGGTGAGAGCAGTGCGTCTGGATGGTACCAAATGGAAGTCCGTAGCCTCTGTTTAA
Source organism: Parnassius glacialis (assembly GCA_033319125.1). Taxonomy (NCBI): domain Eukaryota; kingdom Metazoa; phylum Arthropoda; class Insecta; order Lepidoptera; family Papilionidae; genus Parnassius; species Parnassius glacialis. The sequence goes on along the minus strand of JAVANC010000013.1, from coordinate 35,623,881 downwards.
CCATTTGGGTGACAGA